>CM024239.1:49458222-51858222 GCA_013421045.1 Propylea japonica
TTTTTAGGATGTGTTCGCATTGAGTCAATGCGTAAGACTTCGCGTAATAGTCGAGTCTAGTTGCCTACCATACTGGTTTATTTAGGTCACTCCCAACGATAAGACAAATATATAATATAAATAGGACCATTCAATACTTTCGAAAATACCACTGTTCAACTGTGCGGTAAAATTCTTTATGAATTTCGTATGTTTCGATGTGAATTTCCATATCTGTTATATTACCCATGGGGTAAACATGTTCAAACATTTTTCTGTTGTGGAACATCATAAGTGTTAGATTATAAATATCACAAGACACGTGGAGTTGAAGTCTCTTAATTTGCAGATCTTGGGTCGAATCTCGCCAGCAATAATAAATTTTTCTATAATTTTTTCCATACTCAACATTATGTTTCCTGTTTTAGTAATTGTGGAGTCAGAAGTTTTTGCTCTCTTGTTCATATTTCGCATTTAAATCTTGAAATTTTAAAGTAGGTTTCAGATTGAAGACGAAAGTTGAATTCACTAATAAATATAATCAAACCATTTACATTTAAATTTGATTTATCGTTTTTTCGATATAACAGAGTGCAAAAGCCCTTGACTTCTCGATTTTTATCCGGATACCTTCAAGATGACCTACACTAAGTTTTCAAACACTCTTCGTTTAAAATTTCGGTCAGTGCTCCAAGAAGAACAAGGAGAAAGTAGAGTCATTCATTACGGAGTTTCTATCCACCCGATCCATTAGTTCCCAAGAAGTTTCAGAGAATTTCGGGGATGCGAAAATATATTTTTTCCCTTTTTTGTGGGTATTGTTTCACGCCCTCACGTATTATTTGTTTCAGAACGAAACAATGCTATGGAAGGTGGTGCTCTTCGTCAATTTTGCGAGCATACTCACTGACGCCGTCGGCATTGGAAAGTACAAAAGGAGGGAGAGGAAGAGCAGGGAAATAACGATGTTCTCGGCAGGGGTGAGTGGCATTTCGCACCCTCTGAATGTGCCTCAAGAGTGACATTGATATTCATAAAATCATTTGCGAACAAGAACAACACAATGAATTTGATGCGTCTTATTTGGTATACGGAACTGACAAATCGAATGATGTACCGTTATGTGAAAATTGAACATTCTGAGGGTAGTTTTTGTTATGATATAAGAAATATTTTTTACAACCGTCTGCTACGATATTTATTCGATTGAAGCAAATAGATATACAACTTACTGATACAGGTTGGGTAACTATTGGCCTAACGAAATAAGTGAAACTTCCGAAAGATTAAATTGACTCGGAACTTTGTATTTTATTATTATTTTAAGAACTGAAGGCGTTATGGCTAGATTGGTCTCCCAAAAACTGCAATCATTTAGATCTTCTGTTCTCTACCCTACCCATTCATGGGAACCAAAGGATGTTGTCAATTGCGTTGATAAAACAGCCAACCTCCTTAGAAGCTTTGGCTGTTACTTGTATGAGCACTGGTTTCGCCATATGAATTGCTTCGAGGCCAGTCAGTTCTGGACACTTTTATACCTTGTATTCAGAGGTTTCTGCTTCTAACCAACAGAGCTGCTCCGTCAGCAGTCTCACCATCACCTGAGTTCAGCTCGAGACAGCTTCAGTAGCTTTTCTGGTAAGTTAGTTAATCATCACGAACTTTTGGACTAAAAAGACAAGAAAAGTTTCTCCAGAGGGTTGGTCTGTTGCCATTGGTGGATCGCTGCCTTATATTATCTATTCCGAGCTCACAAGGCAAGGCCAGCAGGTGTTAACTTTGATGCACTATTTGCGAATTCATCAGTTCACTGAGACCTCAAGGTTTATTATTGTGTCACCTTACAGAGCAGCTCTGACCACAACCCTTCACAGCTCGCATTCCAGTTCCAGAGATCTGATGAAATCCAATATCTGTGAAGGCTTCAACGAGGCTTGTTCCTCACTCTTACAAGTTTCTCGCCCCTAAGGCTCGCAAAGCCAAAGCATTGTTAATGGGGGTTTCTTCTCCCTCCCCACAGAACCTACACTCGTCAGTGTCCGATAATCCCATCTTTAATAGGTGGTCCTGAGACGATAATGTTCTGTATGAAAGCCAGTGGGGAGGTGTAATTGTTTCCTACCAACAAGATCCAGATATCATTTGGATCTTGCTATTTCAAAGTTCCGAAGGAACTTAGTGAAATAATCCATCCTTTGGAGATTCCGCCAGAGTTTTTCTTTCTCGGCTTTCTCCTTCTTCAGAAACTCCTTCTTCTAGGTACATTTACGTATACCTAACACGGAAGGGTTCTGGGCTAACGAGTGACATTCGTGCTTCCTCTTTGGCAAGTGTATTGGCCTCTTAGTTTCCTCTGATTCCCGAATGACCGGGAACCCAGCTGACACCCATAGTAGATTGTGTCTTCTAAGGACCAATTGACAAGGAAACTCGGACCTAGTATACACGAGTCTGCACAATATAGATGGCATAAGTAATTTATTATTCTTGTTATGTGATTACCTGTGATGTTGCCATTTGCTAAATAAACCCATAGTAGAGTCACTTTATTGCCCCTTGCCAGTTGCTTTATGGTGTTACGGCACTCTCAGTTCAGCAGAAAGCCCTGGCAATCTGTTTCCAGAGATCTCAGCGTGGCCTGGCCTAGAGAAAGAGGAAAGGCAGAGAAATAGAAATAGAAATATATTTACCATCAGGAAAGGTTACATGGGTTTGTCAATAACATTTCATATATAGTTATTGTATACCAGAAATCATAAGTATATGACGTGAAAACTATTTTATTGGTTTCTCATTTGTAAACGTCAGATTCCAAAAACACAATATTAATCAAGGAAGTTTATTTTTTCAAGTCACTAACTTGTGAAATTGACAGTTAACTTGTAAAACTTTTACAAGTTAGTAGTATTATTTACATGAAAGTTGTCAAGTACTTGCTTCTAATTTAATTTATTCTTCTAATCTCAGAGTTCCTGGAACAAATGTATTTCTCAATAAACGTTCTCAAACTATTCAAAAACGATATTCGTACCTTGTATATTCGTATCTATTCGCTTTCCTTTTCACGTACTTGCTTCTATTTTCATTTATCCTTCTAATTTCATCGTTCCTGGAACAAATATTTTTGGTAATAAATGTTATAAAAGTATTAAAAACGATATGCATACCTTGTTTCATTTGGATCTGACCTTTTTCGTCAGAAATCAGCAAATATTCTCGAAGGACTTCCCTCTCGTAAAGCCATAATTGTTGTCATAATTTTCCGATGTCATAAATAGCTCACGACATTTGCGACAAATTATTGAGATTTTTTTGGAATTTATCCCACCTTTTTACAAACGAGAAACAAATAAAATATAAAACAATACACGCAAGGTAACGGGTTTACTGGCTCAAGGAGGTAACTGACTCGCCTGCGGCTCGTCAATTATATCCTCCATTCGCCAGTAAAAACCCTCTTACTTGCTAGTAATGTTATATACTATTTCACAAACTGTCCTACACAAATGTGAAGTATTCATCTATGCCATAGAGTAGATCGTCAATCAGGAAAGACTTCACCCTTTTCTTGAATCTTATACCCTCCAGGCATTTTAGGTGATCAGGAAGGGCGTTATACAGGGTGTTCCTAAATTGAACGCACAAACGAAAAGGGGAGATTCCTTAAGTGAGTTTAAGAAAAAAGTCCCATAAACATGGGGTCGCAAACGTTTCGTTTTCGAGATACAGAGTGTTGAAGTTTGAATTTTTTTCAAGTTTTTTTCTCATAGTATCTACAATTCACAAGATATTCAACTAAAATTTGGCATAAATATTACGTTTGAGAGTTCTCATCACGTGACATGGCAATTTCGATAGAAGATCTACAGGGTGATTTTTTTCTGGAACACTGCCACCTGTTCTTCTGCAGAACTTTTTTTTGGTCTCTTGTAGTTTTGTCGTTTCTACCAACGATTTCGAGAAAAAAAATTTTGAACGATTCTCTCGAATCCTCGTGAAAATCCAAATTATGATGGGAAGGCCACTGTAAGCTGTAGTGAATGAATTCAGTGCCAGTTTTTATGTAAATTTTCCTGATCTGTAGCGATGATTCATAAAGATTCGATAAACTAGTATAATCAACACATGTTTTTGATTAAAACTTCAACACCCTGTATCTCGAAAACGAAACGTTTGCGACCCCATGTTTATGGGACTTTTTTTCTTAAACTCGCTTAAGGAATCTCCCCTTTTCGTTTGTACGTTCAATTTAGGAACACCCTGTATAATTTGGTTGCCATAAACAGTGGGGAGGATTGTGTTTTCTTCAGGCGATGCTTCGGTAGCTCCTAGTCATCTTTCTTCCTGGTGAAGTGTTCATAAACGGTATTCTCGGCAGGTAGGGGTGAGTGGCATTTTCGCACCCTCTGAATTTTCGTAAGAGTGACATTGATATTCATGAAATCATTTCAGAACAACACAATCATTCTGACGTATCTTATTCGGTATGTGGAACTGACAAATCGAATGAAAAGACTTTGATGTGATGTGAAAATGGATCATACCGAGGGTTATTGCACGCTTGTTATCATGATAAAATGAATATTTTGCATATTTCATCGAATATGCGTAGTCGATTGAATAAATCAAACCGTGATTCAGGTAATATTATCATTGAAATTTGTTCAATAGTCCATGGAAGTAATTGAATCACATGAATCGCTCGAAAGGCTCTGGATATTTGTTAATTTCACTGGTTAGCGAATAGATAATTTTTGTTTTGTGATTCATTTTTGTGGACGATCATCCTAATAGAGCTATACAACTGATTACCTGAAAAAATAATTTCACTTCGACTCAATCGACCAACAGAAACTCACAGAATTACTGATTTTGCATTAGTTTTGAAGTGATACAGCGTCAAATTGAAAAGTCCTTATATTGAACACCTGAAATTGTCTCAATGAATTATTACATAAATCTCATCGATTCGAAGTAAAATGAGGTCGTCTTAAAACTGAGCTGAGCTGAGAATCTCATTTAATTCCATTTAACAATGAAAAAATGATATAGTGTATTGTATATTTTTCTCAGTAAGTTATGGCGAATAAACTATTATTATTATACAAGGTTTCTATAAATGATTGTAACTTTTTTTTCCTTTCAATATTCCAACTGAATTTTCTATTGTTTTGTGTACACTATGGTCACGAAATTTTGCATACGGCTTATTATGATCATCTTGCATGTAGCTGTAGCCACAACATTTCATTTCGATTAGATTAGATAGTGGTCGATCGGCACGTTGATTACCCTTCTGCACTGCGACCAATAAGGTCTTTTGTGCGTTACCATGCTAAAACTACGTTTTACTCAGGAACTAACCTCCTTAGCAAAGCTAGTTACTTCCTTAGGAGACTTCGCTCTTATGTCGGCTGGCGTTAATAACGCGCCACCTAGTAGAGTAAGTCTGGTTTGCGCCAGCGCAGTGCATTGGCATAGTATGTGCTCGGTGGTTTCAGTGGCCGATTCACATAACCTACAAATGTCGGAGTTTTTTACCGATCTTGTGTAGGTGATATCTCACGGGACAATGCCCTGTGAGAAGGCCGATTAGCAGCCTTAACTCGTTTTTTGACAACGATAGAGCTTGTTGAGTCTTCTCTTTGGAAGGTTCGATTAGTCTCTTTGCTTGTCTTTGACCGGATGTGTTTATCCAGTAAGAGTGTTTCTTCCTTTTTTCCCAAACGCCTACCTCTGCCCTAATCATTGTAGGTGATACCCAACAGGAGGGCACGGGTCCGGTGAAGGGTGTGTTTGCTCCTCTTTTTGCAAGGGCATCAGCTCTTTCATTTCCCTCAATGTTCTGGTGGGCAGGTACTCGAGCTAAAACTAGCTTGTTGTACTTCGCCAGTGTTTTGAGGACTGTTTGCAGCTCCAAATGGTCCTTGATCTACAATCAACGGCCATAAGCTGCCTCAGTGCCATCTGACTATCAGAGGCAATGCAAATTCTGGCTCCCTTGTACTGTCTGGACAGACAGACTTGGGCGCATCTTTCTATGGCCAGAATTTCAGTTTGAAGCGTTGTTATTTGCTTTCCCAAAGGCTCCGATTCCCTGTATTTGGGACCGTATATGCCTATGCCTGCTCCTCGTTCCCTTAGGGACCCATCTGTGTACCAGATGAGATGATTTTTACGAAGTCGAGACAAAGCTTCCACACTTTCTTGGCGATCACCTATGATCACTTCGTAGTTGGCGTCAAGGTCATACTCGATTGGCATGGAATCCCTCGGTAGCAAAGGGAGGTCACCACCGAGTGATCTTAAAATATTTCCGTGTCCCTTGCCAGGCCCTATTTGGTCCATTCTTAGGGCACTCATGAGACCTTCTTTCTATACTGCAGCTGTAGGAGTTGTATACGCAGCTCCTGTAATGCCTAGACAGGCCAGTCTTTGAAGCTTATTCAGCCTCTGCTGGCTTGTCTTTTCTTCAGTTTTAGTCCACCAAACTAAAGAGGCATATGTGATAACAGGTCTTACCACCGTCGTATAGATCCAGTGGATCATACGAGGCTGCAGACCCCAAGTTTTGCCAAATAACTTGCGGCATATCCAGAACGCCGTTGAAGATTTGGCAATCCCTTTGTTAAGGTGAGAGTTCCAATGAGTTTTTTATCCAAGGTGACCCCCAGATATTTGACCTCATCGGAAAACTCTAGTTTTATTCCCTTCAACACCGGTGCTACAAGTGTTAGCTTCCTACGACGTGTGAATGGAACAATAACTGTCTTGGTTGGATTGACGTTGAAGCCCTCCTCCTGACACCCACGTTTCGGGTCAGCTCTGAAGTAGTACCTTCGAATTTTCCCCTAACTCATTTCGATTGGTTTCGTTTTGTTTGAGATATTGTAGAACGAAAATTTTGAATGGCTATATTTTATAAAACAGCCTGTACGATTTGGCTGGTTAAGGAACTCAACCGAGGCATTTAGGAACCGAACTCACCCTGAAAATCTCTAGGACAATCCCATCAGAAAGCTAACGGATGGACGGACGGCCGAACGGCCTCACGGACAGAATTGAGTTTGACCACGGATTCTTCATCGAACCCTATCGTTTGAGACCGTTTTCGGCTCGAAATTAGAAAATTACAGACATTTGGGCAGAACGATATAGCAATCGTTTAAGTACATAGAACGAGCGTCCAAAAAGTGAAATCTAAAAATTTACATCTAAAAATTGTTGGTAGTAAAACATATGAATGAAAAATTTGTTTAACTCTCAATAATCATATTCAGTTTTCATAATTCATCAAGATCTTGTACCAGATAACACGAAGTTGAATTACGTCTGCAGATAGATCAGAATAAAACTCTTTCATACCTATTACTTCCAGTTATCGAATAATAAGTTGTATACAGCCCTTTCGCCTCTACTCGGTGCCAGACAAACTTTGTGGGGTATATGATTTGATTAAATTTCCCATTATGGAATATGCTAGGGTCATATTGCGGTTCAACATCATCTAAAGAAGTTATGGAATATTTCTTGGAGACCGCACCTTTGACCGTCCCCTGAAGCGTAACTATATTAAATATATGATTTCGATCAATAGTCTGTTCTATGTTTTATTTATATGGATCCGAAAAAGCAACTCTGGTTATAAAATTCGAAAGGTTTGTGTGTGAATAGGATTCTCTTTGAGTGCTATATCGTTTTGCCAATGTCTGTAATTTTATAATTTTGAACCGAAAATGGTCTCAAACGATAGGGTTCTACTCCCTGATGACAAATTCGTGGTCAAATGCAATTCTGTCGGTGGGGCCGTCCGGTCGTTAGCACAATAACTTTCGAAGGAATTGTCCTAGAGACATGCAATTTTCAGAGTGAGGTTGGTTCTCAATTTGTTCGGTTAAGTTCGTTAACCAGTCAAATCGTACAAGGTATTGTATAAAATATGGTCATGCAAAATTTTTGTTCCTCAATTCCTCATAGTGTGAACAGAACCATAGAAAATTCAATTGAAAAGAAGAAACTTCAATATTGTATTCTTTGAATTAAAACTGATGTACTGAATGTACATGCAGAATTTCAAGAGTATTGCATCATCACAACCATAGAATTCAGTTTTTGTAATTAATAATTTTCCACATATTTAATTTTTTGAATAATTTCCAGAATATAATTCCGATTCTGCTGAGATTCTTCATTTATATGTTTGGTATCAATCTCATATCCCGAATAAAATTGTGCGGTAAAAGTCTTATTGCTCTACCAAAGAACGAGCGCTTAGAAGCTCCTGCTCAGGGCTTTCCTTGAATTTTTCCTTTTAAATTCTGTAGATGTTGTTGCACCTTCACCATTCAGTTAAATATGAAAAACGTCTGTTAGCATTACAAAAACTGTAGTTTCATCATTGGATTGCCGGAACTGCGGGGCAAGCTTCCATTCAAGCTGTGAGAATCAGGCAAAACTTGTGAACAAAGAAAATATCCTTATTACTTGTGAGCCCCGAAAATAAAATTGGATTAAGAAGTATTTTGCTGAATAGGCTTCATGAAATGGGAAATAGAGAAGTGTGACATAATCTAATTTGATGAGAACTAACAAATGCAATAGAAAGACCTTTACCTACCTCATTGAGTGAAGTCAATAGTGAAGTTTGCGACATAAATATGGGTGTCCCACAGGAGTCGATGCTGGAGCCTTTGCTGAGGATACTGTTAGCTTTGTAAACAGATTCTCTCAGAGATGGTTGGCTGAACAACTGAGAGATGATCTGCTGATTTCTGATGTTGCCGTCGTCCGACATGATCCATCGCCAAGTTCTCCAATTGATCGGGTTGGCACACCACGGCCTTCCAAAATTTTGGATAAACATTATCGATCCCCATTCACAAAAAAGTGTCACTCGAATCGGATATCTTGTTATGGAAATATAAAGTTTCTTCTTTTCAATATTCCAATTGAATTTTCTATGGTAATGTATACACTATGGCTACAAAATTTTGCATGAGGTTTATTATGAGCATCTTGAATGTGGCCGCGAAATTTCATTCAGATTGGTTTCGTTTTGTCTGAGACATTATGGAGTAAAAATTTGGGATGGCCATTTTTATGGAACACCCTGTACAATTTGGCTGGTCAACAAACTTAACCGAGTCATTTGGGAACCGAACTCATCCTGAGAATTTCAAGTCTCTTGGACAATACTTTCGAAAGTTATCATGCTAACGACCAGACGAACGGACGTTCCCAGTGACAGAATTGGATACCATTTTCGGCTCAAAATTCAAAAATTACTGAAATTTTGGCAAAACGATAAAGCACTCGTTTAAGTAGAAAGGGCGCTCAAAAATTGAGAAAAGCCCTGAGTAGGTGCTCTATAAATCTCCATTCACAGAATGAATTTCACTAGAATCGGATATCTTGTTATGGAAATATAAAGGTTCTTCTTTTCTATACTCCAATTGAATTCTTTGTGGTTCTGTTTGAACTATGGCCACAACATTTTGCATGAGGCCCACTATGAGCATCTTGCATGTGGCCGCAAGATTTTATTTGAATTGGTTTTGTTTTGTCTGAGTTATTGAGGAACAAAATTTTTTCATGGCCATATCTTATGGAATACCCTGTACGATTTGGCTGGTTAGCCGAGGCATTTGGGAACCGAACTCACCCTGAAAACTTCAAGTCCTTTCGAAAGTTATCGTGCTAACGGCCGGTCCCACTGACAGAACTGAATTTGACCACGAATTCGTCATTAGGGAGTAAAAACTTATCGTTTGGGACCATTCTCGGCTGAAAATTCGTAAATTAAAGACATTTGGGCATAGCGATATATAGATTTTATCAAAAAACATAAAAAATTACCTCAACAGGAAATACTAGTTAATCGAAGTTCAACATGGTTAGAATAAGGATCACAGAATTTAATGGAAATAAAGCTCACATAATGTACCGGGTTTTTCACTATAATTTGACCCCCCCTTTAACTTTGTTACTGAAGGAGATACAAAAAAATGTTTCGTATAAAATTTCACGAAATCAACTGAGGTTTTCTGATATGAGTCCAGAAACTGAAATATATACAGGGTGGCCAACATATTGATGGCAACTTCATTTTTTCAAATGAAACACCCTGTATATTTTTCCATGTTTGGCTAGATCTTTCCCCCCCTGATTTTGAATATGTAACATATGTTAGTCTATCTATTTTATTCTGAGAACTACAGAGTTTCAAATTTTTAGAACCACCTGCCAATATCTGTAATAATTTTACAAAGGCAGACTGTGTTTACTGAAAATGCTCATTTTTGGAGTTATAATAAGGTCAATGGAAAGATAAACAGGGTGAACAACATTGATTGCAACTATATTTTTTCAAATGGGACACCTTGTCCTCTATATTCTTCCTTTTTTCCTCCTAATCTCGAATATAGATCTACTTAAAAGTATTATTTCAGAATGAATACTCAACAATTACTTAACCAATAAAAATGATAAACTATGGTAGTATGGTAAGAATAACATCAACTAAAGAAATGCTCAAAATGACCACCTCCATTCAATACACATAGTTCATATAGTTGTCTCAAGTTGTTTAGACTATTTTAGATAGCATTATTATGGCTCTGATTCAAGTCAGAAATTAAAGCTTCAAAATTTGTTTCTAATCATTACAATATTATCATTATTTTTTGTGCGTGACGGGATTAGTTCCGAATTATGGGTTTAATATTGGTTGATTTTATATCATTAATATCTCCGCTTTCATTGATTTTCAATATTGCTGAAGTAAATTTTTTCCTTCAGGAACGGTTATAAAAACGTGTCCAACGGTGTTGAATCGGGACTATTTGGTGGCCATAAAATGGGTGCGCCATTACCAATACAAAGATCAAATTGGCCAGTTAAATATTCACGAACTTCCAAAACGCTATGCCAGATGGTTATTGAAATTTGAAACTCTGGTGTGCTCAGAATAAGAAAGATAGGCCAACATATGTTACATATTCGAAATCAGGGGAAAAAGAGCTAACCAAATATGGAAAAATATACAGGGTGTTCCATTTGAAAAAAATGAAGTTGCCATCAATATGTTGACCACCCTGTATATATTTCAGTTTCTGGTTTCATATCAAAAAACCTCAGTTGATTTCGTGAAACTTTCATACGAAACATTTTTTTGTATCTCCTTTAGTAACAAAGTTAAAGGGGGGGTCAAATTATAGTGAAAAACCCGGTACAGAAACTGAAACGTTGAAATTATAATGAAGCTGCTTTCATGTCGAAAATTCCACCGTCAATCTTCGGTTGGACTCGAAATAATTTTGGCTCCGATGATCGGATCCAGCTTGAAAAAGAACAAATGGATCAAATCAATCGATGATTACTTTCTGAAAAATGTCAAACATTTTCAAAAAGTGAGGAAAGTTGATTTCCGAAAGTTAAGTCTTGTTTTTCAACAACTCATTTCATCTATGTTGGACCTCAATTGGGAATAAAATGAAAAAGTAAACCCAGATGAACTTTGTCGACGTTTTGGACATTTTATTTGCCGATAAACAGAATTTCGTTGTCCTTCATCATGACTAAAAAATAAAAGAGCAGCATTTGGTGATATGATAACTCAGAAATTGAAACAAAAATTATCCTATTCATTAAATTGCTTAAAATTATAAAACATACGATAAAGATCTAAGTTTACTTGTTCACATCTAAAAATATCATAAATTCCTCAGAATTCTCCCCCTCATGGTGTTATTTCAACATTCACTCTACAAACTAAAATGCAACGATATTCAACGTATGTCGCCCGTCAAGATGAAATATGCGTTCACAGAATGGGTATATTTTGAACACAAAATATACTTATGTCTTTTTATTTTCCAAACATCAAATTAATTCAATAAATAATCTGAAAACATATAATATCACAATCTCAACAACCCGGCAGTAAACAAAAGGACGGAAAAAGATAATTTATGGGAAGCTCAACAATAGTGTTTTATCTTCTATCTTTATACATATTTGTTGATTAAAATGTTATAAATTCTACCTTAATTTTTGTGTATGAGTTCTCCTGTAAACAGTTTCGTTTATTTTAATGTGTATCATCTCACTGATGTTGCGTTTTTCATAATTAGTTTCCGGGTCCTCAATTGTAACACCCTTAAAGTCAAATCTATGCCCTGTGCTGACATGATGTTCAACTAAAGCAGTTTTGTTGTCATCATCCTTAGAATGTTTACCACAACCAAAAACATGTTGTTTGATTCTATTTTGGAGAAGCTGTTTAGTCTGATCTATGTAGGAGCTATTGCAACCTAAACAAGGTATTTTATACACAACATTACAACGTTTTTCTATTGGAAGTGGGTCTTCACGTTTGATGTAATAGTTGAAAATAGTATGTTTGTTATCAGAGGTCAAGGTACAGTTATGTTGTTAAGTATTAATTAACTAAAACATAAATCGTCTATTTCGATATTACACGAGAAACTTCGAGGAACCCTATGTTGTAATATTTAAATGCGCACACCATTATAGATTCAGATGTATACTGAATGCATGAATAATGAAACGATTTGAGGAAAAAACTCGTTGAAAGATTTCGCAGAAGGGATTTTTCAATCCCCACATTTCTGAGCTGAAGTTTTATGAATTTTCTTCAGTAATTTCCGGGATAAGATTCAGACAACGTAAACTGAAAATGTCAGATGATAAAAACTTTGGCGAAGGGATTCCAAAGGTGAATTATTAAAGAATATATTAACCAGGAACTCCCGAAATGACCATTTTAGGTCTTTAAAATGTTCATGAAGGGTCCACTTTCAATTTGCTTCCCGTTCATATTTCAAAAGATGAGAATGATTCGAAGGAAATTATCACTTTACCCTTTCTTCTAGCAAAGAATTAGGATAACGAGTCATCCAGATTCTATCTCAGAATTTCTCCTTGAGATTCAAGTATTCATCTGGACATAAAAGCTTTCTAATTATGTTAGTATAACTAATAACTACTTCTATTGAAGAATTTTTTCGAGATGTTTACAGCATGTCTGATATTTTTGAAAAAATGTAAAATAATTTTGCTGCCGATAAAGCTTTATTTTCAAGTAGTAAACCTCAACTCTATATATTCAATCAATTCATTTTCATAGATTCCAGTAGGGCCTAGAAGAAATTTGACTATTGCCCGGTGATAAATTGTATTTAAAAATCAATGTAGGTACCTTCCTATACAGGGTCTTTCACGAGGAACCTCACCCATATTTATACGGGAAACTACTGAACGTATTTTCATGTAATTTAGCACTTATAAGTATTTCACGATGCTGATGAAATCTAATATATTTTCAAGGCATGAGCACCTCCGGTTTTTCCGGAAATGACGTCAACTTCCGTTTTTCAAATTAGAACACCATTTTTTATTGCAGAAATAGATTCCTTAGAAAATTTCAGGTTATTTTGATGTAACATTTTTTAGTTTTGGTTGGAAAATTCTCTCTGAGCGGGAAAATTCGAAAAAAAAATCGAAAATAGAGCTCCGCTGAAACAAGAATAACTTTTTATTTTTGGGATTTTTCAAGATGTAAGATTGATGTATCCGCTTTGAAAATCGAAATCGCGATTCATGATACAGGGGGTGAAAAAATCGCTTTCAAAGTTAGGGATGACAAAATCGTGAAAACTCAATTTTTTCAAATTAGAACCCTATTTTTTATGACAGATATTGAATCTACGTTAAAAAATAATGTGAGTGTATGCATCACACCCTTGCCCTAAAGTGGATATTTTCTGAGTTATTCACAAAAAACTGTTTTTCGTCTTGAATTTTCAGCTATTTCTTTTCCCTTCACGCCAAAACGATGAAATTTTCAGGAACTGTTACTTAAACCATGTTTTAGATTTTACTACCCTAATATGCAAGAGAAAAAAGTTACAGGTTGTTCCTAAATAGATGGCGAATTTAAATTCGAATTTGTATCGGAAACCTCTTTATTTCAACTGATCGGCCATAGGTGATAAATAAATAATTCCTTATGAACCATATCCAAAAACTTACCATGTTTTACATTCTTTTTTTTTTAATGATGAATATCATTGATTTGGCAGATGTAATTAATGATATATATCATTAAAAAAGAGAATGTAAAACATGGTAAGTTTTTGCATATGGTTCATAAGGAATTATTTATTTATCACTGGAGAGAAAACCGATGGCCGATTAGTTGAAATAAAGAGGTTTCCGATACAAATCCGAATCAAAATTCGCCATCTATTTAGGAACAACCTGTAACTTTTTTCTCTTGCATATTAGGGTAGTAAAATCTAAAACATGGTTTAAGTAACAGTTCAGTTCCTGAAAATTTCATCTTTTTGGCGTGAAGGGAAAAGAAATAGCTGAAAATTCAAAACGAAAAACAGATTTTGTGAATAACTCAGAAAATATCCACTTTAGGGCAAGGTCGTGATGCATACACTCAAATTATTTTTTAACGTAGATTCAATATCTGCCATAAAAAAATTGGGTTCTAATTTGAAAAAATTGATTTTTCACGATTTTGTCATCCCTAACTTTGAAAGCGATTTTTTCACCCCTGTATCATGAATCGCGATTTCGATTTTTAAAGTGGATACATCAATCTCACATCTTGAAAAATTTCAAAAATGAAAATTTTCCATTCAAAAACCTCGAAGTTATTCTTGTTTCAGCGGAGCTCTATTTTCGATTTTTCTTTCGAATTTTCCCGCTCAGAGAGAATTTTCCAACCAAAACTGAAAATGTTACATCAAAATAACTTGAAATTTTCTAACGAATCTATTTCTGCAATAAAAAAATGGTGTTCTAATTTGAAAAACGGAAGTTGACGTCATTTCCGGAAAAACCGGAGGTGCTCATGCCTTGAAAATATTTTAGATTTCATCAGCATCGTGAAATACTTATAAGTGCTGAATTTCATGAAAATACGTTCAGTAGTTTCCCGTATAAATATGGGTGAGGTTCCTCGTGAAAGACCCTGTATACTATTCTCAATGCGAAGAAAAATATAAATTTTATGCATGAGGTTCTGTTTCAGTGAACATGCTCGACAAAAAAACGCGACCAACAATGCAACTTCTGAATTACCAAAAATTTATTATTTCCCCAGGTGACAGTAATGACATATTCATTTCTAGGCTTACCCTGTTATTTATAAAATGGTATTGATCGCATACCGAAGCCGTGAAGTCCAGTAACCCCCCTTATGTTTCTTAACTTTTGCCTAGACTTTCGAATCAATTTGTAAAAAAGGTGATTGTAAATGGAAACTACAAGAATTCTTTTGGAAGGATTTCGCTACTAGTCCTACAGAAAGAAATATAAATAAAAAAGTGCTGACGTTAAGTCAGAAACTTCACCGATATTATTCATAAGAAACGTTTCTCGAAACCTAAATTGGAAATATCAGGTTTTGAAGATGCCTCTTCAAAAAGTTATTGAGCTCACGTCAAGGTTTTCCGAAATTTTTTGTATTATATAATTATTATTATATTTTTATAAACAGAGTTTTCCTTTTAAGTTGGCCTATTATACGTTTTGAAGAACTAGTGAGAATTTCGTCCTGTGGAATTTTAGGTGGAGCCTTGAGGATAAACAGAGTTTTCCTTTTAAGTTGGCCTATTAGACGTTTTTGAAGAACTAGTGAGAATTTCGTCCTGGAATTTTTTACATCATGGCTGGGACTGATCGAGCTTGTTGAGACGCGATCTCGATCTGTTTCAGTATCATAGAACAAATAGTTTCTTTTCTCTATGTTCAGTATTTCATCGAACCTCGGACGTTACGTATTAGTCAGCAGGAGCTTGCCAAAATTTCGCATGCACTTGTGAAATGGCTACAACGTCGAGTCACCTTTCGACTTCCAAACGAAAACGTACTGTTCTTACGTGGAAAAAAAAATATAAATATTATCTAAATCAGATAAGGGTGAAAGTAATGCAAATTTAGCTTTAGCATTTATGGTGTTGGAAAATCAACCATCACCGATATTAAAAAAAATCGTCTCATAGCATTTTCATCTACGATGGACAGTAGTGACGGCGTGAAGAAAAGAAAAGTTATGAAAAATTCAAAAGATCAAGAACTAGATGAAGCTCTTTCTACTTGGTTCATACAGCGGCGTAGCTTGGGGGAACCGATTTCGGGTCCCCTCTTGTGTGAGAAAGCTCTTGAGTTGAATAAAAAACTCGGTGGATCAGATAATTTCAAGGAAAGTTCTGGTTGGCTTCATAATTTCAAGTTGCGCCATGGAATACGAGAGCTTCAAATTCAGGGGGAATCTCTATCAGCGAATTCAAGTGCGGCTGAAGAGTTCAAAAAGGAATTCAACTAGTTTTTGGAAAAAGAAGGTTTTACTCGCGAAGATGTTTATAATGCAGATGAGACCGGTCTTAAATTGGAAATCTCTGCCAAGGCAGTATCTCGCATCTCGGCAGGAAAGTGCCGCACGGGGTTTTAAAGTCCCACATTTCGATTATCCGAACTTTTGATTATCCGCACTAGTCCCATTCCCAATTAGTTCGGATAATCGAGGTTCTACTGTATTCAGTTTTTCGGTACATCGTAAGGTTTTTGATCCGAAATATGAAACTTAAAATTAAATTATTTCGAGATTTTCAAATAGCAACTCCATATTTATTTTACAGCATTCGATTCGAAATAAAAAATGAATGGCAGTCTTCTTTTACACTAGTTATTCATTTCAGATAGTTTCTGAAGGAGATACAAAATACTGAAATTTTTCATTTCATTTAGAAATGAAAATAATCGATGATTGTCATTTCCGGAGAGTGACGAAAGTTGCTTTTCTGAAATTGAAAAGTCTAAATTGCTTTTTGTGAACAAATGTAGCGAATGCTTACTGAAACGTTGATCAGAATGACCAAATTTTGAGGAAAAAGCACCAATAAAATTTCAACAATCACCACTAAAAGTATTATCATATTTTGTGAAATTCTACTTCAGCGCCTGTTGAAGTCTGCCAAGAGAAGATCGTCCCAGTAACACATAATATTTATAGACTTCTCGAATGAACAAATAACCCTGCGTAAAAAATTCATCCTACCTAGTCGAGTAGAAAAAGAACAGGCAACTTAAGGCAAATCACCATGCCGAGGAAAAATTATATCCATGAAAACCTACGAAGTAATCTAATTTTTCCTCATTTTTTCATCTAGAAATATTATCGCCAGAATAAGTATACTATATCATCGCTGATTTCTGCTTCACCGATTTCGTTAGGGAAATGATAAATGCTGATTTAAATTCTGTTCGGTTTCTTGTGACATCCCTTGGTACACCGGGGTTTGTTTGAGTTCCCATTTAAGGATACACCACGTTTCAGTCGTATTTCGTGAGTTTCTTTGCCGACTACTTGTGTTATTGGTTCTGCTGATATTTGATTTAATAATAAATATTGATTTTTTGGGTGGAATGTATTCTGTTCGAATGAATGGATTTTTTCTTTAGCTCACCTAAATTTGATGAGATAAAATGAAGAGTATTATAATTCAATTAGTACTAATGGTTGTTATTGTAAGTGAATTTTTTTTCAATCCAACCCGAAATATATGCCTACACATTTACTGTACATTCCAGCTGTTGAACTTCTCGTCACGTTCAAAGAATTTTCACATTATTCATTCAGATTACCCTATATCTGAATTTCGATCGATTTCTATCTTTTGACGTCTTGACTAACTTTTTGGTCCACCCTCAGAACGATTTGGGTGCAGTAGTAGGAATTTGTTCAAATTGGGCATAGAAATACTAATGAGAAGAACCTCAAGTCAATGCTGAAATTTCTCAACAACATTAACAATAATACTTTTGTCATCCAGATATACTGGAGAACTTTCATAATTTATATGTAACATGGTTTGGTATGCTAAGGTTGCATCATTTCTAGTGGAATGTTCATTGAAACTAGATACTGTAACCATAAATTTAAAAAAAATAAATAATTTCACAACAATAGACTTGTCAATTTGTCAATCAGATATCTGGTATATAAAAGTTTCATTTTTAGATAACATATAACGAATGAGAGGTTGCATCATTTCTGTTGAAATAATCATAAGAACTAGATAATGTAACCATCAATTTCAAAAAACATAATAACTTCGGAGCAACACACATGTCATTCAGATACCTGGTATATTGAAGAAGTTTCATATTTAGAAGTCATATGAGATGGTATGCTTTAGGTGGCATAAGTTCTAGTGAAAATCTGTGAGGTTATCTCCTCATTAACTGATGAATCAACTATAATCCTCAGGAACTGCATGCAAGTGTAGGTGGTGCCCAGAATGTTGAGTAAAACAACCATTTTTTAAATGCGCACAACAGATTACTCGACTTCTTTCGACTAAAGGCTTCCAGAGCGTCTAAAAGCAAAAGAAGTCTCAGTCAATTGTATATCCTTTGCTTTAGTCCTTTGCTGTTGACAACCGTTATAGAATGAACACTTTCATTTCATTCTGATGGTGATATTATATTTTCTGAAGCTTTTTTATAGCCTGTTGCTATCTACCAAATGTTGATGTCCCCCTCTCCACACAATATTTATAGACTTCTTGAATGAATTAAAAACTCACCATCATAAAATTTCACTTTCCATAGTCGAGCAGAAAAAGAACAAGCAACTTGGGTAAATCACCCAGCCAAGGAAAAATTATGTCCATAAAAACCTGCGAAGTAATCCAATTTTTCCTAATTTTTTCATCTAGAAATATTATCGCCAGAATAAGTATACTATATCATCGCTGATTTCTGCTTCACCGATTTCGTTAGGGAAATGATAAATGCTGATTTAAATTCTGTTCGGTTTCGTGTGACATCCCTTGCTACATCGCGGTTTGTTTGAGTTCCCATTTAAGGATACACCACGTTGCAGTCGTATTTCGTTTCTTTGCCGACCGAGTTGTGTTATTGGTTCTGCTGATATTTGAGTTAATAAAAAATATTGATTCTTTTGAGAGGAATGTATTCTGTTCGAATGGATGGATTTTTGCTTCAGCTCACTAGAATTTGATGAGATAAAATGAAGAGTATTATAATTCAATTTGTAGGAATAGTTGTTATTGCAAGTGAATCTTTGTAAAAAAAATGGGTAAATATATGAATTTTGGTGACCAGCAGGTATTGGCCAGATTTTGGTGTCATTGAAATCATTGAGTCTTCCTGAACAACATTAGTGAAACTAACAGGAAAATATAGGCCCCCAGGTTCCAACAATATTTCATCTTCACTAAATTTTTTTCACTAAAAAAAACACGAATTCACTTCTCCAATTTAGTCCATAGTCACCTTCGAACATTCGAATAACTATTCTTTTCGTTTCATTTTGGTTATATTCAATAAATAATGCCGAAACATCGAAATTCTAGAGGCACCACTTATCCACAAATAGTAAAGAAAGCCCACCGTTTTCAATGGTAGATTTGGCACTGCCGCAGACTCTTTCGCGTGAATGTGATATGATGCTTTCCCGCAATTTCCGCCATTATTTGATATGTCACTCGCCGAAGGACGCAGCAGTGGTGCCAAACTTACCATGAAGAACGGCGGGCTTTCCTTAGAATTTATGGAAATGTGGTACCTCCAGAATTTCGATGTCTCTGCATTAATTATTGCAATTACCTGAAAAGAAACTAATCAAATAGTATGAATGTTTGAAGGTGATTTATAGACTTAATTGGAGCAGTGAATTTGTGTTTTTATAGTGAAAAAAGTGACGTGAAGATGGAACAATTTTGAAACTTTGGAGGTCCGTATTTTCTAAACTAAGACAGACCGCCACCTGTTGGTTTCACTAATGTTGTTCAGGAAGACTTAATGACACCAAAATGTGGTCAATATCTGCTGGTCACCGAAATTCAAATATTCACCAAAATATATTTTATTTTCAACAGTTTCTTCACAAGCGAAATATATTTATTTATTTGACACATTGCAGTATTCTAGCTTACTACGCACTAAGCAGAAATGCACTGATCGTATAGCTGCTATTTAAGAATTCTCTGCAGTTGCGCAGAACAAAACCCAAACACTTATTGACTCCCAAATTATGTTTTCGATATGAGGACTGAAC
The DNA here is from genome assembly GCA_013421045.1 of Propylea japonica. Classification (NCBI taxonomy): domain Eukaryota; kingdom Metazoa; phylum Arthropoda; class Insecta; order Coleoptera; family Coccinellidae; genus Propylea; species Propylea japonica. The sequence continues at coordinate 49,478,327 of CM024239.1, forward strand.
CAGAGCTTGCAGTCAAACAAACGCCCGAGTCTTTAGCTTCAAAAACCCTTTTCAAAGTTTTACCCTCAATTATACATTCGAATTCAATAGGGGAAAATTTGCTGGGGTTACTCATTACTTTACATTTCTCAATGTTCAAGAGTAATTTGTTAGATGCGCACCATTCAAACAAGCGCCGGATATCGTCCTGCAGGATATGACAATCAGCTATATTGACAAGTTCCCTATAGAATTTAAGATCATCCGCAAAAAGAAGGCTCAACCATACTTGAATAGTTCAGACGTCGTCGATGAACATGAGAAGCAGTAGAGGCTACAGGAAATAGTAAGATTTCACTCCCTAATATTCAACATACCACCGCCTGCCATACAAATAAGACTTGAAAAGCAACAGCAGGTCAACAGAAATACCGAACCTCAGATTAGATTAGATTAGATTAGATAGTGGTCGATCGGCACGATGATTACCATTCTGCACTGCGACCAATAAGGTCTTTTGTGCGTTACCATGCTAAAACTACGTTATCCCAGGAATCTAACCTCCTTAGCAAAGCTGGTTACTTCCTTAGCAGACTTCGCTCTTATGTCGGCTGGCGTTAATAACGCGCCCCCTAGTAGAGTAAGTCTGGTTTGCGCCAGCGCAGTGCATTGGCATAGTATGTGTTCGGTGGTTTCAGTGGCCGATTCACATAACCTACAAATGTCGGAGTTTTCTTTACCGATCTTGTGTAGGTGATATCTCACGGGACAATGCCCTGTGAGAAGGCCGATTAGCAGCCTTAACTCGTTTTTTGACAACGATACAGCTTGTTGAGCCTTTTCTTTGGAAGGTTCAATTAGTCTCTCTGCTTGTCTTTGACCGGATGTGTTTATCCAGTAAGAGTGTTTCTCCCTTTTTTCCCAAACGCCTACCTCTGCCCTAATCAGTGTAGGTGATACCCAACAGGAGGGCACGGGTCCGGTGAAGGGTGTGTTTGCTCCTCTTTTTGCAAGGGCATCAGCTTTTTCATTTCCCTCAATGTTCTGGTGGGCAGGTACCCAAGTTAAAACTAGCTTGTTGTACTTCGCCAGTGTTTTGAGGGACTGTTTGCAGCTCCAAATGGTCCTTGATCTACAATCAACGGCCATAAGCTGCCTCAGTGCCATCTGACTATCAGAGGCAATACAAATTCTGGCTCCCTTGTACTGTCTGGACAGACAGACTTGGGCGCATCTTTCTATTGCCAGAATTTCAGTTTGAAGCGTTGTTATTGGCTTTCCCAAAGGCTCAGATTCCCTGTGTTTGGTACCGTATATGCCTATGCCTGCTCCTCGTTCCCTTAGGGACCCATCTGTGTACCAGATGAGATGATTTTTACGAAGTCGAGACAAACCTTCCACACTTTCTTGGCGATCACCTAAGATCACTTCGTAGTTGGCGTTAAGGTCATACTCGATTGGCATGGAATCCCTCGGTAGCAAAGGGAGGTCACCACCGAGTGATCTTAAAATATTTCCGTGTCTCTTGCCAGGCCCTATTTGGTCCATTCTTAGGGCACTCATGAGACCTTCTTTCTTAAACATAAATATGCAGCGGGGTGAGATCCAGTATTACCTCTACTGCAGCTGTAGGAGTTGTATACGCAGCTCCTGTAATGCCTAGACAGGCCAGTCTTTGAAGCTTATTCAGCCTCTGCTGGCTTGTCTTTTCTTCAGTTTCAGTCCACCAAACTAAAGAGGCATATGTGATAACAGGTCTTACCACCGTCGTATAGATCCAGTGGATCATACGAGGCTGCAGACCCCAAGTTTTGCCAAATAACTTGCGGCATATCCAGAACGCCGTTGAAGATTTGGCAATCCCTTTGTTAAGGTGAGAGTTCCAATTGAGTTTTTTATCCAAGGTGACCCCCAGATATTTGACCTCATCGGAAAACTCTAGTTTTATTCCCTTCAACACCGGTGCTACAAGTGTTAGCTTCCTACGACGTGTGAATGGAACAATAACTGTCTTGGTTGGATTGACGTTGAAGCCCTCCTCCTGACACCACGTTTCGGGTCAGCTCTGAAGTAGTACCTTCGAATTTTCCCCCTAACTCATTTCGATTGGTTTCGTTTTGTTTGAGATATTGTAGAACGAAAATTTTGAATGGCTATATTTTATAAAACAGCCTGTACGATTTGGCTGGTTAAGGAACTCAACCGAGGCATTTAGGAACCGAACTCACCCTGAAAATCTCTAGGACAATCCCATCAGAAAGCTAACGGATGGACGGACGGCCGAACGGCCTCACGGACAGAATTGAGTTTGACCACGGATTCTTCAGCGAACCCTATCGTTTGAGACCATTTTCGGCTCGAAATTAGAAAATTACAGACATTTGGGCAGAACGATATAGCAATAGTTTAAGTACATAGAACGAGCGTCCAAAAAGTGAAATCTAAAAAGTTACATCTAAAAATTATTGGTAGTAAAACATATGAATGAAAAATTTGTTTAACTCTCAATAATCATATTCAATTTTCATAATTCATCAAGATCTTGTACCAGATAACACGAAGTTGAATTGCATCTGCAGATAGGTCAGAATAAAACTCTTTCATACCTATACTTCCAGTTATCGAATAATAAGTTGTATACAGCCCTTTCGCCTCTACTCGGTGCCAGACAAACTTTGTGGGGTATATGATTTGATTAAATTTCCCATTATGGAATATGCTAGGGGCAAAATGCGGTTCAACATAATGATTTAAAGAAGTTATGGAATATTTTCTTGGAGACCGCACCTTGACCGTCCCCTGAAGCGTAACTATATTAAATATGTGATTTCGATCAATAGTCTGTTCTATGTTTTATTTATATGGATCCGAAAGAGCAATTCTCGTCAAACGATAGGGTTCTACTCCCTGATGACAAATTCTTGGTCAAATTCAATTCTGTCCGTGGGTCCGTCCGGTCGTTAGCCAATAACTTTCGAAGGAATTGTCCTAGAGACATGAAATTTTCTGGGTGAGTTTGGTCCTCAAATTGTTCGGTTAAGTTCGTTAACCAGTCAAATCGTGCAGGGTGTTGAATAAAATATGACCATTCAAAATTTTTGTTCCTCAATATCTCAGGCGAAACGAAACCCATAGAAATGAAATGTTGCAGCCATTTGCAAGATAGTCAAATTTTGTGGCGATAGTGTAACCAGAACCATAGAAAATTCAATTGGAATATTGAAAAAAGAATCTTTATATTTTCACAACAGGATAACGGATTCATAATTTTTCACATATTTAATTTTTTGAAAAACTCCGATTTTGCTGAGATTCTGCATTTATATGTATATTTGGTATCAATCTCAAATCCCATATAAAATTTTGCGGTAATAGTCTTAATACTCTACCAAAGAACGAGCTCTCGAAAGCTCCTGCTCAGGGCTCTTCTTGAAATTTGTAGATCTCGTTGCACCTTCATCAATTAGGTGAATATGAAAAAGGTATGTGAACACTGCAAAAAAACTGTAGTTTTACCATTGGATTGTCGGAACTGCGGGACAAGCGGATCCAAGCTCTGAGAATCAGGCAAAACTTGTGAACAAAGAAAATATCCTTACTTGCTGTGAGCCTCGAAAATAAAATTGGATCTAGAAACTATTGCTGAATAGGCCTCATGAAATGCTAAATAGAGAAGTGTGCCATAATCAAATTTAACAAATGCAATAAAAAGAACTTTGCCTACCTCATTGAGTGAAGTCAATAGTGAAGTTTGCGACATAAATATGGAGATCCCACAGGGGTCGATGCTGGAGCCTTTGCTGAGGATACTGTTAGCTTCGTAAACAGATTCTCTCAGAGATGGTTGGCTGAACAACTGAGAGATGATCTGCTGATTTCTGATGTTTCCGTCGTCCGACATGATCCATCGCCAACCTTTCCCATTGGTCGGGTTGGCACACCATGGCCCTCCAAAATTTTGGATAAACATTATCGAGCCTCATTCACAAAAAAAGTTTCACTCGAATCGGATATCTTGTAATGGAAATATGAAGTTTCTTCTTTTCAATATTCCAATTGAATTTTCTATGGTAATGTTTACACTATGGCTACAAAATTTTGCATGAGGTTTATTATGAGCATCTTGAATGTGGCCGCAAAATTTCATTCAGATTGGTTTCGGTTTCGTTTTGTCTGAGATATTATGGAATAACAATTTGGGATGGCCATTTTTATGGAACACCCTGTACAATTTGGCTGGTCAACAAAATTAATTTGGGAACCGAACTCATCCTGAGAATTTCAAGTCTCTTGGACAATACTTTCGAAAGTTATCATGCTAACGACCAGACGAACGGACGGTCCCAGTGACAGAATTGAATTTGACCACGAATTCGTCATGAAGTAATCGAACCCTTTCGTTTGAGACCGTTTTCGGCTCAAAATTCAAAAATTACTGAAATTTTGGCAAAACGATAAAGCACTCGTTTAAGTAGAAAGGGCGCTCAAAAATTGAGAAAAGCCCTGAGTAGGTGCTCTATAAATCTCCATTCACAGAGTGAATTTCACTAGAATCGGATATCTTGTTATGGACAGTGGCGGCTTGTGACAGAATAATGTGATGAGGCACATCAAAAAAAATATTAATCTTATAAACTCTTTTTTGTCAGCTGCATACTTATCATTATGAAAAAATCCTTCGGTATTAATGCTCCAATGATTCTATAGCGTTTTATTGGGTGGTAATTGCCCTGAGATAAGTTTTTCAACTCGCTTCAACCAGTTTTCACTAAACCCTATCGGAATATGTATTATTAACACTACCAAAAAATAATTTGATTAGAGTTACACTGCCAGTAGGCCAGTAGTACTCTCATTTTGAAACCTCCGATTCGATTTTCCTACCGCACCGATAGTCAAGATTTGGAATAGGTTGTATAACTTCTTCAATTGTACATATTTTATACTCATAGGAATGACTCAAAAACTGTTTCTGTTTTATTGAAAACTCTGCAATATCACGAGTACTGCACAAACCCAATAAACCCAAACCAGAGTGAAATTTCACTATCTTCCGCTTCACGATTAACTCGAATATGTGCAGTTTGCCGATGAAACGAAACGATCGCGGATCAAGGGTAGATAGTCTAGTCAATCCAGACCAAAAAATTAGGGTGAAGTTACATTAAATCCCAACAAGCTGAAAATCGGTAAAATTGTTCAAAACACAATAATAAATAATATATAAAAGTTCCCAATCATTCCCGTGGATGGACAAAAATTTATTCAAGTTCAAAGGTCGAACAATGAGTTTTTCGCGATTTTCAGCAAAACGGTGGGTTTCATCAAAAAAGTAATTCAGACAAAAATGTAGATGTTAAAATTATCTTCAAAAAATGTATCAATACTTTTTTTCCTACGAGGCACCGTTTCTGAGATAAAACGCTTCAAATGTTCTAAAAGTTGTTATGAGGCTAGCCTCAAATTCACCTTAGAAGCCGCAATAGATAAACAACGAAGGGGAGGTTTATGATCTCGTCACGTCGATGTGAATAGCGCGTGAGGCAAGCCTCACCTCACCGTTTACGCCTTGAGAGGAGGAAGTGAGATGAATGTACAAAAATCGGACCTTAACGCCTGTAACATGTAACGTTACGGTCCGATTTTTGTGCATTCATCGTAACGTCAGTAACGTGTAATGTTACAGACGTCTGTAGCTGTACCCGGCTTGAGATTGAGCTCGGATATTATGGAAGACGAGTGCAGTATCGTATAAAAAATTGAGGACTGAAGAACATAATGGGATGATTAAATTGATTAATAAAATATTGGATTAATTCGCTTGATATTATTTGTGATTTCCGTAATTTATTTAGTGAGGCACTGCCGCCACTGGTTATGGAAATATAAATGTTCTTCTTTCATATACTCCAATTGAATTCTTTGTGGTTCTCTTTGAACTATGGCCACAACATTTTTCATGAGGCCACTATGAGCATCTTCCATGTGGCCGCAAGATTTTATTTGAATTGGTTTTGTTTTGTCTGAGTTATTGAGGAACAAAATTTTTTAATGGCCATATTTTATGGAATACCCTGTACGATTTGGCTGGTTAGCCGAGGCATTTGGGAACCGAACTCACCCTGAAAAATTCAAGTCCTTTCGAAAGTTGTCGTGCTAACGGCCAGTCCCACTGACAGAACTGAATTTGACCACTAATTCTTAATTAGGGAGTAAAAAATTTATTTGTTTCTCATTTGTAAACGTCAGTTTCCAAAAACACAATATTAATCAAGAAAGTTTATTTTATCAAGTCACTAACTTTGTAAAACTGACAGTTAACTTGTAAAATTTTTACAAGTTAGTAGTATAATTCACATTGAGATTTGTCAAGTACTTGCTTCTAATTTCATTCATCCTTGTAATTTCAGAGTTCCTGGAACAAATGCATTTCTCAATAAACGTTCTCGAACTATTCGGAAACGATATTCGTTCCTTGTTTTATTCGTATCTATTTGTTTTCCTTTTCAGAATTGAAAATATCCTAGAGGTTTTTTGACCTGTAAACTCACTGACAGTTTCACGTACTCGCTTCTAATTTCATTTATTCGTCTAATTTCATTGTTCGTGGAACAAATATTTTAGTAATAAACGTTATAAAAGTATTTAAAACGATATTCATGCCTTGTTTCATTTGGATCTGGCCTTTTTCATCAGAAATGAGCAAATATTCTCGAAGGACTTCCCTCTCGTAAAGCCACTGACAGTTGTCATTTTCCGATGTCATAAATAATCATAAATAATGCAACTTACGACATTTGCGACAAATTATTGAGATTTTTTTGGAGTTTATCTAACCTTTTTATAAATGAGGAACAAATAAAATATAAAACAATACACGCAAGGTAACAGGTTTTACTGGCTCAAGGAGGTAACTGACTCGCCTGCGGCTCGTCAATTATATCCTCCATTCGCCAGTAAAAACCCTCTTACCTTGCTAGTAATGTTATATACTATATCGTTTGGGACCATTCTCGGCTGAAAATTCGAAAATTAAAGACATTTGGGCATAGCGATATAGCACACAATTAAGGGGAACGAGCGCACAAACTGACGCTAGTCCTTTTCAGTATTCATATCAAAAAACATAAAAAATAGCCTCAACAGGAAATACTAGTTAATCGAAGTTTAACATGGTTAGAATAAGGATCACAGAATTTAATGGAATGAAGCTCACATAATGTAGAAAAAACTGAAACGTTGAAATTATAATGAAGCAGCTTTCATGTTGAAAATTCCACCGTCAACCTTCGGTTGGACTTGAAACAATTTTGGCTCCGATGATCGGATCCAGCTTGAAAACGAACAAATGAATCAAATCCATCGATGATTACTTTCTGAAAAATGTCAAATATTTTCAAAAAGTGAGGAAAGTTGATTTCCGAAAGTTAAGTCTTGTTTTTTAACAACTCATTTCATCTTTGAGAACATTAATTAACTAATAATGTAAAAAATGTCGTGGGCATGTTGGACCTCAATTGGGAATAAAATGAAAAATTAAACCCAGATGAAATTTGACGACGTTTCGGACATTTTATTCGCTGATAAACAGAATTTCGTTGTCCTTCATAAAAATAATAATAAAAAATAAAATAGCAGCATGTGGTGATATGATAACTTACAAATTAAAACAAAAATGTATTCTATTCATTAAATTGCTTAAAAATATAAATCATACAATAAAGATCTATGTTTACTGGTTCACATCTGAAAATATCATAAATTCCTCAGAATTCTCCTACTAATGGTGTTATCTCAACATTCACTCTACAAACTAAAATGCAACGATATTCAACATATGTCGCCCGTCAAGATGAAATTTTTTATTTTCCAAACATCAAATTAATTCAATAAATAATCTAAAAACATATAATATCACAATCTCAACAACCTGGCAGTAAACAAAAGGACGAAAAAAGATAATTTATGGGAAGCTCAACAATAGTGTTTTATCTTCTATCTTTATACATATTTGTTGATTAAAATGTTATAAATTCTACTTTAATTTTTGTGTATGAGTTCTCCTGTTAACAGTTTCGTTTATTTCATGTGTGTCATCTCACTGATGTTGCGTTTTTCATAATTAGTTTCCGGGTCCTCAATTGTAAACAACCCTTAAAGTCAAATCTATGCCCTGTGCTGACATGCTGTTCAACTAAAGCAGTTTTGCATCCTTAGAATGTTTACCACAACCATAAACATGATGTTTAATTCTATTTTGGAGAAGCTGTTTAGTCTGATCTATGTAGGAGCTATTGCAACCTAAACAAGGTATTTTGTACACAACATTACAACGTTTTTCTATTGGAAGTGGGTCTTCACGTTTGATGTAATAGTTGAAAATATTATGTTTGTTATCAGAGGTCAAGGTACAGTTATGTTTGTTAAGTATTAATTAACTAAAACATTAATCGTCTATTTCGATATTACACGAGAAACTTCGAGGAACCCTATGTTGTAATATTTAAATGCGCACACCATTATAGATTCAGCTGTATACTGAATGCATGAATAATGAAACGATTTGAGGAAGAACTCGTTGAAAGATTTCGCAGAAGGGATTTTTCAATCCCCACATTTTCTGAGCTGAACTTTTATGAATTTTCTTCCAGTAATTTCCGGGATAAGATTCAGACAACGTAAACTGAAAATGTCAGATGATAAAAACTTTGGCGAAGGGATTCCAAAGGTGAATTATTAAAGAATATATTAACCAGGAACTCTCGAAATGACAATTTTAGGTCTTTAAAATGTTCATGAAGGGGCCACTTTCAATTTGCTTCCCGTTCAGATTTCAAAAGATGAGAATGATTTGAAGGAAATTATCACTTTACCCTTTCTTCTAGCAAAGAATTAGGATAACGAGTCATCCAGATTCTATCTCAGAATTTCTCCTTGAGATTCAAGTATTCATCTAGACATAAAAGCTTTCTAATTATGTTAGTATAACTAATAACTACTTCTATTGAAGAATTTTTTCGAGATGTTTACAGCATGTCTGATATTTTGAAAAAATGTAAAATAATTTTGCAGCCGATAAAGCTTTATTTTCAAGTAGTACCTAAACCTCAACTCTTTATATTCAATCAATTCATTTTCATAGATTCCAGTAGGGCCTAGAAGAAATTTGACTATTGCCCGGTGATAAATTGTATTAAAAAATCAATGTAGGTACCTACCTATATACTATTCTCAATGCGAAGAAAATATAAATTTTATGCATGGGTTCAGTTTCAGTGACATGCTTGACAAAAAACGCGACCAACAATGCAACTTCTGAATACCAAAAATTATTATTTCCCCAGGTGACAGTAATGACATATCATTTCTAGGCTTCTTCTTCTTCTTCTCTGTGCGGTGCCTTACCGGCCGAACTGAGGCCTAGTGGCCCATTGTTCACCCGCATCATTCTACAGAGACTCAGCTCCTCAGACACGAAGACAGAAATGTCGCGATCCTGCCAGGAGTGGTCCCTCTCACCATAGGAATAGAAGGTGTTGGATTTCCTAGGTGTGTTGACCTTAACTCAGTAAGGTTTTCACAGTTGAACAAAATATGCTCAACCGTTTCATCAGTACTCCTGCACCACCGGCATAGGGAGCAGCTCGTCAATCCCATTCTCTTCAAATGCTTGTTAAACAGGTGACCAGTCAATGCACCAGTCACCAGACTGAGTTGTTTCCTCTCCAGCAGCAGAAGCCTATTGACCTCAGATCGCGAGGACGGTCTCTCAATGAGAATCCTCGACCACCTCAGGCCCACCCCTGCGCTCCATTCCGAGGAAAATTCCCTGTTCAGCCAGTTCCTGAAGAAACTTCTGACAGATGTGCGACAGATTGGCAGCGAAGGCTCCGGACCAACAAATGCTAATCCGGCTCCCCGCCTAGCCAGTTCATCTGCCTTGACGTTACCAGGTATATCCGCATGAGCCGGACACCAGACCACTTTCAAAAAGTTATCAGAGCCCAGCCCACGCAGAGCTTTCCTGCATTCTTCTACCAGAAGAGAGTCAACTCTAACATCAGATAGAGATTTCAGAGTTCCCTGGCTGTCGCAACATATATAAATGTGCTGGCCAGAGTATCCCCTGCGAATGTTTTCCAGTGCGCATGCAAGAACCGCAAATAGCTCAGCCTGTACAATGGAACAGTCCTTCCCCAGAGGGATAGCCTGATTAAAGTGAGGACCCACGATTCCGGCCCCAGACCCTGTTGCTGTGACAGAGCCATCAGTGAACCAGGTGGGACCTTCTGGACTAAGAAGCCTGTTTGATGAAGACCATAGGTCTCTGTCGGGAACAATTACCCTGTAGGGTTCGTCGAAGCAGAACCTAGTGCCCGCGCGGTCACCTCTCTGGAGAAGGGGAGCGTGAGCATCCTTGACCATTTTGAGGGCCCTCGCGTGCCCAGTGAAGAGTCCTCCATCGCGCCATTGTCCCCGTTCCCAGATTCCTAGAGCTGTCTTCATAGCCACCTCCTTCACAACTAAGTGCAAAGGAGGGAGACCCAGCAGACATTCCATCGCTGCTGTAGGGGTAGACCTCAGAGCGCCTGTAATACTTAAACAAGCTTTCCTCTGGCATTTAGTCATAATGTTCTGGTTGACGGCCCTCTCCATAGAAGGCCACCACACCACAGAGGCATAGGTCAGGATAGGCCTCACCACGGCAGTATACAACCAGTGCATAATGTGCGGTTTGAAGCCCCATCCATTACCCAGCACCCTCCGAGTGGACCAGAATATTACATTGGCTTTATTCGTTTGAGTCTCAACGTGTTTGTTCCACAAAAGTTTGCGGTCCAATATCACCCCGAGATAACGAACTTGTTCGGATAGAGTGAGCCCAACTCCAAACAGACTGGGAAGTCGTAAGTTGCTAGGCACCCTCTTTCTAGTAAAGAGAACCATCTCTGTCTTACTAGGATTTACCGAGAGCTCGTTTTTCAAGCACCATCGTTCGACCCGTCGCAGAGCATTCTGCATCAGATCCCCAATGACACTGATCACCTTACCCCTGATTAATATAACAAGGTCGTCCGCATAGGCCACCACAACGAACCCAGCCTTCCTTAACTCCACCAGGAGCTCATCCAGGACGAGATTCCACAGTATCGGAGACAGAACACCGCCCTGCGGACATCCCCTTCCTGGCGAGCCCCCTATGGTCGAGCCGCCCAGCCGAGCCACGATGCTACGTGAACCAAGCAGAGACCCCGTCCACCGACAAAGAGTAGGCGGAACACCATGTCTGGCCAACGCAGATTGCATCACACCAAACGCAGTGTTATTGAAGGCACCTTCTATATCAAGAAATACAGCTAGGGTGTACTCCTTGTTATGTATTCCGTCCTCAATACAGTTAACCACTGAGTGAAGAGCAGAATCTACTGATTTGCCCAGCTGATACGCATGCTGGGAGGGGTGCAGTGGTATAGCCACTAAAGCATCGTCCCTGATGTATCTTTCCACCAATCTCTCCAGTGTCTTGACTAAGAACGAGGAGAGGCTAATTGGTCGAAAGTCATTCGCTTTTGTATGCGATGGTTTTCCAGGCTTGGGTATGAAAATTACCTTCACCTTTCTCCAGGACAATGGAATGTGACCTAGAGCCAGACTCGCACGGAGAACGTGAAGCAGTGGGGAGGCCAGCACTTCCAGCCCCTTGGATAGCAGAGCCGGAACAATGCCATCCTCACCAGCTGCTTTATAAGACTCGAAACCGTTGATCGCCCAACGAAGTCGAGAATGTGTGACTACACGTGCAGCCAGCTTCCAGTCCTCGTATGAGGCCCGTCGATGGCATACACCCTGTGTGTCTACATTCTCAGAGAAGCCAGGAAAATGCGTCTCTAAGAGATGTCTTAAGCTTTCTTCCTCTGAGCCCGTCTTTTGCCCACTAGGAAGATTTAAGTAGTCAATCCTCTGAGGGCCCCCGGCAGAGAGGACCCGCCTGAGCCTGTTAGCTTCAGGCGCACCCTCAATATCACTACAGAAGCGCCTCCAAGATTCTCGCTTAGACTTTCTTATTAGTCCTTTGTACACTCTCAGGGCCGACTTATAGTCGTCCCAGTCACTTGCAAGGCCGGATCTCATTGCCTTGTTAAAGAGATGCCTGCTGGTGCGTCTGGCATCATTAATTTCAGGAGTCCACCATTTCGTTTGACCCTTCGGTCTACGAACCTGGGGACTGCAACTGCTATGATAGGCTGAGATAATGGCCTCCTGAAGCTTTTCAGCTGCAGTGTCCAATTCTCTCGAAGTCCTAGGTTTGGGATGCACCTGTCCCAGGTTTTCAGAGAGGAATGCCAGATATCTGGACCAGTCTGTTTTTCTGGGGTTCCTGAAAGTTACCGGATCCCTTGTCGGGCTGCTTCCACTGATGGTGAAGCAGATGTGCCGGTGATCAGACAGTGAGATCACCTCCGTGGCTACACGCCAATCCATTATGCAATCAGCGATGGAGCTGCTGCACATAGTGACGTCAAGAACCTCCCTTCTACTTGACGTGATAAAGGTAGGCTCGTCACCCTTATTGAGAAGGTGTAAACTGGTTGAAAACAGAAAATCAGCTAGAGCCTCACCCCTGGGGTTCACATCAGTGCTGCCCCACAGAATGTGATGCGCATTCGCATCACATCCAATGAGCAGGGGCCAGCCTTTCTGCTCACAGAAGGTCACCAGCTCCACCATCTCCTTCGATGGTGGTGGATCCGGAGAGTCGTATGGAAGGTATGCCGAGCATACCTCCAAGTTTTCCAGCGGTCCCCTGAAATCAGTAAACCGGGCCGCTACTAGATCCCTGAAACAGAAATTTGTTAATAATTGAGCCCCCAAGTCAGAAGAAGCGAGTATGCACGCCCTCGGATTTGTGTCCTTGGGCGAACAGAAGAGCCTACTTCCACTGAAGGAGAGACCCCTCACCTCGCCACCTCCAATCCAGGGCTCCTGAATCAGGTTAATGAATGTCTGCACCTTCGCCAGCTGCAACCGAAGAATATCGGTTGCCGCAATGCAATGGTGCAAGTTTATTTGTGTTACAAATGTGTTGGCCGCCATGAGAAGAGATGAATCCTCAGTCGGCCAACTGTTCCGTTGTGCCCGCAGATCCTGGAGGATCAGCAGATCCCGGAGGATCAGCAGATCCCGCAGGACCAACGGGTGTGTCCGATTGTGCAGAGCCCTGAACAGGTCCCCCCGGCACGAATCCGACAGGAGCGCCAACAGAGTCCACATCCATCGGACTGCCCGACTCCATCGTCGGGTTGGAGGGTTCCTCCTCCATGGTCCGAGTGCCCTCCACCTCCTCACGGGTCCCCTCACTTGGAGCAGCCCTCGTATTCGAGGAGGTCGTGGCACTCGTGTTACGGCTTGGACCTTGGATGAGCCTGAAGGTACCCATCCTCATTCCAATGCCAACTTGGAAGTTGCAACTCTCCAAGACTTGTAGAGATGCCTTCTCCACCCCCAGAATGATTTGCACCATATCGGGCCCATCACTCCGGTTGTAGACTCTCCAGCCCCTAGTCTTAAGAGCCGGAGTCGACATCTCTATCCGTCTGAGAATCAGTCCCGTTGGCGATGAGCTTTGAGCACCCTTCACCATCAGACTGACTCTCGTTAGTCTTTCCAGGTCCTTCACCTCAATCATTTTGAGGCGGAGTCCTTTCGGAAGTTTCAGCGTGGACAGGCTAGTACACAGCCAGTCCACACTGAATCTGTCCACACAGGAGGTGACAATTGCACCTTGGTGGTTGAGCTCAACACCCTGGAACCGCGGGTAGGGCATGCCAGGTAGGATCTTGTCCATCCCAGCAGCCACCGCTAGCTCCACAGCGCTGAGGTCCTCCTTGGAGAGCGCCCTGTCTGGCATTTCTAGGCTTACCCTGTTATTTATAAAATGGCATTGATCGCATACCGAAGCCGTGAAGTCCAGTAACCCCCTTATGTTTCCTAACTTTTGCCTAGACTTTCGAATCAATTTGTGAAAAAGGTGATTGTAAATGGAAACTACAAGAATTTTTTGGGAGGATTTCGCTACTAGTCCTATAGAAAGAAATTTAAATAAAAAAAGTGCTGACGTTAAGTCAGAAACTTCACCGATATTATTCATAAGAAACGTTTCTCGAAACCTAAATTGGAAATATCAGGTTTTGAAGATGCCTCTTCAAAAAGTAATTGAGCTCACGTCAAGGTTTTCCGAAATTCTTTGTATTATAAACATAGTTTTCCTTTTAAGTTGGCCTATTAGACGTTTTTGAAGAACTAGTGAGAATTTCGTCCTGGAATTTTAGGTGGAGCCTTGAGGATGAAGGAACTCTTCGCCTAAAATATTTTCGAGTCGACAGTGTTGCCACGTCTATCTCAAACGCATATCTACTTTCTCATTTCAAATGGAACTACCTATATTTTTATTTATGTTTCGATTCACTACCAAATTCGCAGTATAACCTACTAAAAAAATTCTCTACCGTACACTGTTGCCAAGTTATACACACATTCTTGAAATTTTTGACATCTGGGTTGCAAGATTGGAAATGAAATATCTCGATTATTTTTTCTGCGAACGGAACCAAACTCAGCAGTATCATATTAGAGAATCCATGCATTCATGTGGTATATTCAGTTTTTCGGTACATCGTGAGGTTTTTGATCCGAAATATGGAACTCAAAATTGAAATATTTCGAGATTTTCAAATGGCAACTCCATATTTATTTCACAGCATTCGATTCGAAATAAGAAATGAATGGCAGTCTTCTTTTAAACTAGTTATTCATTTCAGATAATTTCTGAAGGAGATACAAAATACTGAAATTTTTCATTTCATTTAGAAATGAAAATAATCGATGATTGTCATTTCCGGAGAGTGACGAAAGTTGCTTTTCTGAAATTGAAAAGTCTAAATTGTTTTTTGTGAACAAATGTAGCGAATGCTTACTGAAACGTTGATCAGAATGACAAAATTTTGGGGAAAAAGCACCAATAAAATTTCAACAATCCCCACTAAAAGTATTATCATATTTTGTGAAATTCTACTTCAGCGCCTGTTGAAGTCTGCCAAGAGAAGATCGTCCCAGTAACACATAATATTTATAGACTTCTCGAATGAACAAATAACCCTGCGTAAAAAATTCATCGTACCTAGTCGAGTAGAAAAAGAACAGGCAACTTAAGGCAAATCACCGAGCCGAGGAAAAATTATATCCATGAAAACCTGCGAAGTAATCTAATTTTTCCTCATTTTTTCATCTAGAAATATTATCGCCAGAATAAGTATACTATATCATCGCTGATTTCTGCTTCACCGATTTCGTTAGGGAAATGATAAATGCTGATTTAAATTCTGTTCGGTTTCTTGTGACATCCCTTGCTACATCGCGGTTTGTTTGAGTTCCCATTTAAGGATACACCACGTTTCAGTCGTATTTCGTGAGTTTCTTTGCCGACTCAGTTGTGTTATTGGTTCTGCTGATATTTGATTTAATAATAAATATTGATTTTTTTGAATGGAATGTATTCTGTTCGAATGGATGGATTTTTTCTTCAGCACACTAGAATTTGATGGGATGAAATGAAGAGTATTTTAATTCAATTTGTAGGATTGGTTGTTATTGTGAGTGAATCTTTGTAAAAAATCTTTTAATTTCAACAGTTTTTCTACAATCCAACTCGAAATATACAAGTGACTGGTGACGTAAGGGACAACGGTTAACTGGAGATAGAGGACCTCAAACTGAATGAGGATTGTGGGTTTAAATGTTCCATATATGCCTCTCAAAAAAAAGTGAACTTGCTACACGTATTTACATATTAGAGGAAAATAAGCCCTCAAAATTTCTTCATTATTTAATTGAAGAATATATTTTGTTGAACACAGAAGTACCAGATGGATTATTGTTCAGGGGTTCAGAGAAGAAATCCAGTGTTTCTGTTCTATCAACAGTATAATTATTCATCTGGATATGAAAAGTACTTGAATTGTTCAGAAGAGCCAATAAGTGTGTGAGGGGAATGGCTCTCATATCGAGCATTTGTTTATTTGATTTTTTATGAATCATATATGCTACTCTTTCTCTTTTTGTATTTGTATAGTATTTTTGAATATTTTTATTATAATATTTATAGATAAATTATAAAAAAGTATTTCAAAATATGAAGGAATATTTAAAATGCGTCAGGATTATTTGAGGATCTCGACTTCAGTGTTTTTTTATCAGTAATAGTATGTTTCTTCGATAAGAAAATGAAAAAATTTTAATATTCGACTTTCAACATACTCGTATCATAAAAACCATAAAAAAAATTGTGCCATTTAAACTGAAAACAGCTTTTTACTCAGTGTTTCTTGCAAATTCCAATTTTTCATTTCAATTTTTTTATCTAATAGGTATACGAAGTAATATTTCTCACCTGACGCGAAAATTTGAATTTTTTAATACGGCCCTGCAATTTTCGAAAGTTTTTCCTTCTCGATCTGATGGAGAATATGTATAGTAACAAGCTTGCCGAATATCAGCGAAAAGTTGGCCATATTGACAAAGATAGGGGAGTTTATAGTTTTATCACTTTTACAGAAAGACCCTGTATCATTGAAACTAATAGCCTTATGGGACATTTAAACCCACAATTCTCATTCAGTTTGAGGTCCTCTATCTCCCGTTAGCCGTTGTCCCTCACCAGTCACCCTGTATGTATTCATCTAAATTTATTAAAACCAAAAGGCACATGCCCAATTACAGGTGTAAGTTACATAAAAAACCATTGAAAAATAACAAAATCAATGGAATCACCGTCGGCAGAAATAAATAGTCAATATCAATTTTCTTTAGACGGTACAATTGTCTTTTAAATTCATTCATGTACAGAAAAACACATCTACTGAAGGACATTGTTCAGGATTCTACACATAGACAAAACAGGACTGTGGAAATGGTGCTGCGAACTTGGAACAGTAATCCTAAACGTTAAATGAGATCTGGATGCAAGTCTTGGCGCGTTGAAGTCCCAAAGATACAGTAACGATACTGAGTCAATGCGATTATTGATCAATCTATATGCAAAAGTTGCATCAGAAATTTCTCTTTTTTTCTCCAACTAGTGAAATTAAACTCGTTCAATAAAGACTGATGGTTGGTATGAACTGGATAAAATTTATACTTCCTTAAGTACAAAAACTTCAAAAACATTCTCTGAACAGATTCCAGCGCTGAAATGTATTTACTGTGATATGGATTCCACACCACATTGCAGTATTCTAGCTTACTACGCACTAAGCAGAAATGCACTGATTGTATAGCTGCTATTTAAGAATTCCCTGCAGTTGCGCAGAACAAAACCCAAACACTTATTGACTCCCAAATTATGTTTTCGATATGAGAATGAACCGAGCTTGCAGTCAAACAAACGACCGAGTCTTTAGGTTCAAAAACCCTTTTCAAAGTTTACCCTCAATTACACATTCGAATTCAATAGGGGAAAATTTGCTGGGGTTACTCATTACTTTACATTTCTCAATGTTCAAGAGTAATTTGTTAGATGCGCATCATTCAAACAAGCGCCGGATATCGTCCTGTAGGATAGGACAATCAGCTATATTGACAAGTTCCCTATAGAATTTAAGATCATCCGCAAAAATAAGGCTCAACCATACTTGAGTAGTGCAGACGTTGTCGATGAACATGAGAAGCAGTAGAGGCTACAGGAAATAGTAAGATTTCACTCCCTAATATTCAACATACCACCGCCTGCCATCCAAATAAGACTTGAAAAGCAACAGCAGGTCAACAGAAATACCGAACCTCGACAACTTCCTCAAGAGCTGTCTATGGAATACTTTGTCGAATGCTTTGCTGAAATCAGCGTAAACTACATCAATTTGCCTGTGATTATCCAGTGAGCCCGAAATATACTCAGTGAAGGGGTGCAGAGATTCGAGACCACGCTCCTCGACCGCATAAAGTCATGTGATGAATTGCTGTATTCACATATTCCAAGACGACATCAGCGCCAAGGTGGCGAGAATCGAAGCTGAGCTAAGATAGTAGTAAATGTAAACAATCTTGTTTTGGACAGATAAGTCATTGGAGTTTCATGGAAATTTTTACGAATAATCTGAAAATTAATATGGAGTTGGAATCTTTGTTGAATTATTTACCGATTTAATCATTATTTCAATAATTTTATCACTAATATCAAGTGTTTAATCAATCAAAAGGTTGAAGTCAGTAAGTCTAGTTGTAGATGTTGTCAATCTTAAACTATATTAAAAAAAATTTCTTTCAGTTCATTATATCGTACATGTATACACGTATATGAAGTGAAGTTCAGCCGTTAGAATTTCTGGAAATTTAAAAGTTTTAACCTCTAATTCTAGAGCCCCAGTAGAAGAGGAAGTTCGAGAAGAAGTTCTGAATGCATGTCATATTATAATGTGTTGAAAAACAAATTGTGGGTCCAGTTTCATATACATTTGCTCTGTGTGTTTAAAAACTATTGCCCTAGCCCTTAATACAGAACCTCATAAAATTGATGGTTCATTTATTGTGGAGAGTGATAAAGTAAAACAAAACTAATATGCACGATATGTTCTTGTTAAGGTGGAGTGAGGAGGAAATGTAAACATATCATTACAGTTGTTTTAATATTTAATTAGATTGATCAGGTACATGATGTTTCTATTCATCCATGACAGAATCATGTCAAAACTCATGGTTTTTCCTCCTTTCCTGCTGCGTGTTTCTTTATGGGGAAAAACTATCTAAACTTGAAGAAATATCACATACAGAATTGAAGTGCTTATGGAATTAGCAGAAGGCTGATGTAAGAAAATAAGGGTTCGTCTATAGAAAATATGCCTTGCTTAAAAAACAAATTTGCTGTATCGTCCTATAGTATAAATCAAGAAGATAATATGTAGAAATATTTTATGAGCTCTTTACTAATTCTGCAATAGCCAAGTACCTACAGGTTTGTGAAATAATATGTTGTATGTGTACCTTAATTTTTAATGATCCTAAGAGTAGAGAGAGCTTGTCGTAATCTGCAGTAAATATCAAAACCTTCGATAAAAATTCTAACGTAAGAGGTTGAAGCGACAATATGAATTACTTTCCTATATTTATTGGAGTATATAAGATACAAGCCTTTCTTTCACTATAAGTTTCCTTCCCAACTCGTTTTCAAGATATATTTTCATTTGGTTTTCCTGAGGGAAGAAGTGATAACTATAACCTAAAGTTTGTAATTCTTTCGCCCATAAGTTGCATTGGGGTACACAACTGTAGTCATTTATGATCGAAATCATATTCAAGAGGATAACAATTTCAATTTTCCCTTGAATATTTCTTCTAAACAAAAGTTATGAACAATTATGAAATTATTACACTGAAATACGTTCAACGCTTTGTTTACTACTATCTTAGCTCTATTTCGATTTCAACGCTAGAGTGCGTATCGCTGGTCAGCAGAAGCCATACTTACATGTGAATAGATGAGATTGTGGAAAACAATCTCAAATAACTTTGAGAACACGGACATACGTGCGATGGGTCTGTAGTTTCTGACATCTACAACCTTGCCTGAGTTGAACACTGGACAAATACGCAAGGTTTTCCACACTGGAGAAAACTGTTTGGTTCTTAATATTATGTTAAATATAGAGGACAAAGGACGACATAACACTTATGCAGGGTGTCCCGTAATTAGACCGACAAACTTCTAGTGGAC
Source organism: Propylea japonica (assembly GCA_013421045.1). NCBI lineage: Eukaryota > Metazoa > Arthropoda > Insecta > Coleoptera > Coccinellidae > Propylea > Propylea japonica. The sequence goes on from CM024239.1 coordinate 49,498,068, forward strand.
ATTGAAGATCGTATTTTAGACAGATTCGACCCAAATCATATAATACAAATCGCTTCGTTAAGGAGCTAGTGCCCTTTGATGATGACGTCCTGCCCACACTTTTTGCCACATATTCGCAAAACGGAGTCGCATGAAGAGCTGAAGTTTAAACATCCGCTAATATCAAAAATACGCATCGATTATATTGAGTGCATATTCTTCATGTCAAGCACAATCGTATCATTTGGGGGGCGAAGGGTATTTTTAGTTGAAACTTTTTAACTTTCATTATTTCGCAAGATTCACATCATATTCATTAACTCTGATGTTTTTTCTTGGAAACAAATGCTCTTGTATAATAACGCCCAGATGCACCATTCCTGAAAAAAATAGATTTGAAATTTTCTCTCTTTCCACTAAGTACTCATTACTCAATGTAAAATGGTGCATCTGGGCGTTATTATACAAGAGCATCTTTTTTCAAGAAAAAACATCGGAGTTCATGAATATGATGTAAATCTCGCGAAATAATGAAAGTTAAAAAAGTTTCAACTAAAAATACCCTTCGCCCCCCCCCTCCAAATGATACGATTGTGCTTGACATGAAAGAAATGCACTCAGTCTAATCGATGCGTATTTTTGATATTAGCCAATATGTGAACTTTCAGCACTTTATGTGACTCCGTTTTGCGAATATGTGGCAAAAAGTGTGGACAGGACGTCATCTTCAAAGGGCACTAGCTCCTTAACGAAGCAATTTCTAATCTGTCTAAAATACGATCTATAATGTCCACTAGAAGTTTGTCGGTCTAATTACGGGACACCCCGTATATTTTTTGAGTACACTAGCAGGAACATTATCAGGACTAAAGCTCGGCTTATTTTTGAGTTTTTCGGTTGCCTTAAGTATCTGTTCGCCTATAACCCCTTTAATATGCAGATATCCAGAAAGTTCTATCAAATGATCTCTCTGATCATCGGCAACAAAATCTGATCCCTCATCCCCCGAACCCTCAAATTGTAAAATATTGAAATGATCTGCAAAGGTATCGATAATTGCTTTCGGGGTATAAAAACTTTTATCATCGTTAAACATGACTTCAGGAATACGAGTTTTATTATTTTTAGTTCAAATATGACCCAAAATCTCGCGAAATTTTTCATGAATTCTGAGTATGCAGAACATATATCTTTTTTAACAACCCGTTTTATAGTTCTAGAACGTTCAAGATATAATGAAGATCTTCTTTGATTATACTTTCGACGGTAATAATTTTTTATTTTTATATTAATGATCAGATTTTTTGTATACAAAGACGGATACCTCCTGGAAGTTACGAGTTTTGAGCGGAAAACACAAAGAGAAAATACTACGTATCCTCGCATTAAACCGTTCACCGCCCAAATTCACAGAAAGACACGGGTCATGCAAGTCAACATTGACCAACGGTTCGAAATCTTGTACTACCCCGCATTCAAATTTTCAGTTTTTAATGAAATTCTTCTGGGTGAAATTCCAACTTTTTCGTCCACTCTCAGAACGATTTGAGTGCAGTAATTGGAACTTGCTCAAATGAGGATCGCCGTATAAAATGATGTCATCATTGCTACACACAGGGTGAATTCTCAGAATTACCAGATCTGGTAAGAGTCACTTTTTCAGAACCAATAACTCTTGCGATAATACAAGTTGATACAATTAATTTTCACGATTTTTAACAGTTTCTTAGTGGTGCCAGCCATACATCTGGACCTCCCTAATTTCTTCACACTCAGCCAGCTAGCGCGTCCCATTCATTTCGAGTTTTATCTCTTGAATTTATCTGAAATACCTACAATATGCAAAAAATCAATTTTTTCACGCAAAAAATTTATTTCTACTCTACTCCTAGTTCTATTGTGGATGGAAAATATCAATTTGTATTAATTGTTGTCTATAGAAATGGCCTGTATTTTTCTAATTTTGTGGGGTGAGAATGGAAAATGTTTTGGGGTCACAAATTCTACAAGTAACAGACGTTTCAGTCAATCATATATTGTATGCTTTATAGTCCGTTGCTGTAGTCACACCCGTTATGAAACGAACACGTTCATTTCATCCAAATGCTGATATTATATTTTCTCAAGTTTTTTTATAGCCTGTTGATATCTACCAAATGTAGATGGTCCCCTCTTATTATTTATAGACTTCTTGAATGCATAAATAACCCACCATCATAAAATTTCACTTTCCATAGTCGAGCAGAAAAAGAACAAGCAACTGAGGCAAATCACCCAGCCGAGGAAAAATTATGTCCATGAAAACCTGCGAAGTAATCTTATTTTCTCACATTTTTTCATCTTGAAAAATATAATAAGTATACTACATCGCTGCTGATTTCTGCTTCAACGATTTCATTAAGGAAATGATAAATGATGATTTAAATTCCGTTCTGTTTCGTGTGACATTCCTTGCTAGCTGTAATTTCTTAACACGAAGCTTTCGAAATACACTTCGGTTCAATTAATTTACAAAAGTTTTTAAATTTTCTTATTGGTGCCAGCCCTGCATCTGAACAATCTTAATGCTATACAATCACCCAGCTAAAGCTTTAATCTAAAATACAAGGCATTTTGGAACCAAATTCACCCTGAAAATTTCAAGTCTCTAGGACAATGCTTTCGAAAGTTAGTGCTAAGAGCTAGATGGCCGACCTCACCGACAGAATTGAATTTTGACCATGAATTCGTCATAAGGGAGTCGATCCCTATCGATTGAGACCATTTTCGGCTCAAAAATCGAAAATGACAGACATTTAAGCAAAACTATATAGCACTAGTTTAAGTAGAACGAGCGCTCAAAAATCAATTTCATAACGAAGAAATTGAATAACTCTCAGAGTTAGAAATTTACATGTCCCTAACGTGAATAGTACTGCATTGTAATCAACCAAGCTCTAGAGTTTACCGTGATATGGAAATCTATACACTGGGTGAAGTAAACTAATGGTTAGATTTTCATTTCTTCAATTTTTGAATATAATTCAACATTTTCTTAATTTTGTCCTAGCTATATATACCGGAATAGCTTTAAGCAACAATAAATTACCACCAAATCATTTAAATTATTCAGTTTATGCACGTCTAATCGATGTGAAAATTTAAACACATTGCATCCAGAAACTAAACACTAAAGTCTTTGATTCTGTTTCGCACGAAGTTCTACTGAGAAAGCTGAATGCCTGTGGTTGTCGAGATAATGTTCTCAAATTATTAGAATTCTATTTGAAAAATCGAAAGTAAAGAGTTCACTAGAATTGAATCACTTCGAAAGAAAAAGAGATAGGTCAAGGGGTACCTCAAGGATCCATATTGGGATCCATACTTTTCTTGTTATATATTAATGACTTAAACATTGAGAACTGTAACTGTTTGTGTTTATATGGCGATAACACAACGATAAAAGTGAATTCTAAATGCACGAACAAATTAGCAGCAAAAAAGAAACTTGCTCTGGAGGAAATTCAAAAATGGTTTTTACTAATTTGCTGCAATTGAATTCAGACAAAACTGTCCAGTAGAAGTTTGGAGGTAGAGGAATCAGGGAAGTGCAAAGTTTTTGGGAGTAATTCTGGACAACAGATTGAGCTAGACTGAACATGTGGAATATGTATGTGGAAAATTGTCGGAAACTCTATCTTTTGAGACAACTGAAGAGATGTGGTACTGCTGAAATGGTGAAAATAGCTAACTATTTACATTTCCAGAGTGTGCTACTATACGTCATACTATTGTGGGGAAATGCCTCCGAAGCTAAGAGAGGATTCTCTCTGCAGAAGAAAGCAATGCGTGCAGTTATGTATGAAGTGGCAAGCAGAACTTCGTGTACCCGGCATGGTATACTCACTTTTCCATCATTGTTTATACGAGAATGTCTCAAATTTATATACCAACATAAAAGCAATAAGCAGAAAAATTGCAGTAACCACCATTGCATCGGAAGAAGAATACGCAGAACATCTCTAGCTACTGGGGTACAAAAATTTTCAACAAGTTAACCGTCGAACTGAAGGACTTACCAGAGAACAGTTTCAGAAAGAAAATACAGAAGATATTAATTAATGGTGCATTCTATTCCTTAGAAGAATTTTTTTTGTTTTAGTTTCCAATGAAATTCTCAGTATAATTTTTTTATATTATATTATTTTTTATTTTGTGTATAATGTTCTGAAAAACCTTGTAAAAATTTATGGCGAATATACATTATTATTATTATTATTGATAGACGATGCTGCCAAACAGACTGAATTGTCTGTAACAGACGCAAACAATTCGTATCAGAATAGGGGAGCGATAGACCAATCATCCCAATACGGAATAAACATACGACACGAGTTTGCAACGCCGGAATATTGTTCGCGTGCATAAAGAGATCCTATTTGGTTGCACGAAGCCGCGAAGGCATCTCTAGGTTAACTTTTTACTCTTAGGGATACCTTCTAAGTTCTATTGATGATAGGAATTATCAATTTATATTAATTGCTGTTCATAAAAATAGCTTGTATTTTTCGAATTTTCAGGGGTGAGTATGAAAAATGTTTTGGGGTCACAAATTCATGCAACAGATGTTTCACTCAATCAAATACCGAATGGAAAACCGTTGTAAGGATCTGTTGCTGTTGTCACATTCGTAATATAACAAACACAGTCATTTCGTGTAGCTGATGGTAATATCTTTTTTTTTGAGGTTTCTTATCCCCTGTTGAATTCTACCAAATGAATGTAGATCACTCCCTTTTTACATAATATTTAGACTTCTTGAATGAATAAATAACCAACCGTAATAAAATTTCACCTTCCATAGTCGAACGGGAAAAAAAACAGGCACTCAAATCACTGAGTCAAGGAAAATTATACTCATGAAAACCGCCAAGTAATCTAATTTTTCGACATTTTTTCATCCAGAAATATTTACGCCAAAATATACATGTACTATATCATAGCTGATTTCTTCTTCAGCGACTTTGTTGAGGAATGATAAATGCAGATTTCAATTCTGTTCGCTTTCGTGAAACTTACATCGCTTGTTTGAGTTCCCATTAAAGGATACACCACGTTGCAATCGTAATTCGTGAGCTTCGTTGCTGATAGAGCTAAGTTTTTGGTTTCGCTGCATTTAAGATATTAATAAATATTGAGATGAATGTATTTTGTTTGAACGCATGGATTTTTGCATCAGATCGTTAAAGTTTGATGAGATGAAATGAAGAATATTATAACTCAATTTGTCCAGGGGCCTATTGCACCAAATACTTTGCAACTTTTCACTTTTCACTTTGCACTTTCACTTTTCACTTTTCACTTTGCACTTTTCACTTTTCACTTTCAAATGAATTACGTTGCACGAAACCCAATCATAATTGAAAATACAATGTGGAGAGTCAAGTGCAAAGTGAAAAACACTTCGCACAAAGTAAATGTTGGGAGAAATCTGCGGCAACATAATTAATTTTCACTTTTGAAATTTGTCAGAATGCAAAGTCAAAGTGAAAAGTTGCAAAGTATTTTGGTGCAATTGGCCCCAGATTACACAAATCCAGCTCAAATATCTCAACCCTATTTCAAAACGGAGACCGATTTCTCGACTAATTCCTCAGTCCACTCTCAGAACGATTTGACTGTAGTAGTAGTAGGAAGTTTCACAAATTGGTTGTCTAGTGAAATAACGTTATCATTGTCTGACATGAGGGGAATTGTAGGAATTATCAGATCTGGTAAGATTCACCCTTCCAGAACCAATAACTCTTGCAAAAATATCAACCCAATGGGTGCGGAATTGGGATACCTTCGGGTAGGTAAGTTAAACTTATAATTGTTGTTGTTGTGGTATAGGTAGGTAAATGTACCTATAAGAAGGAGTTTCTGGAGAATCAGAAAGACGAAAAGAAAAACTCTGGTGCAATCTCCCAGGGATGAATTATTTCACTAAATTCTTTCGTAACTTTGAAACAGCAATATTCAAAAGATATCTGAATCTTGGTGAATAACAATTACACCTCCTCACTGGCTTTCTCACAGGACATTGTCGCCTCGGGAAGCACCTATTGAGGATGGATTTGTCGGACACTGACGAGTGTAAGTTCTGTGGAGAGGAGGATGAAATCCCTATTCACTTAGTCACGGAATTCTTTGCCATTGCGAGCCTAAGGAGAGAATGCTTTGGGCGAAAAACTTGTAAAAGTGAGAAAGTAACCTCGTTAAAGCCTTCACAGATATACGATTTCATCAGATCTCTGCAGCTGGAAGGCACCACACGATTAACGAAACCATTGATATTTTGCGGGAAAAGTTTCCGGACCGTGTTATCTCTCGAAAAGGTGATCACAATTGGTCACCGAGATCTTGTGATTTAACACCTTGCGGCTTTTTCCTTTGGGGCCACGTGAAAGAGAATGTATACGCCAATAGCCCAGCGTCGATTCAAGACCTCAAAGATGGAATTCGTGAGGCTATCGAGGACATAGCCACTTTGCGATTTGGTTATGGAAAATTTCATTAAAAGGATGTGTTTTTCCACCATTAACGGCATAGCTTCATCTTTATAATGGAAAAAACACCCGATCATGCATCCAAAAGCTTCTGACTTGTAAATATTTTTAAAATATAATTGTCCGAAGTTCTGAAAGATTGCTGATATTGTTTGAGAAGGTATTACAAAACATTCCTTCTTTACTTGGATAATGAGAAAAGCTTTTTGTTACAATTAATAGCCCTTGACTATTAAAAAAAATATGAATTTGTGTTTAAGTTCCCAAAAAAAGTTTTATTAATAGCAAACTTTACTGTGACGTGTGAGATGCAGCCAAATTCAGAAACAACGTTGTGGATTCAACTATTACCAGAGGATGATTTTCTATTGAAGTAGTTGACTTAACGTTGTCGCGTAGTCATTTCATCAACCTTCGAATACGATGAAAATATCAAAAAAATGAACTGATTTATTATATTTGTGTCGATAACTTCCTCGAAATTATTTTGTTTGCTAATCCAAATGAAAAATAATTTCGAATATTTACGAAGAACATTTTAGGATAATTCGAGCAAAGGTCACGTTTATATTATTTACTTTATAGTTTTGTGATATTTCAATTCATAATGACAAGGTATCATCTAAGACAAAATTGTTCATCAATACCTTCATTAATAAGTTAAGATTCATGATATTCCAAAATCCACATTAATCGAGTATGCAAATTCTCTGACAACAAGAACTGAAAGCTTATACAATTGAGGTGCCAGGAGATTTGTACTATTTCGAAAGATAAAGTTCTCATTATTGTATTTTTGATGATTATTTTTTTCCAAACGTCAAAAAATGACAAGGTTCGCGCATTGGCAAGAATATGCGAAGTGACCCTTTTTTCATTTCCTTCGTTACTATGACACCGTGCGCGAAGTAGTGTGCGAAATACTTACTTCGCACACTGCATGTAAACTATATGGGATTTTTATATTTTAACTTGGTAAATTTCTTGAAATCCATGTTTCTTTAACATTGAGTGTTGCTTTCAACATAGAATATATTGCCCATAGTTATAATACCTAATTACTTGATTTGGAAAAACAGTTCAAACCAGTTCAATATTTTTCTTCATATTAAGCTAAGCGTTTGTAGAAAAAATTTTGTTTGCATCTCATACGCGAAATACTTTGGTGATCGAGAATTGATTTTTTTAACGAGGCGCAGCCGAGTTAAAAAATCAATTCTCGATCACCAAAGTAGCATTTCGCACACTAGATACAAAAATAACTATAATCAATGAATTAGTGTCAATAGTTCCATATTTATTAATTGCCGATTGATTAACTTATCCTTTCTACAAGTGGATTCATAATATAAATATGTAGTTAGATACTGTTTATTTACCTCTGTAATTTCACGAATTCTGGAAGTTAAAAGAACGAAACACTTTCTGAAAATTCATTTGGAATCTAATCAACCAACTAAATTGTATGAACTGTATTCAATCTTTATGAATCAAATACTTGGTTTTCAATATGTGAGTAAATGACTATGATTACTTTATGTTATATACTGCTACCAAAAACATAACAAGCTATATTTCAGTTTAAATTACACAATGTTCTCCATATTATCAAATTCTTCTGAAACTCAGCTGATTGGTAAACATAATATATTTATGTAGCTCCTTTAATTAATTCTTCCATCTATAAAGTAAAGATTCCACTTCTATTTGAAGTACACAGTAAATGATTTATTATGAGACTTCGCAACTGAACTTCGATTATTCGATACAGTTCTTCCTCAGGTGCAATATAAAACCCTAATCATATTTATTTATCTCTAGTAAAAGTTATTAAATGAATGGTTCCATCTGAAAAATAGAAGTAATTTGGTTTGAACATCACCAGTATTTGTGATAAACATTAATTTCTTACCACGCAGTCAAGGAACATTTTATTTATGTCTTCAACAAAACCGGAAGATTTCAACTTTAATGTTGAGGCTTTAAAAGCCAGCACTCATAAGATCTAAATTGTTATATTTCTCAGAAGGTCGACTGAATAAATATCATCAGAGTTCATTTGATCTGAAAACTTGAAATTAGAATTCATCCGAACATTTTCTAGGTACCCATCATTCCCATAATCTGTACATTTACTACTGCGGATTAGTCGCTAATATAGAAACTGCATCTGAAACGTTGGAATTTATTAGAACGGTTTATAATACGTTCAATAATACTTTACCTGGTCAATAGCAATCAGCTCCAAATTTTTAAATAAAATGTAAACAAATCATATTGAAATTTCATAACCTCAAATCTCAATTTGACGGGGTAAAACAAATTGACAGCAGTTAAGATTTGGCCGTGTAGGCAACTAGAGTCGCATTTTGGGTATTATATTGGTTGTCTAGTAACCCAACGTTTAAAATTAGTGCAGTTTTTGGTCAACTAAACTACCAAACTACGCCATATTTTAACAATTGGTCATTGACCTTTGGGATGTAAATGAACGAAAACAAATGATTTTAAAACCTTCATTTAAATTTTCTGCGCGTAATTTTTCTAAATCTCGTTTAGTAAGCGTTTGAACTCATGAAAAACATTGGCAATTTCTTCCTTAATATAACTTTTTATGAATTTTCAATTTTGGATTTTCCAAAAATATCCAATGGATTGTAGGCGCGCTTGTTTTTCAGCATGAATCAATAGTATATTCAACAGTAAAGTGGTCTTCGTTGTCGATTTCTGTTGCGATAGAATCGTTTCTCCACCCTTTAACAAGGGCAATTGGCTGTATGCATAAGATAGAAAATAAATCGACATGGCGGTACAAGTTGAAATATTGTGACGGCCACGGTAATTATTAGGTTGAAATATCAACGTCATTTGTGGAATGAACTTCGTTCCCATAGATGTCGCATGTGTGAATAAGTTGCATTAAAGTAAACTCCGCAACGTTTAGACAACGTAAATCTGATAACTGTAGTTGCAGCACGACGTTGTCAAAACCCTAAAATGATTGACCAAATTGGTGCAGTTCATGGTTGTGAGAACGTTGTGCAGAGGTCGGCGAAGTCACTTAGTTTGGTTGCGCGACTTCTTTATATACGTCGACGCAACGTTAAATTGCTACTTGGGTAATAATCATTTCATTGAACGTTAACAAGTTCACAAAAAAGCTTCATTTAGAATGGAAAATATCAACTTGTGTTAATTTCAATTTATGAAATTAGACTATATTCTTCGAAGTTTGGGGGTTGAGTATGGAAACAGTTTTGTCGATGTCTTTATTTCAATAATTCTTATAGGTAACGTATGAAAAACCGCTGCTATAAAGAAACCGTTGCTGTCTCATACTATAAAGAACAGAGTCATTTCGTGTTGCTGATGGCAAAATAATATTTTGTGAGGTTTTTTTTTATTGCCTGTTGAAGGCCTCCTGATGTAGATCGCTCCTTTATAACTTAATAACTATCGAGTTTCAGAACGAATGGATAACTCAGCATCATAAAAGTCTACCTTTATAATCGAGCAGAGAAAGAACAGGCAACTTAAGGCAAATCACCGAGCCGAGGAAAAATTATATTCATGAAAACCTGCGAAGTGATCCAATTTTTCAAGATTTTTTCATCTGGAATATTAAAACCAGAAAATATACTGGATGTTCTGAGATGTTCCGTACAGCCAATATCTCGCCCCTCAAACACATTAGAAAGTTGAAACAAAAAGTTTTCTGAAAGCCAGAAAAAACTCTTTCATAATCCATTGTTAAAATATTTTTTGGACAACTGTCAAAGAAACTTGACTTTTCTTTATCGCTGATGCGTGAATGATTACTATTTTGCACAGTGAAAAAAGTCTTTTTTCACTGTTAATAAAACACTCACTGGATACATGAAAATATTGTATTGGAAGCATTATATTTAATAGTTGTATTTCAGATATATTCACACTCACAGTTGTACAAAAAAATGTTGTTTTTGTACAACTGTCAAAAAACTTTTTTCATCACTATGGATGCGTAAATGATTACTTTTTTTCACTGTTAAAAAAAGAGTTTTTTCACCGTTAAAAAGAGTAAGTTTCTATAGTAACGACACAGAAAGATGACTGGATCTGAATGCATACAAATTTTGTATTTGAAGCATTATCTTTAAAATTCTGTTTCAGACGAAGTAAATTCACATTCACAGTTGTCAAAAAATGTTGTTTGTATTTCGTGCGTATGAAATTCGTGTTTGGCCTCGAACTGCGGTTGACTTGACACTCTCATGTGCCATGAAAAAAGCACTCATTTTACGCGCTTAATACAAAAATAACTATTGTATTACGTGCGTATGAAATTCGTGTTTTAATGAAAAAAAAAACACTGATTTTACTCACTTAATACAAACATAACTATTTTTGATTACCATTCCTTTAAAACCTTACCCAGATGTTTCTTTTCAATGCTCCTCTAATTTTTTTCTTTCAAACGATTTTCCAGTGAAAAAATGTGTTAAGACAATTCATAATCATTTACACATTTTATATTCAATTACTAGGTATAGAAGTTAGCATATTCACTTTGTTTATTCGGACACCTTATTCCAATAAATAATTTAGTTGCTTCATTATGTTTCAAAGTCTCTTTTGTAGGGATGTTCTGTTTATTGTCTGTATTGAATATCCCAGGACATAAAATTATTTCACCATAAATCGCAAAATGGCGAATGCGCAACAATTTATAGCTTATATGTTAAAGGTTTGAATTTACGTAAAAAAAAACATTAAACGCGAGTAGCATACTATACTTTATCCAAGACCACTGAATATATTTCTTGAAGACTTGAACATTTGGTGACCGCGACAAGACCCTTCCTTGACAAGCGTTGAAACAGTCAAGGTGACCCAAAAGAAATTTTTGGAGAAGTCAATGTATATGCTGGAATAAGAAAAGTTCTGATTGATACGTATAATGAAAGTAGATTTGGTTCTCGAAATGCCTATATTTGTTTGTTGGAGTACTTTAGAATACCGAAGAAATACCAATTTAAAAGAATATTATATCAAAGCTGAATCTTTGAAGCATCTGACAGCAGTGATTTATAATCCCATTATTCCCTTGTGATTAATTGGTATTATTAAGGCCGAGCACAGAGACGCACCATGGACGGATTTAAAAAAAGTCGTGAATTAAAGTTTTTTTTCGACCTATTTTTCTGCTACTATCGAATTGTCTCGACGAAAAAATATCTGGGAGAAGTTTTTCAGGACTGGTAATCAGAAAAAAATTTTAAGGGCGGATTCTATTAGGGTTTTTGCTGCCATTCAAAATACTTTTCGGTCTACCTCAAAATAAAAAGTGACTTTAACGCATATATTGTTCAATGTTCAATTTATGCTATTAAATTGTGCAATTGTCATTGGCAAGCGAACACGAGGTATTCTGAAGCGATGCGATTCATGCCACACTTCTACTTGAACAGGGAGACATATACAGGGTGAATCCTGTTGAACTGTACATACTTCACACAGAGATAGAGGACACTTTGCTGGTTTCAAAAAGACCCCACATGAAAGGTCTCAAACGATTCGTTGAATTATACAGGGTGATTTCCAGTTTTGGGTCATATTTTCAAAATGCTCTATTTGACGAACGAATAATCACAAATTCATCAAATTTGGTACGTAGGAGGACTATATCAATCTCCATACAGCTGAGATAACAGCTTATCAGTTTCCAGGACTCTATTTTTCTGATATTATCGGAATTTATGGAAAAAGACACCCTGTAGATGAAAAAGTCAATAAACCTGTCATGACAGTTCAAACTACATTGAAAACTCTTCAATGAAGAGTATTAAAATCACGTGGCACACCTACAAATTTAGAGAAAAAAATATTGAATATGCGTACTCGGAGATAAATTTTTTGGACGGCCTAATTAATAATAATAATAATAATAATAATAAATGTCTATATTACAAAAAAAAAATAAAAACAAGATTTAACACTACAGAAAAATGTTTTTGTGGAAAAGGCGAGATTCAGTGCACCAATCGGTTTACTGTTCAATCTAACCTGAAAATTCACATGGAAAACCATACCCAAATGTATCAAAAGTTGAAGACAGGAGAATATTATCAGTTTAAATCCTCTCTCAAATATTCCAATATTCAGGTAATTTTCGTCCGTTTCCAGGACCGGACTCTATTTCTGATATTATCGGAATTAATAAAGAAATCACCCTGTAGATGAAAAAGTCAATAAACCTGTCATGGCAGTTCAAATTTCACTAAATACTCTTCAATTAAGAGTAATAAAATCACGTGACACACCTACAGATTCAGAGAAAAAAAATTGAATATGGGTACTCGGAGATAATTTTTTTTGTACGGCCTAATTCACAAAAAAAATACCCAAATTTATCAAAAGTTGAATATTAATAGTTAAGATCTTCTACGCATTCAAGTATTCCAATATTCAGGGACGGACTCCCATTTCAGATTGGGTTTATCAATAGATGATAGGTCGAAAAATTCGCCCTGAATATGGAACACCCCAAAAAACTGTTACGGGAGACGGAACAACATTAAATAACCTACAAGAAATTTTCATGAAATTGCGAGACACACAAACAGATTAAAAAAAAAATTGAATAATCGTACTCAGAGATAATTTTTTTGGACGGCTGAAGTTTAGTAGGAGAACTATACCGAAATCCAGGGATTATGGAATACTTTCATTGGGAGTGTATATAAGCTGATAATATTAGACTTTCATTCATTTCGGTATAGTTGTTCTACTTAACTTCAGCCGCCCAAAAAAATTATCTCTGAGTACGATTATTCAATTTTTTCTTAAATCTATTTGTGTCTCCTGTATATTTCTAATGGGTTATAATTAATTCTTTTATATTCAAGGAAGTTTATCAATACTTCCATTTGAATTTTCTGGGTTTTCCTATTCCGCAACACTTTTCAAATTCTCATTCAAATGTTTAAAAACACAGAAATGTCATAACAAAACCTCAAAATAGTAGTTCAAATATCATATATTACAGTGTTGCCGGCTCTTGGATTGCCGATTCTCAAAGCCATATTGCTAAGGCGAAATTCATAACCAACATGACTATAACAGTCGAAACAGAATACGGAATACCGTAGTCATATTGCTATGAATTTAAGAGATAGCCATATTGCTTGGATAACAAGATGCATAGCAATGTGCGAACAGAAGATTGACTATATGGAATATTTGATGACAACCGGTATACAGGGGTAAGTGGCCAAACTCCTAAAGGGGATTATACGAGTGATTTGCAACAAAAAGTTCCATACAAAACAGATGGTTGAAATGTTGCAGTTATACTTAGAAAGAAAAAGTACTTCTAATTCGCTTTCAGACTCGAACGGCTTTCATCGACTGAATGAAATTGGGTTGTGCAGAAATGGGCCAGAAACTGTATGCACTTTGCAAAATTGTATATTTAGTACGAAAAAGATGTGTCACATGTATTGAAAAAGGAGATTCATGTTTTCATTATTATTTCGATTCAAGATGATTTGACGATTATCCTTAAATTACCTCAAAATTCAATCAAGGAGAGCTTCAAAATGGAGCAAATTTAGGTTTGAAATATTTAGACTTTTTCGTTGCTATCATGTTAGCCATGATATAAAAAAACCAGGACTAATTTTGTTAATGTATGACCAAACTTGATGAAGCTTCAAGGAAAACTGAATAATTATTTTTCATAGAAAAAACTCGATTGATTTTGTGAAATGAAGAAATGTTAAATTGAAGAATAGGGGAAGTATGCCTATGATGGCATCCTGCTTATGATGGCACACTTCAAAGAAGTTTGTTAACATCAACTGAAACAAACTTATATTTACTGAGTTTGTAAGCCAGATGGCATTTACGCTTGATATACGTAGTTACACCTTGAATACGTGGCAATTTGTGACTTTTATAAGAGTTCAATCATTTCGGTAGGTGTTGATGTATGATAGTTATTTCATTCTTTTTTTTATTTGGATAAACAAAAAATCTGTTTAAAAAATGATTTTACTTTCCTTTAATCACTCTATAACAATTCTTTAAGTGTGAAAGTTTTAGGTTTTTTCGTCTTTTTAGTACCTTTTTCGCTTTGTTGAAAAATATATGTTACTTATGCTTATGATGGCATAGCCAGAGTGTTCCTATGATAGCATAGGGTGCCATCGTAGAAAAAAATCAAGTTCAAGAGACGATTCCTCCAAAGCGTGGTACTTCGCAAGAAATATTAGAGGTATCCGAAAATAATGAAAATGGTTTCGAGTGAAGTATCGAGATCATTGAAAATCATACAAGAACTCTCACCACTGCCAACTGCCGTTGCAGAATCAAAAGTGAACAGAGGAAGAAAACGAGGAAAAGTTGGAATCCTCAATACAACCCCTGACATAAAAGAAAAGAAGTTGGAAGAAGAAGAGAAGACAAAGAAAGAGAGAGAGAAGCTAGCTAGAAAGGTCAAAAGACAGATTAAGTTCGTAGAAGAAAGTGAGGAAAACGAAGAAAGAAGAAAGACATGAAGATGATTCAGATGCCGCTTGTCTTTATTGTTATAAGCTGTTGTCTTTGTCTAGACCAAAGGAGAAGTGGTTGCATTGCCAGAAATGCGCCAGCTGGTGCCATACCAAGTGTGCTTGTGCGAATCATATTCGTATGTGATTTGTGCGTATAAAAATTATATTTTTATATTTTGACGATGCCAAAGAATGTAAATTTAGTTCCTCTACACTTATATTTTCATTTTCATGAAATAGGACTGCTATTTTCTTCAATAAAACATTTCAATACATAATATCATTTTATTTTCAGTTATATGCCATCAAAGGACATACGTGATCTTATGATGGCACCCGTGGCCAAATTTCAAAAAGTGCTATAATCCAAATTTTGAAAATTTATATCGATACTATGTATAAAAATGCATACTACATACGAGTAGCAGTAAATCTGTACAATCGATGACATAGAAAAATATTTCTTTAATGAAATATGTGAATAATTCGTTAAGGGTGCCAACATGGGCACACGTCCTCTAACCGTCGACATTTCGACCTTGTATTGTATGAAATTTTTTGTTGCAAATCACTCGTATAATCCCCCCTTGAAGTTTGGCCAGTTGAAAAGTAGACACCTTGTATACCATAACTGATTTCTGCTCAACCAATTGCATTAAGGAAATGATAAATGCTGATAAAATTCTGTTCGGTTCCTATATCGATGTTTGTTTGAGTTCCCATTTAAGGATACACCACGTCTTATTTCGTGGGGTTTGCTGCTGATCGAGCTATGTTTTTCATTTTGCTGACATTCAAGATATTAATAAATATTGATTATTTTAAAACCAATGTATTTTATTAGAACGAATGAGTCCTTGTATCAATTCGCCTGAATTCGATGAGATAAAATGATGAGTAATATTTGTACTATTGAACGAGAATTCGTGTCCGAAGAAGTTCTATTGATGATGGGAAATAGCAATTCGTTTTAATTGCTTTGTATAGAAATAGCCCGAAGAACGATTTAACAACGTAGCATAGAATCGTTGCTAGGTTTACTGCTGCTTCACGGTGCTCCTCGAGATTTCTCTACGTGTTCACGACTCACTTGAAAGCCGATCGTTAACACGGACACTTACAAAAATAATAATAGAAAACTTGGAATTTCCGACGTAGATTGAACGATGGAACGAAAAAACATTAAGAAAGCTCTGATGTCCAATCAGGATCTTTCGAACGCATTTCATATTAAGAAAACGATTAATCAAACTTTACTATCCTGATCATTCAATTTATATGTGATTGTTTTCCATATATAAAGAAGCGTACTGAAAATTCATATTTTTTAGGATCGAAAAACTCGAAATGGTCAAACAAATTAAATAGCTCCGGCACAAACCCAGAATTTGCAGATTTAGCGTAGGTACCGGGTTTTTCACTATAATTTGACCCCCCCTTTAACTTTGTTACTAAAGGAGATACAAAAAAATGTTTCGTATAAAAGTTTCACGAAATCAACTGAGGTGATATGACTCCACAAACTGAAATATATACAGGGTGGCCAACATATTGATGGCAACTTAATTTTTTCAAATGGAACACCCTTTATATTTTTCCATATTTGGTTAGCTCTTTTACCCCTGATTTCGAATATGTAACATATGTTGGTCTATCTCTTTTATTCTGAGAACCACGGAGTTTCAAATTTTAAGAACCACCTGGCAAGATCTGTAATCATTTTACAAGTGGCAGAGTGCGTTTACTGAAAATGTCATTTTTGGAGTTATGATAACGTCAATGCGAATGATATACAGGGTGAACAACATTTAATGCAACTATATTTTTTCAAATAGGACTCCCTGTCCTGTATATTCTTCCTTTTTTTGATAGGCTATTTTCTCCTGATCTCGAATATAAATGCGTATGTGGATGTGTCCCTTCAATTTTCAGAGTTTCAAAGCTTTGAAATAATGACACCGAATAAAAAAATATGTGAAATGCCTACGAAATTCTTTATAAACAAACAATCTACTTAAAAGTATTATTTTAGAATGAATACTTAACAATTACTTAACCAATGAAAAATAATAAACTATGGTAGTATGGTAAGAATAACATCAACTAAAGAAATTGCTCGAAATGACCACATTCATTCAATACACATAGTTCATATAGTTGTCTCAAGTTGTTTAGACTATTTTTGATAGCATTATCATAGCTATGATTCAAGTCAGAAATTAAAGCTTCAAAACTTGCTTTAATCGTTACAATATTATCATCATTATTCTTTGTGCGTTGACGGGGTTAGTCCTGAATTATGGGTTCACTATTGTTTGATTTTATATCATTAATATTATTCTCCGCTTTCATTGATTATCATTATTGCTGAAGTAAATTTTTCCTTCAGGAACGGCTATAAAAACGTGTCCGACGGTGTTAAATCGGGACTATTTGGTGGCCATAAAACGGGTGCGCCATTACCAATCCAAAGATCAAATTGGCCATTTAAATTTTCGCGAACTTCCAAAACGCTATGCCAGATGGTTCTTGAAATTTGAAACTCTGTGGTGCTCAGAGTAAAGAAGATAGACTAATATATGTTACATATTCGAAATCAGGGGTATAAGAGCTAACCAAATATGGAAAAATATGCAGGATGTTCCATTTGAAAAAATGAAGTTGCCATCAATATGTTGGCCACCCTGTATATATTTCAGTTTGTGGAGTCATATCAAAAAACCTCAGTTGATTTCGTGAAACTCTTATACGAAACATTTCTTTGTATCTTCTATAGTAACAAAGTTAAAGCGGGGGGGGGTTCAAATTGTAGTGAAAAACCCGGTACAAGTCTTCAACCAATTCTTCACAAAGGCTCTAGCTGTTTTCCGAAATAATGTTTTGGTTTTTGATTCATGTTGATTCGAGATGGAGTGTTCATGAAAATATCGGGAAAATAATAAAATTTTTTGAATGCCGATAATTCCGAAACAACTGAATCGATAAGGCTCGTTAACAAACTCAACCGCAGCATTCCGAACCTGAACTTACCCTCAAAATTTCAAAACTCGGTAAATATCGAATTTCGGTGACCAGCAGATAAAGACCAAATTTTGATGTCATTGTATTCATTGAGTCTTTTTGAACAATATTAGTGAAACCAATAGGTGGCGGTTCGTCTCAGTTTAGAAAATATGGGCCCCCAAAGTTCCAAAAATGTTCCATCTTCACGTCGCTTTTTCTATAACTATAAAACCACGAATTCACTGCTGCAATTTAATCTATAAATCACCTTCGAACTTTGAAATAACCATTCATTCCAGGTATATTCAAGAATGAATGCAGATTAAATTGGGGTGGTTTCATAGTGAAGAAATCCTGTATAATTGTAGTCACAATACACTCGGAAAACCAGAAAAGAATGAATATAATATCAGTGTATGCACCAGAGGACAATAAACTCAAAAAGGAGAGAGAACTTTTTACGAGCAACGGCAAGAAACTATAGAACGTCAACCTGCAAATGAAACAATGTTTTTGAAGACTTCAATGCACGCATCGGAAGTGAAATCATACCAGGAATAAAACAGCGATTTAATGACGACGTCTACATATATATATTCTTTTGAATTGAGAGCTGACAAAATACAATACATACATGAAACAAAAAAGACGTGATTAATAGTAATGGAGAACTCCTGATAAATTTGTGCGCATTGAGCGAGACAATGTTTTTGAAGACTTCAATGCACGCATCGGAAGTGAAATCATACCAGGAATAAAACAGCGATTTAATGACGACGTCTACATATATATATATTCTTTTGAATTGAGAGCTGACAAAATACAATACATGAAACAAAAAAGACGTGATTAATAGTAATGGAGAACTCCTGATAAATTTGTGCGCATTGAGCGAGTTAAGAATAAACAACACCTCCTTTCATCATAAAACTCATCATAAGTACACGTTCGAAAATTCAAGAGGGCAAAGATCGACCATTGACTATATATTGAGCAACAGGCATATACATCCTGCTCAGGTACGAAACGTCAGAACTTTAAATTCAGCTAATGTCAGTAGTGATCACAGGCTACTGATGGGAAAAATTAAACTGAAATTACCCCTAAAAAGAAACAACAAAACGAACAGAAAAGAACAAAACCTGAACGTAGAATCCTTATAGTACGACTTCACAAAAGATTTATACCAGCGAAGACTACAGGAAAAAATAGAAACAAACCCAATAGATTCGAGAGACGATGTCGATGTCTGCTGGCAAAAGTTGAAGACCAACATTGAAGAAGCTGCGAATGAGGTACTTGGCAAACGCATGATAAATATGGACAAGGGAATAAATAGAACCCCCTGTTTTACTAACGAAATAAAAGAGAAGTGCTGTGAAAAAAGCGAGCGTATCTGAAATATCGAGCACAGAGAACTCCAGAATCATATGAACAGTACAAAACAATCCGTATCGAAACCAATTCGCTCATAAGATCAGCTAAAACCAGCCACTGGGAAAAGTTCTCCAAAAGAATGGGAAGCGACTTTTATGGACTGCTAAAACAGATGTGGCGATTGATAAGATCCCAGAGAAAGGAAATAAATGAATTAGTTAAGCCTAAGCATATACCAAAGGAGACCTGGACCGAATATCTGGAAACACTCAATAAAAAAGAAGATACCATCGAACGCAACAACGCACAGGCAATAGTAACCAATGGCAATATAGAAATAGAGACTACAGACGAGAACTGGCACTCACCGACAGCTGAGGAATAGAAAAAGCCCCGGACTAGATGGCATCCCAAATGAATTGCTCAAGTATGGGGGGCAGCATCTGGTTAAACAGTTGACCTTGCTGACTAAGGCCATCTTCTACCACCACAGAATACCAGACCAATGGCGAACAAGTATCGCCATCCTCAAACCAGAGAACTACAGGGGTATAAATCTACTCAGTACAACATTAAAATTAATAACTAAAATAATCACCAACAAGATTAACAATATTATTTCCCTATCCGATGAGCAACAAGGCTTCAGATCAGGGAGATCACGTAATGATGCAGTATTTGTTATGAGACAGATCGTTGAGAAATCTATTGAATATAACCGGCCTGCATATACAGGGTGTTTCATCATAAACTGGACAACCATATATTTTCGTGTAGAGGACATCGGAGGAATCATTTTTGCCCTATATGATATATCCCGTTTTCGAAGCATAAGCGAGATACAGGGTATCAAACGTCATTTTTGAGCAAGATTCTTATGAGTGTGGTCAGTTATGTATAACACTTAAAGTAACGGTTTTTGGTTAAATCTCAGTATTTTTGGGTTTTCTATTCAAAAAAGTTGACAAACTCCGAAAAAAAATTTACAAAATGGTGAAATAATGAAAAAAAATTTGTTTTGAGTTCTAGAGTCAAAATAATTAAATTATTGGCATGTCCAAACATTCTAGATGAATTTATACAAAAAAATCAGTAAACTTAGTTGGGACTCGAACCGACGGACGTAGGTATTAGGTAAATAGGGAAATGGCACTGTTCTAAGGATATTAATATTCGTTGCCAGGCAACAGTAGTTCGTAGTTCATAGAATTTGACTGGCATTTGAATTTCAGTGAATATAATTTAGCCAGTAGTCAAACTCTATGAACTACGAAACGAATTTTATTATCCTTAGAACAGTGCCATTTTCCTATTTAATACCTACGTCGGTTCGAGTCCCAACTAAGTTTTATTGATTTTTTTTATAAATTCATCTAGAATGTTTGGACATGCCATAACTGACCACACTTATTAGAATCTTGCTCAAAAATGACGTTTGACACCCTGTATCTCGCTTATGCTTCGAAAACGGGATATATTGCATAGGGCAAAAATGGTTCTCCCGATGTCCTCTACACGAAAATATATGTTTGTCCAGTTTATGATGAAACACCCTGTATGTGCTTCAGAAAGCATTTCATCGTATTCAAATACAAGAGGTCGTACACCTACTCTACAAAATGCAGATACCGCACAACTTAATTAAAGTTATTGAAGATATACAGGGTCTTTATAAATGATTGTAACAGCGCAGTTGGCTTTGGATTACTTTGCCGCTACAGAATACCAATTTCAAACAAATCAGAGCATAGCATGATCACAGAATTCTGTGGTTTGCATAGGAAGCGGCAAAATGAGAATAATCCAGAGCCAACTGCGCTGTTACAATCATTTATAGAGACCCTGTATACAGGGTGTTTCCTAAACATGCGGCAAAAATTCAGGGGGTTGTTTCTTGGACTATTTTAAGCATGTTTTGTCCTTTGATGATTTTCGAAAAACCTCTTTGTTTCGAAGATACAAGGCGAACAACATTTTTCATATTTTTAAAATTAATAATTGTTTAAATAAAAATACGTACCGCACTGTGTTTTTCAAGTAGGTACAATTTATTTTTAAATTTGTTTAACAACATTCCAATTACTAAAAACGGCCAGTTTTCTGACTTAAAATTGAAGTTCAGATGGTAAAGGAATACAGATTAAACACGGTTTTCATTTGAATTCGTTTTTTTGGCTAGAGGTGGTCATTTTCAACAGTTTTTGTAGATTAAGTTAAATTTTCATGTAATTTTTCATGATAAAATGTTATTATCTAAAATTTTGTTTCCCCTGTATCTTCGAAACAAAGAGGTTTTTCAAAAATCATCAAAGGACAAAATATTCTTAAGCTCACCTTACACGGTCACAGGGATCGAGATAGTGTTCTTATGCCTTGTGTTATATTCATGATATTCAGAGCATTTCGTGAAAGATTGCATATTTTTGTGAATATGCAATAAAGATCTTAAAATATAACTACCAGGAAAACTCATTATTCTATGTTCCAAAAGCAGTGGTTTACAGGACTCCTGGGGTTTCAGACCAAAGATCAATCGAATAATTCGCTTTTGAGCAACAAAAACCTCCATACTTTCTGATGACCCTCCCCATAGAATGACGTTGTAATCCTTATGTGAGAAGGCCATTGAGTAGTAAATATTAATTAGCACCTCTGATGGAAATATATGCTTCAGACGCTTCAGCGCATAAAACGCACTGCTGAGCTTTTTGCACACAGATTGGATGTGACTCTGCCAATTTAAATTTTTGTCAACCATCAGGCCCAAAAACTTCACACACTCAGAAGATTCTAGTCTTCCCAGAGGAAGTTCAAGGACCAACTGTTCAACAGATTCACGTAGCTGAAAATGGACTAGATTAGTCTTATCAATGTTCAGTATCAGAGAATTTTTGCGGCACCAGTCCGAAAAATACTCTACCAGCATTCCGCATCTTGTCTTTATGAGTTTGATATTGGTGGATTTTAATAAATTAATATTATTCTCTGCTTTCATTGTTCATATTATACCTGCGTTCCTCACTTAGTTCTCACTTAGTAAATCAGAGCTGAGGAAACTGGCAGGCATTCTCACGAGACACTGCCCTGTGAATCTAAAGGTGCGTACAGATATAGAACAAAACATCGTATCGTAACTCCGTCGCGTAACAAATGTTTGTTAGGCATCGAAATAAGGCGCTTATCAATATCAATACATCGTTTCGTATATCTTATTAGCGGAGCATGCTGCCGTTCCATCTTCACAACAGAAAAAGTTTTCTTGGGGGTTGCTGCAGCAGCTTATACAGGGTGGCCGGACGATTGACGTCCAAAAGAAAAAAACAGGTCCCTCGTCTCATGGGTCTCTCAGTAGGCTTGAAAACTGCGCTCAACAATCAGCTTTCAGAATCATTAATAAAAAATGGTACTCAACAGTCTACTTTCGCTAGAATTAGCCTTCAAATTCAGCGAGGTGGAAAAAATCAAAGAACTAGACGTTTACTCAAAAATTATTTTTTGCCATTTTAAGATTTTTCTGATCAAGTTATATAGAAAATGCTGAAAATTTGCTTTAGGAGAAAAGTTTTGGATAAGAAAAAGAAAAAGGTAGGTATGGCAATAAATCACACAATATCATGTAGATAAAAAAAATTATTATAAAAATTACATTGAAAAAAATAAATGAATAAATAAATTTTGCGGAGGTGTAGAATGTCTATTGAGGCTGGAGGTGGCCTTTTTGAAAGCCTATTGTGAATTTTATAAATAAATTTCTTTTTATCTACACGATGTGTGATTTATTGCCATACCTTTTTCTTTTTCTTATCCAAAACGTTTCTTCTAATGCTAATTTTCATTAATTTTCAGCATTTTATATCATAACTTGATCAGAAAAATCTTAAAATGGCAAAAAATAATTATTGAGTAAATGTCTAGTTCTTTGATTTTTTCCACCTCGCTGACTTTGAAGGCTAATTCTATCAGAAGTAGACTGTTGGGTACCATTTTTATTAATGATTCTGAAAGCTGAGTGTTGGGCGCAGTTTTTAAGCCTACTGAGAAACCATGAAGTAGCCTGTTTACATTTCAATTTAAATTTGAAATTTTAGATTATGATCCAAAATACGTAACTTTTTCTTGAGACCAACATTTCTATAATTTTTATCAAATTTACCATGCTGGTTATTTTATGTATAAAAGTACAATTAATGGCGATTTATTCACAAAAAATATATCAGAAAACTCTTGTACTTTTTTTTTAATATCTATTTTAATACGGTCAAGTTGAAAATTCTCAAAAGTTCATAAAAAAAATCATAACTCGGAAACCGTGAAAAATCGCATAACATACATGGGGGTGATTCGAATACCCCATGAGACGAGGGAACTGTTTTTTCTTTTGGACGTCAATCGTCCGGCCACCCTGTATATACATGCATTATTTAGTAAAGAAAAATGAAAAAAAGCGTGCAGAAAGAAGGTGGTTGCAGACCAATTTGTATTCTAGTAAAGAGATTTAAAATTTCAGGCTATTAGTGGCCTTTACAAAAATTTCACCAGAATGTCTCAAACAGATTTCGAATACTTGATCGATTTATTTGGACACAAAATAGCACGAAAAGATACTAGATGAAGAAAGGCAATTTCTGCCCAGGCATCATGCTTCTTGATTTTGTTATAATAATAGGGATGGTTTTGTGTCCCATAAAATTTCTTTTCTGCGGTAACTATTGATAAAATTAATAGTTGTCTCTTCCGTCCATTCCATGACATTCATTTCTTCCTCTTCAACCGAATAAAAGAAAAACGAATCGCAAATGTGTACCCATCCCGTGCACACATGGTAGGAACTAGGAAGTGGTGCAACATCAGTGCGTATCATTCCTTTGATGCGGTGTGAAAACCGACAAGCAGCGGAACGCCGAGATGTTACTATGTTACGGTGTTGCGCTGTTACGCAGTGCCGTCCAGACTTGTTACGCGACGGCGGTACGATGCGATGTTTTGTTCATGTCTGTACGCACCTTAAGGAACATGGGAAAGGTTCCTGACGGTACCTGTCGCTTCTGTCAAGGCACTGAGACAGCTAAACACTAGCTATGCAAATGTGAAGCTGTCTTTGGAAGAAGGCTGCAACATCTTCGCTTCTTTTTTTTAAAACCGAAACAAGTAATGAGTGCAGCACCAAGGAAAGTAGTGAAGTTTATCAAGGCCTTATTACCTGACTGATAAAAATCGCGGAATTGCAAAATAGATCTTTAGGTCAAGGTTTAGCATAACCTTATCTCCCCTCCTCTAATCTAATTTAATCTACCAGAGCTAACTCTTGAAACAAACCGAGGATACAATTATTTATTTATATCTGAAAGGCCAACACTGAACATGAGTCGAAAACTCTTTCTTCAAAAAGATAAAAAAATTAACACATTCATAATTTAAATTTCTTACAACATTTTAATCTTTATCCTCGTGTACATTAGCCAGTTATGAGCAGCAGAACGAGCACTGAAGGGGAAACCCGAGAAAGAGCAATAAAACTGCTTCTGCTACGTGAAACTTCATCTATTCCGAAAAGATTGCTTCATTAAGCATTCATATCAGACCGAACTAATTATCACTTCGAAAGTGGAACGTAAACACCATGAAAGACCCCAAGATTTTCTCTTCAAGCTTTCATATTATTAATCCAGGAAGTAGCGGACCAGAGAAGTTAATCGGGCTAGCCAAATTATAGAAGGATCGAAGACCATTAGCGCTTTCACCGTGCCTCGAAAATAATCGAATGAAACGATTGCTAACGATAATCAGTATTTCGGTGTGAATAAGAGATGGAGTGATATCTGCAAAATTTCATAAAAAAATTAATTATACGATAAATGAAAAAAATCTGAAAAAATCGATTTTTCCATATCTTCGAAAATTCTCAAATACTTTGTGACAATGTTCAACGACATTGTATGACATATTCGAATGTCTTTCTGTTCTGAACATTATTCGAATCAGAAGCTTTTTCCGCATATACAGGGCGATTCCGGAGGAGACCGTCAGATTTTGGCAGAAGTTTACACTAGTCAAGGCAGTTTCGAAATAATGTTTGGTTTATGGTTGGGAGCTTTTATTGACAGTCTACAGGGTAATCTGTCCTATTTGACCGATTTTTTTTTTATTCATAACTTTGACATGATCAATCTTGATGAAATTTTCAGTGTGAAACAATATGATTGAGTATTTTGAATGATTCCAACAATTTTTCAAAAATACAGGGTAAGCATTATAATAAGTTCAGAGTGAATTTACAAGTTGAAAAAACACCCTGTACCGGGTTTTTCACTATAATTTGACCCCCCCTTTAACTTTGTTACTGAAGGAGATACAAAAAAATGTTTCGTATAAAAGTTTCACGAAATAAACTGAGGTTTTTTGATATAAGTCCAGAAACTGAAATATATACAGGGCGACCAACATATTGATAGCAACTTTATTTTTTCAAATGGAACGGCCTGTATATTTTTCCATATTTGGTTAGCTCTTTTTCCCCTGATTTCGAATATGTAACATATGTTGGTCTATCTATCTTATTCTGAGCACCACAGAGTTTCAAATTTCAATAACCATCCGGCATAGCGTTTTGGAAGTTCGTGAATATTTAAGTGGCCAATTTGATCTTCGGATTGGTAATGGCGCACCCATTTTATGGCCACCCATAGTCCCGATTTAACACCGTTGGACAAGTTTTTATAGCCGTTCCTGAAGGAAAAAATTTACTTCAGCAATAATGACAATCAATGAAAGTGGAGAATAATATTAATGAAATAAAATCAACCAATATTAAACCCATAATTCGGAACTAATCCCGTCAACGCACAAAGAATAATGATAATATTGTAATGATTAGAAACAAATTTTGAAGCTTTAATTTCTGACTTGAATCAGAGCCATAATAATGCTATCAAAAATAGTCTAAACAACTTGAGACAACTATATGAACTATGTGTATTGAATGAAGGTGATCATTTTAAGAAATTTCTTTAGTTGATGTTTTTCTTACCAAACTAACTAAAATAATACTTGTTTGGATATAAAGAATTTCATAGGTATTTCACATATTTTTTATTCGGTGTCATCATTTCAAAACTTTGAAACTCTGGAAATTGAAGAGATACATCCACAAACGCATGTATTTTCGAGATCAGGAGGAAATAGCCTACCAAAAAAGGAAAAATATACAGGACAGGTTGTCCCATTTGAAAAAATATAGTTGTATTCTATGTTGTTCACCCTGTATATCTTCCCATTGACGTTATTATAACTCCAAAAATGAACATTTTCAGTAAACGCACTCTGCCACTTGTAAAATGATTACAGATCTTGGCCGGTGTTTCTTAAAATTTGAAACTCTGTGATTCTCAGAATAAAAGAGATAGACCAACATTTAATACATGTTTGAAATCAGGGGAAAAAGAGCTAGCCAAGCATGGAAAAATATACAGGGTGTTCCATTTGAAAAAATGAAGTTGCCATCAATATGTTGGCCACCATGTATATATTTCAGTTTCTGGACACATATCAATAAACTTCAGTTGATTTCGTGAAACTTTTATACGAAACATTTTTGTATCTCCTTCAGTAACAAAGTTAAAGGAGGGGTCAAATTATAGTGAAAAACCCGGTACATTCCGTTTTCAAAAATTGGCTATCTGCTTCAGATTCTATCATAAGTTTTTATTGCTGGACCGTTCTGATTTTTTTGCACACCTCCAGTTTTCCTAAAAAAAATCTAAGATGGATAATATCGTAAAATGATGAGTGATGAGATTCTGAAGCTGTATCGTCCAATGATACGAAGCTCTTTCTGAGCCTTAAAAAAAGTTTTCCAAATTCGGAATTCATTTTTAATCACTCATATTCTGATGTAGGTATAAGATTATTAAATCCTGAAAATATCTGTATGCGTACCCGCGTAAACCAATAGATCAACAACAACTACACCTTTTCCAATTGTAATTCAGAAAACGTAAAATGTAATTCAGAATAGCAAATTGAATTTCAGAAGATGGAAATTGTAATTCAGAATAGTAAATTGATATTCAGAAATGGTGATTTGAATTTCAGAATAGTGATATGTAATTCAGAAAGCGTAATTTGAATTTCAGAATAGTGATATGTAATTCAGAAAGGGTAATTTGAATTTCAGAAAATATAAATTGTAATTCGGAATTGATTTGAAATTCAGAAATGGAAAATTGTAATTCAGAATTGGTTGCATGTACTCAAGATATAATGAACATGAATATGTACCTATTTATATCTATGTTATATAGTACATATATCTATACATTTTCTGAAATTCAATTTATAACTTCTGAATTACAATTTTCCTTTTCTGAAATTGAATTTGCCATTTCTGAATTTCTATTCACTATTCTGAATTACAACTTTGTTTTTCTGAAATACAACTTCCTAATCTGAATTTCAATTTTGCTTTTCTGAAATTGAATTAACTATTCTGAAATTCAATATTTTTTTCTGAATTACATATTCCTATTCTAAAATACATGTTCCCTTTTCTGAAATTGAACTTTGATTTTCTGAATTACAACTGTAAAAGGTGTAGTACGGAACGAAAATTCGAAACATATTACCAGAGGAAAAACTACAGATTTACACAAAATTCACATATAATGTTCCGAATTATTTCTTTTTTTTTAATACATATTCGCGCCTTTTTTATTGAAATTCCAATCGACCTTCTACTGAGGGATTGATTTCGCTTTAAGATATTAAAATATTAGATATTAAAATCGCTTCAAGAAAATTCTTCCGACTACTTTTTATTCAACCCCATAAAATTTTGTTTGCAGATGTCCCCACACAATTTTTTTTTTTATAAGGTATTTATTTATCAGCAATCAGAATACATTTCTATAAGCTAATTTTATATCCATACAGTGAGAATTAAGCGTGAAGAAGTTCCCCCCATTGGGGGAATCTCTTAATATTCCATAAGGTCAGTTGGCCATTTCCTTTGCAGTCTTCTTGCTTGGTTGTCCTCTGTTAGGGGTCGTAGAAGGGTATTTGTGTGCTCTTTCAATCTAGAATGGTGATTTCTACTTCTTGTTTTAATGACATCCTTAACAAAGGGGATTTTCATATCTTCATGGAGTGTTAGGTTTGTGACATACCATGGTGCGTTGGCTATCATTCGCAATATCTTGGACTGGCTTCTTTGTATGTTGGCTATATTTGACTTGCTTGCACATCCCCAAATTTCAAGTCCATACGTCCAGATTGGAATTATAACTGTTTTGTACAGTAGAATTTTATTTTCTAATGACAGTTTTGAACCTCTTCCCACAAGCCAATACATCTCTTTGATTTTCAAGTCTATTTGCTTCCTTTTCTTTTTATGTGTTCTTTCCAAGTAAGTCTGGTATCTAGATGGAATCCTAAATACTTTGCTGTTTCTGCCTGTGGTATTGCTTTTCCATTAAGGTGAATTGGTGGGCATCGTTCTTTTCTCAAGGTGAAATCTACTTTTTTTGATTTTGTTTCATTTATTTTTATTCTCCATTTCTTGATCCATTTTTCCACTAGATTCAGATGTTCTTGAACAAGTTTAGATGCTGTTATGGGGTCTTCATGGGAGGCCATTATGGTGGAATCATCTGCAAAAGTTCCTGTGATTGTGTTATCACATGTCGGCAGATCAGAAGTATACAGAATATAAAGAATAGGACCCAACACACTTCCTTGTGGGACTCCGGCTTTAATGGGGTAATTTTTAGATGTTTCTTCGCCTACCTTTGTTCTGAATTCTCGATCAGTAAGGTACGACTTCAAGATGCTGAAATACTTCAGAGGGAGAATAGTTTTGATTTTATACAAGAGCCCAGCGTGCCAGACTTTGTCAAAAGCCTGACTTACATCTAGGAATACCGATGTGCAGTACTGTTTTTGTTCAAATGTTTGATGGATGAATCTTGTTATTCGATGGGTCTGTTGAACTGTTGAGTGTCCTTGCCTGAATCCAAACTGATGAGAGGGAATCCAGTGTTCATTGGGTAACTCTGTCTCAATCCTTTGTAGGAGGAGCCTTTCGAGTAACTTGGAGATGGTCGGCAACAGGCTTATAGGTCGGTATGATGAAACCTCGTGTGGTGATTTTCCTGGCTTTAATACCATAATTATTTCAGCTGTCTTCAGCATTTTTGGCCAGTAGTTCAATTTTATGATGGCATTGAAGATATATGTTAGTAATTTAACTGCTTTCTTAGGAAGTTCTTTGATCATTTTTGCTGTTACTCCATCTAGACCAGGGGCTTTTCGAATGTTTAGATACTTAATTTCTTTCTGAATTTCTTTCACCGTGAATGATTTTATTTTAGGTAAGTCAGTTGGGATGCTGGAAATACATTCTTCAATCTCATCATCTGTTCTCTGATCATTTGGCGTAAATACGTTGGCAAGATGTTCTGCAAAGAGATCAGCCTTCTCTTTTTCGCTTCTAGCCCAATTAGTGCTCGCATCACCTGGATTCTGGAGTGGGACGACTTGTTGTTTTGTTTTTTTTTTGATTTGATTGGCTTCCAAATTGAGCTATCATACCTGTTTAGGTTAGCTAAGTAATCCGCAAATGATTTTTCTTGCAGGTCCCTCAATTTGTTTTTTAGTTCTTTACTTATCTGGTTGAAGATTCTTTTGTCAGATGGAGCGTGAGTATTTTGCCATCTTGATCTTGCTTTTCTTTTCTCTGCGATTAGTCTTTTAATTTCGACCGGTATTGATGTCGTTGGCTCCCATTCTTTTATGTTTGGAGTACTGTCCATAGCTGCCTGTTTCAGGATAGTTGTAAACATTTTCAATGCTTCGTCTACTTCAGAAGGATATTTGAGGCTCAGTGATAGTTCAGCTTGTTGCTCCACTTTGCTTCTATAGTCGTCCCAATTTGTTTTGCTGTTATGAAGTCTTGGTTTGGTTTTTCTCTTCAGAGCAAACGTTCCCACTGATGTAATCACTGGAGAATGATTAGAAGACAAATCGTAGCTTGCTTCCACCTCCATATATGTTGTTGATATACCGTTCACAATGAAAAAGTCCAGGAGATCTGGTAATTTGTTTGGATCGCTCGGCCAGTAGGTAGGTTCTCCAGTTGACATGAAGGTGTAATTTTTCTCTTGTATTAGTTTGGCCAACTCCCTACCTTTAGTCGTTATTAGACGGGAACCCCAAAGCGTGTGTTTACAATTGTAGTCTCCTCCTACTATGAATCTTGGTCCTAATGTGTTGAAGAATTCTCTGAATTGGTCTTTTTTATATTATGCCTTGGTGGGCAGTATACAGCCGAGACTGTTAGATCATGTGTGGCCATTTTTACATTGATAGTTGTGGCTTGAAGATAATCAATTTGATGTTTTGGTAATTCATAGTGGGTAATGGTCTCCTTTATTATGACTGCAGTACCGGCATGTGCTGTGTTATCTGGATGATTTGTGCAATAGCTTGTATAGTGTGGTATTTGGAAGTGAGATCTATCTGTAAAGTGTGTTTCGCTTATAAGAAGAATATCTATAGAGTTGAGGTGTAGAAATGTTTCAACTTCGTTCTTGTGCTGCAGTAAACCGTTGGAATTCCATTGGGCTATTCTTATCAATCTAGTGAATTTTAGTGATTAGGGTTGAGAGCATGTTGAGTATCATGTTGTTTTGCTGGACCAATTGTTGAAACATGTTTTTGAACTCAGCTAAGAAGGACGTTAAGGTGGCAGCATTATCTGTGTTTTGTGAATTGTTGTTTATTCCTTTTAGTTTGTCCGAATAGCTGGGTTTGTTTTGTTCCTCTGGTATTTGATTTCTAGGCATTGAGTAATATTTGTTGTTTACTGCTTGTATAGCAGGCTGTTGTACATACAATCTGTTGTTCTGGTTGTTGGGTCTCCTCAAGATTGCGTGGTAAAATTCACATCCCCTGTAATTAGCTGGATGAGGTCCATTACATAGGGCACATTTTGCCGGTGTGTTATTACTTTTTTTGCAATTCTCCGTATTATGTTCTCCTCCACATTTTACACACACAAAGGGCCTGTTGCAGTAAGTTTTGGTGTGACCATATTGTTGACATCTTGTGCACTGTGGTAAACCGCTGACTTTTTTTGGGGGTTCAATCTGCACGATTCTATTCTGGATTCCTCGAATTTTGTAAATTTCTTTGTTGTTATCTGAAGGTTCTAAGTCCACAAAAAATAGATTAAGTGGCTCCTTTGTCACTCTGCTTCATCCATTGTGGATGTTTCTCACTTTGTGTCCTTGTAGAGTGAGTTCACTTTTTATTTCATCTGTGTTTGTTGAGAAATGAAGATTTTTAATTACCACTCGGAATGCTCTGTTTTCTTTTGGCTGGTAGCTGTGATGTATAATATTGGTTTCTCTCATGTGGTGTATCATTTTGCGATAATCATCCGGAGTTCGGCAGTTCACTTTTATGGTGTTGTCCGCTAAAGTTTTTGTTGTGAAATTTTCCATTTGCAGTATTCTATTTAGGTTGGATATCATTTCACCATAGTTGGTCACTCCGTACACAAAAATTGGAGGAGGTTTTGGGATATTAGTCGTCTGTTCCTGTGAATGATTTGTTCTTCCTTCATGTTCCTCATTTAATTGGCTGAATCTATTGCTTGTTGGTATTTCCACATTGTTAGTGGTATTAATCTTTCTTTTCTTTGTTGGACGTTTCATAGTTTGCCAGGTATTTTTATTGTTTGGGTCGTTGGGGAAT
This sequence comes from Propylea japonica, assembly GCA_013421045.1. Classification (NCBI taxonomy): domain Eukaryota; kingdom Metazoa; phylum Arthropoda; class Insecta; order Coleoptera; family Coccinellidae; genus Propylea; species Propylea japonica. The sequence goes on from CM024239.1 coordinate 49,530,238, forward strand.
CCTTGGAAATCTTCATCACTGGTAGATGACATTCTGTAGTAGCTAGTATTTTGTGTTTGCATCTCCCGTACTTCTTCGCTTTGTTGACTTATCATCATTTCTTGGGAATTCCCAGCTGGTAGCATGATTTTATCTTATCTTCTTGTTGTTGTTATCGCCGGCCGTCATGTGTTGTATTGATTTCCGAGTGGAAATTCTTTGTTTATAATCCGAATTTCCGCGGATTGCGGAAATTTGAGAGAAAACTATTTCTTTTTCCCTCAAGTAGATCTTCAGCTTTGAATAAATTGGATATCGGTATTTTTCAAAAATTTCAAAATCGCTTTTTACACTTTTATCACTGTTTGACTCTGAAATATCTTCTAGCATGTGCACTCATTCGTCACCTGTAGAGAACACACAAATTAATCTAAAAAGTTCGATAATCCCGATAATCCATCTGTTTGGATAATATTCACAAATTTCTCACATTAAATGCAAAGAGAGGTGGTGGCATGATCACTAAGAACGAAATTATTAATATCCGCAATTATCACAAATGGGACAACCCCATTGAAAGAAAAATCATAATACACAACAATACACAATATGTGGCTTGGAACAATAAACGGAAATTTAATTGACCCTCACATTTTTGCGGAAAGATTTGATGGTGAAATTTACCTAAACCTTTCAGAAAACATTCTACCAAATCTATTGGAAAATATACATATCCGCTCTATGTACATTGAGCATAACAGAGTACCTCCTCACTTTCTTTGAATGTGAGAAAATTGTGTGTGAAAAATCCAAACAGATGGATTTCGTGGCCCTATTGTTTGGCCACGAAAATAGCCTGATTTTAACCCTTTAGAATTTAGATTATTTTGTGCGGGGACATCTGAAAACAAAAGGAGGAATGTAACATCTTGAGTAAAATTAATATCTCATTAAAAGTTCAATTGACGATTTGATAAAAAGGTCGCTGAAAAGTTTTCGTACACTTTATGTGATTTTTGTGTTAATCCTTAGTTTTTCTTTTCATAATAATCTTCTTATGTTTATTCAGTACCAGTTGTTGTGGATATTTTGGTTCACCTGGGAACGTTTGGAGATATTTGCAGGATTAATTGATTTTATACATCAGGACATGAATGATTGAAAATGAATTCCGAATTTGGAAAACCTTCTCAAGGACTCAGGATGAGCTTCGTATCATTGGATGATACAGCTTTACTATCCAGTTAAATTTTTTTCTAAGAAAACTAGACGTGTGCCAAAAAAACGGCCCGGTTATTTGAACTCAAGATAAAATCTGAAGCAGATAGCGAACTTTTGAAAACGGAATGTACAGAGTGTTTTTTCAACTTGCAAATTCAATCGGAACTTAAAATAATGCTCACCCTTTATTTTCGAAAAAGTGTTGGAATCATTGAAAGTACTCTATCATATTGTGCCACACTGAAAATTTCATCAAGATTGATCAAGCCATACCAAATTTATGCATAACAGAAAAATCGGTCAAATTGGACAAGTCACCATGTAGAATGTCAATAAAGTCCCCCAACCATAAACCAAACATTGTCTCGAAACTACCTTGAGTAGTGCAAACTTCCCCTAAAATCTGACAGTCTCCTCCGGAATCGCCCTGTATATTAAAAAAAATCCATTTCTACTTTTCGAATAAACGGCAATAAAAAATCGAAACAATCATTGCGGAAAACAGCTCAAGCCCTTGTGAAGAATTGGTTGAGGACTTAGATGCATAATATGTAAAACCTGGTTTTGAAAAAAAATATTTCAACTATTTCTAGGTTTTAAATTTTTTTGGTCTTCTTTAAGATGTGATGTCAAAGTTTTAGCACCCTTTTTCATGTTGAGAAAACGACCATTTATGAATTGAATGAAACCAATAGCTTTCAGAATTTTATATGAACTCGATTATTTCGTTCTACTTTAATCCTTGAATTCCACAGGAAATATGTAGTGAAACTCTGCCTAGCAACAGAACCAGGTTCATGTGGTTCTTGAAAGGCTCTAATCGACGTAACGGGTCAGGAGTGTATTGGTAAAAGTCGAACCGTTAACATATTCTAAAACAGAGAATCATTTGTCAAATCAGTGCATTCAAAAGTAAAGGTATCACTAACTCAAAGATGTGAGTTTTATTTATCATTGATTTAGGTGTTAATTGAATAGCTTTTAAGTGGAAAGTGTTTAATTTCAATCATGCCCCTAATCATCATTATATTCTGTCAACAGCAGAACATAAGCGAGTGTATTTTCGTGGTCAACATAGGACAATTACACATTTTTCATTTCAAGGGTGCCTCAAGACGGATGAAATAGTCAAGATATTTTTTATTGTCCTCGAGCTAGGATAATTTTCATGGTCCTTCGAGCCACATATTCGGTATTTTTCATGGTCCTTCGAGCCGGATAGTCGATATTTCTCAGTGATCATTTCCTCAATATGAAAATGCGCTTCAAAGCTCCTGAGTGGACATCAGAGCTTTCCTAACTTTTTTTGTTCCAACGTTCAATATACCTCGAAAATTTCAAGTCTTCTTGTTTTCCTTCTGTAAGTTTACGTATTTACGATTGGCTTTCAGGTCAGTAGTGAGCACTTGGCAGAAATCTAGAGGAGCACCGTGAAGCGGCAGTAAACCTAGCGACGATTCTATGCTGCGTTGTTAAATCGTTCTTCGGGCTATTTCTATAGAAAGCAATTAAAACGAATTGCTATTTCCCATCATCAATAGAACTTCTTCGAATACGAGTTCGCCTTCAATAATACAAATATTACTCATCATTTTATCTCAAATTCTAGCGAAATGAACCAAAAACTCAATCGTCCGATGAAAATACATTCGTCTCGAAAGAATCAATATTTATTAATATCTTGAATGTCAGCAAAATCAAAAAAATAGCTCGATCAGCAAAGGAACCCACGAAATACGTGGTGTATCCTTAAATGGGAACTCAAACAAACAGCGATGTAGGGATGGATGTTTCACGAAACTGAACAGAATTCAAATCAGTATTTATCATTTCCTTAACGAAATCTGTGAAGCAGAAATCAGCAATGATATAGTAGGTATATTGGGTGTCCCAAGGTGAGTGGCCTATTAGATTATTATGGAAACTATTGATCGTTGAGATTTCGAGTTTTGTGGATCGATATTTGGCCATATAAGGTGCATTTTTAAATCGATTTTCCATTTCCATTGTTACCGGCTGTACGAAGTTTGGCAACAACTTTGTGTTTTTTAATGAGACATCCCTCATTTCAATTTTTTTTATTATACTCCATAAAATATTAAATCTATTCAGTCTCACTTTTTTATACCTATCTTTAAGGGTTTTTGAGTTATTAATTATTTTTAGAAATTCTATACCTTTTCAACTTCAAATTGAGACTAATCACATTCAAATTGGGATTAAACAAATTCAAAATGACATTAAGCAACTTCAAAATGGTAAACACAATCAAATTGGGAATAAACCTATTCGAAATGGGACTAATCAACATCATATTGGGAACTGACATTTCCACTTGACTTTGATACTCCAAAAATTCGATAATAAATTTATTCATCAGATCATTTTGTGTGTTTTGTATATAAATATGTCGCGTTACATAAAAGGATCGTGAGCAGCGAATGTTTAAAAGCAGATTTATGTTATAGGTATACAAATAATTTTGACAATATGAAGGGTGTTTTTGAGTAGATGCGAAAGACTAAAGGGGATGATTTCTCAGATTATTTAATCGAAAAAAGTTCCAACAAATGTATATAAATCGAGAAATGCATTCTTTCCAAGATACCGGGTGTTGAAATCTTACTTAAAAACTGACCGCAAAAAGTGGTACGCCACTCAGATACTTCAAACTAACAATTATATTTGAATTATTCCTTCAATTTGTGACAATAATCTCTTCAGCCTTTTTTTCCTGTGGGACACCATTTTATGAGAAAAAATAAAACATCTCAACGTTGAGCCCCACATAGGATGTGTTAAAGTGACGACAAAATACGCGTTGAGATGTTTTATTTTCTAACATAAAAACGGCGCCTCGCACGAAAAGAAGGCAGAAGTTTTTACTAAAAATTTCACGAAAAATTCAAAAATAATTGTTAGAAATATCTCAGTGATGTACACTTATTTTATTCAGTTTTTAAGTGAAACTTCAACACCATTTGTCTTGGAAAAAATGCATTTCAGGACCTACATTTGTGGAATCTTTTTTTCATAAAATGACTTGACAAATCACCCCCTCAAATCTTTCGCATCCTGTAGATCAGTATCAAATTCGAGTGGAAATGTCTCTTGTTTATTCTCAATTCGATTGTGTTTACCATTTTGAAGTTGCCTATTCTCATTTTGAATTTGTTTAAACCCGATTTGATTGTGTTTACCATTTTGAAGTTGCTAAATGTCATTTTGAATTTGTTTAATGCCAATTTGAATGTGATTAGTCTCAATTTGAAGTTGAAAAGGTATAGATCAAATTGGCATGTTACGAAAATGACTCTAGTTCTCTCAATATTCGAGATTTGAGTAAGAAATCAAGTCATTAAATATTGATCTGATTTATGTCAATGCTTTTGAATTATTGTTGTCAGTTATAATGGATGGACCAAAAAAATCATCATTTGCAAGTTACAAAATCGTGAAAAGGTCCGTTTTTTCAAATCAGACACCTGGTATATTTTTTAAATTTTTGGAATCAGTACACTCTACAATTTTTCTCTTCACGTCCATATACCTATCTCAACGATTTTGTAACTTGGCAAATGATGATTTTTTTGGTCCATCCTGTATAACTGACAACTACAGGGTCTTTATAAATGATTGTAACAGCGCAGTTGGCTTTGGATTACTTGGCCGCTACAGAATACCAATCTCTAATCAATTAGTGCATAGCATGATCACAGAATTATGTGGTTTGCATAGGAAGCGGCAAAATGAGTATAATCCAAAGCCAACTACGTTGTTACAATCATTTATACAGACCCTGTATAACTCAGAGTCGATCTAAATTTTCGAAAAATTATTAATAACTCAAAATTCGTTGAAGATAGGTATGAGAAAGTGAAAGTGAATAGATTTAATATTTTAGAGAGTATCATAAAAAATAGAAATACCGGATGTCCCATTCAAAATAACAGAGTGGCTGCCAAATTGTCGTACATCCGGCAACGCTGGAAATCTGAAATTTTTTGAAGAATGTACCTTACGTGGCCAAATATCGATCCACGAAATTTGAAATCTCTACTATCAATAGTTTCCCTAATAATCTAATAGGCCACTCACCATGGGACACCCAATATATTGGAGTCCCAGGATGTTTCGTACAACCAATATCTCGACGCGTTGATTTTCATTTCGTATTATTATCACAACGTCTAGTTTATGACAACTAATCGAGCGTTTCCACTTCATCGACTGAAAGTTAAATCCACAAAGTTGGACTACCATTTTAGCGTTCAAAAAATAACAATTCTAAAGTTAAAGTTATGGTTTTTAATAGAATATTAAAATATTGTCATTAACCCCACCTACGTTCGATTTTCCAGAATATGTTAAAATATCTCCGCGTACAGGTGTTATTCTCCATTTGGTGTTGTTGTCTTCTGTTTCGTCTAGATGCCGTGTTTATCATTTCAATATTAAAATTTTTTATGTCACAGATTTCACTCCCATTTTTGATTTCACCTAGAGCATAACCTGTTTAAGGGATTTTTTATATTATCGTTCTTTGTGAATTCTTTCCTCAAAATTCATTCATGTCAATGCCATGATGGCATTCGAAACCAAGTTCTTAGAACTTATCGTTTCAGGGTTTTATTATTACCGTACAATACTATTATTCCACCTCATCTGGACGAAGCGGTGGATGATATCGGTGGGTGATATTACGCAGGAAATTCTTATTTTAGAACAACAGTTAATATCTCTTCAACCCCCTCACAGGAAACAGTCTCTGGCAGCTTATCCCCCAAGGACAATTGAATGTACCTACATATGTGCAAGTGATCGACCCTCAAGAATAAACTGTTTGCATAGTCTTCTTTTTTCATGATTTTTATTTAACAACTTATTTCGTTGTTAGTTATTGGTTACTAGCAATTGACAAAACTATACCTTTTCAACTTCAAATTGAGACTAATCACATTCAAATTGAGATTAAACAAATTCAAAATGACATTAACCAACTTCAAAATGGTAAACACAATCTAATTGGGAATAAACACATTCAAAATGGGATTAATCATTATCATACTGACATTTCCACTTGACTTTGATACTCCAAAAATATTGTCAAATAATAAAGATCATTTTGTGTGTTCTGTATATAACTATGTCGCTTTACATTAAAGAATCGGAAGCAGCGAATGTTTAAAAGCAGATTTATGCTGAACATAAATAATTTTGACAATATGAAGGGTGTTTTTGAATAGATGCGAAAGATTTAAGGGGTCATTTCTCACATTATTTTATGAAAAAAAGTTCCAACATATGTAGGTCCAGAAATGCATTGTTTCCAAGATACAGGGTGTTGAAATTTTACTCAAAAACTGGCCGAAATAAATGGTACCTACGCCACTAAGATATTTCAAACTAACAAATATATTTGAATTTAATTTGTGACAAAAATGTTTTCTGCCTTTTTTTCCTGTGGGGCACCGATTCATGAGAAAAAATAAAACATCTCAACGTTGAGCCCTCATACTATGTGTTAAAGTGACGACAAATAAGTGTAAAGATGTTTAATTTTCTTACATAAAAACGGCGCCCCGCACGAACAAGAAGTAGAAGGTCTTACTACCAATTGAACGAAGAATTCAAAAATAATTGTAAGAAATATATCAGCGGTGTACACATATTTTATTCAGTTTTTAAGTAAAACTTCAACACCATTCATCTTGGAAAAAATGCATTTCAGGACTTACATTATTTATGGAAACTTTTTTTCATAAAATGATATGAAGAATCACCCCCTCAAATCTTACGCATCCTGTATATCAGTATCAAATTCCAGTGGAAATGTCTATTCCCAATATGAGATTGATTAGTCTCATTTTGAATGTGTTTATTCTCAATTCGATTGTGTTTACCATTTTGAAGTTGGTTATTCTCATTTTGAATTTGTTTAATCTCAATTCGATTGTGTTTACCATTTTGAAGTTGCTTAATGTCATTTTGAATTTGATTAATCCCAATATGAATGTGATTAGTCTCAATTTGAAGTTGAAAAGGTATAGTTCAGAAATACCAACCAATTGACGCCCATACACGAGAATACAAAACTCAAATTCTTTTAGAATTCGCCCACATTTGCTCACCGGTTTGAAGCTGCTGTTTGCAATATGTATTCAAATTTTTTTAACACCTTGAAGAATTCAAAATACGTTTCATCATCAGTTTGTATGAAAAACGAATAAACATCTCGCTATTTCGTCCAAGGTTCATGCTATGGAAGAAGGTTTTCGTATGAAACTAGAGATGACGTCTTCGGTATATAGTTTAAAGAAGATGCTATTTCGCTGTAAGTTCCAAAAAAATACCTTGTTTCATTCAGAGCTATCCTGTGCTGATGAATCTTAATAAGGACGAAATGGCTATCTATAGGTGCTCTGTTTGAAACCACTTCCTAGCATTTTGTCTTGAACGAGGACGAGATTAGCTTCGAAGTGATGTGAGTTTAATATTGGATGATTTTAATCGATTCATATAATTCTGTGCTTTCACTATTTTTTATAACACAATATTCTTTCATTAAGCATTCATCAGACCGAACTAATTATCACTTCGAAAGTGGCACGTAAACACCATGAAAGACCCCAAGATTTTCTCTTCAAGCTTTCATATTATTAATCCAGGAAGTAGCGGACCAGAGAAGTTAATCGAGCTAGCCAAATTACAGAAGGATCGAAGACCATTAGCGCTTTCACGTTGGCTCGAAAATAAGCGAATATAACGAGTCGATTGCTTTTCGGAGCCGTTCAGGATCACCACCCCCTCCACCCCCTCTGAAACCGGAAGTAAGGGCTAGGATTTCCTGCTTTTAGCCGTTCAGGTTATAGTTGCATTGTGTCGAGTGGAATTCATCGTGATTATTAGAGAGATTTATTGTTCGATAGCAGAGGAAAACGTGGGATTTCTGCACATAGTCATGGATTTCAAGAAAAAATGAGAAGATGAATCGGCGGAAGGGTTGAACATCACGACAATAGATATGTGTTATCTTGCTGTAGGTAAATTAAGGCCTCTTCGGGTCTTTATCGAGTATCTACATAAAAGGTACATTATACAAAGTACCTAATACTAGAATCATGAAAACATATTTTTGGTCAATACGGTGAGAGGTTCAGTTGGTGACACCCTGATAATGATTGACACTGTGCGCATATATACCGATGTCATAAACCATTGGTGCTATCTGAAGGGGCCTACAGACGATCAACCTAGTTGAAGACTAAGTTGTAAACACGGCATGTTGACGACCAAGTTGAACGTCTGTAGGCTGGTTGGTGGTTGATATTCCAGGTTGAAGACTAGTTGATGCGAGATCAAATCGGTTTGATATTTGGTGGGCGGAGCCCTATGTTGGAGCGTCTGTATGGTAGTCATCAACTAGGTTGACAACACCAGTTGGAATTCTACTTGTAGAGTGAAGCGTATTCAAAATCCGTCGTAAATTTTCGAGGAAAGATAGTAAATTAACTAAAAAATATGAGCAAAATTCCAAACATTCAAGTTTGGATAGATTCCTTTGATTGGGTGAAAGATCTTCCTGAACTATGGAGAGTAAAATCCGAGATATAAAAAAACCTTAAGCAGATGCTTTGAGCGAACATTCATTGGTGGAGCAATAATGCTATCACCTCAAAATTTTGTATAGTACTTGAGATTCATGCTTAGTAAATGAATGCAAAATCTCAGGATGATCAGACTTATATTATGGAAATTATTAAAAAATGAACTATGTAAAAATCAATAATTAAAAGAAAATTGAACTATATGCTTCAGATGATGCGATTCTTGGATATCTTGTTATGACATATAATGATTCTTTCTTTCAATATTTCGCATGAGGCTTACTGTGAGCATTTTGCATGTGGTCGAGAAATTCTATTCCAATTGGTTTCGTTTTGTCTGAAATATTAAGGAACGAAAATTCGGAATGGTCATATTTTATGGGACACCTTGTATGTTTTGGCTGATTAACGACTTTAATTGTGGCATTTGGAAACCAAACTCGCCCTGAAGATCTCAAGTCTCAAGGACAATTCCTTAGAAAGTTATCGTGTTTATGGCCGGACGGTCCCAGGGACCGGATTGAATTTGACCACGGATTCGTCATCAGGGAGCAGAACCCTATCGTTGGAGACCAATTTCGGCTCAAAATTCGAAAAGTTCTTTCATTGAACCGAAATGGGAAAAATGAGACCGATTGTGGTACCAATCCTTGGTCCAAATTCTTTCATTCAAGAACTGTGCTGCACCACATTGTCGCATAAATCGTTTTTAATAACATATAACGAAAGATCTCTCTCCATGTTTCGATAATTTCTCCTAATCAGCCGACTAGTTCACTCGACGAAAACCACCGCTGAAATGATGTTTTCAACTTGGTTGACAACCGCTATTTTCACTTTCATTTGGTTTACAACCTAGTTGACAACCTAGTCTTCAACTAAGTTGATCGTCTGTAGGCCGCTTAAGGTTTTTTCATCTTTCTCTACATATTTCAGAATGTTCATTTCTATTCGGGTCAAGTTCAATTTCCTCAGGTTATCATCCTGAAGATGGCATCTTTAGATATTTGGCGTGAAATTTGCAGTAGTGTCAATGAGTCTATATGTTAAAACTTACTAAAGGATAGCGTCTACATAATTTTAATTGCGTACATTATTCAATTTTGTTCTGTTTCTATTCGTTAGAAGTTTCTATATTTTGGAAAGTTATAAGGAATATTTATTGATGTAAGTAAAACCTTCAATGATTTATATATACAGGGTGTTCCTAAATTGAACGTACAAACGAAAAGGGGAAATTCCTTAAGTGAGTTAAGAAAAAAAAGTCCCATAAACATGGGGTCGCAACGTTTTCGTTTTCGAGATACAGAGTGTTGAAGTTTCAAAATTTTTTTTCTCGAAATCGTTGGTAGATACGACAAAACTACAAGAGACCAAAAAAATTAGTATAAGAACAAAGCTTCTTTTTACATTTTTTCACAATTAACAGATGCTTACCAAAAAAAAGTTCTGCAGAAGAACAGGTGGCAGTGTTCCAGAAAAAATATCACCCTGTAGATCTTCTATTGAAATTGCCATGTCACGTGGTGAGAACTCTCAAATGTTATATCTATGCCAAATTTCAGTTGAATATCTTGTGAAGTGTAGATACTATGAGAAAAAAACTTGAAAAAAATTCAAACTTCAACACTCTGTATCTCGAAAACGAAACGTTTGCGACCCCATGTTTATGGGACTTTTTTTTTTAAACTCACTTAGGGAATCTCCCCTTTTCGTTTGTACGTTCAATTTAGGAACACCCATAATAGTATATAACATTACTAGCAAGGTAAGAGGGTTTTTACTGGCGAATGGAGGATATAATTGACGAGCCGCAGGCGAGTCAGTTACCTCCTTGAGCCAGTAAAACACGTTACCTTGCGTGTATTGTTTTATATTTTATTTGTTTCTCATTTGTAAAAAGGTAGATAAATTCCAAAAAAATCTCAAGAATTGTCGCAAATGTCGTGAGCTATGCATTATATTATATGATTATTTATGACATCGGACAATTATGACAACTGTCAGTGGCTTTACGGGAGGGAAGTCCTTCGAGAATATTTTCTCATTTCTGACGAAAAAGGCCAGATCCAAATGAAGCAAGGCATTAATATCGTTTAAAATACTTTTATAACGTTTATTACTAAAATATTTGTTCCAGCAACGGTGAAATTAGAAGAATGAATGAAATTAGAAGCGAGTGAGTGAAACTGTCAGTGAGTTTACAGGTCAAAAAACCTCTAGGATATTTGCAATTTTGAGAAGGAAAACAAATAGATACGAATAAAACAAGGTACGAATATCGCTTTCGAATAGTTTGAGAACGTTTATTGAGAAATACATTTGTTCCAGGAACTCTGAAACTAGAAGGATGAATGAAATTAAAAGCAAGTACTTGACAAATCTCAATGTAAATAATACTACTAACTTGTGAAAATGTTGCAAGTTAACTGTCAGTTTTACAAGTTAATGATTTGATAAAATAAACTTTCTTGATTAATACTGTGTTTTTGGAAACTGACGTTTACAAATGAGAAACAAATAAAAGGTAAACCATAAATGTTTTGATAATTTTACATAGAACAGTGATTGACTTAGGGTTAGACTTTAATATGAATAATTAGAGGGTTTACTAACGTATATTGAATATTCATTGGAACCTTCCAAACAATAGAGAATTTCTAACGAATCTGAAACAAAACAAAATCAAAAAATAATACGCAATTATGTGTAGTCGCTATCCTTGAGTAAAATAACTTTTATTGACAGTACTGCAAAATCTCGCGACAAATATCTAATGATGCCGTTTTCAGAATGAAAATCGAGGACTCAAATAGGAATAAAACATTCTGAAACAAATGGAGACATATGAAAAACTCTAGATACCACCAATAGTTTATTACATCGGTATAGATGAGAGGAAGCAGGATGATATCATAATCAAAATTGATGCAAAAGTGAGATGAACTTATGTCAATGACTATCATACTGGCTGTCAATTACTATCGAAGTATGTCAATGACTATCAAATATGTAATTTCGACGAAATTGGTGTCTCCTCGAATATTCAATCGATATATTTTATCGAAAGTTTGCAACATTAAACTATAGAATATATAAGATACCGAATTCGCCTACTGAAAATATCCATGCCCTTAAGGTGACAATCACTATACCTTCTACACTATAGTTAGAAATATTTTTCGTTTCTCTCTTCATTGGCAATCAAAACACTCTTTGAGCATATTTGTTGGAAGGTAAAATCAATTCAATACTTTCGATATGTTTAGGAAATATCTAACAATATTTTTTCAGTTTTCACTAAGTTCTATTGACACCCTATGAAAAAAAAAACTTCTGGCCAAAACATTCGTGATGATTTCACCTACTATACCTATACCGGAAAATTGGGATTGCTTATAGGGCACGAATGATATTTGTACCGTATGAAAAAGTCTACGATACTTAATGTTTAGTGCCTTATTAGTACCTATTAATGCCTCATCATATTCTTATTGATCTTACAGTGCCTATACAGGGCGAGTCTTTGACTTGTACATATATTTCAACGTATATTCCTGGGGTCAAAAGAAACACTTTTTTTCTGTACCATTTTTTCCGATTCGGCCTAAATAAGAAGATATAGCCCTTTTTTGTTTTCAGAATGAGCTATGCCGCCACTGGTAAACTAACCACTGAATTTTTGCAAGTACGAGATATAGCAATCAAACCTTTGAAATAAGCTATTGTATCAAAGAAACGAGTAGATAAACCATTCGAAATTTTCAAATAAACTGCTGTATTAAAGAAAGAAATATGAACTCACTTTTTCAATACCATCAGTTGTATATTTTCTAAATCTAATGCAATGATTGATTCATCCAAAATTTTGCTAGTGATGAAAAACAGAATAATCTCCTCTTGATGTCTACTTCATTTTTGATAATATCGGATTAACTTTTAAACCACCTATTCTGGCTATAGCATTCATTTCCAATATCTCTTGAAATCTTCCGTGCAAGAGTTTCCGAAATCAAAACAACAACTCAACCATAAAATAAGTGCAAGCTGCCTACTAAACACTCGCAACACGCTTACACGCATGACATTTCACGTTCATAAACACCAGTTGGGGCGATTGAATTTCAAGGGGTGTCCGCATGGTGAAAGTCACACTACGTAGATTCTTTGACATCGGTGTTCTGTGGTTAGTTTGTTTTCAAAATCAAACGACTTCATGAATAATAACTCTATTGAGGTCATTTTAGTAGTAATAAATATGATGAATAAATGAGAAATGAACGTATTCTAACGTAATGTAAATTTGGATCAACGTATGTCAAAGCTCAACGAAACAAAATTGCAATAGGTACTTCGAAAGTGGTGTGGAAATTTGCTTGAATAGATAAGGATTTACACTGAAGAAGTATAGAGGTGAACTTATTCATTGTAACCCCATTTTTAAAGAAAATCCGCTAGTTCTCTTACCATTCATCATTCCAGATAACAAATTCTCGAATTATTCTTGAAATTTGTCAAAGTGACCACATGGGGAAAATTGAATTTTGTGAATATTTTCGACAGAGTTGCATTCAGCCAAAGTACCCAATTTTTCGAATTTCTAAGATTTTTTTCTTCTTTCAACATCGAGTTACTCGGAATTTTGTAGTCGGGAAAGATTAATCATATTCATGAAAAACTATGTTTCAAAAATCATTTCATATGAAGAAATCGTTTGCGAGATATTACTGAAAATTTATGTTTTTCATGGATTTTCAACAGCCTGTATGTTTTTAACCAGGCCGAATCGGAAAAAATGGTAGAGGAAAAAAGTGTTTCTTTTGACCTCAGAAATCTACGATTAAATTATATGTACAAGTCAAAGACTCACCCTGTATAGAAAATGAGCAAATAAAACGATTCAATTGCTTTTCTGAGCTGTTCAGAGTTTCAATTCTCGAGATCACTCGTTCGGCGAGCGTAAAGGTTTTTGATATTTTGAACTTAGATTTTTGGAAATGGTAATAATTATATCCGATATTCTCGATCATATCGTCAACTACTGGTTCCGACTAGAGATGTGTAACACAGTGTTACGCCGCGTAATTGCGCCAACTCAGTTGACTGTGTTGAGTGTGTCAACTCACATTGTCCGAATCCATCAACTCATGGCGCAACTCAACTCAATGAAGAACTCGCCGCTCAGCGCTAAGGTATCAGTATTTGCCTAACGAATACGGTATCATAACTCGGTGAATACACTAAATACAGAGTTCGAGTTGAACTAGATCATTTAATTTCAACGAAAGTGGTAATTGTCTATTGCTTTTAGCACTTTAAACTTCTTCATTATATTAAAGAATTAATGATATTGTACACTGTATGAATTAATTATATTTGAACAAAACGGCTTTTTCTCCAGAACTTTCAATAGCTTTTTCAATAAAAAAATGGTTACCACAGAATAAATAGCCTAATTGGGCGTTTTGAGACATGGTTTGTAACTCATTTTTATAGGGCAACCTTGTTGTAGGTTCCAAAATTGTATAGTATGCCAAAATCTGCCATAAAATACTAAAAAAGAAATCAACCAAAATTTCTTGGCCTGTAATATACAAACGAGCTCCAGGAATTACTCAGTACCCCAGCCCCGGGCAAAGTTCTACAATGATCTGGAATGAGTCATATTTTGTGCGCCGTGCGTCAACACTGCCGAGTGCCGGATGCCCGCGGGTTATTGCTGCGCTATAGCGCAATTTTGAGTTAACTCAATGAGTTGACACAGGTAGCTGCGCTTGAGTCACTGTGTTGGCGCACAAGAATTCACTGAGTTACACATCTCTAGTTCCGACGAAAGAGAGGGTACGTTCATTTCAAACGGATATAATTTTTTCAATTTCCTAAAATCTAAGCTCAAAGTATCACGAACTTATACGTTCGTCGAATGAGTGAATCCGAGAATTGACGCCCACTCACACTCCACTGAAACCGGAAGTACGGGCTAGGATTTCCTGCTTTTAGCCGTTCAGGTTATGGTTGCATTGTATCGAGTGGAATTCATCGTGATTATTAGAAAGATTATTGTTCGAAAGCAGAGGAGAACGTGGAGATTCTTGCACAGAATCATGTAAATAGAAAGAATGAGAAGATGAATCGGCGGAAGGGTTGAACATCAGGGTCTTCTACAACAATAAAATTGTGTTATCTCATTGAAGGTAAATTAAGCTGTTTTCGGAAAAGATCTACGTTAGAGGTACATACGGGGTGATCTGAATAGACTGAATACCTCGATTTATTTAGTTCGAATTGAAAATTTGGAAAATCACACTGATCCATCGATTTCTGATTCGGGGGAAAAACTTTTCCGTCAAAATGCCAAGTCACCCTAGATTTCTCAGAAAATAGATCATTGTTTTAGGCATAATGAAAAAAAAATAGGAAAAGAGATAAATTTGTATTCTAGGGTTTTTTTTATCAATTATAGTTATTCCTGGATGAAATTCTTGTTGGAATTGGTTAAATATAATGGGCCGAAGTTTCGGCATATATAATGCTATCTTCAGGGCGACTGAAAATTGAAAACCATATGGACACAGGCACATTGTTAGAATTCACAATATATATGAAACTTTACATTTTCATGATTCTCTTGATAATGTTATCCAAAAAAGACATCTACAATTACCTTAAAAACTATTTAATCACCATTATACATCTATCGCACAAATCTTTTTGTTTTCATTATTTTATTATTACTTTTTATTTATTTTCCGCTTTCGTACCATCTTTTTCCTCAGTAACTCATACAGTTACAGTTATTGATTCTGTAGAACATTACTCTATGAATAAACAATCATTTAATCCAGGTACGTAGCTAAGAGGTGGGCTAAGGGGCTGAAGCTCCCTCCCCCCGAAATTATTAAAATATCAGTAAGCATGTGTTCAGTTATACGTTATGGCAATCATGAATTATTTCATTTCCATCGTTAGCCCTCTCGGAAAAAAATTCTGGCTACGGGCCTGATCTAATCAAACGAAGAACAAGATAATAAAATACGTAACTTTCCCACTTGAGACCAACATTTCCATAATTTTTATCAAATTTACGATGCTGATTATTTTATGTATAAAAGTACAATTCATGGCGATCTATTTACAACAAAAAAATATCAGAAAAGTCTTTACTTTTCTTTAAAGAAATTTTTGAAGATGTTCAAGTTCTCAGGTTTCATAAAAAAAATCATAACTCGGAAACCGTGAAAAATCGGATAACATACATGGGGGTGATTCGAATACCCCATGACATGAGGAACCTGTTTTTTTTTATTGACGTCAATCGTCCGGCCACCCTGTATAACGAAATTGTCAAGCAGGTTACAACGTTCAGATACCTAGGAGTGCATATCTCTAGCTGCAACGATCCATTTAAAGATCTCAAATACCAGATCAACAAAGCTTCGCTAGTATCAGGATGTTTAAGAGATGTCATATGGAACAACAAACACATGTGCATCGACAGCAAGGTTAGAGTACACAAAAAAAATGTAAGACCCATACTCACTTATGGCATCCACAGAACATAAAATATATGGCATCGACACCCGAGCAGACACAAACAAAACAAAACGCATGTTAAGAACTGCGGAGATGAAGACTCTGAGGTCGATACCGGAAAAAAACACTATGGGACAGAAAAAGGAGCGCAACAATAAAACAGACCTGTAAGGGGGAAGATGTAGTCAGATGGGGACGAAAGCGCAGAAGATACTGGCGGGACCATGTGGAAAGAATGGACCCCGGGAGAATAGCCAGGGTTGTTCTAAATGAAAATCCAGCTGGCAAAAAGCCAATCGGAAGACCACCAAAAAGATGAAGGGATAGCTGGACATCTGTATCTCAGGAGAATCCACAATAGTGACCACTCTTCGAAACAAACAGACCAATAGGTCTTTACAAAGAAGACGAAGAATATTTCAAATATGAATTCAACTTTCTTTTTGATAAGTGTTTTCGGTAGATCGTCAGGCCTTTACTGAAATTTTCAAATCAGAAACCGAATGTGTAGAATTACTCGAAATTCAAAGTTTTTTGCTATTCAACATTCGAACCTTCCCATTCCAACGAACACCTGTTTCCCGTTTTCACAAAAGAATGAAAGTTGAAAGGTATTTTGGTTGTTTTCGTCTCTCCATTTCCTCTGTTGCCTCTGAATGGATTCCCATGGTTCTTTACTTATCTCTTCACATCCAATATTTGCTGATCCTATTTTATGACGTTCTCAACGGTAAGCGTGGCACGTGCGTATTTCAGGTTCTTTACTCCAGATCGTAAATTTCCGGAATGGGAAAGCAGCGCGTGTAGTTTATTCAGAAGAAGATTTCGTAGACCACATATTGGGTTCAGTAAAATGTTCGAACGGTTAGGGGTGTCAATTCTCGGGATTACTCGTTCGACGAACGATACGTTCGTGACATTTTGAGAGTAGATTTCTTGGAATTGTAATGATTTTATCCGTTCAAAATGAATGCACACTTTCGTCCGAACGATTAGTTGACGATATGCTCAGGAATTAACTTGTTCCGAACTATTTCTTTGATTTTACTCACTCACGAACGTATACGTTCGTGAGCGAGTGATCCCGAGAATTGACACCCCGATTTATTTACAGCCAGCTTTTACCCGCGTTATCGTTCGCCGGCTCGCAGGTCCCGCATCATCTGTTTGGCATGATAATATAATCAGACGAAAACCAGCTTTACTCTAGTCGCCATCTATCTCTATATACAAACTCTTCTCGCATTTTTGAGCGCTTGTTTATAGGAGAACAGCGTGATATCGACTGGATAGTACTAAGCCGTTTTAAAGGCATTGAAAACGTCATCAACGTTCTCACGTAAACATAAATTTATGATACCCAATTTGACTATTAAAGATGAAACGATAAAGCCTAAAGTCTTCATGTATCTGCCGTGTGTGACTGCTGACTAAGGTATTATTATAATATAACAGCAAATGTTGTCTAATATATTTTCCATTGTGCAATTCTAATATTTGGAAATCAGATTCTGTAAGATCTATATCACTGAACATAGCATGGCACTTTGATGGATTTTTCTATGAAATGACAACACCATTTACTCATTAGTTGTATGCTCTCTGATAGAAACATCAGTTCAAGAAATTCAAGGTCTGATGTTTTCGAAAAATGTCTATACCAGACCAAAAATATTCTTAGAATTTTATTAAATCTGGTAGTAAGCTTTCATTTATGTATACCCACACTCCAAATTTCAGCGATATATCATCTATTTTCAAAAATAGTTGTGTGGTCGAAAAACCGAATATAAAATTTGGACTTCTGAACCTACCCTGAAATTTCATTTCAGAGTAGTCATTTCAGACCTCTTCTGGCTCAGAATCCAAATTAAATTACATATGGGCTAAAATATAGTACGCTGTTATCCTAGGAATGGTGCTAATGTCTGAAGAAATTTTCGGAACTTTGAAGCAATCATGCCCAGTAGAGACGAATAGAATCATCGAGATATAATAGAGAAGAGACGCTATGACATACATTGAGTTGCCAGTTTTTTCTGTTTAGAAATTTCACCCGAAAAACGACGACGTGTTGAGTCTTTAGGAATCCTGTTCAAATAAGGTCAATTGAATATCAAATAAACAGTTTTTCTTCAGGCGATAAAATACACATAAAAAGATATCAGATTATCAAGACAGACTAGCAAAAATTTCGAATGCGGATCTGTTCAGTACTCACCCCTACCTGTATATTGGTAAAACTACCACGAGGTTTGGTTAAAACTTTATTCACGAAACAAATAACAACCAACATCGGAGGAAATACAGTCTCTTAACAAACACGTCTCAATCTGATTGACAACTAACTCTTTTTTTATTTCTCGCCTACTTTCTCTACTTTATTGATAATGTCATTATAATAACATAGAATATCATAATTTACATTGAAATAAAAGTGCGAATTCCACATGTATTTCCTCTAATTTTCTTCTTATTTGTCTCTTCTCTGCTTGAAGAAAGCCTCACAGTCACGATACCATTTTATTGTATATTATTAAGCAAAAAAAATCACAATTTAACTTAAAACAGACGCAAGAATCACAATTTCCTCCAGAAAATTCAACTATTGTCAAATTTGACGTTAGGTGGTAGTAATATCTGATACCACGTTTATTTCAATGATGGCAACTCTATACTATCCTATCTCTATGAATAGAATCAACATGCTGATGTTTCTACTGAAGACCAGACTTTGTTTATTAACCGATGCTAGCCAACTACAAATGGCATGGGAGTTGAAGTCTATAGGAGTAAACAGAGTTGGTATAATATACAATAGTATGCCTTGAACTGGTGGAGCCACAAACGAAAAACCGAATTTAGTTTTTACATTCGTCATCCTTCAAACAGTTCCAGTCAAAGTTTCAACCACATCTACAAATACTTTTTTGTTCTGAGTGTCTGAAGAGAACTACTTCAGTGATTTTTTGAAAACTGAAGAGAGTTGAATACCAGACAGAGATTTACGCACCCTTTGGACGGTCAATCCGTTTGATCAAATGTTTGATGCTCGCTTCAAACAACATCAAACAGCACTTCAAACTTTTGATCAAAACATCAGTAGATGCTGTGATATGGAGCAGCAGGCCCGCCGTAAGCGGGCGTGCAAGGCGTGCCCGGCACGTCCAGGGGGCGGCAAATCCAGTGAAATTGAAATTTTTTTTGGAGGGGACAAACAACGTGGTGAGCAGGGGGGGGGAGAAAAAAAAGGCGGGCGGTTGTCCAACTCCAACTGCTTTAAAATTTTGCCAACTGTCATAGAAACATAGAAATTTGCCATATGCGATCGAAACTTTGCCAACTGCTTTGAAATTTCTCCAACTCCGTTCAACATCGGGGGCGGCAAGGTCTCCCATCCCCCTTAGAGAGACTTTTTCTCTGAAGGATCGGAAGGACAGGCGACCAACATCGATAATTTCCGTATATCCACGGAATTCAGTGAATTCACTGCAGTGTTTCTTTCAGGTATATTTTCGGGAGGAGCACTGCCGCCCACCGAAGTTTCGCAGGTGCCCCCCCCCCTCGGCGAAATACTGAGAACGCCTAGATCCAGTTGTGGCGTAAAACTTCAAGATCGAAAAATTCATATAATCCGATATATTGACCTCCCGGAACTTCGAATTGCGCCCACGAGAAAAATTTTCTGAAAGAAACATCGATTCAAAAGTTCCTAGGGCATCTCTGATTCTGTTAAATATTCTACGAGAAAAATTTGCAGATGTCTTTTTCCCAATATTACAACCATTTAGTAGTAGTAGTTGAATATTTTCGGTGTCGCCGTATCGTTTATGCCAATTATTCCATGTCATAAAAAACCATCTGTTACCAAATTGCGCCCTTTCTACTAGCCAAGTTTAGGTAGGTACGTGATTTTGAAGAGAGAATTACGAAAATAAAGATAAAAACAGAATGAGGGTCTTTGTCGGAATATAAACCCCTAGGATCGATCAGTTGCATTTTGAAGACTCAGCTTATTTAGCGCAGGGGAGTATTTAACCCCCCCCCAGGGAAGAGTTTTTCACACTAAATTTTCGAATGGAAACGATCTAAACCCCCCCCTTTCCTTGATTATCACTCAAGATCAGTTCAGGTCCCTCGCTAAAACTTGGCACAATTCAGGATAATCGTGATATAATTTATTAGAAAGGTTATGAACTCCCCTCCGAATGTTCAGGCAGTCCAGCTCGAGTACTACACGCCATAGTGGTGTTCATAGGGTGTTAAAAACTGATATTTCTTTGAATCAAGGACAAATCTACTTAAATATCTTCAGCTTTTATTGTTTGACATAGGTACAATGAATGAATATGACAATTGCCGAACCCGTCCGCCAACTTGATTGTTTTTATGAAAAAAACGAAAACCAAGTAGGTGTTTGATGCAATCTTTGATGAAAAACAGTGAACAGCTGAATATAAAAGTGGTTGTGCGGGCATTTTTGATGGAAATAAAGAGGTGACTACCGAGAAAATTACCGAAAAAATACACGATATTGTGTTGTACGATCCGAAAGTAAAAGTGCGTGGGACAGCTGAGACCGTAAGCATATCAACTGGGTCGGTGGTTTAAATGTTGCATAATGCTTTGGGTATGAGAAAGCTAACCTGGAGATGATTGCCGCGTTTGCTTACAATTGATCGAAAACGCAAACGTGTTCGCACCTCTCAGCATTGTTTGGAAATTTGATACGGTTGAAGAGGTGAAATGGGAAATTGATGCATATTTTGGGGATTTCAAAAGGCATCGCAACGTTGGAAAATCGTTGGACTGAGTGTATCCAGCTAAAAGGGGACTATGTTGAAAAATAGATAGTAATTTTGACAATAATCGTTTCTCTGTCAGGCTCTAAACTTCCCGAAGTTATTTAGTGACAGTCGAGCAGCTATGAAAGCTCCTAATTTCAGCAGCTGTACACCAAAAACAGTCTGGAGCTCCCCTAAATAAACACGGCGCGAACAATATAATCACTCTAATCAGGATAACGACCACTCGAATTACCTAGGAAAACATGACGCAGATCGGCTGGAGATGCTACCTCTCTTGGGTCTGTAACAATTCCTGGAAATCTAACTGTATGGAAAATAACTGACACAATGAACTATCTACTAAATATAACTTGATCAGTCTCCTAATAAAAATAAAACTATTTGGGATTTGGTCAGAGGAGAGATGGGTGGTGAATCCTCTGATAGAGTTAGCTTGAATGTGGGCAACCGGGTTATTTCTGATCCAGAAGAGGTGGCAGAAGTTTTCGGGAAATACTTTTCGATAGGTCTCTGTTTATACATGAACCTGCTGCCACATTTTCAACTGAGATTCAGTTGAGGGCCTGTCACTGAAAAACGCTGAGATTAACGTGATATCTTCAGCAAAACTGACGATCTCAGTTTGGGTTGTTTGACGAAAGTCATTCATGTGAACAAGAGAAAGTGTAGGCGACAGAAGAGAACCCTTTGAAACGTCACCATTCTAGGTGAAATTTTCCGATGAAACACCGTCCACTACAGCATGAATCTTTCTATCCAGGAGAAAGTTGACAATAGTGTTGGGGGCATTTTGTAGAAAATTCATCAAAGTGTCTCATCGCGTTCAGTAATATTGATCATCTGAAAGGCGATTTCCAAATATGTATCAGTACTACACAATAGAAAAATATGACAGGCACAATTTGATGTTATAATATCCATAATCTTTCAGTCAGTTTCGTATCAGATGCTAGAGATTGGTTCTCTTCGGAACACATATCGCTATTTTCATTGTTATTTCTTGCAGTTAATAGACAATATTGATTAAAGAACAAATTCGTTGAAAAGAGGTCACTCGAATAGACTCACGGATATCAATGGATTATTTTGGTTCATTACTTTCAAATGTAATGAATTTTTTATGTTTTTTTGAGATACCTGATAAGTCAATCAGAGGGCAAACCTACAACTAGTGAGCAAATGGTATTGAAGGCATTTTGTAGAAAAATCCATCGAAGTGTCATCATTTTCAGGGATATTTATAATCCAAAACATGATTTTTGAATATCAGTAGTGTACAATGGAAAAATATGAATACCATTTACTATTGCATTCTCAATCCTTCAGGTCACTCACGGAAATCCATGGAATATTTTAGTTCATTACTTCCAGATGTAATGATGATGAAACTCGAAGGTTTCCTCTGCAAACAACGCAAGAATTGCTCCTTTAAGAACATGAATATTTCTAATAAGTCTATCAGGTACCTACAGACATTTTTCAGAGTCAGAAACCGTGAATTTCTTGAGTTCATAAGATACCTGACGTTTATATTAGACTCCAATAGAGAGCACACAACTAGAGAGCAATTGGCGTTGAAGTCATTTAGTAGAGGAATCCATCAAAGTGTCATATTATGTTCAATGATATACAGGGTGTTTCATCATAAACTGGACAAACATATATTTTCGTGTAGAGGACATCGGGAGAATCATTTTTGCCTTATACAATATATCTCGTTTTCGAAGCATAAGCGAGATACAGGGTGTCAAACGTCATTTTTGAGCAAGATTCTTATGAGTGTGGTTAGTTATGTATAACACTTGAAGTAACGGTTTTTGGTTAAATCTCAGTATTTTTGGGTCCTCTATTCAGAAAAGTTGACGAACTCCGAAAAAAAATTACAAAATGGCGGAAGACCTGCAATGTTCCAAATTTTTTTTTGCGGTTGTCAAATTGACTTTTATTTTCTGAATGAACACAATTTTCTAAGAATTTCTGTGAAAAAAATTTTTCAAAAATCGAACACAAATTTTTTTTCATGTCTACAGCGATGAAAAAATTTCACTCGAAATGACTGAAATTTTGTACAATTTTACTTCTTGAATTATCAATCATGAATATGAAAACAGAATTGTAAAATGTCGAACGGTTTCGTTACTACAGTCATTCAAATGTTTCGTTCATACCTCTGGAATAATGAAAATAAATTTGTTTTGAGTTCAAGAGTCAAAATAATTGAATTACTTGCATGTCCAAACATTTTATATGAATTTATACAAAAAAAAAATCAGTGAAACTCAGTTGGGACTTGAACCGACGTAGGCATTAAATAGGGAATTGGCACTGTTCTAAGGATATTGATATTCGTTGCCAGGCAACGGTAGTTCGTAGTTCATAGAGTTTGACTACTGGGTAAATTATATTCACTAAAATTCAAATACCAGTCCAACTCTATGAACTACGAACTACCGTTGCCTGGCAACGAATATTAATATCCTTAGAACAGTGCCATTTCTTTATTTGATACCTACGTCGGTTCGAGTCCCAACTGAGTTTCAATGATTTTTTTTGTATAAATTCATCTAAAATGTTTGGACATGCCAATAATTTGATTATTTTGACTCTAGAACTCAAAACAAATTTATTTTCATTATTTCAGAGATCTGAACGAAACATTTGAATAACTGTAGTAACGAAACCGTTCGATATTTTACAATTCTGTTTTCATATTCGTGATTGATAATTCAAGAAGTACAATTGTACAAAATTTCATCCATTTCGAGTGAAATTTTTTCATCGATGTAGACATGTAAAAAAAATTTGTGTTCGATTTTTGAAAAATTTTTTTCACAGAAATTCTTAAAAAATTGTGTTCATTCAGAAAATAAAAGTCAATTTGACAACCGCAAAAAAAAATTTGGAACATTGCAGGTCTTCCGCCATTTTGTAATAGTTTTTTCGGAGTTCGTCAACTTTTCTGAATAGAGGACCCAAAATACTGAGATTTGACCAAAAACCGTTACTTTAAGTGTTATACATAACTAACCACATTCATAAGAATCTTGCTCAAAAATGACGTTTGACACCCTGTATCTCGCTTATGCTTCGAAAACGAGATATATTGTATGAAGCAAAAATGATTCTCCCGATGTTCTCTACACGAAAATATATGTTTGTCCAGTTTATGATGCAACACCCTGTATATCTAATATATCTTCCAAAATATGATTTCGAAATATTAGTATTGCACAATGAATAAATCTAAAAGACAACATTTGCTGTTATATTAACAATCCTTTAGTCAGTTTGAAATCAAATCCTATTCCCAAGACGTAGCTGAGTTAGCAGTCACACGCAGGAGATTCATGAAGAGTTTAGGCTTTATCGTTTCATCCTTAGTCTAAGGTTTCATCATTCATTTATCATAAATTTATGTATACGTGAGATCGTTGATGTTTTCGATGCGTTTGCATCGACTAGATTCTGCTTATCCTATTGGGTTATTTTTGTAGATCTCTGTTCATACACTAAATCTGCTGGTACCTTTATAAATGAGTAGCTTCTGAATTTGAGGGCCTACCACTAAAAAACGTTGAGATTAACGTGCTATCGTCTGATTTTTGGTTGTTCGAATACAGTCATTTATATGGATAAGAAAATGTGTAGACGACAAAACGGAATCCTGTGGAACGACAGTACCAGCATTATACGTATTATGTAGGTGAAATTCTCCGATGAGACACCGTCCAGTACAACATGATCGTTTCTATCTAGGAAATGTTGCAAATAGAGTTTCCATCAAAGTGTCTCATCATGTTCATTGATCATCTAATAGATGATTTTCGATTATTGCACAATAGAAAATATAGTAGGCACGATTTGATGTTATATTTATAATCCTTCAGTCAGTTTTATATCAAATGCTAGAGATTTCTTCATCATCCTATGGTGTGGAAATTCGCGTTTCGATAACACTAATTGATTGTTTCTGTGGAACACAAAAGCTATTTCTATTTTCATTGTTATTCCTTGCATTTAACAGACAATTTTGAATATAGGACGAATAAATACACTGCTGAAACAAAGGCCACTCCAGATGTAAGAATGATAAAACTCGAAAAGTTTTTTTGTAAATTACGCAGCAATAGGGATGTTGACTCATGTTAGGAATTCATATAAATTGAGGTTTTCCTTATAGAAGGAAGTTTTTGCAATCCTAAAAAAGCATTTAAGTGATCTTATTATTCTCGTTAAATTCAATAAAACTGATTTAAATTATGTTAATTATTATCAACTATCACCTGACTGCGAACGCCAATCAGAGGTAGACGTCACTATTCAATATTTTCATTGCAAATTCGAATGTTCTGTGCTCAACAAAATACATTCATAAGGCCGCGTTTCACAAAACTCCAATCACCTTTATTATTGAAATGCCATCATTTCTGTGCAATTTTCATCAGTTTATTTTTGACATAAACCATCGACTTAATTCAAAATCAAATTTGATTCGAACTTATGAAGTTGAAAGCCGAAAGAGAACAGAATAGTCCAATTATTAGTTACAATAACGATAATCTTCAATTTCCTTTATAATGGAGGAGGAGGATTCATCAAGGGTAAAAGTATAAACTTACTATTATTGTATTCCCTGATGGTCGCAAGTTTCTTTGCTGAAAATAAGGATTTTTGTGCAGCGGAGCTTAGAAACGTGAAATTGTCTTTGTGGGTAGGTATCAAACTTTTAACTCATATTCATTACCTATTATACAAATAGAAGAAACGCCTTATACAGCATTTATAGACCAACGTATTCATTTTGAAGGCTTAGATTGAACTTTTTCACAAGGAATCAGGCAAAATCAGTTCGCTTTGACAGAAGTCAAAGTTTGTTTAACGGATATTGACGTAATCACCATAACGTGACATAATTGAGAACTTCCGCGGAAATTTTGAGTTCTCTTTTCATTTAGGTACGTTTTTTTATTGGCAATTACTAAATTGTAAAGAAAAACATAATTTTCTCGTGTTTGTGTAGGGTTTATCTTTAAAATAAAATACATTACAAAAATAGTCAACATCCCTATTATGATAATACTCGATAAGTAACTCTGCAAATAACGCAGCAATTGGTCTATAAAGGACATGAATATTTCAAAGTCTATCAGGTAGAGAC
This sequence comes from Propylea japonica, assembly GCA_013421045.1. NCBI lineage: Eukaryota > Metazoa > Arthropoda > Insecta > Coleoptera > Coccinellidae > Propylea > Propylea japonica. Next base: position 49,556,544 of record CM024239.1, read on the forward strand.
ATTTTTCAGAGTCGTCAGACCTTGAATTTCTTGAGATACCTGATGTTTCTTCTATCAGAGCCCATCAGAGAGCATACATCTAGTAAGCGAATAGTGTTGAAAGCATTTTGTAGAGAAATCCATCAAAGTGTCATCATGTTCAGTGATATCATCCAAAACATGATTTTCAAATATCAGTATTGCACAATGGGAAAATATAAACACCATTTGCTGTTACAACGACAATCCTACAGTCAGTCTTATATCAGATGCTTCTGATATTTCCATCATTCGTTTTCCGATAACAATCATTGATTTCCTCTCTGGAACACAGATAACGGCGCAATTTTCAGTTTTTTTGTAAACAATATTGATTATAGAACGAATAAATGAAAAAGTTTATCGTTGAAACAAAGGTCACTCGAAATAGACTCACTAAAATCCATGGATTATTTTGGTTCATTACTTCCAGATGTAATAATGATAAAACTCGAAGAGTCCCTCTGCAAATTACGTAGCTCACATTCGGGATTTCGAAGAATTCGAGAACGATGCGAAATTTCCACAGAACGTCGTTATTTCGCCATCAGAATATTCCTATTCTCTCATTCTTCCACTCCCCCAAGGCTTTTAACTTTTTTTTCTGTCTACTGCCGGCCTCCGTAGTTCATTGGAGTACGAAGACTGAAATAAGTATTAAAATTTCGAGAAAAGCGCGCACGGAATGAAATCTTGCATATACTCCTCATCTGCTTGAATACATCTGAAGGTGAAGTTCCATTTCTGTAGCTGATATAAAAATGTTCATATTGGTGTATTCTGAAATTGTATGGACCTTATTGGATGTTTTTATTTATGGTATTGAATTCATTTCATCTTCCAACGGGCAGGGGCGGTTTTAGGGATGGGTAATGTTGAACAGAGTTCGCAAATTTTAAAATAATTTGTTGTTCAAAATCGGGTGTTCAGATTTGTAATTCACCATTGTGAAATCAATAAATGAGGGTGGTCCCAGATTGTTGATATGGAAGAACATAAAACTTTACATTATTTATTACAACACAAGAATAAAGAGACATTGTTACAATATTGACTAACAAGAGCATCCTAATGAGATGACAATTTTATGAAATGAATTCATGAGCTGTATTCTGTAACATATAACATACAAGAAAGTCAAATTAAAGAAAGGAGTCTCCCATTCTTCCACTCTCCCCAAGACTTTTAACTCGTGAGCGCGAGTTCTACTCAAACGAGTGCTATATCGTCTTGTCCAAATGTCTGTAATTTTAGAATTTTTAGGCGAAAATGGCCACAAACGAATGAGTTCGACTTCCTGATGAGAATCCGTAGTCACACTCAATTAGGTATGTCCGTGGGACCGTACGGCCGTCTGTCCGTCCTTTAGCACTCAATCAGACTCAAGGGATGGGTTAAAGTAGGGTTGTACGCGGAAAATTTCAAAAGTTGTTGACTGACGAAGCATACTTGAAGATTCGTGAGCTTATATCTCACGAATTTATATTGAGAAATTAATTTCAACAATTTCAATTATCGGCTTAGTTTCATTCATTTAGGAATTTAACGTATCTATTGAAATCTCTAAGTTAGGTTCGGAAATTAACGCTTCCAAAAGCTTCTGACTTGTTTATATTATTTAAAATAGAATTGTCCGAAGTTCTTGAAGATTGCTGATATTGTTTGAGTGTAACAAAACATTCTTTCTTTACTTGGAAAATGGGAAAAGCTTTGTGTTACAATAAATAGCTTTCGACTGTTAGAAAATATTATAAATTTGTGTTTAAGTTCCCAAAACAAGTTTTATTAATAGCGAACTTTACTGTGACGAGTGAGATGTAGCCAAATACCACAGCGATATCAATATCTCTCTTCGAATCATGTCAGAACAAAAAATTTTTTTTTGTCAAGCGGAACATTCTGAAAAACATATTATGTTCATCCTTACATTGAATCCACGTTTCAAACATTAATATTTTGGGATGCATGGAGTTGCACTTGAAGCATAATAATTCACATTTGCAAATAGCACTTTGTATTAATTGTATATAACATACAAAATATTAATATAACCTATATTGGCAATTGACAAATAACCAGAAACCATATTCAAGCGACGAGAGCCGAGGGCCGGTTATTCCTTCTACGACAAAAAGGGAATAACCAAGGGCTAACCAACGATAACCGCAATTATTGATTATCCGCTTGGAATCGATTATAATTACCTATATAGGATGTTCCAGAATCAGGCTCTGTCAATTCGGGATCTTAGTCCTCAAATTATTTTATTATATAAAGGTGCTATGGACTATGGGTCTTCGATGCATTGTTTGTTGAGATACGGGGTGTTCAAAAAAATTATTTTTTCGAGAATATTTTCGACACTGAACACTTTTTTGCGTTCTGGTGGCCTATGAGTACGGATTAAAACAAGCTTTTTCCGATTCTGCTTTATTTCAAGTTTAGAATTATTCTCATAACCACCACATAATTCACAGTGAAAATGGTATCTTGAAATTTTTACCAAGATAAAAATTAAAATGCACCTGGGGCGTCTGTTCAGCTTTCTGTCCGAATACATTGGTGAATAAATTGTTTCGCCAATGCTCTACAAATTTAAAATTATTTTCGCGATCCTTACATAATTTACAGTGAGAATGGTATTTTGAGTTTTTACTCGCGACGAATATTTTCTGAGATAAAAAAAAATGCTATTTCATCTAGGAGAATTATGAAATTCATCGATTACTTCCACAATTGTCCAGACAAAGATTAAGGCAGCTCAGTCCCTTCATTTCGATTGTTTTGAGCAGAGGATTAGAGAAACTCATTACCAAGGCCAATTTCCTGTTAATATATGGATTGGACCAATTCCAGTAGAGTTGTAATATTACCGCTTCTGAATATTTTATGTTTGCTTGCCCATGACAATTTCACATTAAAATAGTATTGATTGAACCATAAAATGGGTCATTTTATTGAATTTCGTGAACGTTAATTTTGAACTTTTAACCCATCTTTCATTTTGACCTTGCCGAAAACGTAAATCTAACGGGTGTTTTTGTCGAGGTATAGAACTTGGCATTACTGTTCAAGATGGCGACCGATTTTACAGCTGTCAAGTGATTTATATTCTCAGTTTGGTTTGGCAATTTATCATGAATAGACTCACACCTGAACAACGCTTGCAAATAGTGCAATTTATTTCGAAAATAATATGGTTCTGTGCGGAATACGTATCGCGCACTACGTCCATTTTATAGTCGACACAATCATCCATCAGAGCAGTTAATTCGATTAACCATGGAACGTTTCCGCACCACGTTTACTTTTATTGATAACTCGCATCCCCACAGACTCCGTACGGTAAGAAGAAGCTATTGCTACTGTAGAGCGTAGCATTGAGGAAGACCCGAATGAGTCCATCCGCCATCGAGCACAGGAATTGGATCTGGTGCCGTTTTCTCGAGAAATGATATTCGAAAACGTATACGAACTTCATTGCGCGGTGTGCATTTTTGCAGGTAGAAGAGGAACTCGCGCAATGAAGTTCGTATACGTTTTCGAATATCACTTCTCGAAAATACGGCACCAGTATGTATCCACATCATGGAAGATGTTGCGGAAGGATCTTGGTTTGCGTACTTGCAAAATCCAAATCGTGCAGGAATTGAAGCCAAACGATCATCAAGCAAGGCGTAGATTTGTCGAATGGGTCCAAAACGAGATTGCCGTTGTTCCCGAATTTCATAAGCGAATTTTGTTTAGCGATGAAGCGCACTTCTAGTGGAATGGCTACGTCAACAAACAAAACTGCCGAATTTGGAGTGAAGCTAATAAGTTTATGTCGAAACACCATTACATCCAGATAACTGACTGTTTGGTGCGCTTTATAGGCTGGTGGAATCATTGGTTTGTACTTCATCAAAAACGATGATGGCCAGAACGTTACAGTCAATGGTGATCGGTATAGAGCCATGATCACTAATTTTTTCATTCCTGAATTGAACAACCACGATGTCCAGGAGCTGTGGTTCCAACAAGACGCCGCAACATGTCACACAGCTCGTGCCACAATCGATTTATTGAAAGACGCGTTTGGTGACCTTTCGATTTTTAGACCTGTGAATTGGATATTGTGATTTAATACCGCTAGACTACTTTCTGTGGGGCTATGTAAAGTCATTGGTCTATGTTTTAGAATTCAATAAATTTTATTCCCAACAACTCAACGACATGTGACCACACTGCATTTTTATATGACAACTGACTGTTCATCGAGTTTCACATTTACATAGAAAATAAAACGACAATTCTTTCTCTAATCAACTATAAAAAACCATAGATTTATAATACTATTTAGATGGCGAACCTGTCAAAAATTTTGAGGCAAACGGCGGCTATTTGCAGTTTGGGGTGGATTTGAGAGATTTGGGAGATTTTCTACTGATTTAAATATTAAAATTACCAATATTCCTTCGTTTATTTTATTTCAACGAATTAAAATGATATAGACCGAAAGGTCAGAGTTCACAGAACACTAATATATAGAGTTCGTTTTTCATCACTTCTTTCAAAGGAACGTCTATGTTTCAATCAAAATTCGAGCACAGATGGCATAAAACATCAAAATATTTGTGGTTCACCCCAAACTGCAAATGGCGGCCATTTGCCTCACATTTTTCTACGTGACAGTAAGGAAGTTCGACGTCCAGTTAGTATTATAGCTCTATGTAAAAAACTAGACGAATCAATGTATTATTTGCAACAATTACCTTTCGGAAAAATAAAATCCATGTCAATCGAATAATACATCGTTGTTTAAATGTAAGTTTGATACCTAAAAAAACACCCCTTATTATTATTATTATGCCACTCTTGTACGATCCTACATTTTCGGATTCTAAACTATATATTTTCAGGATCGATGCTCATTTCCATGTTCTTGTCCTGTGACAAATAACGATTGTACGGATTGCGGAGAGTGTCCGAGACAATCAGGAGAGCCTTGCAGCGAAGAAGAACCCTGCGATTCACGGAAATCTTTAATATGTAAATATCTTCATGGAGATTCGGAAGGAATTTGTAGAGGTCAGTAATAATCATAATATAAGAATTGAAAATGGGGAATGATATCTCGCCTTGAATTTTCTGCATTCACCCTTTTTATTGCATCAATAACAACAATAATATACAGCTATAACAGTAGTAAACAGAGCTTTGAACGTATCTCTGTGTAATAATTGTTCATAAACTTGAACAAAATTAAAATTGTTATCCTCTTGAATAAGATTTCGATCAGAAATGACCACTGTTGTGTGCCTCAATGCAATTTATGGGCGAAAAAAGTGCCAACTTTGGAGTATAGTTATCACTTCTTCCTTCAGAAAAAACCAATCAAAATATATTTTGAAAACTAGTTTGGAAGGGAACTAATAGTAAAAGAAAGGCTTGTATCTCAGATAATTCAATAAATATAGGAAAGTAATTCATATTGTCGCTTTAACCTCTTACGTCAGAATTTATATCGGAGGATTTGATATTAACACCGGATTAGGACAAGCTCTCTCTACTTCTTAGGATCATTTAATATTAAGGGACACATACAACAAATTATTTTACAAACCTATACTTGGCTATTGCAGAATTGGTGAAGGGTTCATAAAATATTTCCACATATCTTCTTGATTTATACCATAGGACGATACAGCAAATTTGTTTTTTAAGCAAGGCATATTTTCTATAGACGAACCCTTATTTTTTAAATCAGCCTTCTGCTGATTCCATAACCACTTTAATTCTGATTGTGATATTTCTTCAAGTTTCAAGATTTTCTCTGATAGAGAAACACACCACAGAAAAGGAAAGAAAACCATGAGTTTTGACATGAATAGATTGGCACAGCGTTTTCCCAACTTGAATTCACAAGAACATATCGTGCATATTAGTTTTGTCTTGAACTATCAATTTTATGAGGTCTGTATTAAGGACTAGGGCAATAGTTTATTAACACAAAGAGAAAATGTCTATAAAACTGGACCCACAATTTGTTTTCCAACACTTTATAATATGACATGCATCAGAACTTCTTCTCCTACTGGGGCTCTAAAATTAGGTTGCCAATACTACTAGAACAACCTCGGGAAATATACTATTCTTATTTCTCAAGTTGTTATAATAGCTATAAAAACTCAAAAAATTACATTCCTTGCAGTAATTTATCCCTTTTTTTCGAAAAATCATCGAGATATGAGTGATTTAAATTATAATTTGTAACATCTACATTATTCCGGTGTAGTCTGTTCATTCATTTCGAAGTATTCACCCAATGTGAACAGATTCTATACCCTAAAGATCAATCTGAATCTGTCAGCTTCATTTCCCCACCTGATACTCTCATATATCAAGCTTCAATTTACATGTAATATGCTACCGTGACGTTTTGTGTTAATCATTGCTTTTCGAACACAACTCATACATCACCCCAAATCAACTTCTCATTGATGTCGTGTGCTCAGAATTCATAATGATGGTAATACCTACCAGAAATTCTTTATTGATTTATCACCAGCAATATTTTTTCACGATTCTGTGGTATATGTACTCTGAGAGTTTGAACGGTTCTTTACGTTATTCATTTATCACCGGGATCGATATATCTTTATTTTAGGCGACGTTTTTAAATTTTTATGTCCTCGTTTTGCTCACCACTCAGTTCATTTTGCTCACCTATGTACAGGGTGGGCATATTTCGATGTTTTAGCACTACAACTTTTAAACCAGAGGAGATAGACAAAATCTGATACCCACTTCTTGATCTCTTTTTCTTAGAAACTAACAACAGTAGTATTCATTTTTGGCTACCTTCTTTTGTTTTCGAATTATTACCGAAAATTGGAAAAGTGGCAATATCGAAAAAAATTCATATCTCCGCTAATACTGATTATAGGCTCTGAAATTAAAACATTATAAAACACTTTTTACATAGAATCCAGTGGCATACTCGCCTTTTTTGCACCAATTTCTAATTACGGAGCTATGACCCAAAGTTATGTTTTTTTTAATGGAAATACTAGATTTTTGTGGCATTTTCTTAAAGCTTAATTTTTTCTGATTTCAAAAATATATAACATTGTATGGTTTGTATCAATATGAGTATAGAAAATGGTCAAAAACCTATTTTCATTTGAGTCTCAATATTTTCTATAGTAGACGAGCACAGAAAAATGGAGCTTCCTATAACAAAAGCAGTCTCCTTCCGTCAATCTCATTATTTCTATGCTTTCAACTAATTTCTCCAAAAAATTCGAACATGGATATATTTCATAAAAAATTATATCTTGAAATGGATTTGGAAATAAGAAAAAGATCCACATGATCCTCCGTTTCAATCGATATACTTAGTTATAATGAGGTGGATGCAAGAGAATATTTTTATTGCACTCCAGAATAAATACGCACAAGTGCTTAGTAGTCTATTTCAAATCGCATATGAAATAACGCATATACAGGGTGAGTCTTTGACTTGTACATATATTTTTAACCGAATATTCCTGGGGTCAAAAGAAACACTTTTTTCCTCTACCATTTTTCGGCCTAAATAAGAAGATATAGCCCTTTTTTATTTCTAATTATTATTATTATTAATTATTTCTTTATTTTAGATCTAGCATTCAACCCTTTGAAATAAGCTATTGTATCAAAGAAACGAGTAGATATACCTTTTTCAATACCAGTTGTATTTCTAATGCAATTATTGATTCATCCAAAATTTTGCTGGTGATAAAATGAAAGAGAATTATATCGGATTAACTTTTAAACCACCTATTTCATCTATAGCATTCATTTCCAATATCTCTTGAAATCTTCCGTGCAAGAATTTCCGGAATCAAAACAACAACTCAACCATAAAATTTGAATAAATGACATATTCACTTGAACAGTCTAAACCACAGAACATAAATATAACAAGTGCCAGCTGCCTACTAACACGGCCTTCTAAACCTACGGGCACGGTCATAGCCAAGAGCGACAACGCTGTAGAACATATTACAAGCACAGCCTTCTAAAGTAGTCCCTATGTACAGTTGTGTTACAGGCGCAAGCGTAAGCGCTAGTAAACATCTAGTGGTAAATTAATATGTTTATTTGTTTCTCATTTGTAAACGTCAGTTTCCAAAAAACACAATATTAATCAAGAAAATTTATTTTACCAAGTTACTAACTTGTAAAACTGACAGTTGACTTGTAAAATTTTTACAAGTTAGTAGCATTATTTACATGTATACAAATGTATTTCTCAATAAACGTTCTCAAACTATTCAAAAACGATATTCGTACCTTGTTTTATTCGTATATATTTGTTTTCCATTTCAAAATTGCAAATATCCTAGAGGTTTTTTTGGCCTATAAACTCACGTACTTACTTGCTTCTAATTTCATTCATCCTTCCAATTCCATCGTTCCTGGAACGAATAGTTCCAGTAATAAACGTTATAAAAGTATTAAAAACGATATTCATACCTTGTTTCATTTGGATCTGGCCTTTTTCGTCAGAAATGAGCAAATTATTTCAAAGGACTTCCCTCTCGTAAAGCCACTGACAGTTGTCATAATTTCCGATGTCATAAAAAATCATAAATAGCTTACGACATTTGCGACGAATTATTGAGATTTTTTGGAATTTATCTAACCTTATTACAAATCAGAAACAAATAAAATATAAAACAATACACGCAAGGTAACGGGTTTTACTGGCTCAAGGAGGTAACTGACTCGCCTGCGGCTCGTCAGTTATATCCTCCATTCGCCAGTAAAAACCCTCTTACCTTGCTAGTAATGTTATATACTATTTTAGTGTCGATTGTGGTCGTAAATGTGAAAAATAAGTGATTTATATTTAACTGTTGTGATTGTTTGAGTGCTGTGAACAGTGAAAGTGTTTGTGATATTGGTGTTAGGGAATTTTCCTTGGGATAACTACTTTCGTCTTTTTGTAGGTGTCTCTAACCTATAAATCAAACTCATCTTCTTCGAAAAATGGTAGGAACGTTTTATATTTTATATTGTAGAAGTAATATCCGTCTAAAAAACTTGAGGATATTTCAATTGTTTCAGTTTGCCGAAACATGAACAGCGTAAGCTTTTATAAATGAGGGCCATACTGCGAAATTTCATTCCAACAGGAGTTTTGATTGTGAAAAACATTTCGATTCCAACGATATAATTAAGTTCCAAAAACATTCACAAGCAGATGGAACAATTAAATTACTTTCTTTGACATACCAAAAATCAAAAGAACTGACCCATTAAATTTAATTATCTTTCATAATTATGTGCTCTATTTTGAAATATATCTATTTTGAACGACAACGAAACTTTTTTTGAAGAGTTTAGAACAAAAATGAATTTTATGTGAACTGATTATTCATAGCATTGAATTGAACTTTTATTACCTATTCAAAATTCATAGAAAATTGTATGTACTTGTTTTTTGAATTCGAAGTTCATTGTTAATTCGCTTAGTTCAATTCTTTCATGAATAATAACTTTATTAAGGTCATTTTAGTAGTAATAAATATGATGAATAAATGAGAAATGAACGTATTCTAATCGTAATGTGAATTTGGATCAACGTATCTATGTCAAAGCTCAACGAAACAAAATTGCAATACTTCGAAAGTGGTGTAGAAATTTGCTTGAATAGATAAGGATATACACTGAAGAAGTGTAGAGGTGAGATCATTCATTGTAACCCCATTTTTAAAGAAAATCCGCTAGTTCTCTTACCATTTATTATTCCAGATAACAAATTCTCGAATTATTCTTGAAATTTGTCAACGTGACAACGTAGGGAAAATTGAACTCTGTGAATATTTTCGACAGAATTGCATTCAGCCAAAGTACCCAATTTTTCGAATTTCTAAGATTTTTTTTTTCTTTCAACATCGAATTACTCGGAATTTTGTATTCGGGAATGATCAATCATATTCATGAAAAACTATGTTCCAAAAATCATTTCATTTGAAGAAATCGTTTGCGAGATATTACTGAAAATTTATGCTTTTCATGGATTTTCAACAGCCTGTATCTTTTTAACCAGGCCGAATCGGAAAAAATGGTAGAGGAAAAAAGTGTTTCTTTTGACCTCAAGAATCTACGGTTGAAATATATGTACAAGTCAAAGACTCACTCTGTATAGATATGACTGAAGTTATCAATTCAATCAGAAAAGTAATAAAGGAAAAATATTTTTCAATACCTAATAGTGATTACAATAAAAGGTCAGTAGGTTTTAACTAAGATGTCTTATTTTAGATATCTTAGTTATAACTTAAATGAGGGATCAAGTTTCACATCAGTTCATCTTGGAGAAATTGAGTAAAGAGCATAGAAATGAAAAGGATACTGGAAAGATATTGTGGTAATTATACGATGCTAAATTTTTCTGTGCTCATCAACAGTTGAAAGCATAGAAAATATTGAGACTCAGATGAAAATAGGTTTTTGATCATTTTCTATACTCATATTGATAAAAACCATACATTGTTATATATTTTTGAAATCAGCAAAAATTAAGCTTTCAGAAAATGCCACAAAAATCTAGTATTTCCATTTAAAAAACATAACTTTGGGTCATAGCTCCGTAATAAGAAATGGTGCAAAAAAGGCGAGTACGCCACTGGATTCTACGTGAAGAAGTGCCTGTATAATGTTTTAATTTCAGAGCTCTATCATCAGTATTAGCGGAGATATGAATTTTTTCGATATTGCCACTTTTCCAATTTTCGCTTATTCCTCGAAAACAAAAGAAGGTAGCCAAAAATGAATACTACTCTCGTTAGTTTCTCAGAAAAAGAAATCGAGAAGTGGGTATCAGATTTTGTCTATCTCCTCTGTTTTAAAAGTTGTAGTGCTAAAACATCGAAATATGCCCACCCTGTACAGGTGGGCAAAATTCGTTGTCTACTGAAGGGATGTCGGAAGCTATAGCAGCTAGAAGGAAACGCATTTTCTGGCTCTCTTTTCCTGAATAATCTGAATATGGAAACAGTTACGGCCTTGAATTCCAGTGGCTCATCAGTCTTCTTCAAACCGATAGCAGGCGGTACAAAAAATCCAAAAGTTTTTATAGGTTTTCCAAAGTGAACAAACGCGAATCTTCACTTCAGGACTTTCTCAAATACTTTTAAAGGGATATTTTACCAGACGATATTGTCAGTTAGATGGGACAAAGTGTTAAACATCTCGCTATTTCGTTCAAGTTTGATGAATTTGTTCGTATGGATCTCCAGAGATGGTTTTTTCAGTATAATAATACTTGAGAGAACAATCCATTCAGTATTATAAATCCTAAAACGCCCTATTATGTAGAGCTATTTTCCATGTTGACGAGTGCCAATAGAGCGAAATGGCTATCCATGGATACCCAGTTTGATACCACTTTCTTGTATTTATTCTGAACGAGGACGATATTAGTTCCGAAGTATGAGTTGTATATTGATTGATTTTAATCGATTAATATTATTTCCTGCTTTTATTTTTTATATTCTCTTGTTAATTTGATCTATTGTTTGAGGCTGTATTTCGAATCGAAATTTTTTTCTCACGAAACTAATTACATCCTTTTCAGCAAAAAAGTTAGAGAATAATTCAGGTATTGTCTGCTATTTGGCCGAAGTAATAATCTTCAAGGTAATTTTCTGAAGAAAACTAAAAGAATGTCAACGATCCTTATCAGCTTGATTCAGAAAAATGTGCTATTTATAAGAGAGGACGATTGCTCTTCGATTAATGATGAGAAATTCCCGGTCGAACTGGATTCTATATCCGGTATTCATTTTCGATAAACGCCTCCATTTCCGGAAGAATCACACAAGGCGATATATGGAGAGTCGAGAGAGAAAAATTTTAGACCATAAACCGAAAAAGTGCACTCCGTTCTTTCAACCATTCCAACAGCAAGGTTTTAATTGAGTCTGCTACTTTCCTGGGTGCTACGTAAATTATTTTCTTTGGTTCTAACAAACATAAATCAAGGTGTCGCAAAATCTCCCTATGGACTACTGAACAATTGCAGCAGGTGTCTCGAGGGCTTCTTGGAAGAAGCGACAGGCATCATCAAGAACCTAACCAATGTTCCCCAAGTTATAGTTCTCAGAGTTCGGTCCCGTGAGTATGACCGCTATTTAATCAGTTCTTCAATATTCGTACTGAGATGATTTTATGGTTCGAGTCGTTACAGGAAAGAGTAATAATTTAGCATGTTTTTATCTTTTAACCCAGCGTTTTTCAACCTGTGGGGCGAGCCCCCAAGAGGGACGCTAATGAATCCAAGGGGTTGAGCTAATTTCTCAATGGTACTTGCCTAGCTTGAATTAGAACCATTTTACTAACTAAAGGGGGGCGCAATGATATTTTAGATTGAAAATTGGGCCGCGAATACTGAAAGGTTGAGTAACGCTGTTTTAAACCATTTCCAGGATCTAATTCCCTTCTTTTGATTCTATGCTTCAACTGCTATCGTTTGATGACTGGCTGAGAAACCGCAAAATGACTTCGACTTTACGAGAGGTGTCATTTTTCCATCTCTTATTGTTCGGACGGCCAGAAAATATTTTTATCGATTTGATATCATTTTAGTATGGCCACTTGCGCCGTTTTCTACCCAAGGCAGCCTTCATTAAGACAAGCTTTGATTTAAGTCCGACTTAAGCTCGACTAAGCGAACCATGCCTTGCATAGCACAGAGAACTTGATAAAGTGATAGTCGAGCAAAGCTGAATCTGGCAATGCTGTAGAATTCAGGGCACAGAATAAAAACTATTAGTGTCTATATTGTGAATTTGGATTTTCTATGCCATTATTAGATATATATTTATGTTCTGTGATACATTCTATACATAATTTTCATTCTGACTGCGGCCCCGTGCAAATTGAAGTTGTATTTAAGAACATTCGAGTTGAGAAATTTGTGAAACGAAGGCACACTTCAAAAAGTTCATTGCTGTTGTATGAAAAAATGATGTATTCCAGTATTTTTTGTACAATGTTCGGTTTCAGACGTTGTTTTTCTAATTCCACGACCTAATGTAATTCAACCCAATCCAAAAAACAGTTTTATAGTCTAGGTACTTATTTTACATTTAATTTTTCAATAAATTATCATGCTATTCATATGAATTAGAAAAACAATTCCGTTCAAGAAGAAATATTTTTCCAAACAATAGCAACTTAGAAGGAATGCGATATTTGTGTAATAACTAATAGAATAGATTATATCGTTTGGAAATTCTGAATCGGGCTCGAATAATTTAAGCAGCTGAAAAAAATTTTTTTCGTCAATTGAAATCGAAAAACAGTCAATTCGTTGTCTAAATCATGATAGTGGTCAGCTTTGTTATTAATCAAACGTTTCGGATCTATATGAATCTATGATTTCTAAGATAATATTGAAATCATCGTCAGATATGGTCGATTTCACCCAATAAATTCAAAAGATCCATAATATTGAATGAAATAGTACACAATATCAAAGAGACAAAGAAACAACACATAACAGAAACAAGTAGAAGCTAGTAATTCTGTTCTCGGTTTGAGGTTATGAGAATTTACTGTCATTGCTCTTGAGAAGAGCTAAATTCCATCATGATATTCGTTGGCTTCATGGCTTAAAATAAGAACATCTTAGCATGTGCTTAACATGTGGTGTAAAATGAATTGCGTCTTAAGGCCATCTTAAAATTTAAGATGGACTTAAGAAGTATTTTAATGCAACGGTTATTCAGCTGTCTCAATGTCTTTTCGGCAGAAACGACTGGTATCATTATATTTCGCGGCCTCGTGAGTATATTTGAACTTCAGTTCAAATACATACTGAGTAAGAGAACTTTGTGGTCCAGCTAGTTGAGTAAGAGAAAATATTTTGTCTGTCTTCGTTAACTATACAGGTTTGGAAACATTTAAAGCATTTAACGAGCAAATCTCCAAGTCGCTTTGGCTCCAATGGAGCAGTGAAATAATCGAAACATCAGTGCGATGCCATATGAAAAATACATGCAGGACATGCAGAATGAACGCTGGAATCGTGGTGGGGATGTCGTTCAGCGCATGATACACTTACACCGGTATGCAACGCGCATCGAGATTTCCATTGCATTAGCGGGATGTGTTAGAACTCCAGAGAATAATTGGAATAATGCAATTAATCCCAAATTCATTGAAAATGCAATTTAACTAACAATTTCAAATGAAATTTCTTCGATGTCTTTGTTTGTTGATTCTTAAGTATAAATCAATTAAATTGTATAAATATGGATATAAGTGAAAAGTATTTAATTGTTAATACAGAATAAATTATTGAAGGTCCATTAAAAACTTCGAGTGAATGAAACTATTTTTTATTATTTTTAGGGAAATTTCAATGAATTTCACTTATAATTCGTGAATTTGAAAAGTTTTTTGTCCATTTTTTCTCTTATTCTGAAAACTGATCTTCTTATTTAGATCCCTGTCTTAACTTGGTACGGATTGTGCTCAAGCAAAGAATAACATCAAGCAAAGCAAAGAATAACATGGAATCTGAATGTCATTTTCAGTTTTGCTACCGTGTTATCTTCTAACACTTTGAAAATATTTTTCCTCAGATAATGCCAACGTTTTATAACTCGCTGAAAAATCATTGAATGACTTCGGCCTAATGAAAATAGTATATTATATTATAAGGGTTAAAAGTGCATTTTTTTTACGAGCAATATTTGCAGTTGCGAGGCGCAGCCGAGCGAATGCAAAATTGCGAGTTAAAATAGGCACTTTTAGTCCGAATAATATATACTATTTTTTCTCCAACCAAGTCAAAATTACAATAAAATTGGTTTTAGTGAAAAATCGTTCATAATTTGGTTATGAATTTGAACACAGAATCATGACAGTGATTGTCAAGTAGACGTCAAATGCCATTACTTTTAATCCAAGGATTAAAAGTAGCGTTTTTAATCCTAATATTAAAAGTGTTGCTAAGTAACGAGTGAATTTTTATACGGTAAGGAAATGTATGACTTTTGCACCTGAAAATAGTACAAAAATGTCAACATTTTTTGATGGTTGGAGAAAAATTCAATTCCTTCATCCCTAGCCAGCTGAAGGTCAGGAAATTGATTTCGTATTAGTCTAACACTGTTTCTAACGAAAAAAACGCAAAAACTAAAAAGGTATGCTCGCATCCAAAATCAGAATGCTAGGTCATGCGAGCAATTTCCAGATTAATCTCCTAAGTGTTCAGTGAACCGAATCATTCGTCCTAATGAAGAGTATACCTATAAAGCTCGAAGAATTCCTTTTTCTCCAGTCGCTCATCAGTCTTCTCCAAACCGGTAGCAGGTGGTACAGAAAATCCAATATCGCTCTTCAGACATCTAATTCCGACGTGTTTCTTACAAGGAAGGTCTACCTCCGCGCATTTACAGCCCGATTAAATATAAAGCCAGTATAGGCAACATCGTGGGAGGCATGTGTGTAGGAGCGAATTCCCTTAGGATACACAGCACAGACGCAAATTTCATTCATTCCAGCCCGTTCCGGATAACCTTGTGCCTCTTGCTTCGCTGAAGTTGAAGCTAAATCCGGCTTGATTACCTCTGAAAAGGAATTGATATTGAGTTCTGAAATGGATTCAATCAGATAATGTGAAAACGGTTGATTTCTCGAGAAGTGGAAATAAACAAATTGGATAAAGCACAAATTTATGTCAGGTATAATAACAGGGAAACAGTTTAATCCTTTACTGTCATTTTCCTAACGGTTTGAGGGAGGAACTTTGTGTTTAGCAAACAATAAAATCAAATGTGGAGCTTAATGCTTCCTTATATTATATTAAATACGAATATTATGACGTTACACAATTTATTGCAAACCAAACAATATAGCATATGTATTTCTGCGTATGATACAAGAGCTCACAAAAGACAAAAAAACCTCTGTCTTTCCGTATAAGTGAATAAAAACCTGAAAATTTCCATCTGATTTGAGAGAAAGGAATGAGTAAAATATGCATACTACCTCTTTGCCTCAAATTATAGTATTATCTTTATCATTAGAACTGTGGTCCTTTAGCTGGGTTAGCCCTCCGGGAACTATGACCATGTATATCTTTTGGTTTCTACCCTACTCATTCATGGAAACCCAAAGTGGCCGTCAATAACGTTGATTAAACCGACAACATCCTTAAGTCCTTATTTGAGGCTACCCAGCTATGGACATTTGCATTGATATTTAAACCGACAATGTCCTGTAACGTGGTTTTCTCGGCGAAACTTACCTCGAGCGCCAGCTATTCTTTTTCTAATAAGGGAGAATAGCAAACCTACCAGGGCAGCTGCTAGTCAGAGACAGAGTTCTTCGTTATCTAATATATTAGCGATAACAGAGAAAATCAGAAATAGAGCAAATTAACACAGTTTATTCAAATAGCGAAAATAGTTATACAAAAATACAGTGAAATAAGACGCTATATGAAATCAATACAAAATATAAGATTGGTCAGTTTTGTCTGACTGCGAGCACTTTCATAAGAAGCAATTATTTTCCCGGTACGAGTCAGCCAGAATAGAAAGTAAGTTAAATTTAAACGGTGAATTCAAATATATGATAATATCGGGAAAACAGGAATAAAAGGGTCAGTATAAGAGTGCACAACGGTTATACTTGTCCGATATTCTTTCAGTCCTAGAATTCACCACGTAGTCTACCACTTTGCTTGTTTCTCGTATAAACAGGTTGGGTTTGGCCAGGTGAAATTAGAGGGTTGAAAAGGATATGTCGAACTTGCTACATCATTGGTTCGGTTATGCCCTCCGGTCTGACCATGAGTTTACACGCCATGAAGGACAGACTAACTACAGGCACTAAGGAGCAGGACAGAGCAAGAAAGGTATTCGGTTGAACGTACTATAGCATTGGTTTGCATCAGCCCTCCGGTCTGACCATGAGTTTGCATGCCATGAAGGACAGACTAACTACGGGCACCGGTTATACGGACAAACGTACTATAGCAGTGGTTCGCTTGAGCCCTTCGGTCTGACCAAGAGTTTACACACCATGAAGGACAGACTAACTACGGGCACCTGGACAAACTAGGAAGGTATTGTTACGGAATCTGACGGAACAGCTATTTAGGTAGATTCAACGAGAAATAAAAAATAGGACTGCAATAAATCGGCTCGGTACTTACAATTACATTGCACTAGCACTCACTTTGAAGCAAAATGAAATGATAAAATTCGGAAGCTTAGAAAAATCTAGAAAACGTTTAGCGCAGAAAATAATTCGGAACTAATTTAAAAAGGTATATGTCTAAAGCAGAAATAATTCGGAACTAATTTAAAAGGTATACGTCTCAAGCAGAAATATTTCGGAACTAATTACCGATGTACGGAAACCCCGCCTTTTATAATCTTCCGGAGGGGGGTGGAAAA
Organism: Propylea japonica; assembly: GCA_013421045.1. NCBI lineage: Eukaryota > Metazoa > Arthropoda > Insecta > Coleoptera > Coccinellidae > Propylea > Propylea japonica. The sequence goes on from CM024239.1 coordinate 49,574,012, forward strand.
GGTAGGCGCAGAAACGTTAAAATTTGCAGGAGAGTACCTCGGTAAAAACATCTTAAAACTGGCTTATCGTACGTATATGCAAAAAACGGCGTTATCGGCGATCGGCGTTGTTCTTGCGGACGGTTCTACGATGTTTTCTGTATGAAAAACAAAATCAATCGCTAAATGTTCGGTTTTTTTTCGATTGTTTTGAATTAATTCTGAACGGAATAAAAATTCACGAATTTAAAATGAAAACTCGGATAAATTATTTTAAAATGAAGACCACGGTTTTTCCTGATTGTTGTGAATTAATTCTGAACGGAATAAAAATTCACGAATTTAAAATGAAAACTCGAATAAATTATTTTAAAATGAAGATCAATTACTCAGTAACTCAGTTATAAAATTGAACTTCATTACAGTCCCTTCAGTTGTAACGTTATTATTTGAATTTGTCATAAAATGTAGTTTTGTCATCTTTTTCCAAAAATTATTAGTTGAGTAAACTTATTGGGATGCTTCATTTTCTAAATTTCCTTATTGTTGTAATTATTCACTTCGTTTACCTACCTGTTCGAAGTGTTTTCCCTCAGAAGACGGTTTGTTTATTATTTGAAAATTGTGAGGTTAATGTTGGTTGTCATTTTTTTGGTTAGTTGGAATTATTTGGCCTCAGTAAAGTACTTCGGAAAATTGTGGAAGAATTATAGAAATGGATTTATAGAGACCCTCCTCTGGTATAAACTGCGTAAATTATTAGTACCGTAATGATTCCTTTATATTATTTTGGTTTTGATGTGTTTTTCTTCTTCTTCGCTATGACAACTGATAGGCTCTGTGAACTTTGAGTATCCGGAAATTTCTGTGCGACTGTCAAAGCCGACATTTTGGTTAATACGAAAATCTTGTTGAAAGTTGAGACATTTTTCGAAGATAAATTTTGAATCTAGATTCATCCTCGTTGTGAGGGATTATAACTTCGAGTGTCATTATTCCCTGGAGAGTATTTTGGAATATTTTGGGAAATACGTTTTATACGTGATCATAAACTTTTCCACAGGAAATTCGTTAGGTATGCATACATTTTCTATCTTGAACCAGTTGTCTTACCATCTTCTTTAATAGGTTGTTGTGTAGCGAATATTATTGGAATTATTTGGAACAAATTCTTGACTGAATGGAGGTTGAACCTATCTCCCTCGAACAACAGAGGTAACTAAGATATCCTTTTATAGCTTATGAACCGTTTCTTATAGTGTTTTGTTAGGGTCCACGTACTGGGGTAGTTCCACGTATCGGGGTGTATCTCCACGTATTGGGTGTACCTGAGTTCCACGTGACAGGTGTTGAGTACAGTTTTCCACGTACCTGGCGTTATTGGGGGTAACCTGTCAGTTATTCCACGTTATTGGAGGTAACCTGTCAGTTATTCCACGTTATAGGAGGTAACCTGTCAATTATTCCACGTGCCTGGCATGTCTTCTTGGCTGAATCATCTATGTACCTCTCAGTTAGAGGTACTCACTAACCTGCCAGTTAGAGGTATCGATTGGCATCCACTTGCCTGTTATCTTGGAGGTATCTACGTACCTGGTGTTATTGGTTGGAGCTATCTACGTTCTGGAGTAGTTTGTGAAGGTAACCAGTGTGTAGCACTGGCTTTAACATTGTAAATTGTTGGTTTTTCTATTTTGATAATTTGTGATATTATTCTGTAAGGTAGTTTTATGTGTGATTGTGAGCAATTATAATGAGGTGCACTTCATAAGTTGCGTTGGGTACCAACCAGGGTGCTCGTGTATCCCTTCAGGATTTTGTGATAGGATGATTGATCGGTGTTCCCTTCAGGAACCATTGTTTATGTAAAGTAGTTATTGACTTAGGTCGGTTTATATTGTTAGCTTAGATGATTCGTTTTCATATAATTTAGTGTTTATTGGTGAGTTTTCCTTCTGACTACCCCCTTGGGGGATAATCTTTATTCGTATTGTATCAACCACTGCACATATATTTTTGTTTTGGTAATAAATTATTGTGACTTGAATTTTGAGGGATTTTTGTTAACTGTTACTCTGGTAGAGGAGTAAGCAGTTCATTTACCTTGAGTAGGCAGGCATTACTCTACCTGGCGCCCATTACATTCCATCATATCTAACTCACTCCCTTCTTCACTGAGTGTGGCCGCGAGCTATTCATGCATTGAGACCGGCTTTCCCCAAAGTCAACGTTTCAAATTGGCGCCCAACGTGGGGCCATAGTCAATGACAACTGACATGCAGTGGTTGATCGGTGCTTTTGTGGTATTTTTCCTTTTTTTTCTCCCTATCATGGAGTTGAGGGTAGTTTTAGCTATGTTCGCGGCGTCTTTGCAGCGTTGGTATTGTTTTATTGATTAGTTTGTCTGCAACGTTTGATGCGTTTTCAGTGTTTGTGATAGATTATTTTTTTAAGCTGCATTGTATTAGTTCGGTCAAGTTCGTTTATTTGATTCTTGTTAGTCAGTAAGTTGGTTGGTTTTGTGTCTCTGTTGTGTAGTGTTCGAGATTTTTCTACTCTGTCTAGATCATTTAAGGTTGACGCTCACTTGGACGAGACGAGACGAACTAAGCGACGCGTTAGTTCGCCTGGGACCGCGCACTTGGACGAAGCGATGGGACGATCAGCCATCGGAAGAAATTCCCCCTATTTTTGGGCCGCAATAAATTTTTTATACCCATGCTGCATGCCGAGTGCCGACTACCCGAATGAACAAGGGTAGAGCTATTGTTCGAATCGTGTTTTTGGTCATAATCTTGTTTTAATAGCTTCGTCGTCCCACCTTCATATAGAAATGAAAATAAAAATATGCGACGTGGAGAAAATTTGACATTTTATCTCTGTTGGCAAGTTACAAATATAACTTTTCTTCTCGAAATTACTTTTTTCCCCGGGAAAAAAGTGAGTGTATATATGTATCCGGGAAAAAAGTACTCACTTTTCTGCCGGATTCATTTCGTGAAAAGTTATATTTCTTTCCATCGTCATTTTTCTAGTCACAGAAAAAAACTATGTATTATACAAGGGAAAAAAGTACTAGATTTTAGATCGAGGTTATGTTGTCTTCCAACGAGAAGCGGAGGGTGACAAAAACCGAGAGTTATTTTTTTTAAAACTACATATAAAATCATTGATACGAAATGTTTATTTTCTCTTTAACCGATTGAAAAAATTAAGTATTAATCTAATTCCTTCATTCTGGTGTTTTCAGAAAAAAAATACTTTTTTACGACAATATCGAAAAATTTCCAGTAATAAGTTCTGGGAAGTTGCATTATTATTACCTTGCTGCATACCGCTTACCTGTATAAGCTTCAAATCAGACTAATTTATATTCAATTCATTCTGAATATACTTTTGCGGGGCGGTAAAATCTCTGGCGTTGTCCCTGGTTATTTTTGGGTATGGTCAGCCACAAGGCCGTAGCTAGAAAAAAATTTCGGGGGGTCCACCGAATGAGAGAATGACAATTTTTCTAGTCCTGTACTTCAGAAAAATTTCGGGTCCAATGGGATCCAGACCCCCCTCCTCGCTACGGCCTTGGTCAGCCATGAAACATTTGTAAGAATCGTGTTTTGGTCATGATCATGTTTTAATTGGGAATTTTCCAATGAAATCCTCGTAGTTCTTCATCCTGGAATACAATTGAATATAAATAATAGATACGAAATGCTTATTTTCTCTTCAACCGATTAAAAAAAACAAAGCAAGTAGTAATCGAAAGTTCAATGTTTGCATATCATATATCCCTCAAAGGATTTATTCCACAGTTTTCCAATTCTATCAGATATTTTAATTTTTTCGGAGAAGGGTTCCTCAATATTTTGTTGTATTTACATAATAAAATACCTATCCTTCAGACGATTTGAATTCACATTCACAGTTATACAAAATACAAACTCATTTCACACAAATTCAAAATAACTGTGTATTTCCCCATTGACAAAATTCTAGTACAAATTGGAAATACAGCGCGCCGAACTTCCCGACCGTCGGATACCTCTTTGCCGCCTCAAGAAATTTCGCTCACATGCCCCTGAGATCTTCCTGGCGACCAACGACTCGCCTCCTCGCTGATCCTCGCTTCGCTTCTCCTAGGTGCGTGTCTACCCATTTATTTCAATGCAAAAGATTCCAGCGGAAAACGACGCGTTTCCTTCCGACCACTTCGCTTCGTCCAAGTGCGCGTCTGATCTGCCACGCGCCTAACGATTCTGATCTTCGCTTCGCGCCTCCCAAGTGAGCGTCTACCCATTTGATTCAGTGCAAATCGTGCCTGCGGAAAACACTCTTCGCTTCGTTTCGTCTCGTCTCGTCCAAGTGAGCGTTAACCTTTATTGTGAATGGTGTTTTTGGTGATGAATGGATCTAGTATGGAGGGGGTTACATTGTGTGTTGGGTAGTAGGTGAATGAGTTATGGGGCAGAGGATGGCTGTCTCTTGCCTTGAGCATAAATTGACTAGGGTGGTCACTACCCCCATTCAGTGGCTGAAGTACAACCAACATCGTTTGTATTTTCAGTTCCACGGTAGTAACATAGCTACATTACATCCTCTGTAATTGATGACGAGGTTTATTATATTGTATTTGAAGTGTGACTTTGGTTTCCCGATTTCGATATTTTCTTTGATGATTTGTTTGTGTGAAATTTCTGATTTACGACTATTTGCCATGTGTGGTGATTTTTTTTGTGGCTTCTGTGTGGAGGATTAATATTCGACTTTGAATGTCGATATGACGGTGACTTTTGTATTTTATACCTTAATATGGTAACTCCCTTGTGGAGGATTATGGATTCTTTGATTTGACTCATTGTTAAATTTGCCCCTATTGTGATTTTTGTGGCCCCTGTATGGAGGATTAAGTATCTCGACTTTGAGTGTCGATTTTTGTTGTTTTCCGATTTTTGACTTATATACCTTAATGTGGTGACTCCCGAATGGAGGATTAAGTATCTCGACTTTGAGTGTCGATATGAACGTGACTTTGGTGTTTTCCCGATTTATGATTTGTATTCCTTGATTGGTAGCTCCTTTGTGGAGGATTATGGATAGCGTGCCTGCTATTAGCCCCTATTGTGACTTCTTTTTTTTTTTTTTTGATTCCCGAAACTCCCGACGAGTTAGTGACGCGTTTGGTCGTGTATTGAGCCGTTGCTACTTACCCACGAGGACCACCGCTTTTCCTTATTTTGACGTTCCGATCTTGTCGTTGTGTTGCCGATTTTGATTCTCGATTTTGACATCACTTCCGTAGGGTTGTGATGGGAGTCGTTGAGGTTGCGACTTTATTGTAAAGAAGTCCTCCATGTCCAGCACCTTATCTGAAATTTTCGGTTCGAATTTCAGGTAAGTTTCTCTTTTAGTTGAAAAAAAAAGTTACACCCAAAAATCGGCCTTTTTGCTAGTATCCTTGTTTGATCTGGTTTTGTTTTCCTTTTGATTTAGTTTTCGTTATACTCATTGGGACATGTCGGTAACCAGTCGCCTTCAGCGATTGGATATCTTTCACTTTTGTGTTGTCTGGATTAGGGATTTTTCCCTGTGGTGGGCTCTGAAAGTCACCGTAGTTGTTTTGGTAACCAGTCGCCTTCAGCGATTGGATATCTTTCACTTTTGTGTTGTCTGGATTAGGGATTTTTCCCTGTGGTGGGCTCTGAAAGTCACCGTAGTATTTTTGTCAATATCTTGCCGTCTTCAGCGATTAGGTATTTTTTTTTGTTTATTTTTTTATTTTGGGCTCTGGTTGAGTGATGATATTTGTCGGTATTCTCGCTCCGTTTCCATCTCGGTGGAAATGGCCTTCAGTAATCAGATGCTCTTTCACTTTCTTTATATATTAGCGCAACTTGTGGTAGTTTCAGTGTGCCTGGATGGCAAAACCATTATCCGAGAAAAAAAATGGACCATCAGTCATTTTTTTTTAAAGTAAGGGGGGAATTGTAACGTTATTATTTTGAACTTGTCATAAAATGTAGTTTTGCCATCTTTTTCCAAAAATTATTAGTTAAGTAAACTTATTGGGATGCTTCATTTTCTAAATTTCCTTATTGTTGTAATTATTCACTTCGTTTACCTACCTGTTCGAATTGTTTTCCCTCAGAAGACGGTTTGTTTATTATTTGAAGATTGTGAGGTTAATGTTGGTTGTCATTTTTTTGGTTAGTTGGAATTATTTGGCCTCAGTAAAGTACTTCGGAAAATTGTGGAAGAATGATAGAAATGGATTTATAGAGACCCTCCTCTGGTATAAACTGCGAAAATTATTAGTACCGTAATGATTCCTTTATATTATTTTGGTTTTGATGTGTTTTTCTTCTTCTTCGCTATGACAACTGATGCTCTGTGAACTTTGAGTATCCGGAAATTTCTGTGCGACTGTCAAAGCCGACATTTTGGTTAATTGTAGTTAATAGATATAATATACGCAGTTTTAAGCAATTAAATTGAAGATTATTTTATTTAACAACTTGACATTAGAAAATTATTCTGTCAATCATTTACATAAGGCAACTAAAATAAAATAATAGCAGGAGTGCCTATTTGATATTTTCATTCCAACACTCCTCCTCTCGAACTGCTTGAGTAAAGTCCAATGCCTTTTAATAATGAAGAATGACGATTTCCATTCAAAGATTTCGTCAAAATATCGGCTAACATTTCATCAGTCCTTTTGTAGCCTATTTCGATGTCACCATCATTCTTCACAAGATCTCTTATGAAGTGTTCTTTTATGGAAATATGTTTAGATTTTGAACTCACAATCGGATTATAAGCTAACTTTTGTGCAGCCTGATTGTCGTTGTAGATTAGAATTTTTTTATGATGACATCCCATATCATTTATTAGATTTTTGAGGTGTACTGCTTCTTTTGATGCTTCTGTCAGTGACATGTACTCAGCTTCTGCTGTTGATAATGCTACGGTTCTTTGTTTTCTCGATTCCCAACTAACTGAGGAATTTGCAAAAATAAACAATAGCCAGTATATGATCTTCTATCAATTTTACATGCCCCCCTTGAACCAGTTGTCTTACCATCTTCTTTTAATAGGTTGTTGTGTAGCGAATATTATTGGAATTATTTGGAACAAATTCTTGACTGAATTGGAGGTTGAACCTATCTCCCTCGAACAACAGAGGTAACTAAGATATCCTTTTATAGCTTATGAACCGTTTCTTATAGTGTTTTGTTAGGGTCCACGTACTGGGGTAGTAGTAACCTGTCAGTTATTCCACGTTATTGGAGGTAACCTGTCAGTTATTCCACGTTATTGGAGGTAACCTGTCAATTATTCCACGTGCCTGGCATGTCTTCTTGGCTGAATCATCTATGTACCTGTCAGTTAGAGGTACTCACGAACCTGCCAGTTAGAGGTATCGATTGGCATCCACTTGCCTGTTATCTTGGAGGTATCTACGTACCTGGCGTTATTGGTTGGAGCTATCTACGTTCTGGAGTAGTTTGTGAAGGTAACCAGTGTGTAGCACTGGCTTTAACATTGTAATTGTTGGTTTTTCTATTTTGATAATTTGTGATATTATTCTGTAAGGTAGTTTTATGTGTAATTGTGAGCAATTATAATGAGGTGCACTTCATAAGTTGCGTTGGGTACCAACCAGGGTGCTCGTGTATCCCTTCAGGATTTTGTGATAGGATGATTGATCGGTGTTCCCTTCAGGAACCATTGTTTATGTAAAGTAGTTATTGACTTAGGTCGGTTTATATTGTTAGCTTAGATGATTCGTTTTCATATAATTTAGTGTTTATTAGTGAGTTTTCCTTCTGACTACCCCCTTGGGGAAAATATTTATTCGTATTGTATCAACCACTGCACTTATATTTTTGTTTTTTTTGGTAATAAATTATTGTGACTTGAATTTTGAGGGATTTTGTTAACTGTTACTCTGGTAGAGGAGTAAGCAGTTCATTTACCTTGAGTAGGCAGGCATTACTCTACCTGGCGCCCATTACATTCCATCATATCTAACTCACTCCTTGTTCACTGAGTGTGGCCGCGAGCTATTCATGCATTGAGACCGGCTTTCCCAAAGTCAACGTTTCACAGTAGTCCCACCATTACACAAAGATCAGCTCATGCCACCTTCAGGATCTTTCAGGTATAAGTAGAAGAAATGATCACGAGTCCTTTGGCCTTCTAGGAATATTTCTCCAGAGGGTTGTTCTGTTACTCAACTCCCTTTTGCTGGGCCGCTGTCTTATATTGGACTTTCCCAAGCACGTAGGTGTTTACTTGATACACTTTTTGCAAGCTTATCGGATTTTCCATCTCCTTCTTGATCAAAAAATAACAGTAATATTGATAATAGTCTTTTTTTACAAATGAAAAAAATTACCGCCACCAATAGACCACCGATAATAACATATTAGATATCACATTTCGCACATATCCTATAGTTTCAGATTCAGTTGACATTCCCACAAGAAAGATATATCGATAATAAAGGTTGACTAAAATTCAAAACTTTTAACAATTCTGACAGAGGAGAACCATTTTTAATATTTTTGATGTTTTTAAACAGTTTCTGTTCATTTCAATTCAAGACAGTAAGTTGCATACTCTCACCTAAATAAATACATGTTCTACATTTGTATACGTTCAGCTGGCCTGATGATGGATAGCCGAAGTTTTTAATAAACAATAATAGTGTGTTTTATTTTATTTTACATTTCTTGATTGATAATAGTACTTGAATTACTCCAATGTTCGAAAAGAGCTGTTCTTCAACTAGGAAGATTATCGAACCAGGTCTGGCATTCCACGTTATAATTTCGGGAAAACTCAGATTTTCAAGAAACTTTCTACTGCTGCCTACACATAATACTGGGTCATCATCTCCCATAGAGTTATTATAAAGCTAGTAATAGGCAACATCGTAAGAGGAATGTGTGTAGAAGAGAATTCCCTCAGGATACACAGCACAGAAGCAAATTTCATTCATTCCAGGCCGTTCTGGATAATTTTTTGCCGTTGTGCCTCCTGCTCATCTGAAGTTGAAGGTAAATCCGATTTGAATACCTTTGAGAAGGAGCGATGCCGAGTTGATATTGAGTTCTGAAATGGATTCAATCAGATAATGTGAAAACGGTTCATATCTTGATGAGAAGTGGAAATAAACAAATTGGATGAAGCACAAGCTCCTGCAAGGTATCATAACAGAGAAACTATTGAATTCTTCACAGAAATGGTTTGAAGTACTTTGAAAAATGTTCTTAACATTTTTTCACTTCTATGTGCTGTTTTCAGCAAACAAAAAAAATTTAATGTAAAGCTGAAATCTTTATTATGGATACAATCATTGCTGATTTACACAATTTCTTGCATACCAAACTATATTGCATGTGTTATAGCTGAGAAAAATGTGAACCGGGCATCATAAATTTGTTTTATGGAGGACAATGACTTGTGGAGTACCTCAAGGTTTCGTGATTGACCGCTTATTTTCTGAATTCCTCTCAGTGATTCACCCAAGTTGATATCTTCTTATAGTGCATCCTACACCGATGACATGAATCTCAACAATGACCCGAATTCATCTAGCGATATTCTTCAGAATAACTGCAATATTATACAATAGTGGACGAAGGATTGGTTGTTACCTCTCAATCTTTCCATCTGTGGAGTCCCGTCTAGGTGGTAACAATGCAAAAAGGCAGTTTCACATGAAAAGAGTTCCAGTAGAAGCTTGCTCATCTCACGTGGGCTCAGGAGTTTCAAGTAATCTTTTTTTTTTCTTGAATACTACGGCGCCAAGGCATTGTGGAGTTGAAGAAAAAAGTACAGCAACATTCGTCTAAATTCCTTCGATATTCGAGAAAATCTTCTCTCCAGTCAGGAAGTATCATCAAACCAGGTCTGGCTTTCCAAGTTATAATCTGACAGAATCTCAGATGTTCAAGAAACTGTCTACTTACCCATAGTACTGGGTTATCATCTTCCATAGATTAAATATAAACCCAGGAATATGCAAACGCGTGCGAGGTATGTGTGTAGAAGCGAATTCCTTTAGGATACACAACGTAGACGCAAATTTCATTCATTCCAGCCCGTTCCGGATAACCCTGTCTCTTTTGCTTCGCTGGAGTTGAAGCTTAATCCGGCTTGATTACCTCTGAAAAGGAATTGATATTGAGTTCTGAAATGGATTCAATCAGATAATGTGAAAACGTTCCATTTTTTCGCGCGAAGTGGAATAAACAAATTGGATAAAGCACAAGTTTACGGCAGGTATAAGAACAGGGAAACAGTTTAATACTTTACAGTGATTTTTCCTAACGGTTTCTTTCCTTGAGGAAGAAACTTCGTGGTCGTTTCATCAAACAAATAAAATTAAATATAGAGCCTAATGCTTTTTCATAAATATAAATATTATGGACTCACACAATTTCTTGTAGACCAAACAATAAAGCATGTGTATTTCTGCGTATGATACATGCTCACAGAAGAAACCTCAAAAAAAACCTCTGTCTTTCCGTATGAGTGAATAAAAAGCTGAAAATTTCATATCAAAGGGGTCCTATTCATCTAAATTGAAAGAAAATGATGAGTCATATGCATAACACCTCTTTGCCTCAAAATATAGTATTATCTTTATCATTAGAACTGTGATCCTTTGGCTGGGTTAGCCTCCCGGGATCTGTGACCATGTATATCTTTTGTTTTGTACCCTACTTATTCATGGAAACCCAAGGTGGTCCTCAATAACGTTGATAAAACCAACAACATCCTTAGTAGCATTGGCCGTTACCTCTTGGGCATCTAGGACCGGTTTCTCCATATGAATTGTTTTGAAGCCTTCCAGCTATGGACATTTGCATTGATATTTATACCGACAATGTCCCTTCAGCAGTCCCACCATCACCCAAAGATCAGTTCATGCCATCTTCAGGATCTTTCAGGTATAAGTAGAAGAAATCCTCACGAATTTTTTGGCCTCCCAGGAATATTTCTCCAGATGGTTGTTCTGTTACTCAAATTCCTTTTGCTGGGCGGCTGCCTAATATTGGACTCTTCCAAGCCTATAGGTGTTTACCTTGATACACTTTTTGCAAGCTCCTCGAATTTTTCATTTCCTTTTTAATCAAAGAATAACAGAAACATCGATATAAGTCCTTGAATTATTTCAATGTTTGAAAAGAGCTGTTCTCCAACCAGAAAGGTTTATCAAATCAGGTATGGCGTTCCACGTTATAATATCGAGAAAACTCAGATTCTCAAGAAACTGTCTACTTACCCATACGACTGGGTCACCATCTCCATAGGTTAAATATAAGGCCAGAAATAGGCAACAGCTTGAGAGACATGTGTGTAGAAGAGAATTTCCTCAGGATACACAGCACAGATGCAAATGTCATTCATTCCATGCCGTTCCGGTTTAGAAGCTTGTGCCTTTGTGCCTCCTGCTTAGCTGAAGTAGAAGCTAAATCCGACTTGATAACCTTTGAGAAGGAACGATGCCGAAGTGGTAGTGAGTTCTGAAATGGATTCAATCAGATAATGTAAAAACGTTTGATTTCTTCTCGGAAAATATAAATAATAAACAAATTGGATAAAGCACAAGCTTAAGAAAGGTATCATAGCAGCGAAATAAATGATAAATTCTTCACAGGAATGGATTGCAATACTTTGGAAAATGTTTCTAATGGCTATTCATTTCTTAAAGAAAAAACTTTGTGCTTTTTTCAGGAAACAAAAAAATTCAATGTGAAGATGAAATCTTTATTATGAATACAATCATTGCTGATTTACACAATTTCTTGCATAGCAAACAATAGTATAGCATGTGTTATAGCAGAGAAAAATGTGAACCGGGCAGAATACATTTGTTTTATGGAGGACAGTGACTTATGGAGTATTACAAGGTTTCGTGATTGACTGCTTTTTTTCTCGATTCACGTCAGTGATTTACTCAAGCTGATATCTTCTTATAGTGCATCCTATACCGATTAGGTACATAAAGTTACCCAAATACATCTAGCGATATTCTTCAGAATAACTGCAATATTATACAACAGTGGACGAAGCATTGGTTGTAACCTCTTAATCTTTCCATCTCTAGAGTCCTGCATCTAGGTGGTAACAATGCAAAAAGACAGTTCTACATGAAAAGAGTTCCAGTAGAAGCTTAACCATCTCACGTGGACTTGGGAGTTTCAAGTGATCTTTTTCGTTTCCTTTTCTTTTCTTGAATACCACGGCGTTAAGGCATTGTGGAGTTGAAGAAAGAAGTACAGTAACATTCATACTCTTCGTTTAAATTCCTTCGATATTCGAGAAAAGCTGCTCTTCAGTCGTCGAACCAGGACTGGCATTCCAAATTATAATCTTACAGAATCTCAGATGTTCAAGAAATTGTCTACATATCCATAGTACTGGATTATAATCATCTATAAATTGAATATAAACCCAGGAATATGCAAAGGCGTGCGAAGTATGTGTGTAGAAGTACAGCACAGACGCAAATATCATTCACTCCAGCCCGTTCCGGATAACCTTGTGCCATTTGCTTCGCTGAAGTTGAAGCTAAATCCGGCTTGATTACCTCTGAAAAGGAATTGAAATTGAGTTCTGAAATGGATTTAATCAGATAATGTGAAAACGATTTATATTTCGCGAGAAGTGGAAATAAACAAATTAGATGAAGCACAAGTTTATGTCAGGTATAATAACAGGGAAAGTTGAATCCTTAACAGTGATTTTTTTTCTTTTCTTGAGGAAAGAACTGTGTGCTCGTTTCACAAATAAAATTCTCGAAAAAATCCAGATATCAAAAATCGAAATCAAAATCCCAAACTACATTTGGATGGAGAAAAAATACTAGGTGTCATTTTGAAAAGTGCTCATTGCTCGGTGCTCGTGTACTTATTAAATTAAATTACTTTCCAAAAGTCCTCAGAAAGCGCGATCATTCTTTAAAAAATAAGGGCTAAGTGCTCGAGATTCCGGAGCACTTTTCAACAGGGCTTAGTGCTTTGTGCTCGAAGCACTATTCTTCAGTGCTCGGCACAGCTCGATTGAGTAATATGCATACCACCTCTTTGCCATAAATTGAAGTATTATATTTATCATTAAAACTGTTGTCCTTTGGCTGGGTTAACCTTCAGGGACTTGTGACATTGTATAACTTTTGTTTTCTACTCTACTCATTCATGGAAACCCAAGGTGGTCCTCAATAACATTGATAAAACCGACAACATCCTTATTAGCATTGGCCGTGACCTCTTAGACATCTAGGACCGGTTTCCCCATATGAATTGTTTTGAAGCCACCCAGCTGTCATCTGTTTCGTCATCCTGAAATTTCACTCGAAAAAACAAAACAACTGAAATATAAAAAGATCAAAAATTGATAAATATTGTGCATATAACCTCTGTGCCTCAAAAACAGAACTAGGGACGTTATCTTTCGTTCCTTCCCCTTCACATTCATTGGAACCAAAGGAGGTCATCATTTGCTTTGATCTACCCTCTTAGGAATCTTGGCTGTTACCTCTTGGTTATTCAAAACCGGTTTCCAGTCTTCTGTCTTTTCCGAATAAATAAAAGATTTCGTGTCCACTCCAAAAATTGGTTTGATCGAACTGTGCTACATGTTTCGACCCTTACAAACTTAGGGTCATCTTCAGGCTTGTGGGACAGGAAAACAACACTTTCCATACGCTAGAAATGACATTTCTATTCAGGAGTGTTTCTCCAGAGAATTGTTCTATTATTAAACTCCCATTGCTTGACCGCTGCCTTTTAAACTGCTCTTTTCCAAGCCCACAGAAAGGCAGAAATAGCTGGATACAAGGAATTTAAGTGTCTAGAGCTGGCTGGCTTTAGAACAATTTATAGTGGGAAACCGGTCCTGGATACCCAAGAGGTAACGGCCAGAGCTCCTAAAGAGGTTGTAGTTTTATCGAAGCAATTGACGACCTTCTTGGATTTTTAGGGATGAGTACGGAAAACAACGAAACATTCGAATAGTCACGGAAATCTAACTTAGGTATAAAGACTCCAGTTCAAATAATACTATCTAATACAACTGTAATTTGGGTCATAAAGGTGATATGCATAATATACATAAATTTTTCGTGGATTTTTCATTTCAGTTGTTTTGTTTTCAGGATGAAATTTCAAGATGACAAATCAGACGAAAAAACCCTCCGATGTGAAATTTTCAGCATATTATTCGAAGAACTACAATCAGACAATTATCACACTTATACGGTAAGAGAAATTTTTTTCTCTGCGGTCTCAGGATATAATAGGCAAAGATGTATGATGCCCGGTTAACATTCTTCGCAGCTATAACACATGCTTATTTTATTGTATGCAAGAAATTGTGTAAAACTTCAATATTTGTATTATTGAGAAAGCAGCTACATCAGGTGTTAACCTTGATTCCCTTTTTCATTGATCATCTGATTTCTCATTACCTAAATCAACCAGGAAGATATATCGAACTAGGTTTGGCTTTCCAAGTTACGATACTTCAGAATCTCAGATGTTCAAGAAATTGAATACATACCCATAAGACTGGGTAACCATCTCCATAGATTAAATATAAAACAAAGGCATGTGTGTAGAAGCGAATTCCCTCAAGATACACAGCACAGACGTAAATTTCATTCATTCCAGCCCGTTCTGGATAATCTTGTGCTTGCTTTGCTGAAGTTGAAGCTAAATCCAGTTTGATCACCTCTGGAAAGGAGCGATGCCGAATTGATATTGAGTTCTGAATTGGATTCAATCAGATAATGTGGAAACGGTTGATTTTTTCTGTAGATGTAGAAATAAACAAATTGGATAAAGCGAGTTTTTGACAGTTTCAAAAACAGAGAAACTGTTTAGTTCTTAACAGTAATGAATTGAATACTTCGAAAGATTTTGCTGACGGTTTCTTTCCTTGAGGAAGGAACTTTTGCTCCTTCTTTTTAGCAAACACATAAAATGCTTAATGCTTTCTCAATAATACAACCATTGGAGTTTTACACAATTTTTTTCATACAAAAGAATAAGCATCTGTTATAGCTGAGAAAAATGTTAACCGGGCATAATGCATGTCTGTGTATAATATCCTGAGATCGTAGAAAAAACCTTTCTCTTTGCTTATAAGTGTGATGATTGTATGATTGTAGTTCTTCGAATAATATGCTGAAAATTTCATATCGGAGGAGTTTTTTCGTCTTTAATCTTTAAATTTCATCCTGAAAACAAAACAACTGAAATAGAAAAACCACAAAAAAGTTATGAATATTATGGATATTACCTTTGTGCCTCAAATTACAGTAGTATTAGTATTATTAGAACTGGGGCGTTTATAGCTAGGTTAGCCTTCCGTGACTATTTGCATCTTTCGTTGTTTACCCTACTCATGCCTAAAGACCCAAGAAGGTCGTCAATTGTACCTTACCTCTTGGGTATCCAGTACCGGTTTCCCACTATGAATTGTGCTGATGGCCAGCTCTAGTAACTTGAATTCCTTATGTCCAACTATATCTGCTTCTGAAACACAGAGTCTTCTGACTTTTCCATACAGTACAAATAATATTAGTACCCAGGAGTGTTCCTCCAGAGAGTTGTTCTATTATTCAACTCCTATTGCTGTATCATATTGGTCCTGCAAAAGGCTCAGGTTCAACAAGTGTTAAACTTGATGCACTTTTCGCAAGTACATCGAATTTTTCATTTGCTTCAACACCTCAATGACCTGACACCGTGGTGTTGAGGAAAATATTTCAGTAACTTTCATACTTTTCGTTTGAATTTCTTCAATATTCGAGAAGAGATGTTCTGTTATGCAACTTACATTTCTGGAGGCCTTTTTTTCCGGCTCAGGTTCAGCAGGTGTTAACGTACTCTGATGCACTTTTTGCAAGTTAATCGGATTTTTTATTTGCTTCAACACCACAATATCCTTGCACCATGGTGTAGAAGGTAAAGTTTCAGTAACTTTCATACTTTTCGTTATAATTCCCTCAATGTTCGAGAAGAGCTCCCTTCAACCAGGAAGATTTATCAAACCAGGACTGGCCTTCCAAGTTATAACTTTACAGAATCTCAGATATTCAAGTTCATCGGCATTGTCATTTTCGTCAACACCACAATACCCTGAAATGAAGAAAGAAATCATAGACACAGCTAAGGTAAATGTACCAATTATCGACACTATAGTGGAAACTTGGGAATGTACAAAGTTTTTCGGATAGTCAACAAATGTTTTTCACACATAAAAGTCAGTTTTACACTCATTGTACCTTTAACTTCAAAAAACTACATGAGGACCAATTATCGACACTGTGAAATCAAGAAGAATAAAGAGTTGTATGGATAAGAGAAAAATAAATATTCAATCGGATCGATAAATTCAATTAATGAAATCGTGAAATCTGATAGAATAACATATACAGGGTGTTCCAGAATAACGTTACCAAATGCCAAAGGGGACTTCTCAACTTCTTTTAAGAAGAAAAGTTTATACAAACATGGGTCCTAAACGGCTTCGTTACCGAGAGACCGGATATCAAAATTCAAGAAAAAAAAATTTTCTTTTCTTGACGAAGTAGCTTTAGTCATGAAAGATCCACATTTCGCGACGTGAAACATCCATTTCACCAGCAATAGTTCATCCTCCTCTTTGGTTAAGACAGTCTCAGAACCTATCTGCCTTTCATAATGTGGTTCTGGAAACATCGAATTGTTTGGAAGTTCTTAGAGCAGGCTTTACGTTTTTCACATCCGTGACATTTTATTATTCGGAATAGACTGAAAAATTAACGAAATCAATAATCGATAATGTAATGCACTCGTCATCGACATCTGCGAAAAAGTATGAAATAATATCATAAGAGTTTATCATCATTTGGTGTCGGTTTGTTTGGACTGAAACTTTGATCATTTTCGGTCAAAATGTTGAAAATAAATTGTTGATAGGGCTCACCAATTCCACAAAAAATACATTGAAAAGTCATGTCGAGGTGCCCTATGATCGGCAAAAATTTAACCATTATTCGACATAGAATTGAACCTATTATCGACATTGAAATATTTCATTTTCTAATTGGAAAATTTGAAGAAAATCATTATGTCGATAATTGGTACATAATAAATAATGAATGAATCGCATACAATAAAGTTACTTTTGTTCCGAAAAAAGCAGTATATAAGCTCCAGGAAGTATTTCAAATAACACCACACTTTACCCAATTACCGACACTTGTGTCGATGAATGGGGATGGTCGTGTTTCAGATGTACTTATTATTGACACCCTTTTTTAATGAAAATATCACAGAAAATTTATTTCATTGATAAAACTGAAATCATCAAACCATATGAAAGTGTGTTAATGTACAAAAACTTATATCACTTGAATCTTGCGAGTTTGCTTGGATATGATGAGGAGGCTTTTCTTACTGAATTGGTAACAAATAGGCTGTAAACTCGGTTGGTGCTGAAACTCAACTGAATGAGGGCACATTTTGCACTGAGGATACTCAGAAAAAATCGGGATAATATTCAGATATGCTGAGAAAACTATAAGTTACATGTTCGCGAAGAAAATAATTCTATGGCTGGTCCCGAAACCTTAATATATGGAAAAGAAATGAAAAGTGTCGATAATTGGGGCACTGTCGATAATTGGTACATTTACCTTATACATTTCCTTCAAATTCCTTCGATGTTCGAAAGAAGCGGCTTCTCAACCAGGAAGATTTTAGGTCTGGCTTTTCAAGTTCTTATCTTACAGAATCTCAGATGTTCGGGAAACTGTCTGAGTGTCTGCATACCCATAATACTGGGTTATCATCTTCCATAGATTAAAAATAAAGCAAGGAATATGCAAAATCGTGCAAGGCATCTGTATTGAAGCGAATTCCCTCAGGATACACAGAACAGACGCAAATTTTATTCATTCCAGCCCGTTCTGAATAACCTTGTGCCTCTTGCTTAGCTGAAGTTGAACCCAAATCCGACTAGATTGCTTCTGAGAAGGAGCGATGCCTAATTGATATTGACTTTGAAATGGATTCAATCAAATAATGCGAAAATGGTTGATTTCTTCTCGAGAGGTGGAGATAAACAAATTGGATAAAGCAAGTTCATGGCAGGTGTAAAACAGGGAAACTGTTAAATTTTTAACAGTACACGGAAAAAAGTAAATGCTTCTTTTAAACCAATACCTTTCAATTTAAGCTGATGTTAGATTTGTATATCCCCTAGAGGATATCTATTTCAATGAAGAATATCAAATTTTCAAATCCTCAGCTTTCAATGTAGCAAATGATTTTTTCAATTCAAGGATATTCATATACACCTTCCAACACTAATCTACTACTCAAAATGAATAAAACGAATACATAATTGTAGTATATGGGAAATAGAATGAAGTATAGCATTGGATCATGTAGAATATTTAGTAGGATCATATTGAGAATATGATTCATCAAAAGAAAATCATCAACATTACATACAGAATTTGAAACGCTTATGTTGAGTATATGAATTCTTGAAGTAAATCTTTGTTTTTCTTCGTTTTATTTGGCTTATGATTGATTTGAGAATATTGTTATATCCAAAAGATTCAAATGAATCTTCGGAATGAGATGATTTTATTTTAATTCAATATAATCAATAATTTGGAAATGAAGATACTAAGCTTAAATACAAATTACTTGATATTTGGGTTGATATTTCGATTACGTTCATTTTGAATAGCTAATAAACTATATATTATCATGCAAATTCTCAAAATATTTTCCCCCGAAGGGAAGAATTATTTTATTAACCTTTTATTTTATTTTCATCTTGAAACTGAAAAGGAAGAGAATTAAATTATTGAGTAGGTACATATTGTTTTCCATTCAAAAATCCTCGACCTTTGGCTTTATATATTTTTCATTTATAATAAACTTGATGTTAAGGGTAAACATGTTATGTTGTTGTTGAAGCCGGTGAAACGTTAAACCTCACTTTCGAAACCCCGAAGAAGCATAAAATCATTGCGAAAGCTTTGTTGAGATAAAAGAGTAGTTATTATATAGATTTTTCCGCCGACCTCGAATAAAAAGTGATTTTAATGTGTACGAAATTGAGCATTAATGACCCATTTTAATGCTCAATTTTCTAGCCATTTTAATGTGCAATCCTCATGGCAACCGTACACAAAGTATTCAGAAGCACTACGAGAAATGTCAAAACTCTACTGGAACACAGAAACATAGAAATTCCATCATGTCAAATGTATGTCTTCTGCAAAATGGAAATGTATTTCAATCAAGAATTTATACATTATTCATGTTGAGATCGTCGGAAAAATCTTGTAATCAACACGGTTATTAATCTAGCGACTAATGGTCTCGAACTATTAACGCGTTCGCTCCGCTCACGCATTAAAATATCTTGACCATTAGTCGCTGTCTTTAATAACCTAGTTGATTAAATAACTTTTAATTCATTATAATGAATTAAAATCCTTTGAGAAATTTTCTTATCGGTTTTTTTCATTGATACAGGAAATTTGTACTGTTTTCAGGAAACAAATAAAATTTAATGTGAAGCTTTACGGTTTCTCATGAATACAAAACATTATATTATGGCTTCAAACAATTTTCTTGCATACGAAACATTAAAGCTTGTGTTATAGTCGAAAAGATCATACATTTGTATGATATCCTAAGATCGCAGAAAAAAACCTCAAGAAAAACCTTTGGCTGTGCGTATAAGTGTGAAGATGGTGTGATTGTAGATGTAGGCAAACAAATAAAATTGAATGTGAAGCTGTTGGAGTAAAATTAATATTGGTGTACAAATAAGTTTCCGCTGTTTGTCAAAAGATGGCCCCACCAGAAGGTTATGGAGAAATTGTCAGATGTAAAACGTAATATCCCAAGTTTAGTCATCTGGCAACACCATAACCTTAAAGTACTAGTGATTCCGTATCAGCATCACGTAATTTTTTTCGTGCAAAAATGTCAAGTTTTATTCCGAATAAGCATCATTTGCGGGAACTTTTGATTTACTTCTTTAATGTGAAAAAATCTGCAGCTGAGGCGCATCGATTGCTTCTAAAGCATATGGTGAAGCTGCTTTAAGTGAGAGAAGTTGTCAGGAATGGTTTCAAAAGTTTAAGAACGGTGAGTTTGACGTTAAAGACAAAGAACGCAGTGGAAGGCCGAAAGTGTACGAAGACATGGAATTAGAAGCACTATTGGAAGATTCGTCCCAAACGCAAAAAGAACTTGCACTTACTCTACAAGTGACTCAACAAGCAATTTCACATCGTTTAAAATCGTTAGGAATGATTCAAAACACAGGAAATTGGGTTCCATATGAACTAAAGCCGAGAGACGTTGAACGCCGATTATGCATGAGTGAAATTCTGCTTGCCAGGAATAAAAAAAGAGTTTTTTGCATCGTATAGTCACTGGTGACGAAAAATGGATTAACTACGATAATCCAAAGAAGAGAAAGTCATGGGTTAAGCCCGGCGAACCATCAACATCGACAGTTAAGCCGAATATTCATGGAAAAAAACTCATGCTGTGTATTTGGTGGGATCAGCTTGGTGTCGTGTATTATGAATTGCTGAAACCAAGCGAAACCATTACTGGAGCTCTCTACCGAACACAATTGATGAGATTGAGTCGGGCACTTAAGGAAAAACGCGCCCATTACTACTCCAGACACGACAAAATTATTCTTTCACACGATAATGCTCGTCCACATGTTGCGGCGCCGGTAAAAACATACTATTCACCAGACTTAGCCCCTTCTGATTATCACCTGTTCCGGTCGATGGCACATGGTCTGTCTGAGCAGCGCTTCACATCATATGAAGACACCAAAAATTGGGTAGATTTGTGGATAGCGTCAAAAGATGAAGAGTTTTTTCGACGGGGTATCCGAATTTTGCCAGAAAGATGGGGAAAAGTAGTGGCAAATGATGGAAAATACTTTGAATAAAACGTAATGTACTTTTCCTTTACAATAAATTCCTAATTTTTTATAAAAAACCGCGGAAACTTATTTGTACACCTAATAGATCTTTTCTAATTAAAATTTTAAATATTGGACTTGCGTATATGACAGACTTTTATTCAATCAAAAACAATTTTTTTGTTTCTCAAACTACTATGATGCAAGATTTCTGTTGACATAGAAAATATTCAATGTCCAAAAGACGTCAGGCTTCAACACCTTCCCTCATTGAATTATTCTGGTCAACCCCATTGCACATTTGTATCGCTTGCTCTATTAGTTTTGTCAGGTTTTGGTGGTTTACCATCTGCCTTCCATTTCAGACATTGTTTTATTTTATGTCCTCGGGATTTACATTATTTGCAAAATAAATTGCTTCTTTTGTTTACTGTATACAAAACTTCTTGTTTAGTTTTGATTTGGCTCAATAATGCTTTTTCATAAGCAACCAATTGATTTGTCAAGTTATCTAGTGTTCTTTCTTTGTTTGTAATGTGCATCCAACTTGACTTGAACGAGAAGTAATCAGAAGGTAGAGTTTCTAATATTTTAAAAATAAGTAAAATTTCAGGTAAATCACATTTACACTCATTTCCAGCTGTCAATTTTTCCTTCAAGATATCTTTCTGAAGTTTATTCCAAAGATTACGAAACATTCAGATTTCTTCATTTTTCCTATTTTGTCCAATACTGTATGAAGGAAAGGTTAACAAACAAAAATTTCCAATCAATAATATTGCAGTTAAAACATTAAAATATTCATTCCATTTCTGATCATGGATTGTTTATTTCTTCGGAAACCTAGGAGGACCAAGACCTTTGACGATATTTATAAATGAATATTTTGACTTATCTGAATCGAAACCTGTAATATTCTTGAATCTGAGGACTGCGAAATTGATATTGAGTTTTCGATTCTACGATGTGAGAATGGTTGATTTCCTCTCGAACGGTGGAAATAAACGAATACGATAATGTTCAAAGTTTACGGTAGGTGTAATAAAATCGAAACTGTTAAATTCTTCACCGTAATAGATTGAAATACGAGGGATTTTCCTGACGGTTTCTAGTTGAAGAACTTTGTGCCCTTTTCAGTAAACACATGAAATGAAATGTGGAGCTTAGCACTTTCATCTCAGTTCGCTGAGTTCCTAGTGAATTTTAAACTTTGCCCATTTGTATACCTATGAATTTTCATGATAAAGTTTGTGGCGGAAATTGCACGTCAATATCTACGACCGCTTGATAATTTCCGGACGTTTTTCGGAACGATTTTTTCTGTTAGAAATTCATGTTCCTTCAAATGCAATAAATTTTTTTGTAGCTGAATTGTGTGAGTTTTAATCGACTCAATTCATTCTCGTATATGGCAAAATAATGGAGAACGCGATTGTACCGGGTTTTTCACTATATATTGACCCCCCTTTCAACTTTGTTACTAAAGGAGATACAAAAAAATGTTTCATACAAAAGTTTCACGAAATCAACTGAGGTTTTTTGATATTAGTCCAGAAACTGAAATATATACAGGGTGACCAATATATTGATGGCAACTTCATTTTTTCAAATGGAACACCCCGTATATTTTTCCATATTTGGTTAGCTCTTTTACCCCTGATTTCGAATATGTAACATATGTTGGTCTATCTTTCTTATTCTGAGCACCACAGAGTTTCAAATTTTAATAACCATCTGGCATAGCGTTTTGGAAGTTCGTGAATAATTAAGTGGCCGATTTGATCTTTGGATTGGTAATGGCGCACCCATTTTATGGCCACCAAATAGTCCCGATTTAACACCGTTGGACACGTTTTTATAGCCGTTCCTGAAGGAAAAGAATTACTTCAGCAACAATGACAATCAATGAAAGCGGAGAATATTTTAATGATATAAAATCAACCAATATTTAACCCATAATTCGGAACTAATCCCGTCAACGCACAAAGAATAATGATAATATTGTAATGATTAGAAACAAATTTTGAAGCTTTAATTTCTGACTTGAATCGGAGCCATAATAATGCTATCAAAAATAGTCTAAACAACTTGAGACAACTATATGAACTATGTGTATTGAAAAGGTGGTCATTTTGAGCAATTTCTTTAGTTGATGTTATTCTTACCATACTACCATAGTTTTTCGTTTTTCATTGGTTAAGTAATTGTTAAGTATTCATTTTAAAATAAAACTTTAAGTAGATTGGTTGGATATAAAGAATTTCGTAGGTATTTCACATATTTTTTTATTCGGTGTCATCATTTCAAAACTTTGAAACTCTGAAAATTGAAGAGACAGTGTCCCATTTGAAAAAATATAGTTGCATTCAATGTTGTTCACCCCGTATATCTTCCCATTGACGTTATTATAACTCCAAAAATGAGCATTTTCAGTAAACGCACTCTGCCACTTGTAAAATGATTACCTATTATAGATCTTGGCAGTTCTTGCATTTTAAAACTCTGTGGTTCTCAGAATAAAAGAGATAGACCAACATGTGTTACATATTCGGAATCAGGTGAAAAAGAGCTAGCCAAACGTGGAAAAATATACAGGGTGTTCCATTTGAAAAAATGAAGTTGCTATCAATATGTTGGCCACCCTGTATATATTTCAGTTTCTGAACTCATATCAAAAAACCTCAGTTGATTTCGTGAAACTTTTATACGAAATATTTTTTTGTATCTCCTTTAGTAACAAAGTTAAAGGGGGGGTCAAATTATAGTGAAAAACTCGGTACGTAAAGGCGACGAACTAGGACGATTGTTCAATTGAAATTTCAATATATCGGAAACATTAGTTACGACGAAACTGATATCTTATAACCCGAAAAATGAAGGATTGCTCCAATTTTGTTTACAATATTTCTTGTTCAAAGTGCATCAAATCTTACGTAGGTCAAACACACTGAAAAATAGAATAATCACATAAAATTCTAACCGTGGTTTAAGTTAAATTGTGGTTATTATTCTTATTTGTTCTTACATTTCATACAATCAACAGGCTTCGCGCAATGACTGGTGTATACAGGTAAAAAACATTTATTATACACGGTGGGCATCCATAACTTTCTACACCGAATTTTGAGCTTTGGGATGGAATAATGAAAAAGCGCTCACACAGGTCAAACTTTGTTGAAAGGAGGACAAAAAAGGACGTTCGAATGAGTTTGATATTACTATCTCTCTAGCCGCAACCCCTAACAGCTCTCAGTTTTAATAGTGAAAAGAGGTCGAGCAGCACCTTGTTGGAAAGGCAATTCAATTTTCCGTATGAGTGTTTTTTTTCATCGTCTTATTTTTATACAGAGTGACTCAGTATTCCACCAGTAACAACTTTTCACGCCGAATTTTGAGCTTTGGGATGGAATAACTGAAAAAACGCTCGAACAGGTCAAATTTTGTTGAAAGGGGTACATAGAAGGGTGTTCAAATGAGTTTGATATCACTACCCCTCTAGCCGCAACTCCTTACAGCTCTCATTTTCAAATGAAGAAAATGGGTCAAGCAGCACCTTGTTGGAAAGGCAATTCAATTTTCTGCATAAGTGTATTTTCTTACAAAGGATATTGTGCGCTTCAGTTTTAATTCGAATAATTGCTCTCAGGGTAGCGTCTAGAGGGTAAGTGATATTAAACTCATTTCATTGTTCGCAAAGATCCAAATTCGGGGTGTAAAAGTTGGACCACTGAGTCGATCTGTGTATGAAGCGATAAAAAAAAACACTCATGCAGGAAATTAAAATGCCTTTCCAACAAGGTGCTGCTCGACCCCTCTTAGCTATTCAGAAATGATAGTTTTCAGGGGTTGCGGCTGGGAAGGTAGTGATACTACACCTTTATGTGTCCACCTTTCAATAAAATTTTACCTGTCCAGGCGATTTTTCGTTATTGCATCCCGAAGCTTGAAATTCGGGAATATCGGCTATATAACTAATACAATAATGCAGTCGTCAGACGAAATTAAAGAGCAGAAAAAATTAATTTCTGGTTAGAGATACATTTATTTCTCGAACTGGTTAAATGAAAGAAAAAATACATCAACGGTGGGTAAACTATTCAGGAAGCAACTGTAGAAAGGTGCTGAGTATTCAGAGACGCTTATTCAGAATGCCAAATTTATTTCGGACAAAATACAGGTAATATTGAAACTCAACATAGACCTGCCGTCTAGCTATGTTGAATTCGATATACCTACTTGCCTTACATCGAATCGACTTGACAATTACTAAAGTGATTATCAAGATACAAATTGTTTTATTGATTGTGACAATTTCTTCAATTATCTATAACTTTAGAATCACCTCATATATTTTGATGATATTTGGTTTATTCTCTATAGCAAACTTGTTCAGACAGACATGGTAATGGTTTTTTCAGACCCGATCTAGTAAAAATTGATGAATAAGATTCAATAAAAAACACCCTGCATATCTATCAAAATTTATTAATTTGATCATATATTCTAAAAAGGGCGAAAACAACTTAACGGAACAAAATATCTTTAAGTGATTTTTTCATTCTAATTGATTAATATGCCATACAGAAATATTGATTGCTTAATTCATGAAATTTTTATATACAGGGTAGTTTTTCTTTGTTGTATTTTATTTTTCTATTTTTCCTAGGCTGGTTTTGAAAACACACAGTAACCATATCTGTATGAGTCGAATGAATGGCTGTACATTCAATTGTATCAGAAGAATAGCTACATACCTAATAGAATCACGTTTTTTTTTAATCTAGGTTACTGTGTTGTCAAAATTCTCAGGCTTGACTAGATTTATTGAATATTCGAACCGCATGCGTAAGTATGAGAGATATCTTATTCCCTTCAGTTTTTTCTCTTCGTTGTGATAATGAGAATTTTATTTTACAAGGTATTTTTTTCAGTTCAAATCTCATTTATAAATTTTTCCTAGAGTGAAACTGGAAAAAAACAGTTACTTTACCTGTCAGAACTAGTCCATCGTAAATAATAAACGTGCCAAATATCTTACAAATATCATTCAAATATACAGGGTGAGTCTTTGACTTGTACATATATTTTAACCGTAGATTTCTGAGGTCAAAAGAAACACTTTATTTCTCTACCATTTTTTCCGATTCGGCCTGGCTAAAAAAATACAGGCTGTTGAAAATCCATGAGAAGCATAAATTTTCAGTAATATCTCGCAAACGATTCCTTCAAATGAAATGATTTTTGAAACATAGTTTTCCATGAACATGATTAATCTTTCCCGACTACAAAATTCCGAGTAATTCGATGTTGAAAAAAAAAAAATCTTAGAAATTCGAAAAATTGGGTACCTACTTTGGCTGAATGCAACTCTGTCGAAAATATTCACAGAATTCAATTTTCCCTATGTGGTCACTCTGACAAATTTCAAGAATAATTGAAGAGATCGGAGCAATAACCGGGTAACTCCATTTTCTAACAAAACCGATATATCATATTCAATCTGCTAATAGAGAGTTGAAGTGCGCGCAGCACGTAAGCCCGAACGTGGACGTAGACGTGAGAAATATAACGTTTACGTCTTGGAGTAAAAATAGAGTTGAAGTGCTGCCATACGTACGTACGGCAGACCATTAGAGACTAAAGCTAACCTATTATTTCTTTTTGTTGTATTCTGACAGAAAGTTTCTGATATTAGCGATTCAGATTGTCTGTTTCCTATAAACAAATTGATGATGTGAACATATATTTGTAGGATTACTTCATTACATTCGAATTTCAAAATGAATAATAATGAAAATAATTTTTCTATAACTTGAGTTCTTGCCGAAAGCAGGAATTTTAGAGGAAATCATCACAAATGAGTTACTTGTATGTAAATATCACTCTCATTTGAAAGGAAAATGCCACATTTGTAACTTATCGAAATAATATATTAGTTCTTGGTACTTATATGCAATCTCGTAACAGAAGTATTGCATTGAAAAAAATTCAACACTTCTCAGAAACTTGCAAAATCACAGTTCATAAATAATAAGGAAGATATTAAGTAAAAAGTTAATTAATCGTGTTCTCAAAACAAAGTTTCAGCTACTAGATTGTTTTTAAATTTTTAAGGTTAGAAGCAATTCATTTCAAAATTCCAGCATTCGCCCTTCATCGGTCGGATTCGTTCAACTTTCGGTTACGTACGTACGTACCACGTACGTACGTAACAGGACGCTAGTTTACGTCGCACGTAAAGCCGGCCCAAGCGTGAACGTAAGAAACTGACGAGTGCGCATGAGCACATGTCAATTGTAACGTTTACGTCTACGTCCTTGGCAGCACTTCAACTCTCTAATATCCAACGTACGCAACTTTCGGTGCAACAATGGGGCACATCTAGCGCTTTTGTAGGGAGTTTCAATCAAAATAGATCTACTTGAATGTATATTTCGGCGCAAGGATCAGGCAAGTCCTGAAGTTTTTGCTCATTTCTCAACATTTCAAGAAAACGGAGTTACCCGGTTATTGCTCCGAGGTCTTCAATTCGAGAATTTGTTATCTGGAATGATGAATGGTAAGAGAACTAGCGGATTTTCTTTAAAAATGGGGTTACAATGAATAAGCTCACCTCTATACTTCTTCAGTATAAATCCTTATCTATTCAAGCAAATTTCCACATCACTTTCGAAGTACCAAGGCATTTTGTTTCGTTGAGCTTTGACATACGTTGATCCAAATTTACATTACGTTAGAATACGTCATTTCTCATTTATTCATCATATCTATTACGTTTTTTATCATTACTCCCGAAATTAAATTCGATATTTAGGATGAAATACCACTATTTAAATCTATGGGAGATGATTACCCTTCAGTAGAGTCCTGTAGCGGTCTTAGAAGAACAGAAGATTCGAAAATCATCACTTGGAACGCCAGACCTGGTTTAAAACACCCTCCTGGCCCAAAAGCAAGAATTACGTATTTTATTATCTGAATATTGAAGGTATTTATTCGAATAGTTTTGAGTTTCAATTTTGTGAAAACGGCGAGGCAGGGTTTTTTCTACTAAGGTTTATCCTTGTGCTCTGGTATCATACGCCAGAATAGTATGGTACCCCGTTCCGCACCAACCTCAACTAGGGACTTTTTTGTTTCATGTATTGTATTTTGTTAGCTCTCAATTCAAAAGAATACATATATTACTACTAAAATGACCTAATAAGTTATTATTCATGAAGTCGTATGATTTTGAAAAACAAACTAACCACTGCAAAAATTGCAAAAATTCAATGGTTAGTTTACCAGTGGCGGCATAGCTCATTCTGAAAACAAAAAAGGGCTATATCTTTTTATTTAGGCCGA
Organism: Propylea japonica; assembly: GCA_013421045.1. Lineage (NCBI taxonomy): Eukaryota > Metazoa > Arthropoda > Insecta > Coleoptera > Coccinellidae > Propylea > Propylea japonica. The sequence goes on from CM024239.1 coordinate 49,602,317, forward strand.
ATCGGAAAAAATGGTAGAGGAAAAAACTGTTTCTTTCGACCCCAGGAATATACGGTTAAAATATATGTACAAGTCAAAGACTCACCCTGTATAGTTGGTTTGAAAGTTATGAGTAATTGAAGATAGTCACGAAATAAATAGCACTGCGTATCTTGATAATAAAGAGAGATACTTACACCCAGTCTTTACCTCTGTAATAGTGTATATCAATCTAGAGATCAGAGTATAATGATGAACTTTGTTTTGGAAGTTGTTTGGATTGAGTCCGGATCCTGTGATACTCTTCTTGAAACCAATATGGAAAGAAGTGAAACACAAGTTCGAATATTCTGTTTAGTCTGTTATCGGACCGAAAGAAACATCTTGAAGCGGGTATTTCTTAAAAAAAAACAATGAGAGCAGAGAAAATTATTGATATATTAAAATCAACCAATATTGAACTCGTATGGGACAAGAGATGGCGTTTTCGGTGTTTTTAACATGCATTCAGTGTCTTTCAGTGTTACTGTTATGGCATTGTTGTGTGGGATAATACCTTAAAGAGGACGCCGTTTCGCATTAAGTCCCAAGAAATACCTTCTATCATTCAGAGCTTACCTGTGCTGATGAGTCCTAATAAGGACGAAATGGCCATCCATAGGTGCTCTGATTGATACCACTTCCTTGCATTTTGTCTCGAACAAGGACGAGGTTAGCTCCGAAGTATGAGTTTAATATTGGTTGATTTATATCGATTAATATTATTCTCTGCTTTCACTTCATTGTTTTTCAATATTCATGGCGATGTACGCGTTAAACTTCGGAACGTATCCCGCCAACGCACAAAGAACATCTTCTTCTTCTTTAGGTGCCGTCTATAAGTATAAACAGAAACAAAACGCCATCTCCTGGGGTCCTTACGATAGGGCGAATCATTTCCGAAGTAGGAGTTCAATATTGGTTGATTTCAATCAATTAATATTATTCTCTGCTTTCATTTTTCATATTATACCTGCGTTCCTCTTAACGCATTAATTTTCATTTCGTTTCTTGGGGAAACTGAGGACAGGTCAACAAACCCTATCGATTGGAGAAGTATGAAATATATCATCATTTCAGTAATTTATTCCCGTTGAGACGTTCTCGGTCTTTCAAAACAATGTGGCCATTTTCCGCAGAGAAGGGTTGTAAACGATTGCACTTCGATTAATGATGAAAAATTCGCGGTCAAATTGGATCCTATATCCGGCAACCTGATTCTGTGACCATTGATAGACGCTTTTATTTCCGGTAGAATCAAGTGGAGGGGATATTTCAAAAGTCAGGTGAAAAATGTTGGAACGTAAACCGAAATATTAGGTAGGTACACAGACTAGATTGGATAAGGGGTGAAAAGGCTTGGTAGACACCACAGCACTTTGAGGTTAGGATCTGTTCACCATTACGGTCGTGAAGGCTAAATAAAACTCCATACACTCCTGGTTGCCATAGCTGGGCTGAGCACTGAGGAAAACTGCTTCAAGCACAAGGCATAATCCTATTGAAAAGTGCTCCGAAATCTCGAGCATTAAGCCTTTACTTTTCAAGGGATGCTCTCGATTACTTATGGCCACTTGCACCGTCGCATAAAAATATGACTTAAGTACAGGGTGGTCCACGGGAACCTGACGTTTTTCAATTGGGTAGTACTCGGCAGGTAGGTGGAGTGGGGCCATCAGAAGGGTCCCATTTAAACCGTTGGAATGTGCGATGTGCCATTTAGTGTACATCATGACTGCGTGGGGTGTGAGGCATCGCATGTTCGCGTTTGAAGCTTTTATCAAAAATGGTGAATCAGTGGTGGCTACGCAGAGACTGTTTCGGCGTGAATTTAATATTGGCCGTCATGGAGCTGTCCCAAGTCGTAACACGATTCTGAAGTGGGTCAACGATCTTCGAACAACTGGAAATGTGATGAATGATTGAAGTGAACGAAGATGCTGTACTGTTTATGAGTGATGAAGTTCTTTTCCATTTGAACGGTTTCGTCAATAGGCAAAATTGTCGTTATTATGCCGGTGAAAACCCTCAGCAACTTCATGAACGGCCCTTACACAGTCCGAAAGTGACGGTCTGGTGTGCAGTATTGTCCAAATGTGTGATTGGTCCATATTTTTTCGAGGAAAACGGCAACACAGTGACTGTGACTGCAGCTCGTTATGTTGAGATGATAAACACCTTCCTGAGACCTGAGTTACGCAATCTACGACTTCCTGCTGAAAGCATCTGGTTCCAGCAAGATGGGGCAACCCCTCACACAGCTAGAGTATCGATAGATGTGTTGCGCCAAATGTTCCCAGAGCGCTTGATCTCACGGTTTGGGGACATGCCTTGGCCTCCGCGGTCACCTGACCTGACAACCTGCGACTTTTTTCTGTGGGGTTTCCTCAAATCTCGTGTCTACGAAAACAAACCGAGAACGTTAAGCGAGCTGAAGGAAGCGATTCGAGCACAAGTCCACGCGATTGACACACCCTTATTGGAGCGCGTTCACCAAGGGTTTTTGAACAGACTTGCAACATGTTTCGAGCAAGATGGTCACCACTTGACAGATGTTATTTTTAAGGTTTGATTTCTTAAATGGCATAGTACTGGCTGTAAGTACATGAAAAAAAATGTTATATGCTGAAAAACAAATGTGTACTACTCATTTAAAAACCGCCAGGTTCCCGTGGACCACCCTGTATATCTTAAAGGGTATAGCCGGGTTTCAATGGTAAATCTGCCCCCGCGGCCTTTTCGATTCATATTGAGGGGATCGATTAGGCATTGAATGAAAATAAATCAGCCAACTTTTCAGTTTTTTATCCGTCGCCATTTTGAGATTTCTATGAAAAACACTTTTTTCGTTTTTATTTTTTTTCTCTTGTGATATCCAAAATTTTCGAATGGTGATTTTTTCTGTTGATTCTTTGCTACTAAAGGAATAGACGTATAATTTTTTCACGAATTTCAACTGAAAAATCTCATTTTAGGAAAAAACACAAAGTTTTGTCATTTGTTTTTCGGTGTTTTTAAAAAGTGTCCACCGCCATTTTTTGACATAAAATGTCTTCTTTGGCCCTTTATACCCTGGAATTTTTTCACATTTTTAAAATTGGTGGAACATTTTGAAAAAAAATTAAAACTGTTTGAATTTTAGGATTCAACAGATATACATCTTATTTTGGTGCCGTTGTATTCATATTGGCTCCCTGAACAATATAAGTGAAGAAAACAATTGGCGATCTGTCTTAGTTTGGGAGATATGGGCCCCCAAAGTCCGAAAAATATTTCACCTGAAAGTCACTTTTCTCACTAGAGAAACACTGAATTACCTTTTTATTAAGTTCAAAGCCTCTCTGAACATTTAAACATGAAGATTTGATTCATTTTATTCCAGATATATTCAATAATTATTGCAAAAACATCGAAAAAATTCGAGGGAAAGCCCGCCGTTTCTTATGGTAAGTTTGGCACTACCGCGAATTATTTCGCCCGAATATGACAGGATGCATACCGGTAATCCCTTAGATTACTCACAACACAAGTTGTGAATAATCTAAGGGTAATCCACGTCCTTCTAAAGCAGTGGCGGCTTTTCAGGTGAAGGGAGTGAAGTGGCTCTTCACCTAAAAATTCCTAGGGTCAGGGTCACCTTAAATGTTCATTGAGGATGATTATTATTATTCACTATTTATACAATAATTTAATCGTTTCATTAGCTCCATGTCAGAACTCAGGAGACGTTTATTATCGAGATTATTATCGAATCACGAAACTCATTATAAATATCTTGTCGCTTGCCGCATCGAGTGAAGAGGTTTGTCACGGAACTTGCACCTCGATCGCTCAAGTAGACTGCGTTGCTATGGTAACGGGTGACGTCACCGGGGCTTTCTATTACGTTTTCTGAAGTTTTCTCGCTGTAGTGAAGAGCTCCAGTAACCCTCTGCAGTCTGCACCTGTTACGTTTTACTGTTCGCGCGTCGCCTCCAGTGAGAACGCCTGACCGTTGTTTACTTTAAGTGCTTCGGCTTCGATATTAAAAATGAACCCCATTAATGACATTGTGTGCAGTTTAATAGAAACTCCGTTTTATCGTTGGAAAGACGAAGACAAAAAGGACATCTTAAATGAAAGTCGGCCTACTATTAACTTGAAAATTTCTACAAGAAAAGAAATGAAAATGGCAAATCATATAATATTAATTTCAAATCATCTTGGTTTTCGGAATACAATTGGTTATTTAAGAAATTCTGTATCTCAACAAAGGCTTTCCTCTTTGGACAATATTTCCATTCAAAAAGAACTTTCAATTCAACTAACAAACAAACAACCATTTTATGAAGACATTACGGACAAATTTGCTAGTTTAAAGGACCGAAGGTTGGACCTGATATACAAAAAATAGGTGAGTTTACATAAAAAAGATGTTATTCTAGATTTTTCTGCTTGTTTAGCTCTTCACCTCTTTTTTCACCCACGAGCCGCCACTGTTCTAAAGACGGCCGTGGTAAATCCCGCTATCATTTCCTAATGGCACTCGCTGAAACACGCGGTAGTGCCATACTTACTATAAGAAACGGCGGGCTTTCCCTCGAATTTTTTCGATTCGTAATTCAGTGTTTCTCTAGTGAGAAAAGTGACTTTCAGGTGAATATTTTTTCGGACTTTGGGGGCCCATATCTCCCAAACGAAGACAGATCGCCAAATGTTTTCTTCACTAATATTGTTCAGGGAGCCAATATGAATACAACGACACCATTTGATATATATCTATGGAATCCTAACATTCAAACAGTTTTAATTTCTTTTCAAAACGTTCCACCAATTTTAAAAATGTGAAAAATTCCAGGGTATAAAGGGCCAAAGAAGACATTTTATGTCAAAATTGGCGGTGGACACTTTTAAGAACACCGAAAAACAAATGACAAAACTTTGTTTTTTTTTTCTAAAAATAGATTTTTCAGCTGAAATTCGTGAAAAAATTATACGTCTATTCCTTAATAGCAAAGAATCAACAGAAAAAATCACCATTCGAAAATTTTGGATATCACAAGAGAAAAAAAAACGAAAAAAGTGTTTTTCTCAGAAATCTCAAAAATGGCGACAGATAAAAAGCTGAAAAGTTGGCTGAATTATTTTCATTCAATGCCTAATCGATCCCCTCAATATGAATCGAAAAGACCGCGGGGGCAGATTTACCATTGAAACCCGGCTATACCCTTTGAAGATAGCCTTAAGACGTAATTCATCTAGCACCACAGGTTGAGCACATGCTGCGATACTATACTGTGTACCATTTTCAATGTAACGGATCTTTTGAATTTATTGAGTAAAATCGATGATATATGACGATGATTTGGATATCTTAAAAATCATAGATTTTGGAGCTCCAATACGTTTGATTAATAACAAAGTTGACCACTATCATGATTTGGACGACGAATTGTCATTTTTCCGTATATTTCGATTGACGAGAAATAGTTATTTTTGTATTAAGTGCGTAAAATGAGTGTTTTTTTCATGGCACATGAGAGTGTCAATTTTGGCCGAGACCGCAGGTCGAGGCCAAATTCACTCGAATGTGCCATGAAAACACGAATTTTATACGCACGAAATACAAACAACATTTTTTGTACAACTGTGAATGTGAATTTACATCGTCTGAAATACGTAAATCATTGAAGATAATGCTTTCAGTACAATATTTAAATGAATCCAGTGATCTTTCTGTGTCGTAACTATAGAAACAGTTTGTTGAAATTGTTGAATCTTTGACAGTATTTGCTCGTAGTTGTTTCAATTTCGAATTTTAAAGAAGATGAATGTTGAATATGATAGTGGTAGTGATACCCCGCAGATATGGCTGAAGAAGCAAATATAATTGTATCTTATATGTTACCAGCCAAATCAAAGCTAATAATATGAGAAAACATATAACCAATTTCGAGAATGGCGCAACAAGAACAACGTAAAAAGGTTTCTGAAAATGTGCTCACATGCTATTTCGAGGAAAAATAAAAAATTTTTAAACCTTCCAAGTTATGGAGCTCAATGTTAAAAAAACATCGATGTCAAGGAAATATTGATATAAGGAATTTTTCAAATTGGTCCAGCTTTAAGAACAAAGGCGTCGGATACCGAGGAAAGAAATCTAAAGTGTTATGGAGGGATAATATCAATAAATTTCTCAGAGATGCTGATGACGAAACTAATTACTTCATAAGGTACAGATACAATCATAATTTGTGAAATTAGTTGTACCTAATTAAAATATTCATTATTTTTAAGTTGTTCTAATTTTAGTTATCAGCAGTGAAAAAAAGACTTTTTTTAACGGTGAAAAAAAGACTTTTTTTAACGGTGAAAAAAAGTAATATTTTACGCATCCTAGTGATGAAGAAAAGTCAAGTTTTTTTGACAGTTGTACAAAAAATAGTTATTTTCCTAACAAGTGCGGAAAGTGAAATTTCCCGCACGAAACTGCCGTTACCCAAACAACGCGAAGCGGAGTTTGGGTAAGCAGTTGAGTGCGGGAAAAAACACTTCCGCACGAGTTAGGAACAATATTTTTTCTACAAGCGCTTATACGAGATCGATTTCAACACACAGATCAAATGTGAATTGATCATTCTAAATACACATGAATGACAAAAGTCTCTGACAAGTCGTTACCATTGTACTCTCATCATTTCCATAGTAACGTCGTCGGTGGCATAGAGATATATCATTATTCAGTTTATTCTTTAGAAAAAGCGTGCGAGAAAAACCCTTGCTAATCCATTCCACACGCATTTGCGTGCGGTAATGGGATAGCAGGGGTTTTTCCCACACTGTTTGGCATGTGACTCTTTACGAATTGAAATAGGTGCGGGAAAGAGAATGAAAGTGCACGCTTGTAGAAAAAACATTTTTCAGCTGCTCAAATTATTTGAGGCCGATTTAGAATTTCCAAATGATATAATTTATTCTACAGGGTGTTTCATTGGGAAAGGGAAATACTTCACAGGTGCATAGGTGGCACCAAGACGGTTCCAGAGATACCTCATTTATTGGGTCTCACTGTCTTCGTAGCCGAGATACAGGGTGTTTTATGAATTTTGCCCGTTTCTTTTTAAGACCATATCTAACGAACCACCCAGTATATTTTTTCATATTTGGCAAACATGTTCCTAATTGAGAGCCCAAAATATCATGCAATAACCGCCTCGAAAATCCAGGTCCAGGTTAACAAAAAATTATGAATCGTTTAATCCTCGAAACAACACCCTGTACATCGGAATTTTGAAAATCTGTTTTAATATTCGAAAACACATGAAGAAAATATACCGGGTGGTTCGTCTGGTACGGCCTCAGGAAGAAACGGGCAAAATTCATAAAACACCCTGTATCTCGGCTACGAAGACAGTGAGACCCAATAAATGGGGTATCTCTAGAACCGTCTTGGTGCCACCTATGCACCTGTGAAGTATTTCCCTTTCCCAATGAAACACCCTGTATAAATTATTACACAAATATTTGCATTCTTTCTAATTTGCTATTGTTTGAAAAAATATTTCCTAATATGAATAATTCATAAAAATAGCATGCGAATTTGTAATGTAAAACAAGTTAACTATTCAGTAGATTATAATTCTGTTTTTTGGATGAGTAAGATTACAGAATGTCGTGGAATTTGAAAAAACAACGTCTGAACATTGTATACAGTATTTATACTGGAATGCATTATATTTTTACACAGAAACAAAAAATTTATAAGTGCGCCTTCGTCTCACAAATTTCTTAACTCGAATGTTCATAAATACAACTTTGATTTGCACGGGCGCTGTCAAAATAAAAAGAATGTATCACAGAATATCAATATAACGTACGTTCAAATAAATTCGTGGTCAAGTAAGCTGTTGATTCTATTTTGCCCCTCATAGACTCTTAAGAAAAATAGAATCCACAGCTTACTTGACCACGAATTTTTTTGAGCGCACGATATATCTGATAGTTCTGGCCTCTGGCATAGAAATCGAAATTTAAATTAAAGAAACTACTAATTTTTATACTGTGCCCAGAATTCCACAGCGTTGCCAGATTCACCATTGCTCAACTATTACGTTATATTATTTATAGTTCTCTGTTCTATGAGCACGGTGCAATGCATGGTTTGCTAAGTCGAGTTTAAGTCGTACTTAAACTGAAGCTTATCTCAATGAAGCATAGAGATAGAATAGTATAGAGTTGCTATCAATGAAATGAAAGTGGTATCAGATCCGCTATATTACTGCTATACGTCGAATTTTGACAATCATTGAATTTTTTCTAAAAATAGTGATTTTTGTACTTTTTTCAAGTTATTATGATATTTCTCGTGCTTAATAAACAATAATAAAATGGTATCGTGTGCTGTATGGCTTTCTCCAAGCAGAGAAGGAAGATAAGAAGAAAATTAGAGGAAAAACATATCACAGCTAGGGATGAGTACTGAACAGATCCGCATTCGAAATTTTTGCTAGTATGTCTTGGTAATCTGATCTGATATCTTCTATATGTGTATATTATCGCCTGAAGAAAAATTGTTTATTTGATATGCAATTGACCTATTTGAACAGGATTCCTAAAGACCAACACGTCGTATTTTTTGGGTGAAATTCGTAAACAGGAAAAACTGGCAACTCAATTCAACCCTGAACTTCAGCCATATTAGTCGTCAACTAAGCCCCGCCCAGTGGTTCCATTTTTCCTTACACAATTGTATGTCATAGCGTCTCTTCCCTATTCTATCTCTATGCAATGAAGGCTGTCTTAGTAAAAAAAACGGTGCTAGCGGCCATACGCACTTTTACGAAGTCTTTTTTTCTCGAGCACCAACACTGAGCACTTTTTTAAAAAACTTTGCTCTTCAGCCAAATGTCTGTGATTTTGAAATTTTGGGCGCAAATATGTCGTACGACTATACAAAATTTGTGAAAACACTCAGACAGACCGATTTTGATAACACGGGGGACACGATCTGGGATAGAAAGTTGATCTACTCTACTAGCAACCCCCTAGAGTGGGTAGTATTATAGACCAAATTGGATTCAAATTTGTATAAACCTGTAGTTCCAAACGATATCAAATCTTCAATAAGATTGTAAGCATTGTCTATTTTATATTATTAGTTGGCGCACTTTGAGAATTCTAAATGGAAAAATCCTATGCTGAAATATCTAAAAATAACGGCGAGGAATAATTCCACAACGAGTAAATTCTTAGGGATTGTTCTAAAGACTTGAGATTTTCAGGATGAGTTCGAATTCCAAATGCCTCGGTTAAGTTTTTTACCAGCCACCAAATTGTACAGGGTGTTCCATAAAATATGGCAATTCAAAATTTTTGTTCCTCAATATCTCAGACAAAACAAGACCAACGGAATGAAATGTTGCGGCGACATGTAAGATGCCCACAATAAGCCTCATGCAAAATTTCGTGGTCATAGTGTAGGTACACAAAACCATAGAAAATTCAATTTGAATATTGAAAAGAAGAAAGAAACTTCATTTTGCCATATATAAAGATGTCGATTCGAGTGGAATTCATTTTGTGAATGAAGATTGATATGCTGAATGCGCATGAAACATTTTGTGACCATAGTGCTAACAGAATCATAGGAAATTCCATTCTTATATTGAAAAAGAAGAATTTTATATTGTCATAACAGGATATCCGATTCGAGGGAAATTCATTTCGTGAATCAAAACTGATATACTGAATGTTCCTACAAAATGTCAAAAGGATCGCATTATCAGAATCATAGAATTAATTTTTTTGATTATTTATTTTCTTCATATGTATTTCATTTCCTGAATAATTTCCAAAATATAAGTCAGATGGGCTGAGAATCTGCATTTACATATTTGTTAATCTCAGTCCGATTTGCGGTAATAGCCTCATTTCTCCACAAATGAACGAGCGCTCAAAAGCTCCTGCTAGGGCTTTTCTTAAATGATTTCAACTATATTTTCTGGATAGATAAAATACTAGAATTCTGTCAAATACATAATATGTCAAATCGACTCAGCAACTAACAAAATTCAAATATGAATACACGAAAATTTTGTTTTGTAATATATTGAAAAAAATAGACATATTATTTAGCTTATGTACTAAACTGTGTCTGTTTTTTTCAGAAACACTGGAGCTCCATGCGTCGTCTATAACAAAACATAGAACATGGTTGAAAAATTCGACTTAGATTGTAGGACACATGTGTTTGTCAGGTAAGATCATAAGGATCCAATATAGGTACCGTAAAGTGGGTGAAGTAGGGACGATTTTCAAATATTTTTGTGAATAACTTTCTTAAACTGAGCAAAAAATTCTGAAAAAAATAATTAAAATTTCATGATGCCCCCCAAATATAATCCGATCATTTCTTTATTCTGAAATTTTAGCTTCTCACTATTTTTTTGTGGTAAAGAGTGTCCGCGTAAACCCTATGTGTGGGGTCATGGTGGACAGCCGTATATTTCAATTCAAAAACGTCTTCGAGCCTTGTTTTGGATGAAGACGGATACAAAACATCTTTTAATTATACAAAAAGAGGTGACATTTCAAGGATATTAATTAAACTCTCATCATGTTTGAAATTTTTATTGGAAAGAGATAAGAAAATATAAAATATATTCTGATGAGAAAATGAATAAAAACAGAACAATTAGCTTTCATTCTAACATTTCAACATTTTCAACGTATAAAGAAATATATTCTGACAGGAAATGAATATAACGAAAACAAAACAAACATTATTTATATTAATATTTTCGGGCAACTGAGAAACTGAAACCTTTGGCTCCGCGGATCATTAACTTCCTCAAAATTTCATTATGTGGTTGGCTGGAACATCTCAACGACTTTTTTCAAATTTTCGAAATAAACTATGGCAGTGTTTTTGTTATGCCTGCCTGTGCTCTTTTATATTGTGGGCTAGTCTTTCTGTCAAGATTTTATTATGCTGTTTCATAAAATTATAAAACCAATCAATTCCGGGATAGTATCCTTGAATTGACCAATCTTCACCTCTTTTTTTATCAAGAAAGCTCTTTACTAAAAAGACGAATGTCGCTTCTAGTGATTGCAAAACCCCATTCGGATAATGTGATTATTCCGTCGACCAACTTTTTGTCGTCTAACTCAGACATTTTGTTTGTCCTCCATGTTTTTTTGTTTTTATTCCTTTCACCTTATCATATAACGCTGACTTTGATATACCCTAACACTCGGCAGCTTCTCTAAGGTTTTTCGATGACTTTTAACATCGTTCACAGCTTTTTGTAAATTTTTATGGGGTTATTCATAAATGAAATGCCAATTTTAGCCTTATACTGCCGGCCCATTCTGTCCGCCTTCACCCCTATAAGGGGAAATTTTTTTTAATCTCTTCATTTATTATCAAGAAGGAGTTTATTTTGAAGAAAGTAATTTTATAGCTATTTCTTCTCGATTAATTCCCTAACGACTCAGAAAATGTTTATGCAACGCACTCCCCACTATTTCGTGTGTGCAAGAGTTTCTTTTTAGAATTTGTTAAAGTGGATAAATGATTACATTCAATAGACGTACCTGCAAGCTACAAGAATGATTATCTTCTTGAAACGATCTCACAGTAAATACCTTTGCTAGACTTAACTAACTCGTTATAGTCAAAACATTCTAATTTGATCTTACCGTTTCACGTGACTTGACGAAAACGACGGCAAGGAACCGAGTGTCCGTTTTCACCCCTACTGTCCGACTCGCCCCATTTTACGGTACTACTCAAATTTAAATGGAATGTTATCAATTCATTACATTAGTTGATTATAATAATAACAAACAATCCAGTTGTTATAATGGATAGAAATTAACACAAAACCATGAAGACTTTCCAATCAGAGGTGTTATTTTTAATAGCCCGCTATTTCGGTATAATATGTCACGAAGCTGTCATTTTTGACATTGACAAGTAGAAACTACGCCATTTATAAAAATGTAACGATACACGCTTCAAGAACGCATTGAAATTATTAAAATTCACTAAAAAATGGTGAAAATCAGGAAAGAAACGGTTCGTAAAACTCGAACATTTTGGGTCCTCGTGAAAGCACCTTGTCGGACAGCAATAAAGAAATTGGTGAAAAAATTCGAGCTGTTGGGACAAGTTAGTGATGTGAAGAATAATAGTACATTATATACCGCGGGACTGAAGTAGTATATTTAATCTGAAGGTAAAGTTTAATGCCCGACCGCAGGGAGGGCCATAATTTACCTGAAGGATTAAATGTACTCAGTCGCAAGGTATATACGATACTTTTTGTACTTCCGGTATGATTTTATTAATTATTTCAATAATTTCAAATCAGTTTTTTCTCTTCAACTCATTTAATAAACTGTCTTCAAAATAAGTTACCATAGTAACATTGCGTTGTGACAATATAATTTAGAAACATTGTCATTACTAGTGTCATGTTGTAAAGAACATTGTTATTGGTAATATTGGTATCATGAGTGAAGAGGTGTATCTGATATTGATAAAAGAGCAGCCGAAGTAGGTGAAGAATTGTTACCACCGAAATCTAGAAAACTATATGAGCAGCAGTACGATGCTTTTAAAAAGTGGTGCCGCTTAAAAAATGTGAGACAATCTACTGAAAATGCGCTGTTAGTCTACTTCAATGATAAATCAAAAGCGGTTTGTGCCTCAACTCTCTGGGCACATTACTCAATGCTGAAATCGGTTATTAACATTAGAGAAGATATTGATATAAGTAAATTTCCAAAATTATTAGCTTTTTTGAAGAGAAGAAATGAGGGATTTAAGCCAAATCAGTTCTTACGGGAGGCTCCGGATGATAAATATATATGCTTAAGGTAAATTGGAAATTAATTACCATTCTAATTAATGATATTTTTCAATAAAATATCCCTTAAATTCGTTTGTTTGTGATTTAATCGTTCCGGGAGTTTCGTCAATATTTAATCCGGAGGGATTAAATGTGACACTTTAGTACCTGTCACAAGGGAGTGAAGTTGTCACTTTAGGCCCGGAAGTACGAAAAACCAGTTTCGTAGCTCATGAGTGGCCGTGAGTATTGCTGCTGTAACCGCAAGTGTTGAAGAAAACCCAGGTTTGTCCATTACTCGTCGTTCTTTGGAATAAGGCATTCCACAAACGTCATTTACACCGTATTGTGCATAAATATTTGGGTCTTAAGCTTATAAAGTTCAGTTAACACAAGAACTCAAGCCGGCCAATCATCAACAACATCGTGTCTTTGCTGATTGGGTTGTTGAAATGCATGAAAATGATCTGGAATTCCATCGAAAAATCATCTTGAGTGATGAGGCCCATTTCCACCTCGGTGGCTTCGCCAACAAGCAAGATTGTCGCATCTGGGACTCGGAAAACTGTCTATCCTCAACGTGTGACTGTTTAGTGCGCTATCCAGAGATGACAAAGTTTACCTTCAACAAGACGGCGCTACGTGCCACACAAGCAACGAAACCATTGATCTTTTGCGGAAAAAGTTTACGGACCGTATTATCTCTCGAAAAGGACTTCTTCCTTCGGGGCCACGTAAAAGAGTAGGTCTACGCCAATAGTCCAGCGTATAGATTCAAGACCTCAAAGATGGAATTCGTTGAGGCTATCGAGGACATAGGGCAGCCACTTTGCGATTTGGTCATGGAAAATTTCATTGAAAGTATAATGGTCCTGTAACCGTGGTCGTGGTGATTATTTGCCTAATGTTATTTTTCACTATTAACGTCATAGCTTCTTCCTTATAATGAAAAAAATGAACATCCGATCATTTATATTGAAAATTGGCATTTTTCTTTGAACATCAAAATAACACCTTTTATTGGAAAACCCTTTAGTACGCCTCTAAAAACAAGTGCGCAAATGTGAAAACCCATCAATTAAATTTGTGTTATACAGGGTGTTTCATCATAAACTGGACAAACATATATTTTCGTGTAGAGGACATCGGGAGAATCATTTTTGCTTTGAATAATATATCCCGTTTTCGAGGCATAAGCGAGATACAGGGTGTCAAACGTCATTTTTGAGCAAGATTCTTATGAGTGTGATCAGTTATGTATAACCGCTAAAGTAACGGTTTTTGGTCAAATCTCAGCATTTTTGGGTTCTCTATTCAGAAATGTTGACGAACTCCGAAAAAAAAAATTACAAAATGGCGGAAGACCTGCAATGTTCCAAATTTTTTTTTGCGGTTGTCAAATTGACTTTTATTTTCTTAATAAAAATTTTTTCAAAAATCGAACACAAATTTTTTTTTTACATGTCTACAGCGATGAAAAAATTTCACTCGAAAATATGAAAAAAGAATTGTAAAATATCGAACGGTTTCGTTACTACAGTCATTCAAATGTTTCGTTCAGACCTCTGAAATAATGAAAAAAAAATTGTTTGGGTTCTGGAATCAAAACAATTTAATGATTGGCATGTCCAAACATTCTAGATGAATTTATACAAAAAAAATCAGTGAAACTCAGTTGGGACTCGAACCGATGTAGGTATTAAATATGGAAATGGCACTGTTCTAAGGATATTAATATTCGTTGCCAGGCAACGGTAGTTCGTGGTTCATAGAGTTGGACTGGTATTTGGATTTCAGTGAATGTAATTTAGCCAGTGGTCAAACTCTCTGAACTACGAACTACCGTTGCCTGGCACGAATATTAATATCCTTAGAACAGTGCCATTTCCCTATTAATACCTACATCGATTCGAGTCCAAACTGAGTTTCACTGATTTTTTTTGTATAAATTCATCTAGAATGTTTTGACATGCCAATTATTTAATTATTTTAATTCTAGAACCCGAAACAATTTTGTTTTCATTATTTCAGGGGTCTGAACGAAACATTTGAATGACTGTAGTAACGAAACCGTTCGATATTTTACAATTCTTTTTTCATATTCGTAATTGATAATTCAAGAAGTACAATTGTACAAAATTTCATTGATTTCGAGTGAAATTTTTTCATAGCTGTAGACTGTAGAAAAAATTTGAGTTCGATTTTTGAAAAAATTTCTCACAGAAATTCTTAGAGAATTATGTTCACTAAGAAAATAAAATTTGACAACCGCAAATAAAAATTTGGAACATTGCAGGTCTTCCGCCATTTTGTAATTTTTTTTTTCGGAGTTCGTCAACTTTTCTGAATAGAGGACTCAAAAATACTGAGATTTCACCAAAAACCGTTACACCAAGTGTTATACATAACTGATCACACTCATAAGAATCTTGCTCAAAAATGACGTTTGACACCCTGTATTTCGCTTATGCGAAAACGAAAACGGGATATATTATATAAAGCAAAAATGATTCTCCCGATGTCCTCTACACGAAAATATATGTTTGTCCAGTTTATGATGAAACACCCTGTATATGAATTCGTTAAAAATGTCTTACTATGTCTGTTTGTCTAATACCCAGAGACAATGAATAAATTAAGTTGTCCAATTGCAATCCAATCGCTCTAGCATCTGCATTCTCTGATATAATTGGAATTATATTGTCAGACATAATTAACAATCCTGTTAGAATACCATGAGAAGAATATATTCTTGTCGAGTAGCACAGCTGTTTCTGTCCAATTTTCGTCGGTCGTCCTGACGACATCGGGAATTTTAGAAAATGAAATCTTAATAAAGAATAATGATGGTTGGGAAGTGAATAATAATTTTGTTTAAATGAACAGGGCGCCGTTTCTGGAAGGAACATTTGCCGTAATTAAAATTTCCTGTGATGAATACAGTTTCAGTGTTTATTATTTTGTCTGATTCGTTAAGTTATTCCACATCTAGACAGATATAGGTACAGCCTTATCTTCAGATTCTGATCAAGGTTGTTTCAGAGCTCATTTAGTTTCTTTTCCGCCAACCTCGAAATAAAAGGTGATTTTAATGTGTACGAAATTGATCATTAATTACCCATTTTAATGCTCAATTTTTAGGGCTATTTTAATGTGCAATCCTCATGGCAACCGTTCACAAAGTATTCAGAAGCACTACGAGAAATGTCAAAACTCTACTGGAACATAGATACATAGAAATTTCATTATGGCAGATGTATGTCTTGTGCAGAATGAAAATTTATTTTAATCAAGAATTCATACACAGTTCATATTGAGATTGTCGGAAAAATCTTGTAATCAACTCGGTTATTAATCGAGCGACTAATGGTTTCGAATATGTTAAAATATCTTGACCATTAGTCGCTGTCTTCAATAACCTAGTTGATTCAATAACTATTTCCTGTGACCTTTAAATAAAATGTGATTTCAATGTGTACAAATTTGAACGATTATGACTAATTTTAATGTTCAATTTATGTCATTTTGATGTGTGAATGGTTTTCCAATAAGTGCCGTTTTCACATGGAGCGTATCATCAGCGCTGACCATCCGGACGGATAACCAAGTATCATGCAATAAATGTAGCATTTCACATGAAGCGCGGATGATCGGAGCGGTTGTAGTCCGAGAGCTGGCACGAATTTTAGGGTAGGTATTTGAGGCAAGCTGAGAACTTGTCAGATTACTCTCCTATTATATCCCAACTCGGGATTGCAGAACTTTCTGGTGAGTAGCGGGGCTAAATCAACCCCTACATTTTTAATGGCCTGGCAGGTAGAAAGCCCTACCGAAATGATCTGTCTCTTCGGTAATCTTATTTTTTAGTTATAAGTAACACTCCATTAAAATTTCAAGCTGCCAAATAATTTAATCGGGGTTTTAACATTGCCAGACGCGTGCAAATATATTTTGCAAAAAATTATAGAAATGTTTTTGAGGCAGCTTGAAATTTTAATGGAGTGTTACTTATAACTAAAAAATAAGATTCCCAAAAAGACAGATCATTTCGGTAGGGCTTTCTACCTGCCAGGCCATTAAAAATGTAGTGGTTGATTTAGCCCCGCTACTCACCAGCCAGATCTGCAATCCCGAGTTGGGATATAATAGGAGAGGCATCTGACAAGTTTTCAGCTTGCCTCAAATACCTACCCAAAAATTCGTGCCAGCTCTCCTACTATTGGTTCCATACGACGGCCATACGGCGAGCCCTTGCTCTCGGCGTATGTCGGTTAACGCACGAGCCATTATTGTTATGAATGATTTCACATGATACACTGACGATCAGTTGCGTATGAACTTATATTGCTTTCTGTTAGTTCTTTTACGATCATTCATTGCGATCTGAATTTCAACTGACAACGGAGGATCCGCCGCATGTGAAGTCAACACATCGAAACGGATCATCAGCGCTGAATTCGTATGCTGACAGTCAGTGCTGATGATACGCTCCATGTGAAACGGCACT
This sequence comes from Propylea japonica, assembly GCA_013421045.1. NCBI lineage: Eukaryota > Metazoa > Arthropoda > Insecta > Coleoptera > Coccinellidae > Propylea > Propylea japonica. The sequence goes on from CM024239.1 coordinate 49,619,678, forward strand.
AAGATGTGTTATTTCGAAATTCAGAGAAAAATGCCATCTTTCAATATAAATGCTCGGATGTTTATTTCATTATAAAGAAGAAGTTATGCCGTTAATGTGGAAAATAACAATAGGCAAATGACCACGCTTACAGGACCATATCCTTTTAATGAAAATCTCCATAACCAAGTCACAAAGTGGCTGCCCTATGTCCTTGGTAGCCTCACGAATTCCATCTTTGAGGTCTTGAATCGACGCTGGGCTATTGGCGTAGAACTTCTCTTTCATGTTACCCCAAAGGAAGAAGTCGCAACGTGTAAAATCACAAGATCTCGGTGGCCAACTGTGATCACCTCTTCGAGAGATAACACGGTCCGGAAAGTTTTCCCGCAGAAGATCAATGGTTTCGTTGCTTGTGTGGCACGTAGTGCCATCTTGAAAGTAGACGTTGTCCAGATCAATACTATCCAATTCCGGCCAAAAAAAAATCATTAATCATCTCTCGATAGCGCAAGTTATTTACCATAACTGTTGCTCCAGCCTCATTTTCGAAAAAGTAAAGTCCAATAACTCCGGCGGACCATAAACCGCACTAAACAGTCACACGTTGAGGTTAGAGAGGTTTTTTAACAATAACTCTTTGGTTTTCCGAGTCCAGATGTGACAATTTCTCTTGTTGACGAAGCCACCAAGGTGGAAATGGGCCTCATCAGTCAAGATGATTTTTCGATGGAATTCCTGATCATTTTCATGCATTTCAACGATCCAATCAGCAAAGACACGACGTTATGATGATCTGCCGGCTTGAGTTCTTGTGTTTACTAAACTTTATAAGCCGTAAGACCCAAATCTTTATGCAAAATACGGTGTAATGACGTTTGTGGAATGCCTATTTCCAAAGAACGACGAGGAATGGACAAACCTGGGTTTTTTTTTAACACTTTATCTACAGCAGCAATATTCTCAGCTGTTCTTGAGCGACGTGCAGGCGTTTTATTCTTCACTATTATCACTTATTCCTCAGTAGCTTGTCCCAACAGCTCGAATTTTTCCATCAATTTCTTTATTGCGGTCCGACAAGGTGCTTCACGACGACCCAAAATGTCCGAGTTTTACGAACCGTTTCCGCCATATTTTCACCATTTGTATAGTAAATTTCAATAATTTCGATGCGTTCTTGATGTCGTTCCATTTTTATTAATCACCTAGTTTCTACTTGTCAATGTCAAAAAATGATAGCTTCAACGTGACATCTACCGAAATAGCTAGCTTTTCAAAATAACACCTCTTATTGAAAACCTTTCAGTTGTCAAAGGCAACAGAACACAAAGCATTCCAAGCATACGAGTAATGTCATAACTCACTGTGGCAACACTTTCGACTCGAAAATATCTCAGGCCTTTATCCCCCAAGGCTCCACCCAGAATTTCAGAACTAAATATTTACTGCTTATCCAAATACGTCTCAAGGCCAACTTAAAAGAAGAACCCTGGATGTTTTCATAAGGAAATACAACATGTTATACCATCGATGAACATTTGGCGATCTTGCACGAATTTGCTCCTGATCGTGTCATTTTCCGATTTGGTGATCAGAATTGGCCTCCACGCTCTTGCTTTTCAACACATTATTATTATTATTATTATCGACTTGAGCCTATTAGCGTAGAAAGGGTGTGATTTTTCACACCCCCTAGCGATCGGCTATCACACTCCCTACTAAGGGGAACATTCACTCATCCCGGATAGCAAGTACCAGGGGGATTGAGCTCTGAGGTCTTCGGTGTTCTTCTTCTCCTGGGTCCTGGTTTGTTCGTCCTTCGTTGCTTGGTCCTGGATCTCTCGGTTGACGTCGTGGTTGTTGGTTTTGCAATGTTTCCCTCCATGGTTGTTCCTGGTGTCCATCGTGACCTACAAACTTTCTTACCGTTCTAGCAGTACCAAAAGAACTGCTTTTTGCATTACTTTAAAAATGTTTTCATCCAAATCTAGCTCCTTGAGGCTCTTAGGAATAATTCCTGTGGTTGATATGAGAATCGGAATGGTTGTGGTACTGGACATTCCCCACTGCCTCTTGATCTGAAGTTCAAGCTCTCGATATTTCGATATTTTTTCAGCATATTTTTGACGTAGATTGTTGTTATTTGGATGGCTACGTCTTTGAGTAAGTATTGCTTTCTTCTTTTTTCTTCACTAGAATTATGTCTGGCCTGTTATTTGCAACTGTTAAATTGGTAAGTACTGTGCGATCCCAGTATAGGCTGTAATGGTGGTTCTCCAGTATAACTTCAGGCTGATACTTATAATATGGAATTGGTTTGGGATTGCAGCATCTTCAGTTGGATGGCGAGTTCCTGATGGAGTATCTTACAAACTGCATCATGTCGACTCTTATATTCATTTTCAGCAAACATTTGGCAGCCTCCTGTAATATGTTGGATTGTTTCTGATGTTTGGCATCCGTAGCGGCATTTATCGTCTGTGAGGCTTCTATCCTTCATGATATATTTCTGATAGTTTTTTGGTTTGCACTACTTGGTCTTGAATGGCAAGGAAAAAACCTTCTGTTTCAGGAAACAATCTTCCAGAAGTCAGCCAGTAGTTCGACGCAGGAATGTCGACATGTTCCTGGGTGACCTCGTTCAGGTGTCTTCCATGTAGGGGCTTTTCTTTCCATCTTTGAATTTTATCATTATCCGTCGGTGTGGTGTTTTCATGAGGGTGTTCGCTTAATAATAGAGGCGTTGAACCATCTGCTTCGATCAGTATCTTAGGTAAGTCCGATGTGTTTGACTTGTCTACAAAGTAATTTCTCAGTTGCGTATCTGTTCAGCCGCTATTTCTTTATGTCCACGAAGCCTTGCCCGCCTTGAGTTCTTGGAATTGTTGTTCTTTCAACACAGCATTTAGGAGATGTTTGTTGGCCTTCGTACACAGTGTTCTCATTTTCCGTTGGAGATGATCGAGATCTGTATTACTCCACTTTACGATTCCGAAAGAGTAGGTGAGAACTGAGTAAGCGTAGGTGTTTAACGGCTTTTGTGAGATTTCTGCTGTTCAGTTTCGTTTTCAGAACGCTCCTCATTCTTCTGGTGAACTCCGCTGTTAGTTCGTCCTTCATCACTCGTTGGTCTATCCTTCGACATTGTTTCATACCTAGGTATTTGTATAGATCACCTGCCAGCATTGCTTTAATTTCCTCTCCGTTAGACATGTGAGAGGTGTCTGTTTGATTTTTCCTCCTGCTATATTTAGGGAACGACATTTGTCCGGTCCAAAGTTCATGCTGACGTCTTTGGAAAACTTCTCTACAAGTCGTAGTAGGCACTCTAGTTGGTCTCTGTTTGCTGCAAACAGTTTCAAGTCATCGACGTATAAAGGTGGTTTATCAATATGTTGCGTGTGTTGCCTTTGAGGTTGAATCCCTTTCTGGAGGATTTTAAAATACTTGATTTAACGGATTCATTGCCATGCAGAACCACAATGAACTAAAGAGTCTCCCTGAAAAATTCCTCTCTTGATGGACACTGTGCCAGTTCTTATGCCTGTTCCGCTGATTTCGATGTTAGTGCGCCAAGTTGACATAACTGTTTTTGAGAAAGCTCACTATTCTCGGATCTACTTTATAGATTTCTAGAACTTTTATGAGCCATTCATGCGGCATGGAGTCGAAAGCTTTCTTGTAGTCAAGATAAGCCGTGAACAAATTCTCCTCTTCTTATGGGCTTGGTTGCAGATTATAGAGTTGATTATCAGTTGTTCTTTGGATCCCATTGCACCCCTGGAGCATCCTTTCTGTTCCGATGCAATTATATTATTTTGTTCGCAATGGGAGTATAGTCGACGTGTAATGCAAGATGTTATGAGCTTGTACATAGTTGGCAGGCAAGTCACTGGCCTGTACGTTGCTGGATCGTCTGTACTTTGGTGATTTTTTGGCAGAAGATAAGTTACCCCCTCTGTCAGGAAGGCGGGCATACTTTCTGGAACTCGTAGAATTTCATTCACTGCGTTAGTTAAATTACTATGTAAACAGTTAATTTTTCAGCCAGAAACTCTGGAGCCCGTCTGGACCAGGTGATTTCCAGTTGTGCATTTCTTTGAAAATTTCCGAAAGCTCTTGTGGTGTTATGACTGTAAGGGGCATTTGTTCGGTGTTGGTTTGAGTTTTCTCTTCGTCTTTAATCCACTCTGCATTCGTGTTGTAAGAAGTAGGCGTTGACAGTTGTTCGGTCCAAAATTTCTCCATGTCATCCTTATTCGGATAAATGTTTGAGGAGTTCTGTTTTTTCCCATCCAGATGTCTGTAGAAATTTTTCTCAGAGTTTTCAAAAGAGATGTTATCTTGCTTCCTCCTGTTGCTCTGTTTATATCTTCGTAATCTCTCGAGTAGACACTGAGTTTTTGTTTCAGTGTGTCGATGCACTGCTTAACTGTTGTATTTTCTTCCTCATAGCTGAAGTGCTTGCGATTTCGACAGATAATCGATTCTACCAACGATTTCAGCTTGATTGTTCTTATTCCATTTTCATATTGTGTCAGCCTTCCTATGTCCTGCCGACAGCGTTGAACTTTTTCCTCCAGCCTTCTTTGCCAGTGAGGTAGGCGAGGTTGTGGACAGGTTGAATTGTGTGCTGTCTTAGTTTGGTCTTCATCCCTAGCATTTATTATTATTATTATTATTATTAATAACAAACGAGAGTGAGGTTCAGGAAACCTATAAACTCATAGTACAATAAAAAAAAGCATATACATGACAAGAAAACACAACATATGTAGCTCATTAAGCATGTAAAAACAAAACAAAACGGAAACTATCTCAATAAAAAATTGATGGCTGCTGCTCAGATTTCCATCTGTCGTAACCCCTCTTGAACGCACTGACAGACCGGGACTGGACAACGGAGTCGGGAAGAGAGTTTCATGTGTTGAAGATTCTGTCGGGAAGGAAATTTTGACGCTGATTAGTTTTAAAATTCTCTCGTCTCAACTTGAATCTGTGTCCTCGGAGATTGTTGTTATTGAGGGTAAACATGTCGCGGAATCTGTCCCCCAGCAAACCATGCATAGCTCGGAACGAGAAAATCAGGTCCCCACGAATACGTCTGTCCCCGCTGCTCATATTATGTGGGCCTAACAGGTCCACAACCAATCCTAGTAGCCCACCGCTGAGTCTTCTCGAGCACACTCTCCTCCCCTCTCGTAGTACACCACCAGACAGGACCTCCGTACTCGAGCGTGGGCCGAATATAAAACTTGAAGATGGTCCAAATGTTTGATCATCACAACCCACATTTGGACTTCTTGCCGTGGGTTATCTGAAGTAACAGGTTTTTGCCATTAAGTCTGCAGCAATCGAATTATTGAAAGCCGAAATAAGGCAATGAAATATCACCACATATTGTATTCAATACCGTTATTGAAAATTTCGTCAAAAGGCTTCGCATATCGCACATTAAAAGTAAACCGTTACTGAACTAAAATTTTCTCAAATCGAGTTATCGTTGCCATATCTTTACATCTGGCGTATTCTATCGAAGAAGCTCACTATTTTGTCGAAGTTACTCATAACAAGATAGATGGCGTTGGTACAAAACCGATCTTGAATGTTCAGCTAAGTAGAAAACCGTAACTACAGTGGAACTTCCCTATAACGAACCTCTGTATAACGTATTTGGTACAAGACATTGCACCTTGAATCCATATTCCATGTTAAAAACACCCTCTAAAACCAAGCAAATTCTCTCTATAACGAGAACTCCAAAGAACATCACTCTTTAAACGGGTATTGGTAAGAAGGTATGAGGGTGTGGGTTTTTTCCCAAATTTTTCCGGACGTACGTAATGAATCATTACGGCGGGCAGAGAAATCCTTCTGAAACAGTTTTGAATACACCCATGCCTGTTTGGTTTCAATCTAACCATTACGCTAGTGTGAAAGTTGTGCGAAAATGTCGAAAAGGAAATGCTTAAGTTTGAATGATAAACTTAAAATTCCACTGATACTAATTGCACCGCGCATGTTCAGGAGTGGTGACCAAAGTTCGAGAGTAAAGTGTGTTTATTTGAATTAAACCTTACTGCATCATGAAGAAATAAGGTTTTTCGCTTATTATAAGACAGAGTTGCATTCCATGACATGATTGAAAAGCATCATATTGATACCCAAAATAAGTGAAATGTAAAATTGGATATACTTTTGTTTAGTAACAGTTTCCAGTAGAACCCCGATTATCCGTATCTGTCGGGACCGATTTATATAAACAAAGCCATATTATGTCATACAACGAAAAAAACGTAATACTAGATACATGTAACAGAAAATAAGAGTTTCAATATTTATACATGTCTAAACTAACATTGGACAATGTCTATATGTCATATTGAAAAATCACTTGAAAAAATCACTAATTTTTGTTTGTTTTTGGGTTTCGTGAATTCTACACTTTATAATCTCCTTCATTTTTCTAAGCTGAAGCACAATACTGCGCTTGTCAGAATGCCGCACGGAGAATCCGCCGCCCGGATAAATCGCGCACGGATAATCGAAGCTCTACTATATTTTTAAAGGTGCGATATGCCAAAAAAATATGGCGGCCATTTACACGATATTTTGTTGCTTACATAAATCCCAGATTCATATTTTCTGAATCAAAAATATTTCAATACTTTGATACAAAAAATAGTATAACGTAGCTATTACTCAAGAGGTGAAGTTTAGGCTACGGACCGTAGGCTAGTGGACCAAAACATCGAATGCATAAGTATACACGAGTATCATACTATACTTTATCCACGGCTTCTGAATATATTTCTTAAAGATTTCAACATTTAAGACCGTGACAAGACTATTCTATTACATATGTGGAAAAAGTCAAGTTGACACATGAGAAATTTTTGAGAACTTGATTTGGTCCCCAACTGACAAGGTATACACTCTAAGAAATTTTTGAACACCAACCAACACCCGCTGACCCCAGCCGTATTTCCTCAGAGGTCCTGATATTTTGGTGTTATTTCGCACCTTCTAAAATAACACCGACGTTCGAGATTTTTCTGGTGTCTTTCATGATTTCAAAGAAGTTGCTTTTTTCATATAAATAATTCAACTTTGACACTGAAGCGAGTGTGATTTTCATTCCGTTCTTTGCGACTTTGCGCTTGTTTGGTGTTAAATCACACTAGAGCGGTGTGATCTCAAATGATCATCCGTTGTTTTGACACCGACTCAGTTATTTTTCACAATTTATTAGTGTGAAATACTATACGAGTTAGATCGGTTTCGGTGTGAAATCGCACCGTTTCAGTATTAATTTGCACTAGCTTAGTGAGGTTGCAATAACCTGTTCGGTGTTATTTAGCACTGACTTAGTTGAGATGAGAAATGACAAATTTATATCTGAAATTAAAAATGCAATTCAGCGATTTGAATATTCGAAGCTAAAATAATGCATCATAAACCATAAATTATTAATTATTATTCAGCTAGGTACCTATACTCCCTATGTTATTCTTTTGTTCTGCAATTGTTATTCCTTAAAAGTCTTTTAGTGTATTCGTTTGCTGTGCAGGTTTTTAAAACAATTTTTAATTCATTTGAATTCATTCACAATGAAAGATTACAACAATATTTGTTGCCAAATCAAAAAACATTTTCCTGTTGATAAAATATATTTTCTTCATACTTTACACTGATAAATACATAATGAACAGATAGATATATACCTGATGGTAGACCAAGTGAGGGGTCGACAGTAGAGGTATCTTCCAAAAACACCTAAGGGAAGGTTCTTGAACTAGCTTAAAAAAAGATCAGATATAAGCACTTATAAATATAAATGGATGTAAATTTGTACATCGTATCTTCTCACATATGCTTAGAGTGATTCAGCAATATCTATTTCCGTCAATTGAAAATATATGGGCAAATCATCTCAACAGAAGTCATCCAAAATCCAAAAAAAATTTCACGCATTTCACTTTATTCACCTCAATCAATTTCACACTTTCGATTTATCATCACAAAGCACATACAAGAAACAGAGATAGATAAGAAGGTGAAACCATTCGCAAGTCCTGTTTTGACTATGCTGAGGACTCTTTGTAGAGCCGCCAAGAATTGGAACTATTGCTATTAACATTGTTGCCAAAGTTATTCGATTGGAATAATCAGTTCATCAGACACCATGGTTCTAACTGTGTGACCTCATAATTTGGTAATATCTGGCAACCATGTAAAAATACTGAAGACAAACTAAAGTAAACGTATGGGTTTTTCATATTTTTAGTGCGTATTTTGATTCAGTTGGTGTGAATTTTGAAACATGATTTGGGCGAAAAGCACTTCCAGGTGCTTTTTTTTGTTTCTACAAGCTTCAGAAGTAATACCTGATCATTTCTGTGAAATTATTATTCGAAACTTCAAACATGCAGTGTATATTTTCACCCAAGAGATGATTTTCTGATTTATGAAGCAATTTGTTTGTTAGATTGGTGTTAAAGCTTGATAAACACAGTGTGTTTTCAAATATTTTTCTATTCATTCTTGATTTGTGATAATGTGTTTCATAAATCACACCCCTTAACACTATATTCTTATAATTTCGATAAGAATGATAGAATTGTGACATAAAAAGGGAAAAATATGCTTGATAGTTTTGTATTAGCATTTACACCGGGATTTTTTTTAGAGTGTAGGTACCCATATTTGTAAATGGAGTACTTAAGAATACTGAAAAATTATCACTTTAAATAATGTAATATTGAAGTTGAATCCATGATGCATCCGACAGCAGTGAATCATAACTCATTATTCACTGGTGATTCATGGGTATTATTATGGCAGAGCAAACAGACGAATAAATAGGTGGATTATACTATAGTCGTGGATGAAGATGTTTCATTTAACACGTTCTATATGCACACATATTGAATGAAGCTCTAGCGAATATCTCTGTCTTTCCTGTTAGACCAATTCCCTAAAATAAAATAAATCGCGCATTAAATGAAATAGTCTCTCCAGGTATCCCACCATTGAAGTTTTACCCTGGTGTGAGAAATGTAATGTTCGGTATAACTTTTTCGATTCAAGGTACGGATAAAAGCTGACTTTTATTCTTTTACAGAATGGCACGTATGGATGTTCGTCTTTGTGCCCACAGGAGCATATTTCTCCAAAAGGATCCTGTCAGCATCCCAGACTAGTGGAGTTACCAGGTCATTGCTGTCGGGAGTGGATGTGTGATGGTCAAAAAGGTAGATTTATATTTCGATATAATTGGATCATTCTTGTCAAACATTTATTCTAATTCGATGTACAGGGTGGGCATATTTCGATGTTTTAGCACTACAACTTTTAAACCAGGGGAGATAGACAAAATCTGATACCCACTTCTCGATCTCTTTTTCTTAGAAACTAACAACAGTAGTATTCATTTTTGGCTACCTTCTTTTGTTTTCGAATTAGTAGCGAAAATTGGAAAAGTGGCAATATCGAAAAAAATTCATATCTCCGCTAATACTGATGATAGAGCTCTGAAATTAAAACATTATACAGGCACTTTTTACGTAGAATATAGTGGCGTACTCGCCTTTTTTGCACCATTTCTAATTACGGAGCTATGGCCCAAAGTTATGTTTTTTTAAATGGAAATACTAGATTTTTGTGACATTTTCTAAAAGCTTAATTTTTTCTGATTTCAAAAATATAAGTATAACATTATATGGTTTGTATCAATATGAGTATAGAAAATGGTCAAAAACCTATTTTCATCTGAGTCTCAATATTTTCTATGGTTTCAACTGTTGATGAGCACAGAAAAATGAAGCTTCCTATAACAAGAGCAGTCTCCTTCCGTCAATCTCATTATTTCTATGCTTCCAACTAATTTCTCCAAAATTCGAACATGGATATATTTCATAAAAACTTATATCTTGAAATGGATTTGGAAATAACAAAAAGATCCACATGATCCTCCGTTTCAATCGATATCCATAGCGTAACTAGAGCCGATTCATGGGGGGGGTTACCTTGCTAGTTTACTGGTAATGAAAGTAAAAAATTAATAAATTTTACTTTGATTTTTTTTTCTTTTTGACCAATGGGGGGGGTTGTATCCCCAATAACCCCCCCCTGGGTACGCCAGTGATCGATATACTTAGTTATAATGAAATGGATGCAAAAGAATATTTTTATTGCACTCCAGAATAAATACGCACAAGTGCTAAGTAGTCTATTTCAAATCGCATATGAAATAACGCATATAGATATGATTGAAGTTATCAATTCAATTAGAAAATTTATAAAGAAATAATATTTTTCAATACCTAATAGTGATTACAATAAAAGGTCAGTAGGTTATAATTAAGATGTCTTATTTTAGACATCTTAGTTATAACTTAGAATGAGGGATCAAGTTTCACAGCAGTCCATCTTGGAGAAATTGAGTGAAGAGCATAGAAATGAAAAGAATACTGGAAAGATATTGTGGTGATGCTAAATTTTTCTGTGCTCATCAACAGTTGAAACCATAGAAAATATTGAGACTCAGATGAAAATAGGTTTTTGATCATTTTCTATACTCATATTGATACAAACCATACAATGTTATATGAAATCAGAAAAAATTGAGCTTTTAGAAAATGCAACAAAAATCTAGTATTTCCATTTAAAAAACATAACTTTGGGTCATAGCTCCGTAATTAGAAATGGTGCAAAAAAGGCGAGTACGCCACTGGATTCTACGTAAAAAGTGCCTGTATAATGTTTTAATTTCAGAGCTCTATCATCAGTATTAGCGGAGATATGAATTTTTTTCGATATTGCCACTTTTCCAATTTTCGCTAATAACTCGAAAACAAAAGAAGGTAGCCAAAATGAATACTACTCTTGTTAGTTTCTCAGAAAAGAGATCGAGAAGTGGGTATCAGATTTTGTCTATCTCCTCTGGTTTAAAAGTTGTAGTGCTAAAACATCGAAATATGCCCACCCTGTACAGGGTTTTGGTGATTCGATAGGATCCTTGGAAAGTCATACAGGGTATTACATAATAATATGTCACAACTTGAGGGGGTGAATCTACATATAATTTAAAAAAAAAGTTTAAATAAACATGGGTCCGTTAGAGCTTCGTTACGGAGCTACAGGGTGTTGAAATTCCAAAAAAAATTGGTTTTTTCTTCATAATTTCTGCACTTTTTGAGATATACAGTCCAAATTTGGAATGAGAGGTATTTTCAACAGTCTCCATCATTGCACGTCCTGAAACTTAACTAGAATCTACAGGGTGTTTTTTTTTCGGAGCCATGTCTCCTTTTTCCCTCCCAAACTTTTTTGCATTACGCCACTGATCAGCATGAAATCAATTTCTGATATCTTCGTTGAATTTAAAAAACTTTTTTGACCTATGTGATTTTTTCGTATCACTAACCGGTTTCGAGTAAAATTTATTATTGAACGATTGTATGTTATTCGCTAAATGAAAAAAATATAGAAATACCCTATAGGTATGCCCAAAATTTGCTTTTATTTTGATATCTCGTCATCTGAGACTCAACCTAAGCTTGTTCAATATCAAACAATAGTTTCTTACTGGAAAACGGTTAGGGATAGGTACGAAAAATTGAACGCATATATCAAAAAATTGATTTTACGCTGACCAGTTTCGTACCGCGAAAAAGTTTGAGAGGGAAATAGGAGACATAGCTCTGAAAAAGAAAACACCCTGTAGATTCTAGTTAAGATTGAGGACGTGCAATGATGGAGACAGCTCGTATTCCTAATTTGGACTGAATATCCCAAAAACTGCAGGAGTTATGAGGAAAAAACCAGTTGATTGCTAGATTTATAGACTCGATTGTACTCGATTGCCCATGACAATCCTACATTTAAATAGGAGAAATCGTGTTTCAAAATGGCCCATTATTGTTCAATTCAATGCCTACCTCGAACTGAGCTTTTTACCTGGGCGTTCAATATAATCGAATAGGTGGAGGTCAGTTTTTAATTTTTTTCTCGTACTTCGACGGGCGCCCAAAAAAATGTCTCACTAGATTTGATATCTGTGTTCGAAATACTATTCAAAAAAATTTTTGTTGAGAATGCACCGCCCCCGGATAACCCCCCACACAGTAATCGCTAAAACCGTGGCTGGTCAGTTTTTAATTTTTTTCTCGTACTTCGACGGGCGCCCAAAAAAATGTCTCACTAGATTTGATATCTGTGTTCGAAATACTATTCAAAAAAATTTTTGTTGAGAATGCACCGCCCCCGGATAACCCTCCACACAGTAATCGCTAAAACCGTGGCTGGGCAGTTTTTAATTTTTTCTCGTACTTCGACGGGCGCCCAAAAAATGTCTCACTAGACTTGATATCTGTGTTCGAAATACTATTCAAAAAATTTTTGTTGAGAATGCACCGCCCCCGGATAATCCCCCACACAGTAATCGCTAAAACCGTGGCTGGTCAGTTTTTAATTTTTTTCTCGTACTTCGACGGGCGCCCAAAAAAATGTCTCACTAGATTTGATATCTGTGTTCGAAATACTATTCAAAAAAATTTTGTTGAGAATGCACCGCCCCCGGATAACCCCCCACACAGTAATCGTTAAAACCGTGGCTGGTCAGTTTTTAATTTTTTTCTCGTACTTCGACGGACGCCCAAAAAATGTCTCACTAGATTTGATATCTGTATTCGAAATACTATTCAAAAAAATTTTGTTGATAATGCACCGCCCCCGGATAACCCCCCACACAGTAATCGCTAAAACCGTGGCTGGTCAGTTTTTAATTTTTTTCTCGTACTTAGACGGACGCCCAAAAAAATGTCTCAATAGATTTGATATCTGTGTCAAAATACTATGCAAAAAAATTTTGTTGAGAACGCACCGCCCCCGGATGACCCCCTGCACAGTTATCGCTAAAACCGTGGCTGGTCAGTTTTTAAGTTTTCCCTTATATTTCGACGGACACTAAAAAAGTTCTAGATATTGGTAATTAGATATTAAAAAACAAATCACTCGTTCGTGTTTTTCCATGTGTAAGTTAATCTCATTATCATACATGAGATACATCTGGCAACACTGTCGCTAAATGACGCACGATTGTCCTCTATCCCAACATCGACAGTATACACGTCAAAAACCGTGGCTGGAAAAGTGTGGATAAGTTCACGCAAACGTCTACTTGTGCGATATTCTGCGATCTATCCAAAGCGTTCGACTGTGTATCTCACCAAATTCTTTTGGAAAAGCTAGCTTGCTATGGAATAAGGAAAATGCGCTTAGTCTTATTACCTGTTTCCTTTCCAATCGTACACAGATTGTTTATTATGAGGGGAGTACCTCTTTACCTCTAAAAATAAGTGTTGGTGTTCTTCAAGGTTCAAATCTTGGACCACCAATGTTCATCGTATACGTAAATGAACTCCCTAAGACATTTCCCACAAATAAAAATATTCAGTTTGCTGATGACACTACCCAGCTCATAAAATTAGTAAATGTAGCACAACTTAGACAAGAATCCGAAACCGCCCTTCAGAGCTTATCCCACTGGTTTGCCTCAAACAATCTGTCCTAAACGTGGGAAAAACAAATATAATGACCATTTCCCTAAAAGAACGTCAGGAAGTAGAATGTGTCAATTTTCTAGGGGTATATATTGATAATATCTTGAATTGGAAAACACATATCAGAGAATTAACCTCAAAATTGTCTCCACTCACATACCTACTACGTAGACTCACTCTGATAGCACCATCAAGTGTTGTTAAGTCCGCATACTTCGGACTTTTTCAATCAAGGATTTCATATGGCCTAATTTTCTGGGGGAATTCGACCGATGTGGAACAGGTTTTCAAGATGCAAAAAAGAGCAATTAGGATCATTTCAGAGAGGAAGGCACTCGATAGTTGTAGACCGCTATTCAAAGAACTCAATATATTGCCTCTTCCAGGTCTCTATATATATCAGTCTGTTAACTTTGTAAAAAAAAATATTTTAAAATATATAACGGTAAATAGCACTCATAGTTATAACACTAGACATGGTGAAAATCTCCTCGGCCCTAGACATCATTTGAGCCTAACACATAAGAGCTACATTCATTCGGCTATAAAATTATACAATTCTCTCCCAGTATCAATTAGAGAAATGTCCTTGGTGAGATTCAAACGAGAAACAAAAAACTTATATTGGAGATCTGTCCATACAACATTGAAGAATTCTTAAATAATTTGAAGTGAAAGTTAATTTCTTTGTTTCATTTCATCATTGCTTCATATATTTTTTTTTGTACATTGACGATGCTTAGCATATAAATGTATGTATTAAAGCAAATAAAGTATTAATAATAATAATAATAATAATTGTTTGGACCATTCAGTCCATAATCGTACAGATTTTTCGCGTCAATTGGTAACTACTGATGAAATATGGAACCACCACTACACACCAGAATCCATAGATCTATAATTACTATGGATGCAGAATCACGTGACTTAATAGAAGATCGAACACTTGGACATTAGTGAGAGAAAGACATATGCGATCTTATCGAAAAGAAAAGAGATGAACCAAGTTTGTGGGCAACTTATCAAAATCATATGAAAGATGTAAACAAATATTTATGTGACCACAGACTTTGCTTTGCCCACAAGGAGTTGATGCGTTGAATATAATTCAACTGACATTGCCCACAATAGATCCATCACATTCGACCAAGTGACCTCTCTTTCTCATGCGGTGTCCATTCTTATTAGGTCTATGCCAGAATCGAAAGAATTGGAAAAAGAATGAGTAGGACTGGGTGCAATCGCACATAAGCGAGAAAAGAATCAACCATCGGCCGGGAACGTTATGACGTCTGTTTTTTGGGATTCCGGTAGTATATTGTTCATAGACTATTCGGAAAAAGAAGAAACAATCACTAGCGATTATAACTGTGCATTATTGGACCGATTGAAATACGAAATCTCAAAAAAACGGCCACAACTATCGAAGAAAAATGCTTCTTTATGCAAGACATGGCACCAGCTCACAAATCAATAAAAACGATGGCACAAATCAATCAAACTACGCTTCGAATTGCTTCCTCATCCTCCGTATTCCTCAAATTATGCCTCAAGCGATTATTATCTGTTTCCAAACTTGAAGAGATGGCTCGAGGGAAAAAAATTTAAGACGGTTGAAGCGGTGGAGTGGCATATTTTGGCACGACAAATCTTACTATTCGAAAAGTATCGCAATGTTGAAAAATCGTGAGACTCATTGAATCCACCTGAATGGGAATCTGTTGAAGAATAACTAGGATTTTTTACCAAAATAGTTTCTTTGTCTGTAAACAAATGCGAGGGACTTTAGGAGATAATTCCTCGATGAAAATAAGCAGGGGTACTTCATATGATTTTTTTCCGAAATCGACTCCCCTTCCAAGATACAGCCTTTGGAAGGCGATGACGAGTTGGCAGTTTTAAATTTTTCACGGCTTCTCAGAAACACTGAGTCATAAAACTATACATAATATGAAGCACTAAGTATGTAGATGTTACTCACACAATTTAGTAAAAATGTGTGAGTAATATCTACGTTATGAATCATATTATACAGGGTGTCTGGTGAGGAATGGGACAACGTTTAGGTGGTGATGAGGGATGTCCCAAGGAGTGAGAAAATGCCATTCGAAATCATCTGAGGTACATGGTTCCTGATATACAGGGGGTTTTAGAAAAAATTAAGAAATTTCAAATGACCATAATTCACGAAATAAAAGAGCTAATCCGATGATTTTTCGTATGAACAATGATAGAGTGAGTACGAATCTGTTTGAACGAAAAATTCGAAATAAAATCAGATCCGGACTCAGAAATTTCAGTTTTTCTGAAATAAGGTAAAAACAACACCCTGTATGCGGTTTTCAATTTTTTTGACTTCAGATTCTGAGAGAGCAGGAAAAATACTTTCGAACTCAACTGTCAACACGAATGGCACAAATTTTCCCTGCTTTCCATGACCCTTCGAATGTCAATCTTCCGATTTTCGCTCCTTACATATTATTTTCTCGACATTTCAAATCACCATAATTCAGGAAATATGAGAGCTTATCCGATGATTTTTCGTATGAACAATGATAGAGTGAGTACGAATCTGTTTGAACGAAAAATTCGAAATAAAATCAGATCCGTACTCAGAAATTTCAGTTTTTCTGAAATTAGGTAAAAACAACATCCTGTATGCGGTTTTCAATTTTTTTGACTTCAGATTCTGAGAGAGCAAGAAAAATACTTTCGAACCCAACTGTCATCCCGAATGACACAAATTTTCCCTCCTTTCTATGACCCTTCGAATGTCAATCTTCCGATTTTCGCTCCTTACATATTATTTTCTCGACATTACAAATCACCATAATTCAGGAAATATGAGAGCTAATCCGATGATTTTTCGTATGAACAATGATAGAGTGAGGACGAATCTGTTTGAACGAAAAATTCGAAATAAAATCAGATCCGGACTCAGAAATTCAGTTTTTCTGAAATTAGGTAAAAACACACCCTGTATGCGGTTTTCAATTTTTTTGACTTCAGATTCTGAGAGAGCAGGAAAAATACTTTCGAACTCAACTGTCATCCCGAATGACACAAATTTTCCCTCCTTTCTATGACCCTTCGAATGTCAATCTTCCGATTTTCGCTGTCGTACAAAGATAATCACAGAGACGTTTCAGTGTTAATGTGTGGTGCGCAGTTTATGATAATAGGTCCTCATTTTTTCGAAGAAAGACTCACCGGAGAAATTTATAGATATTTCCTTATGAATGTTCTTCCTAATTTATTAGGGAATATTAATCAAAGAGGACTTATCTTCCAGCATGATGGAGCCCCCCACATTTCTCAATTTTAGTGAGAATCATTTGAACGAGGTCTATCCAAATAGATGGATAGGTCGTGGTGGTCCAAAAGCATGGCCACCTCGGTCCCCCGACATGACACCGTTAGATTATTTCCTTTGCGGACACCTTAAAACTATGGTGTACGGGCGAGAAATAAATACAAGGAAACAATTAATTCAGCGCATAATAGATGCATGTGACGAAATACCAAACAACCCGAATGTGATAAGGAAAGCAGTTTTGAACTTAATGAAAAGAGCAGATAAATGTGTAGAAGTTGGTGGTTTTCATTTTGAACAATATTTGAAGAAAATTATTAATCTTCCAAATTTCGCATTTTTTTATAATTTTTATAAAAATTTTGATTCGGGATGAGAGTTGAGTTTGAATGTATTTTTCCTGCTCTCTCAGAATCTGAAGTCAAAAAAATTGTAAACCGCATACAGGGTGTTGTTTTTACCAAATTTCAGAAGAACTAAAATTTCTGAGTCCGGATCTGATTTTATTTCGAATTTTTCGTTCAAACAGATTCGTACTCACTCTATCATTGTTCATACGAAAAATCATCGGATTAGCTCTTATATTTCCTGAATTATGGTCATTTGAAATGTCGAGAAAATAATATGTAAGGAGCGAAAATCGGAAGATTGATATTCGAAGGGTCATAGAAAGCAGGGAAAATTTGTGCCATTCGAGATGACAGTTGAGTTTGAATGTATTTTTCCTGCTCTCTCAGAATATGAAGTCAAAAAAATTGAAAACCGCATACAGGGTGTTGTTTTTACCTAATTTCAGAAAAAATGAAATTCCTGAGTCCGGATCTGATTTTATTTCGAATTTTTCGTTCAAACAGATTCGTACTCACTCTATCATTGTTCATACGAAAAATCATCGGATTAGCTCTCATATTTCCTGAATTATGGTCATTTGAAATTTCCTAATTTTTTCTAAAACCCCCTGTATATCAGGAACCATGTACCTCAGATGATTTCAAATGGCATTTTCTCACTCCTTGAAACATCCCTCATCACCACCTAAACGTTGTCCCATTCCTCACCAGACACCCTGTATACAGGGTGTCCCGTAATTAGACCGACAAACTTCTAGCGGACATTAAAGATCGTATTTTAGACAGATTCGACCCGAATCTTATAATGCAAAATTGCTTCGTTAAGGAGCTAGTGCCCTTTGAAGATGACGTCCTGGTTCACACTTTTGCCACATATTCGCAAAACAGAGTCACATAAAGTGCTGAAAGTTACACATTGGCTAATATGAAAAATACGATTAGATTGAATTCAATTCTTCCATGTCAAGCACAATCGTATCAATTGGAGGGGGGCGAAGGGTATTTTTAGTTAACACTTTTTCAACATTCATTATTTCGCGAGATTTACATCATATTCATAAACTCTGATGTTTTTTCTTGAAAACAGATGCTTTTGTATAGTAACGCCCAGATTAAATTCAAAACAAAAGTGAACATTGAGTACTTAGTGAAAAGAGAGAAAATATCAGAAATAAATTTTTTTCAGAAATGGTGCATCTGGGCGTTATAATACAAGAACATCTTTTTTCAAGAAAAACATCAAAGTTTATGAATATGATGTAAATCTTGCGAAATAATGAAAGTTAAAAAAGTTTCAACTAAAAATACCCTTCGTACAACCCCTCCTCCCCCAAATGATACGATTGTGCTTGACATGAAAGAAATGCACTCAATCTAATCGATGCGTATTTTTGATATTAGCCAATGTGTAAACTTTCAGCACTTTATGTGACTCCGTTTTGCGAATATGTGGCAAAAAGTGTAAACAGGACGTCATCTTCAAAGGCCACTAGCTCCCTAACGAAGCAATTTTGCATTATATGATTTGGGTCGAATCTGTCTAAAATACGATCTATAATGTCCACTAGCAGTTTGTCGGTCTAATTACGGGACACCCTGTATAGTCTAATGAGTCAGTGTTTTTTAGGGCTTCTTAAAAAATCTGAAAACTGTCAACTCATCATGTTCTTCTAAAGGCTGTATCTTTGGAGGGAGGTCGATTTCGAAAAAAACTTATTTGAACTACCCCTGCTTATTTCCATCGAAGAATCATCTCCCTAAGTTCCTCGCATTTGTTTACAGACAACCTGAATATTGAACGACCTGGTATATTGAGGTGAATGAAAAAAAAACAAAATACCGTGATCCACAACCAGGATGAAATAACGGTGGCGATAACGCACTCTTTCCACACTTTCTATCTAACAAACGTTATTCCCTCCTCGAATGGAATGAAATCCTGTTATGCACCACTCCTAACGACCCTTAAAACGAAACATCGTATACTCTCGGCCTCTTCCCCTACAGATCCGCAGAGAAACGAAACAATCTCAACATTCGGAATGAATTGCATTCTCGACTGCTGCCACGGTTCCAGGACATGCTCGTGGCCCTCCAGAGCACCTCATTAAGCCGGAAGGGCTCAATTTTAGCTAGGCAAAGCGACAGAATAATTATTTCATTCCTTTGACGCAAACATGTTATCTCCTCATTTTCTCCCGTCTATACCGTAACCGAAGTCAAAGGGAATACGTAGGCTGTAAATAAAATAAGAAGCTTTACACCATAACATCAATTTCATTTTGAATTGATGTCAATGCGAATACATCTAATAACCTCTTCAAAAACACCGCTCCGATCTGTCTTCAGAAGCGAATGGATATTTTACCTTTTGCTCGTTTTTCCTACAGCATAAATTAGGATAAGGTTTGAAATGATATTCAAACTCAATTATATTGGTAACATACCGCAGAAAATTCAGAAACATTTAATTTCTCAGTTTGACCGGGCAAGAATAATAGCAAAACGAGTTTGAAAATTCCTGGGACTTCAGTGAAGCGCATAGTGGCTCTTTGCAACCAGTATCATAAGAATACGGTTGAAATCCTTCAAACTTGTGGACGAAAAGACCCTTTAGAGTAGCTCTACTATCACCTCGACATAGAGCTACCCGTCGACAATGAGCAAAGCACCACAAAGACTGGATTTTGCAAAAATGGCGCAACGTACTTTTTTCTAACGAGCCACGGTTAGATTTACAGAGGTATAGTCGACGAGAAAGGTTTTGGGGAGATCCAGGCAGACAGAAGCGATTTAATTTCTTTCGGAAAGTTGTGCCCTTTCAAGACAGATAAATAATGTGCTAGGGGGTTTATTGTTTGGTCGCCACCTCCCTGATTATAGCTGAACAAACAATGACTGGTGCCATCTACGTAGAAACATTTTGAATTAATCATTGACCCCTGCCATACGAATTTTGGAAACAGTTCATTTATCAGGATGATAACGCATTACCAACCGCACACGAAGGGTTCAAAACGTTCTTCAAAAAAACAATATCCATAGAATGCACGGGCCAGCAACCTCGCCAAACATAGGATAAAAAAAGATTTTTACTCGGTGTGTTTTGCAGTTTCCAGTTTTCAATTAAAATTTTTTTCATCTAATATTGATAGATATTTTTCATCTGACAAGGAAATTGCAGTTTTTGAATACGGACCTGCAATTTGAATACATTTTTTTCTCGACCGAAAATATGTATAGTAACAAGCTCACCAAATATCAGCGGAAAATTTGCCATATTGAGGAAGATATGGGAGTTTATATTTTTAGCAGTTTTGCAAAAAAAACCTTGAAACTCTGAAACTAATAGTCTTATGGGACATTTGAACCCACAATCCTCATTCAGTTTGAGGTCCTCCTTCTCAGTTAGCCGTTGTTCTCTCACGTCACCCTGTAAACTGAGCACCTCTCTAATAGTGCTTAAACACTGCTTGACAATCTTTATTGGTTTACTAGCTTTTTTACCCGCGACTTCGTCCGCCTACCGACCCTCTAAGTTAGAAAGTGATCAAATACTAACTTGAAGTCAAAATCATTTCAGTAGCTATGGCGTCATGCGCTCTTGACACGATCACGCTAGATTTCCGTGGGAATGAGGTATTTTCCCGCCGTAAAAAAGTAGCCTGTGTCCGTGCCTAGAATCCTATCTTTATATTAACCAAGTCTTATAAAAATCCGTTCAGACGTTAAGGCGTGAATGAAGTAAACTTTTAAAACAAACGATTAAAAATCACTAACTTAATTAGTTTTCTGCCTACTGCCTACGCCTTAAGTAGGATAGCATGAATATTAATAGCCCCTATCCTTTTCTAGGTTACTATCTATCACCTAACTAAATTTCATCAAAATCCGTTCAGCCGTATAGGCATGATAGAGCAAAACTCCCAGCAAAAACCATAGAAAAATCACTAACTCAATTCAGTTTTCTGCCTACTTCCTACCCCCTAAGTACGATGACGTGATCATTTTGATCTTATATCAGTTTTTAGGTAACCATCTATTACCTTACTAAATTTCATCAAATCTGTTCAGCCGTTTAGACGTGAAAGAGCAAAAGTTCCTAACAAAAACGACTAAAAATCACTAACTCAATTTAGTTATCTGCCAACTGCCTACCCCCTAAGAACGATGGCGTGATTATTTATAGCCTATGACCATTTCTAGGTTATCATCTATCACCATACCAAATTTCATCAAAATCCGTTCAGCCGTTAGGCGTCAAAAAGTAACAGACAGACAGATAGACAGAGTTACTTTCGCATTTATAATATTAGTATGGATGACCATTTCTAGGTTATCATCTATCACCATACCAAATTTCATCAAAATCTTTTCAGCCGTTTAGAAGTGAAAGAGCAAAAGTCCCAACAAAAACGACTAAAAATCACTAACTCAATTCAGTTATCTGCCTACTGCCTACCCCCTAAGAACGATCGCGTGATTATTTATAGCCTATGACCATTTCTAGGTTATCATCTATCACCATACTAAATTTCATCATAATCTGTTCAGCCGTTTAGACGTGAAAGAGCAAAAGTCCCAACAAAACGACTAAAAATCAGTAACTCAATTTAGTTTTCTGCCTACTGCCTACTCCCTAAGAACGATGGCGTGATTATTCATAGCCTATGACCATTTCCAGTTCATCATCTATTACCATACTAAATTTCATCAAAATCTGTTCAGCCGTTTAGACGTGAAAGAGCAAAATTCCCAACAAAAACGACTGAAAATCACTAACTCAATTTAGTTATCTGCCTACTGCCTACCCCCTAAGAACGATGGCGTGATTATTTATAGCCTATGACCATTTCTAGATTATCATCTATCACCATACCAAATTTCATCAAAATCTGTTCAGCCGTTTAGACGTGAAAGAGCAATAGTCCCAACAAAAACGACTAAAAATCACTAACTCAATTTAGTTATCTGCCTTCTGCCTACCCCCTTTCTCTCATCAGTCAGTGACCGGGTTTCAAAAACAGAGAGTGACCGTTTTGTGGAATGTTACAATTGAATGCAGACCTTTTAATGTTACGCATTAAACCAGGTATTACGTCAATCAAAAAACTGTAATAGCCATCAGCCGCATCACAAGCAGTTCCCTCGAAATGACAGTCAGAATGTTCCTTTTTACCCACGATATCTTTATAGATAGCCCACATACATTTCATTTTATTATCAGATACAGAGACTTTTTGATGGAAGTGGTCTGAACGCCCTTTTAACAGCAATTTGTTATACTTTTTCTTAAAGCTGTCATAGGTTTGTTTCATTTCAGGTGAGTATTGCTGAACTAACTGTAATGCAGAGAGTAGTTTGTTTTCATTGAAAAGTATCGACTATGTGGCTCGAAGGACCATGAAAAATATCCTAGCTCGAGGATTATGAAAAATATCAACTATTTCGATCCGTCTTTAGGGACCCTTGAAATAGAAGATTATGCAATTGTCCTAAGTTGTAGGACCACGAAAATACACTCATATTCTGCTGTGGACAAAATATAATGTTGATTAGGTGCGTGATTGAAATTAAACACTATCTACTTAAAGCTATTTAATTAACACCTAATGCAATGATCAATAGAACTAACAGCTTTGAGTTAGTGATACCTGTACTTTTGAATGCACTGATTTGAAAGATTATTCTCTGTTTGAGAATGTGTTCACTGTTCGACTTTTACCAATGCACTGCCTGACCTGTTACGTTAGGTCGATCAGACCCTTTCAAGTACCACTTGAACTTGGGGCTGTTGCTAGGCAGTTTTACTACACACTACCCTGTGGAATTCAGGGATATTTCTAAATATAGATCTAGACTGAATATTTGTTCACATTTATAGTCGAACGAAATATTCAAGTCCATATAAAATTCTACATTTATATTCCTCAATATCTGGATCAAATGCTGTGTTTTTTTTTGCGCCGTTGTACTGATATCTTTTTGAAATTATTTATCGAGAGCTCTCGAAAGATTTCAAAATTTCGAAAAGATATCAGTGAAACAGTTCCACTGAGCATTAACCTGACTCTCATTCAAATTATGCTCCTCAGACCAATCTTGCTAAATCAATCTTTCAACAAACATTTTTCTGTTTTCATGTGAATAAATTTGTTTGTAGTATGGATAATACTGAATGTTAAAATTCAACGAGAAAGAGAGTCTAAGCCCCAAGTGATTCGAGACTGACGTATGAGTATACTGCACATCAGTAGTACATATTATTTGATTACAGTGTGTGAATACAAGTTCTTGATGTAGCAGGTATTCTAGTGTCGGAACAAATTCAAATGCATATGAATTGAGCAAAAGATTCATTCTGACAATATTTTCACAATAATCTTTCAAAATAATATTGAAATCACCGCATAGTGGCTCTTTTCAACCAGTATCATATCACAAGGATACTATTGCATTTCCTCAAATTCGAGGACGAGAAGACCCTTTAGAGTAGCTCTGCTATCACCTCGGCATAGAGCTACCCGTCGACAATGAGCAAAGCACACCAAGACTTGATTTTGCAACAATGGCGCAACATAGGGGAAGTATGCCTATGATGGCATCCTGCTTATGATGGCACACTTCAAAGAAGTCTGTTAACATCAACTGAACAAACTTATATTCACTGAGTTTATATGCCAGATGGCATTTACGTTTGATATACGTAGTTACACCTTGAATACGTGGCAATTTGTGACTGTTATAAGAGTTCAATCATTTCGGTAAGTGTTGATGTATGATAGTTATTTCATTCTTTTTCGTTTTATTTGGATATTCAAAAAATCTGTGTAAAAAATTATTATACTTTCCTTTAATCACTCTATAACAATGCTTTAAGTGTGAAAGTTTTAGGTTTTTTCGTCTTTTTAGTACCTTTTTCGCTTTGTTGAAAAATATATGTTACTTATGCTTATGATGGCATAGCCAGAGTGTTCCTATGATAGCATAGGGTGCCATCATAGGAAAAAGAATCAAGATCAAGAGACGATTCCTCCAAAGCCTGGTACTTCGCAAGAAATATTAGAGGTATCCGAAAATAATGAAAATGGTTTCAAGTGAAGTATCGAGATCATTGAAAATCATACAAGAACTCTCACCATTGCAAACTACCGTTGCAGAATCAACAGTTAACAGAGGAAGAAAAGGAGAAAAAGTTGGAATCCTCAATACAACCCCTGACATAAAAGAAAAGAAGTTGGAAGAAGAAGAGAAGACAAAGAAAGAGAGAGAGAAGCTAGCTAGAAAGGTCAAAAGACAGATTAAGTTCGTAGAAGAAAATGAGGAAAATGAAGAAAGACATTAGGATGATGATTCAGATGCCGCTTGTCTTTATTGTTATAAGCTGTTGTCCATGTCTCGACCAAGGAAAAATTGGTTGCGTTTCCAGAAATGCGCCAGCTGGTGCCATGCCGAGTGTGCTAGTGCAAATCATATTCGTATGTGACTTGTGCGTATAAAAATTATATTTTTATATTTTGACGATGCCAAAGAATGTAAATTTAGTTTCTTTACACTTATATTTTCATTTTCATGAATAAGGACTGCTATTTTCTTCAATAAAACATTTAAATAAATAATATCATTTTATTTTAAGTAATATGCCATCAAAGGACATACGTGATCTTATGATGGCACCCGTGGCCAAATTTTAAAAAGTGCTATAATCCAAATTTTCGAAAATTTATATTGAAACTATATTTAAGAATGCATACTATATACGAGTAGCAGTAAATCTGTACATTCGATGACATAAAAAAATATTCCTTCAATGAAATATGTAAATAATTCGTTAAGGGTGCCAACATGGGCACACTTCCCCTACTCTTTTCTAACGAGCCATGGTTTTGGGAAGATCTAGGCAGTCCAGAGCGATTCAATTCCTCTCACGAAGTTGTGCCCTTTCAAAACGGATCAATAATATACTAGGGGGTATTATGTTTGGTCGCCGTACCTCTCTCATTTAAATTGAACCGAAAATGACTGGTGCCATCTACGTAGAAACATCTTTGAATCAATCATAATCCCCTTGCACATTTATCAGGAGGATAACGCCTCACCAACCGCAGACGAACGGTTTAAAACATTCTTCAAAAGAACAAAATCCATAGAATGAACGGGCGAGCAAACTCGTGGATCCAATTAGGGACGTATGGGATTACTAAAAGAAAGCAATATCCAATGGCCAAAACCCACCCTCAATGTTTCAGGAATTTAGTTCAGCACGCAGAAAGAATGGAACGATATGTCTCAAAATTTTATTAATGACTCGATTCGTGTGATGTGTAAGTGTATTGGGCAGTTGATTGCAAGAAGAATTGAATTTGTACTTGGCTCGTAGCCCTCCGGATCCCTTCATTAAGCCGGAAGGGCTCAATTTTAGCTGGGCAAAGCGACAGAATAATTATTTAATTCCTTTGACGCAAACATGTTACCTACTCATTTTCTCCCGTTCATACCTCAGCCGAAGTCGAAGGAATCAATGGCTAGGCTGTAAATAATAGTATTTTATTCAATGAGCGGTAATGCAGGTCAAAACACACGCAGATGAATTTTGCACCACGAGCCGCCAGGCGAGTGATGTAATTCATCAAGTGTGTTTTGAGCATTACCGCGAATTGAATACTATACTTTATCCACGACTTCTTCAGTAAAATTCAAATTAATCTGCATTTAAAAAATTTTGAACAGTTGTCAATAGCGTTGACAACATTTCGTAAAACCGTCATACCTCTGTACTCTGTGGTCGGGAATCAAATCAGAGTGTCTAACTAATCAAATCAAGTACTTTCGCAACTTCAAAAATTTACGTTTTCCAAAAATAAATCTGGAATAAATCGCTAGAACGGTATCTTGATGGCTGAAATAGATTTCCGGATCGATCCTACTTTTTATTCATTTTTTTTGTAAGCAATTTCATTCTTTCTAGGTATTTTTATTAGCGGTGTTAGGGGAGAGTCGGGTAATTGTGCGCACCTAAGCCAAAATTGAAATATTTCAGAAATTACAAACGATTGAACTTCTAGATTTTTCGTCAAGATTCTTAAATGGTTTGGCTATAAGTTGCTCTAGTATATTTGAAATAAAAATGCATGTTATGAGTTTAAAATATAAAATTTGAAAAATGAACATTGCGCACAATTACCCGAAGTATGCGGCTACTGGTGCGCATTGAAAACAGGAACCAATAACACAATTTGTGGACATGAGAAGGTACTCTTTTATTGAATAAGAGAAAAAATAATAAATAAACGAAACTCATTGTCTTCCGTTTCCAGATCGTCCAACTCGTCATCATTATAAAGCTCACTTTCTGATATATCTTCAGATTCACTGCTCTCTTCGAACAATTTTCTTTTTGTACTTCTCTTCTGACTTGCTTTGCGTCCTTTTATAAAATTTTTCCTATTTTCACTTTGTTCTTCTTTTTCTTTCAATTAACCGTGCCTAAATGCTAATCCTGCGCACTGCGCCCAATTAACCGAAATGAGTAGTTCAACTTTTGAATCCCATAAAACAGTAAAAAAACTTTTTTTGCCTAAACTAAATATATCAGTTTCAAGGAGACTAATTAAGCAACCTATTGAAGAAAACGGTTTTTTAAAAATGTAAAAATTAAAATACTTACGGCTTATTTTCACTGAGACATTCACTACTGCAACACATACGTGAACAACCAAGTGGTCATTTTGGATATAAAAGGTGCAGTAACTTACCCTTTTTGTATGTGAAAGAACATAATTTCATCAAGAGATGGCTTCTGCATGATGAATACGAAATTATATTACCCAATTGTGGAAATAAAGGTATGCGCACGATTAGCCGCTGCGCACAATTACCCGACTCTCCCCTATGTGCGGGTGTTATTATAACACTCGCTTTTCGGTTCATAGACATGTCTACGGTGTGTTATGACTACTATTACACATAGAAATTAGTTCAATGGAGCGGATACACCATCACATTGATTTCATTTTGAATTGATGTGAATGCGAATACCTCTAATAACCTAACACCGCTCTGATCTGTCTTCAGTAGCGAATGGATGTTTCACCTTGTGCTCGTTTCGTTATACAGCATAAATAAGGATTTTTTTCTGACCGAATCAATATTAGGCCATATCGCCTTAGTTACCATATGTCATTTGGAGCTTGTATCAAAAATTTCTTGATCTGCTCCCGGGACAACACTGCTGATTTTTCGGGAACCGATCCTTTATTTTTGTTCTCAACAAATAATCGAATAATTTGGCATTCGTTTTTTCCTTCAAATGTAGCATGGATCTCAACATAGATAATTTTGGCCATAACGTGTTTGGTGAATATTCCTGCAACAGAAGATCGAATGAATTAATCATACATTGAAAAAACAAAAATCAGAGCAACACACCAAGTCTTCAAAATATGCTAGCAAAATATTTTCTTTTTTTTGATACGTAGATAAATTAAAAATAGTAATCATCGAAATGAATACAATCTTCAATTTATAGGCTCACAGAACCTTCTTCATGCGGACTGGGATGATTTTTCAAGATGTTGTCAGTTAGGGAAGAGACAGACCGGTTTCGGCCTCATTAGGTCTCGTCAGTGTCCCATATCCCTCAGAGACAACATCCTATTTGTTGGGGAGTTTTCGTATTAATAATGAGTAGAAAGAGACTGGACTGTAATGTGAATTTCAAAATACTCCCAACATATCACGAAAAGGATAAGTGAACCCAAACCAACAAAAACTTCTTACCTTTCAATGGTCGAACTTTACGAATGGATCTGTAGTGTACTCACGCTCCAGAAGCAGAGTGATTGAGCTCAACAAACTGAACTAGACGTGGAGATCCTTTGGAATGAAGTCCTGTCAAGGTAAGTTCGGTTCCCCTTATCCTTGCTGCCTTTTGCACAGCACGCCACTGGTACGAATTACGTACTTTTCACAACGGAGTCTTATATTTCGAATGAAATATTCAAAGGAAGCAATTTTACTAATCGAAAATGATTTCGTACGGAAGCAGAAAATTAATTAATTCGGAAACTGTAATAATATATCTTTCGCATGAAACGTAAAGATGGATACTGGTTTTTAAAACGAAATGTGTTAATATCACACTCGCTGCGGAACGCGGGGGCAAAAACTACCACAGCTGTTGTTAAATTATTTACTTCAACGGATACAAATAAATAAATCGCGGGTATATTATTATAATGAATGAAATTGTGGAAATTTGAATTTAAATGAAAGAAACGTTCACTTTGGCGTGAACACTATTGAAAAACTTCTATGTATCAAAAATTTGTTAGGTTAGCCTCCTTAAAGGCAAAGAATTTTTTTGTTTGTCATTTTTTCTTTATCTCAAAATATTTCGTTGACACCGTCCACCAAACTTTTTCTTTTCCACTCCTGAAAGCCGTCATAGTCTTCACTATAGGCAGCTCAAGATTTGGCCGGAATAAAAAATTAATTGCTTTCGCGGCTTGAGTTTCGACGCAGTTCGACATTATTTCAATATTTTTATTTCTGACAAGAAGTCAAAATAAAACCAGTCAACCATGATTCTCACAAACACGGCCCATAGCAAAGTTAAAAATTTACAATAATTTATTAATTTTATTTGTTTCTCATTTGTAAACGTCAGATTCCAGAAACACAATATTAATCAAGGAAGTTTATTTTCTCAAGTCACTAACTTGTAAAATTGACAGTTAACTTGTAAAACTTTTACAAGTTAGTAGTATTATTTACATTGAAAGTTGTCAAGTACTTGCTTCTAATTTAATTTATTCTTCTAATCTCAGAGTTCCTGGAACAAATATTTTTGGTAATAAATGTTATAAAAGTATAAAAAAACGATATGCATACCTTGTTTCATTTGGATCTGACCTTTTTCGTCAGAAATCAGCAAATATTCTCGAAGGAATTCCCTCTCGTAAAGCCACTGACAGTTGTCATAATTTTCCGATGTCATAAATAATCATAAATAGCTTACGACATTTGCGACAAATTATTGAGATTTTTTTGGAATTTATCCCACCTTTTTACAAACGAGAAACAAATAAAATATAAAACAATACACGCAAGGTAACGGGTTTTACTGGCTCAAGGAGGAAACTGACTCGCCTGCGGCTCGTCAATTATATCCTCCATTCGCCAGTAAAAACCCTCTTACCTTGCTAGTCCTAATGTTATGTACTATTTTCATTTTGAAAACGATATTACAACACGAGAAATATGAATACATTTCCCACGGTTGCCTATACATCCCTCGGGCTTCGCCTTCGGTATGTAACTAGGACAATCTCGGGAAATATACTATTCATATTTCCCTAGTTGTAATAATAGCTAAAGGTTTGAATTGATAGGTAAAACTGGGGTTGGTTGTGACAAGGGCGAATGTAGTGACGAAATTTTTTTCGCTCAATTAATACATGTCTTCTGCTTAGCGATTACTCCATATGAAACGTTTATAGTTATTGCGGATGTATTCTGATGGTGAAAAACACACTTCACTATCATAGAGGGTGTTTCAGAATAAGTTGACCAAAATTCGGGATCTTCATCCTTAGATGATTTTATGACATAATTTTCCTATGGACTATGTCTCTCTGACGAATCATTTCTGAGATACAGTGTGTTAAAATATAAAAAGTGATTTGCCTTTTGGTAGGTTATGGGTACGCATCAAATTATTTTCAATTTTTATCAGTACTTAACGTCCTCACAAACAAAAATGGTATATTTTTTACTTGCGTCATAAACTAAAATATTATTTCATCTGATAGAATCATCAAATTCGTCAAGACATAGATTAAAGCAGATAAGTGCCTTTATTTTTTTTTTTTGACAGAGGATAATCGACACAAGATTAGAGAAACTCATATCGAGGACCAATTTTCTGTGAATGTATGGATAGGAATGATAAGTGATTAATGTGATTATTTGGTTGGACCTTTCGACTCTTTCCGGATGGAAATTCACCAGTTTTATTGCAAGATATCACCATTTTGAAAATAAACGCGATGTGGTTTTTGCACGACATTTTAAAAGTAATCAAAAGAAATTCATAACTCTCTTAAGGGGCCCACTCACTAAGAAGGAAGAATGCGCAGTTAAGTATCTGCCCGTTTGCTGTAACGCAAACGTGTGCATTCATATTTCCCACACACATACACTTTTGCGTGTTGGTTTGGATGTGCGACAAGCGTGAGATGACGTCGAAAAAAGATCTGATGTTAATGACAGTGGCGTGTGTTGTTATTAAGGAAAAAATATCCAAGGTATAAATATCAAACCCGACACTCGGTTGCTAAACCTATGAAACGTGCAGAGACTTGTTGCCCATACACGGTCGTTTTTGGTCATTCTTCCACGTACGGTGAAGAATACACACACCACACGACGGAGATATTGCGCATTCCAAATTTACGCCATACACACACTGTTTTAACTGTACGCCGTACAACGCGCATTCAAGTCTTCGCGCTTCCCTCTTAGTGAGTGGGCCCTTTTAGATGAAACAGCATTATATTTTGTTATCTCACAAAGTATTCGTTGCAGGTAAAAGAATCATTATACGATTCTCATCATAAATACTGTGAGGGTTACGTAGAATGATTTAAAATTCGAAAAAAGCATTGGCTTGCCAATTTTTCCACCAAATTTATTCGGAGAGAAGTGTGTTTTCTGGTGAAAATTAATAGTTATTTAATCAACTAGGTTATTAAAGACAGATATCGATTGATTGATTGAGTTTGTCTGAAGAAGGTGTCTGATATAGCCACCGAAACGTTACAATATCCTTTTAATTTGTTTCATTTTTTAGTTTTACTGTTAGGCAACAATTTTTCAAGACCAATTTGCTCCTGACAAATAAGTGCAAAGTTTTTCGCAAGAGCACTTCACCTTAATCAAAATTTTTTAATTATTTATGTTTCAGAGACTGGGAGTGAAAACCTATAAAGTTTCTAAGAAATATTAAAGTTAGAGACTAACGTTCAAGATATTTTATAATCAATAGTTTGAGACCATTAGTTGCTTAATTAATAACCGAATTGATTACAAGATTTTTCCGACGATCTCAACATGAATTTCAATTGCGTATAAATCTTTGATTGAAATACATTCTCATTTTGAACAAGGAATACATTTGACATGATGGAATTTCTATGTATCTATGTTGATTCAGCATTAAAATAGGTTATCAATGTTAAATTTTGCACACATTGAAATCACCTTTCATTTCGAGGTCGGAAAAAAAAATAATTTTGAATTGAAATTCCCGAATTTGAGCACCATACTCTGAAATACCCTGTATATACATTCTCTCAAGCAAACAAAAATTTTTTTCATTTCTCTATCATACCTCAAAACAGGTCAAAGGGTATGGACAAACGACAGACTATAAAGAAACTAAAAGATTGACACCATAAAATCGAATCCATTTCAAATTGATGTGTGTTGAACTCAAAGCAAATCGAATTTCTACTCATAAAAAAGCACTCGGATCTGTCGTCAGTAGCGAATGAATCTTTCACCTTTCACTCAAAGAAATATAGGAATCGAACCACTTTGTCAAACGGTAAAAAAAATGTGTTTGAAGTTTCCATGCAGAAGAAATTATTCTTGTGATAAAAATTCGACAATATTTATTTTGTTCATGAATATAATTCAAAGTTTATACTTTTTTGCACCCATAGACCTGATGATACACCTGCACAGGCTAGTATTGAATTATTTTTTGAAGGTATTAAGCTTATTGTAGATAAATGTGTTTGTGAAAATGTAAATTTTGTATTAGCGGGTGATTTCACTCAAGGCCGTAGCGAGAGGGGGGTCCAATAGGGTACGGACCCACTCCCGAAAATTTTCAGAAGTACAGGATTAGATCATTTTCCTTCGAAAACTGTAATTTTTTCATTAGGTGGACCCCGCTCCTACCCCAAAATTTTTTTCTGACTATGGCCTTGATTTCACTAGTGACGTTTTGGGAGATTCTATATCAAAAAGGGGCTTTCTAACGTTGGTGAAAAGCTATGGTGGAAATCTAACTATTACACAGCCTACTAGAGTCACCGAGCATTCTACTTCCTGTCTTGATAATACAGGGGTTACATAATAGTAAGTCACAACTTAAGGGGATGAATCTACGTATAATTTAAAGAAAAAATATTCATATAACCATAGGTTCGCAAAAGCTTCTATGAGGAGAATTTGTTTCGATATTTCTGAGACCACATCATATTCCACAGTTTGAGATTTGGTATTCTAAGGGAGAATAAATAAAAATTAAAAATTTGATAACAACTTTGTCGATTTGAAGTTTATGTTGATTAAATAAATCGATAAATAAATAAACTTAAAAGAGTCTCAAAAAATACAACTTCTAGTCAGTTTCGATGGCCTGGATTTATCTTTATATCTCATTTGAGTTTGTTAAGGAACCAGATCGGTTAAGTAGTTTCGAAGAAATTATCTCTGCAATATTGGAAAATTTGAAGATTTGTCGTACTCTTCAGAAGATATTGTGCTACCTGTAAGGTAAAACGTAAAAACGATAACTTTCGGAGGGAACGATTTCAATCTTGTCATTTTCAATATACGTTTTGATTTGGACGGAAAAGATGAATTCATGAATGAATAAAATGAAACCAATAGCCTAGCAGAATATTTACCTATAATGCTGTGAAATTCTTGAAAGGTTTGGAGGATGCTATTTTAGATCTAGGCCATGTTCAACCTAAACGCCGTATGAGGGATTCACTATTTCTCTCACGAAATGTTTATTTTCGTTATATCACTGTCATTTTCAATTGTAACGTGCTTTCAAAAAAATTCGTGGTCAAGTAGGCTGTCTATTCTATTTTTCCTTAGAGCCTACTTGACCACGAATTTTTTGAACGCACGTTATATATTATTTATTTTTTGTTTATTGTTTACTTTTTGAGCGCTCGTTCTACAGAAACGAGTGCTATATCGTTTTGCATAAATGTCTGTAATTTTCGAATTTTGAGCCGACAATGAACTCAAAGGATAGGAGATGAATAATGCGTGGTCACATTCAATTCTGTTTGGCCGTTCGTTAGTACAATAACTTTCGAAGGGATTGTCCTAAAGACTTGAAATTCTCTGGATGAGTTCGGGTTCCAAATGGCTCGGTTAAGTTCGTTAACCAGCCAAATCGTACAGGATGTTTCATAAAATATGTCCATTCCAAATTTCTTATCTCAGAAATACGAAACCAATCGGAATGAAATGTTACGCCCAAATGCAAGATGCTCATAACAAGCCTCATGAAAAATCTGTGGTCATAGTGTGTACAGACCCATAATAATTTCAATTGGAATATTGAAAAAAAACTTCATATTCCATTAAAAGATATCCGATTCTAGTAAAATTATTTTTGTGAATGGAGATCGACATTCTGAATGTTCATCCAAAATTTCGTGGCCATAGTTTCAACAAAACCATAGAAAATTCAATGGAATATGGAAAAAACTTTATATTTCCATAACAGGATATCTGATTCGAGTGAAATTTTTTCTGTGAATAAAGATTGATATACTGCATGCAAAATTTTGAGGCCATAGTGTTAACAGAACCATAGGAATTTTTATTATGAAAGAAGAATCTTTATCTTTCCATAACGTTTTCCATAAATACCTGATTCGAGTGAAATTTATTTTGAGAATGAAAACTACTGCACTGAATGTTAATGCAAAATTTCAATAGAATTTAATTTTTGTAATTATTTATTTTTTACATAGATATTTAATTTTTCAAATATTTTCAGAATATAATTCCGATTGTGCTGAGATTTTGCATATCGGTATCCATCTCAAATCCCATATAAAGTTTTGAAGTAACAGTCATATTTTTCAGATTGTATTCATTTCGATGATTACTATTTTCAATTTATCTATGTTTCAGTCATATTTTTCCCCCAGAGAACGAGCGCTCAAAAGCTCCTGTTCAAGGCTTTACTTAATTTTTTGTTTGATTTTTCTTTGAACTCAAAAACCCTTATCGAGATCAATATGCGGGTGTTGATATAGTTTTCCCCTAATTTTTTCATTCCGTTCTATTTTTTTATGTTTCTCTATGAATAGATGTGTACCTATAAAAGCAGACTGAGACCAAACTCTGCTTAGGCTTGGTTTGTCTAACATCTTCAATTACATGACTATTTTGTATACCTACCATTTTGTTAAGGAAAATGAAGGCGTTTTATCCTATTTTCCTAACTATTTAACATTTTTCCAATATGAACAAGCGAGCTAAAGCTTCAGACTTCACGTCAGGGCTTTCTGTGTTGTTTATGATTTTTTGTGGAAACGATTTCAGAATCATACTTCATATGAAAAAAAACAACTTTTAAACCCAAGCCCGAGAACTTCAATGCTTTTGAATATACATAAAAAATTACACCAACAGCATCAAGCTCCCACAAAAACGAACCTTTATTATGATTTTTCACGTACAAGTGCTCCCACTCAGATCATAGACTGCGTTTAATGTGACGTAATAACAGATCTGCATTTCGTCTGCGACCTGAATTTTAATGAACTTACGTTGCATTAATGTATGTCTACCTTCTGGTGCCTGGGAATGACAAGATGTATCCTTGATATTCCGGAATATCATGTTCAAACGTGAATAGCCGTGATGAATAGGGGATTCCAGGATATCGTGAATTTTATGTAGTTTGAAAAGGGCAAAAACGACGGAATCAGTTGAGTGAATTGCAATCATCACTAGGCATATCGGTCTGGAGGGAATATATGAAATTTGAAAGCCATTCATGGCGTGCTGCTCGGAAATACATAGGTATTCAAGAACCCATTGGATATCGGGGACTGGACAACTTTGAATTAAATTTGTGAACGCATCCTTTCACTAATCATCGAACGGACCTTGTCAATTTATTCAGTAAACGTTTTCATTATGTTGAAAGTTGAATTAGATGAACAAGCAATGCAAATTATGAAAATTTGTTACCGAAATTCAGAGTCAGGGACAGCAATTTTTAGAGCGTTAAGTTGAGTTCTGGTCGAAATTCTCCCCTTGTAGATATACGATAACAAGTTGAGTGTAAAAATTTTTTGTGAGTCATTGGGACTACCTTATGGCGTATTTTTGGTTCACACCCATACAAGATAAAACTAATTCAAGAATTGGAGCTGATGGAACATTTGAAGCGAGGTACGTTTTCTGATTTGACTCAGGAGAAGATGAGCCAAGATGATGAATTTCATCACAAAATCATCTTCATTGAAGAAGCTCATTTGGATTAGTGGTTTCTGGTCGGGTGAAAATATAAATTTATTTATGTTTAGACATGCCAATTATTTAATTATTTTGATTCTAGAACCCAAAACAATTTTTTTTTCATTATTTCAGAGGTCTGACGAAACATTTGAATGACTGTTATAACGAAACCGTTCGATATTTTATAATTCTGTCTTCACATTCGTGATTGATAATTCAGAAGTACAATTGTACAAATTTCATCCATTTCGAGTGAAATTTTTTCATCGCTGTAGACATGTAAAAAAAATTTGTGTTCGATTTTTGAAAAAAATTTTTCGCAGAAATTCTTAGAAAATTGTGTTCATTCCGAAAATAAAAGTCAATTTAACAACCGCAAAAAA
This sequence comes from Propylea japonica, assembly GCA_013421045.1. Lineage (NCBI taxonomy): Eukaryota > Metazoa > Arthropoda > Insecta > Coleoptera > Coccinellidae > Propylea > Propylea japonica. The sequence continues at coordinate 49,655,565 of CM024239.1, forward strand.
AAATTGGAACATTGCAGGTCTTTCGCCATTTTGAAATTTCTTTTTCGGAGTTCATCAACTTCTCTGAATCGATAACCCAAAAATACTGAGATTTGATCAAAACCGTTCTTTCAAGTGTTATACATAACTGACCACACTCAAACGATCTTGCTCAAAAATGACGTTGACACCCTGTATCTCGCTTATGCTTCGAAAACGGGATATATTGTATAAGGCAAAAATGATTCTCCGATGTCCTCTACACGAAAATATATGTTTGTCCAGTTTATGATAAGCACCCTGTATGTGGGTTTTGACATTCGTGTTAAGAAGTTAGAGCTCCGACGTGGTGTTGACATTTTTGTTAGAGTTATCGGCCCTGGAAAAGCTAATTTTACTAAATCTAATAATTCCTAATTATTAATTAAAGTGTCTGACACCGATGACAATAGGTTTGTTCCAACAGAAGCGGGAGCCGTACATTGAACGGTCCACCACATGTGCGTTCCAACAGCGTTTTTGAGACTGTACAGTGAACGATCCCAAATCGCGTTTTCCTGTTCTAACTGACCTATGTACCCTTAGTCTAAGGGATATAGTCTAAGTATGTACCGTACCATGTACGGTCAAGTGTAGGTACGGTCGAATCGAGAAGGCAGAGATCGTGTGTAGTGGTTTGGTACTGACGTTCGCCATTGGTATTTTAATTTATTAGGTTAGGACGGTAATGTTTATGTTTTTTCATTTATTTGCATTTATCATTTGTTTTTGTAGTATTTTCAGAGACAGGTCCATGATTTCTTTCAGTTTTTGCTCGTTTATTTTGTTACTCATCAACCAATATATTCAGAAGGAAACTATTCATTATTTGGCAACTTGAAATGAAAGTCACCAAGAATTAAAAGTATTAACAATGGATGGTAAGGAAATGTGTTGAAACTTTCATTTAAAGGTGAGCAATTTCATTCCAAGTTCATTCACACTGCTCATTTCAAAAAAGCTATACCATGTGAATAATTGAGAATTTGGTTTCGTTTGCATCCTATCTGTTATCCCGTCCCTGGATAACCCTTTGTGCTTTCGAATGACAAGTGTCATGTATCCTTGATATTCTACAATATCATGTTCAACCGTAAACTGTCGTGATGAATTGGACATTCCAGGATATCGGGATTTGGATGTAGACACTGATGAAGATATTTCACACGGCGATTTCCATTGGTTCAAGTGCTATCACCGTAGTTATATATCGTTCTGAGAGTGGTTCAATGATATCCATTTAGGTAGGGGTTTGAAGGTAGAAGTACCCTCTTGACTGAAGTAAGGAAGGGGTTAGAATCGACGAGGAGCAAAGAACTTCAGCTATGAGATAGTGAGAAAATTTTTTTGAAAAAGGCCTGAGCAGGAGGTTTTGAGCTCTCGTTCATTGGTGAAGCTATAAGGCGATTACCTCGAAATTTCATAAGGGAATTGAGCTTGATACCAAATATATGAATGGATAGTTTCAGCACAATCTGAAATATATTCTGGAAATTATTCAGATAATGAAATATGTAAAAAATGAATAAGTAAAAAATATCAATTATATGGTTCTGATGATTCAATCCTTTTCAAATTCTGCATGAACATTAAGTATATCAGTCTTCATTCAAAATGAATTTCACTCGAATCGGACATCCTGTTATGAAAATATAAAGATTCTTCTTTTCAACATTCCAATTCAATTTTATATGGTTCTGTTGACACTATGATCACACAATTTTGCATGAACATTAGTTATATCAGTCTTTTGCACAAAATAAATTTCACCCGAATCGAATATCTTGTTATGGAAATAAGGTATAAAGATTCCTCTTTCCAATATTCCAATAATTATTTTTATGGTTTTGTTAACAGTATCGCCACAAATTTTTGCATGAACATTCAGTATATCAATCTTCATAAACAAAATAAATTTCACTCAAATGGAATATTTTTTATGGAACAATGAAGTTCCTTATTTTCAATATACCAATTGAATTTTCTATGGTTCTGTGTACACTATGGCCACAAAATTTTGCATAGGGATTATATGAGCATCTTACATGTGTCTTCAACATTTCATTCGATTGGTTTCGTTTTCTCTGGATATTGAGGAACAAAGTTTTGAATGGCCATATGTTATGAAACCCCTTCATGATTTGGCTGGTTAACGAACTTAACCGAGCCATTTGGAAGCCAAACTCAACCTGAAAATCTCAAGTCTTTAGGACAATTTCTGATGGACGGACGTCTCCACGGACAGAATCGAATTTAACCTTTAATTCGTCATCAGGGAGTCAAACCTTATCGTTCGAGATGATTTTCGGCTCAAAATTCTAAAATTGCAAACATTCGGGCAGAACGATATTGGTTTCGTGCACGTTTGACAACTGACAGCACATCGGAGGTATAACAACCCCACTTTTCCTATGTAAATCATAGCAAAACAACGAGAGATTTTGGTTTTTCTCAAGTGTTTCAGTTGATTTATTGCTTCTTTGGACTGAAAAATCGTGAAAATGGACCTATAAAATTGTTTTAATAAGTTCAGATCATATTTATCGAGGACGATATGTAGAAAAATATCAGTTTGTGTATGCACCCTTGTCAACTGTAGAAGGAAGATATTTATCCATCTAACTTGGTTCTTTTCAGAAATAAAATGTATCCTGATATTATCAGTTATTCAGTGGAAACATAGAATGCTGCTGCAGTGAATCATATGATATTTATAATATTTATTCTTCAATAAATGGAAAGAAGACAAATATCATATTTGTTTATTGAAATGAAAGCCCATGAATTCCATGATGATTTTATTGAAAAATTAAGGATTTTATCAATATTAACAACTAAATTTCAATTATTACAACGAAAAAACGATTTCTATTAAATACAACAAATTAAAAAATATAAATATTTTGTCGAAAGTGAAGCATTCATCATTCAATACAAACCAACAAATTATAGTCTCCTGTATAAATGAAAACTTAATTATCTAATAAGTAATTGTAAAATTTTTAAATACAGAGTTAGAAGTAACTATGCTTATGCTATATTCTATAAAATAGAGAAAAACGGAGATAGCAGTTACCTTTTACTTGTCTCATAAAACAAAAGATATACTGCAAATTAAAGAACATCCAGATGAGTTTTAATCCAGTGATATGATTTCAGGACATATATTTATAAAAAATCAAGTTATCACAACAATTTTGTCCATTGACAAGTACTCTTCATCTCCTTTCTCTGACGGCTGAATTGGAAATACATCCTATAGTGTTCTATATTTCCTCCTTGTCAAATATGAATCCTGAAACTGGCTAATCTCTTTGTCTTCTTGATTTAATTGATAATAATATCAGGATACATTTTATCATCGGAATAAGACACATGGATAGATAAATCTTCTACAGTGACAAGGGTGAATACACAAAACTGATATTTTTCTACATATCGTCCTCGATGAATATGATCTGAACTCATTAAACAATTTTATAGGTCTATTTTCACGATTTTTCAGTCCAAAGAAGAAATAAATCAACTGAAACACTTGAGAAAAACCAAAATCTCTCGTTGTTTTGCTATGATTTACATAGGAAAAGTGGGGTTGTTATACCTCCGATGTGCTGTCAGTTGTCAAACGTGCACGAAACCAATAGCACTATTTTAAGTAGACCGAGCGCTCAAAAACGATAGAGCCCGTAGTAACGTCAAGATCTGAGTGAAAAATGGCAGATCTTCATTTTGTCTGCACCCTGAATCCAAATGAACTGACTTTCATGTTGCATTTATGTATGTCTACTCCTGCATGCCTGGGAGTGACAAGATGTATCCTTGATATTCCAGAATATCATGTTAAAACCGTGAATAGTCGTGATGGATGGGGATTCCAGGACATCGTGAATTGGGTGTAGTTTGAAAAGGGCAAAAACGACGGAATCAGTTGAGCGACATGAATCCATCAATAGGCATATCGGTCTGGAGGGAATATACGAAATTTAAAATCCATTCATAATGTGCTGCTTTGCTCTGGAAAAGTGATTTCATCAGATCTGATAATTCTTAGAATACTCTCCGTGTCTGACACTGATGACGATATTTCACACTGCGATTCACATTGGTACAAGTGTCCATCACCGTACACTGTAAACATTATTCACAGTAAAAATCATTGGTTGTTTTAGGCCAATAGGAATCATAGTGAATTTACAATCACACTTTGAAATTACACTCGAATTTGTAAATTTACAAAACAGAATGTAATCATTTACCTACAAATATTTGCAATTATTTGCCAATGGGTTATGTAATATTACATCAAATTCCTCACATTCATGAACAACAGCAGTAATTTAGTGGAATGTCACATTATGTTTCTTGTGAATTTTCATTTAGATATGTATTTGTACTAAAAATTCACCTGCAGATAACACAGATATTTTGTGAAATTACAACTATTGAGTTGGTGTTATTTCAGATTTTTACTAAATGTTTTATAATCACTCTTGAATCTACAGTTGGTATTTGTGAAATTTTTATCAGTTATTAATTGAAATCACAACCATATTATATCAACTAGGTATGGGAAATTTCTCATATGAAATGAGTACTCAGAAAAAATCTACGTTCATGTTGTTTTCTTGATCTTGGCTAAATGGGAGGAAAAATATCAATTCATACTTTATCTTGGCTAGAAAAATAATGAAACCAGTTCATCATCCAGAAATTTATTGATACAAAAATTATTATTCAAATCACTCATCACTTTTTTGTCAGCTTTATTTTGTGGTACTTCATCAAGGTGGAGTTCTTGATAAACCCTTTGGGTACCTTGAGTTGAAATCGAACATATTTTTAATACTTCAATGAATGTCACAGATAGTATTCGTCCTGGAATAAGGATGCCCTCCACATGAATACTCGTTGAATATTCTTTGTCTGAAATAAAGTTACCTTCATTTTAGAAATTATTACAGTATTTTATTTTTTATTCTTCATTTAAGTTTTTCTTACAAGAGTTATAAAGAGGTTGAAAGAACCATTAGAGTATCTACATATATAAAAGAAAATAGAAATATATAAATTTCAAAATTATGTGTGTTTTACTCTACAATATTCCAGCAATATCATTAAATCAACAACTTTTATTGAATGAACAATAACAGCAAGAACAAGAACATCTCTCGCGAAAACTTTTAATCCTCTAGATTTTTCCTTGAAATATTTCGAACTTGGCAAAGTATTACTATTTTCTCAATATAATAAAATAAAATCAAGTTGCACTCAGAGTTTTGATCTAAAAACGTGATTCTCTCCTATGAAGGTAACAGTGTTTATCATAATTTCCCATGGTTTTAGAGTTAGTGGAAATATAATTACAAAAGATACATTTAGGTACCTACCTTTGATAACGAGAATCCAATTCAAATTAACAATTGAGAATCACTGTAACTGGTACACTAAAACACGAGATTATGGACCTATGGTTTGATCAGACCATGTACCACAGTAAGATAATATACTCGTATGAGGGTGAAATCACAGCCGTCTAAAGACGGCTCTATAGACGGCTGTGGTGAAATGAAGCGGAAGCGAACTGCAGTACGCAGGTGTCCAAATCTGATACGCAAACGCAAGGCGCAGGCGCTCTAATATTCAACCGAATTGGGCGAATTAACCAACTCTCTGTAAATTCTTGTAATATTCTGGAAGCTCTTTTGAATCACAGTAAACTCTTGTAAATTTCTGTAATATCTCGGAAAATTACAAGGAATCACATAATAATCCCATTTCAGTCATTTCACATGTTACAGTATTTGCAAATACCATATGATCAATAGTGAATCATAAACGTGTATATTTACCACCCAATTTTTAACAGTGTAGTTGAATCGTTCTGGAAGTGGATAAATGAGATCAATCTAGGTAGGGATTTGAAGGTAGTAGCACGCCTCCAAACCTACGGGCCCGGTCATAGCCAAGAGCAAAGCCTTCGAAAGTAGTCTCTATGGACAGTTGTGTTGCAGGCGCAAGCGTGAGCGCTAGTTAATTTCTAGTGGTAAATTTTTAGTGTTGATTGTGGTCATAAATGTGAAAAAAAGTCAGTCAGTTATAGTTAACTATTGTAATTGTTCGTGTGCTGTGAACAGTTAAAGTGTTTGTTATATTGGTGTTAGTGAATTTTCCTTGGGATAACTACTTTCGTCTTTTTTTGTGAGTGTCTCTAACCTTTAAATTAAACTCATCTGCTTCGATAAATGGTACGAACGTTTTGTATTAATCGTGTAGAAGTAAATCCGTCTAAAAAAATAGGATATTTCAATTGTTTCAGTTTGCCGAAATATGAACAGCGTAAGCTTTTATAGATGAGGGCCAAACCGCGAATCTCATTCCAACAAAAGTTTTGTTTGTGAAAAACATTTCGATTCCAACGATATAATTAAGTTCGACAAATATTCACAAGTAGATGGAACAATTAAATGTTACTTTCTTTTGAGATAGAAACTTTGAGAAAACTGACCCATTTAATTATATTATCGTTCATGCTCTATTTCAGAATATATTTTGAACAACGAACCTTTTTTGAGGAGTTTCGGAAAAAAATCATTTTATGTTAACTGATTATTCATAGCATTGAATTGGACTTTAATCACCTATTCAAATTCACAGAAAATTGTTGGAACTTGTGGTTTGAATACGTATTCAGTCTGAATTCGCTTAGTTCCATTTTTTCAAACCTTCTGAATAATTACGTGAAGAATACGAATAATGATAATCATATAGAAGTGGTGGGAATAATTTTATTGAAGTTAAATTCCATTTTGAAAGTTATATTTGAGTTCAAGTTTTCTGGCGAGAGACACCTCCCCGTGTATTTTGCTGGACAATAAATGGACTCAACCATCAACCAATTCGCTTTAGTTTAACTTTTTTTCATTTATATCCAAGCTTGACTGAGCAGGCATACTTCCACCCATTTTTCAGATATTCATCGGAAAACACACAAAAATAACATTAGGAAATGAAATTGAACGTTCGCCATATCGTATCTCTCGTGCGAGCGTATACCTCCCAAAGATTGTCTTTTGCGGCGTTGCCGCTTGAGGCGCCCGGCCATGTCTTTTAGAAGGCCGTGGTAGTAGTATGCCCTCGACTAATTCTAGGTAACGGGGCGCAAAGAACTTCGTTAATGATTCAGTGAGAAAACGGAAGAGCCCAGAGTACTTAACGTCAAGAGATCTGAGTGAAAAATACATATCTGGCATTTCGTCTGTGACCTGATGTTTACGTTGCATTTATGTATTTCTATCTCCTAATTGCTGGAAATGATCAGATTGTCCTTGATATTCAATGTTATCATGTTTGAACGTGAAAAGGGAGATTCCAGGATATCTGGAATTGGATATGGTTTGAAAAAGGCAAAAACGACGGAATCAGTTGAGTGAATTGCATCAATCGCTAAGCGTATCGGTCTGGAGGGAATATACGAAATTTGAGAGCCATTCATGGCGTGCTGCTCGGAAATACATAGGTATTCAATAATCCATTGGATATCGGGGACTGGACAACTTTGAATTGAATTTGTGAACGCATCCTTTCGCTAATCATCGAACGGACCTTGTCAACTCATTCAGTAAACTGAACGTTTTTATTATGTTGAATTGAACGAATCAGCAATGCAAATTATGAAAATTTGTTGCCGAAATTCGGAGTCAGGGACCGCAATTTTAAGAGCGTTAAATTAAGTTCCGGTCGAAATTCTCCCCCTTGTAGATGGACAATAATTTGTTGTGTGATATTTCCGTGTCAGTGAGACAACTGGTTGGTCAAAATTTCGAGTATATCACTGCTCTTCAGGCGTCCTTAGCAAACGATCCAAATTAGTCAATTCCACGACGTTCTCAAGAACGTATCGCTCAGACTACCTTATGGCGTATTTTACGTAAGAATTTTGATTTTCTTCGATAGTACTGGGAAAGACGATAATGAAACAAAACAAAATCATACAGGCTTGAAGAACGAGTAGAATATTCTGGTCTCAGGATATAGGAAGACAGCGGAAATATACATTTATTAAACACTTGTTACAAGTAGTTTTCTGTATGGAGCAGAGAACGTTGGAAGCTCTTGAATTGGACGCTTTCAGGAGATCATAAGAAATATTCCGCAGAATGAAGAAGTTAGGCTCCGAATGGGCATAGAAGAATCCTTAACAACAGACATCGAAAGGCTACAACTAATATGGTTCGGACGCGTTCAGAGAATGCCGAACACAGGACTCCCTAAAAGAACTATGGAATGTATACCGACACTACGAATGAAAAGAGGGAGACCAAGAAAGACCTAGAAGTAGGGAATATCCAGAACTATGAGCGAAAGAAACATTACGAAGATCGATGCAATGATAGTCTAACGTGGAAATTAGACATCGGACAACGTCGAAAGACATTTTGATCCCGACTTATATATATAACTAGCTGACCCGGCAAACCTAGTTTTGCCAGTTTAAAATTATTTAATCTGAAATGAGTGATAGATTTATAGAAGTACCCTGAAAATATCTATCTACAGGGTTTTCCTTTTAAGTTGGCCTATTAGACGTTTTAGGAGAACTAGTGAATATTTCGTTCTGAAATTTTAGGTGCAGCCTTGGGGGTGAAGGACTCTTCGCCTAAAATATTTTCAAGTCTACAGTGTTGCCACGTCTATCTCAAACAATATCTACTTTCTTATCAAATGGAACTACCTATATTTTCATTTATGTATCGATTCAATACCAAATTCGCAGTATAACCCACTAAAAAAATTTCTCTGCTATGCACTGTTGCCAAGTTATTCACAAATTCCTGAAACTTTTGACATTTGCATGGCAGTTTGGAAATGCAATATCTCGGTTAGTTTTTATGCGAACGGAACCAAACTCAGCAGTCTCATAGTAAAGACTCCATGCATTCATGTGGTATATTTCAGTATTTTGATACATCGTGAGTTTTTCGAAGATTAGTTCCGAAAATGTGAAACTCAAAATTGAAATATTTCGAGATTTTCAAATGGCAACCCCATATTTATTTTACAGCATTCGATTCGAAATAAAAAATGATGGGCAGTCTCCTTTTACACTAATTACTTATTTTGGATAGTTTTCGAATGAGATGAAAAATACTGAAATGTTTCAGTATTTATAGTTCATGATCTATTGTCCTATTGAGAATGAAATGGTTCTATGATTATGGCGTGAATTGTTGAAGTAGATTCCTAGGTTGAAACATAAAAAAGTATATCGATGATCATGTGTCATAGAAAAAAGTTTACCCATATTATTCAAACACGAGTCGGGCAGTTTCACAATTCACGGGAAATGCCAAAAAATTATTGAAAGGACCTGTAGGACCTTTAACAATCGTTATTCACATTTAGCACGAATGACTGGAAAGAAATTCCGCAAATTGTTTAGGCTTTCTGTAATCCTGGCCCTATGTTCATGACCTCAACAATAGGATTCATTCTGATAATTCACTTTATAATCACACACAGTCCATTGAACATGACTATAAATACTGAAAAATTTCAGTATTTTTGATCTCAATTGAAAACTGTCCAAATAAATATTTATTGAACATAAGGCCAGGATTACAGAAAGCCTAAACATTTGCGGAATTTCTTCAAGTCATTCTTGCTAAATGTGAATAACGATTGTTAAAGGTCCTACAGGTCCTTTCAATATTTCCTTCTATTTTTTTCCGAACAATTTATTTTTGAATATTTTGTTGTAAAAAAAACCTTGCCCTAACAATAATGAACAAAACCAAAAAAGAATTGTCGAATTTGGTGCAGTCGTTTAATAGATATGGTCTTTTAACAGAAACCATAGATCCTGTTTTATTAATATAGATTTGATTCACACCCATACAAGATAATGCTAACTCAAGAATGGAAGCCGTTGGACCATTTGAAGCGACGTACGTTTTCTGATTGGACTCAGGAGAAGATGCGCCATGATGATGAATTTCATCCCAATATCATCTTCATTGAAGAAACTCAATTTGGATTAGTGGTTTTTGATCGAGTGAAAATCCAAATTTGTTTTATCAATCACCAGTTCATCCACAAAAAAATTTAAGAAGAGCCCTGATCACGAGCTTTGGATCGCTCGTTCATTGGTGGGGCAATAAGACTTCTACCTCAAGAATCATTTGAGACTTGAGATAGATACCGAATATGTAAATGCAGAATCTCAGAAAAATCGAAACTATATTCTGAAAATGATTCAGTTAATGAAATATGTAAAAACATACATTGAAAAAATTAAATTCTATGGTTCTGATGATGCGATCCTCTTGAAATTTTGCATGAACATTCAGTAGGTATATCAGTTTTCATTCACAAAACAAATTTCACTTGAATCGAATATTCTGTTATGTATATATAAAAAATTTTTTTTCAATATTAAAATTGAATTTTCTATTATCCCTATGGCTACAAAGTTTTGCATGAAAATTCATTACCTATATCAGTTTTCATTCACAAAATGAATTTCACTCGAATCGGATATTCCGTTATGGAAATATAAAGATTCTTCGTTCATTATTCCAATTGAATTTTCTATGGTTCTGTTAACACTATGGCCACAAAATTTTTGCATGAAGATTATATCAATCTTAATCACAGAAAAATTTCACTCGAAACGAATATCTGTTATGGAAATATAAGAATTTTTTCAATATTCCAATTGATTTTCTATGGTTTTATTGACTCTATGACCCACGAAATTTTGAATGAACATCAGAATATCGATCTCCATTCACAAAAACTGTCACCGAATCGGATATTTTTTTATGGAAATATGAAGTTTCTTTTTTTCAATATTCCAATTGAGTTTTCTATGGTTCTGTTCCCACTATGGCCACAAAATTCTGCATGATGCTTATTATCAGCAACTTATATTTAGCCGTTACATTTCATTCGGATTGGTTTCGTATTTTCTGAGATATTGAGGAACAAATTTTGAATGGCTATATTTTATGGAACACCCTATACGATTTGGCTGATTAAATTTACTTTACCAAGCCATTTCTGACCCGAACTCATCCTGAAAATTTCAAGTCTCTGGGACTAGGAAAATCACTTCGAATGTTATCTTGCTAACGGACGGCCCGACGGACAGAATTGAATATAACCACGAATTCGTCATCAGGGAATCTAACCCCATCGTATGAGACCATTTTAAACTCGAAATTCGAAAATTACAGGCATTTGGGCAAAACTATACCTATAGCACTCGTTTAAGTAGAACGAGCGCTTAAAGGTAACTGTTCAATGCGGTTTCCTTGCCGACGGCGAACTTTCGTTGCATTTATGTATAGTCCGTTAACGAAAAGTTGAGCCGTCGGTTGGCCATGGAAATTTGGCATATCCCACTGTGTATATTAAAATTTCAGGTTATGTTGTTTATTTTCTTGTCAGATTGACACGCAATGTTGTCAATATTGCATAGAGTCCTCTGATAACTAGCAAGCTCGTCTGACGAGGCCAGGTACATTCGGCAACGTAAGGAACATTGACTTCATTTTAAGTTATGACAGCAAATACTTCCAACTTCAGAAAATACGCCTACTGTGAGCTCAAACTTTCGTGAACGGAAATATATGTCTACCTCCTAATGCCTGGGAATGACAAGATGTTTCCTTGATATTCCAGAATATCATGTTCAACCGTGAATTGTCGTGATAGATCGAAGATTCCGAGACACTTAACATGAATTGGATGTAGTATGGAAAGGGCAAAAACGACGAAATCGGTTGCAGTGAATTGCATCCACCACTAGGCGTATTGGTCTGGAAAGAAAATTCGAAATTTGAAAGCCATTCATGACGTGCTGCTCACTCGAAATATAAATGTATTCAATAATCCATTGAATAGCGAGTTTTCCAATAGCAACTGTACAACTTTGAATTCCATTCGTGAACGCATCATGTCACTAATCATCGAACTGTCCTTGTCAATAAATTCAGGAAACCAACATTTTCAGGAAGGAATTCTTTTTCTACGTGAAGGAATTGACTTTTACGTAGTGTCTGAGGAATAAAACTCGAAATATATCGTGAGTTTTAGCTGGCTGAGTGTGTAGCATTTGGGTGGTCCAGGTGAAGGCTGGCTCATGTAATTGCTTAGTAAACGATAAAATATGTTGAAACAGTTACTTATCATTTAACATGAATTCAACCATTAAAAAATAACAGCTATAATCGATTGCGCATTCGCCATTTTGCGAACAGACCTCTTAAGTCGCGTCCACATTATGCCGAACGACATCATTCGACTCATTCGGGGCGACACGTTCGATTCGGCATGTTCCATTCGACATGACGTCCAGACTACTTTTACAGTGTAGACGTGTCGGATGATAAACGGTTCGACTCAGTTGTGTTCGAGCATTGAAAATGTGAGGAAGTTCCATTTAGAGAAAAAAATATGGATAATGATGCTGTTTTAGCAGCAGCTGCTGTCTTCGATTTCTATTTTTATAATAATTATATAATAATCATATGTGTAGGTACTATCCCACAATTGTCTTCGGAGACGGTACATTTCAGTGAAATTCAAAGTTTGTTCATCCGTCCACTCCATTTTAACTGATAAAAATCGTACTCCTAAATAACTCGAGATCACCCTTCAAAGATCTTCTTCGCCACGGAGCCGCGGCGCAGAAGAAATTCAGTTCAAAACCGATGGCATGTGAAGAAAAAAATGTCCTGACTATTCTGTGGAAACAAATTGGCGGCCATTTTGAGTGGCCAACTACTGGTAGCGACATCTGCGGCCACATTAGGAACTAATATCTGTCTAATTCTTTCGTTATGGCGGTAAAATTCAAATTAATTGAAATCTTAATATGTCGCGTTTTTATTTTCATCACTTCCTTCAGTGAATTCAATCGGAGAGAAAGGTGAAGTATAGTTTTCATCTTCCTTCACGATTAAATACATCGCAAACTTCTGAAAATAAAAACATGACATATCACACATTTTAGACGTTGCCAAACTCAGAAAGGTTACTTTGTGATCAATATGTGCAACATTTGTAAATATGATGGTGGAATTAATATTTTAATTAAAATTCATGACAATATGACCAGTAATATAACAAAACACACTAAATTTGTTGATCAACAATATACGAGTATATGATTTACATAGCATCAATATCAAATAAACCAGAACCAGTGATGACCAAGAGCAGTGGATGACCTAGAATAAAAAATTATGACGATAATTTCTTGCAATATTCCAATGCCAGGTTGTATATTCTAAACCATTTGTACCCAAATTACCCAAGACATACCTATATTCTTTGCTTGTGGCTTTCATAAAACAACCCGCATCGAAGAGCACAAAAAGGATCAAGCTCGTTCGTATATCTAATCCGAATTTTTAGATTTTTAAATGATACGTATACCAAAATTTATAGGAGAGACCTGGGTTGAACAAAAGGTTGGAGGTATGTTGTTGTATAACTTTCTACTCTTAAATATGGACGTTGAGATATTCCATGCCTAAGGGAATAAGTTGGTTCAATTTTTGGGAATTCGGAAGAATTCTGAATTATAGGAATAAGAACAAGGGAGAAATTTACATTGAAGTTTCGATGGGGAACGGTACACTGTTTCATAAAACATGTTTGATGAAGAAGAATATGATGAATGGGATTGAATAGTGAATTAGCTATTCTTGTCAGTATAGGTTAGACAGAATATAGTAAAAATTACCTAATAAATTCGAAAGCAAGCCATAAAGTAAAGGTTGACAAAATTCACTGAATACCATTTCACATTTTCCTAACAAAACTGAATTGTCAAATTATTGCGTCAAATTCAAACGTCAAAACATCCATTCCTTTTAGAGCGAGACAACTTACATCATCTTACATCTCCCTCAATCTTGAGTGGCCACCATAGAGTATTCTGTTTCAATCCTAGCACTAGCAGTTTCACCCCCCTGCTGTTCATTTTAATTTCATTCGATTTGTCTTCCTTTGATCTGGACAGCGCTCATTCGGGTTGGAAAGTCATGTCCACACTATGCCGAACGACATCATTTGACCTGTGTCGTTCGACAAAGTCGAATAAGTGTGGACATTGGAAAGTCGAATCGAATCACCCAAAAGTCGAATTGAATCATGTCGCTTCCAAGCCGAATGATGATTCAGATCAAAGGAAGTCGAATCGAATGAAATTGAAATGTACAGTCTGGACGTGTCGAATGAGATTCAGTTGCATCCAAGAGCGCTGCGTCTTCACATGCCGTTGGTTTTGAACTGAATTTCTCCCAAGCCCAGGCTCCGTAGCGAAGACGATCTTTGAAGGGTGATCTCGAGTTATTAAGAAGTACGTTTTTTATCAGTAGAAAGGAGTGTACGAATGAACAAACTTTGAATTTCATTGAAATGTACCGTCTCCGTCCACAATTGTGGGATAATACCCATACGTATTTTAAAAAAAGAAATCGAAGACAACTATGGCGTCACTAGCATATGGCACGAAACTAGAAATCGGCTGTTTGGGAATTTTCATCAGGTACCGGGTTTTTCACTATAATTTGACCCCCCCTTTAACTTTGTTACTGAACGAGATACATAAAAATGTTTCGTACAAAAGTTTCACAAAATCAACGGAGGTTTTTTGATATGAGTCCGGAAATTGAAATATATACAGGGTGTCCAACATATTGATGGCAACTTTATTTTTTCAAATGGAAAACCCTGTATATTTTTCCATTACTGGCTAGCTCTTTTCCTCCTGATTTCGAATATGTATCATATATTGGTCTATCTCTTTTATTCTGAGAACCACAGAGTTTCAAATATTAAGAACCACCTGCCAAGATCTCTAATCATTTTGTGCCAGAATGCGTTTACTGAAAATGCTCATCTTTGGAGTTATAATAACGTCAATGGGAAAATATACAGGATGAACAACATTGAATGCAACTATATTTTTCAAATGGTACACCCTGTCCTGTATATTCTTCCTTTTTTCGATAGGCTATTTCCTCCTGATCTCGAATATAAATGCGTATGTGGATGTGTCTCTTCAATTTTCAGAGTTTCAAAGTTTTGAAATGATGACACCGAATAAAAAATATGTGAATTACCTACGAAATTCTTTATATCCAACAATCTACTCAAAAATTATTTTAGAATAAATACTTAACAATTACTTAACCAATGAAAAATGATAAACTATGGTAGTATGTAAGAATAACATGAACTAAATAAATTGTTCAGATGACACCTTCATTCAATACAACGCGTTCATATAGTTGTTTCAAGTTATTTAGACTATTTTTGATAGCATTATCATGGCTTTGATTCAAGTCAGAAATTAAAGCTTCAAAATTTGTTTCTAATCATTACAATATTATCATTATTCTTTGTGCGTTGACGGGATTAGTTCCGAATTATGGGTTCAATATTGGTTGATTTTATATCATTAATATTATTCTCCGCTTTCAGTGATTGTCATTATTGCTGAAGTAATTTTTTTCCTTCAGGAACGGCTATAAAAACGTGTCCAACGGTGTTAAATCGGGACTATTTACTGGCCATAAAATGGGTGCGCCATTACCAATCCAAAGATCAAATTGGCCACTTAAATATTCACGAACTTCCAAAACACTATGCCAGATGGTTCTTGAAATTTGAAACTCTGTGGTGCTCAGAATAAGGAAGATACACCAACATATGTTACATATTCGAAATCAGGGGAAAAAGAGCTAACCAAATATGGAAAAATATATAGGGTGTTCCATTTGAAAAAATGAAGTTGCCATCAATATGTTGGTCACCCTGTATATATTTCAGTTTCTGGACTCATATCAAAAAACCTCAGTTGATTTCGTTAAACTTTTATACGAAACATTTTTTTGTATCTCCTTTAGTAACAAAGTTAAAGGGGGGGTCAAATTATAGTGAAAAACCCGGTACATCAGAGAGTGAAAAAAATCAACATTTGCAAGAAAATATAGGGTGACAGCGAGACGTTCACTCGCTGGAATGGCTTCTCTGAAGTTTGTGCTTTGTTTTGAAATTTCATCATTCTTAGCAGTGTTTCAAAATCACTTCTTCTCATCCGGAAAAAATTGGTAAATCCCACGTCGTTCCTATACTTCAAGTTCATGTCATCTACTTCATGTAGCAGAAGGTCCTTCATGAACTCGCTGGGCCCATAGTACTCTCGACCTTTCCGAATACTTGGTCTAATCCAAAATCGACGAGAACGTGGGCGTTGCTGACAAGTAGTAACTCCGATTATTAATGCTGCTAAAACACCTTCATCATCCATATTTATTCTCTAAATTGAACTTCCTCACACTTTCAATGCTCGAACACAACTGAGTCGAACCGTTTATCATTCGACACGTCTACACTGCAAAACTAGTCTGGCCCCGTATTCTCGACAAGTGTACTTTCAAATCGAATACGAACTTCATTGCGCGGTGTAAATTTTTCATGTAGAAGATGGACTCACGCAATGAAGTTCGTATACGCTTTGAAAGATCACTTGTCCACATACGGAGCCTGGACGTCATGTCGAATCGAATATGCCGAATCAAACGTGTCGCCCCGAATGAGTCGAATGTCGTTCGGCATAATGTGGACGCGACTTGAGCGACATGATTCGATTCGCCTTATGGGTGATTCGATTTGACTTTTACCACGTCCACACTTATTCGACTTTGTCGAACGACACAGATCGATTGATGTCGTTCGGCATAGTGTGGACGCGACTTTACGCGACAAACTTACGTTGCATTTTCGTATTTCTTCCTAGTGCCTACTTACATGAGAATGACAAAATGTTTCTTGGATATTCCAGAATATCATGTTAAACCGTGAATTGTCGTGTTAGATGGGAGATTCCAAGATATCGGGAATGTGAAAAGGGCAGAAACGACAAAATCAGTTGAGTGGATTACAAAATTTGATAGCTATTCATAACTTGCTGCTCGTTCAGAAATACCAATGTATTCAATAACCCATTGAATAGCATGTTTTTCAATAGGAACTGTACAACTTTGATTTCATTCGTGAGCGCATCATGTCACCACATCGAACTGTCATTGTCGATAAATTCAGAAAACTCTCTAATATCCCACATAAGTATTCAACCAATAAGGGTTCAACATTCAATATATTATACACAAAAAATTGTTTCTCTCAGTGCAAGTATTATCATGCATTAGTACAAAATCGTCTCCAATAAACGATACATAAGGATTTATATGTGGCGTAAAAACTTCTCCTATGTTTTAGTTTTCCATTTTATTTTTAGTTTATTTCCGTAACGTTCTGATTTAAGTTTGAATTTGTGAAATGATTTTTATAGTCATAGCGAAATTGTGGAATTTGATGTTCGTCTGAAAACCCTGTATCTTCAACAAAAACTGTACTGGATAAAAATGTCGAGAGGAAATATGTCTTGATAAAGTGAGAAATCACACGGTGAAAGCTATAACACACAATGGCTGGTGCTGTAGTAGGTAAGGGTAAAAAAACAGATTTCGTTTCACACAGTATGAAATGACGTACTTACGCCAAGTTTTTTCGAAATCGAAACTGGTGATTAGTTTCGTATGGAGATACCTACAATTGAAAAAAAACAACCAAATCGGACTTAAATAAGATATTTATTAATTCCAAAAGCTCATCGATTTATTAATTGGATCGATTTTTTTGCCAATGAATGTAGAATGAACGTTTTGTGAAATATTTGAGCATAAAATATGAATTATACGATTGATTCGACTCATGCATGGCTTATTCTGACTGTTTTTTAGACTTCTATCAATTTTCAAAATTGTTTTGGACCTTCTAATCATCATCAATGACTCCAACCGAGTCATTCAAGACCACTTCCGGCTAAAAATTCGAAAGTTAAAAATATTTGAGCAACTGTAGGAACTGATACTCAAAAAAAGCCAAGAAGATAAGTGGAAAAATAAATAACGTTGAGGCAATGTGGAAAGTAATCACGCGGGAAACTGATGGAAAAAGAGAGTTAAGGAGTCACTTGACGATGTAACCCCGAAGGAATTGAATGATCCCCTTTGTTCGATGGGTGACAGTGACAGGTGATTGTTTCGGAAGTAGGCGAATCCATCTCAACAGCGATCGATAACATTCTTTAAAATTGCGGAGTGTATATTTCAGGTTCCTACTCTATTTATATTGCCTCTCCGAGGATGGAATATTCAAATTGACAATTAACTTCAAAAATAGGCAGTTTGTGTTGAAATAAGAATAGGGATGTTGACTCATGTTACGAATTCATATAAATTGAGGTTTTCCTCATAGAAGGAAATTTTTGCAATCCTAAAAAACCATTTTAGTGATCTTATTATTCTCGTTGAATTAAATAAAGCTTATTTAAATTATGTTATTTATTATCAACTATCACGTGACTGCGAACGCCAATCAGAGGTAATCCCCGTATAGTGACGTCAAACTATCCGTATTGTCATTGCAAATTCGAATGTTCGGTGCTCAGATCAACAAAATACATTCATAGGCCGGGTTCCACAAAACTCCAATCACCTTGATTATTGAAATGTCATCATTTCTCTCCAATTTTCAGTTCATTTTTGAGATAAACCATCGACTTAGTTCAATATAAACGATTTGATTGCCAATCAAGCTTTTTGAAACCCACGGTTCTGTGACTTGAACCATAGTAAATACTTATATAATATAATATCATATCTATGATTCGAACTTACGAAGTTGAAAGCTGAAAGAGAACAGAATACCTAGTTCGTTACAACAACGATAATCTACAATTTTCTTTGTAATGGAGATAGGATTCATCAAGTGTAATAGTAGTAACTTACCGAAGATAAATTCCCTTATGGTCGCAAGTTTCTTTGCTGAAAACAAGATTTTTGTGCAGCGGAGCTTAAAAACGTGAATTGTCTTTGTAAGTAGCAGACTTTTAACTCATAATTATTATTACAAATAAAAGACACCTCATTCAGCTTTTATAGACCGACATATTCATTTTGAAGGCTTAAATTGAACTTTTCCACAAGGAATCAGGCAAAATCAGTTCGCTTTGACAGAAGTCAAAGTATGTTTACCATAGACAAACTGACAAACTAAAAATTTAGTTAGTCTATGATGTCTACCGACTATTGACGTAATCATCATAACGTGCCGTTTCCGCGGGAAAATTAATTCTCTTTTCTTCAACGTATTTTTTATTGGCAAATATTATATTTTTAAGAAAAAAGTAATATTTTCGTGTTTGTATAGGGTTTATCTACAAAATAAAATGAATTCCAAAAAATAGTCAACATCCCTATTACAAAATTTTTGTATATCCAACAATATTCTTAGTGACCCAAGATGTTCCCTAAAATCGATATCTCGACCGTAAGACATAATAGAAATTTCAAACTAAAATTATTCTGAATTCAAGTAATGGCTCTATCAGAATCCTTCGTTAAAATTTTGACACCAACATTGAGAAATCTACCCCCACATATTCCCTTACACGAATACGTTGCATCATTTAACGTATATTCAATTTAAAAATATAATAATTTGTGTCATATCCACATTGTTTCATTTTGTTACCTTTGGTTTTATTGATTTGAATAATAAGTTGTTTTATTTAGTGTTTTGTTCTTGTTTTTGAGCCCTCGTTCTACTTTAATGAGTGCTATATCGTTTTGCCAAAATCTCTGTAATTTTCGGATTTTGAGACGAAAAAGGTATCAAACGAAAGGGTTAGACTCCTTGATGACGAGTTCATGGTCAAATTCAATTCCGTCCGGGGGCCGTCCAGCCGTACGTACGTCCGTTAGCACACTAACTTTCATAATGAGTTTCAGGATGAGTTCGGGTCTCAAATGGCTAGGTTAAGTTCGTTAACTAGCCAAATCGTACAGAGTGTTCCATAAAATATTGCCATTCAATATGTGGTGTCACCAGAATCATAGAAAATTCAATTGAAATATTGAAAAAAAACCTCATATTTCCATAAAAAGATATCCGATTGTAGAGAGATTTTTTTTTATGGAGATCGATATTCTGAATGTTCATCCAAAATTTTGTGGCCATAGTTTCAACAGAACCATAAAAAATTCCATTGGAATGTCGAAGATAAAAATCTTTATATTTCCATAACAGAATATTCGATTCGAGCGAAATTTTTTTCTGTGAATAAAGATTGATATACTGAATCTTCAATCAAAATTTTGTGGTCATAGTACTAACAGAATCATAGAAATTCAGTTAAAAATATTGAAAGAAGCATCTTTATACAGGGTCTCTATAAATGATTGTAACAGCGCAGTTGGCTTTGGATTATGCGAACCACAGAATTCTGTGATCATGCTATGCTTCGATTAGTTTGTAGATTGGTATTCTGAATCCAAAGCCAACTGCGCTGTTACAATCATTTATAGAGATCCTGTATTTCCATAGCAGATATCCGATTCGGGTAGATACATTTATTTTGAGAAAGAAAACTACTATACTGAACGTTTATGCAAAATTTCAGGAGATCGCATAATCATCAGAAACATGGAATAAACTCTTTAATTATTTATTTTTTCCATATTTCCTTTCTTGACTAATTTTCAAACTAACTCCGATTGTGCTTACATTCCGCATGTATACAGGGTGAGTCTTTGACTTGTACATATATTTTAACCGTAGATTCCTGAGGTCAAAAGAACACTTTTTTCCTCTACCATTTTTTCCGATTCGGCCTGGTTAAAAAGATACAGGCTGTTGAAAATACATGAAAAGCATACATTTTTAGAATTATCTCGCAAACGATTCCTTCAAATGAAATGATTTTTGAAACATAGTTTTTCATGACTATGATTAATCTTTCCCGACTACAAAATTCCGAGTACTTCGATGTTGAAAGAAAAAAAATCTTAGAAATTCGAAAAATTGGGTACTTTGGCTGAATGCAACTCTGTCGAAAATATTCACAGAATTCAATTTTCCCTATGAGGTCACTTTGACAAATTTCAAGAATAATTCGAGAATTTGTTATCTGGAATGATGAATGGTAAGAGAACTAGCGGATTTTCTTAAAAATGGGGTTACAATGAATAAGCTCACCTCTATACTCTTCAGTGTAAAATTCTTCATCTATTCAAGCAAATTTCCACACCACTTTCGAAGTACCTATTGCAATTTTGTTTCGTTGAGCTTTGACATACGTTGATCCAAATTACATTACGTTAAAATACGTTTATTTCTCATTTATTCATCATAGTTATTACTACTAAAATGACCTTAATAAGTTATTATTCATGTAGTCGTATGATTTTGAAAACAAACTAACCACAGAACACCAATGTCAAAGAATCTAGTGTCACGTCTGTGACTTTCACCATGCAGACCACAGACATAAATATGCGGACACCCCTTGAAATCAATCGCCCCAACTGGTGTTTATGAACGTGAAATGTCATGCGTGTTATGGTTGACTGGTTGGCTTGTTGTTTTGATTTCGAAAACTCTGGCAAGGAAGATTTCAAGAGATATTGGAAATGAATGCTATAGCTAGAATAGGTGGTTTAAAAGTTAATCCGATATAATCAAAAATGAGGTATAGGTACATCAAGAAGAGATTATTCTGCTTTTCATCACTAGCAAAATTTTGGATGAATCAATCATTGCATTAGAAAATATACAACTGGTATTGAAAAAGTGAGTTCATATTTCTTTCTTTAATACAGCAGCTTATTTGAAAATTTCGAATGGTATATCTACTCGTTCCTTGGTACAAAGATTTCAAAGGTTTGAATGCTATATCTCGTACTTGCAAAAATTCAGTGGTTAGTTTACCAGTGGCGGCATAGCTCATTCTGAAAACAAAAAGGGCTATATCTTCTTATTTAGGCTGAATCGGAAAAAATGGTAGAGGAAAAAAGTGTTTCTTTCGACCCCAGGAATATACGGTTAAAATATATGTACAAGTCAAAGACTCACCCTGTATATTTGGTATCAATCTCCAATAAAATTTTGAGATAAGAGTCTTATTGCTCCACCAAAGATCGAGCACTCAAAAGCTTCTGCTCAGGTCTTTTCTTGAATTTTTGTTAATTGTCTGTATTAAATAGCTTGGTATATTGAGAAAATTTCACTATAAATCGCAAAATGGTGAATGCGCAATACTTTATCGCTATCATTTTTGAGAGTTGAATCTATCGTATATTTTCTGGTTGAATATAGGTAAAATGATGGAAAATTGTTTCAACATATTTTTTCACTGGAAAATCGTTTTAAAGGAATTAAAACGACATATTCTGTAAGCTTTTCGCTACCATTCGAAACACTTTTTCTCGAACTTTTCATCTTTTCTGAGAGTCGAGATATAGAGCCATGTATGGATCATCTTGGAACACGCTGTATAGTCCATCCAAGATTGCTTGACATCGGAGTAGGCTTTGAATGCCTAGGCGCTACCTTATTTCTGATTCCAACGAGTGAATTACAGCCATTATACGCGAGTAGCATGCTATACTTCATCCACGACTACTAAACATATTTCTTGAAGATTTTAATTTTGGCGACCGCGACAAGACCCTTCTAATGACAAGCGTGGAAAAAGTCAAGTTGACACATGAGAAATTTTTGGAAAACTGGTTATAGTATATTTTGTAATAAAAAAGCTTTAATCGATATAATGAAAGTACATTTGGCCCCGATTGACAAGGTATGCCCATATTTGTTAGTTGGAGTACTCAGAATACTGAAGAAATACCAAGTTGAAGAACATTATATCAAATCTAAATCTATGGAGCATCTGACAGCAGTGAATTATAATCTCATTATTCCCTTGTGATTAATGGATATTAGTAAGGCTGAGGACAGAGACGTACAAAGGACCGATTTCACAATAGCAATAAAATATGAAGTAAGCAGAAACGATAGTGTTTCTTCATAATGAAAGGTTATAATTTAATGTGTACGAAATGGAACATCAATGGCCCATTTCAATATTCAATTTATGCTATTTTAATGTACAATTGTCATGGGCAACCAAACACAAAGCATTCAGAAGCAATACGAATCATGTCAAAACTCTACTGGAACATGAAAACTTCGAAATTTTATTTTGTCAAATATATGTAGGTATGTCTTATGCAAAATAAGAATGAATTTCCATCAAACATTTAATCTCATATCATAATGAGGTAGATAAAAAAAATCTTGCAGTCAACTCATTTATTAATCTAGCGACTAATGATTTCGAACTAAACATATAACAACCAAAATATCTTGACCATTAGTCGCGGTCACTAATAACCTAGTTGATGAAATAAATGTTAATCGTAAGAGTATCAAGAACAAAACATTCGAAAGATGAATATAAATAGAAAGTCATATTTTTTGCTCTTGTAACTACGGCTCACTTGCGTACCGCATGTTTATTCAAGAACAGAAGAAAGAGAAGAGAAACCATTTACTTCCATATATTTATATGACAAGCAAAGACTTATTTTTGATGTATATAGCGTAGTTTCGATTTGTTGGTTAAGATCTAGACCACCCTGTATATTTCCAATGTGAATTTCTATACCAGTATAAAAAGTCATGTCTAACTGAATGAGTTCATCTTCAACTATTGTAAATCCTCCGGATCTGTATAATTTATTGTAATTTTGCATTCAGCAGAGCAGCCGAGTTCCTGTCGGCCATTTTTCACCGCTTGGAGTGACTGTAGCAGTAATTGCGGAGCTGGCTTGTCCACCAGGAGGTCGAATATAAATCCCAGGTGTTCACCAGAATTAGAAACAAGGCTTTGTCAGATCAGAAGATGTCAGGATCCACCTATGATATTGAAGGAGAAAAAAGAACATCATCTCAGGGTAAGTGAATAAAATCTGACAAGAAATGAGGTCAAAATTTAGAGCGAATGTCATGTTTTCGGGAAAAAATTTATTGAAATTACCGAAATAAGCTAGCGAATTCAAACGATAAGAACTGAGCAGAACAGCTACTGTACTCCACAAGATCATACTTTTACAGGATTTTCCTTTTAAGTTGGCCTACTAGACGTTTTAGGAGAACTAGTGAATATTTCGTTTTGAAATATAAGGTGCAGCCTTGAGGAGGAAGGAACTCTTCGCCTTTATTATTTTCAAGTTGACAGTGTTGCCACATCTATCTCAAACGCATAGATATCTACTTCCCTATTTCAAATGGAACTTCCTTTATTTTTATTTAAGTATCGATTCAATACCAAATGCACTGTATAACCTCCAAAAGAAATTTCTCTGTCATGCACTGTTACCAAGTTATACACAAATTCTTGAATTTTTTTAGATCTGCATTGCAACTTTGGTAATGCAATATACCGAATATTCGCTATGCGCACGGAATTAAACTCAGCACTCCCATAGTAGAGATTACATGCATTCATGTGGTACATTCAGAGAAGATTTTGCTTTGAAAATGTGGAACTTAATACCATTGAAATATTTGAAGATTTTCAAATGGCAACCTCTTGTTTATTTTAAAGCATTCGATTCGAAATGAAAAATGAATGGCAGTCTCCTTTTACATTAATTATTTATTTTGGATAGTTTTTCAATGAAACCTTTCAGTATTTAAAGTCATCATTTATGGACATAATGATGAGTGATTAAAAAGTGAATTATCGAAATGAATTCTAATGTTGAGGCACCTTTGGGCCAGGATTACCGAAAGCCAAAACAGTTTTCGGAATTTATTTCAGGTCATTCTTGCTAAATGGGAATAACGATTGTTGAAGGTCCTTTCAAAAATTGTTTGGCATTCCCCGTGAATTGTGAAACAACCTGAGTCGTGTTTGAATAACATGGATAAACTTTTTTTGTATGACATCCATAATCATGGTACACTTTTAATGACTTCAACCATGGAATCTACTCCAATAAGCCACCTGATAATCATAGAGCCAATTAATTATAAACATGACCATAGATCATTACTATAAATACTGAAGAATTTCAGTATTTTTCAGGCTAAAACCTTGTATTTGTATATTGGTTTTTACCACGAGTGTTAATAATATCAGACAATGTTGACTCAGTTATCTTAGAGAATAGAGATGTCAGATTGTTTAGCTCACTGTTGGACAACTTCAATTCCAAGTGCAAGAAATTTCCAACAGGTTTTATATGAGACAATTTTAATGGCAATTTCCAGTGGTTTCCAGGAAAAAACCACTCTAGAAATAATTAACCTTCATTAAATCATAGCGATTATCAGTATTTTGTGTTGTATCGATTGAAATATAATATGGGAGGATTCTGCATTTCTAAGGAACTTTTTAGGTTTTCACTCACAGTCTCTGAAATAGAAATAATTAAAAAAATTAATTAAGGCGAAGTGCCCCTGCGAAAATCTTTGCACTTAATTGTCAGGAGCAAATTGATTTCGAAAAAATTGTTGCCTAACAGTAAAACTAAATAAGGAAATAAACGAAAAGGACAATGTAACGTTTCGGTGTCATTTGATGTCTAATTGACATTCAATTAGACTGCAAATGCAAAAACACACAATTCCGAAGATTTTACAAGTTTGTCTGAAGAAGGTGTCTGATATAGACACCGAAACGTTATATTATCCTTTTCATTTATCTCCTTTTTTAGTTTGACTGTTAGGCAACAATTTTTTGAAAACCAATTTGCTGCTGACAAATTAGTGCGAAGATATTCGCCGAAGCACTCCATGTTAATTCAATTTTTTAATTATTTCTGTTCCAGTGACTAGGAGTGAGAACCTAAAAAGTTTTTTAGAAATTTTGTGTTGTATTCAGGTTTTCGAGGAATGATTCACCGAAATAAGCTAGCGAATTCAAACGGTGAGAACTGGACAGAAACAGCTGCTGTACTCTAGAAGATCATGCTTATATTTTTATATTGATATCCTAACACGATTGTTAATTATGTCAGACAATGTTGATTCAATTATCTCAGAGAATACAGATGTCAGATTGATAAGCTCACAATTAGACAACTTTATTTTATTAATTTTCACCGAAATGGGACGAATACCTGGCTACTAAAAAAAATTGCCATACATTTTCAACAGCTTTCACTTCACACAGCTTACTTTTTGATGGACATTTCTAGGGGTTTCCAGGAAAAATTATTCTAGAAATAATGAACCTTGAGAGAATCTTAGTTATTATCGGTTTCATGTATTGCAGTCAGGTTTTTGAGAAAAGATTCATTGAAATCACCGAAATGAGCTGACGAATTCAAACGTTTAGAATTGGCGGTTGAGTGTGACGTACGCGTAAGCATTCATTTCATTGGTCGAATGTTGAATCACCGTTTATAACGAAGCCAACTGGAAACTTTATTGTGAATAGTCATCTCACTAATTATGCTTATTCGTACGTCATCATGACTCGACGTTTGATCCTTCGTATTTTGAATATTTAATTGAAAATCAATTGAGTACTTGAAATAATGAGTGAATAACTGGAATGGTATACATTTCACCCTACTCTTAATGCTGTCACATAAAGACCCTATATTTTAATCTAAACTTGAAAATACCCGTGGAAACCACCATCGATAGAAATTTTAGATAACTAAATTGAAGAAAGACTTGGCTTGAAGTCAGATGCGATTGCGCACTTGTTCATATTGAGCAAACGATAAATCAAATTTTTTTATCCTGAAATCCATTGACAGAAAGTTTATGCCCGCCTGTTCTTAGTAAAACTAGTATTGATATTCTCGAAAAAATTCGTTTGCAGAAGATTCTGCTTTGGAAATGAATATGACCAATGTTAACTTGATCACTAGAAGTTGCTCCTGAACTGTCAAATATGAAAAACACAAAATGCAGTGGGCGAGTTGATTTGATTTTCAAAAATAAGTATAAGAAACATTTCTGAGAAGTTAAAACTTGCCAATTTCACGAAAAATTCGAATATCTCCATAAAAAGATAATTCTCAGTTACCGAATTTCGATTTGAAATTTCGAATATCGACTGAAGATATGATAGTGAACAAACATGTTTTAAATTTTTTCCGAAATTTCCTCACTTCATTTCGCGATATTTTATCAAAACTTTCAAATATTGACTTTTTTTAACCAACTCCTGGGAGCCATATTGTCTAAGTGTGACATTCATTTTCAAATTTCAACTTTCCTGCAGGAATAATTCGTCGAGAGTCGAAAAAAACAATTAAGTTTGAAAAATGGCCGATGTTCAATTAAAAAAATATTATTCGATGGAAAACTAGGTGTGGGCGTAATTCGACAATTTTGGATGGAAAATTCCATATCTGACAAAGATGGACAAAAACTGAGGACCAGTCTTCATAAAAAAACTACTTGGTGAATACCGCAGATGATTAGTCTATCGGGTGTTTCTGAATTTTCGAAATACTGCTATTGCTTTAATTCTGAAGAAAACTTTCATTTGCTGTGAAAATTTTCGATTTCGTACCGAAGAAATAAAAAAGTTAAAGATAAATAACTTGAGCATTCCACCAGGAAATTATCCAGTATTCTGTAAATTCAGAATTTAATTTTTATTTCGAGCTCTATCGAAATGTTCATGAGGACAGATGGTGTCCCACTTGAAAAAAAAACTTCAAATTTAAGGAAAGTTTGATATTTTTCTGGAGTATGTATTTTTTTGAATTGAGAGCTAACAAAATACAATACATGAAACAAAAAAGTTCCGGAGTTATGCTGGAGAAATTCAGCTTTCAAATTTTATTGCTTGGATAGGAAGACTTCGGCAGCTTTTAAATATCTCGGGCCAGATAAATATCCAGCATTCTATAAATTTTGAATTTTTATTTCAAGCTTGATCAAAGAATACAAAAATATAAATGAACGGTGAACTATTTGAATAAAAAATCGGAACTCATAAAATACTTGATATTTTTCTAGAATAATGCTCGCAATATTTAGCCACAAAAATGCAAAAAATGTCACTTAAGCTGCGCAGCGGTGTTTCGTGAAATACATCAAGTGAGTTGGTGAATAATCGAATATTGTCTATGCTCTTGTGATATAACTGAATATATTATCATAATCGAATTCAATATTCATGAGAAGTAATGTTATAACATAGGTAGTCCAACAATTCGCACAATTGATAATACATCAATTAACATAAAAATATTTCGAATACAAAATTATTCATAATTACCTGCCTCATTTCCCTCAGTGTATTAATAATTAAACCATATTATGCTGTGTCGAATTAATTAATAATCTGGAATTTTTCTATAACCTAATTTATTCAATATATATATATATATTCGTACGAATTTACACATTGCCATATTCTAACAATAAGGATCTAATTGTACCACTTGAGTCTGCTGTGTGAGTTTCATATATTTATAAGGAGTCTTCCAATATTGTATTCACTTTTACTGCAGCTCATACACTTTCAATGTTGATCTGGCATACCCATAGGTCCGATTATTAAGTGGCTCTTGTGTTAGAACAGCCTTGAGTTGGTCGTATTAGGCATTTTTGAAATGGCAGTGTGTTCACCAGGAGATCCGAAGACAGTCTGGTATTCTTTATTTAATTTATTCAATGAAAGGTCAATACATATAAGATACGTTTCGGGTTCGGGCCCTTTTTCAATCTAAAATAATATTAAAAAACACAGTTACATACAATTTTTTTTCTGGAATAGAGACATGTTACCTTTGTTAAATTCAATATTTTTCAATTCTTCTGCCTCTGTTACACGTGTCCTCATTTTATAATTGAAAATAACTGTTTGATTTGTATGAATGGTTTGTGTGCAATCTTTATATTGGGGTATGGTTTTAGTATGTTTTCTATTTCCTCATCATTTTTTAGGGGTAATTGTTTGTGGCAAGTAGGAAGGTTATCTGATCTAGTATCTCCGGTCTATAGCGTGGTGAGATTAATTTTATTGCTCGATCTATATAATTGGTAACTATTGCTTTTTTTGTTTGATGTTATGAGCTGAGTTATAATCAAGTATTCGGTCTGAGTTGATGGCTTTTCTCAGCATTTTAGTTTCTATTTTGTTATTTTGTCTAATGATGGTCATATCCAGAAAATTGATTTCATTGTTTAGATCTGTTTCTAGAGTAAATTTCAGTTTATTGTTAAAATTGTTCAAGTCTTCCATTATTTTTTCAATTTGATCTTCAGTGGTTATTATGAAACAATCATCTACGTACCTCTC
Source organism: Propylea japonica (assembly GCA_013421045.1). Taxonomy (NCBI): domain Eukaryota; kingdom Metazoa; phylum Arthropoda; class Insecta; order Coleoptera; family Coccinellidae; genus Propylea; species Propylea japonica. The sequence goes on from CM024239.1 coordinate 49,684,783, forward strand.
GAAAATTGTTATTCTATATGAATTTAGCAAAACTTTTTCTTTAAGATATTCCAGCACTAGTTGAGCCACCGCACCAGCAATCCGGTTGCTCAACTCACTGAGTTTAAAAAATCCAAAACCCGAGCCAATAGTTTACATACCCTGAGCCTGAGAAAATAAAAAACAAAGTAAAACCATAACCCCATATAGAGATTGCACGCGAATCATTCATACAAATCAAACAGTTATTTTCAAAATTAAAAGCAAAAGTCCCAAAAAATCAAAAATAACATATCTTCTATGAGATCCCATGCAACCAATGTAACGAAGTGTACCGGGTTTTTCACTATAATTTGACCCCCCCTTTAACTTTGTTACTGAAGGAGATACAAAAAAATGTTTCGTATAAAAGTTTCACACGAAATCAACTGAGGTTTTTTGATATGAGTCCAGAAACTGAAATATATACAGGGTGACCAACATATTGATGGCAACTTCATTTTTTCAAACGGAACACCCTGTATATTTTTTCATATTTGGTTAGCTCTATTTCCCCTGATTTCAAATATTTAACATATGTTGGTCCATCTTTCTTATTCTGAGCACCACAGAGTTTCAAATTTCAATAACCATCTGGCATAGAGTTTTGGAAGTTCGTGAATTTTCAAGTGGCCAATTTGATTTGTGGATTGGTAATGGTGCACCCCCATTTTATGGACAGCAAATAGTCCCGATTTAACACCGTTGGACACGTTTTTATAGCCGTTTCTGAAGGAAAAATTCACTTCAGCAATAATGACAATCAATGAGAATAATATTATTGATATAAAATCAACCAATATTAAACCCATAATTCGGAACTAATCTCGTCACGCATAAAGAATAATGATAATATTGTAATGATTAAAAACAAATTTTGAAGCTTTAATTTCTGACTTGAATCAGAGCCATAATAATACTATCAAAAATAGTCTAAACAACTTGAGACAACTATATGAACTATGTGTATTGAATGAAGGTGGTCATTTTGAGCAATTTCTTTAGTTGATGTTATTCTTACCATACTACCATAGTTTATCATTTTTCATTGGTTGAGTAATTGTTAAGTATTCATTCTAAAATAATACTTTTAAGTAGATTGTTTGGATATAAAGAATTTCGTAGGTATTTCACATATTTTTTTATTCGGTGTCATCATTTCAAAACTTTGAAACTCTGAAAATTGAAGAGACACATCCACAATTCGAGATCAGGACGAAATAGCCTATCAACAAAAGGAAGAATATACAGGACAGGGTCCCATTAGAAAAAATATAGTTGCATTGAATGTTGTTCACCCTGTATATCTTCCATTGACGTTATTATAACTCCAAAAATGAGCATTTTCAGTAAACGCACTCTGCCACTTGTAAAATGATTACAGATCTTGGCAGGTGGTTCTTAAAGTTTGAAACTCTGTGGTTCTCAGAATAAAAAAGGTAGACCAACATATGTTACATATTCGAAATCAGGGGAGAAAGAGCTAGCCAAAGATGGAAAAATATACAGGGTGTTCCATTTGAAAAAATTAAGTTGCCATCAATATGTTGGCCACCCTGTATATATTTCAGTTTCTGGATTCATATCAAAAACCCTCAGTTGATTTCGTGAAACTTTTATACGAAACATTTTTTTGTATCTCCTTTAGTAACAAAGTTAAAGGGGGGGTCAAATTATAGTGAAAAACCCGGTACATAGGGCAAACGCAACAAAAATTTAACGACAGGATAAAAGGACACAAATATTCAAAAACCCAAACAGCCCTATACAAGCACGCAGTAGAAAACAACCCTATTTTCAACTTCGAGGATACAGGGTTCTTAAATAGGGAAACAAAGAAAAAAAAACAGAGAATTTTTAGAAATGATTTGCATAAAACGAGATCCCAACTCTATCAACGACAGAACAGATATAAGTGGTCTTAACAAGATATATTCAACACTTATAAAGAAGACAGCAGAGAACAACAACAGAAGAAAAAGAAGGGTGACAGCAACGCCGATATGAAAATTCAATGACTCAGCGCCACTAATATTATAAAATGAAGACACGTGTAACAGAGGCAGAAGAATTGAAAAACATTGAATTTAACAAAGGTAACAAGTCTCTATCTCAGAAAAAAAATTCTATTTGTAACTGTGTTTTTTAATATTGTTTTAGATTGAAAAAGGGCCCGAACACGAATCGTTTCTTATATGTATTGACCTTTCATTGAATAAATTAGGTAATTGCAAAATTCCAGATTATCAATTAATTCGACACAACATATGAAACTGGTGGAATGAATAAATCATGAGCCAAAATAATTAGACCTACCCCTTCAGTTTAATACGGATAGGTATCTATAATTTCGGACGCGAAGGGAGAAAGGCGCGTTCCAGTGATAATCCATTGGAGACCATCGAATTAAACGCTATCAATGCAAATTGGACCTCATTCAGGCAATTTTTGGCAGATTTCTAGGTCGACGATTTAATCACAAAACCAACATCTTGTAAGAAAGGCAAACTAGTTTCTATTTTATTTTGGAATCTTTATCAGGGTTTTGAAATGGAAGAACAAAACTACAACAATTTTGAATGTTCGAAACTCACAATTAAAAGATTAAAATTCCGCCATTTTGCATCCCCTTTTCGAAAATGCTTAACTCTGCTTATAAAGAAACGGATAGAAATGGAACATTCGCAACCGATTATTTATCTGTGGCATTACAATTTTGATTTTGATTCATCATCTGGAAATGACAGATTAATACCCGAGGAATTAAAAACGAGTTTTAAAAGAATTAACCAGTTTTGAAGAATTTATGACCTTGAATTAACTCTTCCATCTAATTCTGTGACAATTCCTTTCATTCTGTTGTACATTATCGAGGGTCTTTACAACTTTCGAGCACTCGTTTTACTCAAACGAATGATATATCGTTTTGCCCAAATGTTTGTAATTTTCGATTATTGAGCCAAATATGTTGTCAAACGATACCCATCCCTCCGGTTTAATACTGGTTGGCATTTCGGATGCGAAGAGAGAAAGGTGCGTTGCAGTGATAATCCATTGAAAACCATCGAATTAAACTCGATCAATACATATTGGAGCATCATCAAAACCTTTAGAACTCTGATAGTAATAAGCGCAAACCGTATAATCCCAAATATCGCGATATGAGTGTTCCGCTATTTTGCACGCCCTTTACGGAAATCCGTAGCCAAATCCATGATTACTCTGCTTATAAACAAACGGATAGAAATGAAATATTCGCAATCGGTAATTTATCTGTGATACTACAATTTTGATTTTAACTCAACATCTGGATATAACAGAATAATAGCCGAGGAATTAAAAACGATTTGTGAAAGAATTAACCAGTTTCGAAAAAGCTATGAACCTGTCTAAACTCAATCATTTCATTCTGTGGCAAACCTTTTCATTCTGTTATATATTATCAAGGGTTTTCTACTAATGTATCGATTATTTTTAATCAAACTTAATGCTTATGAAAACTATTTTCTGTACGATAAAAAGCTCCGGAACCAGTCTCAAGCAATGATTATTTTCAATTCTTACTCCCTTGTATCTCAAAAATAGTGCATTTTTACAGAGTAAGTTGTGAGAAACTAGTTTTTCATATTTTTGGACGACTTATCACATCCTATAATTCTGGGAATCTTTTATGAAACATCCTGTAAAGTCTTTTGACTCTCTATGACTTTTGAAAATTTCTCGTATAACACACAATATAGTCCATATTACAAACATTCAACGTACGGGGTCTTTATAAATGATTGTAACAGCGTAGTTGGCTTTGCATTATTTTCATTTTGCTGCTTCTTATGTAAACTTAACACATTTATCAAATCTGTTTCTATATTTATTTCTATCTTTACTTAAGGGGTAAGGGTATAACGACTCTGTTTTGGGAGAATTAAGTGTACTCTCTTTCTTCGCCAAGCTTCGGATTTATTTAATTCTTCTTCAGGGCTTCTGGAATACAACATAAATACATTTAATTTAACATTCAGCTTTCATTGGAATTGTCTTACTGAATTTGAGGTTATGAGATGGAAAATTGTCTATCAGCTTCAAACATTGTCGTCGAATTAGATAAAATAATATAACTTGGACATAACAACATGAATTTTCACATACACACAGTTCTAAAAACACTCATAATAAATTAGAAGAAATAAAAGAAGAAGGAATGAAGAACCTACTAGATATATTGAAACAAAATGGTTACCCATATGATATGATAAATAAATTATTTTTTTCCACTGACACACCACAAAACCAAGGACCAGGTAATGATGAAACATCCAAAACCACGCATTTTGCATCATATCCAAACATAAATGAATTGACGAGAAAATTAAAAAATATATTTCAAAGAGAAAATGTGAAAATAGCAGTATACAATCAAAAGACTGTAAAGAATTTATATACAAAGTTAAAAGATCCAATTCCAACATCATTTAAAAACAACGTTGTATAATTATGAAATCGAATGCAAAGATTGTGACAAAGTATATATAGGACAGACGTCTCAATGGTTAAAAAATAGACTGACATTACATAAATCCGACATCACAAATTATCCTGATAGATGTGCTTTAGCGAGTCACTCATTCAATCTAGACCATAAAATCAATTTCGAAAACACTAGAGTATTAAAAACAGAAAGAAATTACAAAAAACGTCTCGTACTGGAAATGATTGAAATTAATAAACAAGAAAATATCATCAACAAAAAACCGGATACAAATAAACTGAGTAGTATATATCGATACCTATTAAGAAATCAAAAGAAAACTTCATATTTTACGATGGTCCAATCGATGAATAAATCAACAACATAGAAATTCAAAACTGTCAGAAACAAAACAAAATTGACACTTCAATATTTTTTTCAAAGATTAAGGAGTCGTCCCTTATCTTTGATTTTATTATTTTATCTATACATTGAAAATTTTAATTATTTATTTCTTCTAATTTATTATGAGTGTTTTTAGAACTGTGTGTATGTGAAAATTCATGTTGTTATGTCCAAGTTATATTATTTTATCTAAATTCGACGACAATGTTTGAAGCTGATAGACAATTTTCCATCTCATAACCTCAAATTCAGTAAGACAATTCCAATGAAAGCTGAATGTTAAATTAAATGTATTTATGTTGTATTCCAGAAGCCCTGAAGAAGAATTAAATAAATTCGAAAGCTTGGCGAAGAAAAAAGAGTACACTTAATTCTCCCAAAACAGAGTCGTTATACACTTACCCCTTAAGTAAATATAAAATAATAGGCTCTTAAAAATTCGAAATTTATTTCTATCTATGTATATTTGACATTGATAATTCCAGCCATAATTCGACACCCTAACTTGTGTAACAGATTGATATAAATCATTATAGAGACCCTGTATCAGCAGAGGAAAATTTAGTAGGTGCCCTAATTTTTCTGCAAATGGTACGAGTACAACTTTCTGAACGCTCGTTCTAATTAAACGTGTGCTAAATCGTTTTGTCCGAATATCTGTTATTTTTTGGATTTTTAGCCGACAATGGTCTCAAACGATAAGATTTGACTCACTCGATCGAATTCAATTATGTCCGTGGAGCCGTCCGCCAGTATTATCCTAGATACTTAAAATTTTCAGGGTAGATTCAGTTCCTAAATACTGCAGTTATATTCGTAAGCCTGCAAAATTGTACACGGTGTCATTCAAAATGTGTGATCCTCAATATCTAAGGCAGAACAGAACCGATCGAGCTGAAATTTTGCAGTAAAATCTTCAATACCAATTCAAAGGAGTAAGCAAAAAATTGTTTCAGTTTCGTTAATATAACCATAGAATTCTTTTCTCAATTAAATGGATGTAAATTGGCAAAGTGAACGTTTAGAAAATTTTCAAGAGGATTGTGAAATCAGGACCATAGATTTTCTCAACTTTTTCTCGAATCAACTCAATACTTACGAAAGATATAATAAGTTTTTGATATATTCGCAAAAACACTATTGTTTTTAATTGAAATACTCCGTATTTCAAAAATGGTGCGCATTAAAAGGGAAATTTGTGACAAAGTTTTCTCATATTTTCGGACGAACTATAATCTCGTGTATTCATAATATGAAACAATCTGTAAATTTGTTTTATTGATGTCTTTACGAAATTTCTTGTATATCAAACAATATATCATATGTATGTGCTACAAATTACAGTCACATTCATACTGTACTTACTTTGAAATTCCTTCGATATTTGGTTAAAGCTGCTTTGAAGCCCAGAAAGTTCTACAAACCAAGTTGGTCACTCAAAGTGATGATATTTCAGAACCACTGAAGTATAGATCCAGTGGATCATACGTGACCCCAAGTTTTGCCAAACAATTTACAGTATATGCAAAACGCCACTGTAGATTTGATAATTATATTAATATAGCAGTAAAAATATACATCTAAAGACAAATGGATAAACATCGGTTGTGTTGTTCTGTTGTATGTATGAAAGATATTTTTAGTGAGAAATATGGTATGTTCCATACAAATAAAGGGTTGCTAAGAAATTATTCATTCATTGAAAAAATATAAATCTCTTTTGAGTTACCATCATATTTTAATGAGGAGTTGTATTTATTGATTCATGAGAAATATCACTCAAACAAATCCAAAATGTTACATCTAAGATACGAGTTTTATTCTCTCTGTGCACAATCTTCAAGCGACTACAGCATATTTGAATCGAAATGACCATGATATTATTTTTGAAAACCAGCATTAAAAGTGTGTGTGAGAAATCACATGGTGGAGCAACTGAAGCACAACACAGTGTGTAAAAAAACAGATTTTGTTTCACCTAAAATGACGTAAGTAGCAAGTTTTTCTTATAATTCGAAACTGTTGTTTGACTTCGGAGGAACTAACGTACAATTAACAATTCAATCAAATCGGACTTGAAATAACACATATAGAAATCAACAAATTCCATCGAGATTAATCGATTATTTTGCCAGTGTAGTTATGAATTGTAGCGCATTCGCCATTTTGCGATTTAGGGTGAAATATGTTTGGTGTTCCAAGATATTCAAGACAGAAAATATACAGAAATCGACACAAAAAACCTTGAAACATAATAAAGTAACTTAATAATTGATACTTATTAAATCAACTAGGTTTTTAAAGAAAGCGACCAATGGTCAAGATATTTTAACTCGTAAGCGGAGCGAACGCGTTAGTAGTTCGAGATCATTAGTCGCTCGATTAATAACCGAGTTGACTACTAGATTTTTCCAACGATCTCAATATTAATTGTGTATGAATTCTTGATTGAAATACATTCTCATTTTGCACGAGACTTACATTTGACATTATAAAATTTCCATTTATCTATGTTCCAGTAGAGTTTTGACATTTCTCGTAGTGCTTCTGAATACTTAGTGTACGGTTGCCATGAGGATTTCACATAAAAATAGTATAAATTGAGCATTAAAATGGGTCACTAATGATTAATTTCGTACACATTAAAATCATCTTTCATTTTGGAGTCAACGGAAATAGTTATTTAATCAACTAGCTCATTAAAGTCAGCGACAAATGGTCAAGATATTTTAATGCGTGAGCGGAACGAACGCGTTAATAGTTCGAGACCATTAGTAGCTCGATTGATAACCGAGTTGATTATAAGATTTTCCCGACGATCTCAATATAATTTGTATATGAATTCTTGATTGAAATACATTTCCATTCTGCACAAGACTTATATTTAACATAATGAAATTTCTATGTATCTATATTCCAGTAGAGTTTTGACATTTCTCGTAATGCTTCTGAATAATTTGTGAACGGTGCCATGAGGATTGCACATTAAAATAGCCAAAAAATTGAACATTAAAATGGGCCATTAATGATCAATTTCGTACACATTAAAATCATCTTTTATTTTGAAGTCGACGGAAAAACAATTAAATTGAAGAAGAAATATCACTCAAATAAATTCGACAAGTTACATCTAATTTAATTTTCTTTCTGTACACAATTTTCAAGCAAATGCATCATATTTGAATCTAAATTACCAAGATATTATTTTTGAAACCCAACATTAAGGTGTTCACGATAGAAGAGAATTTCTTCCGACCACATAGACCATCCGAGTCTTTTCAGACAATTTTCTGCTCAATTTCAGCGTTTCATGTTCCCGAAATATAAAAATCGAATATTTTCCGAAAGTAACTGATGCCGTTTTATGACACAAGTAGCTCTGAGGAGTTTCAGTTGTTCTTCCTATTTAATGGTCCATTCCTACTAAAGTTCATAATGAAAGACGCCATAATGATGACAAATTGCATGAACCTATTATGAGGTCGAACAACTAACGACTTATCCTGTTTCCAGAATGATAAACACCTTGAATAATTATTGCGCTGATCTCATCAACTTGTCATTGGCCAGTTTGAAGTATTTACTGTTTCCTAGGAAGATATTTTGAGTTTATATCTGTACATACAGGATGTCCCAAGATGTTCCATACGGCCAAAATTTTGACCCTCAGGCATTGTAGAAAATTCAAACAAAAATTATTTCAAATCGAACCAAAAACTAACATCAGAATGTGTAGTTCAAACTCACTTTCTGATTACAATTCCTAAAAAAACTACCCTCTGTTATTTTTTTGAATTGAATCCATATACAGGGTGTCCCGTAATTAGACCGACAAACTTCTAGTGGACATTATAGATGATATTTTAGATAGATTCGACCCAAATCATATAATGCAATATTGCTTCGTTAAGGAGCTAGTGGCCTTTGAAGGCGACGTCCTGTCAACACTTTTTGCCACATATTCGCAAAACGGAGTCACATAAAGTGCTGAAAGTTTACACATTGGCTAATATCAAAAATGCGCATCGATTAGATTGAGTGCATTTCTTTCATGTCAAGCACAATCGCATCGTTTGGGGGGGGCGAAGGGTATTTTTTAGTTTAAACTTTTTTAACTTTCATTATTTCGCGAGATTCACATCATATTCATAAACTCTGATGTTTTTTATTGAAAAAAGATCCTCTTGTTAATAACGCCCAGATGCACCATTTCTGAAAAAATAGATTTGAAATTTTCTCTCTTTTCACTAAGTCTTTAGAGTTAGTCTACTATAAAAAATAAGTCGGGTTTTCCTCCCTGACGCTTTAACTCCAGAACGCACGGACCGATTTCAACGGTTTTGCATTCGTTGGAAAGGTCTCGGGCTCCGCGAGGTTTGTAGCAAAGAAAATTCAGGAAAAATTTCAAGATATCGAGAAGAACGTGGTAAGAAGAAATTGGTAAATTTCTGACATTTCTGAAAATTTCATTATTTATGACATCGAATTCAATTGCAATTGTCAAGTCCCTTACGAGAGGGAAGTGCTTCCAAAAATGTCCTCATTTCAGAAGAAAAAGGCCAGATCCTAATGAAACAATGTAAGAATATCGTATTTTAATCGTTTTATAACGGTTGTTACTAAACATATTGGTCCAGAAACTATGAAATTATAAGGAAGTACGTGACAATTTTCAATTCAGTTTAGAGGTAAAAAAGCTCTAGGAAATTTGCAATTTTGAGAAAGAAAACGAACTGATCCGAATCAAACAAGGTACGAATATCGTTTTTGAGTAGTTCTATAACGTTTATGAATGAAGATATTCTGAAATAACCAGGAAGAACAATAATTTTTGACATAGGTACGTCTGATGTAAACATTTGTTCGTTTCGAGTGGAAAACGTTATTTGAATAGGTAAGTCCATATGAAATCATCAACTTCAACGTTCATTCAACGAATTCCTAACATTTCAGCCATCAAAAGCATCATTTCAGGTCGCAGTGATATTTGAGGCTTCTACTAAACCGAATTTCTCTTTTCACTGACAAATAACGTAATGAGAACAAAATTCGGGTATTATTCGTATTTTAGAAAAAATACGCCAGGAAATGATACTAAACTGTATGTATTATGATAATTATCGATATTTCAATATATTTTTTCGATTTCCTGATATGTTTACATGTCTTTTGATTCATAATAAAACCGTTGAAGTCTGAGATAAACAGTCGTCACGTGTAACCAGGCAAGTGGTGTAACGACTAACGTCTAGGTGTGTGGACCCGGTACTCTACCGGGTTCGAATTCCCTTTCGTGGCATGTTCTGCTTATTCTGGATAAGAAAATTGTTTCCAGATTCAAAGAAAGCTGATGAAAATAATTCAACATTTTCATGTGCATGTTTTATATAGATACGTTTTAGATATATACAGGGTGTTTCTATAAATCTATCAATAATTTCACATTTCTACGTTATAACAGAAAGCTTTCAATGAAATTGAAGGGGCTTTTAAATTTCGAGTGATTTGTATAAGAGGTGGGATTTTAAATATAGATACGTTACTTAGGATTCATACGGGGTGCTCCTATAAATATTTTGAATTTCTGCATTATCACAGGGACATTTCCACAGAAACGAAGAATTTTTGAATTTCAAATGATTTACTATCGATGGTGGTTTGATTTATACAGGGTCTCTTCATAAAAATGCCAAATATTGTAATTTTCTACTTCCTAACACGAACATTTGTATTACTTTTCCCATAAATGTTCAATAGACGCTCTGAGTATATACAGGGTGTGTAGTGTAGTCAGACAGATACCAAGGAATATATCAAATATCTATGAACATCAATAACCAATGATGATCTATCGAGGTATACAAAACGGTTCGAAAGACCTACTGTTCATCTGATCTATCGGTTCAATTGATCTACCGGTTAATTATCCTACTTAGAAAGGTAGATCTACCGGTTTCACAAATCTACTTAAAAAGGTAGATCTACTGGCCTGACTAGAAAATTATTGTTTTTTACATGGCAGTTATACTTTATACGTGTTCACGAGTTGGAAAACCATCCGCTTTGTTTGTGTTTACGTCAGGCCAAAAAACAAAAATATGGTTTACCAAAGAGCATTTCAAAAAAACGGATAGTTTGCGGAAACGTATAACGCTTCGATTCAGTATTTACTTTGGATTCTCTTTCATTTACTTAGAGAAGTTTAACTAAGTAACACTTCATTTTTGTAATCGAAATGAATTTATTACTGTTGTTCCTTTTCAAATATAAAAAAAAAATTTTCTTCATTTTTTTAGCACCAAACGAAATGTTACAGAAAACGAAGCCATCTGGTGGCGAAACGGAGTTCGCCGGGTTGCTAGTTAAATGATAAAAATATTTTTTTTCTCAGAAATGCTGCATCTGGCGTTATTATACAAGAGCATCTTTTTTCAAGAAAAAAACCATCAGAGTTTGGAAGCTCTTGGGAGGAAAATTCGATTTGCGTACCAACTCCTAAAAATTTGCAACAGCTAAATGATGCTCTGATCTAATGGAATCAAATCCTTACTGAGGGCAAGCCAAAACGAATTGCACCGTATCTGTGCTTGAGCGGTAGACATGTTTTTTTTCCACTTAGTTTTCAGTTTATCTTTTTTTATTAAACTATCGTTGAAAAAAAAACGAAATTAATAAGGAAAGATGAGTCTTGATGATAATATCAAAATCACATGGTGAAGCAACTGAAGCGCACCACAGGTGGTTTTAAAGTTAGGATTAAAAAAAAGATTTTGTTTCACCCAGTATAAAATGACTAAAGCCTATTTTTTCTTGTAATTCGAAACTGTTGTTTGATTTCAGAAGAAATTACCTGCAATTGACAATTCAATCAAATCGGATAACTTATTTATGAATCAACAAACAAAATTTTTCGAGTGGATCGATTATTATTTTTGCCGGTGAGCAATAAATTGTGGCGCATTCGCCATTTTGCGATTTATGGTAAAATATGTTGGCTGCTTAAGACAGACAATATACAGAAATCAACACAAATAACCTTGAAATTGCACAATCGGTCTCAACAGAAGAAAAGATGGAACTGAAATAGGTGCTTATCAGAAGATAATACATGAATTTCAAATTATCAATAACTCAAGTTTGATCACTTTTCGAATCAAAGCGCACAATTCGATACTTGGAAAAAATTTTAATTATAAGGGCGATGTTTATTTACCGACCGGGTTTATTCCGCAGGCGCAGGTGGCTCCAGCAATTGGGACAATTTACTCGATGAGCTATAAACATTATAGTTGAAATTTCTATTTGTCTTATGGTCGAATTATTGACTGTATGGATCATCTTGTTATCTTTTTTGGTTTTCAATATGAGTATGTTTTTAATTTTATAACCCATTATGACATACCCCACAAGTTTTATCTTATTTTTTCTCAGGAATTGAATTTGATATTTAGGGCGACAATCCTCATAACTTTCTCGCCCAAGGCCTTAGGCTCGCAATGCCAAAGCATTCCTTGACAAGGTGAATGGTGGTTTCTTCCACCTTCACACAGAATCTACACTCGTCAGTGTCCGATAATCCCATCCTCAACAGGTGCTTCCTGAGGCGACGTAAGAAAGCCAGTAAGGAGGTGTAATGTTTCTACCCAGATCCAGATATCTTTTGGATTTTGCTGTTTCAAAAGAACTTAGTGGAATGATCCATCCCTGGGAGATTCCGCCAGAGCTTTTTCTTCTTGGCTTTCTTCTTCTCCAGAAACTCTTTCTTATTGGCACATTTATCTATACCACAGAAGGGTTTTGAGCCAATTGATGACATTAGTGAGCCCTCTTTGGCAAGTCTATTGACCTCTTCGTTTCCTTTGATTATCGAATGGTCGGAAACCCAGATTAAAAACACCTTTTTTTGCCTACCTCATTGAGTTTGTTCCGGCACTCCCAGATCATTTTTGAGCAGGAGAAGCTCAGTGCTTTAATAGCAGCTTGACTATCTTAGTGTACGGCTATATCGCACTTCTGATAGTTTCTTTCTAGATTTATATCTAAACATCTTCGATAACTGAAATTTTCGCTTGAAAGACGCTCATACAGGAGCCTAGCGACAGTGCACACTTGGACCTTGGCCCGTGCATCCCAGCACCAGCTCCTGTAGAGGTTTTGGAACCATTTGTAAACCATTTTACGTCATTTCCTTTGAGCTTATAGTCGGTGTATTCCCGTTTCCATTCCTTCCTTTTATTTAGAACATAGCACACAGAGCGAATAGCTATAAGTGATTAAATTCAACTAGGTTGCTGTTGAATTTCTTTGTCACTTGGTCGCGAGGGAAATGTTGCAGAAGAGTGTGAATGCTCCTTGCCTTCGATACTGTCGCAGAAGTATTTCAGGAGTTATTGCCGACAATGCGAACGGCAGTAGTTAAGGCTGATTGTAATTGAGGCTTTAAGTTATAATTATTAAATCTGAAACTCTAAAAGACTAAAATCGAAATACTGCTGTCAGGTCTGAAACAAAAGCAGAACATTGAACCCACTTGTACTTTCATACATCTCATTGATTTCTTTGAGCGCTCGTTCTACTAAAACGAGTGCTTTATCGTTTTTCCCAAATGGTCTCAAACGATAGGATTCGACTCCCTGATGAAGAACCCATGGTCAAATTCAATTCTGTCTGAGGGGACGTCCATCCGTTATCACGATAACTTTCGAAGGCATTGTCCTAGAGACTAGAAATTTTCAGGGTGAGTTCGGTTTCCAAATGACTCGGTTGAGTTCGTTAACCAGCAAAATCGTACAGGGTGTTCCATAGAATATGGTGATTCAAGATTATTGATCCTCAATATCTCAGACAAAACAAAACCCATCGGAATGACATGTTACGGCCACATGCAAGATGTTCATAATAAGCCTCATGCAAAATTTCATAGTGTTATCAGAACCATATAAAATTCAATTGAAATATTGGAAAGAAGAACCTTTATGTTTCCATAACAGGATATCCGATTCGGGTGATTTTTTTTCGTGAATATTCATGCAAGATTTTGAGAGAACCATAAATTTTTTTAAGATTCATTTTTTACATATTTTACTTTTTGAATAATTCCCAGAATATTATTCTGATTGTGCTGAGATTCTGCATTTAAAAATTTGGTATCAATCTCAAGTCCCATGTAGAATTTCGAGGTAATAGTCTTATGGCTCCACCAATGAGCGAGCGCTTATATGCTCCTGCTCGGGGCTTTTCTTGAATTTTTTCTCTTAAATGACGTGGGATATTACTTTTTAGGGCACAATTTGTTTGTTGTTCAATTTGCTCCAACACCTCATTTTCAACCTGACTCACAATCAACGAATGGATTGTAAGATCAAGTTTTGTGAAACCCTAGCATGGACTGGTAAATATGATAAAAATTTCGGTTCGATCGTATATTCATCTGAAAGATTCATACACGAAAACCTCAACATGAAGTTTTCGTATTTCCAACACGTCCCACCTTTTTCTATTTTCGCATTCGGAGTTATTCGAAAGCCAAAACCGTTTTATAAGTCATTTTTAATAGGATGCGCTCTTGCAAGGGTCTGAGAGAAGCCCCTAGGCAGTTTCGAATTGGTGAATTATTCATTCTGTTTCAGAATAATGAACTGGACGTTTTCGCGAGAGATTTTCGCGTCACATTATTCATGTTCGAGTAAGCAAAATTTACATAATTTTATTCAGATTCATCTATCACACAAGAAGCAGAATAATGAATGTCCCCGTCTAGATGAGAGATGTGCATGCGGAACTGATTTTTTTCATTTTAGCTCATCATTGTCATAAATTTTGAACACGCAGCGTTTCGCTGGAGTTTTGTTGGTTTTATACCTGAGGTAAATAATTGGATGCGCATCTTTCACGCCTATCTTCACTAAGTTTTTCGCTGATGATTTCAAATTGTATCGAACTATCCCAAGTACCTATATAAAGTTGATCAATAAGTCTTACGTTTCGCTAGGGAAAGCCATAGTTGTTAATCTATTTTTTTAGTATTCACATATCGTCAAAAGTTTTAATCTGCCTAAGATGCTCAAAAAATAAATAATCTTTGTTCTGGAAAAGTGATGAATATTTCATCTATTTCAACTGCAATATATTTGATAGAATAGTTATTTTTGTATGAAGTGCGTAAAATGGGTGTTTTTTTTCATTTTTGGCCGAGACCTCAGGTCGACGCCAAAAATTCACTAGAGTGTGCCATAAAAACACGAATTTCATACGCACGGAATACAAACAACATTTTTTGTAGAACTGTGAATGTGAATTTTCATCGTCTGAAATATAATTGTTTAAGATGCTTCCAATACAATATTTCTATGCATCCAGTGATCTTTGATGTGTATCGTTACTATAGAAACTAATTCATTTAACGGTGAAAAAAAGTAAATTTTTTTGAAGGGGAAAAAAGACTTTGTCTACGATCGTGCCTTTTTACCCACTTTCCAGCACTCATTTCAGTTCAGAAATTTTCATTTTTCGCCACTTAAGCGGTAAAGCGAGTTTTCTTGCACTAGTGCGGGAAAGGGACACTTTCTAAACTAAAATCAAAATCGACTTCCCTTCCAAGATAGAGCCTTTGGAAGGTGATGACGAGTTGAGAGTTTTTAATTTTTTTAGGATTCCTAAAAAACACTGAGTCATAAAACTATACATAATAAGATTCATTGAGTAGATGTTACTCACACAATTTTTTCATCCCATAACTTTAATATTAGGGGTTGAACATGACAACCCCTTATGATTTTCCTTCAGAAATTGTTTTCGTGGGATAATTTTCGAAAAATAGAATTCTCTCATGGTTTCTCATTTAATTCAGGAGAAAAAATTCTCTTGCAAAATTTCGATACAGTTGATACTTCTTTCGCAAAAAATAAAAAATTTCAAGCAGTTATCATGACTGTTCATCCCATTTCATCGTATGTTTCATAGAATGAATTATCTAAAATATTTTTTATGCTCAAAATTTTTTTTGGCAGAAGAAAAAGAAGAAAAAATATTTTCTATGAATCTTTCTATACCATTTTCAGTTTCAGAAGAGTTCGATTTTTTTAATAACACTTTGCAGGTATAAAATAAATCACTCAGTTATAAAAATGGTGGTTTATTCGAATTTGCAATATGCACTTTTGCTTCTATCTTCTGTCGTAGACATACAATATCTTAGAATATTCATTCTATATAACACTTCTACGATGAAATGGAATGAACAGTGATCATAACTGCTTGTGAGTTTTAATTTTTTCCGAGAAAATTATCGACAGTTTCGAAATTCTGCAAAAAAAATTTTCTTTCCAGAATTGAATGGAAAATCATAAATGAATTTTATTTTCTAAAATCTTTCCCACAAAAACAATTTTTGAACGAAAATCATAGGGGTGGTTATTTTGAAGCCTTAATAATAAAGTAATGAGATCTAAAAAGTTTGTGTGAGTAACATCCACTTAGTGCTTCATATTATGTATAGTTTTATGACGCAGTGTTTTCAAGAAGCCGTAAAAAAATTAAAAACTGTCAACTCGTCATCGCCTTCTAAAGGCTGTATCTTGGAAGAGGGTCGATTTGGAAAATTTATATCAACTACTCCTTCGCATTTGTTTACAGACACCCTGTATAAACATCAAAACTTGGAATATTCGGGATGAGTTCACTATTTGAACAGCAAAGTCGAATAAATACAATGAGTAGAAAACAAATAGTTCTCATGATATTCTAATCTGCTTTATCGTTTCCCTCATATCATCTAGCGTCAGATTTTACGTCAGGACATTTTTGAATCATTTTCATTATCTAAGTGCGAAAATTTCTGAAAAAGTTCCATGAAAGAACTGAAAAAATGGGAAGCGTGAATGTCATAATTATCCTATCGCTGCTATTTCCATGGAACTTGTCTGTCCTTTGGGAGCAAAAGAGGGTTTGGAAGGTGTGGATAATTAAAATAAATAATGACTTGGATGACGTGTTGAAAATTGCACGGAAAGCCTGTCTGAAACTCAAACATATAATCATAATACTGATGATACTTATCGCATCAATATTCGTTATGAAATTATATGAATTAACAGGTCGATATGAAATGAGTTAGGTTAATGATTATTTCTTCAGCTTACATTCTGAAAATATAAGAATATAGGTCTAGTTTTTGATGTGAAATTCTTGGGGATGGAAAATTTATTGATATATTTTTTGGGCTATTTTCACCATTTCCTATCCACTATTCAACGTTTTTGGTCAGCATTTACGTCGTCAGGAATCATTCTTTGAACTTTTAGGAATATTTTGTGAAAACTACTCCACTCTAAATATTCAATGAACCTTTTTTTCAAAGCTTAGGAGATGGTCCTTATTTCTTGACAAAAGTCTCCACTAAATATTCAGATAACCTCAGATATACAAACTCATAAATGGCTGCACCTGTTTTTTCATAAAATCTTGATAAAAGAATTGAGAATTTCTGAGAAAAATTTATAAACTTGGTGTACAAGTTATTAAGTTACAAAATCGTGAAAAAGTCTGTTTTTTCAAATTGGACATCAAGTATATTTTTAATTTTTGGAATCAGTACAACACACTCTACAGGTTTCTTATTTGAGAAAACAGACTTTTTTACGATTTTGAAACTTGGCAAATCATGATTTTTTTTAAGTCCACCTATATAACTGACAACTATAATTCAAAAGCACTGATATACATAGATCAGATCAATATCCAATGACTTGCTGAGTTTCTGAGTTCAATCTTAAATATTGAGCGAACTAGTGTCATTTTAGTGATACGCCACTTTGATCTGAAATTTCGAAAAATAATTAATAACTCAAAAACCGTTAAGAATTAGTAGGAAAAAGTAGGAGTGAATAGATTTAATATTTCATGAAGTATCATAAATGAATAGAAATACCGGATATCCCATTCAAAATAACAAACTTGTTGCCATATTATCGTATATCCGGCAACACTGGAAATGTGAAATTATTTCAAAATATACCTTACATGGCCAAATGTCGATCCAAAAAATTTGAAATCTTCACCATCAATAATTTCCGTAATAATCTGATAGGCCACTCACCTTGGGACACCCGATATACTAGTTTGATTAAGAGAAATCTCAACTTGATATTCATGTTCCCAGCTGTCACGCTTATTGCTCTTTCTGACTATAAGCCTGACATATGTATTCAACGATTTAATGCATGATAAAAGGACTCAATTTGCCTACCCGAGAAGTCACATCACGGAGCTGCTCGAGGCGAGCTCTTAAGAAAAGACTCAAGCATAAGAGCAGAAATGTCAAGCTCTGACTACGTACGGTTCTAAATCTAATATAATGCGAATGAACATACCTAGATGTGAAGGTTCATTATTCACTGTACTCGATGGAATGGTTAATCAAAAGCAGTATCGATTTTAATATCGCGGTTGGAATAATTCAATGGTATAACAATAATTCTATCGAAACGTCTCGATCGAAATATGCACAGATGTGGTCTACTCCAGAATATTGGATGCATAATGATTCTAATCTACAGTATTGTTATTTGACTATCCCCATCATTAGTTTCACGATTAAACTTATAAGGTACCCGTTTAGTCGACTCTGTTCCCTCAGTCATATCATAGAGCACGACTATTGTACAGGGTCTTTATAACTGATTGTAACAGCGCAGTTGGCTTTGAATTATTTTCATTTTGCTGCTTCTTATGCAAACTCAACACATTTATCAAATCTCTTTCTATTTATTATTTCTGTCCATCATTGACATTGATAATAATATAAATAAATAAATTATCCAAAGCCAACTGCGCTGTTACAATCATTTATAGAGAACCTGTATAATCCACCCCTTATACAGGGTGTCCAGCCGATTGACGTCAATAAATTATTTTAGATTCCTCAGATCATGGCTACCAAAAAATACACCATGTATGTTATGCGATTTTTTGTAGTTCTCGAGCTTTGATTTTCTGAGTTTTTTTCAATATAGTTTGTAAGCTAGGTTTGAAAAATTCATATCTTTCTATGCAGTTAGTATTTTGCAGTTCTTATTTTTCAACATGGTCGCCCTGAATGTTGCTTCAATAAAAAAAAATTAGCTTCCTGAAATTACTGCGAGCTACCCAAAGAAGACTTGAAAGCTAGTACTTCAGTTTTCAGTAGGATGTACCCGCACATTCATTTTCGATTCAGAAATAAAAAAAAATGATATTTTCTACTAAGATGACATCAGACATTGTCCGTTCAAAGCTAGTAAGAGGGACACGGCGACCGAACATTGGGTCGCAGTCTTCCTGGCCACTTCAAACCCTTTGTTGCAGACTATCACTCTTTAAAACAAATAGCTACTCGTCAGAAAAAAGTATCTTGCAACATTATGGTAGAAGCCAGTTTTGAGGGTTGTAACGTGGTTTTCTCGGGGAAACTTACCTCGAGCGCCAGCTATTCTTTTTTCTTATAAGGGAGAATAGCAAACCTACCAGGGCAGCTGCTAGTCAGAGACAGAGTTCTTCGTTATCTAAGATATTAGCGATAACAGAGGAAATCAGAAATAGAGTAATTTACACAATTTATTCAAATAGCAAAAATAGTTATACAAAAATACAGTAAATAAGGCGCTATATGAAATAAATACAAAATAAAAGATTGGTCAGTTTTGTCTGACCGCGAGCACTTTCATAAGAAACAAATCTTTTCCCGGTACGAGTCAGCCAGAATAGAAAATGGGTTAAATTTAAACGTGTGAATGCAAATATCTGATAATACCAGGAAGACAGGGATAAAAGGGGGTAAGTATAAGAGTGCACAACGGTTATATTTGTCCGATATTCTTTCAGTCCCAGAATTCACCACGTTGTCTACCACTTTGCTTGTTTCACATCTAAACAGGTTGGGTTTGGCCAGGTGAAATTAGAGGTTTGAACAGGATATGTCGAACGTGCTACAGCATTGGTTCTTTTATGCCTTCCGGTCTGACCATGGGTATACACGCCATGAAGGACAGACTAACTACAGGCACTAAGGATCGGAATAGAGCAGGACTGTTATTCGGTTGAACGTACTATAGTATTGGTTTGCATCAGCCTTCCGGTCTGACCATGGGTATACACGCCATGAAGGACAGACTAACTACAGGCACCGGTTGTACGGACAAACGTACTATAGCAGTTGTTCGTTTGGGCCCTCAGGTCTGACCATGGGTATACACACCATGACGGACAGACTAACTACGGGCACCTGGACAAACTAGGAAAGGTATTTTACGGAATCTGACGGAACAGCTATTTCAGGTAGACTCAACGAGGATTAAAAATAGGACTGTAGTAAATCGGCTCGGTACTTACAATTCAATTGCACTAGCACTCACAGCAATGTAATAAAATTTAGAAAGTATGATAGCTAAGAAAAATTTAGGAACTTGAAGAACGTACTTCTAAAGCAGAAAATAATTCGGAACTAGTTACCGATGGAGGGAAACCCCGCCTTTTATAATCTTCCGGAGGGGGGCGGAAAAGGTAGGCGCAGAAACGTTAAAAATTGCAGGAGAGTACCTCGGTAAAAACATCTTCAAACTGGCTTATCGTACGTATATGCAAAAAAACGGCGTTATCTGCGATCGGCGTTGTTCTTGCGGACGGTTCTATTATGTTTTCTGTATGAAAAACAAAATCAATCGCAGAATGTTCGGTTTTTTCGATTGTTGTGAATTAATTCTGAACGGAATAAAAATTCACGAATTTAAAATGAAAACTCGGATAAATTATTTTAAAATGAAGATCAATTTCTCAGTTATGAAATTGAACTTCATAACAGGGTATTCTGTTCATTGACGACAGGTAGCTTTATGTCTAGGTAATAGTGGAGCTACTCCTAGAGGTCTTATCGCCCTTTAGTTTGAAGAATGCAACGATTGCTCTCGATTCTGGTTGAGACTACTACATTCACCGGCAAAATAATCGATCCACTCAAAAAATCGATGATGTTTTTTCATTCATAAATATGTTATTTCAAGTCCGATTTGAAAATTCTTCTTCAGCTGTAGGTATATTCATACGAAAACTCGGCAAATGTCATTTTATACAGGATGAAACAAAATCTATTTTTTAGCCTAACTTCAGAACCACCCCTGGTGTGTTCCAGTTATCCCTCCGTGTGATTTCTTATTTCATCATCAAGACACATCTTCTCTTGAAATTTTTATTCTTCATTTATAGCAATAGACCAATTTTTGTTAAAGATACAGGGTTTTCAGTAAAACATTAAATTTCGCTAAGGCTACAACAATACTTCAACAAATTCAAACTAAAATTGTGAACTAATGAAAATAAACTGAAAACTAAGCCCCATTTCGCACCAAGCCAGTCCAGTCCAGTCGAGTCAAGTCACTTCAGGATTGGAACTATTAAATTCGTTTAAAATCGTTTAAAACAAATGGAATGTGAAATCTAGTTTCATACTAGGCCCTAATGTGAAACTAGATTTCATATTCCATTTGTTTTAACGATTTTAAACGAAGTTAATAGTTCCAATCCTGAAGTGACTTGACTCGACTGGACTGGACTGGCTTGGTGCGAAATGGGGCTAAGTCAAAAACATATGGTGTTTTTCGCCCAGACGCGGATAACAGGTGCAATTCGTCTCGACATGTCGTCATTAAGATTTTGAATCAATTAGAGCATCACTGAGCTGGGGCAAATTTTCAGGAGTTAGTACGCGAGATCGAATTTTCCTCTCAAGAGCATCCAAACATGCCCAATTGGGTCAAATCTGGGCTTAGAACAGGCCAGTTGAATTTTTGGAAATCAACCTCTCCTAAATACTTTCTGGCAATCCTAGCCACATGCGGTTGATGCGGTCGAGCATTAGCACGAAATCGTCTCCAATAAACGGTGCATACGGAAAACATATCGCTAACTTCTCTTGTTTTACGTTTTCACTCAGTTTTCAGTTTATTCTCATAACGTTCGGATTTAAGCTTAAATCTGTGGAAATACTTTCATAGCCATAGCGAAATTGTGGAGTTTAATGTTGCTCTGAAGTCTGAAAACCCTGTATCTTCAACAAAAATTGAGCTATTGTTATAAAAAAATGAAGAACTAAATTGTCAAGAAATCATGTGTCTCAAGAATGAAATAAAAAATCACACAGTTGAACAACTGGAACACACAAGGGGTGGTTCTAAAGTTAGGGTAAAAAATCCGATTTTGTTTCACCCTGTATAAAAAGACGAATGCCAAGTTTTCTCGGAATTCAAATCTGGTGATTGATTCAAGATGAACCTACTTACGATTGAAAAAAAACTCAATCGGATCGGACTTGAAATCACATATTTATGAATTGACAAATATCATCGATTTTTTGAGTGGATCGATTATTTTGACGGTGAGTGTAGTTTATATGTCCCCAAAATATGACTTCGAAGGGCTGTTACAGATATCTTTCGATTCCTTCGAGTAAAATTTGCGATGAAATGATCCTTTGCAGATGTAACTCCAGGTCGACCAGGCACCGGTCTCCGGGAAACGCTGCCGGTTTCCAGGAAGAGGGCCACAATGCACCCAACTGATAAAGTTTCGTTATGAGAAATCTTAACTCTTTCTGCTCTACAAACCTGGCGTATGTATTAAATAAATTAATGTTTACTAAAGCGACTCAATTTGCCTACCCACGATGTCACATCACTGGGCTGCTCGATGGAATCTCTAAAGAAACGACCCAAGAAGCATAAGAGCAGAATCGGCGAGCCCTGACTACGTACGGTTCTAAATCTAATACATATAATGTGAATAAACATATAGTCCGTTCACGAAAGTTTGAGAGCAAAGTAGGCGTTTGTTTATTTATCTGAAGTTGGCAGTATTTGCTGTCATAACGTAAAATAAAGTCAACGTTGCCGAATATACCCGGCCTATTCCGACGACTTTCAAGTTATCAGAGAACTTTATGCAATATTGACAACACTATGTATCAATCTGACAAGAAAATAAACAACATAACCTAAAATTTTAATATAAAAGTGGAATATGCCAAATTGTCATGGCCAACCGACGGCTTGAACTTTCGAGAACGGACTATAGATGTGGGAGTTCATCATTCATTGGACTCGATGGAATGGTTAATCAAAAGCAGTATCGATTTCAATATCACGGTTGGAATGATTCAATAGCATAACAATAATTCTATCGGAACGTCTCGATCGGAATCTGCACAGATGTGGTCTACCCCAGAATATTGGATGCACAATAATTTCCAATGCACAGTATTAATATTTCACTGTTCCTCATTGGTTTCACGATTTTACTTACACAGAAACTGTTCAATTGGCTGTTCCCTCAGTCATATCACAAAGCATTTTATGACATTCCAGTCAGAATCTGTTTTGAAATATCGAGATCAACCAAATTAAAAGGTGGATTTAAGCATAGACTAACTAAACGGAGAATAGATGAGACACTAGTAGTACAAGCTTCAACGCCATCTTTTTTTGTACAACATTACTAATTCGTGAAAAAAGCTCAATTGAAAAAGGAATCTGTATCGTAAAGTTGCCTCAAAAAGAATTCTGTAGTGCACCTTTTGAATAGGTAGGAAAACCCATATACAAGAGGCAAAAAGTTTTTTGAAATTCAATTTCCAAAAGGAAATCAGAAATGGATTCGTGCAAGTTATCGATGAGTGAGGAAATTTATTTTCATGAAATTAATACCTGCAACGAACTTTCATCTGATTTTCTTTTGGAATCGAGAAATGAGGACCAATAATCAAATTCTGGATAGAATAAAAATTTATTAACTGAAATAGGTATCACAATTGAAAATACAGATTTATTTCATAAATATCTAATCAATAAACTAATAATGGCATTGAAAACATTCTCAAAAACTAAAACTAATGAATTCAATAATACAAAATATGAGTATTTACCGACTAAACTTATTCAATACATGAAAAACTTTTTTGAAAACTACGAGTATCTTAATTCTTATAGTTAACAGAAAATACATGTAAATTTTATAATTACCTTATTGAATCTCGATTTTCACATCCAATAACACAGCACGTCTTCACTCTTGCAGGCATATCGCATTTATGATATTTCAAAAAGAACGTGTCAAACCACTCCTTGTGTCAGTTGACAATTCAAAGGGTTTTTGATAATAATGATTTTACATACTTACTATTTTCTCGATAGGATTCCCATGAATGCAACGACATCTAACTATCAAATTGAAAATAATTTTTTCGTGTATTAGTCTCCTCCTCCGACAGATGTCGCGGAATATACGAGTGGCTCATCTATTTTATTAGTTTGTCTATGGATTAAGGTTTTGAACAAGAAAGTGGAATCCTCGTGATAATAGAAATCTCAGAATGTCTTCTACATGACTACCATAAGAAGAAACATCTCTAACTTTTGAAATCTACACAGGCCGGGTTCACTTGTTCAAGGGGAAAATACTACAAAAAATATAATAAATCGGATGGGCTGCTCTCCTAATATTCTAATTATCCTTCCCAACAGACGTTTTCATAGACCTTCAGTATTATCATTTTTTAACGTTTAACATATGAGTTCTGTATTGTTAATATTTCATTGATTTGTACAAGATTCCATATAAATTTTCAATAGACTCTTTGAATATAAACAGGTTGTTACTATAAACATGTCGAATATTCTGAATTTCAGCCTATAGATATAGATAGATATATTCAGGGTAGGTACTTCTATAAATCTATCACTTATTTTAGATTTCTACTTTATAACAAGATTTAATAACTGGCAAAACTAGGTTTGCCGGGTCAGCTAGTATAATAGTCGTAGTGTAATCGTATTTCTCAGAATATCAATTTGCTCAATGAAATTGATTAATTGAAACTACACTCTTAGCTCCCTAGGTTTCTCAGGAAATAATGTTAGATAATAGTATGTCACAATTTGAGAGCTTAAATCTACATGTAAGTAAAAAAAAAAAGTTTATATAAACATGGGTCCGCAAAAGCTTCGTTACGGAGCTATAAGGTGTTGAAATTTCCAAAAAAAAATTGGTTTTTTCTTCATAACTTCTGCAGTTTTTGAGATATTCAGTCAAAATTTGAAATGCGAGCTATTTTCAACATACTCCATCATTGCAAGTCCCGAATATTAACTAAAATCTACAGGGTGTTTTTTTCGGAGCCATTTCTCCTTTTACCTTTCAAACTTTTTGCGGTACGCCACTGGTCAGCGTAAAATCAATTTTTGATGTAGTTGTTCAATTTAAAAGCTTTTTGACTCGTGTAATTTTTTCGTATTTCAAACCGTTTTCGATTAAAAAATTATCGAAAGATTGTATGTTATTCGCTAAATAAGAAAAAATGTAAATACTAGATAGGTATGCCCAAAATTTTCTTTTATTTTGATAGCTCGTTATCTGAGACTCATCTTGAGCTTACTATGCGAATGCATACAGTAGTTCAATAATATTTACTTTACTTTATTTTTTAATACGAAAAAGTTACACGAGTCAAAAAAGCTTTCAAATTGAACAACTACATCAGAAATTGATTCCCGCTGACCAGTGGCGTACCGCAAAAAGTTTGAAAGGAAAAAAGGAGAAATGGTTCCGGAAAAAAACAGCCTGTAGATTTTAGTTAAGATTCAGGACGTGCAATGGAGTCTGTTGAAAATAGCTCGCATTTCAAAGTTTGACTGAATATCTTAAAAACTGCAAGAGTTATGAAGAAAAAATCAGTTTTTATGTAAATTTCAACACCCTATAGCTCCGTAACGAAGCTTTTGCGGACCCATGTTTGAAAGGACTTTTCTTCTTGAAATTATACGTATATTCATCCCTTCAAAGTGACATACTATTATGTACCACGCTGTATAATTTAAAAAATCTTCGTTTTTACTTTTGCTCGATGCAGTATAAGACAAAATAAAAAAATCAGAAGAGATGTAATTTTTTCGAATAATTAACTTTGATGAGTTATTTCACAACTGAAATCAGAATCAATAATCCGTATTAACCCCTTCGTTTAATCAACTGCCCAATACGCCTCTAGGCATCCCGCGAATCAAGTCATTAATGAATGCCACATCGTTCCATTCTTCGTGCAGAGTTAAAATTGATCTCTGAAAAGTTGAAGTTAGGTTTTGGCGATTCAATATTGCTATCCCAAAGTAATCACACATGTGTTTTATTAGATTTATGTCTGGTGAGTGCTAACCAGTTCATTTTCTGGATATTGCTCTCTTGAAGAATGTTTTGAACCCTCCGTGTGCGCTGTGGAGGAGAGTCATCATCATGAAATTATCCCAAATTTTTGTGCAGGAAGCAATGATTGGTTCAATATATGTTCTATACTTAAATGGTATCAGTCATTGTCCGTTCAACAATAATAAGAAGGGCAAGGTGACAGAGCATTGTACCCACCTCTGAGTAAAAAGTAAACCCAGAGATGCCTTTGCGCCTTTGTTATGTAGCCAAGTAGAATTCGTTTATGCACTGCGAACAATCTTCCGGCGTTGCGAACTCGTGCCGTATGTTTATTCCGCATTGGGATAATTGGTCTACTGCTCCCTTATTCTGATACTAACGGCTTGCGTCTGTTATAGACAATTCTGTCAGTTGGCATCATCGTCTGTTAGTGTTTACTTTCGGGATGCTATGTGTTAACATTTTCATTTCGATTTGACGTTCATAAACTGAATTATTTTACTGATTGGGTAAAGTTATTGTGCTTAAGTTATTCCGTAATTACAGCGAAGGCAAAATTATGAAATGGTATTATATTCAGGAATTGTAGAAATGAAAATCTAACCTTTTGTTTACTTCACCCCAGTGCTGCAGTTAAATACTTTCCTTCTCACTTTAATGCTTGGCTGATTATAATGCAGTACTATTCAGGGCATCTCTATTTTATTTCTTACTCTGAGGTACCCACCCTACCCCAGGCATTTTGATCCGTTGAAAGACCAAAATTCCTGAGCGAAAATGAGTCGCTATAGTGTTCTTAACCACTGCAAACCCTTCTTCTTCTCTTCTTCTTCTCTGTGCGGTGCCTTACCGGCCGAACTGAGGCCTAGTGGCCATTGTTCACCCGCATCATTCTACAGAGACTCAGCTCCTCAGACACGAAGACAGAAATGTCGCGAGCCTGCCAGGAGTGGTTCCTCTCACCATAGGAATAGAAGGTGTTGGATTTCCTAGGTGTGTTGACCTTAACTCAGTAAGGTTTTCACAGTTGAACAAAATATGCTCAACCGTTTCATCAGTACTCCTGCACCACCGGCATAGGGAGCAGCTCGTCAATCCCATTCTCTTCAAATGCTGTTAAACAGGTGACCAGTCAATGCACCAGTCACCAGACTGAGTTTTCCTCTCAGCAGCAGAAGCCTATTGACCTCAGATCGCGAGGACGGTCTCTCAATGAGAATCCTCGACCACCTCAGGCCCACCCCTGCGCTCCATTCCGAGGAAAATTCCCTGTTCAGCCAGTCCTGAAGAAGAAACTTCTGACAGATGTGCGACAGATTGGCAGCGAAGGCTCCGGACCAACAAATGCTAATCCGGCTCCCCGCCTAGCCAGTTCATCTGCCTTGACGTTACCAGGTATATCCGCATGAGCCGGACACCAGACCACTTTCAAAAAGTTATCAGAGCCCAGCCCACGCAGAGCTTTCCTGCATTCTTCTACCAGAAGAGAGTCAACTCTAACATCAGATAGAGATTTCAGAGTTCCCTGGCTGTCGCAACATATATAAATGTGCTGGCCAGAGTATCCCCTGCGAATGTTTTCCAGTGCGCATGCAAGAACCGCAAATAGCTCAGCCTGCACAATGGAACAGTCCTCCCCAGAGGGATAGCCTGATTAAAGTGAGGACCCACGATTCCGGCCCAGACCCTGTTGCTGTGACAGAGCCATCAGTGAACCAGGTGGGACCTTCTGGACTAAGAAGCCGTTTTGATGAAGACCATAGGTCTCTGTCGGGAACAATTACCCTGTAGGGTTCGTCGAAGCAGAACCTAGTGCCCGCGCGGTCACCTCTCTGGAGAAGGGGAGCGTGAGCATCCTTGACCATTTTGAGGGCCCTCGCGTGCCCAGTGAAGAGTCCTCCATCGCGCCATTGTCCCCGTTCCCAGATTCCTAGAGCTGTCTTCATAGCCACCTCCTTCACAACTAAGTGCAAAGGAGGGAGACCCAGCAGACATTCCATCGCTGCTGTAGGGTAGACTCAGAGCGCCTGTAATACTTAAACAAGCTTTCCTCTGGCATTTAGTCATAATGTTCTGGTTGACGGCCCTCTCCATAGAAGGCCACCACACCACAGAGGCATAGGTCAGGATAGGCCTCACCACGGCAGTTATACAACCAGTGCATAATGTGCGGTTTGAAGCCCCATCCATTACCCAGCACCCTCCGAGGACCAGAATATTACATTGGCTTTATTCGTTTGAGTCTCAACGTGTTTGTTCCACAAAAGTTTGCGGTCCAATATCACCCCGAGATAACGAACTTGTTCGGATAGAGTGAGCCCAACTCCAAACAGACTGGGAAGTCGTAAGTTGCTAGGCACCCTCTTTCTAGTAAAGAGAACCATCTCTGTCTTACTAGGATTTACCGAGAGCTCGTTTTTCAAGCACCATCGTTCGACCCGTCGCAGAGCATTCTGCATCAGATCCCCAATGACACTGATCACCTTACCCCTGATTAGTATAACAAGGTCGTCCGCATAGGCCACCACAACGAACCCAGCCTTCCTTAACTCCACCAGGAGCTCATCCAGGACGAGATTCCACAGTATCGGAGACAGAACACCGCCCTGCGGACATCCCCTTCCTGGCGAGCCCCCTATGGTCGAGCCGCCCAGCCGAGCCACGATGCTACGTGAACCAAGCAGAGACCCCGTCCACCGACAAAGAGTAGGCGGAACACCATGTCTGGCCAACGCAGATTGCATCACACAAACGCAGTAGTGTTATTGAAGGCACCTTCTATATCAGAAATACAGCTAGGGTGTACTCCTTGTTATGTATTCCGTCCTCAATACAGTTAACCACTGAGTGAAGAGCAGAATCTACTGATTTTCCAGCTGATACGCATGCTGGGAGGGGTTGCAGTGGTATAGCCACTAAAGCATCGTCCCTGATGTATCTTTCCACCAACCTCTCCAGTGTCTTGACTAAGAACGAGGAGAGGCTAATTGGTCGAAAGTCATTCGCTTTTGTATGCGATGGTTTTCCAGGCTTGGGTATGAAAATTACCTTCACCTTTCTCCAGGACAATGGAATGTGAACCTAGAGCCAGACTCGCACGGAGAACGTGAAGCAGTGGGGAGGCCATCACTTCCAGCCCCTTGGATAGCAGAGCCGGAACAATGCCATCCTCACAGCTGCTTTATAAGACTCGAAACCGTTGATCGCCCAACGGAGTCGAGAATGTGTGACTACACGTGCAGCCAGCTTCCAGTCCTCGTATGAGGCCCGTCGATGGCATACACCCTGTGTGTCTGCAAACCCTTTCTCTCTGACTATCACTTTTTAAAATAAACCGTGAGTTGCCCGAAAGAAGTACCTTGTACCCTCTTGTACCTCTTGTGGTAGAAGCCAGTTTTGGGGTATTCTGACCATTGCCGACGGAAGCTCTAAGTCCAGGTAATAGTGGCCCTCAAATCTGAAGAATTCAACCATCTCCTCACGATTCTGGTGGAGACTACCCATCTATAGATCCTCAAAAAATGACGTTTTGGTGGTGTTCTGTACATTTCCCATGAGCAGCCGAGCTCTTCTGCCTTAATTTGAAGGAATGCAACTGTCTCAATAATGGTACCTGTTCTATGGGTCCTCAAAAAATGTCGATGGGCTTTTACGCCTGTTACAGATACCGTTCGACTCCTTCGAGTAATATTTGAGATATTATGATCACTTGCAGATATAACACTGGGTCGACTAGGCACTGGTCTCCGGACAACGCTGCCGGTTTCCAGGAAAAAGTCCACTATGTTCTTACTGAAGTGCGTGTAATATTCGAACGTTGCTCAGTCTGGTAAATCGATAAAGCTTTTTGATGTAGGCTGCTATTCTTGCCCGGTAAAACTAGGAAATTGTCCCGGCATTTCGCACTAAACATCCTCAGTATTACAACTCTCGTTATTCGATGAAAACTGATGATTAACTTCGAAAACTCCTGTATTCTCCCGAACAAGAAACATTTCATGATAGTTCATTTATTTCATATAAATGATAAGATAGTGAAGATAACCGGCATGAAAAAATGTTGCATTCAACAAGTTAAGATTATCTCTTTATAATATTTGGCTACTGTTTGGCTCAACAAACTGAATTATTTGAACATTTAATTTAAATTTGCCCATCTCTCAGTTTTTACTATTTTTTTTTCAATTTTTCATGTAAAATTTATTTTATTTTCAAACCAGTAATGGCGAAAAATAACCTGATTTACACTGAGTAAATTATTATTGCATTTATTGTGACAAATAAATACCTCGCATACACACAACAAAATTACATAATTCAAATCGAATCGATATGGTCTAAGACAAATTACGTTTGGATTGATGATTGATCCCCACTACCACCTGCCAGCGGCCGTTCGCAGTGTTCAGATTTTAACTTGATATGGCATCGCACTCATGTTTTGATTCTTCCACTATTCCATTGAAGACAGAGGACTTGCAGATTAGTACGCTTAATCCTATGTTTCCGAATGAATTTTCCAAACCTGTATACCTACTGGTTTTTGTCAAGAGAAAATTCAACTTGATATTCATGAACTCCAGCTGTCACCGTATTGCTTTTTCTGACTACAAACCATAGACTAACTAAACGGAGAATAGATGAGACACTAGTAGAACAAGCTTCAACGCCATCTTTTTTGTACAACATTACTAATTCGTGAAAAAAGCTCAATTGAAAAAGGAATCTGTATCGTAAAGCTGCCTCAAAAAGAATCTGTAGTGCACCTTTTGAATAGGTAGGTACCCCCATATACAAGAGGCAAAAAGTTTTTTGAAATTCAATTTCCAAAAGGAATCACAAATGGATTCGTGCAAGTTATCGATGAGTGAGGAAATTATTTTCATGAAAATAATACCTGCAACGAACTTTCATCTGATTTTCTTTTGGAATCGAGAAATGAGGATCAATAATCAATTTCTGGATAGAATAAAAATTTATTAACTGAAATAGGTCTCACCAATTGAAAATACAGATTTATTTCATAAATATCTAATCAATAAACTAATAATTGCATTGAAAACATTCTCAAAAACTAAAACTAATGAACTCAATAATACAAAATATGAGTATTTACCGGCTAAACTTATTCAATACATGAAAAACTTTTTTGAAAACTACGAGTATCTTAATTCTTATAGTTAAAGAATATACATGTAAATTTTATAATTACCTTCTTGCATCTCAATTTTCACATCCAATACACAGCACGTCTTCACTCTTGCATCAGGCATATCGAAATTTATAATATTTCAAAAGAACGTGTCAAACCACTCCTTGTGTCAGTTGACAATTCAAAGGTTTTTTGATAATAATGATTTTACTATTTTCTCGATAGGATTTCCATGAATGCAACGACATCTAACTATCAAATTGAAAATAATTTTTTCGTGTATTAGTCTCCTCCTCCGACAGATGTCGCGGAATATACGAGTGGCTCATCTATTTTATTAGTTTGTCTATGCTACAAACCTGGCGTATGTATTCGATGAATTGATGTTTGATAGAGAGACTCAATGTAAGTGAACATAGATGTGGGAGTTAATCATTTATTGTATTCGATGGAATTGTTAATCAACAGTAGTAGCGATTTCAATATCACGGTTGGAATGATTCAATCATATAACAATAATTCTATCGAAACATCTCGATCGGAATCTGCACAAATGTAGTCTACTCCAGAATATTGGATACACAATAATATCTAATTTACACTATGTATTTGACTGTTCCCATCATTGGTTCTATGGTCATATTAAACTTATTGCCGCGTGGTCGTTTTGAGAACCAAAAGAAGCTAGTAGATAGTTTCTATAAACAAAGTAAGATCTCTCGTGTAATTATTGCTGAAATAAATTGTAGGTATAGTAATTGTTTACGGGGTAGGCCGATCTGAGATAATTACTGAAGAAATAACATATGTATAATCTCGAAACCCTTGAGGAGTGTTGAAATCTGAATAGAAGAAGAGAATGTCTACATATGAAAATGAATTAACAGTTTTCAGGATATTCAAATTTGGATCATCATTTTCTCAACATTAAATGTGAAAAAGAAACAATTCATTACTAATTGAAATTATTGATGATAAAATTGAGCAACTTATGATTAGTATTACCACGTTGTTCTTCATATCTTGAAACCAGGACTGAGATCTGACCATAGCCAATTTTTTCGATCATTTAGTATACTGAGAACGACTGAGTTATGTTTTCAACCTTAAGTACGAAAACTTTCAAGGATAGAATAAATTAATGGGAGGTTCTGTAAGAAATGAATCAAATTTAACAAGTCAAAGCGGTTTTCTTGTGAAGGGAAAAGGAAACTTTCAAGGAAAAGTTCACGACGGAAAGCAGATTTATTGTATCGGGAAAAAGTAATCGTGAGGCAGACACATTTCTGGACTGTTGTAAGATTCGGAGTGGCTAAGAGTGTATTCGATGTTTGATAAATAAATATACAGGGTGTCTGTAAACAAATGCATGGGACTTAGGGAGATGATTCATCGATGAAAAAAAGGAAGGGTAGTTCATATTATAATTTTTTTTCGAAATCGACCTTCCTTCCAAGATATAGCATTTGGAAGGCAATGACGAGTTGACCAGATTTAAATTTTTTTACGGCTTCTTAAAAACACCGAGTCATAAAACTATACATAATATGAAGCACTAAGTAGATGTTACTCACACAATTTTTTTAGATCTCATAACTTTATTTTAGAGTTGAAAATAAAACCCCTTATGATTTTCCTTCAAAAAATGTTTCGTGGTATTTTTTCTCGTAATCGACCTCCCATCCAAGATACAGCCTTTGGAAGGAGATGCATGTTTTCAATTTTTTTACGGCTTCTTAAAAATATGAGTCATAAAACTTACATAATGATAATATGAAGCACTTAGTAGATGTAACTAACACAGATTTCTTAGATCTCATAACTTTATCATTAGAGGTTGAAAATAAAACCCCTTATGATTTTACTTCAAAATTGTTTTTGTGGGATTTATTTCGAAAAATAAAATACTCCTATGGTTTCTCATTCAATTCTGGAGGAAAAAAGTCTCACGCATAATTTTGATACAGTCGATACTTTTCTCGGAAATAATAAAAACTTACTAGCAATTATGATCACTGTGTCACTGTGTCACTCAAAATTGGTTTTGACAGAAGAAAAAAGATTTTCTATGATTCTTTCTACAATTTTCAGTTTCAGGAAATTTCAATTTTTTTGATAAATACTTTGCATCGATAAAATGAATTTCTCAGTTATAAAAAATGGTAGTTTATTCGAATATGCATTTGGCAGATATGCACTTTTGCTCCTGTCATAGACATACAATATCGTAGAATATTCATTCTATTAAACACTTATACGATGAAATGGAATGAAAAGTGATCATAACTGTTTGTAAGTTTTTATTTTTTCCGAGAAAAGTATCGACTGTATCGAAATTTTGCAACAGACTTTTTTCTTCAGAATTGAATGGGAAACCATAACAGAATTTTATTCTTCGAAAATCTATCCCACAAAAACAATTTTTTGAACGAAAATCATAGGGAGTTGTTATTTTCAACTCATAATAATAAAGTTATGTGATCTAAAAAACTTGTGTGATTAACATCTACTTAGTGCTTCATATCTACTATATAAAAATAAGTCGGGTTTTCCTCCCTGACGCTTTAACTCCAGAACGCACGAACCGATTTCAACGGTTTTGCATTCGTTGGAAAGGTCTCGGGCTCCGCGAGGTTTTTAGCAGAGAAAATTCAGAAAAAATTTCAAGATATCGAGAAGAATGTAGGAAATTGGTACATTTCTGAAAATTTCATTATTTATGACATCGAATTCAAGACAACTGTCAAGTCTCCTTTCGAGAGGAAGTGCTTCCAACAATTTCCTCATTTCAGAAGAAAAAGGCCAGATCCGAATCAAAAAAGGTACGAATATCGTTTCCGAGTAGTTCTATAACGTTAATTAACGAAGATATTCGTTGGAGGAATTCTGAAATAATCAGGAAGAAGAAAATATTTTTTACATAGGTACGTCTCATGTGAACATTTGTTCGTTTCGAGTGGAAAACGTTATTTAAATAGGTAAGTCCATATGAAATCATCAACTTCAACGTTCATTCAACGAATTCCTAACATTTCAGCGATCAAAAGCATCATTTCAGGTCGCAGTGATATTTGAGGTTTCTACTAAACCGAATTTCCCTGACAAATAACGTAATGAGAACAAAATTCGGGGATTATTCGTTTTAGGAAAATACGCCAGGAAATGATATCAAACTGTATGTATTATGATAATTATCGATATTTCAATATATTTTTTCGATTTCCTGATATGTTTACATGTTAAAACCCGTTGAAGTCTGAGATAAACAGTCTTCACGTGTAACAAGGCAAGTGGTGTGTTGTAACGACTAACGTCTAGGTGTGTGGACCTGGTAGTGTACCGGTTTCGAAACCCCATGGTGGCATGTTCTGTTTATTCTAGATAAAAAGTATTTTTTCCAGGTTCAAAGAAAGCTGATGAAAATAATTCAAAATTTTCATGTGCATATTTTATACAGGTACGTTTTAGATATATACAGGGTTGTTTCTATCAATTATTTCACATTTCTACGTTATAACAGAAAGCTTTCAATGAAATTGAAGGGGCTTTTGAATTTCGAGTGATTCGTTATAGGAGGTGAAATTTTAAATATAGATACTATGCTTCGGATTCATACGGGGTGCTCCTATAAACATGTCGAATATTTTGAATTTCTGCATTATCACAGGGACATTTTCACAGAAACGAAGAAGTTTTTGAATTTCAAATGATTTACTATCGATGGTGGTTTGATTTATACAGGGTCTCTTCATAAAAATGCCAAATATTGTAATTTTCTACTTCCTAACACGAACATTTGTATTACTTTTCCCATAAATGTTCAATAGACGCTCTGAGTATATACAGGGTGTGTAGTGTAGTCAGACAGATACCAAGGAATATATCAAATCTATGAACATCAATAACCAATGATGATCTATCGAGGTATACAAAACGGTTCGAAAGACCTACTGTTCATCTGATCTATCGGTTCAATTGATCTACCGGTTAAATTATCTTACTTAGAAAGGTAGATCTACCGGTTTCACAAATCTACTTAAAAAGGTAGATCTACTGTCCTGACTAGAAAATCATTGTTTTTTACATGGCTGTTATACTTTATACGTGTTCACGAGTTGGAAAACCATCCGCTTTGTTTGTGTTTACGTCAGGGCAAAAAACAAAAATATGGTTTACCAAAGAGCATTTCAAAAAAACGGATAGTTTGCGGAAACGTATAACGCTTCGATTCAGTATTTACTTTGGATTCTCTTTCATTACTTAGAGAAGTTTAACTAAGTAACACTTCATTTTTGTAATCGAAATGAATTTATTACTGTTGTTCCTTTTCAAATATAAAAAAAAATTTTCTTTATTTTTTTATCACCAAATGGAATTACAGAAAACGAAGCCATCTGGTGGCGAAACGGAGTTCGCCGGGTTTGCTAGTTATGTATAATTTATGACTCGGTGTTTTTAAGAAACCGTAAAAAAAATTAAAATCTGTCAACTCGTCATCGTCTTCCAAAGGCTATGTCTTTCAAGCGAGGTCGATTTCGAAAAAAAATTATATGAACTACCCTTCTTTTTTTCATCGATGAATCATCTCCCAAAGTTCCTCGTATTTGTTTACAGACACAGGGTGGTTCATCAGGTGCGTATCTCGAAAACCGTTCATTCTAGAAAAAAATTCTTCCCATAACAAAACCTGCCAAAAAAGGCCTAAAAATATTTTTGTCTTCGTAGTTTCGTCATAAGTGAGGCAATCATTCCCTTTTGAAATATAACTACATGTTCTGCGAAATATTCTCCAACTAACAACGGCAAAATATTATAAAGTGAACTACTGTTTCTATTCAAAATCCTTTGTTTCAGTATTAAAAATTCTGGTCTGTACGGCTGGTCCTGATCTGAATATTCTCTGTGACAATTTTCCATGACGTTTATATTAGAATCTTTTGCGCTCTTGCTCATGTTGTTCCAATTAGGAACAAACGCGCAAAGCTTCTGACTTCTGATCAGGGTTTTGTTCGAATTTTTTGTTTTACTTAAACGAGTGATGAATCGTTTTGCCCAAATGTGATAATCCATGAAGACCATCGAATTAAACTCGATCCATACATATTGGGACCGCCTCCGGTGGCTGTAGGGACATTGTGTGTTTGCCTACAAGTTCATACGAAGCTGGAGGTCCGGGTTCGAATCCTGGTGCGGGTATGGATGTTGTGTATGTTCTGGTTTGTCTTACAATAAAAATTGTCCTGATAAAGTATGATAAGTATGGGAATGAGTGCTAAGTGTTGAAATGTTCACTGTCTAGATGGCCTTAGATGCCAAGGACATGGTTAAAAGAAGATGAATGAATGAATGCATACATATTGGAGCATCATCAAAACCTTTAGAACACTGATAGTAATAAGCGCCAACCGTATAATCCCAGATATCGCGATATGTGTTTTTCGACATTTTGCATGCCCTTCACAGAAATCCGTAGCCAAATCCATGATTACTCTTCTCATAAACACACGGATAGAAATGAAATGTTCGCAATAGGTTATTTATCTGTGACACTACAATTTTGATTGTAATTCTGGAAATAACAGAATAATAACCGAGGAATTAAAAACGATTTTTCTAAAAAAATGAACCATTTTCTAAAAAGCTATGAACCCGGTTAAACTCACTCATTTCATTCTGTGGCAAACTTTTTCATCTGTTAAGGTAAATCCGGGTTAGATGCCCAACCTAACGAAAAACTGTGATTAAAAATGCAATTATAATTTAAAATGATAAAACAGATGCTGAAAACATGAGATATTTATTTAGACACAATATTGTTTGTTCAAAAACTTAAAATTCTTATGTTCCTTCTAGAAAAAAGGTAAAAATAAAAACAACTTTTTTGGCCATCTCTCCCGAGAGTAAGGGAGAGTTGCCCCTGTAGTTGGGTGAGCAGCCCCACTTAAGGAAAGCGCTTTATAAAAGAAGAACAGAAACTTTCATTAGTTTTTTATCTCAATCTTAAGAAGGATTAGCCAAACCTCAGATCATGAGAATTTTTTTTACGGCGGTCAAGATTTACAGCCCTTAATTTTTCACGTCCACAAGTGACGCAGTTATAATCATTTTAAAACGTCTCGTGGAACCACTAGTCACAACCCAAACATTTTGACCAATCTGCCTTGATCGTTGTGATATCAATTTTCCCAGCTGATTTGATCCTTTAGCACAACTTGTAGATGGTGAATTTTTAGGTACCTTTTTATATGAATGGGATTCCATCTTCCGAGAACGAAAAATGTTCTTCTATATTTTTTTTTATTTTGGGTTTCGCTTTGTCAAAGTTTCATTTCCTGATCGATTTTAGGAGAACTTGTACCAGGCTTATAACTTTCAGCTATTTTGAAGGTTTTTTTTTTGTGGAGTACCATTGTACCTTTTCGTACAAGGAACCAGTTCGGCGCTGACTTCATCTGAGTTTTTAAGTTGGGACATATTATCCGAAATTTTATTATTCATTCATTAAGAAATATTCCCTCAATTAAACAGCAAGGGCGAGACTCATCAGATATATCATCAACATTTGCAAAATATACAAATGAATCAAGGCGTCTATCCCGTATTATTTCAGGCCATCTATCCTTTTTTTACGGGAGAGATGCCCCAGTATATCAAAATTGACCCATGAAGCTCTACTATTTTAACCTACAATGAACCATGGACCCTTTCATACGAAAATGCAATAGTATTGCATTAAACGTTGAAAGATATATATTTTCCACTGTGATATGTTCACACCTAAATTAGATCATAGGAGCAAGTCACCAACAGTTTCCTATTTTTCTTGAATATTTCGGGATTAAAAAGATTTTGTGGTATTATTTCCTATGACTTTCGCAAAACGAAGAACAAGTAAACAACGACCATGCACGTGAGGTCAACTAACGATTAGGTCCGAAGTTATGCTGATAGGGGCATCTGTACCGGTGGGGCATCTAACCCGGAATTAACTTATACATTATGAAGGGTTTTCTTATAATGTTTTGACTGTTTTTGAGCGCTCGTTCTACTTAAACGAGTGCTATATGGTTTTGCCCCAATGTCTGTAATTTTCCAATTTTGAGCCTAAAATTGTCTCAAACGATAGGGTTCGACCCCCTGATGACGAATTCGTGGTCAAATTCAATTATGTCAGTGGGACCGTCTGGCTGTTAGCACGATAACTTTCGAAGGGATTGTCCAAGAGGCTCGAAATTTTCAGGGTGAGTTGGGTTCCCAAATGCCTCGATTGAGTTCGTTAATCAGCCAAATCGTACAGGGTGTTCCATAAAATATGGCCATTAAAAATTTTCGTTCCTCAATATCTCAAACGAAACGGAACCAATCGAATTGAAATTTTCGGCTAAATGCAAAATGTTCATAATAAGTCTCATGCAAAGTTTTGTGGCGATAGTGTAAACAGAACCAAAGAAGATTCAATTGGAATATTGAAATAAGAAACTTTATATTTCCATAATAAGTTATTTGATTCGAGTGAAATTTATTCTATGAATGAAGATTGATATGCTTAGTGTTCATGCAAATTTTCAAGAAGATCGCATAATCTGAACCATAGAAAATTGAATTGGAATATTGAAAAGAAGAATCTTTTTATTTCCATAACAAGATATCCGATTCGAGTGGAATTGTTTCATGTTTGAGGATTGATAAACTGAATGTTCATGTGAAATTTCCAGAGGATCGCATCATCAGAACTATAAAATTGAAGTTTTTCACTTGTCAAGTTTCTACATATTTCAATTCTTGAATAATTTCTATAATACCATTTCGATCTTGCTGAATTTGGCATTTATATATTAAGTATCACTTTCAAATCCTATACAAAATTTTGAGGTAATGGCTTCATTGCTTCAACAATGAAAGAGCGCTCACAAGCACCTGCTTAGGACTTTCTTAAATTTTCAGATTCCAATTTTTTGTCTTTTCTAACTTCTTTCCATGACTTCCAGAGAGGACACGAATGTAAAGCCACGCACAGACTGAGTACATCCGTCTACATCCGGTTTGGACCGTGCAGGAGCAAGAAGAGATTCCGTCCGAAATTCTGCGGTAGCTGCCCCACCCCCAACATTTCTTGTAAGCCGAGCCTAAGCACAACAGTGAAGGTGGAATTCTTATGTACCGGAATACCGCCTTCCGAAGACATCAGCAATTCTCTTCCAGAATATCTGGAGGCCAGCGAGGATCTTTGGTCCGAAGATATCTTCGCCTTTCCGACCGAAGTGAAGAAGTTGACAGTTCTGTTTCAGTGGGTGTTGAAATGCAGTTGTGAGACGGAAACCTTGATACCTACGTTAACTACGGGAGAGGTGATTTTGCACAGAGTGCACCGGACTGCTGCGCCATAGTCGCCAGAGAATAATGTCATATCAAATGAGGAAAAGTAGAAAACACTGTAAACATATGACCGATTCTTTATCTGTGGTTGATTGAAGAGAGATTGTTAATTTTGTGCCTAGATATGCTAACTTCGGAAATAACTCTGATTTTTTCATGGGGGATAAATCAATCAATGACAAATGTTTATCGATAAGAAATAGGCCTTTTCGGAAACTTACTCGGGTTAACTCGATACCTAACCTTCGCGTTCGTTCACCTAACCCGAACATCCAACCCGTGTTCGGAAAGTACGGTGCTATTAACTCGATCACTGACCCAGGTTGATTCATCGTAACTCCACACAAGAGCAGGGTCGTAGAGTCACCTCATGCGCACTGCAGTTTAATTTTGTATTTGAAAAAGGCGGGAATAAGTCTTCTACTCTTTTCCTGGTAATTTCATATATTCTATTCCTAAAAAAAATATGGAAAGGGAAGAGAATTTGGCTCAATGTAAAATGTGTGGTTCTATAAGCCAAGAAACTTAAGTAAAAGAACTTCTTCATAACTTTGTATACAGATCTTTCTACGCTAAGCTACAGCTTTCTCTACTTTTTCATCATAGTTACTCAAAGATAATATTAAACAATTTATGATAAAGATTTCACAAAAGCCAATAAATGCAAGCAGAGCTAGAGACAATCCGAAAATAAACTGGGACTCAAAAAACAAATTCTTTACTTCTTCAACATAGGTACTCAAAAATAACATTAAACATGGCTAGGCACAACAGAAATTATAAGAAAGATTTCACGAAAGTCAATAAATGCAAGAAAAGACTGGGACTGAAAAAATAAATTCATAAAATTTTTGGTTATGTTATTGATACGTCTGACACTTCAAATCCTAAACCTGATGTGTTCGTATACTCAGAACTCGGGTCCGTGATCTGAGTAGATCCGCCACGTGATCCAATGGATCGAGTTAATTATCCTGAGTAAGTTTCCGAAAATGCCTAATGTCGACTATTGACCATCATTAAGTTCGTTATGAATATTTTATGATTTGGAAATTGAGATCAATAGTTGGAATTATACCCATCGTCGAAAGTGTTGACCCCATCTGGGTTTCCCAAGAAATAAACACTCAATGTCCTGGAAATGAGAATAATATTTTCCTCTTCTTCAACAGAAATATATTTTTCTACAAACGTCAAAAAATGACAAGGTTCGCGCATTGGCAAGAATATGCGAAGTGACCCTTTTTTCATTTTCCTTTGTTACTATGACACCGTGCGCGAAGTAGTGTGCGAAATAGTTACTTTGCACACTGCATGTAAACTATATGGAATTTTATATTTTAACTTGGTAAATTTCTTGAAATCCACGTTTCTTTTAACATTGAGTGTTGCTTTCAAAATAGAATATATTGCCCATAGTTATAATACCTAATTACTTGATTTGGAAAAACAGTTCATACCAGTTCAATATTTTTTTTCATTTTAAGCTAAGCGTTTGTAGAAAAAATTTTGTTTGCATCTCATGCGCGAAATACTTGGTGATCTCGACTTTTTTTTTTAACTCGGCTGCGCCTCGTTAAAAAAATCAGTTCTCGATCACCAAAGTAGCATTTCGCGCACTAAATACAAAAATAACTATTATACAATAGTTATTTTTGTATTAAGTGCGTAAAATGAGTGTTTTTTTCATGGCATATGAGAGTGACAATTTTTGG
Organism: Propylea japonica; assembly: GCA_013421045.1. Lineage (NCBI taxonomy): Eukaryota > Metazoa > Arthropoda > Insecta > Coleoptera > Coccinellidae > Propylea > Propylea japonica. Next base: position 49,726,136 of record CM024239.1, read on the forward strand.
CAGAGACCGCAGATCGAGGTCACAAATTCACTCGAATGTGGCATGAAAACGCGAATTTGATACGCACGAAATACAAACAACATTTTTTGTAAAACGGTGGAGGTGAATTTGAATCGTCTGAAATATAAAATGATTGAGACAATGCTTCCAATGTAATAATTCTATGCATACAGTCTTTACTTTTTTTCACCGTAAAAAAAAGACTTTTTTTGACGATGAAAAAAAGTAATCATTCACGCATCCATAGTGATGAAGAAAAGTCGAGTTTTTTCGACAGTTGTTCCAAAAATTTAATTTGTAATTCTTTCCTTCGTTCAGGATGAGGCAAATTGGAAAAAATGAGAAGAAATTACTTTTTCGTACAACTCTCAAAAAAATTGACTTTTCTTGATCACTACGGATGCGTAAATGATAATTTTTTTCACCGTTAAAAAAAGCCTTTTTTTAACGGTGAAAAAAGTAAATACCGTTGAAAGCGTTAAAGAAAGTAGACTGTATGTATAGAAATATTATATTGGAAGCACTATCTTCAATCATTTTATAATTGAGACGATGTAAATTCACATTCACAGTTGTACAAAAATGTTGTTTGTATTTCGTGCGTATAAAATTCGTGTTTTCATGGCACATTCGAGTGAATTTTTTGGCCTCGAGCTGCGGTCTCGGCCAAAAATTGACACTCTCATTTGCCATGAAAATAAACACTCATTTTACGCACTTAATACAAAAATAAATATTTTGTACAAATGTCAAAAAAACTTGACTTTTTCATGGATGCGAAAATGCTCACTTTTTTTCACTGTAAAGAAAGTCTTTCTTTCACCGTTAAAAAAGTATGTTTCTATAGTTACGACACAGAAAGATCACTGGATCTGGATGCATAGAAATATTGTTGTTGAAGCATTATCCTTAATAATATATTTCAGACGAAGTAAATTCACATTCACAGTTGTACAAACAATATTTTTTGTATAACTGTGAATGTGAATTTTCTTCGTCTGAAAAATAAAAAAACACTCGTTTTACGCACTCAATACAAAAATAACTAGTTGATTGATTAACGTTATTCCACAACTGAATCCAAATTCAATAGTCCGTTTTAACACCTTTTCTTCCAATCATCAGGCAAATACGCCTAGGCATCCAATGAATCAAATCTAATGAAATTTCGCATACCATTTTCTTCCAGAAGAGCCAAACTCAATTCCTGAAAATTTGAAGATGAGTTTTGGCAATTAGATATGCTTTCTAAGAAACCGCAAAATTGCTCAATTGGAATTATTTCCCTGGATATCCCCTGGTATTTTGCACGAAATATTTTCAATATCGCACAATTTCATATTTCATTCACTAAGAAAATCAAAAAAATTAAATATGAATATAAAATTGGTAACGAAAATTTTAAATACGTCAGTGAAATCGTTGACCTGGGTGTAACGCTTGATGAAAAATGGTCATTTCGACCACACATCGAAAAAATGATTAGCCAATCGAATAAAATGGTTGGATTTATTAACAGAAGTTGCAAAGAATTCAGAGATCCCAAAGTCTTTATTGGCTTGTACTACGCCTTCATCCACAGCAGGTTGTCTTTTGCCTCCGTTATCTGGAATCCCATTTATGAAGTCCACATAAAAAGAGTCCAGAGAATTCAAAATAAATTTTTACAATTTTTAGCTTTTAAAACTCACACCACCATAGAAGACAGAGATTATAACACCATAAGAAAAAAATTTCAGATATTAGCTTTGAGGGATGGTAGAACAGTGCAGGAACTATGTATTCTACATAAAATATTACACTCCGGGATTGATTCACCTTTCTCCTAAATAAAATCAATTTGCACGTACCGGGAAGAAACCTGCGAGATAGAACTCTCTTCGACGTTGTTTCGTCGAACGAATACAGGACAGCACTCTCCGATGCGACGCCTTCAGGCTGCTTATAATAGTATCGAATCAAACAGTGGAATAGACATTATTTCCGACGGTCTTGCAAGGTTCAAAAAACTCTTAAAACACTTTTTCATGCCGGGTTAGTGGGAGTTTTTTTTTTCTCTCTTTTCGACGAGTTGTTTCTGTATATGTTGTAATATTAAGTGGATACTTGTTGGTAATTTTCTTACTGTTTGTATCCTAAATGGGCAATAAATAAATAAATAAATAAATAAACTCCCCTTATTCGCTGAAAACTGATTAACTTCGACTAAACCTGTGTTCTTCCGAACAGGAAAGATTTTTGCTGGTTTATTGTTTTCATTCGAGTGATTCCTTATTCAAAAAATTATCTTCTTACTTTCTTCAAATTCAAATTCCGTACTTTTCCTAACAGTCTTACTTATATGACGAACTCCACCGCATTATGTTATGAAACCAACGTTTAAAACACAACCTCAACTTGTAAGTTTGTGAAAAGTACTTATACAGGGTGTTTCATCATAAACTGGACAAACATATATTTTCGTGTAGGGGACATCGGGAGAATCATTTTTGCCTCATACAATATATCCCGTTTTCGAAGCATAAGCGAGATACAGGGTGTCAAACGTCATTTTTGAGCAAGATTCTTATGGGTGTGGTCAGTTATGTATAACACTTAAAGTAACGGTTTTTGGTCAAATCTTAGTATTTTTGGGTCCTCTATTTAGAAAAGTTGACGAACTCAGAAAAAAATATTACAAAATGGCGGAAGACCTGCAATGTTCCTAATTTTTTTTGCGGTTGTCAAATTGACTTTCATTTTCTGAATGAACACAATTTTCTAAGAATTTCTGCAAAAAAATTTTTTCAAAAATCGAACACAAATTTTTTTTTACATGTCTACAGCGATGAAAAAATTTCACTCGAAATGGATGAAATTTTGTACAATTGTACTTCTTGAATTATCAATCACAAATATAAAAACAGAATTGTAAAATATGGAACGGTTTCGTTTTACAGTCATTCAAATGTTTCGTTCAGACCTCTGAAATAATGAAAAAAAATTGTTTTGAGTTCTAGAGTCAAAATAGTTGAGTAATTGGCATGTCAAAAACTTTCTAGATGAATTTATAAAAAAAATCAGTGAAACTTAGTTGGGACTCGAACCGACGTAGGTATTAAATAGGGAAATGCCGCAGTTCTAAGGATAATAATATTCGTTGCCAGGCAACGGTAGTTCGTAGTTCATAGAGTTTGACTTCTTGTTAAATATATTCACTGAAATTCAAATACCAGTCAAACTCTATGAACTACGAACTACCGTTGCCTGGCAACGAATATTATTATCCTTAGAACTGCGGCATTTCCCTATTTAATACCTATGTCGGTTCGACTCCCAACTAAGTTTCACTTTTTTTTTTATAAAGTCATCTAGAAAGTTTTGACATGCCAATTACTCAATTATTTTGACTCTAGAACTCAAACAATTTTTTTTATTATTTCAGAGGTCTGAACGAAACATTGAATGACTGTAAAAACGAAACCGTTCCATTTTACAATTCTGTTTTCATATTCGTGATTGATAATCAATCAAGAAGTACATTGTACAAAATTTCATCCATTTCGAGTGAAATTTTTTCATCGCTGTAGACATGTAAAAAAAATTATGTTCGATTTTTGAAAAATTTTTTTTGCAGAAATTCTTAGAAAATTGTGTTCATTCAGAAAATGAAAGTCAATTTGATAACCGCAAAAAAAATTAGGAACATTGCAGGTCTTCCGCCATTTTATAATATTTTTTTCTGAGTTCGTCAACTTTTCTAAATAGAGGACCCAAAAATACTAAGATTTGACCAAAAACCGTTACTTTAAGTGTGTTATACATAACTGACCACACCCATAAGAATCTTGCTCAAAAATGACGTTTGACACCCTGTATCTCGCTTATGCTTCGAAAACGGGATATATTGTATGAGGCAAAAATGATTCTCCTAATGTCCCCTACACGAAAATATATGTTTGTCCAGTTTATGATGAAACACCCTGTATTTCTGTTAATTAATGTTGAAAATTGTTTTTAGGCTGCTCCTGATGAAGGAAAAAACATATTCCGAAAGCTCGAGCTTCAGAAAAAAGAGTACAAAAAAAAGTTTTTTCTTTGACTGCTCCTCCATATACTTATCCAAGTTCTTCAAATTGTGACTTGATAGGGTGTGATAAGACTTTTTACGATGTGTGTGTTAACAATTGATCTTAAGAAATTTCTGAATAACATAACGATAAACCAATATGATTTCTGACTCAACCATCAATGTATTCTAGTTAGTTTGCGATAATAATTATACTATACATCTAGGCACATTATAAAATGTAATTCTTCACCCAAAGGACCAATATTGATCAATTGAACTGGGTGAAACAGGAAATTGAAAGGGTCCATTAGTAATGCGTTAGAATTACTGTAACAAACGAGTGAGAACAGTGGAGATAACGAGAGTTCAATTTCAGTAGTAATCTTCAAGCAGACTGTTGGATATATTGATTTCCTTAACTTTATAACGAGAGTTAGAAACGTCGGAAAAACTGTAATTTCAGGTTGGCTAGTTTTTAAATATGCAATGTTTTTAATTTTTCTGGAAGTCATACGGGCCTTCTTGGTGGCATTAGTGGGTTCACGTATCACATGTACAGCTAAAATATGAATTTTTCAAATCATAATAATTTTCATTGAACATTTCGCTACATGATTCTTTTATTGGCAGATATCTGAATTGTTGCATTAACTGTGCCAGACGCTAAATATGAATTGAAATTTTTTTTTTAAATATGTATTTCAGTAGATATGGCTGAAATTTTTATATGATGTCATTCAAGTACCTAAGACCTAAAATTAATTTGACAAACAATCATTGGATTGTTGAACCTCGAGCCCGACCTATCTGAATGTGAAAAGTGATGTGGTATTTCGTTTGGCCTAGGAGTGGTTGTCGAATAAATAAAAACTATTAATGAATTGGAGCCTATTTATGCTCAAAAATTTATTGAATAGTTTTTAAAAGGTATCAAAATAATTACTTGTTTTATCAAATAAGGATACCTATGAAGAGAAACGAAAATTAGATTTTTAAATCCATAATTGTACTCAAAAAACGTAGGAATCTAGATAATTATTAACATCAATTAGGGATTGAAAAATCTTGTTAATTTTCATAATGAATAATCATTAGGAGTCCTTATTTGTGAACGGGAAATTCTTGATAATGGTTCATTAGTTGAAAAATTATTTGGGCTGTTTCCATTATCTTGGATTGTTCTATCCAATGTTTCGGCAAGCATTCGCCAGCCGTCCTCAGGGTAATCGCAAAATTTAACTAAAATTATATAAATAGCTTCTGACATTAGCTGTCAGTAAATTTAATTCATACAAATTCTGGGTTAGAGGTCACCTACATGATTTCTGAACTAAAATAATATGTGTAGTAGTTAAATTAGCTTGGTACTTCCTTAATTCGAGTTCGTCCTCCTCAATTCAGAACGTATTATTGTCTCCAAACATCCTTTATTTCAATGAAATCGGTTGGCAGTTGAAGTCAATTTCCTCCTTTTCCATCTTTCTTCCTTTGATATTATGGAAGCCTCGTTCCATCTGATATTGTGGTCTTCGTTCATAGCATGTTGGACTAGTTTGGATTTTTCGGTTTCTCCAAGTTGAGCCAATCTCTGGTGTTCTTTGATTCTAATCTTGAGGGGGCGTTTAGTTTCCCCAATGTAGAATCTGCCGCATTCACAGGGTATTTCATAAATGCATTCCTTGGTAATTTGATTTTCTTTGAAAGGTTTCACTTGAGTGAGTTTTCCACCGATTGTGTCTTGGTCTTGAATGTTGTTCTCACATTGTATTTGTTAACACTCCTAATCTTTTCGGATATACCCTTCACAAATGGTATGACATGGTTATTGTTTCCGTAAGGTCATTGTCTATTCGTTGGGGATCTGTTCTTGTTTCCTTCGGTTCTCTGGCTACATCGAGAATCTTCTTGGTATAGCCATTTTTCTTGAGGGTGTTTGTGATGTTATCTTTATCTGATACAATTTGATACCAATTAAAAACAATTCAATAAATTTGAGCCACAATATGCTCTAATTAATGGAAAAGTCTTTATTCTTACTCTGTAATTTATTAGACAACGATTTCTAGTCCAAGCGATAGATTTTTGGACAGTTGGGGGACATACTGAAAGACATATTTCAATTCAAATGAGCGTCTGGCACAGTTAATACAACAAAGAAAATGTCTGGCAATAATGGATTCATATTGCTAAATTTTCAATAAAAATTATGATAAAAAAGACATTTCTCAAAATCATTTTAAAAATTGATATTTAGCTGTACCTAAATACATGTAGGAAGCGCAGTGATAAACGCAACCACTACTGCCAGCCAGATAGACCCACTGACGTCCAGGAGAGTGACAAAGATTGCATATTTAAAAACAGGCCTACCAGAAATTCTCTTCCAGAAATGTTGCTAGCTCTTAGACTACTTGATATATATCTCATCAGATGAAATGAAAAACCACACAAAAAAGGTTGTGAAGTTTATAAGGATTGATAACGTCCAAAATATATTAAAAACTGCTTTTTCATTTCACCTGAATAATTTTAACTGCATTTAAGTTACTTTCATGTTTGTACACAGAGCATCACAATATTTGATTGAATTCTAATAAAAGATAATAAATTCAAAACCACCCTAAGTGCACCTTCTGAAGGAGTAATCTCTAATTTAGTCATTTAGCGGTTATCAAACCGAAGTAAGATATGAATAGTCTGGTAATACTTAGAAAATAATTGTCATTTTGAAATAAAATTTATATTATGAGGAATATACTGCATTTTTTGTCATGAATATTTCTCAAACCCCAAACTATAAATTTGAAGAAGCACTAGAGAATCATTTTTTTTTGACAGGAAAAAAGTAATTTCGTAAAAAGTCATATTTTGTGAACTGTCAAGAGATATAAAATGTCACATTTTTTTCCCGTCGCAGAAAATAGTATATTATATTATAAGGATTAAAAGTGCATCTTTTTTTTACGAGCAATATTTGCAGTTGCGAGGCGCAGCCGAGCGAATGCAAAATTGCGAGTTAAAATAGGCACTTTTTGTCCGAATAATATAAACTATTTTTTCTCCAACCAAGTCAAAATTACAATAAAATTTTTTCAGTCAAAAATCGTTAATAATTTGGTTATAAATTTGAACACATACTAATGACAGTGATTGTCAACTAGACATCAAATGCAATTACTTTTAATCCAAGGATTAAAAGTAGCGTTTTTAATCCTAGGATTAAAAGTGTTGCTAAGTAACAAGTGAATTTTTGTACGGTAAGGGAATTTATGACTTTTGCACCTGAAAATAGTACAAAAATGTCAACATTTTTTGATGGTTGGAGAATAGTATATTATATTATAAGGATTAAAAGTGCAAAATTGCGAGTTAAAATAGGCACTTTTAATCCGAATAATATATACTATTTTTTCTCCAACCAAGTCAAAATTACAATAAAATTGGTTTTAGTGAAAAATCGTTCATAATTTGGTTATGAATTTGAACACAGAATCATGACAGTGATTGTCAAGTAGACTTCAAATGCCTTTACTTTTAATCCAAGGATTAAAAGTAGCGTTTTTAATCCTAGGATTAAAAGTGTTGCTGAGCAACGAGCAAATTTTTGTACGGTAAGAGAATTTATGACTTTTGCACCTGAAAAAAGTACAGAAAAGTCAACATTTTTTGATGGTTGGAGAAAATAGTATATTATATTATAAGGATTAAAAGTGCATCTTTTTTTTACGAGCAATATTTGCAGTTGCGAGGCGTAGCCGAGCGAATGCAAAATTGCGAGTTAAAATAGGCACTTTTATCCGAATAATATATACTATTTTTCTCCAACCAAGTCAAAATTACAATAAAATTGGTTTTAGTGAAAAATCGTTCATAATTTGGTTATGAATTTGAACACAGAATCATGACAGTGATTGTCAAGTAGACTTCAAATGCCTTTACTTTTAATCCAGGATTAAAAGTAGCGTTTTTAATCCTAGGATTAAAAGTGTTGCTAAGCAACGAGCAAATTTTTGTACGGTAAGAGAATTTATGACTTTTGCACCTGAAAAAAGTACAGAAAAGTCAACATTTTTTGATGGTTGGAGAAAATAGTATATTATATTATAATCCTTGGATTAAAAGTAAATGCATTTGAAGTCTACTTGACAATCACTGTCATGATTCTGTGTTCAAATTCATAACCAAATTATGAACGATTTTTCACTAAAACCAATTTCATTGTAATTTTGACTTGGTTGGAGAAAAAATAGTATATATTATTCGGATTAAAAGTGCATCTTTTTTTTACGAGCAATATTTGCAGTTGGGAGGCGTAGCCGAGCGAATGCAAAATTGCGAGTTAAAATAGGCACTTTTAATCCGAATAATATATACTATTTTTTCTCCAACCAAGTCAAAATTACAATAAAATTGGTTTTAGTGAAAAATCGTTCATAATTTGGTTATGAATTTGAACACAGAATCATGACAGTGATTGTCAAGTAGACTTCAAATGCCTTTACTTTTAATCCAAGGATTAAAAGTAGCGTTTTTAATCCTAGGATTAAAAGTGTTGCTAAGCAACGAGCAAATTTTTGTAAGGTTAGAGAATTTATGACTTTTGCACCTGAAAAAAGTACAGAAAAGTCAACATTTTTTGATGGTTGGAGAAAATAGTATATTATATTATATCCTTGGATTAAAAGTAAATGCATTTGAAGTCTACTTGACAATCACTGTCATGATTCTGTGTTCAAATTCATAACAAATTATGAACGATTTTTCACTAAAACCAATTTCATTGTAATTTTGACTTGGTTGGAGAAAAATAGTATATATTATTCGGATTAAAAGTGCATCTTTTTTTACGAGCAATATTTGCAGTTGGGAGGCGTAGCCGAGCGAATGCAAAATTGCGAGTTAAAATAGGCACTTTTAATCCGAATAATATATACTATTTTTTCTCCAACCAAGTCAAAATTACAATAAAATTGGTTTTAGTGAAAAATCGTTCATAATTGGTTATAAATTTGAACACATACTAATGACAGTGATTGTCAACTAGACATCAAATGCAATTACTTTTAATCCAAGGATTAAAAGTAGCGTTTTTAATCCTAGGATTAAAAGTGTTGCTAAGTACAAGTGAATTTTTGTACGGTAAGGGAATTTATGACTTTTGCACCTGAAAATAGTACAAAATGTCAACATTTTTTGATGGTTGGAGAATAGTATATTATATTATAAGGATTAAAAGTGCATCTTTTTTTACGAGCAATATTTGCAGTTGCGAGGCGTAGCCGAGCGAATGCAAAATTGCGAGTTAAAATAGGCACTTTTAATCCGAATAATATATACTATTTTTCTCCAACCAAGTCAAAATTACAATAAAATTGGTTTTAGTGAAAAATCGTTCATAATTTGGTTATGAATTTGAACACAGAATCATGACAGTGATTGTCAAGTACTTCAAATGCATTTACTTTTAATCCAAGATTAAAAGTAGCGTTTTTAATCCTAGGATTAAAAGTGTTGCTAAGCAACGAGCAAATTTTTGTACGGTAAGAGAATTTATGACTTTTGCACCTGAAAACATAGATTTATAATACTAACTAGATAGCGAACATGTCAAAAATTTTGAGGCAAAAGGCGGCCATTTGCAGTTTGGAGTGAAATTGACTAATTTGAGAGTTGTCAATTTTTCAACGAACGAAATATTATAATTGGCGAGGTTATACCGTTTTTGAGGAATCTATTGTGTATAATCATCATAATGGTACATTATTCTAACAACTTATCACACGAATCGAAAAAAATTATTATTTGATATAGACCGAAATGTCAGTGTTCACAGAACACTAATATACAGAGTTCGTTTTCATCATTTCTTTCAAAGGAACGTCTATGTTTCAATCAAAATTCGAGCACATATGGCATAAAACATCAAATATTTGTGGTTCACTCCAAACTGCAAATGGCTGCGATTTGCCTCACTTTTTTCTACGTGACAGTTAGGAAGTTCGACGTCCAGTTAGTATTATAGGTCCATGCCTGAAAATAGTACAGAAAAGTCAACATTTTTTGATGGTTGAGAAAAAAAATATTATTTTACATTCATCACATTTTAGTGATTTTGATAAACCTATCAATAATAAGAGACTTACATAACTAGGATTCAACAGAATTAAACATTTCACCTTCTTGACCGTAGTTCATTTCTTTTCTCTTGAATTGATCAAAAAGTTCCAGTTTTCTACAACCTTCATATTCTCCAATATTCCATCTCGACAAATCATACTCTTCTGAGGATGATCTATTAGGGAATCCATCTTCTCAATTTTTCTACCTCTCTGTCGAACTATGTTGCATAATCTAGATTGAGTCGCTTTATATCCCTGTAACAATCTCTTCTAGTCCTCTTCTGTTTCATCGAATCTTCTAATCATCATCAACTTCCTCGTTAGTGTCTTGCAAATGAGCTGTCGGTGAATGAAGAGCTTCTCATTCTTATCACGAATATTGTTTAAATTTCATTAGAAACCTGATGATGAGCAGTTACTCGAGAAGGACACAGCTGAGACATGGTGAGCAATCAAACCATAATATCTCCACTCCTGTGGAGCCTGGTGATGGATGAACTACTGCACAGGCTAACAGTGTTTGGCTAAGGATATGCGATGCCATAGCCTTAATAGTAAAAGGTGAATTCAAGGGTGTCCTTTTAACTTGTTACAGGAGGTCCTCAAAATTATCGAGCAATGATGCTTGTCAGTGGGGCTGAATATTAACCCAGCAAGACCACAAAAATTCCCTTTACCAGGAAAAGAAGCCTTCTAGTTATGAAATTTATCTAGGTGAATAATAGGTATATGGAAGAACGAAAGTTTGAAGCAGAATATCTAGGATTTACCCTAGACAGTAAGCTTCTGTGTTATAAACAGGTTAAGTTACTGCTTGTAAAGCTATAAAGGCTTCAATGGCATGCAGAAGACAATCCACTCAAACTTTGGATTGTAGCCCTAAAATACTCTCATGGTTAAGAGTCAAATAATATCATATGGGTCAGTAGTCTGGTTTGCTAAAGTAGGGCAGTCCAATAGCAGAAGCACTTGAAGCGAACAGAGATATTGCTTCTACATCTAGTGTTCAATAAAATATCTAGGGATGATACAGGTATTGAGAGATTTGAAAGTCAGAGGGCCTGAACCTCTCTGAACAAGTACATCTCATCAGCGAATCTACCTAGTGCTATTATGATCAAAAGAGTTAACATCGAGAAGAACTTTATCTGGATGCTATAAAAAGGCAAGAAGAAGAATACACTACCCAAAATGTCAAGGTAAATACCCTCAACTGGTATACAGATACGATAGAAGCCAATACTGGAGTATACAGGCCAAGAACCGAATGTACACTATGGTTAGGCTCCTATTCGAGTATTTTTAGGTAGAAATACTTGCAATCATAAAATGCATAGATAAGAACCTAAAAAGAAACTATCAAGGGTATGACATAGAGATCAAATCTGATAGTTAAGCTGCTATTCAAGCACTGATCTCCTATGTCATCTACGAAGATGCTAACAGACTAGCCAGAAAGGGAACACAAAATAAATGCTCAAAACCCTTCTTTGGTATAGGCAAATGCAACAATAACTAAGAGTTTTTTGAATAGAAGAAACTGAAAGAGAAGCACTATAATATAAACCTTCAGGAAATAGATCATTTCAAAAATTTCCTTAATTGTTTTTTTGTTCTGCAATCCCGAAATCTGAAAGGCAACCCTGGTATTCCTACAGTAATAAGCAAAATATGAACAGAAAAATATTTTATTGTTTACAGCTCGAAATAAACCATAAAAATTTCATCATATTCATTAAAGAATCGAATAATGAGTACCTAGAGCCCGTTCACGAAAGTTCGAGCGCATAGTAGGCGTTTGTTCATTTATTTGAAGTTGGCAGTATTTGCTGCAACGTAAAATAAAGTCAACGTTGCCGAATGTACCCGGCCTCGTCCGACGAGCTTGCGAGTTATCAGAGAACTCTCTGCAATATTGACAACATTGCGTATCAATCTGACAAGAAAATAATTAACATAACCTAAAATTTCAATACACACAGGGAAATATGCCAAATTACCGTGGCCAACCGATAGTTCAACCTTCGTGAACGGACTATACACACATTCACATTTAGCACAGATGATTTAGTGATATTGGTGTATCAATATCAACAGAATAACATTACTGGATTCGAAAGAAGTAAAAATGTCACCTTCTTGATAGCAGTTCATTTCAGAAGTAGTTTCCTTCCTCTTGAAATCATCGAAAAGTTGACAGTTTTCTTACAACCTTCATATTCTCCAGTATTTCATCCCAACAAATCATACTCTTCTGAAGATGATCTGTTAGGAACTCCATCTTCTCAACTTGCTCGACATATCTACCGATCTGTTTTGCATACTTAGAGTATGCTATTATAATTATATATATTATAATATGATAGTATTTCAAAGGTGTCCTCTGTGGCTTGTTACAGATGTCCCCAAAATTATTGAGCAATGATGCTTGTCAGTGGGACTGAATATCAACCCAACCAAGACCACAAAATTCTCTTTTCCCGAAAAGAAGCCTTCTAGCTATTAAATTTATCTTAGTTAATGGATAAATCGAAGAATAAAAGTCTGAAGTCAAATGTCTAGGATTTACCCTAGACAGCAAGATTTTGTGTTAAGAACATGTGAAAATAACTGCTAGTGAAGCAAAAAAAGCTGCAATGGCTTGGAGAAGACTAAACTTGGGATTGTATCCCAAAAAACTATTATAGTTGAAAGACCGATAATATCATATGGGTCGGTACTCTGGTTTGCTAATGCAGGGCAGATAATCACGAGAAAAATACTAGTTAATTTACAAAAACTCGCCTGTGCTTGTATCAATCGAGCTACGAGAACGTGCCCGACAGAGCCTTTGAGGTCAACACAGATATCATTTCTCTATATCAAGTGATCCATCTAGGCATGGTACAGATACTGAGACAATTGAAAGTCAGAGAGCCTGATCCTCTCTAAACAAGTGAATCAATCTATCTATGAAAACTCTATCTATCTATCAAAAATTTAAAATCGAGAAATTCGATGCAATGGGAGAAGCAATAAAAAGGAACACATTACCCAAAACTTCAAAGTAAATCCCCTCAAATAGTAGCTATACAGATACGAACGCTCAAAAATGGCGTTGTCCTCAATTATGACTAAAATGTATGTTATAATGTCCGAAATGTCGACGCAATTAAACAAGTTTAATCCCCTTTACCAGAATTAGTCTAATATAGTCACAGTTTCAGGAATGGACTTGACTAATCCCACCAATCTAAATGCTGATGTTGGCAACTTCTTGAATAATATGTTACTGCATTATATGTACTGTATGAAATATTTTCCTGATCAACATTCAGCTACTTGATGGGTTTACATTAAGGAAATACTGAATCTGGCTATGCCTGATCCTGACCATCTCCTTTTCACTGCTGGAAACATTATACATATTTTCACCGTACTTCATTTAGGATGATAGTCAGAAGAACTGTTCTAGGAGGAGGAATAGGAAATATCAGAGTGAGTACCTACTTACCTTGAAACAAAGATGTGCCAATTTCAACTCAAATAGGAGAATCCAGTGCAATATTTCAAAATCAAAATTATTCTTCAATTAATCTTAAGTGATCTTGGTCTTAGGTACCTATATGAAAGATAAAGGCCGACACTGGAGTACACACAATAAAGTAGGCAGAAATAAGAAAGTCTCTTTATTCTGGGTTCCTGATTACTCAGGAATCAAAGGAAACGAAGAGGTAACATACGCCAAAAAAGGAGCACAAACGCCACTTCTGCCAAGAAATGGGGAAAGCACCCATAACAATGAGTTTTTGGGAGAGGATGAACTGAAAGAGAAGCACCCTAGAGAAATACTCCGTAAATAGATCACTCCAGAAATTACCTTCGATTGATAGTTGTTTTCATTCTGCAACCCCAAAATTAAGAAGTCAATCCTCGTATTCCTACAGTAATAAGCTAAATGTGAACAGAAAATTATTTATTGTTCACGGCTCAAAATAAACCAAAAGTAATGTCCGAACATTTATTGAAAAACCGAATATTAAGTACAAACATTCACATTGAGCACAGACGATTTTAGTGATATTGGCGTATCAATTAACAGAATAACATTACTGGGATTCGACAGAAGTAAACATTTCACCTTCTTGACAGCAGTTCATTTCAGAAGTGTTCTCCTTTCTCTTGAAATGATCGAAAAGTTGCCAGTTTTCTACAACCTTCATATTCTCCAGTATTTCATCTCGACAAATCATACTCTTCTGAAGATGATCTGTCAGGAACTCCATCTTCTCGACTTGCTCAACCTCTCTACCGATCTGTTTTGCATACTCTAAATTCAGTCTTTCTATATCCCTGTAACAATCTCTTCTAGTCAAGATTTCCTCTTCTGTTTCGTCGAGTCTTCTAATCATAGTACCAACTTCTTGATTGATTTCTTGTAACTGAGCAGTCAGTGAACTGAAGAGCTTCTCGTTTTTATCACAAAGACTGTTCAGTTGGATTTCGTCAGAAAAATCTGAAGATGAGCAGTCACTCGAGAGGGGATGCAATGGGTTGTCATACTGGTAATCTCCCATTGGTGTGTTAGACATTCTGGTGGACTCGGCACCTTCTTTCTCCATAAGAAATTTGGCTTGAGTTTGTTCGAAAATATTACTTGCTAATTCCATGATTGGTAATTTTTGCAGTTGAGCTTTATATGACAGCTAAATGACAAATTAATACTGAAGGGAAGTTAGATGATGACGTCGCCAACGAAACAACTAAGATGTCTAAAATCTAAAATGTTTTTAGACATCTTAGAAACAACTACACCATTTCCAAGTGTATTTCAGAAAGCGTCAATTGTATTTCAGAATAGTCAATTGTATTTCAGAAAGCGTCAATTGTATTTCAGATTAGTCAATTCAAGAACAGGGGGGTACAACATTTTTGAGAGTGAGTGTAAGTTTTTCACTTATTTCTTTTAAAGATTCATATTTTAAATTTTATTTTTAGATGATCATCGATAGTATCTTCCTGTGTTTTTGCCATGACTGCGAAAAGAATGATGGCACGACTCGTCCATACTATATGTCCAGAGGCCTGATGTCTTTCGTTGAAAACTCAAAAAAGATCATA
Organism: Propylea japonica; assembly: GCA_013421045.1. Taxonomy (NCBI): domain Eukaryota; kingdom Metazoa; phylum Arthropoda; class Insecta; order Coleoptera; family Coccinellidae; genus Propylea; species Propylea japonica. The sequence continues at coordinate 49,741,406 of CM024239.1, forward strand.
GAACTGCACGAAAGCAGGAAATATCATGCTAGTATCAATGCGCAAGTTACTCCCAGCAATGAACCGAGAGGCTGATAGAACCTAGAACTCTCCAATCCAATTTTGACGTCTGAATTATTGGATTATTTATTGATTGCTCACGGGGTGTTTAGTTTTAGTAATGATGATTGATATTTTTACACTTGAGATCCAAATAATTCATAAATAAGTTTTTGAGTCGGTGTTTTTCATTCGATTTCCTTAGCCTGAATCCATTGAATTCCATGATGATAGAGGGTTTTCCAATAAGAGGTATTATTTTGAATAGCCCGCTATTTCGGTAGATGTCACGTTTGAACCTGTCATTTTTCGACATTTGAAAAATAGAAACTACGCCATTAATAAAAATGGAACGATACACGCTTCAAGAACGCATGGAAATTATTAAAATTCACTATAAATATGGTGAAAATTTGGCAGAGACGGTTCGTGAAACTAGAACAATTTTGAGTCGTCGTGAAGCACCTTGTCGGACAGCAATAAAGAAATTGGTGAAAAAATTCGAGCAAGTTAGTGGTGTGAAGAATAAAACTCGTGCACGCTCAAGAACAGCCGGAAATGAGGTACGATGATTAATGATTTTTTCTACCGAAATTGGATAGTATTGATCTGGACCACGTTTACTTTCAACAAGACGGTGCTACGTGCCACACAAGCAACGAAACCATTGATCTTTGGCGGGAAAAGTTTCAGCACCGTGTTATCTCTTGAAGAGGTGATCACAATTGGCCACCGAGATCTTGTGATTTAACACCTTGCGACTTCTTCCTTTGGGGCCATGTGAAAGAGAAGGTCTACGCATAGGGCAGCCACTTTGCGATTTGGTTATGGAAAATTCATTAAAAGGATATGGTCCTGTAAGCGTGGTCGTGCTGGACATTTGACTGATGTTATTTTCCACTATTAACGGCATAACTTCTTATTTATAATGAAATAAACATCCGATCCTTTATATTGAAGAATGTCATTTTTCTTTGAATATCAGAATCAAGGGCGTAGCCAGGAATTTTGGCAATTGACTTTGTAGGTGCCGGGAATTGTGAGGGTCGCTTTCTGTAGCAAGTATTTGTTGTTTTTAAGAATTCAATAATCCTTTTCCTACTTCGGAAACCATATTCAACATATAGATATTCCTGGTTAGGTAAGGTAAACTTATTTTTCGAATATGCTTCAGAATTTAATTTCCATTCACTCAAACAAAAACTTAAAAAACAATATTTATTTTCCAAACAACACTTACAGGATGAATCAATTTGAAATTAGTGTGGATGTGTGCTTTCATTGAAACTAAATAGAGTTTTTTAATTTTTTTCTCCAAAATAGTGCCAACACATATGAATAGGTATTAAAAATGAAACAGTGAGAAAACAGACATAATATTTTTTATGGTGAATTCCTTCAGTTAAAGTCTATCCGTCTTTTTTTCTAGCGAATTGGTCAACCACCTAATTTTCATCAATTTTCACACTTTAATGAATATTCATAAGCGCCAACCCATTCAATATAGTTTCGCTAGTTTCGACGGATCCATTTGTGTGCAATGTTATGAAACTTTAATATCATCCATATTGCTGATATGAATTGATAATTTTAACTAGATTTTCGGAGATAAGTTGGTCTAAGTGCAAAATGAAAGATTATTTTTGCAAAAAAAAATAACTCTGAAACATTTCGAGGGGGGGAGGGTTTTGAACCCTCAAACCCTCAGCAATATGGATGATATTAAAGTTTTGAGAAATAAGGTGGATGATCCAGTTTCAACTACACTTTATGACGGAACCAAGTGTTTACTAGAAGCAAACGGAAGTACATTACCATTATGCCGCGTATTGTCAGCAGGCAGAAGAACTGCTCAAATGCTCCAGCCTTAGATACAACAACGTATTTTAAAATTAATTTCTTCATTCCATTTCTAGAATATACTATCCAACAATTAACTGATAGATTTACTAAACACCGAAAATTAATATCAGCCTTATCTGGTCTGCTACCCCAGAATTTTAACAGAGAATATGAATTAGAAGACGCATTATTGATTCTGCAATACTCCAAAAAAAAATTAAAACGTAATTAAAGCAGATTTTGAAATATGGAAAATGTCAATGAAGTCCATTTCAAAATCGGCATTAGAATACTAGATGAGTGCAATCAGAATATGTATCCGAACATCTACATCCTACTACAAATTTTAGCTACGATTCTAGTATCTACTGCTACTCCAGAAATAAGTTTTTCCAGCTTGAGGAGAAAAAAAAAATTACCTGCGCAGTGCGCAATTCTTCTAGCGAAACTAGATTGAATGGGTTGGCGCTTATGAATATTCATTATAGTGTGAAAATTGATGAAAATGAAGTGGTTGACCAATTTGCTATAGAAAAAAAAGACGGATAGACTTTAACTGAAAGAATTCACCATAAAAAAATATTGTTTGTGTTTTCTCACTGTTTCATTTTTATACCTATTCATATGTTGTTGGCACAATTTTGGGAGTAGTAAACATTAAAAAACTCTATTTAGTTTCAATGAAAGCACACATCCACACTAATTCCATATTGATTCATCCTGTAAGTATTGTTTTTTAAGTTTTTGTTTGAGTGAATTCTGAAGCATATTTGAAAAATAGGTTTACCACCTCACCAAGGAATATCTATTTTGAATATTGTTTCCGAAGTAGGAAAAGGATTATTGAATTCTTAAAAACAACAAATACTTGCTACAGAAAGCGACCCTCACAATTCCAGGCAACTACAAAGTCAATTGCCAAAAATGTCAACCTAACAAGCGAGAAACCTGGCAGTCTCGCCCAAAATGGGATACATACAAGGTGGCCAGAATTGGTGATCCCTGAACTAAAATGTTTTAACTCTATGAGATAGAAAAGAATGAATGGCACATTGTCGTCATCTTTTTTCGAAAAACTCACCTGAAAAATAAACATTATACAGGCACTTTTTGGATAGGAATCCAGTGGCTTAAGCTCATTTTGCTAAGGGGTTCCTTCCCCATTTATTACCTAAACTATCGTTTTTTTTCTTAAATGAACATTTATTTTTACTCAACAATAATCAAAGTTTTTTCCGATTAAAAAATAATATACATATATCATGTTTTAAAAATAATAAGTATTAACAGGTCATATATCGCTCCTAGATCAGTTTTGGCGCTAAAGCCTTGTTCGCACTACTCTAGTAGTTTAGTCGAGTAGCAAAAACTTCAGTTACTAAACGTGTGTGAACACCAAGAATTTAGTCGCGTAGATTAGTGTGTAGTTTAGTCCAGTCGATCCATTTGGTTCTATTTTATCGAGCGAGTAGAGTACCCCACCACGCGATACTCTTCACTCGCTCACGGACTAGATAGGTCCGAACCGATCATTTTATTCGATGTTCATAGTAATATCTTTTGCCGCGATGATGTCGTTTCGCTGGGCGGAAGAAATCACGTCAGAGTTCGTGCGTTGCGATTGTTTCATCGTACAAAGCGATACTCACTTGTGAATTTAACTCGAACAAAGTGTGAACGATTGGATGGAGAGTAGCTACTAAATTTCTAGCGGCTCGACTAAACTACTAGCGTAGTGCGAACAAGGCTTAAGGGGGCAAGGTTTGCCCACGCCCACTCCCACTCCCGGCACGATATTCAGATATATTTGACCACAATATGGCACGCTGTTTGCCTAGGAAGAAGTGCTCGGAAAAAGTGTCGTGTGAGTTTGAACGAATTTGTTTCTAGACTTAATAAAAGAAAATTGGCAACAGTTCGATCTACCCCCGGTAGTACTCTAAGATGAAAATAATCATTCCCAACAGAATGCCCAGAACCCACAAAGATATTGATAAAATCATGTGTTCAAAATTTAGGCTCGTAATTCCAGTTGAACATCTTTAATTATTCTCTTGGGTTCCTCATATCTCGATATCATTTTCGATATTATGCCACTTGGGATCAACTTTCTGAGAACTTCATTGAAGCTGGAAACAAGGGATGTCCAATATTCATCAAAAAGACATAATTGAAATTAAATATAGGTGGTTTCAATTTCCGATATTTACTGATTTCAGTGTATTCATCATAATTCTTATTTATGAATTTATCTGCAAATTCGGACCCGATCATCAAGGCGATATCATCACTTCGCAACACTTCATTTATGTATTTCTTCAATGGTTTGCAGATACTGGAATTGCCACCTAATTCTACAACGTAAAGTGTACACAAGTACACAAGAAAATTCGATGCGCAAAAAACCCTGGTTTCATTTTCAACCAAATTTTAAGGTTTCAATGGACTTTTCGAAGTTCAAACCATTTAAAAGATATAAAAGTCTTGCACCGAAAAGCAGGTTCATCATCATCGATGAAAATATTATACACAGAGCAATAATAACACTAAAAAAACTATTTCGAACAAAAACAATATTCTGATTTATAGTGACGAAGAACTGCTGAAACAGAAGTGATACAAATTGAAGGATCTTGGTTTCCTTCGAATGTTCCAGTTGCCACACAAAAGCTATCAAAATCATGGTAGCGAACCATGCAAAATAAATGCTTGGAGGGAATATGTAGAATATATAGCGCCATCTAGGAATGAAATTCGGAGACCGTACAACCCAGACCACATTTTCCTGGTGAAAAGGAAAAGAATTGTCAAAACTGAGATCAATATCCAAACTGAACGCACCAGCAATCAAATATCCTGGAAATTTTCCATGATGTTCAATTGATTTTCTTATAGACGACGTCTTCTCATAAATAGTTTTAACTTTGAGATATTTAAAAATTTCATCGACCAAATCTATCATATATCCTTTTTTGTTGCAATCGTGACATCTGGAGAACAAAACATTTTCAAGATAAATAATTCTTATTGAGGAGTTCGTCCATTTTCTGGGTAACTTTCGGTAAAGAGAAGCTTCGTGAAAGAATGTCGGAATATTATTTTCATTGCAGTAGCCTATTTTCTCATATCGTTGTGGTATATCTTCAAAACTATTGTTTTGGAAAGGATTGAAGGAATATATTTCGCCTGTTTTGATATCGATGAATGCTATGTTGAAAATGTTTTTACGGTAAAGCCAATTCAGCATTTGTTCATTCATTGCCATTGTCAAAATCAAAAATCTTGCTCTTGGATCGAAATGATTAACACCTTTTAATCTATGAATGAGTGATTTCGTCTGGGCATCTTCAATATTTTCGATGACATAGAAATTAAGTTCAGGAACAGGTTTAATGGATTTTTCACCGTTCAACCTTGTAGAAGGAATATCAATGTTTCCACGACTGTAACATGATAATATTTGCAGATTCCGATGTAGAAATTGAAGACAAAATGGCGCCGCGAGTAAATACCACACTGCGCCGAATATGTTTGCAAAAAATGTGCTAAAGAGGTGAAAAATTAGTGACCTGTTATAAATGTTCAAGTACCTTTCATCCAAGTTGTGTTCTAAAAATTAGTGGACTTTATGTAGATGAACTTGGAAGAATATTGTGTTGTGATAACATAACCTCCAAAAAATGCAGCTGTGAGGAAAAAAATGGAAATTCAGACATTGAAAGCTCGACTATCTAGCTTAAATGAGGTATGTTTTGAAAATTCTATAAACCAACAACAGTGTATTGATGAGGCCGATGTTGACACAATGAGTGTACCCCATGTTCTGATAATACCAAACAACCATCATCCTGTAACCATTGTGTGCAATTCCAACTCGAACTTCAATATATTAAAAGGAACTAGAATTAATTACGAAAATGAATACCCACTAGAAGAAAGAATAGATGAACAGAAAAATTTGATAACACTCATGAAATCAACAGGAACAAAAACATTCGAGGTTAACACGAAACAAAACAAAAACAAAGGTGAAAATTAAAAGATCAATATCAACAAAGGAACCTGTCACGACGGATGAAAGAAACCTGCAGCAGAAATATGTGAAGATAACGGTACTGATGCGCTATCTATGCCAGATGAAAAATCGCATAACAGAAATCTGTTGGCATCATCGAAACAAAATAAACAAATAAAGGAATCTATCAAACTCGCAAATGGATGTTATAAGAGGAACTGGAACAGAGATCTGTAGTCTGAAATCAGTGAATAGAAGAGCATGGTTATATGTAGGAAAAATTAACAAAAGCTGTAAAGAAGATGACGTAGTAGATTTTTTGACCTCAAAATTTACAGAAAATAAAATACAACCAATCGTGGAGAAGATTTCGAGAGAGGAAAGCTCAAGTGCATCTTTCAAGGTAGGCATTGACTTTGAATTGTTGGAAGATGTAAATAAAGAAGATTTCTGGCCAAAAGGTATTGTTGTTAAGCGATATTTTTTTCGAACATCCCGAAGACAAACTGAAGGTCAGATCTTCCCTCAAGCTCTTTAACATTCTAAACCTTAACATTAGATCTATTAGAGACAAGGCAGATCTCTTGGAGGAGGTTCTTGCCGAAGAAAATGTTGACGCAGCCATTATAACGGAGCATTGGATGTCTAATGAGATCATTGAAGAATTGAAGATCCAGGGATACAATGTGATCGATCATTTCTGTAGACCCCGAGGATATGGTGGAGTACTTTTACTTGCAAACGCGAAAGACAATATGAAAGCGTAATTGAACTGAAACAGTTTTCTATTGCTAATACTATAGAGATAGCTGGTATGTGGAGTGCAAACTACAAACAACTGATAATAGGAGTATATAGGCCTCCACAAGGGTCAATTGAGGTGTTTTTCTGGAAAAATGAGATGTTGCCTGCATAGTATATTCGACAAAGAAATCGATCTCGTATCAATTTTTGTTGGTGGTGATTTTAATATCGATTTATCGAGGATAGTCAGGAGGCGAGTCAGCTACGGGGTGTTCATGGACTTCGGTCTAGAGGCGAGATTTATGGAACCATCTAGAATATCAAATGATAGTAAAACTCTGATAGATAATGTTTTTTCGAACCAAAAAAATTTTGAGTCACTAACATTCCAACCACACCTTTCGGACCATCTGGCCAAATGTTGAGATACAACGTGAACAAAATCCCACAAAAAACCGAAAAAATCACTCGAAGGACAACGAAAAAATCTAATATAGACGCTTTCAAATCTGTATTGCAAGCGGAAATATGGGAAATTTCAGAGCATGCCTCGGCGAAAACGGCTTTCGATGAATTCTGGAACAACTGATGCATCACTACGACCAAAGCTGCCCTGAAAAAATGATTTTGAGATCAGGGGGAAATAAAATGAGAAAGCACAAGAAAAACAAAGTGGTAATGGAAATGAGAAATCAATTAGAAGCTCTAGAAACAATAATGAAAGTCCGAAGAGATGAAATGAGTAGAAAAGCGTATCACATACATAAAAAAAGGTACGCCCAAAAATAACTGAGCTGAAGAAAAACTCTAATATGAAAAAAATTAGAACATCCCAAAATAAAAGTGATGCAATATGGAAAATAATAAGAAATGAAACCAGAGGTGCTACAAAAAGGAAAGAAACCAATATAGACCCAGATGAGTTGAATAAGTACTTCGCCGAGGTTGGATCGATTGCCTCAAACGAATGTGGTAAAGTGAAATCGAAACCTTCAGAATTGTTGAAGAAAATTAAAATAAAATCAGTGAAATCTATATTTCTGAATGCATGTACCATCACAGAACTCAGAAAAGCAATGAAGAAAATAAAATCTAAATCATCCACCGATGTCTATGGATTGACTACCAAAATTTTAAAAGAAATATTTCCCTCTATAGAATCAACCTTATGCTCGTTATATCAAAGTGCTTACATGAAGGATATTTTCCGGAACAACTTAAGAAAGCAAAAGTAGTTCCAATATATAAAAGGTGATTCCAGCTCTCCTGAAAGCTATCGGCCGATATCGATTCTTCCTGTTCTGTCTAAACTGTTCGAGTCCATCATAAGAGATAGAATGATTCAATTCTTTCACAAACAGAAAATTTTTTGCACCCAACAACATGGCTTCCTTGCAACAGATCAGTAGAAACAGCTCTCACTGAAATATTGAAGAGGATAAGTGAATCATTCGATGGTAAAAAGAAATGCAGCCTACAAGCATGCGATCTATCGAAAGCCTTTGACAGCATTAAACACTCAGTGCTTCTTGAAAAACTCGCATATTATGGTATTCGGGGAGTGGCACTGGACTTGATGAAGAGCTATCTCACAGGTAGGACTCAGAAAACTTGTGTGGACCAGAGATCATCTTCCTGGAAAGGGGTCGAGCAAGGAATACCGCAGGGATCGATGCTGGGTCCCATCTTGTTTGTGATCTACATGAATGACTTGCCAGAAAATATAACAGCAGACCAAACAATTCTTTTCGCCGACGATACCTCATTCCTGAATGTTGGAGTGGGGTGGCCCGGAGTTGCGGCTGAAGGATGAGAGAACTATGGTAGAGGCAAAGGCATGGTTTGATTCAAACGGGATGATGATGAACATCGATAAACCCAGAGGCTTCTCTTCGAGACAAAGCCCTCTTCTGACGGTTCCATAAGACTTCTGGGTTTAACACTGTCGCCAAATCTGAGCTTCTCAACCACATAGACACGCTAGTTCCAACACTTTCGAAGGCAACTACATCATTAGGAGAATAAAGCAGCTAGCTGGATCAGAAGCAGCGAGGACAGCGTATTTCGGACACTTCCATAGTGCTCTCAACTTTGGCATTCTTTTTTGGGGAGACTCTCCCGACTCCATCAAATTATTCAAGAAGCAAAAATACGCCATAAGAGTACTATGTGGGGCTGGAGGAAGAGATAGCTGTAGGGCGCTGTTTCCAAAGGAAGGAATACTCACCTTGACAGGTATTTTTGTGATGACTTGCGTCATTTATGTATATGACCATAAAGAGAGCCTTCAAAAGAACAGCTGTCATCACGAATATCAAACCCGTAGCAGAAACGATTCCAAATTCCTTACCACAGGGTGAATGCAGCTCAGTTGGGTATAAACCATTTGGCAATAAAAATTTTCAATAAGATACCATCAAACCTCAAAGAAGCCAAAAGGGAGAAGTGAAGAGGGAGCTCAAGCAGATGTTGGTGGAGAGAGCCTACTATAGTGTCCAAGAATTCTTCGATGACAGCTTCGAATGAGCGTCCAATATGAGCAATATATATGATTTTTTAACTTACATTTTTATTTTATCAATGTTGTTTGTGGAAATGATGTGAACTTGTTTTATACTTATGTGTCATATCTGTTGATGATTTATATTTTCCTGACTCCCCATGTAATTTTGATGGGTCAAAAACTTATTTACCATATTCATTGTAGATAAGTGAATAAATTAAATAATAAAATAAATAACTCTCCAGAAATGTTCAACGCATTGTTTTATTGTTAGTAAACATATAATATTGTTATATTCATTTCAAAAAGGCTGATAATTTTTCACCAATACCTATACCAGAATGGAAAGTAGATCGGAATATTTCAGGAATAACCGTTGCTTGACAGATGGTTATCTATTATTCAAGAAAAATAATCGCTCAATTTCAGTGAAAATAACAATTCCTGACCTTCTTTCTGCTGGTATTTTGAAACGGAAAAAACCTTATTGAATAATTAATGTACTATAATTCGACGCCGCGTTTGACATCGTTAAAAATAGAAATACAAAAAATATTAGATTGAAATATAATCTGGGAGGATCCTGCATTTCTAGGAAACTTCTTTTAGGTTTTCACTCCTAGTCTCTGAAAAGGAACAATCAAAAAAATTTAATTGAGATGAAATGTAATATCATAAGTCAATTTTTATTTATTGTAAGCCGAAATATCCTCTTCCCTATATGTAGGGGCTATCACCCCTTTCGACCTGCTCGACCCCTTTTCCTTATTCAAAAATGAGAGCTGTTAGGGGTTGCGGCTAGAGGGATAGTGATATCATATTCATACTCATTCGAACACCCTTATTTTCTCCCTCTCAACAAAATTTGACCTGTACGAGCGTTTTTTCGTTATTCTATCCCAAACTCAAAATTCGTGGTGGAAAGTTATGGATGGCCCACCCTGTATGTGATATAAAGGTTGCGACTGAATTTCGATCAAAATGACTATAGCGAAGCTACAAACACCTATACTGGTAGAACAGGCAATACTGCGGTCCTCGATTATGGGGAATACTGTAACGTTATTATTTTGAATTTATCATAAAATGTAGTTTTGCCAAATTTACTAAATCTTTTTCGAAATTTATTAGTTAGTAAACTTATTTGGATGGTTCATTTTCAAGTTTCCTCATTGTTGTAGTTGTTCACTTCGTTTGCCTGCCTTTTCGCGAATTGTTTTCTATCAGAAAACGGTTTGTTTATTATTTAAATTGTGAGGTTAGTGGTTGTTGTCATTTTGTAGTTCAAAAGCAGTGGTTGGAATCATTTGGCCTCAGTAAAGTACTTCGGAAAATCGTGGAAGAATTATAAAAATGGATTTACAGAAGCCCTCCTCTGGTGTAAACTGCGTAGATTATCAGTACCGTAATGATTCCTTTATATTATTTTGGTTTTGATGTGTTTTTCTTTTTCTTCGCTGTGACAACTCATAGACTCTGTGAACCTTGAACATCCGGAAAATTTCTATGCGACTGTCAGGCCGGCATTTTGGTTGTGCGGAGGTCGTGTGGAAGGTTTAGGCATTTTCGAAGAGAATTCTGAATCTAGATTCATCCTCGTTGTGAGGGATTATATCTTCGAGTGTCATTGTTCCCTGAGAAGTATTTTGGAATATTTTGGGAAATACAGACTTTTCCACATGGAGTCCGTACAGAATCTATCTTGCACCTCTAGGTATGCATACATTTTCTATATGGAACCAGTTGTCTGACCATTTTCTTTTATTAGGTTGTTGTACAGCGAATATTATATTTGAAGAAAATTTTCGACTGAATTGGAGGTTGAACCTATTTCCCTCGAACAACGGAGGTAACTAAAATATCCTTAATAGCTTTTGAACCGTTTCTTATAGTATTTTGTTAGGGTCCACGTGCCTGGCATGTCTTCTTGGCTGAATTATCTATGTATCTGTCAGTTAGAGGTACTCACGAACCTGTCAGTTAGAGGTATCAATCGGCATCCACTTGCCTGGTCTTGGAGGTATCTACGTACCTGGCGTTATTAGTTGGAGCTATCTACGTTCTGGAGTAGTTTGTGAAGGTAACCAGTACATAGCACTGGCTTGAACATTGTAAATTATCGGCTTTTTATTTTGATAATTTGTGATATTATTCTGTAAGGTAATTTTATATATAACTGTGAGCAATTATAGTGAGGTGCACTTCATAAGTTGCGTTGGGTACCAACAAAGGTGCTCGAATATCCCTTCAGGATTGTATCATAGGATAATTGATCGATACTCCCTTCAGGAACCATTGTTTGATTTGAAGTAGTTATTGACAAGTTAGACCAGAACGTTGAGATGAATGTAAGCTGATTAGGCAGGTTTATTTTGTTAGCTTAGATGATTCGTTCTCATTCAATTTAGTGTATTAGTAAGTTTTCCTTCTGACTACCCCTTGGGGGAGAATCTTTATCCGTATTGTATCAACCACTGCACATATATTTTTGTGTTGGTAATAAATTATTGTGACTTGAATTTTGAGGAATTTTTTTAACTCTTACTCTGGTGGAGGAGTAAGCAGTTCATTAACCTTGAGTAGGCAGGCATTACTCTACCTGGCGCCCATTAAATTCCATCCGATATAACTCACTCCCTTCTTCACTGAGTGTAGCCGCGAGCCTTTCATTGCTTTGAGACCGGCTTTCCCCAAAGTCTACGTTTCAATATAAGACAAGATTTCTTTTTACAATTGATTGTTCCAAACGAGATGATAGTTATAAATTTTCCACCGTTGACTTAAATTGGAGATTGAAGCGAGAAAAGGTTTTCCCGCCAACACCAGGGTGTACTGCATCATTGTTCACGACAACGTCATCGAGTACCACCCACTAAGCAAAATTATAAGAAAATTAACAAACTTTTGAGGATTCAGTTCAGCTGGAGCAGTCACCGTAACAAGATGAAATTGGCAGTAGTAGATTTTCAAGGTTTCACAATTAATGGCAGCTTTCAACCAAAAGAGCTATGTGTGAATAATGGGCATCAAATTGCGCATTTTTTAGTGAAACCTGAAGTAAAATTCTTATCTTTATCGATGCAAGATCAGAAGGTAGTAAGATGGCTGGGGAATAATTTTCATGGAATGAAATATAATCTTGGTTGTTGTTGTGGAACTCAGTGATGTTGGTGATATTCTTAGGAGATTACTCTCAGATGTTGATATATGTATACTGATGGACAAAATTAGCGCACCACCTAAATTTCGTTGAATTTTAACAATTGAAATATCTTCCCATATTTAGTCGGATTTCAGAGTTTTTTTCTTTCAATAGTAGCTCTGTTATTGTCGAATTCCCTCCATTAAGCAGAACTCCAAAAAATAAAATCTTCATGTTGTACAGGGCGTTCAAATAATGTCATGTTTTATATAGCAAATTTTAACGTCTTCTGTGGCAATGCCAGGTTGCTGAGGTATATGAAAACAATAAAGCGTTGTAGCCTAGTATCTCTTGAGTATTTGTTTTTTCAAAAACCAATTTATCTCGAATTCGTCCAGAGATATTCAACTTTTTATCAACTATTGTATTTTATGCATTAGCCATGAATATCTTCGCAACCTTTGTCCGATTTGAATGTTTTTTTTTAGTTGTAGCTCTTTTAATAGCGAAAATCATACTACAATGAGATGTTCAAAAAAAATGCATCATGCTGTACAGGGCGTTCAAATTTTCCGGTTTTTTTCATTACTGTTTAACGCCTTTTGTGGGCAATACTAGATATCTGAGGCTTCTAAAAACTAACAGTGATGTAGCCTGATGTTTCCTGAGTATTTTGCTTTTTCAAAAAGCAATTCATATTGTACCGTTCCAGAGATATTCACATTTTTATAACATCTTGCATTTCATACAATATATTGACAATGAATATTTTCAGTCAAGTGATACTGTGGTTTACAGTTGTCGTAATTTTTTCTAATTAATAAAATTCATTTGAAATTAATAATTGTGTTAATTTCTAAAGTTTTCTCTCGCTTTAATATTCTTTTCCGCCGACCTCGAAATAAAAGGTGATTTTAATGTGTACGAAATTGATCATTTTGACCCATTTTAATGCTCAATTTTTGGCTTTTTAATGTGCAATCCTCATGGCAACCGTTCACAAAGTATTCAGAAGCATTACGAGAAATGTCAAAACTCTCTACTGGAACATAGATACTAGAAATTTCATTATGACACATGTATGTCTTGTGCAGAATGAAAATGTATTTCAATCAAGAATTCATCACAAATCATATCGAGATCGTCGGAAAAATCTTGTAATAAACTCGGTTATTAATCGAGCGACTAATGGTCTCGAACTATTAAAGCGTTCGCTCCGCTCACGCTTTAAAATATCTTGACCATTATTCGCTGTCTTTAATAACCTAGTTTATTAAATAACTATTTCATTCGACGTTGAATACGTAGTTTAAGCTGATCCCAAACGTTTTCGATTACGTTCAGGTCAGGACTAAAAGCCGACCACTGTAGATGTTGAATCCCAACCTTTTAAGGTATTCACGATATGGAATTATCGTGTATCAGCAAAAACTTGTCGCCTATGTATCTCGCAGAATTTATTGCCCCTTCCCGGATCGCTACAAGATCCATACGAGTAATCAAGGAAATGCTTTGTCTTCTCCAGATAAATACCCATCCATGGGATGATTTTAAGCTCACTCTGAAGTCTTCAGTGAAGTGAAAAAAGCCTTTTGCGGGGTGTCTTGCATTCAATCCATATTCATCGAGTCTTCTTCTTGCAGTTTTTTGATGAAATTGTAACATTTCGGACAACTCGAAGGCGGTTTTTTTACTTTGATCTGGTCTTTAAACGTGAGAGCCCGTTTCCATAAGTCTAACGGAGACAACGACCAAAGAAAAATAAATAAGAGCTAACTTTCAACACAAAAACAAACGAAAACAAATTAAAAAAAACGGAAAAATGCAAGATGTTATAAAAATGTGAATATCTCTGGAATGGTACAGTTAAATTGCTTTTTAAAAAAGCAAATACTCAGGAAACATTAGGCTACATCACTGTATAGTTTTTGAAGCCTCATATATCTGGTATTGACAACAAATGCGTTAAACTGTAATGAAAAAAGCCCGAAAATTTGAACGCCCTGTACAGCATGCTGCATTTTTTTTTTTGAACATCTCATTGTAGTATGATTTTCGCCGATAAAAGAGATACATTGAAAAGAAACATTCAATCGGAGAAATTTTTGCGAAGATATTCATGGCTAATGCATAAAATACAATAGTTGATATAAAGTTGAATATCTCTGGACGAATTCAAGATAAATTGGATTTTGAAAAAACAAAATACTCAAGAGATACTAGGCTACAACGTTTTATTGTTTTTCATATACCTCAGCAACCTGGCATTGCCCACAGAAGACGTTAAAATTTGACTATAAAACATGACATTATTTAAACGCCCTGTACAACATGAAAATTTTATTTTTTGGACTTCTGCTTAATGGAGGGAATTCGACAATAACAGAGCTACTATTGAAAGAAAAAAACTCTGAAATCCGACTAAATATTGGGAAGATATAAATTGTTAAAATTCAACGAAATTTTAGGTGGTGCGCTATTTTTGTCCATCAGTATAGTTTAAGTAAAGGGTAGCCAAAAAGGAATATTTATTGATGGATTGATGGAAATGTATCACGAATGTGCAGCATGTCAAACTGCAGAGACATATTTAATTGGCTTTGGAATGCTATCCCTCATTAAATAACTAAAAACACACACACACACGAAGAACAATGTTGAAAGAAGAATATTCAGAGGAAGAACTGCCCCTAAGCAAAGATGGAAACAACCACGATCGAGATCAAAATATAATTATTCAATTTGAGAAGCTTTCCCTTCAACAATCTGAGGATCGACGAAATAACAATTCATCATCTGCAACATGTATCTGGCAATCGTCAGTTTTTCATAATAAATCTAGATTTTCACGTCTTTCAACATGTAAAAAGAAAGAGCTATTTTGAATAGAATTTGAAATCAGTTTATCTTTATATTTACCCACCACCTCCTAAAAATTATCAGTTTCCATTCAAGATGCGAATTGAGCAACTACAAAAATCTTTACCTGTAGAAAATTTAGATATTTTTGATAAGATCATCCAAAATTTAATATTAATTAATTCATTGAAAGGATATGGTCCTGTAAGCGTGGTCGTGCTGGACATTTGACTGATGTTATTTTCCTATTAACGGCATAACTTCTTATTATAATGAAATAAACATCCGATCCTTTATATTGAAGAATGTCATTTTTCTTTGAATATCAGAATCAAGGGCGTAGCCAGGAATTAATTTCGGTGGGGGGGGTAGGGGTGATTTGACATTTTGGCAATTGACTTTGTAGGTGCCGGGAATTATGAGAGTTTCTATAGCAAGTATTTGTTGTTTTTAAGAATTCAATAATCCTTTTCCTACTTCGGAAACTTCGGAAATTAGTGTGGATTGTTGCTTTCATTGAAACTAAATAGAGTTTTTTTTAATGTTTTTCTCCAAAATAGTGCCAACAACATATGAATAGGTATTAAAAATGAAACAGTGAGAAAACACAAATAATATTTTTTATGGTGAATTCCTTCAGTTAAAGTCTATCCGTCTTTTTTTCTAGCGAATTGGTCAACCACCTAATTTTCATCAATTTTCACACTATTGAATATTCATAAGCGCCAACCCATTCAATCTAGTTTCGCTAGTTTCGACGGATCCATTTGTGTGCGATGTTATGAAACTTTAATATCATCCATATTGCTGATATGAATTGATAATTTTAACTAGATTTTCGGAGATAAGTTGGTTTAAGTGCAAAATGAAAGATTATTTTTGCAAAAAAAAATAACTCTGAAACATTTCGGGGGGGGGTTGAACCCCCAAACCCCCCCCTGGCTACGCCCTTGATCAGAATAACACCTCTTATTGGAAAAACCTTTAGTAGCTCCTCAATTTCAATGACCTTATGTTGAACCTAACTCATCAGGCCGAAATAATTATACTTATGAGATGAGTGTTGAAAGTGACATTCCAAGAACAAAATTAAATTACTTTCAACACGAATATCATTTAATGTTTTTGAGTAAGTGAGTATTATGCATAACAATTTGTTTTGCTCGATGCTTCTAGGAATTCTATGGTTGAATTTTCATTTTCAGGAGGTTTGTAAGTAAAGGAAATTCATGAACGAATGTTCAGTGCAGTAAAAAGATGAAATGCTGCATTTCAACGTAGCCGTACAAACCTTGTTTGAACACCAGCAACATTAGAAAAATAGCAGGAAAACATACACATACAGAAAAAAAATGAGTACACCACTGGATTCTACGTAGATTTCTGTATCAGATTTAGTTTTTATCTCAGCATTTTTCTAATAACTTCGGAGATAAAAAAGTGGTCAGACAAGTATCAATTTTCAAAATCGCTGTGTATCTCATGAACAGAAATAGTTATGCAAAATCTGATAAGGCTAACTTGAGTTTCACAAAAAAGTGGGCAGGAACACACCACAAGGCTTTATTATGATAACAAGCGAGAAACCTGGCAGTCTCACCCAAAATGGGATACATACAAGGTGGCCAGAATTGGTGATCCCTGAACTAAAATGTTTTAACTCTATGAGATAGAAAAGAATGAATGGCACATTGTCGTCATCTTTTTTCGAAAAACTCACCTGAAAAATAAACATTATACAGGCACTTTTTGGATAGGAATCCAGTGGCTTAAGCTCATTTTTGCTAAGGGTGTTCCTTCCCCATTTATTACCTAAACTATCGTTTTTTCTTAAATGAACATTTATTTTTACTCAACAATAATCAAAGTTTTTTCCGATTAAAAAATAATATACATATATCATGTTTTAAAAATAATAAGTATTAACAGGTCATATATCGCTCCTAGATCAGTTTTGGCGCTAAAGCCTTGTTCGCACTACTCTAGTAGTTTAGTCGAGTAGCAAAAACTTCAGTTACTAAACGTGTGTGAACACCAAGAATTTAGTCGCGTAGATTAGTGTGTAGTTTAGTCCAGTCGATCCATTTGGTTCTATTTTATCGAGCGAGTAGAGTACCCCACCACGCGATACTCTTCACTCGCTCACGGACTAGATAGGTCCGAACCGATCATTTTATTCGAGTTCATTAGTAATATCTTTTGCCGCGATGATGTCGTTTCGCTGGGCGGAAGAAATCACGTCAGAGTTCGTGCGTTGCGA
Source organism: Propylea japonica (assembly GCA_013421045.1). Taxonomy (NCBI): domain Eukaryota; kingdom Metazoa; phylum Arthropoda; class Insecta; order Coleoptera; family Coccinellidae; genus Propylea; species Propylea japonica. The sequence goes on from CM024239.1 coordinate 49,758,810, forward strand.
GTTGTTCATCGTACAAAGCGATACTCACTTGTGAATTTAACTCGAACAAAGTGTGAACGATTGGATGGAGAGTAGCTACTAAATTTCTAGCGGCTCGACTAAACTACTAGCGTAGTGCGAACAAGGCTTAAGGGGGCAAGGTTTAGCCCACTCCCACTCCCGGCACGATATTCAGATATATTTGACCACAATTATGGCACGCTGTTTGCCTAGGAAGAAGTGCTCGGAAAAAGTGTCGTGTGAGTTTGAACGAATTTGTTTCTAGACATAATAAAATAGAAAATTGGCAACAGTTCGATCTACCCCCGGTAGTACTCTAAGATGAAAATAATCATTCCCAACAGAATGCCCAGAAACCACAAAGATATTGATAAAATCATGTGTTCAAAATTTAGGCTCGTAATTCCAGTTGAAACATCTTTAATTATTCTCTTGGGTTCCTCATATCTCGATATCATTTTCGATATTATGCCACTTGGGATCAACTTTCTGAGAACTTCATTGAAGGCTGGAAACAAGGGATGTCCAATATTCATCAAAAAGACATAATTGAAATTAAATATAGGTGGTTTCAATTTCCGATATTTACTGATTTCAGTGTATTCATCATAATTCTTATTTATGAATTTATCTGCAAATTCGGACCCGATCATCAAGGCGATATCATCACTTCGCAACACTTCATTTATGTATTTCTTCAATGGTTTGCAGATACTGGAATTGCCACCTAATTCTACAACGTAAAGTGTACACAAGTACACAAGAAAATTCGATGCGCAAAAAACCTTGGTTTCATTTTCAACCAAATCTTTTAAGGTTTCAATGGACTTTTCGAAGTTCAAACCATTTAAAAGATATAAAAGTCTTGCACCGAAAAGCAGGTTCATCATCATCGATGAAAATATTATACACAGAGCAATAATAACACTAAAAAAACTATTTCGAACAAAAACAATATTCTGATTTATAGTGACGAAGAACTGCTGAAACAGAAGTGATACAAATTGAAGGATCTTGGTTTCCTTCGAATGTTCCAGTTGCCACACAAAAGCTATCAAAATCATGGTAGCGAACCATGCAAAATAAATGCTTGGAGGGAATATGTAGAATATATAGCGCCATCTAGGAATGAAATTCGGAGACCGTACAACCCAGACCACCTTTTCCTGGTAAAAAGGAAAAGAATTGTCAAAACTGAGATCAATATCCAAACTGAACGCACCAGCAATCAAATATCCTGGAAATTTTCCATGATGTTCAATTGATTTTCTTATAGACGACGTCTTCTCATAAATAGTTTTAACTTTGAGATATTTAAAAATTTCATCGACCATATCTATCATATATCCTTTTTTGTTGCAATCGTGACATCTGGAGAACAAAACATTTTCAAGATAAATAATTCTTATTGACGAGTTCGTCCATTTTCTGGGTAACTTTTGGTAAAGAGAAGCTTCGTGAAAGAATGTCGGAATATTATTTTCATTGCAGTAGCCTATTTTCTCATATCGTTGTGGTATATCTTCAAAACTATTGTTTTGGAAAGGATTGAAGGAATATATTTCGCCTGTTTTGATATCGATGAATGCTATGTTGAAAATGTTTTTACGGTAAAGCCAATTCAGCATTTGTTCATTCATTGCCATTGTCAAAATCAAAAATCTTGCTCTTGGATCGAAATGATTAACACCTTTTAATCTATGAATGAGTGATTTCGTCTGGGCATCTTCAATATTTTCGATGACATAGAAATTAAGTTCAGGAACAGGTTTAATGGATTTTTCACCGTTCAACCTTGTAGAAGGAATATCAATGTTTCCACGACTGTACATGATAATATTTGCAGATTCCGATGTATAACTCTCCAGGAAATGTTCAACGCATTGTTTTATTGCTAGTAAACCATATAATATTGTTATATTCATTTCAAAAAGGCTGATAATTTTTCACCAATACCTATACCAGAATGGAAAATAGATCTGAATATTTTAGGAATAACCGTTGCTTGACAGATGGTTATCTATTATTCAAGAAAAATAATCGCTCAATTTCAGTGAAAATAACAATTCCTGAACCTTTTTCTGCTGGTATTTTGATACGGAAAAAAACCCTATTGAATAATTAATGTACTATAATTCGACGTCGCGTTTGACATCGTTAAAAATAGAAATACAAAAAATATTAGATTGAAATATAATCTGGGAGGATCCTGCATTTTTAGGAAACTTTTTTTAGGTTTTCACTCCTAGTCTCTGAAAAGGAAACAATTAAAAAAATTTTAATTGAGATGAAATGTAATATCATAAGTCAATTTTTATTTATTGTAAGCCGAAATATCCTCATCCCTATATGTAGGGGCTATCACCCCTCTCGACCTGCTCGACCCCTTTTCCTTATAGTATAAGATCCCGATATAAGACGACCTTCACCGAGATGCTTATTTGATCAAACGTAATTTATATTTAATTTAATATGTAAATAAATATAATCCATTTGGGTTGCCTAGCAAATTTCAGTCCAGAGTATGTTTAATTAATAATTAAAAAAAATAATTTTTTTAAACATTTCACCGGTATGATTATTAGATAAATTCTATACAATCGAAAGTTTGAACCCCATATAGAATATGCAAACGTTAGGTTGCCTGTTCTTTTCCGGTCACAACTTCCGGGTTGCCAGGTATAAACAGGTGAATCTGTAGTAGAATTTTGCAACGGTCTGTTTATTGAATGAAATTTTAATGAAATTAAAGATTTTTATTCTGAACACGGTGGTATAGGGTTGCCTGCGAAAAATCAGTCCAGAATTGCGGTTGTCGAATTTTAAAAAGTAAATTATTGCTCCGAGTGAATGTGTGCGACTGAGAGGTCCCAGCCGACCATCCCATGCGATAGAAGAGGACACAGCATAGCAGAGCAGGTCCGCCTGTTTAAAGAAAGAGAGTGCGCATGCTATTTGGGCTTGGAAAAGAAAAGGATATAGCGATAGACTCGTATATACTATGCATCATTTTGGAGTAAAGTGTCTCTATAAATACAATTGAAAAAACGTGCTACTATTTATTGTCGAAAAAAATTACACATTCTAATGTGTAATGTATAATGACCAATTTTAATGCTCAATTTTTCAGCCATTTCAATGTGCAATCCTCATGTATTCAGAAGCACTACGAGAAATGTCAAAAACTTACTGGAACATAGAAACTTAGAAAATTTAAACACAATTCATTTTGAAATCGTCGGAAAAATCTTGTAATCAACTCGGTTATTAATCGAGCGACTAATGGTCTCGAACTATTAACGCGTTCGGTCGCTCACGCATTAAATATATCTTGACATTAGTCGCTGTCTTCAATAACCTAGTCGATTGAATAAAACAATTTAAATACAATTTTGTCTAGCTACCCAGTGCGTCTCTTCAATTGTAGGTTATCATACCACGTGCTTCAAAAAAGTGACCGTTTTGAATAAAAAATATAACGAAGAATTCTTAATTATAGTGCTGAATATACTCTAAACAGCTGGTATGCTGTGTCCTCTTCTACCGCATGGGATGGTCCGTGGTCGGTTAGGACCTCTCAGTCGCACACATTCACTCGGAGCAATATTTTACTTTTTAAAATTCGACAACCGCAATTCTGGACTGATTTTTCGCAGGCAACCCTATACCACCGCGTTCAGAATAAAATAATTTTTATTTCATTAAAATTTCATTCAATAAACAGACCGTTGCAAAATGCTCGTACAGATTTACCTGTTATACCTGGCAACCCGATAGTTGTGACCGGAAAAGAACAGGCAACCTAACGTTTGCATATTCTATGGGCTTCATACTTTCGATTGAATAGAATTTATCTAATAATCATACCGGTGAAATGTTTAAAAAAATTATTTTTTTAATTATTAATTAAACATACTCTGGACTGAAATTTGCTAGGCAACCCATATGGATTATATTTATTGACATATTAAATTAAATATAAAATACGTTTGAACAAATAAGCATCTCGGTGAAGGTTGTTCTATATCGGGATCTTAGACTATTATTCAAAAATGAGAGCTGTTAGGGGTTGCGGCTAGAGGGATAGTGATATCATATTCATACTCATTCGAACGCCCTTATTTTTCCCCCTCTCAACAAAATTTGACCTGTACGAGCGTTTTTTCGTTATTCTATCCCAAACTCAAAATTCGTGGTGGAAAGTTATGGATGGCCCACCCTGTATGTGATATAAAGGTTGCGACTGAATTTCGATCAAAATGACTATAGCGAAGCTCATTATAATTATTGTGAATTTACTAACACTTATACTGGTAGAACAGGCAATACTGCGGTCCTCGATTATGGGGAATACAAGACAAGATTTCTTTTTACAATTGATTGTTTCAAACGAGATGATAGTTATAAATTTTCCACCGTTGACGTTAAATTGGAGATTGAAGCGAGAAAAGGTTTTCCCGCAAACACCTGGGTGTACTGCATCATTTTTCACGACAACGTCATCGAGTACCACCCACTAAGCGAAATTATAAGAAAATTAACAAACTTTTGAGGATTCAGTTCAGCTGGAGCAGTCACCGTAACAAGATGAAATTGGCAGTAGTAGATTTTCAAGGTTTCACAATTAATGGCAGCTTTCAACCAAAAGAGCTATGTGTGAATAATGGGCATCAAATTGGGCATTTTTTAGTGAAACCTGAAGTAAAATTCTTACCTTTATCGATGCAAGATCAGAAGGTAGTAAGATGGCTGGAGCAAGGGCCCTCAAAATGGTTAAGGATGCTCACGCTCCCCTTCTCCAAAGAGGTGACCGCGCGGGCACTAAGTTCTACTTCGACGAACCCTACAGGGTAATTGTTCCCGACAGAGACCTATGGTCTTCATCAAACATGCTTCTTAGTCCAGAGGGTCCCACCTGGTTCACTGATGGCTCTGTCACAGCAACAGGGTCTGGGGCCGGAATCGTGGGTCCTCACTTCAATCAGGCTATCCCTCTGGGGAAGGACTGTTCCATTGTGCAGGCTGAGATATTTGCGGTTCTTGCATGCGCACTGGAAAATATTCGCAGAGGATACTCTGGCCAGCACATTTATATATGTTGCGACAGCCAGGGAACTCTGAAATATCTATCCGATGTTAAAGTTGATTCTCTTTTGGTAGAAGAATGCAGGAAAGCTCTGCGTGGGCTGGGCTCTGATAACTTTTTGAAAGTAATCTGGTGTCCGGCTCATGCGGTAGAGATTCACGACTTGACTTGATATTCAAGCTACTTGACTTGGCTTGACTTGAAATCAAGTCAAGTTCGAGTCAAGTAGTTTTTTTCAATGTCAAGTCAAGTCAAGTATTAATTTATCAAGTACTCGAAAAATCAACTTCTATCAAGCTACTTGATTTTGAATTTAAAATTTTTATTTCAGTGTTTTATGGAATGAGAATGACCCTTGCGAAATATACTTTCATTTATTAAACTTGAATATCAACAATTTCAAAATGGAAACACAAATTTTATAGCCATAATACATAAAAAAATTAAAAAATAATAATTTCACAATATTAAGAATTCTCCAAGCACTGTTCGACCCATCATTTTCCATCCAGGATCTAAGACACATGAGGCATCTTATAAAATTGTCGCCTAATCTATTGCGAGTTTTTGTAACTGTCAGTGCTGCTTTGGAAAACTGAAGATGCTAGCGTGATGAGAAATCTTTGGCCATTTTGGCCAAGTTTGGAAAAACGTTTTCGTGTCTCTTCCACCAGTCTAAAATATCTTCAGAACTGTCAGCACGTGGTTCCGAAAAGAATTTGTCTATTTCGTAAACGCCAATCCATTCCTTTGCTCCACTTATTCAGATTTCTTGAATAAGCTTAGGAGATCGATGTCGAACTCACTGCATTCATTCTTTGAAGATGAAGGTAAAGATGATGCTGTAGTGCTCTGTAGAGCTGGCTGAAAATATTTTGTTTCAAAAATTTTTCAAACTGTCTAACTGCTTCCTTCTCCAAGTCTTTTCCCAACTTGTATTGGAGAATGTTTCCACTTTATGCCGGGGATCTAAGATTGAAACAACACAGTACATCGGTTGGTTCTTTGGTAATGTTTGATAATTTTATCTTTAGCCGCTTGAATACTATAAATGAATTTTTCATCAGTCTCATCTCACCTAGATCGAATTGACGACTGCGCAATCGCTTCATTCGGCTCGGAGCGGGGAACCCCCTGAACTTGTAGAAATATACGCAGTACGACTCGTACGTATCGTATCAAGATCAAGTAATACCAAGTAGCTTGATATCAAGTCAAGTAACAAATATATCAAATCAAGTCAAGTCAAGAGTCAAGTATGTATTCGTTACAAGCTTGACTTCAAGTCAAGTTCTTCTTTAAAAATTCAAGCTACTTGACTTGATGAATCCCTAATGCGGATATACCTGGTAACGTCAAGGCAGATGAACTGGCTAGGCGGGGAGCCGGATTAGCATTTGTTGGTCCGAAGCCTTCGCTGCCAATCTGTCGCACATCTGTCAGAAGTTTCTTCAGGAACTGGCTGAACAGGGAATTTTCCTCGTAATGGAGCGCAGGGGTGGGCCTGAGGTGGTCGAGGATTCTCATGAGAGACCGTCCTCGCGATCTGAGGTCAATAGGCTTCTGTTGCTGGAGAGGAAACAACTCGGTCTGGTGACTGGTGCATTGGCTGGTCCCTTTTTTAACAAGCATTTGAAGAGAATGGGATTGACGAGCTGCTCCCTAAGCCGGTGGTGCAGGAGTACTGATGAAACGGTTGGGCATATTTTGTTCAACTGTGGAAACCTTACTGAGTTAAGGTCAACACACCTAGGAAATCCAACACCTTCTATTCCTATGGTGAGAGGGACCACTCCTGAAAGGCTCGCGATGTTTCTGTCTTCGTGTCTGAGGAGCTGAGTCTCTATGGAACAATGCGGGTGAACAATGGGCCACTAGGCCTCAGTTCGGCCGGCAAGGCACCGCACAGAGAAGAAGAAGAAGAAAGAAGATGGCTGGAGAATATTTTCATGGAATAAAATATAATCTTGGTTGTGGTGTGGAACTCAGTGATGTTGGTGATATTCTTAGGAGATTACTCTCAGATGTTGATATAGTTTATGTAAAGGGTAGCCAAAAAAAGGAATATTTATTGGGGATTGGACTGTCGGTCATTGTTATCGATCTGAATCAGCTTGAACATTACAATCCACCACCTCCAAATCTAACGATGCAACGACCTTTGTGTATGTATCATGATGGAAATGTATCACGCATGTGCAGCATGGCAAACTGCAGAGACATATTTAATTGGCTTTGGAATGCTATCCCTCATTAAATAACTAAAAACACACACACACACGAAGAACAATGTTGAAAGAAGAATATTCAGAGGAAGAACTGCCCCTAAGCAAAGATGGAAACAACCACGATCGAGATCAAAATATAATTATTCAATTTGAGAAGCTTTCCCTTCAACAATCTGAGGATCGACGAAATAACAATTCATCATCTGCAACATGTATCTGGCAATCGTCAGTTTTTCATAATAAATCTAGATTTTCACGTCTTTCAACATGTAAAAAGAAAAGAGCTATTTTGAATAGAATTTGAAATCAGTTTATCTTTATATTTACCCACCACCTCCTAAAAATTATCAGTTCCATTCAAGATGCGAATTGAGCAACATCAAAAATCTTTACCTGTAGAAAATTTAGATATTTTTGAAGATCAACCAAAATTTAATAAAAATGGTGATTTATTTCCAGCCAATTGTAGATTTTTGATTGTAGGTCCAAGTGGTTGTGGAAAATCCAACGCACTTTCATCCTTACTTTTTCATCCTAATGGTCATAAATTCGAAAATGTTTACATATTCTCGAAAAGTTTATATCAACCCAAATATCAGCTACTCGAAGAAGTGGTGAATGGCGTTCATGGTATAGGTTATCACAGTTTTAGAGAAAATGATGAAATCATAGATACTGTAGACGCTAAAGAAAATTCCATTTTCATATTTGACGATATATTTCAGCATGCAAGACAAAATCAGGTCCTACTACTCTATGGGTAGACATAAAAAAAATTGATTTTGCTTTCCTATGTCAGACATATGTGTCAATAAATAAACATCTGATTCGAGACAATGCAAATATATCTAATTGTTGTATTCAGAAGTGATGATGTGAATTTTCATCACATTTTCAACGAACACATATCCCCCGACATGAGTTATGAAAAATTTAAAGAAATTTGTTCCGTATGCTGGAGCGTCGATAATTATGGTTTTTAATGGTCGTTAAAGACTTCAACTTGAACAATGGTCGTTACATAGATTTATAATACTAACTAGATAGCGAACATGTCAAAAATTTCGAGGCAAACGGCGGCCATTTGCAGTTTGGAGTGAAATTGACTAATTTGAGAGTTGTCAATTTTTCAACGAACTGAAATATTTGAATAGCGAGGTTATACCGTTTTTGAGGAATCTATTGTGTATAATCATCATAATGGTACATTAATTTAATAACTAATCACACGAATCGAAAAAAAATAATATTTGATATAGACCGAAATGTCAGTGTTCACAGAACACTAATATATAGAGTTCGTTTTTCATCATTTCTTTCAAAGGAACGTCTATGTTTCAATCAAAATTCGAGCACATATGGCATAAAACATCAAAATATTTGTGGTTCACTCCAAACTGCAAATGGCGGCGATTTGCCTCACTTTTTTCTACGTGACAGTTAGGAAGTTCGACGTCCAGTTAGTATTATAGGTCCATGGGTCGTTATCGACATGGTTTCGATAAATTCATAAGCATAAAGGAAAATTAATCAGTTTAAAGCATCATGTCGAGTGGCAAGTCAACACAACATCGCAAACTCAAACTTAGACGGCTCATCAATGATGTTAGAAGAAAATATTTAGCATTTAAATTGGGTCGTTCTGAAGCAGATTAATCGATTAATCGGATTATTTCACCCATTACAAATCGTCTAGATAAGATGACACAGCATTTGAAGCAGAAACCATTGTTAGCAACCAAACAACCAAAATCATCCACAGTTAGTGTTATGAAAACATCGCCTGCTGGAGTAATTGAAGAAAAAAAAGTTGATCCTTTGCGAATCCTTAGTAAAACATTCAAAAAAGAGCTAGACTCTTCTTCCTCGAATGCACCATCATTTGTGGAGGAAATTGAAAATTATCATGAAAAAGTTGCCGATTCGAAAATGCATCATTCCAACAATCTCGAAGAATCTTTGGACGCATATCCCGAAAATGTGCAGCACTTTATTCGACAATCGTTAAATAAAGAGACACAAATTGATTTCACATATGGTCCTAGATACGAACATCGAACATCAAGTTGGAGCTTGGGCGGTAGCTCACTAAATTTTGATTTACAAAGGGGCAATATTATTGTTGATGGTAAATTTCATTTTCCCAGCAGTGATGGTCTCATGAAATTGTTATTCAACAAGGAACCGGAAGGATTCACACGAGAAGTTGAGGAAAATTATAAGCAGATATTAAATATCACTAACATACATAGGAGGGAGTTCAATCCATCGAAACAGATCAAGGCAAATATTGGTCACAAATATAAATACAGGGTCCGGCAAAAAAAACTCCCTGATTTCAATAGGCATTTGCAAAAAGAATAAGAAACATATAGAACAATTACTTATATTTGTGAATAACCTATATGATGCTATTTTACATCACTTAGTACACTTTACTTGGTTTTGAAAATTATGTCTGATAAATGATGTCCCCCATTGTTAAGACATTCACGAAGTCTTTCCCTGAAGTTGTTCATAGTTCTTCGTGTAACTTACCTTGGAATGGCTGCCACTTCCTGCCTAATGGCATCTTTTAGTTCTTGCAGAGTTCTGGGACGATGTTTGTACACTTCAGCCTTTAGGTATCCCCACAGCTCACACTGCTCGGCGGTCCATGGAAATGTTAAGAGAGTTGTTCCTGGACGTCTTGTTTCTTTAAGAGGAGACATTTCCTGGCCCCCAAGGTCACCCGACTTATCACCTTGTGATTTCTTTCTGTGGGGGTACCTAAAGGCTGAAGTGTACAAACATCGTCCCAGAACTCTGCAAGAACTAAAAGATGCCATTAGGCAGGAAGTGGCAGCCATTCCAAGGGAAGTTAGACGAACAACTATGGACAACTTCAGGGAAAGACTTCGTGAATGTCTTAACAATAGGGGACATCATTTATCAGACATAATTTTCAAAACCAAGTAAAGTGTACTAAGTGATGCAAAATGGCATCATATAGGCTATTCACAAATATAAGTAATTGTTCTATATGTTTCTTATTCTTTTTGCAAATGCCTATTGAAATCAGGGAGTTTTTTTGCCGGACCCTGTATATTATAAAGAAACTTGGTGGTGGAATGATGCGATACAACGATAAAGCGATAGAGTATAGATATTGGATCAACATTAATGAATTAGTTGATCGTTTGTGTTTATTTCATGCGTCAAAAGAAGCTGGTAATAACTCAAACGATAACGAAATCGAATCAATCGTTGAGGAGTTGCGCGAAGCGGGAACTATATATTAAGTGTTGCTTATTGCACTGAAAATCATTTCACCTACAACAATGGACAAATTTGGTAGGGTATCGTTATCTCGTAGGATCTCCTCAGCGAAATGGGCGCAGTCTGGTTTTCTCATGACCAGTGATGGTGATTACGACTTTACCGGACATGAATTGTGTAATGTTGAATAGCCTATAAGAAAATCTGACGCTGCCAACATGAATTATGTTGATTTAACGGCAAAAAGGATACTTGAAGACCTAGGTAAATTGGGTATTGTATTTTTTCAGTTTAAGGGTGTTATTGAAACGAAATGTGCAAAACTTGGAGGCGAATTGGAAAACACTAATGATAACAATATTGAAATGTACAAGAAACTTAATGAACAACTTGATTACGTCTCAAAGCAGATACACATAATCGAACAAAAACTGCTGCTGAAAGATTTGATATCGATAGAAAAATAAACGAAATAAAAGCTTCAATCGAAATCCTGAATCGTAAGTTGAGTACTGAAAGTCACAAAGATGCCACCATCCAGAGAAATAGCGCAAGTAGTTAAGGAACTTCATCGACCTGCACGCAAAAATTTTACTAGAAGAAGAACTATCATCAAGGGATTGAATGACATCTGGCAAATGGATTTAGGACAGCTTGATCGGCTCGCCACAAGCAATGATGGTTATAAATATTTTCTGGTCATAATTGATTGCTTTTAGAAATTTGTATGGGTTAGACCGGTGAAAAGAAAAACAGGCGAAGAGGGGACTTTGGCTTTTCTCGATATCCTTGAACATAATGACGGTCGAAAGCCCATAAATTTACAGTCTGATCAAGGAAAGGAATTTTTCAACAGACCATTTCAAGAACTAGTTAGAAAACATAACATAAATCATTATACAGTGCAACCTTAATATAACGAACCTCAATATAACGACTTTCTCGATTAACGAATTTTTCATAATCCCTTGAATCGTCCATAAGAGTCAATGTAAAACTTACCTCTACATTACGAAAAATTTTCACGAACAACCTCTTTATAACGAATTTTCAACTACCAAAAGAGTGTGAATACCTCTACTTAACGAATTTCGTCAACTCAAAACCTCTATATAACGTTTCACCAATAACTTAATCCAGGTATGTGATTCAGCCGCGACAGGTTTCGACGCGTATTACGTAAAATACGAAGTTAGTTGATGGAAAGTAATCAGTGCTGCTCCTCACTTTTTTGCAATGGCGCTCAGAAACGTAAAAGGCGTTCCTTATCTGTCGCAGAGAAGCGAAGCATCATTAATTATTTTGACAAAAATCCTTCTACAAAAAAATTAGACATAGCTAATAAGTTCGGGATTCCCGCATGTTCATTGGCTACAATTTTGAAATCTAAAGATAAGTTTTCCGTAGAAATTGGTTTGCCTTCAACCATCAGAAAATTGAAACCGTGGGAAACAAACTACAATTTATGACAATTGTTGATTTTTCACCTCTTTTTATTTGTTCTGCGGATTTTTGAAAAGAAAAAAAAGAATAATATGTTACCTACTCACTTTATTGTTTTGAAAAAGAAAATATAAAATGAATGAGTAATTTGATAAAAATGAGTTTTCATTTATGCAAAATTAGTTCGCTATAACAAGATGAGTATGTAATGTCGAGGTGAATAAAACCTCGGTATAACAAATTTTGGACCAACCTCACCTCAATATAACAAACCTCCGTTTTACGAATTACTTGATATAACGAATATTTACTGGTTCCCTTGCGATTTGTTATATCGAGGTTCCACTGTAATACCTACGTGATAAGAAAGCAGCAATAGTGGAACGAGTGATAAGAACATTGAAGGAGGCGCTTTTCAAGAAATCAGTTTGACGTTTGAGAGAAATTATCGGTGGATTGACATACTTCAAGACGTTGTGAATGTATATAATAATAAAATACATCGAACGATTGGAATGAAACCAAGTGATGTAAACAAGAAAAATGAGTGTGACATATAAGTATAAATTCGCATACAGTCACATAAAAATAGCGGCACCTCATAAATTTTAAACGGGCGATATTATACGTATAAGTAAATTTAGACATGTTTTTACAAAAGGATATCTCCACAATGGACTACCGAACTATTAAAATCATAAAAATTCAATTGACCAACCCTGTAAGTTACCTAATTGAAGATTTAACAGGCATACCTATAAGGAGCTTTCTACCAAGAAGAATTGCAAAAGACAAGCAGCTTGATGTTTATTTGGTTGAAAGAGTATTGCGCAGGCGTGCAGACAAGGTTTTGGTGCGATGGCTGGGAATGAGTAAAGAACATTATTATTATTATAACAGAAATAAGAGAAGAGGCATTGCCAATTAATTTCTCAATAAAGTACTAAAATTAAATAAGTAACCACAATGTTATCTAAATACTAAACAAAATATCAACATGATTGGCAAAAGTGCAAAAAAGCAAAAAAGTAGGTGTAATGAATCAGATTTAGCGTAGGAGCGTCGACCCCACATTCCATAAACGATAATATAATATGATACACCGTAATTATTTAGATTTATTATTTTGCGATAACAGACGGAAATTGTGTATACGATACGCAGGATATATGCTAAGCAGAATCGTTGGTTATCAGGTTAAGTTTTTCATAAGATGTCACGTAGAATTCAGACGGTTTTCCTGTTTGACGACGGTGTAGGTTTACAGTCTGCGAAACGTAATGCTCAGATAGCACAAAAAGAATTATGGCCGCCGCGAGGAAAACTGCAACTAAGAAAAACCCGAGCAGTACCTCCGTAGACACTAAAGAAGGGGAAGCAGCGAATCTAATTGGATGTAAAATCGAAAACACCAAAATGGTTCACGTATAGACCAATGGCTAATAGAAAAATTCCATAAAAGAATGATCTCGATATTTTCAAATCCGCCGGGAGAAGGGGACAAGCGAAGTTTTTTTTTTTGATGAGACGAAATAGACAGGCAGTAACTGGGAGAGTCTTAAGTCGAGAAGACTTCCAGTACTCGGTTTTCGGTAAATTATTCAAAAAACAAAGTCAAAAAAATGAGTTATCCAAATTAGTAAAGTGTAAATTTAAGTAACTGATCAGGTTTTAAGTCGAGAAGACTTTTTTCAGTTCTCGGTTTCGGTGATTGTTCTTAAAAAATAAGTCAGAAGAAAGAGTTATTCCAAATTAGTAAAGTAAATTGAAAACTTAAGTTTGTTCAGTAATACGTGATTGGTCCAAAGAGCGCCGAAAACTAAAGATTTAAGGATTACATCGTTATTAAAATTTCCTCGATTACGTTCCGTCGGTAGCCCCGTGGTATAGAAAAATACGTCGTCGCGAATTTCGGGAGTGAAGTCAATTAATCGAAAAACGAAGTTGTGATATTGCGGTACCTACAATTAAGGATTAACCAGCCTACATCATCGCCGGAATCAACCACCGAGGATAAAGGTCAGATATTTTAATACGCTCTGCTTATTTTTGTTTGTGTCTTGGTAGAAAAGCTGCATGAAACTGCTTAAAAATATCGAGGGGTCCAGAGTCCTGAAATCTCCACTATCTCTAATTCAATATCATAATTGTCATTTTGTTACGTTATTCGAAAACCTTATAATCTCCCTAAGCTCAGTTGATTAATAAATATAATTTGACTTTGATTTTTGACGGGAGCTTAATTTCGTATTTTGTCTGAATTAAATAAGTTCAGATTTTGATTGTTGAAGAGTGAATTTTTTTTTTCTTTGACCAGTTGACCGGACTGGTATTGCAACAGTGTGTGTAAAGTTTTACATAATTTTTTTATCTCAATATACGTCTCAAATTGGACCGCAAGAAGTTTAATTTTCCCTACTTTCCCTTAGAAAATATAAACCCTAAGTCCTGTCCCTAGTGCGACGGGCCGTGCCCACACTTTCTTCATTCAGGAGAAAGATCTTCAAAATTTTCTTAACATCTTTCTTTTTCATTTTAAAGTAATAACACTCCTTGATTGGTGGAAAGCCGCTCTTCCGTCAGATCTCGAAGGGGGTGTTCATTACATAGGTGTGTCTAGGATTGTTTTTTGCCGAGGTGAAGAACCTTACACTTAGAGGTATTCAGTGGTATAAGCCACTCATTTGACCAGGTTGCGATGGAAATCAAATCCTGTTGTAGCAGACGGTGGGAGGTAAGTGCATTTGCAAAGAGCTTGGTATCATCTGCAAACGAAGAAAACTCACAACATGATTCCTGGATTCAGTCAGAAAACAAACTTTGAACAACCATGCTATCGCCAATATATGAGTCGGCGCTAAGTGAAAATGCGGATTCCCTGAATCATGTAATTTTGAAGTTACAAACGAAAAGCACTACCTGTTGAACGGCCAGTTCCACCTAGAAATTGAATGTGGATTAGGGTCTGCTTCTCTATACATCGATTGTGGTATAAGTCCAGCGAGACAATTCACACCTGCCGTCAAGCGGAGCTGTAATGACTGCGTGATATCCTTTGATGATTGGGAATGGGAGTCATTTATTGCAATAATCGAAAATGGTTATCAACAAGAATGTGGAGCTACAGTTGTACGATGTACTGGTGAATGTATGATTACTAGCGTCACAAAATGGGGAAACTGCATATATTTCAGTGAAGTTAGTTGACTTGAATAAGATATCTCAATTGAATAGACTGATAATTATCATCTTGAAATGTTGAAAAATCTCCGAATGACTTTATATTACTTTAAATTCGTCGACACCATCAAAGAATTGATACGAAACAAAAATAACAACAATTCTGTTGAAGATTTCATAAATGCTTTCTGTAGAATTGATCCTTGTGTTCAGAGTTATGCAATTTTAGAATGTATGTACTTTTATAGGAGTAAAGAATTGAATGCTGTAGATAATTAACATTATGTTGAGTCAAAAAAAATCTCAAATTATTTTTTATAGTCAAACCATGTCCACTCGAAGTCAGTGCTTATTTCAAAGAATTCTTAATGGAATCATTCTTATTGGATGTCCAATATTTTTTCAAACATGGACAATATTTTTGTGTGCCAATGATATTTGACAATAATATCCGATCGATTGAAGAAATATCCATAATTTTCCACATGCATATCGATAGCATAATGGAATTGACTGAAAATAAAAATCTAGTATCGAGAAGGCATAAAACATGGAGTGAGTTCACACATTCCTTCTCAATCATGCGTCACTCTGGCTTTATAACACCAAACACCCCAAAATTCTTACAGCCTCTGTAGCGTAGGGGTAGAGAACACTTCTCTCATCCAAACTTCCCGGGTTCATATCCCGCGTCCGTCCAGAAACTTTTTCATCACTATGACGTCATCTTTGGACTTGGAAAATTTCAAAGTGGTATCATTTTCGCTAATTTGGACCTTAGAATTCCTTATGGAGATTTACATGTAAAAATGGTCGAAATTGCGCCAGAACTGTCCTAGCCTATCTACTTCCATATAAAATTTTGAGGAAATAGTCTTGCTCCACCAAAGAACAAGCGCTCAAAGGCTTCTGCTCAAGGCTTTTCTTAATTTTTTCTTCATTGTGGCTATAATTTTTTCTCTCGGGTCGAAATTCAACATCCTATTCATCTAGTAACGTAGTGAATTTTGAATATTTATGAATTTAATCAAATGACTATGACAAAAATTTGCTGAAATTCGTTTTCCAAGAACTTTGGTAATTTTTTATCGATTTCAATTGTTTCTACGCCTAATTATAGATGAATTGTGGTATTGGAATAAACTTCAGAAATGTTTCATTCTTCTCGCCATCTTTCAGTTCTTATTCCAACTTGATATCTTGATTTATTTCGAAGATAGGTAGGCAAATTCAAAAAAATTATTATTATGTTTATATCAATATATTCCTTTGCTTCATTTTAAAACGAAAATCAAGTCTTCAAGTGAAAAATTAGAAAAGTAAATAGAGATGCATGTTCTCTGTTTGTTGACGGGATTAGTTAAGAAGTATGGGTTTAATATTGCTTGATTTTAAATCAATTAATATTATTCTCCGCTTTCATTGTTTATAGTAAATAGAGAGTTATTTAAACACAAATAGGGGCCCAACTCTAATAAAATCCCCTTTATTTCGATTTATTTTCATCCTAGTGGGTTATTTTATGTCAGGTACCAGGTATAGTCCGTTCACGAAAGTTTGAGCCCATAGTATAGGCGTTTGTTTATTTATCTGAAGTTGACAGTATTCGAAAGTAAACAACATAATCTAAAATTTTAATATACACAGTGAAATACGCCAAATTGTCATGGCCAACCGACGGCTCAAACTAGGACTCGACTGGGAAGTATGATTTTGAAAAATACTGTTGATCATAACCATAGCAACGAACTAACGACTAACAGTTCATATGAAATAAGGTATTGAAAGTTTGCATATTGTACGCAAAACACTTGAAAATAGTCTTTTTGGACTCTCAGACTTCCAGAAATTTGTCTTTTGGTCCAAAAAATTCTATTTTCTGGATATTTCAATCAAGTATCTTCGGCAACACATGAATTGTCACAAGTGTCAAAATAATGGAAATGCCTCAATAAATTTGATAGGAAATATAAGTCGTTCCGATAACTCAAATGTCAGACTAATGTTAAGGGATATTTCATTACAGGATTTTAACTTTGATAAAGTTAGGCCTCTATTTTGGTTTCGATAACACTCTAATGATGAATTAGTAACTGCAATCTTCTAAGAGACGAAACATGGAATGGTGAAAAAATGGTCTTTTGTAGTAAACCAAGCGTAAACTCTACAAATTTTCCGAACTGTTTCATAAGGTGTTAAGTAAATTAGTAGGTACACAAATACATGTGTTTTCAACCTGTATAAATATACAATAAAAAATTTTTGGAAACATTTTATGAAGTTTGTTCTAATACCAAACGAATTTATCTATGTTTTGGCGTGAAAATTTTCGAAATTAGTGAAAAATTATAAAAGTTCTTGGAAAACAAACCCTAGCAAAATTTTAGGTGAACAAGATTTTAAGCATGTGAGTGTATACTGGATAAGAAATATATAAACTCAACTCGTACTAAGAAATTCTCTTTGTCTGTTCGAAATGAGAGCTTTCCATTCGAATGAATATTTCAGCTTTTTTAGGTACGTATATTATTTATTATTATATATATTCAAGACTCCTTAATTCCATCACATACGACATACAGCTTTACGCTTAAAAAAAAATCCATCAAATGAAAAGTGAAATTAACATTCAATAATGTACCGGGTTTTTCACTATAATTTGACCCCCCCTTTAACTTTGTTACTAAAGGAGATACAAAAAAATGTTTCGTAAAAGTTTCATGAGAGCAACTGAGGTTTTTTGATATGAGTCCAGAAACTGAAATATATACAGGGTGACCAACATATTGATGGCAACTTCATTTTTTTGAATGGAACACCCTGTATATTTTCCATGTTTGGCTAGCTCTTTTTCCCCTGATTTCGAATATGTAACATATGTTGGCCTATCTCTTTTATTCTGAGAACCACAGAGTTTCAAATTTTAAGAACCACCTGCCAAGATCTGCAATCATCTTACAAGTGGAGAGTGCGTTTACTGAAAATGCTCATTTTTGGAGTTAAAATAACGTCAATGGAAAGATATACAGGGTGAACAACATTGGATGCAACAATATTTTTTCAAATGGGACACCCTGTCCTGTATATTCTTTCTTTTTTTGATAGGCTATTTCCTCCTGATCTCGAATATATGTGGTATGTGGATATGTCTCTTCAATTTTCAGAGTTTCAAAGATTTGAAATGATGACACCGAATAAAAAAATATATGAAATACCTACGAAATTCTTTATATCCAAACAATCTACTTGAAAGTATTATTTTAGAATGAATACATAACAATTACTTAACCAATGAAAAATGATAAACTATGGTAGTATGCAAAGATTAAGTCCCTTATCTTTGTCGTCCCTTATCTTTGGTAGTATGGTAAGAATAACATCAACTAAAGAAATTGCTCAAAATGACCACCTTCATTCAATACACATAGTTCATATAGTTGTCCCAAGTTTTTTAGACAATTTTTGATAGCATTACTATGGCTCTGATTCAAGTCAGAAATTGAAGCTTCAAATTTGTTTCTAATCATTACAATATTATCATTATTCTTTGTGCGTTGACGGTATAAGTTCTGAAGTATGGGTTAATATTGGTTGATTTTATATCATTAATATTATTCTGCGCTTTCATTGATTGTCATTATTGCTGAAGTAAATTTTTTCCTTCAGGAACTGCTATAAAAACGTGTCAAACGGTGTTAAATCGGGGACTATTTGGTGGCCATAAAATAGGAGCGCCATTACCAATCCAAAGATCAAATTGGCCACTTGAATATTCTCGAACTTCCAAAACGCTATGCCAGATGGTTATTGAAATTTGTGGTTCTCAGAATAAAAGACATAGACCAACATATGTTACATATTCGAAATCAGGGGAAAAAGAGCTAGCCAAATATGGAAAAATATACAGGGTGTTCCATTTAAAAAAAAACGAAGTTGCCATCAATATGTTGGCCACCCTGTATATTTTTCAGTTGTGGAGTCATATCAAAAACCTTAGTTGATTTCGAGAAACTTTATACGAAACATTTTTTTGTATCTCCTTTAGTAACAAAGTTAAAGGGGGGGGGGTCAAATTATAGTGAAAAACCGGTACACTCAATTGATTAAATTCAAAATTCATTTCTTTACGAGTTAAATATTGAAACTAGATAAAAAATTATCGTCACTATCAAGAAACAATTCAGTCTTTAGGATGTGAAAATGAAACTCTTTTTCAGTTGGTTTATAGAAAAACTATTCAAGTTGTTTTCGAATGATAACAATACTTTAAAAAAATTACTTGGGGTAAAGAAAATCCAGGTTTTTTTCTGTCTTCCATCATAATGTTTCTCTTCTTATCCGGGACATCCTGTATAAAGATCGCACTTTGAATTATCTGAAAGACAAAAATTCAGAATCTACTGACATCATATTTATCTGAAATATTCTCCGGAAGGTAACTTTTTGTAGAGTATTGAGGGCCGATTGCACCTTTATCGTTTCAATCCTCCTCGTAGAATTTTTAATCCTAGATTAACTTTTTTTCTTGCACCGACGGCGACGTCCAAATTCCCCAGATTAAATTTAATCTATGGTTCTGGTTATTTTCTTGTGAAATGTGGAGTGAGTTGGTATTTCTGTGTTTTTTTTTTAACTATTTCTCCTTTCTGTGGACCTAACTTGTTATAATTGTTGTTGTTGTTTGGTACTTGGTACATGATATAAGAAAAAATATTCATGGTTTGGTATTCAACAGTTTTACAGATTGGAGAGAATTAGATTCTTGGCGAAAAAAAGTTTTTCGACTCCGATCGCCGTCATAATTAGACCCTTAATAATTCGATGGTGTAGATTAATACCATCATGACAGAGTTTCTGATTCTCATTAATTTTTAAGTAATGGTCCTTGAAAAATCGAAAAAATTTCACCTTTGCGAAAAAAACAGAAAATCTAAGCTATTGGCGATAGGTGAAAGAAAAAGAAATTTTTCTCCACCATCAAAAAATGTTGACATTTTTGTATTATTTTCAGGTGCAAAAGTCATAAATTCTCTTACCGTACAAAAATTCACTCGTTACTAAGCAACACTTTTAATCCTAGGATTAAAAACGCTACTTTTAATCCTTGGATTAAAAGTAATTGCATTTGACGTCTAGTTGACAATCACTGTCATTAGTATGTGTTCAAATTTATAACCAAATTATTAACGATTTTTGACTAAAAACCAATTTTATTGTAATTTTGACTGGTTGGAGAAAAAAAATATTATACAGGGTGAATCCTGTTGAACTGTACATACTTCCACACAGAGATAGAGGACACTTTGCTGGTTTCAAAAAGACCCCACATGAAAGATCTCAAACGATTCGTTTAAATTATACAGGGTGATTTCCAGTTTTGGGTCATATTTTCAAAATGCTCTATTGGACGAACGAATAATCACAAATTCATCAAATTTGGTACGTAGGAGGACTGTATCAATCTCCATACATCTGAGTTAACAGATTATCAGTTTCCAGGACCGGACTCTATTTTTCTGATATTATCGGAATTTATAAAGAAAAACACCCTGTAGATGAAAAAGTCAATAAACCTGTCATGACAGTTCAAACTACACTGAAAACTCTTCAATGAAGAGTAATAAAATCACGTGGCACACCTACAAATTTCGAGAAAAAAAAATATTGAATATGCGTACTCGGAGATAAATTTTTGGACGGCCTAATTAACATGTAAACCATACCCAAATGTATCAAAAGTTGAAGACAGGAGAATATTATCAGTTTAAATCCTCTCGATATTCAAATATTCCAAAATTCAGGTAATTTTCGTCAGTTTCCAGGACCGGACTCTATTTTTCTGATATTATCGGAATTTATAAAGAAAATCACCCTGTAGATGAAAAAGTCAATAAACCTGTCATGGCAGTTCAAACTACACTAAATACTCTTCAATGAAGAGTAATAAAATCACGTGGCACACCTACAGATTCAGAGCAAAAAAATTGAATATGGGTAATCGGAGATAATTTTTTTGTACGGCCTAATTCACAAAAAAAACATACCAAAGTATCAAAAGTTGAATATTAATGGTTAAGATTTTCTATGCATTCAAGTATTCCAATATTCAGGGACAGACTCCCATTTCAGATTGGGTTTTTCAATAGATGATAGGTCGAAAGATTCGCCCTGAATATGAAACACCCCAAAAAACTGTTACGGGAGACCGAACAACATAAATAACCTACAAGAGATTTTCATGAAATCGCGAGACACACAAATAGATTTAAAAAAAATTGAATAATCGTACTCAGAGATAATTTTTTGGGCGGCTGAAGTTTAGTAGAAGAATATCCGAAAATGCATGAAAAGTCGAATATTAACCTGATAATACTTATGCGCGATTTCATAAAAATTTCTTGTAGGTTATTTAATGTTATTCGGTCTCCCGTAACAGTTTTTTGGGGTGTTCCATATTCAGGGCGAATCTTTCGACCTTTCATCTATTGAAAAAACCTAATCTGAAATGGGAGTCTGTCGCTGAATATTGGAATACTGAATGCGTAGAAGATCTTAACCATTAATATTCAACTTTTGATACATTTGGGTATGTTTTTTTGTGAGTTATGCCGTACAAACAAAAATATCTCCGAGTACCCGTATTCAATTTTTTTTCTCTGAATCTGTAGGTGTGCCACGTGATTTATTACTCTTTATTGAAGAGTATTTAGTGTAGTTTGAACTGCCATGACAGGTTTATTGACTTTTTCATCTACAGTGTGATTTTCTCATAAATTCCGATAATATCAGAAAAATAGAGTCCGGGTCTGGAAACTGACGAAAATTACCTGAATATTGGAATATTTGAATATCGAGAGGATTTAAACTGATAATTCTCCTGTCAACTTTTGATACATTGTATATGGTTTTCCATGTGAATTAGGCCGTTCAAAAAATTTATCTCCGAGTACGCATATTCAATATTTTCTTTTCTCTAAATTGGTAGGTGTGCCAAGTGATTTTATTACTCTTCATTGAAGAGTTTTCAGTGTAGTTTGAACTGTCATGACAGGTTTATTGACTTCTTCATCTACAGGGTGTTTTTCTTCATAAATTCCGATAATATCAGAAAAATAGAGTCCGGTCCTGGAACTGATAATCTGTTAACTCAGCTGTATGGATATGATACCGTCCTCCTACGTACGAAATTTGATGAATTTGTGATTATTCGTTCGTCCAATAGAGCATTTTGAAAATATGACCCAAAACTGGAAATCACCCTGTATAATTCAAACGAATCGTTTGAGACCTTTCATGTGGGATCTTTTTGAAACCAGCAAAGTGTCCTTATATCTGTGTGAAGTATGTACAGTTCAACAGGATTCGCCTGATATCATTATTTCGTAAAGGATCCACAATAAAAAAAATCAGTTGATAAGTTGACCTGTTTTTCCGGATTGTCTTTTGGAAAAACTTATTGCGTATTCGTTTTGCCTTCGAATTTATAAATAAAAGGACCAGGGTCGCTATAGCTGAAAAAATGAAAAATTTTCGGACTAAGTTCAGCTATAGCGACACGGGTCATTTCATTCACTAACTCGGAAGCGTAGAAAGTGAAGACACAATAAGTTTTTCCATAGGATAATTATTTTTCCAAATAATAGACTTTTTGTGGAAAAATTGGTCATCTATCTGAATCTCTTTACGAAGGTGAATTCATCTGAATTTTGAAAGTGATTGGATATAGGATAAATACGCCTCGTTTATATGTTTATGTTAACGACTTCTTTAAGCCAACAATTTTGACGGATTAAATATAACTGTACATTATGAGGCCATTAACGGAGGATTATAGCACGGCCCAAGGCAAGATCGTGCCCTAACTATGAATTAAGAGTTAAATCTTCGTTAAATAGTACGGTGCAATCAGCCATTAGTTAGGGTAATATAAAGGTAATGAAATAACAATTGCATGCAAATTTCTATAATAATCGATATATAATAAACGCATACATCGAAATATTTTGAACTCAGCTCATTTCACGAGATTCGTAATTTGCACTTATTTTCAACCACCTCTCCAATATTTCTTCATCGGGTATTTTCCAAAGTTTCTCTAAGATGGACCATCCTTCTTTGCTTGTCTTTGCCACGTAGATATTGTTTGGATCTCGGCTAAGGGTGAAGGCACCCATAACCAAGGACTGACAAAATCTAGCGCATATACATATCTGTAAATCAAGGAAATAAACAATCAGTATTTTCCAAAAAATACAGGGCGTTCCTAAATTCAACGTTCAAATGAAAAGTAGAGAAAGTTTCAGGAAAAAAGTCCCATAAACATAAGGTCGAAAACGTTCCGTTTCGAGATACAAGGTGTTAAAGTTTTACTCAAAAACTGTCTTAGAAGGTAGTACGCCACTGAGATATTTTAAACTAACAATTTTTTTAATTCTTCGTTGAATTCAGGACAAAAAAAAATCATTCTTGCTCTTCTTCCGTATGCGGCACCGTTTTTATGTGAGAAAATAAAATATTATTGACACTCAATGTAGTGGAAAAGCTACATTAAGTTGTTTTACATTTTACATAAAAATGGCGCCACATACAAAAAAAATGCAGGATAGATTTTTTTCTATCCTAAATTGAACGAAGAATCAAGGGAAATTGTTAGTTGAAAATATGCTAGTGGCGTACTACTTTTTTAGTCAGTTCTAAAGTAAAACTTTAACACATAATCCTACAAAATTAATATCCACTTTCCAAGCCCGTAGACCAACTATACTTCCAAAAACTTCTCTTGCAAAACATGTGAAAGACATGAATCATTCATTTAGTTTTGAACAAACATCGATTTTAAAAAGGTAACATGCACTATATAAACGTTTAATTTATGAGATGTTATATACTGATGGACAAAATTAGCGCACCACCTAAAATTTCGTAAATTTTAACAATTGATATCTTCCCATCTTTAGTCGGATATCAAACGTTTTTTTCTTTAAATAGTAGCTCTGTTATTATCAAATTCCCTCTATTGAACAGAAGTCCAAAAAATAGAACCTTCATGTTGTACTAGGCGTTTAAATAATGTCATGTTTTATAGTTAAATGTTAACGTCTTTTGTGGGCAATGCCAGGTTGCTGAGGCAAATAAAAACAATGAAACTTTTTAGCCTAGTATCTCTTGAGTATTTTGTTTTTTAAAAATCAATTCATCTTGAAGTCGTCCAGAGATATTCAACTTTTTATCAACTCTTGTATTTTATGTGCATTAGCCATGAATATCTTCGCAACCATTTGTCCGATTTTTTTAGTTGTAGCTCTTTTATTGGCGAATATCATACTACAATGAGATGTTCAAAAAAATAAATGCATCATGCTGTACAGGGCGTTTAAATTTTCGGGTTTTTTTCATTACAGTTTAACGCCTTCTGTGGGCAATACCAGATATATGAGGCTTCTTAAAACTATACAGTGATGCAGCCTGATGTTTCCATAGTATTTTGCATTTTTAAAAAGCAATTTCACTTGTACCCTTCCAGAGCTATTCACATTTTTTCGTAACATCATACATTTTTCTGTTTTTCCTAATTTCTTTTCGTTTATTTTTGTGTTGAAAGTTAATTCTTATTTATTTTTCTTTGGCCGTTGTCTCCGCAGACTTATGGAAAGTAAAGGAAACTTTAGAAATTTACACAATTATTAATTTCGAATGAATTTTATGAATTAGAGAAAATTATGACAACTGTAAACCCCAGTATCACTCGACTGAAATATTCATTGTCAATATATTGTATGAAATGCAAGATGTTATAAAAAAGTGAATATCTCTGGAAGGGTACGAGTTAAATTGTTTTTTAAAAAAGCAAAATACTCAGGAAACATCAGGCTGCATCATTGTAGTTTTTTTAGAAGCCTTATATATCTGGTATTGCCTACAGAAGGCGTTAAACTGTAATGAAAAAACCCGAAAATTTAAACGCCCTGTACAGCATGATGCATTTATTTTTTTGAACGCCTCATTGTAGTATGATATTCGCCAATAAAAGAGCTACAACTAAAAAAAAAACATTTAAATCGGACAAATGGTTGCGAAGATATTCATGGCTAATGCATAAAATACAAGAGTTGATAAAAAGTTGAATATCTCTGGACGACTTCAAGATAAATTGGCTTTTAAAAAACAAAATTCTCAAGAGATACTGGGCAACAAAGCTTTATTGTTTTTATATGCCTCAGCAACCTGGCATTGCCCACAGAAGAAGTTAAAATTTGACTATGAAACATGACATCATTTAAACGCCCTGTACAACATGAAGGTTCTATTTTTTGGACTTCTGTTTAATGGAGGAAATTCGGCAATAACAGAGCTACAATTGAAAGGAAAAAACGTTAAAATCCGACTGAAGATTGGGAAGATATTAATTGTTAAAATTTAACGAAATTTTAGGTGATGCGCTAATTTTGTCCATCAGTATATATCAAAATCAACAATTCCGTAAACTCGAGAACGGACATATCTAATCCCAATCAAGGATACTATAACATTGTATCCAGGGTGAAAAGAAAACTTAAGAACTTTGATCTCTCACATAAATGCATGCCACAGATGACTGAAAATTCTTGTTTCCCTAATCCGGTCAGTAAGTTCGAATGTTTCATGCTACTAGCAGCGCAATTCTATCCGTGAAAATATTAGACAAATCGAAAGACATAATTCTGACTAAAGAAAACCATTTTATACTTGTAAGTAAGCAATTCAATATATAGTCCGGTCTATTTAGACCAAAAAATGAGAGTGAAGTTACATGAAGTCCCAACAGCTGAATTTCAGTGAATTTGTTCAAAATATAATTATAAACAATGTCTAGAAGTTCCCCATCATTCCCCTGTGAGGAAAAAATTTATTCAAGGTCAGAGGTAAAAAAAAGATTTTTCGCGATTTTCAGCAAAACGGTAAGTTTTATCATGAAAAAACCCAGACAAAAATTGTAGATCATAAAATTATCTATAAAAATGTATCAATACTTTTTTTCTCACGAGCCACCGTTTCTGAGATATAACTATTCAAAAAGTTATAAAAGTCGTTATCGTCATAATATGCACACGTTTCCACGCCACCTATGAGGTAGTGTACTTAGCGCGTTTTTTAACGTGGTTTCCCCAGTAGGCCTACTCCACGGGTCAGTTGTGATCCTGTTTAATGTAAAACTATTGCAAAATAACGGAAATTTTCAAAGATTGGGAAAGATAAAAGCGATGTAAATGAAAAAAAAGTGTTGAAGTTTATTCGTCTTATTCGTAAGTTTCAAATTCTTGTTCTTCTTCTTGTTCTTCTTCTCCTGCTTCTTCATCCTCATTTTGGATGCAAGTAAATTGCGTCAATAGCGATGTATCGCATGATACTTCGTCGGAGTCAAACGAATCCTCCATTGTTTGTGATTCAATATTAGAGCACGACCGGCCTTGACAATTTTTGCATGTCAAAGAACAAGACAGACCGACTTTTTTGCAACCACATTTAGCACTGCATCCCTTTTTGCAGTGGCAAAAAATAGTGTTCAGCAGTTTTTCCGGCGCAGGTGGAAATAAAGTTTGAACTGGCTCTAATATATTGTTGACCAACTTCCAACCCCAGTCTGTAGGGTCTAGCTGATAACTAAGCCACACTTGAACTTGGTAATATACTCGAAAAAGATGTTGGTGAGTAGCAACTGAGGTTGGAGGAAGACAAGCCAATTGAACTGTTTTTATTTTTTTTTTAGTATTTTTAACGAAACATTCATATCGATGCTTATCTAAACAGGTAGTTTTTTTAGGAGCTCCATACATACAAAGAAGAAAAGCGGATGCCATTGGTAATAACTTCTTGTTGAGTTGAATTAATCTTTTTAAAAACTTCAGCACATTGAATTAAATCTTGTTTTTCAACATTCGAAAACTGCTGTTTTACCCCTCCTGTAAAATGCAGATGTCTTAAGAAGAAGAACAAGAATTTGAAACTTACGAATAAGACGAATAAACTTCAACACTTTTTTTTCATTTACATCGCTTTTATCTTTCCCACTCTTTGAAAATTCCGTTATTTTGCAATAGTTTTATATTAAACAGGATCACAACTGACCCGTGGAGGGTAGGCCTATAGTCCGTTCACGAAAGGTTAAGCCGTCGGTTGGCCATGGAAATTTGGCATATTCCACTGTGTATATTAAAATTTCAGGTTATGTTCATATTTTCCTGTCAGATTGATACTCAATGTTGTTAATATTGCATAGAGTTCTCTGATAACTTGCAAGCTCGTCGACGAGGCCGAGTACATTCGGCAACGTTGACTTTATTTTACTTTATGACAGTAAATACTGCCAACTTCAGTTAAATAAAGAAACGCCTACTATGTGCTCAACCTTTCGTGAACGGACTATACTGGGGAAACCACGTTGAAAAAAACGCGCTAAGTACACTACCTCATAGGTGGCGTGGAAACGTGTGCATATTATGACGATAACGACTTTTATAACTTTTTGAATCGTTATATCTCAGAAACGGTGGCTCGTAAGAGAAAAAGTATCGATACATTTTTTATAGATATTTTATGATCTACAATTTTTGTCTGAGGTATTTTCATGATAAAACTTACCGTTTTGTTGAAAAACGCGAAAAACTCATTTTTTTGACCTCTGACCTTGAATTAAATTTTTTTTTATGATGGAATGATGGGGAACTTCTAGACATTGTTTATAATTATGTTTTGAACAACTTCACAGAAATTCAGCTTGTTGGGACTTTATGTAACTTCGAATGTCTAAATAGACTGGACTAATATATTATTGCACATATATTATATTGCACGAATTCATTCTGAAGTGGAATTTATATGATTGTATGAAATAGTTAGTTAGTGGTTGTTATTTGAGATCTGGTCGAAATATGTAGTTGTTTATGTTTCTTTTACTGTCTTGTTCGTTATTTAATTATTTATTCAGAGTAATATTTTACAGAATCAATAACTGTAGGTAACTGAATGAGTGACTGAGGATAATGAAGGAAGGAAAGCGGAAAAAAGTAAAACAAAAAAATAATGAGATTTGAGTGATAGATGTATAATGATGGTGTAAATAGTTTTTGAAGTAATTGTAGTTAAGGATGTATTTTTACGAAAAAAGCATAAAAAAATCATAAAAATGTGAAGTTTTATATATTTTGTGAATTTGAACACTGTGCTCATGTCTTTATAGTTTTGTAATTTTCAGTCACCCTACTCGCCCTGATGATGGCATTATATACCTATGCCGAAATGTCGGCCATAAAGTAGTTTCGGTTTTTTATATTATATTTGAAGCATCCTAACGAAAATTTCATCCAGTCAATTATCAGTTGTAATTCAACTAGTGCAATGAAAATTATCGAAAATTTTTGGGAAATATGCTCGAATGCAAGTTAAGTTGAAAAAGAGCACGAGTGCGCAGAGCGCTCGAGTGTCTTTTACAGTTTAACTTGCATGAGAGCAGATTTGTCAAAAATTATCGATTCATTTTCATTGCAAGAGTTAAATTTAATAAGAAAATTTTGTGAATCCATCAAATCGTATTGTGTCGCTGTAAGTTGTCACATTGCCGTCACCAGTGGCGACGATAATTGTATAATTTATACTCATTGCAGGCACGTAGGAGCTGCTGAAAAAAATCGTTGCTACGGACAATGAAAATTTTTTTAGTAAACGACGCATTATAAAAAACCCATTGTCAAATTTTCTGAGTGCAATGTCGCGATTTGGAAACGCTTCTGCTGTAGATATTGATAAGAATATAGACAATCTTACGCCAACGAATACAAAAAAGTCAAAAACGTCAGTATGGAGACATTTTCAAGAGTTTTGTGGCAAAAGAAATCACTTATTAGAACGAGGAACTTCGGTGGAAAAAATTGCCTTCATTCTAAAGGACGGGCAAGCAACATGCGCAAGAAGGATGGATGCTTTATAAAGAAAGTGTGGAGAAAACAATGTGGAACGTGTCAGCAAAACTTGTTCAGGAAAAATATTGCAAAGATTTCGGCATTACAATAGATCCATTTAATGATGTGAGATTTAAATCGGCTAGGGGTGCACGAGATGCTGCGCGCAAAATATTACAATTTAACCCGGAAAAGAGAAAAGAAAGCTCATCGGCTTTTACTTACAAAGAATTTCTGCAAATTTTGGAGCTTTACCATGAAAACAATCCGGAGGGTCTGCAGAAAAAATTTTTTCATCTCATATCTTATGAGCTAGCATTTCGAGGAGGTGAGGCAGCCAACAGTTTGACGGATTTCTTTCAAGAAGAGAAGTTTAATGATGGAACTAGCACAAATAGAATAGAATATAATCCAGTGTTTTCGAAAACCTGCCAAGGAAGAGGCCGCCAGACTAACAGACAGTAAATGGTTAATCAGAAACACTACTAATGAAGACATCTGCTCCGTTAGGTTGGTCAAATTAACAGTTTCTTATTTATTTTTTTTATCAACCCTTTTTTTTTAAGATTATACAAAAAATGTCAAAACGAGGATCTAACGTGAAGACGAACCGTCTGTTTCTTACACCGAATCGAGAATGGCAAAATAATAATATATGGTTCAAGAATATCCCAGTTGGCAGAAACGAGATCGCAAAATGGACAAAGCTGTCTGTCCAAAAAGCAGGTCTCGATAGCGAAAAGTTACAAACCATTCTCACCGAGCAACTGCCGTAAGCCATCTAGCCAAGGTTGGGGTAAACGAAAACCAGCTAACGAAAATAACGGGACATGGAAATGTCAGTTCAATAAAACCTTATTTACAACTCGAAGAGTTTCACGAGGAAATAATAAGGAAAATGAGAAACAGTGAAAACAACGAGTTTAGTGTTTCTTCAGTTTCAACTTCTGCTTCAAGTAACGTTGTTTCTGACCAACAACATACTTCGACTGGTTCAATCATAAATTTCAATAATTGCGTTTTTAATTGTGAAAATTTCAATAACTAGTTCTAGGTTCAACAGTTTTCATGTTACTCTAATAAGTAATAAACGTTCATAATTACGTCTGCATTTATTTTAAAGGACCTGATAATTTTGCACAAGTGCGAATTATCGATAATTTGCACTAATGCAAAATTATCGCCTAATTGTATACTCATTGGCTAAAACAACAATAAAAAATCAGTCGGAACATTGTTGTCTGTCGAATTTGACAGATGAATAAAATTTTCAGGTAAAGTAAACAATCCAATCAATAATTTTCAGAATACTCAAGAAAGGTGCACAGGCCAAATGCTCCGACTATGTGTTGATATAGCAATGATATTTACCTTGAGTAAATCCATGCCTTCCGATTCGAGAGGTCTAATAGATTTGTATCCTGCTAAAACATAGGCTCCATAATCGATATTTTTGGATTCTATTATCAAATATGCCATCGAAATAGCAACATCATATAGTAAGCAACTCTCGTGACTATCTCCAAAATCCAAGATTCCTTTTACATGCCATTTTCCATTCCTTTCCTCTACTAGTATATTTTGTTCGTTTATATCTCCATGTATCAAACCTTTTTGTAATTTTCCAGACTTTGGTAGAACCTTAGTTGTGAATGATTCGATAACATCTGTGACTAAATTTCTTCTTCCCTCGTCTTTTACAGCAAATAGGAAATCCCTTAGTTTTGGAACGTTGCTGAGCATCCAAGCTGTATTTCGATCTTTATAACCTAGATGCGAGAACTCCTAAAATGAAGTGTACATAAGAAGGGTACAGACCTCTATAAAAAACCTTCAATCTATGTACCGGGTTTTCCACTATAATTTGACCCCCCCTTTAACTTTGTTACTAAAGGAGATACAAAAAAATGTTTCGTATAAAAGTTTCACGAAATAACTGAGGTTTTTGATATGAGTCCAGAAACTGAAATATATACAGGGTTGCCAACATATTGATGGCAACTTCATTTTTTCAAATGAAACACCCTGTATATTTTTCTATGTTTGGCTAGCTCTTTTTCCCCTGATTTCGAATATGTAACATATGTTGGTCTATCTCTTTTATTCTGAGAACCACAGAGTTTCAAATTTAAGAACCACCTGCCAAGATCTGTAATCATTTTACAAGTGGCAGAGAACATTTACTGAAAATGGTCATTTTTGGAGTTATAATAACGTCAATGGGAAGATATACAGGGTGAACAACATTTAATGCAACTATATTTTTTCAAATGAGACACCCTGTCCTGTATATTCTTCCTTCTTTTGATAGGCTATTTCCTCCTGATCTCGAATATAAATGCGTATGTGGATGTGTCCCTTCAATTTTCAGAGTTTCAAAGTTTTGAAATGATGACACCGAATAAAAAATATGTGAAATACCTACGAAATTCTTTATATCCAAACAATCTACTTAAAAGTATTATTTTAGAATGAATACTTAACAATTACTTAACCAAAGAAAAATGATAAACTAGGGTAGTATGGTAAGAATAACATCAACTAAATTGTTGACGGGATTAGTTCCGAATTATGGGTTTAATATTGGTTGATTTTATATCATTAATATTATTCTCCGCTTTCATTGATTGTCATTATTGCTGAAGTAAATTTTTTCCTTCAGGAACGGCTATAAAAACGTGTCCAACGGTGTTAAATCGGGACTTTTTGGTGGCCATAAAATGGGTGCGCCATTACCAATCCAAAGATCAAATTGGCCACTTAAATATTCACGAACTTCCAAAACGCTATGCCAGATGGTTCTTGAAATTTGAAACTCTGTGGTGCTCAGAATAAGGAAGATACATCGACATATGTTACATATTCGAAATCAGGGGAAAAAGAGCTAACCAAGTATGGAAAAATATATAGGGTGTTCCATTTGAAAAAATGAAGTTGCCATCAATATGTTGGTCACCCTGTATATATTTCAATTCTGGACTCATATCTAAAAACCTCAGTTGATTTCGTGAAACTTTTATACGAAACATTTTTTTGTATCTCTTTCAGTAACAAAGTTAAAGGGGGGGTCAATTTATAGTGAAAAACCCGGTACATGGTGCAAATTAAAATTTTTTTAAACCTCGTCGTTCCTTATAAAGAAGTCCTTCTACGTTCAACGTTGTAAATTCTTGTGAAGCTTTGATTTTCTTATAGTATTCCTATTGCAATGAATGAGTGCCTATTGAAGATTATATTTCAGATTTCTTTCCACTTCAAACAAAAATGTTAATCTATGTCATTTATAAAAAGTGGCCAATCGATTGAAGTCAATAAATTATTTTTAGATTTCTCAGACCTGTGGATATCCAAATTATCCCATGTATGTAATGGGATTTTTTGTACTTCTCGAGTGATTTTTTTAGTGGTTTTTCAATGTATTTTGCCAGCTAGGTTTGAAAAATTATAACTTTCTATGCAGTAAGTATTTTGCAGTTTTTACCATGGTCGTCCTGAAGGTTTTGCTTCAATAAAAAAAAATATTCAGCTTCCTGAAATCACTGCAAGCTACCCAAAAAAGGCTAGAAAGCTAGAACTTGTTTTTAGTAGGTTTAAAAATTTTGCAAAGTGCTAAGTTACGGAAATCGTAAGAAAAAAAAGGTACTTGATCGATCTTTTTTCGTTGTAATCAGCCTTGGAAGGCGGATAGGCTGAAAATCATTGAGTGATTACAGAAACCTGAATATTTTTTATTGAAGCAACATTCAGGACGACCATGGTAAGAAAATAAAAACTGCAAAATACTTACTGTATAGGAAGATATGAATTTTTCAAACCTAGCTGGCAAAATACATTGAAAAAACACTCAAAAAATCGTAACTCGAGAACTACAAAAAATCAGGTCTAAAGAATCAGAAAATAATTTCTTGACGTCAATCGCCTGGACACCCTGCATACAATTAAATTAAAAATAATAGCTTTAAACGGTTGCGCATTCGCCATTTTGCAATCAATGGTGGACTATTTTTGGTGTACCAAGAAACAAAACATCAAAACGAAAGACTCCAACATAATAAAACAACTTAATTTTTTGAAATTATTGTATTAAATACGGTGTTAGAATAAAACAATATAGTTATGTCACGATTCATAAATAATTATTACATATTTCAAAGTGTTGAATCTATGTACCGGGTTTTTCGCTATAATTTGACCCCCTTTAACTTTTTAGTAAAGGAGATGAAAAAAAATGTTTTTATAAAAGTTTCACGAAATCAACTGAGAATTTTTGATATGAGTCCATAAACTGAAATATTCAAAATTTGTTTCTGATCATTACAATGTTATCATTATTCTTTGTGCGTTGACAGGATTAGTTCCGAATTATGGGTTTAATATTGGTTGATTTTATATCATTAATATTATTCTCCGCTTTCATTTATTGTCATTATTGCTGAAGTAGATTTTTTCCTTCACGAACGGCTATAAAAACGTGTCCAACAGTGTTAAATCGGGACTATTTGGTGGCCATAAAGTGGGTGCGCCATTATCAATCCAAAGATCAAATTGGCCACTCAAATATTCACGAACTTCCAAAACGCTATGCCAGATGGTTATTGAAATTGGAAACTCTGTGGTGCTCAGAATAGGAAAGATAAACCAACATACGTTACATATTTGAAATCAGGGGAAAAAGAGCTAACCAAATATGGAAAAATATACAGGGTGTTCCATTTGAAAAAATGAAGTTGCCATCAATATGTTGGTCACCCTGTATATATTTCAGATTCTGGACTCATATCAAAAAACCTCAGTTGATTTCGTGAAACTTTCATAAGAAAAACATTTTTGATCTCCTTCAATAACAAAGTAAAAGGGGGGGTCAAATTATAGTGAAAAACCCGGTATATATACATAAAATGAAAATTGTTTTAACAAAACAACCTCATTTACCTCACTGGCAAAGAAGGCTAGAGAATAAAGTTCAACTCTGTCGGCAAGACATAGGAAGGCTGACACAATATGAAAATGGCATCAGAACAACCAAGCTGAAATCGTTGGTGGATCCGATAGTAAGCTTTCTCGAAATCGCTATGTCAACTTGGCGCACTAGCATCGAAATCAGCGGAACAAACACCAAAACAGGTACCGGTTTTTCACTATAATTTGACCCCCCCTTCAACTTGGTTACTGAAGGAGATACAAAAAAATGTTTCGTATAAAAGTTTTACGAAATCAACTGAGGTTTTTTTATATGAGTCCAGAAACTGAAATATATACAGGGTGACCAACATATTGATGGCAACTTCATTTTTTCAAATGGAACATCCTGTATATTTTTCCATATTGGTTAGCTCTTTTTCTCCTGATTTCGAATATGTAACATATGTTGGTCTATCTTCCTTATTCTGAGCACCACAGAGTTTCAAATTTCAATAACCATCTGGCATAGCGTTTTGGAAGTTCGTGAATATTTCAGTGGCCAATTTGATCTTCAGATTGGTAATGGCGCACACGTTTTATGGCCACCAAATAGTCCCGATTTAACAACGTTGGACACGTTTTTATGGCCGTTCCTGAAGGAAAAAATTACTTCAGCAATAATGACAATCAATGAAAGCGGAGAATAATATTAGTGGTATAAAATCAACCAATACATATTAAACTCATAATTCGGAACTAATCCCGTCAACGCACAAAGAATAATGATAATATTGTAATGATTAGAAACAAATTTGAAGCTTCAATTTCTGACTTGAATCAGAGCCATAATAATGCTATCAAAAATAGTCTAAATAACTTGAGACAACCATATGAACTATGAGTATTGAATGAAATTAATTTAAGGTTAATGTTGTTCACTCTGTATATCTTTCCATTGACGCTTTTATAACTCCAAAAATGATCATTTTCAGTAAACGCACTCTGCCACTTGTAAAATGATAACAGATCTTGGCAGGTGATTCTTAAAATTTGAAACAATGTGGTTCTCAGAATAAAAGAGATAGACCAACATATATTACATATTCGAAATCAGGGGAAATAGAGCTAGCCAAACATGGAAAAATATACAGGGTGTTCCATTTGAAAAAATGAAGTTGCCATCAATATGTTGGCCACCCTGTATATATTTCAGTTTCTGGACTCAAATCAAAAAACCTCAGTTGATTTCGTGAATCTTTTATACGAATCATTTTTTTGTATCTCCTTTAGTAACGAAGTTAAAGGGGGAGTCAAATTATAGTGAAAAACCCGGTACAGTGTCCATCAAGAGAGGAATCTTTCAGGGAGACTCCCTGAGTTCTCTGTGGTTTTGCATGGCAATGAATCCACTATCGAATATTCTCAAACTCTCTGGAAAGGATTTAACATAAAAGGCAATACAGGCAAATTATTAATGAATCATTTATTGTATGTCGATGATATAAAACTGATGGCAGCGAACAGACAACAACTAGAGTCTTCAATTTATAGGCTCACAGAACCTTCTTCAAAAATTTGTTAGGTTAGCCTCCTTAAAGGCAATGAATTTTTTTGTTTGTCATTTTTTCTTTATCTTAAAAACAACTAGAGTGTCTACTCCTACTTGTGGAGGAGTTTTCCAAAGATGTCCGTATGGAATTCGGACTGGACAAATGTCGTTCTCTAATATAAACAGGGGGTAAAATACAACAGACACCCCTCGTCTTGTCCAACGGAGAAGAAATAAAGGCAATGATAGCAGGAGATCTATATAAATACTTAGGAATGAAACAATGTCAAAGAATAGATCAACGGGTTATGAAGGATGAGCTAACAGCTGAGTTCACCAAAAGAATGAGAAGCCTTCTGAAAATAAAACTGAACAGCAGAAATCTCACAAAAGCTGTTAACACCTACGCCTGCTCAGTCTTACCTACTCTTTCGGAATAGTGAAGTGGAGTGATACAGATCTCGATGGTCTCCAACGAAAGATGAGAACACTCTGTACAAAAGCCAACAAGCACCATCCTAAATGCTGTGTTGAAAGAACAACGATTCCTAGAACTCACGGCGGGCAAGGATTTGTGGACATTAGACAAATGGCGACTGAACAGATAAACAATTTGAGAAGATACTTCTTAGACAAGTCCAACACATCAAACTTCCATAAGATACTGTGTGAAGCAGATGACTCAACACCATTACGGCTAAGCGAACCCCCTCAAGAAATTACCACACAGACAGTAAGTGATAAAATTCAAAGATGGAGAGAAAAGCCCCTACATGGAAAACACCTGAACGAGGTCTCCCAGGAAGATGTCGACATTCCTGCGTCAAACTACTGGCTGACTTCTGAAAGATTGTTTCCTGAAACAGAAGGTTTTCTCCTTGCTATTCAAGATCAAGTAGTGCAAACAAAAAACTATCAGAAATACATCATGAAGGATAAAACCCTCGCAGATGATAAATGCCGTTACGGGTGCAAAACATCAGAAACAATCCAACATATCACAGGAGGCTGCCAAATGTTTTCTGGAACAGAATATAAGAGTCGGCATGATGCAGTTTGTAAAATACTCCATCAGGAGCTCGCCATTCAACTGAAGATTCTGCAGTCCGAATCAATTCCATACTATAAATATCAGCCTGAAGTAATATTGGAGAACGATCAGTACAGGCTATACTGGGACCGCACGGTAGTTACGAACTTAACAGTTGCTTATAACAGGCCAGATATAATTCTAGTGAAGAAAAAGGAGAAGAGAGCAATCCTTATAGACGTAGCCATCCCAAATAACAATAATCTACGTCAGAAATACTCTGAGAAAATAGCGAAATATCGAGAGCTTGAACTTCAAATCAAGAGGCAGTGGAAAATGTGCAGTACCAGAACCATTCCTATTTTGATATCAACCACAGGAATTATTCCTAAGAGTCTCAAATCCAACCTCAAGGAGCTAAATTTGGATGAAAACCTTTACAAAGTGATGCAAAAAGCAGTACTCCTCGGTACTGCTAGAACGGTAAGGAAGTTTGTAGGTCACGATGGACACCAGGAACAACCATGGAGAGAAACATTGCAAGACCGACTACCAGGACATCTACCGAGAAATCCAGGACCAAGCGACGAAGGACGAACAACCAGGGCCCAGGAGAAGAAGACCTCAGAGCTCAATCCCCCTGATACTTGCTATCCGGGATGAGTGAATGTTCCCTTAGTAGGGAGTGCGATAGCCGATCGCTAGGGGGTGTGAGAAATCACATCCTTTCTACGCTTATTGGCTCAAGTCGATAATAAAATAATATTAAACATGGCAACAGAATTTCTTAGGAACTTTATAGGTTTTCACTCCCAGTCTCTGAAACATAAATAATAAAAAAAGGTTTGATTAAGGTGAAGTGCTCCTGCGAAAATCTTTGCACTTAAGTATTTGTCAGGAGCAAATGGTCTTGAAAAAATTGTTGCCTAACAGTAAAACTGAAAAATGAAACAAATTAAAAGAATATTGTAACGTTTCGGTGGCTATATCAGACACCTTCTTCAGACAAACTCTTGAAATCTTCAGAATTGTGTATTTTTCATTCGTAATATGATTGACATTGATAGTTGTCAATCTATAGAGATGTTGATTTATTTGATGTTGATGAAATTTCCTGATGTCATTTCCTTCCTTAATAAATCAATCCCAATACGATATATTCCTGACAAATACTTAAGTGCAAAGATTTTCGCAGGAGCACTTCACCTTAATCAAACATTTTTTAATTATTTATGTTTCAGAGACTGGGAGTAAAAACCTATAAAGTTTCTAAGAAATGCAGAATCCTCCCAGAGTATATTTCAATCAATATGGCAACAGAAGTTATAAGAAATATTTTACAAAAGCCAATGAATGCAAACAAAGCTAGAAAGGCAATCCGAAAACAAACTGGGACTGAAAAAATAAATCCATGAAATATTTATTATGTTATTGATACGACTGTCTATTCAAATCCTAAACCTGATTTGTTCGTAAACTTGGAACCGGGGTTCGTGATCCAAGTAGATCCGTCAATTGACCCAATGGATCGAGTTATTAACCCTGAGTAAGTTTCCGAAAACGCCTTTAGAAATCAGTACCTAGCAGTGTTTAAAAATTAAGAAGGCCTAGATCCAGTTATTGTTTTCTACTTCACAAGCCAAAAATGCACAAGTTCAAAATTCAAAGTACCCCCCGGATCTCCGATTGCCCCCCTGATCTTCCGATTGCCCCCTCGGGTAACATTTTCTGAAAAACACTGGTACCTAGTGCACTTTTACGGGATTGTTTCAAAGTGAATATAAATCTACACTGTGTGAATGGACTTGTGTTAGTAATTGTAAAAAAATTACTGTAAGTTATTGTAGATAAATTAGTGTGTTAATTAATTAGACCAACAGCACAGAAGAAATGTGTTCAACCCCGAAAACGTAACAGTATTGAAAATAAATACTTACTGCCAAAGTTTCATGCAAAGAGGCAATAACTGCTCCAGATTCATAACACAGATTAGGTTTTACTTCAATATGTGCTAGAGTAGTACCAGGTAAGAATTCTAGTAGTCTCACTAAATGAACTCCACTGGAATTTCACCAAATTCAAATATAACCCATTTTATTTTTTATTGGAATTGGACAGCATATTTTTCTGTTAGCTAGAACCAAATGGAAAAAAATAAAATTTATATTATAGTTTGTGCAAAAAAAATTTCCGTAAATTTAATACAGTAGAACCCCGATTATCCGTGCCTGTCGGGACCAAGCCTTCGCCGGATAATCGAAAACACGGATAATCCAAAGACCTAGTTTTAATTTGCAACCATTTATTTAGACAGGGCTATGTGTCGAACAAACAAAAAAACGTAATACTAGATACATGCAACAAGAAATAACAGTTTTAATATTTAAACATAATGTCTAAACGTACATTGAACAGTGTGTCTACAGATGGAAGAATCGGATGGAAACACGGGAGTTCCAGTGTTAAATTCAAGCAGGCAAGGGAGTCCAGTGGAACAGTGGAACAATCGAAACCTCAGAGCGATGCGATATTGAATAAGCGGCTGGTCTATTGGAATGGCATTCTGAAAACTCTGATAAGGGTAAGATCGGAGCATTGGTTACAGCAAACGCTACGGTCGGCAAAGTCGCGAATACCACCGAAACACCAGCGTTTGCTGTAACCAATGCTCCGATCTTACCCTTATCAGAGTTTTCAGAATGCCATTCCAACAGACCAGCCGCTTATTCAATCAATATCGCATCGCTCTGAGGTTTCGATTGTTCCACTGGACTCCGAGCCTGCTTGAATTTAACACTGGAACTCCCGTGTTTCCATCCGATTCTTCCACATCTGTATATGTCACATTGAAAAATCGCTTGAAAAAATCACCGATTTTGTTTGTTTTTGGGCTTCGTAAATTCTACACTTTATAATCTCCCTCATTTTTCTAAGCTTCTAAGCTTGTCAGAATACCGCACGGAGAATCCGCCGCCCGGATAAAGCGCGCACGGATAATCGAGGTTCTACTGTAACTAATTCAAAAATTTAAGAAAAGCCCTGAGCAGGAGCAATGACTGTCACTTCAAAATTTTATATGGGATTACCTATATTGGGATTAATTCTAGATATATAAATGAAGAATCTCAACACAATCGGAATTATATTCTGGAAATTATCCAGAAAATGAAATATGTGAAAAATAAATAGAAAAAAATTGTATGGTTCTAATGATGCGATCATCTTGAAATTTTGCATAAACATTCAGTATATCAGTCTCCATTCACAAAATAACTTTCACTCGAATCGGATATCCTGTTATGAAAATATAAAGATTCTTCTTTCCAATATTCCAATTGAATTTTCTATGGTTCTGTTAAGACTATGGCCACAAAATTTGGCACAAAATACCTTGAAGTCGCAGTGAACTGTAACCCATTTTTGAACTATAACTATAACTAACTAGTACCTAGATATAGCCCTGGTTCAATGTATTAGAGAGAGAATTTCCCGTCCAGTTGACAAGTGATATAGTCGAAAGATTTACAAGCTACGTTTCTGAACGGGTTAATGGTCCAAGGCGAATAATGCTGCTGTCTTTCTCGAACTGAATAGTATGGGCAGCCTGAGGCTTAAAAATAACCAATGATCCAATGCGTTAGGCTGCCGATATTACTCGATTTGAGTGTTATAGGTTGCTTCCATATTGCTTGAATTGAGCCACTTCCAAGGGCAAGAGAAAAACAACTACATTATTCGCATTGGGTCATTCATTCCTTCAGAAACGTAGCACGTACCTAAATCTTCCGAAAAATAACACTGTTCAACTTACGATGTGAATTTCCATACCAGAACAGGTTGAACCTTCACAGAAAGGCTCAAAAAGCACCAAGCAATGACAGGAAACACGATTCAAATCCTGCAAACCATTTTACCAATACAGACCATATCTTCCCGGATAGGTATACAGGGTGTCAGGGAAAAAAGTACCATGCATAGTGCCACGCGATAGAGAGCCATAAAATATGAAAAAACGGGTCCCATGAATATACGAAACTGCTTCCTTC
Organism: Propylea japonica; assembly: GCA_013421045.1. Taxonomy (NCBI): domain Eukaryota; kingdom Metazoa; phylum Arthropoda; class Insecta; order Coleoptera; family Coccinellidae; genus Propylea; species Propylea japonica. Next base: position 49,799,466 of record CM024239.1, read on the forward strand.
AAGAAATACATGGTGTTAAGGTTTATGTTCTATTAGGTTTTTTTATTATTGGACAAGGAAGAAATAATTGAACAAAATGTGATATGCGGAGGTTTTTTATGATACAGAATCCAAATATCCTATTAGTTTTTAGATACTAATAGAGGGCGCCACATACAGGATTCCTCCTCATTTGAATAAACCCTTACTTTTTGTCTTACACTGTATGTCATTCTGGAGTAGAAAAATCGATTCCTCTATCCTTTTTCCTTCAAAAAAGTAGGTAGATATACTTTGTGGAAGTCACTAGGACCAACGGTTTCCGGTGAAAACACATCGAAAAGTTAGGATACACGCAAATTGTCCAGAAGCGCCGAAGTAACCCACTTACTAAATAACGAGGACAAAACACATCAATAACTGAAATTCAATAACAACAGCAAAAGACTGATTAATTACCAAAAAATAAGTATTCTGAAGATATTCGAATTGCTGGCCTTGTGATTGAATAACAAACTTTAACACCCTGTATTCTTAATCCGACGTATTACTAATAATTCAACCTGTGAATGATCAGAAAAGTAACATTCCCAGGACAGAGGTACTGACAAAATCGATCCAGGAAAGCTTAAAGTTGGAATAGAGGGAATCAAAAGTATAAGAAGTGGAGGTATTGCCATTAATTGCAAAGATGAACAGACTAGAGGTATAATTACTACCAATCAAATGAAGAATTAGGTGATAGATATAAGATTGTTGATGGTACAATGAAGAATCCTAGAATTATTATTAAAGGAGTAGAAAGTAAATAAATGGAATACAGCGATGAAGAGCTGCTAGAATGCATAATCTTCCAAACGACTTGAGCCAAATTGATGATAATATTGTTAAAAAACTAAAAGTTATTCGTAAGTTTGAACCAAAATCGAGAAAGAACACTGCCAATGTTGTAATGGAGGTGGATTCCAGAATTTATGGTACCATTAAATGTAGAAACAAATTGAATCTGGGATGCAGAAGCTGTTTCATCAGCGATATAATATACTCCGTTGCTACAAATGCGCAGGTTTCAATCATTTTCAAAAAGATTGTAGGAATAAAAAATCTTGCTTTAAGTGCGCAGGAGATCATGATGTGAAAGATTGTATTGATAACGAGAAAAATGTATAAACTATCTCATGAAAGTTGAAAAATTCGGCATCAGATTACAAACCGATCACACCGCATACGATCATGAATGCCCTTGTTATAAAAGAATCGTGGACGGTTTGTTGAAGAGAATCAATTTCGGGGACGCATAGCAGTCCAAACATCATAGTATGGTGTACTTCAATTGTCAGGGCTTTATGAATAACAGAAATAAAATAGTTGATTTCATTCTAAAGTGGAAGCCTGATATTGTTTGTTTGTGTGAAACTCATATCACACAAGATATACAGTGAAATGAAATAAATATTTCCGGATTTCTTAGGAACTTTATAGGTTTTCACTCCCAGTCTCTGAAACATAAATAATTAAAAATGTTTGATTAAGGTGAAGTGCTCCTGCGAGAATCTTTGCACTTATTTGTCAGGAGCAAATTGGTCTTGAAAAAATTTAAAATTTCCGGGTATGTGAGCCTTAACTGTCCATCTGATAGCAGAAGAACAGGTGGAGTAATATTTTATTTACGATGTGGTATTGTTTACACCGTGAGGTCAACAATTTCTGTTTCATACCTATGGCTTATTGCTGTGGAAATTAGACTACGTAATGACGGCTGTTACTAACAACTTTGTATCATCCTCCTGGTGCAGGTGTGCCGATTTTCTTGGATTCTGTTGGTGACTTTTTGAGGAATTTTCAACGTACCAGGGAGAGTTTATTTGTGTGGGTGATTTCAACTTAGATTTCAAGAAGAATTCGTTTTATACTCAAAAATGTAAGTTTATAATTGACCAGTCAGGTTTCAAACAAATTGTGAATGATATACAAGAATTACCAAGGACAGTTCAACTCTCATTGATTATATTGTAACTGATAACAAATATCTAGATCATACTGTTCACTAAACTCCTAAATTGTCTGATCACTCAATAATATCTGTTGATTTGGGGAATCTTGATACCTCACGTGTGGATACTACTACTCATACTAAACGTTTATATCATAGATATATTCCCGATAAATTCCAAAATGAACTTAGAAAAGTAGATGGAATAATTCCTCAACTGATGTAAATTTGTTGGCAAAAAGTTTTGTTAATTCTTTGCAACAAATATTTTACGATATGTGCCCCACCCCACTGCCGAAATTGTCAACAAGAACCGAAAACAATTGCACTGGTTGAATACAGAAATCAAGCAGCTCATGAAACAACGCGATGATCAATATAAAAAGGCAGTCCTAACGAGATGTAATAGACAATGGGAAAATTATAAAAATTTAAGGAATGAAGTAACAGCTAAATTAAGAACAGCGGAAAAAAATATTATTATGATATAATTAAGAATAGCTCGAATCAAAATATTTGGAAAAACTTAAAAATTCTGTTTCCCAATAAAGTTAACGGTGTTATCACTAACGTTAATTTCGAAAATAAAATTTTGACAGAGAGTTCTGAGGTCTCAGAAGAATTCAATGAATTTTTTGTCAATAGCATTGAAGGTATTGTGTCCCACGTTATAACAAAATGACAGCTCATATTATTTGTCAAAAATGGATGAGTACAGCGAATTTTTGAAAATCACGATGAGACAACTAAAGAGTTATATAAAAAAGTCAAAATACTTGTGGCCCTGATGGTATTTCACAAACATTTTCAGGGACGCATTTGATACAGCAGGAAATCGTTTTCTAGATATAGTTAATGCGTCGCTTGAATCGGTGTTTTCCCCGAAGCCTGGAAAACCTCTACGGTTATCCCAATTGAAAAAGTACCCAATGCCAGAAACTGCGAAGAATTCAGAGGCATTCACACAATGCCAGTACACGAAAAAGTTTTAGAATTGGTAGTTAAAGATCAATTGATGGAATATTTGAATAAACATAATGTTCTTATAGATGATCAATCTGGCTTTAGGGCTAAACATTCTTGTGAAAGTACCATTGTTGATATTTGTGATAGATGGTTGAAGGAGATAGACAAAAACAGTGTCGTTTTGGCAGCTTTCATTGATTTTAAAAGGGCTTTCGAGAAAGTTGATAGAAACCTGTATTAAAAAAATTAAAGAAAATCGGAATCAGGGGTACTGTTTTGGCATGGTTTACATCTTATTTAACTGATAGGTCGCAAAGAGTGAAGTTCAGACATAGAGTGTCTTCTAGTAAAAAAAATGTACCTACATGGTGTACCTCAGGGAACAACGGTAGGGCCAATATTGTTTTTAATTTATTTGAATGAATAAAAAAATCTTAAAAACTGTAAATTGAGACTATTCGCTGATGATACAATGCTTTACATAATCGGCAACGATATCAATGTTCTGTGTTCGTTACTGAATGAAGATTTTGAATTACTAAGTAATTGGCTAAACGATAATCAGTTAAAAATTAATTTCAGTAAGTCAAGTTATATCATTTTGGTATAGGGAGTGTAAGTTGAGATCTTTAAATGAAGTAATAATTAAAATTGATGACCACGTATTACAGAGACTTCACTCAATCAAGTATCTAGGAGTAATTCTTGATGAAAATCTGAATTTTAAACTTTATGCCGTGACAAAAAAAGTTGCACAAAAGATCCAATACATCTCAGGGATAGGTAAAAAAGTTGACATGAATACAAGATATCTTCTGTTTAAATCAATTGTTCTGCCACATTTAGATTATTGTACGTCTCTCTTATTTAGTTTGAAATCAAATGTCATCAATAGATTACAAATAGTCCTAAATAGAGGCATGAGAATGGTTCTCAAATGTGATAGAAGAACCAATCAGGTCAATGTTGAATACACTAAATTTGTTAACTGCCAGACAAAGAATCAATTTCAAAACATTGGATTTCATATACAAAATTGAACATAAAATGTTACCAGATTATTTATCTGAGAGAATTAGATATGTGTCTGAGATTCATCACTATAATACTAGAAATCAAACAAATTTTTATGTTGATACATTCAGTACAGAATTGACAATGGGTTCTACTTTGATTGGAGGTTTGATATGCTATAATAAATTGCCTGATATTTTAAGAAATTGTAACAAATATGTAGGTAACCTTCAGAAAGCTGATAGTATCATATGTTAGGAGCACTATTATTGAGGAATTGTTGTTAATTTTATTATTTTGAAGTTGTACTAGTAATTTTTACTGAATAAATATCTATCTATCTATTTCTTAGAGGAAGTAGTTTTGGAGATATAGTCATGGAACCGTTTTTTCATATCCATCCAGAATTTATACTCAATTCATAATGCGCTCGAATGAAAAACCTTGTGATCAACTCGTTCATTAATCTAGCGATTAATAAACTAGTTGATTAAATAACGATTATATTATAGTATTCACAAAGTAATGTCTATACAAAAATTACACAAACTTTTCATCAACGTGTACAATTTAATTCGGGAATAATAAAATATATTCGATAGAAAATTAAGCATTCTCAATATTTAAAATCAAGCGCGCAAAATATTTTGATGAAATATTAAATTCTCTTTTTTGTATACTAAGCGAAATTGTCTTAACCTCAGAGTAAGAAATAATCTTAACCTTCACTACAAATATACGAAAATACAAAATGAAAGATTTGAGGGCATTCTTCGAAAATATAACGAGAAAACGAAAATTTTGATATAATTATATGTGGTAGGATAATCTTAGTCTTATTGAAAATAATGTAATAATATTTCATTAATCTCAAATCGAATTTTGCATTATCTAATGAATATTATTTATCAATAAGAGCATGAAGAGGAATTGAATCTTGTTATAATTTTTATTCAACTCACCCAAATAAACCAAAACACAATCTTGTGCTTCGAAGAAATCGATATCCTTAGAATCCAACGAATTGATCACTTTTAAAACATATCCATTATCGCACACCGTTTGGATGTGATTATTTTCTACGGAGTCCTTAACTTTTATCAAGAAATTTTTATCGTCGTATCCATCTAGTTCTTTTATTTCTCCAACTTTGAGTCCGTAATTTTCAAATAGAATATTTTTAACATCTTCAAAAGTCACTAAAGGTTTAATATTTTCAGTTAAAAGAATATCTTTCTCTGTTTTATCAGTTATCATCTTGTACTTATTGAGAATGAATACACAATGAAAATCTTGAGTCGCCCGTCATTCATCTCTATTTGTCGTCTGATAATATTTTAATTACATTAATTGATTGAATAAATTGATAAACGCTCATGTAAACGCTCATCTTAACTTTTGTAGGCAACTCAACATACGACAAATAGCGGAAGTAGTAGTATTTTAGGTTGCAGCTACAAGAACCTTTAATTCCTGATCCAAGTAGGAAAGCCTTAAGACCTACTGTTCGTTTTGTAGAAAGGCTCTTACAGAGCCAAAAACCCTGAATTAAGTCCAATAACAATTACACATATTTCTTGGGACAAATTATAAAATACAAATAGTTCGTTTCTTACTAAATTCCGTACAACATGTTTTGTTTACCAGCATTCAACATTCGAATCAAAGATCCTAATCCCTAATCTTTGATTCGAATTCTAACATAAAAATATTTTGATAACACCCTACCATAGACATATATATAATATATATATGTCTATGCACCCTACGGCGAATTGGAACGAAGCCATATCTTTTTCTGTGTCACTGACATTTGTTTCTGACGTCGGCAACTGTCATCAGAGATGTCATGCAGTTGTTATGATTTTTGTTTTCTGTGATCAGGATCGAACATGTGCGCTTGAGCAAGACGTCAATAAATTATGTAAAAATAGAAATCAAACAAAAAATCTCATTCAACTTTCTCATTTTCCATAATGCAGTCCGTCAAAAAAATTATTCCACGATCAGCTTTGATAACCTCAAGAGCCTTCCAAACATCGTCATGTGTGAGGAAATCATTCAAAGTTCAGGATGACCAGGACTTTCTTGAGAAAGTAGAGAACAGCAAAAAACCAGTAATTGTTGACTTTTTTGCGACGTAAGAATTGTTTTTATTTTGTATTGTAGTACTCACCGTATATTGTTAATCAATCATGGATTTTACATAAACGTTAACATTTCAGTTGGTGTGGACCATGTAGAGCTTTAGAACCTAGGTTAGAAAATGTTGTTTCCAAACGTAGTGATAAAATCACTTTAGCCAAAGTTGACGTCGATTCATTAGGGGAATTAGCAGCAAAATATGAGGTGATGATTTTGAGCTCTTGTTACAGCTGAAAATCAAATATCTACAACATTTCTTTCTGTTCAAAGGTTGCAACAATCCCTGCATTGGTAATTTTCAAGAATGGCAAAGTCGAGAGCAGACTAGTTGGTCTTCAAGATGAAGATAAATTGGGCAACTGGTTGGATGCTAATCTGGAAGAAAAATAGATATCTCAATAGTAATTCCACATGGAATACAACAAAGCAAGTTGTACATGTCTCCTATAATGCTGTAATCGAAATATTTGCTTAAAATGATTACATTGAACTAGTCAAAATGTTGTTTGAAAATTTGTTTTGTTGATTTTTGATTGTTTTTCGGTTTTATTCATATACTTAAATTGTGTTTGAGAATTGTATGCTAAATTACAATATTAATGAAATTTACAATCAAATAGACTCGATGAGATATTCTCCAAACATGTTTTTATTTTTCACACAAAGCTGGTATCCTACCTCTGTAGAAAAGAAATTGAACATTACTTATCTGAGAGTAAAATAAATGATTATAAAATTTTGCTTTTATTCAAAATCAATTTTGAATTGATATAAAAATATTCTTGGATAACTGAGAATTGAATTTATGAGATACAAGAAGGAAATGTGTTCATCCAAATTATCAACATGAAGAAATTTGTTACTTGAAATATTAATAAGGCTAGGCTCTTCATGTTACCATTGTTCTTAAAACAATGGTATAACTTATTACTATATTATACTAATATTCAGACCTTATTCATGAGCTATGTTTTGAGAATTTTATTCTCTTCAGGTTAAAAATATAATTGAATGGTTACCAAACAAGGGAAAATATATAATTAAATTGGTGTAACACAAACGGTGAATAGAGATAAAATAATTAAATTGAAGTGGTGTAACACAATCGATGGGTAGAGATAATTAAAATATAAAAATCCCACAATTTCCAAAAAAAAGTGGAGAGCAATATTACAAAGTTTGAGGAATAAATAATTAACTCATGAAATTACCTTATGAACAACGTATAATGAATATTAATCATTTGCTTTTGAGTAATATTTGATATTTATTCGAAATATTCTCTTCAATACTGCGTAAATTACATACTTGAGGATTTTCTCGAAAACAATGATGAAAAAATTTTGCCGAGATTCGAACCCAGGACTATTTCAGGAGCCTAGCCGATCATTTTTGAGTTTTGACGTTTGAGATTGAGGTTATGATTATGAATACTGCTTAGATTATTTACATATTTATTGTAAATAATCTAAGGAATACTGTTTTTGGTGTTTTTCATGAATTTTATGTTTAGAAGTTTTTAGAACGAAATGAGTTTTATTTCCTGATTTAAATTTCAATCGATCTTGTTCGCTATAGACAATGTCTGAGAGCGAAGAGGAAAATTTTTGTTATTATGGGAAACCATTAGATCCATACGACGAAGGTGAATTAATCATTACTTGAATTGAAATAATTTCTTAAACACCTCCTTTCGATTTCAGATGCATTTCCTAAGAAAAGACCCATTACGGTCGAAGAACAAATTGCTACAGATTCCCAGGGTAGGAGAAGATTTCACGGAGCTTTTACAGGGGGATTTTCTGCAGGGTTCTTCAATACTGTTGGTTCATTAGAAGGCTGGCTCCCTGGTGAATTCAAAAGTAGTCGAGGTGAAAAACAAAAACATGTTGTACAAAACCCTGAAGATTTCATGGACGATGAGGATATGGGGGAGTTTGGGTTCGCACCCCAATCCATACGGGCTACAAAAGATTATGACAATACCAATAAAAGAAAACGAAAGGTAAAGTATAGATCACATAAATTCTAATAATAATTTAAAATTATGATACTAAAATTTCCTTTCACATAGGTGTTTACAGATGGTCCAATTCCAGGAGAACCAGTCTTACATACCTTACTCACAGCTGGTAATGAAACAGTTGGCCATCTTCTCTTAAAAAACATAGGAATCAAGGATAAAATCAAAACAAGAGAAGAAACAACATCCTCAAATAATAAAACTTATGGTTGTGAAATGCCTCATACATCTTCACTTCCGGAAGAAATTGAGATTAAAGACTATGAACTACCAGAATTTTACAAAACATTCTTGCAGAATCCTAAAAATGATACCTTCAGTTTAGGGTATGTAGGTTTAGACAAAAGTCATGTCAACTTATTCCGAAGTTCTGACCTCATTGTACAAGAAAAGAATAAAAAGTTATCCATAAGAGGGCAAGCGTTTGGAGTTGGGGCCTTTGAAACTGACGATCATGATATTTACGCTAAGGAAGATATGTCTAATTATGATTTTGAGATCACAAAGGAACAGGAAAAGCCAAAAAATAAAGCTATTAATTCTTCAGAAAGTGTATTGGATATATTCATTAAGCCAAAAGTGAATACATTTAGAAGGGAGATATATCCCCCTCCAGTTATACCCAAAAGTTTCACTGGAAAGCATAAAGTAAAAAAATCAAGGTTTGAGCCCCTAAAGCTACCTGAAGTGGAAAAAACGGACCGGAGGAATATTGATTCTACTCAACGAGCTCAACTATTAGGTGAAGAAACTAATGAAAATGTCACCGCATCGAAGACAATTCCATCCTCAGTTCGACAAGTGATTATGTGTTGGATAAATATGTGAAGAAGGAAATTAGTGAAGAAACAAATGAAAGTATAAATGCTACAACTAGTCAGGTATCAAAACAAAGAAGTAGTAGTTTTGATCCTAGCAGTCTTTGGAATGATCGTTTTGTATCAGGAGCTCAAGAAGATGAATCAACAAATATTCTAGCTCCTGTTAAAAGATATGAAAGTGATCATTACAGTAAAGAGATGAAAGATGCTGCAAAACTGAAAATGTACGGACCCCTGACAAGAATATCAGAAGATTGGCAACCATGTTCTTTATTGTGTAAGAGGTTTAATGTTCCTGAACCATTTTCTGAGTAAGTTGATAATTTTATTTATTCATTTCATAATTATTGTATTACTCGATTATTTATGCAACTTAATACTCTGCTTCACACTGCTCTGCATTTTTCAAACAATATTTTTATTATTGACCATTTGTAACTACCTGATAAGGCTAAATCATATCCCATTTAGCCTTCCAAATTCATTGAAAAATTTCTTTGCATAAGTAGTCAATATGAATGCATGATTAATCACAAATATAGTCCGTTCACGAAAGGTTGAGCCGTCGGTTGGCCATGGAAATTTGGCATATTCCACTTGTATATTAAAATTTAGGTTATGTTCTTGTCAGATTGATACGGCAATGTTGTCAATATTGCATAGAGTTTTCTCATAACTCGCAATCTCGTCGACGAGGCCGGTTACATTCGGCAACGTTGACTTTATTTTACGTTATGACAGCAAATCTGCCAACTTCAGATAAATAAAACAAAACGCCTACTATGTGCTCAACTTTCGTGAACGGACTATATGTATAGTCCGTTACCAGAGAAAGGTTGGACGTCGGTTGGCCATGGAAATTTGGCATATTCCACTGTGTATATTAAAATTTTAGGTATGTTGTCAATATTGCATAGAGTTCTCTGCTAACTCGCGAAGCTCGTCGGACGAGGCAGAATACATTCGGCAACGTTGACTTTATTTTACGTTATGAGAGCAAATACTGCCAACTTCAGATAAATAACAAACGCTACTATGTGCTCAAACTTTTGTGAACGGACTATACATATACTCCGTTCCGATGTCATTTAGCACAAAATGGGCCTTTGTTTATTTATCTGAGGTTGGCAGTATTTACTGTCATAACGTAAATTAAAATCAATGTTGCCGAATGTACCTGGCTTTTCTATTGACTAATGAAAATGAAATGAAACTCTCAAATAAATTTAAGATACCATTAGTTCCATTGTTCAAACAATGATATCATTATTCAATTCAAGTAGTAAATCTGTAATGTAAAATTTCAATCTTTTGTCGTCAGGTATATTTGAACTGTCTGAATTGAGTTATCTCAATTTGTTGATTTTTAAATGTAAATTGACATTGTGAGAAATCCGCGATTTGTGCTTTTTTCTTGACATTGACAACATAGCGTATCAATCTGACAAGAAAATAAAGAACATAATCTAAAATTTCAATATACACAGTGAAATATGCCAAATTGTCATGGCCAACCGACGGCTCAAACTTTTATGAACGGACTATACATACAGGGTTTCCCTTTTAAGTTGCCCTATTAGACGTTTTAGGAGAACTAGTGAATATTTCGCCCTGAAATTTCAGGTAGAGCCTTGGGGAGAAAGGAACTCTTCGCCCAAAATATTTTCAAGTCGAAGTGTTGCCACATCTATTTCGAACGCATTTCTACTTTCTTATTTCAAATGGAACTACCTATATTTTTATTTATGTATCGATTCAATACCAAATTCGCAGTATAATCTACTAAAAAAAATTCTCTGTCATGCACTGTTGCCAGGTTATGTACAAATTCTTGAAATTTTTTATGTCTGCATCGCCAATTTGGAAATGCAATATCTTGATTATTTTCTATGTGAACGAAACCAAACTCAGCAGTCTCATAATAAAGAATCCATGTGGTACATTCAGTATTTTTATACATCGTAAGGTTCGTCAAAGATTTAGAGATTTTCAAATGGAAACCCCAAATTTATTTTACAGCACTCGATTCAAAATAAAAAATTAATGGCAGTCTACCCTTGCACTAATTATTTATTTTGGATAGTTTTCGAATGAGATGAAAAATACTGAAACTTTCAGTATTTATAGTCATCATCTATGGACATAGTGCTCTGTGATTACAAGGTGAATTATCGGAGTGAATTCTATGGTTGAGGTCATGAGCATTGGGCCAGGATTCTTCTTCTTCTTCGCGCGGTGCCTTCCGGCCGAACTGAGGCCTAATTGCCCATTGTTCACCTGCATCGTTCTATAGAGACTCAGCTCCTCAGACACAAAGACAGAAATGTCGCGAGTCTGCCAGGAGTGGTCCCTCTCACCATAGGAATAGTAGGTGTTGGATTACCTAGGTGTGTTGACCTTAACTCAGTTGAGTTGCCACAGTTGAACAGAATATGCTCAACCGTTTCATCAGTGCTCCTGCATCACTCGTTAATCCCATTCTCTTCAAATGTTTGTTAAAAAGGTGACCAGTCAATGCACCAGTCACCAGACCGAGTTGTTTCCTCTCCAGCAACAGAAGTCTATTGACCTCAGGTCGCGAGGACGGTCTCTCAATGAGAATCCTCGACCACCTCAGGCCCACCCCCGCGCTCCATTCCGAGGAAAATTCCCTGTTCAGCCAGCTCCTGAAGAAGCTTCTGACAGATGTGCTACAGATTGGCAGCGCAGGCTCCGGACCAACAAATGCTTGTCCGGCTTCCCGCCTAGCCAGTTCATCTGCCTTGACGTTACCAGGTATATCCGCAGGATCCGGACACCAGATTACTTTCAAAAAGTTATCAGAGCCCAGCCCACGCAGAGCTTTCCTGCATTTTTCTACCAAAAGAGAGTCAACCCTAACATCAGATAGAGATTTCGGAGTTCCCTGAGTGTCGCAACATATGTAAATGTGCTGGCCAGAGTATCCCCTGCGAATATTTTCTAGTGCGCAGGCAAGAACCGCAAATAGCTCAGCCTGCACTATGGAACAGTCCTTTCCCAAAGGGATAGCCTGATTGAATGGGCCAGGATTACTTAATGCCAAAACAGTTCTCGGAATTTCATTCCAGCCATTCTTGGTAAATGTGAATAACGATTATTGAAGGTCCTACAGGTCCCGATAAATAATTTTTTGGCATTCCCCATGAATTGTGAAACAACCTGAATCGTGTTTGAATAACATGGGTAAATATTTTTCTGCGACATCCATGATCATCGAACACTTTTTATGATTTCAACCATAAAATCTACTTCAAATCTAATTTATCTTATAATCTTGGAGCCATTTCATCGTAAGCAGGGCCATAAATCATGACTATAAATTCGGAAGAATTTCAGTATTTTTCATCTCATTTGAAAACTATCAAAAATGAATAGTGTGAAAGGAGACTGCCATTCATTTTTTATTTCGAATCGAATGCTGTAAAATAAATGAGCGGTTGCCATTTGAAAATCTCGATATATTTCAATTTTAATTTTCACATTTTTGGAGCAGAATCTCCGAAAAACCTTATGATGTATGAAAGTACCGAATGTGCCACATGAATTGTGGGATTCTCTTGTACGAGACTGCTGAGTTTGGTTTCGTTCACATAAAAAATAATCAAGATATTGCATTTTCAAATTGGCATTGCAGATGTCAAAAATTTCAAGAATTGGTGCATAACTTGGCAACAGTGCACGGTAGAGAATTTTTTTAATAGATTATACTTTGAATTTGGTATTGAATCGATACATAAATAAAAATATGAGTAGTTCTATTTGAAAAAGGAAAGTAGATATGCGTTTTATATAGATGTGGCAACACTGTCTACTTGAAAATATTTTAGGCGAAGAGTTCCTTTCTCCTCAAGGCTCCACCTGAAATATTAGAAGGAAATATTCACTAGTTCTCCTAAAACTTCTAATAGGCCTACTTAAAAGGGTATGTATGTGTATTGTGTATGTATGTGGTAAACCCCAGAGTAGTGTTCTGGGACCACTCTTGTGCCTTCTGCACTTGTATTATTAATAACTATCTCACTTCAAAATCACCCCTCATTACCTTTCATCTACTCATCTGTAAAAACTATAAATATTTCATGAAGAATTTTTTTTCAGTAAGCCTTCAAGATCGCAAAGCAGAGTCAAAACGAAAAACCTAATATTTGAATATCAAAAACATCATGAAGAAAATGTTGCATTCAAGTCAGGACTGGCTCAAGTAACAACTACAAAAGAAGAAGTCCTATAAGCGATGATACCCAAATGGAAAATAAATCAACAAATGATGATAACCAAATTCAAAATGATCCACTAGTCGTCAATCAAGTAACAATTAATGAAGAAACTCTTGTAGAAGTTAAACAAGAAGTTATTGAAGAAAGTGGAAACAATGATAAAAACTCCCAAGAAGAATCAGAACCAGTTGAAAAAGTATTAGATATAACAGATAGACTTAATATTGAAGAGAAAGGTGATCTGTTCAGGGCAGTTTTTATGAGCAGTAGTGAGTCTGAGGAGGAGCCAGATAATGAGAATAACGAAACAGTACAGAAAAAAGATGATTTGGTTGAGTCTAGAGAAATGGAACTGAAGTCGAATATTCTTGGAGAAGACTTGCAGTTACCAAAATTAAACCTATCAAAGAAGGAATTTTGTCTGGTTTGAATTTCAAATCAGTACACACTTTCACAAAAACCCGTTGCTAAAATCGAAGAAGTAATAACTGAACACAAAATTGAGACAAATACGCCATCTAATACACACCAATCTGATCTTTATGGTCCAATATTACCACAGAAAAATTATATGGATAGTGTTCCCAGTAATTCAATCAGGATTTCTGAAAAATATTCTGATAGCAGTAGTGATGAGTGGGTGGAGAAGACAAAATTGAAAAATCCAAAAAGAAGAAGCAAAAAAAAGATAAATCTTCTCATAAGAAAAAACATAAACATAAAAAGAAAAAGAAACATTGAATTCGTTCAGATATTATATAGGAAAGTTTTAAAAATGTTCTACTTTACTTTATATTCACAACAGTCTGTAATATTGTAAATTATTAGGTTTATATTGAATATTCTGTGCGAAATCCAGAAACTTGTTTTAAATTCGTTTGAAAGTTATTCTGTTTTCATGATAGAGAAAATCAATATTTGGAATTTAACAAATACATAACAAAACTAACTTAAAAAAAATGTACTATGAAAAAACAATAATTGATCATTTGCTATTGAAAGTCTTGTAGATTGTTAAGGGGGTTACATCTCACTGCAACCTCCTCTATTATGCCCCCAATAGAGCTATTTTCGCAACAGTGCTATAGCTCACCACCCGTTCCAGAGCGTCAATGAACCTCAGTATCTGAGAAGGCTTCAAGGAGAGTAAATCCACGTAACTCCTATAATTCTAATATCTAAGACATTATTTGCCTAGACTCGCAATGTAACTAAGTGAAGAGGACAACACTCGTTAGTTTCTATTAAACCAATTCTCATAATATGTTTCTAGGATGACCATATATGAGGAGGCGTAACTTATTCTTACTGATATCCAAATATTTTTGGACGTTGCAGTTTTACAGTTCCAAAAGAACTTTTTGGAATGATTTCTCCAGAGTGCTTAACTTTCCATTTCTTTCTTCTCAAGAACTCATTCTCATATTAAGTGCATTTGCCTACACTGCATGAGTGTTCTAGGCCAGTAAATTATGTTCGTACTCCCTTTCTGGCTAGTGTATTAGCCCCTTAGGTTGCCTTGATTCCTGAGTTACCAGGAACTCACACTGAGGAGACCTTGTTGTTTTTGCCTACTTCATTGAGTTTTATTCAGCACTCCCATTTAGCAGTGAGATGTTGACATAGGAGTTCAGTGCTTTAATATCAGCTTGACTCATATATCATATGATATAGTTTTTCTTCAAATTTCTTTTTATGCATCTTTCGATTGCAAGTATAGTGTATAGTAGTTCTTGGCCCGTATACAGGATAGCTGGCACCTATCGTGGTTTTTAGAACTATCTGTATACGATTTGACGGTATTTACTTTGATGTTGTGGGTAGTGTTCTCCTTCTTCTATTCTCTTTCTCCCTAGCATCGAGTTTAAGTTTTTCTGGATGCTCTTTTTTTGAACACTCATTTAACCCCTTCACTGCTGAATTAGGAAAAGGAAAATCCAATGTGTGAGCCTATTAGGGAGCGTTGAAAACGGTCATCGCTATGCAATGGCTTACGTATACGTACGTAAATATGTTTGCCTGAACTTATCCACACTTTTCCAGCCACGGTTTTTGACGTGGATACTGTCGATGTTGGGATAGAGGACAATCGTGCGTTATTTAGTCAATGTTTGCCAAATGTCTCTCGTGTATGATAATGAGATTAATAGCAACTTACACTGGATAAAACACGAAGAAATGATTTGGTTTTTATTAATAATTATCAATATCTATCTTCTTTTTTTAGTGTCCGTCGAAGTATAAGAGACAAATTAAAAACTGACCAGCCACGGTTTTAGCGAAAACTGTGTAGGAGGGTTATCCGGGGCGGCGCTTTCTCAATTTTTTTTTCATAGTATTTTAAGCACAGATATCAAATCTAATAGGACATTTTTCGAGCGCCCGTCGAAGTATGAGAAAAAAATTAAAAACTGAGCAGCCAGTTACGGAGCTACGGAGTTGAAATTCCCAAAAAAATTGGTTTTTTGACATCTTCGTTCGATTCAGAAACTTTTTGACTCATGTAATTTTTTCAAACAGTAAGATATATCTTAACTGTTTTCGAGTAAAAAAATATTAAACGATTGTATGCATTCGCTGATGAGCTTAAGTTGAGTCTCAAATGACGAGCTATCAAAATAAAAGCAAATTTTGGGCATACCTATCGAGTATTTCTATTATTTTTCTATTTATCGAATAACATACAATCGTTCAATTATTTTTCACTCGAAAACGGTTTAGAGATACAAAAAGTTTCAGGAGTCAAAAGGTTTTTGAATTGAAAGAAGATATCAAAAATTGATTTTACGGGATCAGTTGCGTACCGCAAAAAAGGGTTGTGAAGAAAAACGAGACATTGCTCCGGAAAAGAAAATACCCTATAGATTCTAGTTAAGATTCACGACGTGGCAGTGATGGAGACGGTTGAAAATAGCTCGCATTCCAAATTTGGACTGAATATCTCAAAAACTGCAGGGAGTTATGAAGAAAAAACCAACTTTTTTGGAAATTTCAACACCTTTAGCTCCATAACGAAGCTTTTTTGAGCATCTGAGCTGAGAATAGATACGACGGCGTATTAGTGCCACTGCAATGAAATAAAATATGCCAATTTATATTTTTCAATCTGTCAATTGACAGATTAAAAAGTGTCAATTGACAGATTAAAAAGTGTCAATTGGCAGATCAAAATATGTCAATTGACAGATTAAAAGTGTTGATTGACATACTTCCCTATAACGAACGTCTGTATAACGAGTTTTCCTGTATAACGTATTTCGTATTTGCACCTTGAATACAAATTCCATATTAAATACACGAAGTTAATTCTCTCTATAACGAAATATTCAAAGAACATCATTCTTTCAATGGGTATTGGTAGGAAGGTATAAGGGTGGGTTTTTTCCGGACGTACTTCATAAATCTCGACCTCAAACTAAATCATTACGGCGGTCTAGAGAGATCCTTCTGAAACAGTTTCAAAGGCACCCCTGATGGCTGTTTGGTTTCAATCTAACCATTACGTTACGTGTGAAAAGTTGTGCGAAATGTCTAAAAGCAAGTGCTTAAGTTTGAATAATAACTTAAATTTATCAGTGGAGTCGACCGCGACATTGCCGACTATAGAAACAAATTTTCTGTATAGCGAAATTTCTTTTTTTGCGGATTTAACGCTTTCGTTATAGGGAAGTTCCACTGTATTTTTTTCCATCGCAATGGCACTAATACGCCGTCGTATATCTAGAGTACCGCCTCTGCTAAATGTATATTTAACCTCGTGTTTATCACATCCCATTGATTCTATCAGATGCTTCATTATAATCGAAATGTCCAACAAATTGTTTGAATTATTGAACAGTTACCTGAAAGTAATTTATCCCCGAAATATTCTGAGAGGCTAAAAAGATAAATTAAAAAATATTTAAATAATTAATTCACTCAAGTTCACTTAATTAATATAGATAGATAGCATATTTATTCATATCGATATTCGGAATTTAATGGTACCTAACATAAATATTAATAAAGAGCTGATTATGGTTGACGATGATGAGAGCAGTCTTTACATCTCAATTACTTCAGCCGAAAATCCGAGAAGTGTTGGATAAACATGGAGGATGTAATTACGAAATATTTAAAAAATATTTTTTCTACAAACAATCAAAAAATGACAAGGTTCGCGCATTGGCAAGAATATGCGAAGTGACCCTTTTTTTCATTTCCTTCGTTACTATGACACCGTGCGCGAAGTAGTGTGCGAAATACTTACTTCGCACACTGCATGTAAACTATATGGGATTTTTATATTTTAACTTGGTAAATTTCTTGAAATCCACGTTTTCTTTAACATTGAGTGTTGCTTTCAACATAGAATATAAGGTAACGCGGACCAACATTGACATTGGTATAACATTGACACAATTTCTAAATCTAATCGAAAATGTGACTGCATTGGTAGCCATACCGTTTTCTCCTTATGGTGCTCTATTACCATCCGACGGCTTTGTATATACGTAATGCGCATGCTCCGCAGCCAACTTTTGGATTCATAACGGCTGCTTTTAACAGCTGATGTTCAAAGTGTTACCAATATTGCATAGAAAACTTTGTGAATTTTGAGTCAACAGGCCCGAAGTTTTGGTGTTTAAGGTAATTTAAGAGACACAGAGCCGGTATTATTAAATGCAGTGGTTGCAGTAATTGACGAACCGACGATGAATATAGAGGAATGCATTTTTTTAAAGTGCCCTGCATTAGTGGAGTTACCAAAATTTATTAGTTTAGTATCATTACCTTGGGAAAGAGGCGTGCTTATATTTAGTTTTGTATGTAATTCCTAGCTTAAGTACCAGTTTTTGATAATAAGGTTCCCACATTATATTATCTTGTATTATTCAGAATAAAAATATGATTTCTTTAAAAACAACATAGTTTTCAGACTGTTTTACCCAATAAATACTCAGTTTTGCAGAAAAATAAGGTAAAATGGTTCGTCTCTGCCTAAAAAGACCTTAAAACAGATTTATGTGTGTCGATGTTGCTTAACGATTCTTTAACATTGACTTGGGCTTCAATTTATATGGGATGTCAATGTTGTACTATTCATAGGGTAACATTGACACCGGACAAAATTAAAAAAAAATTTTTTTTGGATAAAGTAAACATTAGAACATTACGTACATCATTGCTTGGTATTACTACATAGTATGCCTATCTCAGAAAATTTTCAGAGATTAAATAAAAAAAATTCCGATCTAAAGAAGAAAGAAATTATGAAGTTATGTCAATGTTCGCCCCATTTACCTTATTGCCCATAGTTATAATACCTTATTACTTGATTTGGAAAAAACAGTTCAAACTAGTTCAATATTTTTTTCATATTAAGCTAAGCGTTTGTAGAAAAAATTTTGTTTGCATCTCATGCGCGAAATACTTTGGTGATCTCGACTATTTTTTTAACTCGGCTGCGCCTCGTTAAAAAAATCAGTTCTCGATCACCAAAGTTGCATTTCGCGCACTAGATACAAAAATAACTATTGTCTGTTCGTAGTGAACCCTCAAAATTCTGTCCGCTATAACTCTCTCCCTAGAATTGGGAGTGTTGGGACAACTACATGTTTGTGAAGGGGTATTCCAATAAGAGGTGTTATTTTAAATAGCCCGATTTTTCGTTAGATGTCAAGTTTGAAGCTGTCATTTTTTTTTGACGAGTAGAAACTACACACTAATAATAAAAATGGAACGATACACGTTTCAAGAACGCACTGAAATTATTGCAATTCACTACCGTAAAACGGGGATACTTTGTGACAGTTTTGAGGTTTTCACACATTTTTAAACACTTCTTGAGCAGATAAAAGGTGAAAAAAATACACAGTAAATATCTGTCCTTTCGGTACACAATGAGAATATAATATTGTTGAAAAAATATTTTGATATAGTCTTTTTCGAATTTGAATTTGTCACAATTTTACCCCGTGCTTCGGGGTAACATTGTGACAAAGCACAACACAATAATACCCCTGCCTTTTGAGTATAAAATTACTAAAAATTAATAAAAGTATGTGCTCATATTTTTGAATAAAAGAAATGAATTAACTTCAACTTTCATTGAAAACAAAAATCAATATTCTGAACAAGAACGAAAACATGTAATGGGCTCAAGTAAGAGTTAATATTAAGATGAGAGTAGGCATAAAACTAGACTCCTCACAATTTTACAAACTGCAGAATTTTCCTGGGATTACAAAATTTCTAAGTGATCAGGCAAGCCTCGTAATGAAATTTTTCCCTTTTTTCTCTTTTCCTTCAAAATTTGTTTTAGTTGCCAGTAGTCAATTACGCAAAAATCCTCAACTTGTGGCAAAATGGAATTCTTTATTATTCGTTGCTCTTCAAAAGCTTATACTGCTTTTAATATTTTCTGCAGCCTTTTTTTAAAATCTTGTACCTACCAGCTTTTTCAGCAACATGGGATTTCTGTGAGCTTTTGCTCCCAAGCGTCTCTTATATGTTTGAGGCATTCTGCCAAGATTTTGGTCGCAGTCTACATGCAAAAAATTTTAAACAAATCATATGTAATTATTTGGAAAACGTTGTGACATGTCACAATGTTACCCCATGCTGCGAACTTTTTTTGTTTTCTTCGAAAAAAATATATTAAATCAATGATTCTTGACTATAATTTCGAATAAATATAATAACTACAGGAGCAAATGAACCTATTTACGATTTTAACTGACAATAATTCAGATTTGGCTGTGCAGACGAAAGTTTCCGGCTTTTGAAAAAATCGACAGAATCGGTATGCTCTTCTCATGGCAGTCTACAAGCTACTAGAGAGGCCTACCACACTTATCAAGATATATTTGATTGAACTGAGATATGTGCTGTCGCCCGGTGACAGAAAAATTCTCTATGCGCGCGAAATTTGGAAAATATTGGGCAGTTTGTTTCGATTTGCGTATTGTCACAAAGTTACCTACTAATCACAAAGTATCCCCAATTTACGGTATAATAATTATGAAAATTTGGTAGAGACGGTTCATAAAAATCGAACATTTTTGGGTCGTCGTGAAGCACCTTGTCGGACCGCAATAAAAAAATGGGTGGAAAAATTCGAGCTGTTGGGACAAGTTAGTGATGTGGAGAATAAAACCCGTACACTTCACTCAAGAACAGCCGAGAATATTGCTGCTGTATACGAAAGTGTTGAAGAGAACCCAGGTTTGTCCAATCTTCGTCGTTCTTTGGAATTAGGCATTCCACAAAGGTCATTACACCTACCGTATTTTGCCAAGCATTGGATCTTAAGGTTTATAAAATTCAGTTAACATAAGAACTCGTGTCTTTCCTGATCGGGTTTCCGGAATTCCGAACCGTGTTATCTCTCACAATTGGCCACCGAGATCTTGTGATTTAACACCTTGCGACTTCTTCCTTAGGGCCACGAAAAAGAGAAGCTCTACGCCAATATCCCAGCGTCGATTCAAGACCTCAAAGATAGAATTCGTGAGGCTATCGAGGACATAGGGCAGCCACTTTGCAATTTGGTTGTGGAAAATTTCATTAAAAGGAAAAGGTCCTGTAAGCGTAGTCATTTGGCTGATGTTATTTTCCACTATTAACGGCATAGCTTCTTCTTATAAAAGAAATAAACATTCGATCATTTATATTGAAAAATGTCATTTTTCATTGAATATCAAAATAACTCCTCTTATTGGAAAATCCTTTATGTTTACGGTCGGCCATAGGCCGGGCGTACCCAAATATGATAATTTCCGGAAGGAACTACTTCAAAACTTCGAATTTTCAGGTTTTATTCGATATTTGGAAGGGACAGACGAATTCATGAATGAATGGAATGAAAGCAATAGACATCACGATATTCAAATTAGATTTATCGTTTACCCAATATGTTCAGAAGCGCAAAAGCTTATGACTTCACGTCAGTGTTTCCTTGAATTTTATTTAAAAAGTACTCCGAGGAAAAACTTCGAACTTAAAAATATTTTCAATATAGGAACATACTTTTGAAATTTTGTAATGATAATTTTACCCGGAATTTATAGAATGAACGGTGTCTGAGATATGCATGCATAACAGAGGTGAATCATCCGATTTATACATAGGTACGTAACTTAGACTAAAGACTTTAGTCTGAGATCAGGGCACATTTTTTTTCAAGCACTGAACAAACATGTTTTCAGCATGAATAATACTGATATGTGGATTATTCGACTTCTTGATGACGAATTCGTCGTCAAATTCAATTCTGTCCATGGGGCCGTCCGGACGTTAGCACGATAACTTTCGAAGAGATTGTTCTAGAGACTTGAGATTTTCAAGGTGAGTTCGGTTCCCAAATGCCTCAGTTAAGTTCTTTAACCAGCCGAACAAGGTGTTCCATAAAATATTGCCATTCAAAACTTTTGTTCCTCAATATCTCAGACAAAACGAAACCAATCGGTAGAAATGTTGCGACCACATGCAAGATGGTCATAAAAAGCCCCATGCAAAATTTTGTGGCCATAATGTTAACAGAACCATAGAGAATTCAATTGGAATATGAAAAAAAGAAACTTCATATTTCCATAACAAGATATCCGATTCGAGTAAAATTTATTTTGTTAATGAATATTGAATAACTGAACGTTCATAAAATGTTGAAGAAGATCGCATTTTCGAACCATAGAGAATTCAATTGAAATATTGAAAAGAAGAATCTCCATACTTCCATAACATAAGTTGACCACGCGACTCTGTGCTCTAATACTAATTTTTGAGCTTATTGTTTGAGGAACACCTCACGATCAGTTTTTTTCTAGATGCACATTGACTGAGCTTATGTCTAAATTCTATAAAAAGTGTCATAGGTCAAGTTTAATTTTTTTTAAGATAGTTGAAAGCATTCTTACCTGTCCTGAATAAAGGTGACAAAAACCTTTCACAATTTTTCTTTGTATAAATTTTTCCAGCGCTAGATTCTAACCTAAGTATCGTTTGCATTTGATGGAAAAATTTCAAGGAACTTCTCTGTTGATCGTAACACTAGTTGAAAGGCCTTGTTCTAGCTTATGGAGCCTATATGGCTGAAAATAATCGAAAAATTATCATACAGTTATTAACATACCAAAAGTTATATCTTTCTTTCTTTAGTCTAAGGTAAGTAACCTTTAGTCCTTATTTAAACCCTTTAAAGCATCGTGTGCCATACAGGGTGTCCCATTACTCGACGTCAACCCGGAACCGGGTGAAAAGGCAAGTAATGCTGGTTATCAGAAAAATATAAAAAAAAATCTAAGTTGCATGATTTTAAAATAATGCGCATTTAAAAAAACACGCAAAATTCCACACCCTGTGACAGTCTTTTCGCTCCTGTTGCCACAAATATCAACTTTTTCCAACTTTTTTCTTTGCTGTGTAATGCTGTGTAATGCTTGTCTAAACTGTAATCAAAATTTTGATACCAGCTGATCTAGGTTTCATATAAATAGGGCTTACTTCTCAGAAAAAAAATTCGAAATAAACAATCGCCTAGTTTCAACTGACTGTATTGAAAAAAAAATGTACTACGTAGGTTTGGCATGTTTTTTCAAAAGTTGGCGCATTTAGTGAGGATTCCAAAAAGGTATAATACTTTTTTAATTGCAGCTGCCGTAGTTCAAATTTATTTTCGATTGCCTTTGAATACACTTTTTCGTTAACTGCTTCCCAGTAATAGAGTCCACTGGGTTCAAGTCCGGTGAACGGGCCGGCCACGAGATTGGACCAGAACGTCCGATCCATCTTCCGGGAAAAAATGTTACCAGAAAAAAAATTTCAGAGAAATTTCTCAGAAAAATTTTTTCTGGAAAAATTATTTTCTCTGCAAATTATTTTTTTTTTTAAAACATTTTTTCCCGGAAGATGGATCGGACTTTCTGGTCCAATCTCGCGGCCGCCCGTTCACCGGACCTGAACCCATTGGACTCTATTACTGGGAAGCAGTTAACGAAAAGTGTATTCAAAGGCAATCGAAAATAAATTTGAACTACGGCAGC
The DNA here is from genome assembly GCA_013421045.1 of Propylea japonica. Taxonomy (NCBI): domain Eukaryota; kingdom Metazoa; phylum Arthropoda; class Insecta; order Coleoptera; family Coccinellidae; genus Propylea; species Propylea japonica. The sequence continues at coordinate 49,822,667 of CM024239.1, forward strand.
TATAATTAAACAAGTATTATACCTTTTTGGAATCCTCACTAAATGCGCCAACTTTTGAAAAACATGCCAAACCTACGTAGTACATTTTTTTTTCAATACAGTCAGTTGAAACTAGGCGATTGTTTATTTCGAATTTTTTTTCCGAGAAGTAAGTCCTATTTTTATGAAACCTACAGCAGCTGGTATCAAAATTTTGATTACAGTTTAGACAAGCATTATTCAAGGTTACACAGCAAAGAAAAAAGTTGGAAAAAGTTGATATTTGTGGCAACAGGAGCGAAAAGACTGCCACAGGGTGTGGAATTTTGCGTGTTTTTTTCAATGCTCATTATTTTAAAATCATGCAACTTAGATTTTTTTTTATATTTTTCTGACAACCAGCATTACTTGCCTTTTCACCCGGTTCCGGGTTGACGTCGAGTAATGGGACACCCTGTATATGGCACATATCAAAAAAATTTTTTTTCAATTCAGCTTAATCTTGCATAGTACAACCCTTAGACAAAGGTTTCTAAGGTACAGCCTATATCTGGCACATTCATAAGAAGAAGTGTGATACACGCAGAGGTGCTGTACTGAGTAGAACCCCTACAAAAGTCGTTGATTTGTCCATTCTTACTGAATCTTGTTTGGGCGAGATTTCGATGATATCTCTGGTCCGTTTTTTATTATTGAAAAGTGATTTTTGCGTACGAAAAAATTCTTGGTTCATAGTAATTTTAAGAATCTATTTAGGTAAGTTTCAATCATTTTATAGAAAAAAACAAAACACTTCGTTCATTATTATTATATGGATTCTTGGTTTTCACAATGAAAAATATAATTTATCAGAAGAGGATGAACACATGCAGTAGTAATACTAGGATCGGTATCTGATGAACCATACGCCCTTCAGATACGAAGATGGTCATAGCAGATGCTTTTTTACTGCCGAAAACTAACTAGACAGACAGGGGAAGACCAAGTGCAACACATGTATGAAAATTAGCAGAAAAAAGGAGCAACAAAGAAAACCCCCAAGGAAGACGTGCTAAAGGATGTCTGATCATTTACCGCATTGGCTGGAAACAGATCGCATGCGATGCAAATCGCCAGGCTGCTCAGGGAAAACTCATATAATTTGTTCAAATGCCAAATTCCATTGTATTTTACGAAGACAGGAACTGCTTCCTTTGTTTTCATACTGAATAATTTTTTTCGATATTCCTTATATTTTCTTGTTGCATGCTGTTTCAAATGTGGCACAAACCAGTTTTTTCGAAATACATTTCAAAATTTCGAGTATAAATTTTTTTGAGTATTTTCAGGGTCAACCTGAGATCAAATTCTTTCCGAATCATTCATGTGGTAAAGGGTTAAGGATACCGCTAATTGGCAAAATTTGACGAATTTTTGAGATCAGTAATCGCGATTGAACCTAGGAATTTCCATATTCGACGAATTCCTTTCATCAAGAATCAGAGTAACGTTACACCATTTCGTTAAAGTTATGATGCCGGTGCGAAAATTCAATGTATTGTCTGCAATTATTACATTTCCGGTACGGAATGAATGCAATTTGACGAAACCTTGCAGCGTTAGTAAATAAACGGAAAATAGAGGTGATATTTTCAATATTGAAAAAGGTTGCGACATATTTGCCACCGCGGAAATTGTTATGTGATCCGATCCGATCGGATTGCTGCTGCCGACAACGGCAGGGGCGTAGCGAAGATTTCCGTGAGAGGTGTAAGTACTCTAATAGGGATGTTGACTCATGTTACGAATTCATATAAATTGAGGTTTTCCTCATAAAAGGAAGTTTTTGCAATCCTAAAACCATTTTAGTGATCTTATTATTCTCGTTAAATTAAATGCAGCTGATTTAAATTATGTTATTTATTATCAACTATCACGTGACTGCGAACGCCAATCATAGGTAGTTGACGTCACTACCCAATATTTTCATTGCAATTCGAATGTTCTGTGCTCAGATCAACAAAACATTCATAATGCCGTATTTCAGAAAACCTCCAATCACCTTGATTATTGTGCAATTTTCAGTTCATTTTAGACATAAAAAAACATCGACTTAATTCAAAATCAAATTTGATCCGAACTTATGAAGTTGAAAGCTGGAAGAGAACAGAATAGTTCAATTATTAGTTACAAGAACGATAATCTACAATTTCCTTCATAATGGAGGATTCATCAAGGGTAAAAGTAGTAACTCACTATTATTGATTCCCTGATGGTCGCAAGTTTCTTTGCTGAAAACAAGGATTTTTATGCAGCGGAGCTTAGAAACGTGAAATCGTCTTTGTAAGTATCAACCTTTTACTCATATTCATTAATTCAAATAGAAGAAACACCTTATTATAGCATTTATAGATCGACGTATTCATTTTGAGGGCTTAGATTCAACTTTTTCACAAGGAATCAGGCAAAATCAGTTCGCTTTGACAAAATTCAAAGTTGGTTTATTGGATATTGACGTAATCATTATAACGTGACAAAATTGAGCATTTCTGCGGGAATTTCGAATTGTCTTTTCATTTACGTATTTTTTTATTGGCATTTTATTATATTAATTTTTTCGTGTTTGTATAGGGTTTATCTTTAAATAAAATAAATTTCAAAAAGTAGTCAACATCCCTATTCCATTAAATTACTGTGTAATAACTAGAGACCGGATTATATGCATTTGCATATGCTTTTGCATATTTAAGACATAGTTAGCTGTATTTGCATATTTTAGCTGAAAATCCAGTATGATGCATATTTTCTTCCCTGCGTTCCGAAATGCGATAAAACTGCTGCGAATCCGACCAAAATCTACAAAATACAGTGGAACTTCCCTATAACGAACGTCTGTAGGTATAACGAATTTCTAACAAGACATTGCACATTGAATCCAAATTCCATGTTAAATACACCCTCTAAAACAAAATATATTCTCTCTATAACGAATATTCAAAGAACATCACTCTTTGAATGGGTATTGGTAAGAAAGTATAAGGGTGGGTTTCTTTCCCAAATTTTTCCGGATGTACGTAATAAATCCCGACCTTAAACTAAATCATTACGGCGGGCAGAGAGATCTTTATGAACAGTTTTAAATACACCCCTGGCTGTTTGGTTTCAATCTAACCATTACGCTAGTGTGAAAAGTTGTGCGAAAATGTCTAAAAGCAACTGCTTAAGTTTGAATGATAAACTCAAATTTATCAGTGGAGTCGACCGCGACTATAGAAACAAATTTTTCTGTATAACGAAATTCGTTATAACGAATATTTTAGGATATCATACATGTCAAAATACTATGTTTTTACTGTCAGCCATATTTATTGATTTGTATTTATTATTATTTTCTGAGTGCTCGTTCTACTTGAACGAGTGCTATATCGTTCTGCCCAAATGTGTGTAATTTTCGAATTTTGAGCCGAAAATGGCCTCACACGATAGGGCTAGACTCACTAATGACGAATTCGTGGTCAAATTCAATTAAAAAAAATTCAATTCTGTCGGTGGGGCCGTCCGGCTGTCCGTTAGCACAATAACTTTCGAAGGGATTGTCCTAGAGGCTTGAAATTTTCAGGATGAGTTCGGGTCCTAAATTGCTCGGTTAAGTTCGTGAACTAGCCAAATCGTTTAAGATGTTCCATAAAATATGGCCATTCAAAATTGTAATATTGTTCCTCAATATCTCAGAAAAAAGAATATCATTCGAAGTGAAATGTTACAGACAAATGGAAGATGCTCATAACAAACCTCACGCGAAATTTTTTGGCCATAGTGTGAACAGAAACATAGAAAACTCAATGGAATATTGAAAAGAAGAAACTTCATATTTCCATAAGAAGGTATTCGATTCGAGTGAAATTTATTTTGTGAATGGAGGTCGATATACTGAATGTACCTACATTCAAAATCTTGTGGCCATAGTGTTAACAGAACCATAGAAATTTAGTTGGAATATTGAAAGAAGCATTTTTATATTTCCATAAAAGACATCCGATTCGGAGATCGAGATATACTGAATGTTCAGTCAAAATTTTGGAGCTGAATTCTATTGTATATAAGGTTGTGATACTTCATTGAAATCAGAAGAAAAATTGCAATTTAGCAAGTTAGTGTTCAATCTCAACAACAATGCTCTAAAAAATTTGAATACGCCATTGGCTTATTTGTAAAAAAATTTCATAGGCAGTTTTAATTTTTTTCATCTCATACAGGGCCTTAGAAATAATAACATATGCAAAATGCACAATTTCTTTTTCGCTCTGTATTTCATGAACAAAAGTAATTTCAATATTTCTGTTTGTAACTTCAATTTTCAAATCTCAATTTTGATAATATCTGAGATACAGATACAGTGCAGTCTCAACCAAATGGGACACAGTGTACAAAAAATTCAAGCCTTCAGCTTGTTCGCAACAGAAAATATTCGAGTTCTTTCGATTCTAAATGATACATTCGTTCAAAAACCTAATATTTTTCCTCTGACCTCGACGTGCAATCCTCATGGCAACCGTACACGAAGAATTCAGAAGGACTACGAGAAATTTCAAAACTCTACTGGAACGTAGAAACATAGAAATTCCAGTATATCAAATGTATGTCTTGTGCAAAATGAGATGTATTTTAATCAAAGGTTTATATACAATTCATTAGAGGTAGAGGTCGTCAGAAAAATGTTGTAATCAACTCGGTTATTAATCTGGCAACTAATGGTCTCGAACTTTCGCTAAGCTCACACGTTGAAATATCTTGACCATTAGTCGCTGTCTTTAATAATCTAGTTGATTAAATAACTATTAAATTGATATTTAATATATTTCGAGTTCGAAATGCAAACCTATTTTGAATATTCTCGTTCTAATCATTGAAATAAAATATCATTATAATCATGAATGACAGGAATATGCATTTCTTTTAGAAATTTAGATTTATGAGGATACATATGAAACCAGATAATTCCAGACGCAAACTAATGAATATTGATGGGTTAATTTCTGCATAAATGCAATAACATTGTCTGATTATTGGGTCTGACCAGTTCCCGTTTCAGGAATTTTAAAATGTAAAAAGTAAGTCGAAGGTCTAATCTTATCTAAGTGCTAATTCGATCGATTGAATCTGAAAAATCAATTCTCAACATTTGATGTAGAATATACAGAACGTGTTATAAGAATATTATAGAGTTATCGAAACCCATCTAAAGACCTAACTTTATTTAAGGATCCTGCAATAAAAGATCCCTTAACGTTGGTCTAACCTTTGAGCTATCGGAAAGACTTATTTCCTGTCAACATTATTCAGGCATTTCCTTTATTTTGACACTTGTGATAATTCATGTGTTGCCGAAGGTACTTAATTGAAATATCCGGAAAATAGAATTTTTTGGACCAAAAGACAAATTTCTGGAAGTCTGCGAGCCCAAAAAAGCTGTTTTCGAGCGTGTTGCGTCCAATATGCAAACTTTTGATAACTAATTTTATATGAACTATTACCCGTTAGTTCGTTGCTATGTTAATGATCAACTGTATTTTTCAAAATCATACTTCCCGGAGAAAAAGGGCGGTTGTCGAAAAATAATTTTTTATTGAATGAAATTGTCCATTTCTCACTTCTTCCCACATTTCAGCATTGAAGAAGGAATTCTTTGTCACACTTCTCCCAATAATATCACTATTTATATTTATCGTCATTAGTGAATCTGAGACATTTATTTTCAATCTCGCTATTAATTTTTTCACAAAATTTTCATAATACATTATATCAAATTCTCTACTGACTCTCCACTACTAACGAATTTCAAATTGATCAGTGCGCCAAAAAAAGTATTTTACCAGGTTACATACCTGGCACCAGACATAAAATAACCCAAAGGATGAGAGATCGGTCAAAATAAGGAACTTTTACTTAAATAGGGTCATCCTAAAGTTGAGTAAGGGAGGCTTTTATTTTATTGAAGGCCACCTTAAAATCTTTTTTGATCCGCATGAGCAGATTCTTTCTTTCGACGTATCTACATACACAAAATAAATGAATCTATAAGAAACAGTTTTTGGGGAAGAAAGATACCTACCGGAAGAGAAGCACCCTGGAGGAATATTCCAGGAATGGATAATTCCAAAAAGTCATTTTCGGATCTTTGAAACTGGAAGGTCCAAAGATTATTTGGATCCTCACAAGCTTTCTTACAGACATCTTCAAACGAAAAATATGATGAGAATAGGAAACTGACCACTGTAGATTATGTGCATAGATGAAAATAAACTCTATGATTATGTGGGAAAGAGGGGGAAAGTTCTGTTCAATTAGTTGAAGAATACCTCGCTATCGCGAACCTGCGCAAAGAATATCTTGGACAGGAGGAATTATAGGAAAAACGCGGATAGAGCCTCCTTGATGACCACAAAATTTTGCACGAGGCATCTTGCATGTGGCTGCAAAATTTCATTGAATTGGTTACGTTTTGTCTGAGATATTGAGGAAGAGAAATGTTGAAGGCCATATTTTATGGAACACCTTTACGATTTGGCTGGTTAACAAACTTAACCGAAGCATTAGGGAACCGAACTCACCCTGAAAATTTCAAGTCTCTAGGACAATCCCTTCGAAAGTTATCGTGCTAACGGACGGACAGACGGTCGCTCGAACCCACGGACAGAATGGAATTTGACCACGGGTTCGTCATCGGGGATTTGAACCCTATCGTTTGAGCCAAAATTCGAAAATAACGGACATTTAGGAAAAACTATATAACACTCGTATAAGTAGAACGCTCAATAAGAACCGTGAACTTATAGCTAATACAATTTTAAAGTTCATTCATTGACTTCGAAGTAGAATTAAAAAGCACAAATTCCTTGGGACATTGTTGCTATCCAGCAGATAGATAAATAAATAAATAAGGTAATATCCTTTGTTTACTACAACTTGTATCTCTTCAACTAAATGACAGGAGCTGAATGAAAAGTCTCAATGTCAACATCATGAAAGCAATTGTTTGTTGTTTTATCATTAATCATAATCATTCGATTTGTTGGTATTTCAGGAAGTTTCTATAAAATTGTTTACTATTTTTAATTCACAATGTCATGAATCGCTTATACTTGAATTTTTTTAACTACAGTATGTAACTAGCTATTATTATGGGAAAAGTATGCCTGGATTGTATTTTTCAATCAATAAAAGTTATGTTGTTACGTGAAATTCTGATAATGGAACATCATTGATATACAGTGGAACTTCCCTATAACGAAAGCGCCAAATCCGCAAAAAAGAAATTTCGTTATACAGAAAATTTGTTTCTACAGTCGGCAATGTCGCGGTCGACTTCACTGATAATTTTAAGTTTATCATTCAAACTTAGCACTTGCTTTCATATATTTTTAGCACAAGTTCACACTAGCAAATGATTAGATTGAAACCAAACAGCCAGGGGTGTATTTAAAACTGTTTCAGAATGATCTCTCTGCCGGCCGTAATGATTTAGGTCGGGATTTATTACGTACGTCCGGAAAATTGCGAAAAAAAGTCACCCTTATACCTTCTTACCTATTCTTACCCATTCAAAGAGTAATGTTCTTTGAATATTTCGTTATAGAAAGAACTTACTTACTTCGTTTTAGACATTGGATTCAAGGTGCAATGTCTTGTACGAAATTCGTTATACAGAGAAATTCGTTATAGACGTTCGTTATAAGGAAGTTCCATTGTAGTATTATTTGGGCTATTTCCATCATTTTCCTTCATCACGTATTCAACATTTCATAAGGCATCATTGGGAAAACACTTCAGAATCTTAACTCTCAGAAAAACAATTTTTTTCGTCAACCATCCAGGAAGTGATACTCATAGAAATATACATAATATGTATATATTTCTATGTGATACTTCGCTTTTTCTTTGAGAAAAGTAGCATTTCCCGGCCTGATTCGGACGTAGGTACCATAGACAAACTAAAAATTAGATGAGCCACTCGTATCCGCGCCATCTGTCGGAGGAGAGACTAATACACGAAAAAATTATTTTCAATTTGATAGTTAGATGTCGTTGCATTCATGGAAATCCTATCGAGAAAATAGTAAGTATGTAAATCATTTTTATCAAAAAAACTTTGAATTGTCAACTGACACAAGGAGTGGTTTGACACGTTCTTTTGAAATATAATAAATTTCGATATGCCTGCAAGAGTGAAGATGTGCTGTGTTATTGGATGTGAAAATCGAGATGCAAGAAGGTAATTATACAATATATATATATATATATCTGTTACCTATAAGAATTAGATAGTTTTCAAAAAGTTTTTCATGTATTGAATAAGTTTAGTCGGTAAATACTCATATTTTGTATTATTGAATTCATTATTGTTAGTTTTTGAAAATGTTTTCAATGCAATTATTAGTTTATTGATAGATATTTATGAAATAAATCTGTATTTTCAATTGGTGATACCTATTTCAGTAATAAATTTTTATTCTATCCAGAATTTGATTATTGATCCTAATTCTCGATTCCAAAAAAAAAATCAGATGAAAGTGCAGTATTATTTTCATGAAAATAAATTTCCTCACTCATCGATAACTTGCACGAATCCATTTGTGATTTCCTTTTGGAAATTGAATTTCAAAAAACTTTTTGCCTCTTGTATATGGTGTACCTACCTATTCAAAAGGTGCACTACAGAATTCTTTTAAGGCAACTTTACGATACAGATTCCTTTTTCAATTGAGCTTGTTTCACGAATTAGTAATGTTGTACAAAAACAGATGGCGTTGAAGCTTGTTCTACTAGTGTCTCATCTATTCTCTGTTTAGTTAGTCTATGGTAGGTGCCTACAGAGACTTGTCTCTGGTACCTACTTCCCGGACCCGGAATAAAATATGATATGAATGAATGCAATTGATCTATTCATTAGCAACGAAATAACGGATGATAATTTATAATGAAATTACTTGTCAAAGTTTGCATGTTTTTCATCGCAAATCACAATAATTATTTAATTCGATAGTGTTTCTTCACGGCTGCAAAAAAATTGTGTACGCAACTAAAGGGTTTTCCAATAAGGGGTATTATTTTGATATTCAAAGAAAAATGCCATTTTTCATTATAGAGAAGAAGCTGTGCCGGTAATAGTGGAAAATAACATCAGGCAAATGACCACACGACCACACTTTGCTTAGTCTGAAAATAATCTGCGGAGCGAGCAAGATTATCTGTGACGTCATGACATTTGTTGTAGAGTGAAAATAATAAAAGAACGCTCAGGCGCAAAGGCTTGTCAAGTCAAAGGAATTCGTAACCTCAAAATTATTATTTGCTATTTTCGCTCTGAAACGGTGTCTCTGCTTTTCCGCGATACCACATATTGTAACAACAAAATTAGTTTCATCATTTTCGTTAAAACATCCAGAACATATATAACTAACCTAAACTGTCCTAAACTTTAAGGTTAGAATAAAATGACATTTGGAAGAGCTCTCGCTTTTGAGCGGGAGCGAATATATCTGATCTTGTTTGCTCGCCCTGATAATAAAAGATCACGATGCAGAGTGAAGTGAGCGAAGAGAGCTTAATAAAAGACCAGATGAGAGCAAGATGTGCACGCCGAGCAGAATATTCAGACTAAGCATTACAAAACCATATTCTTTTAATGACATTTCCATAACCGAATCGCAAAGTGGCTGCCCTATGTCTCACGAATTCCATTTTTGAGGTCTTGAATCGACGCTGGTATTTGGCGTAGTCCTTCTCTTCCACGTGGCCCCAAAGGAAGAAGTCGCAAGTTGTTAAATCACAAGTTCTCGGTGGCCAATTGTGATCACCTCTTCGAGAGATAACAAGGTCCGGAAACTTTTCCAGCAAAGATCAATGGTGTCGGTGCTTGTGTGGCACTTGGCGCCGTAACAAATCATTAATCATCTCTCGATAGCGCAATCCATTCACCGGAACTATTGCTCCAGCCTCATTTTCGAAAAGTAGGGTCCAATCTCCGCCGGACCATAAACCGCACCAAACAATTTTGCTTATTGACAAAACCGCCGAGGTGGAAATGAGCCTCATCACTCAAAATGATTTTTCGATGGAATTTCGGATCATTTCATGCATTTCAATGAGCCAATCAGCAAAGAAACGAAGTTGTTGATGATCGGCCGGCTTGAGTTCTTGTGTTTAACTAAACTTTATAAGCCTTAAGACACAATCTCTATGCAAAATACGGTTTAATGACGTTTGTGAAATGCCTAATTCCAAAGAACGACGTGGAATGGATAAACCTGGGTTTTCGTCAACACAGCAGCAATATTTTCGGCTGTTCTTGAGCGATGTGCACTGGTTTTATTCTTCACATCACTAACTTTCCCAACAGCTCGAATTTTTCCATCAATTTCCTTCATTGCGGTCCGACAAGGTGATTCACGACGCCCCAAAAATGTTCGAGTTTTACGAACCGTCTCTGACAAATTTGCACCATTTTCATAGTGAATTTTAATAATTTCAATACGATCTTGAAGCGTGTATCGTTCCATTTTTTAATGGCGTAGTTTCTACTTTTCAAGTGTCAAAAAATGACACCTTCAAACTTGACATCTACCGAATAGCGGGCTATTCAAGTAACACCTCTTATTGGAAAACCCTTTACAACACGTCAGAAAATATTTTTTTTTGCAGTAAGCGAGTCTATAGTCCGTTCACGAAAGGTTGAGCCGTCGGTTGACCATGGAAATTTGGCATATTCCACTGTGTATATTAAATTTTAGGTTATGTTAATTATTTTCTTGTCAGATTGATACGCAATGTTGTCAATATTGCATAGAGTTCTCTGATAACTCGCAAGCTCGTCGGACGAGGCGGGTACATTCGGCAACGTTGACTTTGTTTTACGTTATGACAGCAAATACTACTGCCAACTTCAGATAAATAAACAAACGCTACTGTGCTCTCAAACTTTCGTGAACGGTACTTTACTCATTACGGTTATCTTTTTTCGAGAAACTCATTATGCCGTCAACCGCATTACTCTATCGTCTCTTTTGCTTGTTATAAGCCAAAATTGATACTTTTCATCATTATCTCCGTAACAATAGAAAAATTATACAGACACTTATTTGATAGGAATCCAGTGGCTTGATCTGATTTTTGCTTAAGGGTTTCCTTCCGGATTTATTACATGTACCTTTGTTTTTTTCTTATGGAAACAATAAATAATTCTTACTGAAAAATAATCAGTTTTTTTCATTTCAAAAATAATTAAACATGTCATACACCGCTTTTAGGTCAGTGAAGACGCTACGTGGGGGTTAGGGGTGACCCAGAATTCTCAGAGGTGGTAGTAATGAATGAATTCGTACAATCTTGTTGCGCATAGGCCATACAAATTTAAGGGGGCTGGGACAACCCTTACACCTCCCCCCCCATGCGTCGCCACTGACCTAAAAGCGATATGTGACATGTTATAATATTGTCGAAACGAGAAAAAACGGTGAGTATTTTTCAGTAAAATAATTTATTGTTTCCATAAGAAAAAACGAAGTTACATGTAATAAATCAGGAAGAAAACCACTCAGCAAAAATTAGATCAAGCCATTGGATTCCTATCGAGCGAATGTCTGAATAATTTAACTGTTTCAATTTCATAGCACAAATAGGAACGAGATATTATAAACACAGAATCTCAACACAATCGGAATTATATTCTGGAAATTATTCAGAAAATGAAATATATAAAAATAAATAATTAAAAAAAATAATTTCTATGGTTCTGATGATGCGATCCTCTTGAAATTTCGCATAAACATTCAGTATATCGTTTTCATTCACAAAATAAATTTCACTTGAATCGGTTATCCTGTTGTGGAATTATAGGGATTCTTCTTTTTAATAGAAGAGACTTGTAGAGGTGTATTCAAAAAAAATATATACTAACTTTACTGCCCTCTATATATCAAATGCCTACATTTGTGTACAAAAAACCGCAATACTTCGCAAAGTTAGGAAGACCCGTTCATATATACAAGGAATGATTATTTTATTTATCCTCAGCATAACCTCTCTTCCACCGAAAAATCATGTACTTATATGTGTATCAATTGTACAATGCACTTCCAAGACGCATAAGAGAGATTGGCAATTTTAAGAATTTTCGCAGGGAGATTCAAAAACTTTTAATACCACATGAACCCTACAGTATTTTTGATTTTTTGTCAGGAATATGTTAAACTTAACAGAAGCACTGTTATGTATTTTTTTGTTTTTCTTTTCTTGACTTTTCCCAACTTCATTGTATTCGATGATTTTTGGTGAATAAAGTTTATTATTATTATTATAATATTACAATTGAATTTTTTATGATTATGTTGACACTATGGCCACAAAATTTTGCATGAAGATCAGTATAACAGTCTACATTTACAAAAAAATTTACTCGAATCGGATATCCTGTTGTTGAAATATAAAGAATCTTCTTTGCAATCTTCCAATTGAATTTTCTATAGTTCTGCATGAACCAGTGTATCACTCTTTATTCATGAAATAAATTTCAAGTTTCTTCCTCTCAATATTCCAATTGAATTTTCTTAGGTTCTGTTTACACTATGGCCACAAAATTTTGCATGAAGCTTATTATGACCAACTTGCATATGGCCGCAACATTTCATTTCGATGGGTTTCGTTTTGTCTGAGATATTGAGGAAAAAATTTTGAATGGCTACTATGGAACACCATGTACGATTTGGCTGGTTAACGAACTCAACCGAGCCATTTGAGAACCGAACTGACCCTGAAAATTTCAAGTCTCTAGGACAATCTCTTTGGAGTTATTGTGCTAACGGACAGCCCCACAGACAGAATTGAATTTGACTACGAATTCGTCATCAGGGAGTCTGACCCTATAGTTTGAGACCATTTCCGGCTAATAATACGAAAATTTCAGACATTTGCGCTGAACGATATAGCACTCGTTTAGCAGAACGTGCGCTCAAAAATAGAATATCATTCATTGATTCATCTGAAACACGACAATATCCAACAATATAAGAATCATTGCGTAACATTGTGAGAACATGTTACAACACAATCGTTGGCCGTTTCCATCGAATGGATGACGCATGAAAAAGAAATCAATTCCGATAAGGGAAGGTGAGTGGGTGAAGTTTCCAACTTTCCGGATCCTCCACTTCCGAAAATTTCAAATCCTCCTTAAGTTCTGAGTCACGGCATAAATTTTCCGCCGGTTATACCAATGAAATTTCACGCTGAATTCGTTTCAAGGGATGAATTTGCTTCGCTGGATCGATTTGATGAGTGTAGGCGTTATGTTTTAGGGGAAACTTTAAAATAAATCGAGCACTTCATATCACATTCAATCACGAACTATCCCTGAGTTTATTTATCTACTTATTCATACTCAAGTGAAGTTGTCAGGTTTCCAAACCAAAAAGTCGGTCGGACAAACCATCCAGCACAAAATATATAATCCATCCAGTTTGGCCGGATGTTTGGGCAAAAAACCCTGACACCCTTAATTATTCAGAATTATGTTTCTAGTTATTATGAGTTCAATGAAAGATGAATGTGAAATCTCTTCTTCTCTTTAGATTATCGCTATAAATTCTTTTTAATCCTATTCTACACGGTGTCTGTAAACAAATGCGAGGGAGATGATTCCTCGATAAAAATAAGTAGGGTAGTTCATATGATTTTTTTTCGAAATCGACTTTCCTTCCGAGATACAGCCTTTGGAAGGCGATGACGAGTTGAAAGTTTTTTTTAGGAGTCCTAAAAACACTGAGTTTTATAAAAGCATACATAATATGATTCATAAAGTAGATGTTACACACACAATTTTTTTTATCTCGTAACATTTTATTAGGGTATGAATATAACAACCCCTTATGATTTTCCTTCAAAAATAAAAACTCGTATGTTTCATAGAATGAATATTCTAAGATATTGTTTATGCTCAAAATTGGTTTTGTTAATTATGCTTATTGATCAAAAGAAAGTTCTTTTTGTGAAATTAAAATATTACGGATATAATTTTCTTCCGGAAATAAGTAAACCTTCAGGAAGATTTATAGACATCTTTATCTCCTGTCAATCTCTAATAATATTCATTCTATGGAACACTTATAGATGAAATGGAATGAACAGTGATCATAACTGCTTGTAAGTTTTTATTTTTTCCGAGAAATGTATCGACTGTATCGAAGTTTTGCGAGACTTTTGTTTCTCCAGAATTGAATGGGAAACCAAAAGAGAATTTTATTTTTCGAAATTCTTTACAACGAAAACAATTTTTGAACGAAAATCATATAAAGGGTTGTTATTTTCAACCCCGAATAATAAAGTTATGAGATTTAAAAAAATTCTGTGAGTAACATCTACTTAGTACTTCATATTGTGTATAGTCTTATAACTCAGTGTTTTAAAGAAGCCTTACAAAAATTAAAAAACTGTCAACTCATCGTCCCCTTCCAAAGGCTGTATCTTGGAAGGGGTGTTGATTTCGAAAAAAAATATATGTACTACCCCTTCTTATTTCCATCGAGAAATCATCTCCCTCGCGGTTTGAGTCCATTTTCGACTCAAAATTAGAAAATTAGAGACATTTGGGACGAACGACAAAGCTCATCTAAGTAGAACCAGCGCTCAAAAAAGGAAAATTGAACTTGAAGTATATAGAAATCTCAAAAAATGATCATACGCAAAAACTTCTGACTTACCTATAGTCATTACGTTTCTGAAATTCTCAAATTATTTTGATGTTATTTTTATATTCAAAGAAAAATGCCCTTTTTCAATATGAATGATCGAATGTTTATTTCACTATAAAGAAGAAGCTATGCCGTTAATAGTGGAAAATAATATCAGGCAGATAACCACCACGACCACGCTTATAGGAACATATCCTTTTACTGAAATTTTCCATAACCAAATCGCAAAGTGTCTGCCCTATGTCCCCGATAGCATCACGAATTCCATCTTTGAGGTCTTAAATCGACTCTGGGCTATTGGCGTAGACCTTCTCTTTCACGTGGCCCTAAAGGAAGAAGTCGCAAGGTCTCAGTGGCCAATTGTGATCACCTTTTCGAGAGATAACACGGTCCGGAAACTTTTCCTACAAAAGGGTTGAGTTTTTGTGTCAACTGAACTTTATAAGCCTTAAGACCCAAATCTTTAGGCAAAATACAGTGTATTGACGTTTATGGAACGCCTTATTTCGAAGAACGACGAGGAATGGAGAAACCTGGGTTTTTTCAACACAGCAGCAATATTCTCGGCTGTTCTTGAGCGACGTATACGGGTTTTATTCTTCACATCACTAACTTGTCCAACAGCTCGATTTTTGTCACCAATATCTTCATTGCGTTCCGACAAGGTGCTTCACGACGACCCAAAAATGTTCGAGTTTCACGAACCGTCTCTGCCAAATTTTACCCATTTTTACAGTGAATTTTAATAATTTCAATGCGTTATTGAAGCGTGAATCGTTCCATTTTTATTAGTGGTGTGTAGTTTCTACTTTTTAAATGTCAAAAAATGACAGCTGCAAACTTGACATCTATCGAAATAGTGGGCTATTCAAACCAACACCTCTTAATGAAAAACCCTTTAGTTATTATAAAATGCATGCATTTGAGATCAATTTTTGTTAAAATTCACTAATCTATTCACTAATTTAAAGAACAATTTAAACTAGACAATTCGCAATAACCACTAGCATGCCCTCTGGTATACTTCATTCCAGATGAAGAATTTAACGGATCTTTCGACCGGTGGTTCACCAAATTACTTGATTTATGTGTTTCGGAACCTATAATAATGCCATCAAGAACATCGATTTTATTAAATGCAATCGATGAACCTTATAATATGCGGGAGAGTATATTGTTCTCGAAATAACAGGCGAGAGAGAACTAGTTCGGAACTAGCTTATGATTATCATATAAATAGGTTTTGGAGGAGTATCACGCCAATTATCGAATTAGAGATATTTTTTTCAAGTAACTTTATTGGCTCATCTAAAGGAACGTTTATTTCGGAATGTGGAAATATTTCTACTGAATCGTTGCGGCTTATTATTTCAATTTTTTAGCGATCGTTTTAGTTACACAAGTGCTATATCATACAGACAATTGGGCAAATCCCAAATGTCTGTAATTCTCGAACTTTAAGTCAAAAATGGCCTGAACCAAATTGTCCCAGAGACTGGATTTTCAGGGTTAGTTCGGCTCCCAAATGCCTCGGTTAAATTCGTTAACCAGCCGAATCATACAGGGTGTTCTATGAAATATGGCCATTCAAACTTTTTTCCCTCAATATCTCAGACAAAACAAAACCAATCAAAATGAAATGTTTCAGCCAGATGCAAGATGCTCATAATAAGTCTCACGCAAAATTTTGTGGCCATAGTATACACAGAACCATAGGAAATTCAATTGGAATATTGAAAATTAAAAACTTCCTATTTCCATAAAAAGATTCGAGTGAAATTCATTTTGTGTATGAAGATTGATACACTGAATGTTCATGCAATTTTGTGGCCGTGGTGTTAACAGAACCATAGAAAATGCAATTGGAATATTGAAAAGAAGAATCTTCATATTTTTATAACAGGATATCCGATTCGGGTGAAATTTCTTTTGTACATTAAGACTGATATACTTAATATTATGCAAAATTTTGTGGCCATAGTGTCGATAAAATTATAGAAAGTTCAATTGGAATGTTGGAAAGAAGAATCTTTATATTTCCATATCAAAATATCCGATACGAGGAAAATTTATTTTGCGAATATACCGAATGTTCATGCGAAATTTCGAGAGGATCGTATCATCAGAACCATAGAATTGAATTTTTTTTAAATTATTCAATTTTTACATATTTTATTTGCTGAATAATTTTCAGAATATAATTCCAATTGTGCTAAGATTCTGCATTTCTATATTGGGTATCAATCTCAAGTCCCATAAAAAAATTGAGGTGATAGTCTTATTGCTCCAGCAATGAACGAGCGCTCAAAAGCTCCTGCTCAAGGCTTCTCTTAAATTTTTTCTCATAAGTTGCTTGAGACATTGCTTTGTAGGGCAAATTATTTATTGTTCAATTTGCTTCAACACATAATTTTGCTCAGCGTTTTTTTTTAAATGTTTTCAATTATAAGATTGAATGCCGCCTTCGGTTATATCATTGATCGGATCTCTATAGAATTATAAATCCATCTTTATCTATGCAGTTATTCATTTTCTATGTATGTTCATCCTTTTGAGGGAAATATTGAGACTTGAAATTTTCAAGGTACAATTTGTGCTCGGAATATCTTGAAAAAATGTGTTTTGAAGAGGTTGAGTTATAGCAGATGTGCAAACAGGCATGGAAATAGAAGATAACAGATAACATTATTTTTGTTCAAATATCGGGTTCCGAATTAATATTTTTCTGAATTGGTCCTGATCCTGAATCAGGATGGCACATGCCCCCAACGTCAGTTGGGAATTAGTTCAGAATTGGTTCAGATTCAGTTCACAACTATCTTTCGAAACAAACCGTGTGCTCCAGATCCAAAAAGTTCCGAATTGAACAAAAATATAAAAAAAAAGTAAGATAACTTTGTACCTAAAGTTATTTTTGCTGTGTGTTACTCAATCGGTCATCATTTTAATAACCTGTCGTCCCTTTATGAAGAGGCACCTCGAACGTGATATTTCTTGTTTAAATACTGTAAAGACCGACTGAATGGAAGAATCCGTTGAAGAGGGTGAACTTGCGATAACGTATTTCGCCAAATATAGATAAAATTCTGGCTTGCCGACATTCCTGCGGGGATCGAACTGTCGTCTTATCGCTGATCCGTTATGGGATATACAGGGAGATAAAAATGTTTTCGAACCTCTTCTATTTATTCAGGATTCAAAGCTTCAACAGACAAGTGCTAAAATGGTGTTTGGTCCATTGTATAAACTGAAGGAAATGGATTTTGAAACGGCGCGAAATAAAAAAAAGACTATCGCTTATGGAATATCATTTCCGAAAAATGTTTTTATTTTCAAACGTACAATTATAACGTCTTTTCGACTGACAGGATCATCGAAAATTTCTATTTCTCCGCCAAGGAGGAAAAGTGTTGCTAAGTAACACTTTTCCGTCCGGCGGCAGGAAAAGTGTTACTATGCAAAGATTAATAAGAATCGGTAATAACCATGATCTAACTTTTTTAAACAGATCAATAAATGCAATTTCAAGTACCTACTGTTATTCATATCGGTAACATTCAAATTCCTTCAATCACTGACAGGACATGTCAATAACAATCATCACTTCAAAACTATTTAAACAGTTATGAAAATCGTGGAAGGATCTATATAAAGCACCAATACATACTGACTTTATAATAAAAATCAATTGTAACAATAAATACATATTTATTTTCATCAAATTCCTCTCTGATAGGTCTTCAGTTATCCACAAATGAACTTCGTTCTTTCTCGTAATTTCATATTCCTTAAACGAATATTTTAATCAATAAACGTAATAGAACTATTCAAAAAGGATATTCGTACCTTGTTTATTCGTATCTATTTATTTTCTTCAAAAATGAGTATTTTCCCGATAGACTTCCTCCTCTTAACACACATATGACAGTTGTCAGAATTTCCCGATGTCATAAATATCAATTTTAAGAAGTGTCAAAAAATCAAAATTATAACGATCGTAAATGGATAGAATCATGTGCGTATAGGTAAATCAATCCGAAGATGGATATTCAGATTTTCATGAATTTCAAAACGTTTGAAAATAAAATAACATATTTCATTCGGATGAGAAGTGACTTTTCATGGCTCGTTTCAATTGCCAGCCTCACTGCGTTCGGCTGTCAAACTCAAGCTCGCCATGAAAAGTGACACTTCTCCTCCTTATAAAATAATATACTATTATAAGGAAGTGACTTCGGGAATGTGGCGAAAGCATCCCAATTTTATTCAATGAAATTTTTAATCGTACTGTATAAACATTCCTGATCCTAGAGTAATAGAGAAATACTAAATATATTTTTGTTATATTATTACATTTTTATTGCTTTTTTTTCTGTTCACAGGAGTTTATAATTTTTTTCTATGTGGAGTTGTAATGAAATAATATTATTTGGGCTATTTTCGTTATTTTTCTACAATCACACCGAGATGGAAATGGGTCTCATCACTCAAGATGATTTTTCGATGGAATTCCGGATCATTTTCATGCCCAATCAGCAAAGACCACGACGTTGTTATGATCGGCCGGCTTGAGTTATGTTAACTGAACTATATAAGCCTTAAGACCCAAATCTTTATGCAAAATACGGTGTAATGACGTTTGTGGAATGCCTAATTCCAAAGAACGACGAGGAATGGACAAACTGGGTTTTCTTCAACGATTTCGGCTACTGCAGCAATATTTTTGGATGTTCTTGAGCGACCTGCACGGGTTTAATTCCTCATATCACTAACTTGCCCCAACAGCTCGAATTTTTCCACCAATTTTTTGATTGCGGTCCGACAAGGTGCTTCACGACAACCCAAAAATGTTCGAGTTTTACGAACTGTCTCTGCCAAATTTTCACCATTTTTATAGCGAATTTGAATAATTTCAATGCGTTCTCGAAGCGTGACATCTACCGAAAAAGCGGGCTATTCAAAATAAAACCTCTTATTGGAAAACTTTTTACTATATCCTTGTAATGCAAGAATGAATATTTCGGATACGCACTGTTTACATGGTTCTATTATATTAGATATGTGTCGGTGTTGGTAATCTCTTGTCACAAATGTATCTTTTTCGGTTTGGAACTACGATATGTTCGATTCACGTTTTCTAAAGCCACCGTATTTCATTTATACATGAATTACATTTGGTATAATTCATAAAAGTTGACAGAGAGGCCTTTAACCTTTAACATATAACGAAGTTATTCATCAAACCACCCTTGGCAACATTTAAATCAAATTGGAAAACCCTGTAAATCTCAATTACGAAGATTGGATTATTCTTTCGGCTAAGTGGTCGAGGGGAAATATTCCCGAATTGTTAACGTTTTTACAACAATACATCAACTTATCATGATTCAGCTGTTCTAGGTGAAACTTGACCCCACTTACGAGCATTGTCTGCAAACAGTTCGTTAATAACCAATGAAGTTAAAAGTTAATGTAGATCTTTATTATTTGTTGTTCTAAATGGTTAGACCCACAGCCCGTATTTCTGGGATTTTTCCATCTAATTGTGCTGTACAGTAAACCTAATATACAGTTGGTGTCCGTGATGTATGGCTATTGGCTGTCTTCCTTTCGCACATTCCATTCCAACCCAGGTAGAGAGCCAAGGGCCTCTAGGATCGGTGTTTGGTGTCATAAAATGTAGAAATGACATCTGCAGTTCATATCTTGTGAATCTAGAAACTATTATTCTGTTTGGGAATGGTTATTTCATTTGATGTTTTGAATGTGATAAGAGTCGTCGTTATTTGTATGTGCAATTCACAGCCATTGAAATTTTATTTGGGGTGAACTTATATCTGCTGAAATGCGATTAGATCTATTTAAACTTTGCAAAAAAAATTATGATAGTGATCTTTAGATTTTAGAATTTGAAGGAGAAGAAGTTGGAAAAATCAACATCTCAGATGGCTTACGTTCCTCTTTTATTTCACATCATCTTGACTTAGAACATACAACAATTATTGATATCTACAATACCACATTAGATATTTTAATGAAATTTGTCGTTATATTAATTGAGTCGGCTTTGGTTAACTTTAACCCGCCTGTAACTCAAAAGGTATGACGTTTAGTACATATGTTATTATGAAGTTTTTTTCTTGAATTGAGCCCTAAAAGCATCCCCATAAATATTGACATTCAATAAGAAACATCCTGTATAATAGAATATTATATTTGGCAATAAGGGGAAAGCCAACCAAGAGTAAGTATTATCAAACAATAAAGCCTGTACATATCTCAGTATTACAGACATTTCACAATTATCTAAATGGTAATTTTAATGTTGCTACGATGTTAACGCTTGGATACAATACATTAACATTGAAGTGGACAGTGTTGTAGTATCTCTATTATTCAAGCGTTTACATCGTAGCTCAACATTAACATTACCATTACCATCGACATTATTGTGAAATGGCCGATAAAAGTGTTAATGGACATCAAACAATACCTTTTATTCTCAGTAAAAATTTTCTGGCTCTCCATACAAGATGAATAGCAACTTATTCACTAACGTTAAGGATCTACCTAGTGGACTTTGAAAACGAAAATATTTCGTGACTGCAGCTATTTCTGCCGAAACTATGCTTGTCAACATCTTCTGAGTGGGCTGATAATGAAATTTGGGTAGAGATGTTCAACACTAGGAAATAGAACAATAATATACAGTGGAACTTCCCTATAACGAACTTCTGTATAACGAATTTCATACAAGACATTGTACCTTGAATCCAAATTTCGCGTTAAAAACACCCTCTCAAACGAAGTAAATTCTCTCTATAACGAAATATTCAAAGAACATCACTCTTTGAATGGGTATTGGTAAGAAGGTATAAGGGTGGGTTTTTTCCGAAATTTTTCCGGACGGACGTAATAAATCCCGACCTTAAACTAAATCATTACGACGGACAGAGAGATCCTTCTGAAACAGTTTTAAATACACCCCTGGCTGTTTGGTTTCAATCTAACCATTACGCTAGAGTTAAAAGTTATGCGGAAATATCTGAAAGCAGCATGTTTAAGGTTCTTTATAACGAATTGTTTTGGGCGGATTTAGCGCTTTCGTTTAGGGAAGTTCCACTGCACATATAATCGATTAGGTATCCCTTTTTACCATGTAATGGTGTAGGGTACTACATTAAATATCATTTTTCTTCGTGTACAAACTGCTACCACTGTTTCTTGTCTGATGCCATATCTTCGCCTCTCTCCATGTCTGTCTCTTCCAACAATTATCTCCTCCATTTGTTTATCTCAGGTTTTTTCAGGTCTCAACGTTTCTTCTACTTAGAGTTTTTGCCTTCCATATTTTTCTACCATGTCTGTCATAATTCATCCTATTCAGATGTCCCCACCAGCTTAACTGTCTCTTTTCTATGAAAGAATTAAGAGGTTCTGTTCCAAATTCTTCCCTGATTCTTTCCTTTCTCAACTTGTGCATTCGTGTTACACTTCTTACTTTTCTGAGATATTTCATTTCCACCGTCTGTCTTCTACTTTCCTTTCTTTTATCTAGGACCCACGATTCGCATGAAAATGTCAGTATTGGCCTATAGATCGCCTTGTATTGTATACATTCATCTTTGTATTTCTAGACATTTCTTTTCTACTTATGAAGTTCTTATTAATTGCATGATAAAGTTTCATTGTATTTTCCAGCCTTTTATTAATCTCCAGATCTTGTCTTCCATTTTCTTATTTCAACTCCTAAGTACCTGAATGATCTAACTTGTTCCAACTTTACTCCTTCGATATCTACATCAACTACCTCTCGTGAGTTTCCATCACCATAATCTTCGTTTTTTCCTTACTCATCTCCATTCCAAATTGCTTTATAACTTCGTTTCAAATTGTTATATCTTCTTGTAAATCTTCACAAAGGCACATTCCGATATTTCGACTTTCTGTAAGTTTTTAAAGCCCCATCTGAATTTTTTGGATCTTCTGGTACGTTCTTTCAAAATTTCATATATGAATATCCTAAAAAGGACAGGACTCAGGCTACCACAATGTCTCAACCCACTCTTGCATTAAATTCCCCTGACGTTCGGTTATGACTAATTATTCTACTCCTGTTCAATAATTATATGAATATGAAAAAGAAACTCAGGGAAGTATTGAAATTTTTTTTTTCAAAAACGTATATACATGGAGAGTAAGGTACTGAAATCGTTTGTTTTGTAAACAATCTTTAAGCATTTTTGATTTAAGGGTGTGTTTCGAATTGAGCATTTTTTGAGAAAAAATACATAATCTGGCATTTACTTCCGAAAATGTTCGCCTCTCTGGAGTCTGGTGTTACCTACTCGATTTGAAAAGCGCACCTGATATAATCGCCTAGCTTCTGTTGTGTTTCCGTCAGCCAATCCATACATGTAATATACAGGGTTCTCCTTTTAAGTTGGCCTATTAGACGTTTTAGGAGAACTGGAGAATATTTTGTTCTGAAATTTAGGTGGAGTCTTGAGGGTAAAGCCTAAAATATGTTGAAGTTGACAGTGTTGCCACGTCTATCTCAAACACATATCTACTTTCTTATTTCAAATGGAACTACCTATATTTTCATTTATTTATCGATTCAATACCAAATCGCACTATAACGTACCAAAAAAATTCTCTGCTATGCACTGCTGCCAAGTTATGCAAAATTCCGCAAATTTTTGACCTCTGCATTGCCATTTGGAAATGCAATATCTCGATAACTTTGTATGCGAACGGAACCAAACTCGGCAGTCTCATAGTAGAGAATCCATTCATTTATGTCCAGTCATTCTTGCTAAATGTGAATAACGATTATTGAAGGTTCTATAGGTTCTTTGAATAATCTTTAGGCATTCCCCGTGAATTGTGAAACAACGCGTATTGTTGTTTGAAAAATATGGGTTAACTTTTTTCTATGACATCCATGATCATCGAAAACTTTTTATGATTTAACCATATAATCTACCTCAATAATTTACCCATAATCATAGAGACATTTCATCGTGAACACGACCATAGATCATGACTATAAATACTGTAAAATTTCAGTTTTTTCATCTCATTCGAAAACTATTCAAATAAATAATCAGTGTTAGAGGAGTCTGCCATTAATTTTTTATTTCGAATCGAATTCTGTAAAATAAATATGGGGTTGCCATTGGAAAATGTCGAAAATATTCAATTTTAAGTTCCACATTTTCGGAGCAATATCTTCGAAAAACCTTACGATGTATCAAAATACTGAGTGTACCAAATGAATGCATGGATTCTTTACTATGAGACTGCTGAGTTTGGTTCCGTTCGCATACAAAGTTATCGAGATATTGCATTTCCAAACTGGCAATACAGATGTCAAAAATTTCAAGAATTTGTACATAACTTAGCAACACTGCATAGCAGAGACAAGAAAAACTTTTCTCCAATACGTCCATATTTTTTAATTTATTTTGTCAGATTATTCTAGTTCTGGTGTAAAACGTTTCTACTGAATTTCATTGAAAAATATTACACAGGTTTGGAAATTCACTTTGGAAACATAATGAATTCATCATTGCATTAGAGAGAGTATTTTGCGGTGCAGTTGGACAGCGCTATTCTGGACATATTTACCTGATATGTTTCGCTTTCGTGCGACGCGATGGACGGTCCAATGAACAAATAATATTTCTAAAAAACTTTTTAGGTTTTCACTCCCAGTCTCTGAAACAGAAATAATTAAAAATTTTTCAATTAAGATGAAATGCTTCTGCTCGATTAAACCACACCCTACGATAAGAGTGAGACCAAATTACAATAATCCAGTCGGTCGTTTATTCATTGAGTTACGTTACGAATCCTGTGAACCTTTTCATTTCCGATGTGAATTTCCAAACCTGTTTATACCCGATCATAAGTAAACGACCGTATAGTTTCTGGAGAAGTAGCTGAATCACCCTGTATCTCCAAAACAATTGACTTTAGCCTTGAAATATTTTCGGTTTCGGGGTTCGCTAGGTTAGTCCTTCTCGCCAGTGAACTATGGCTGATTAGTTGCTGGACACTCTGTATGAGTGAAGCTATTTGATTTTTGGATTTGATTGAAGAATGAGTATAATTATTTATTACCCAAGAAAATTTAGAATTCACCTTTTCTTTCGAACAGACCTTGTACCCATATCGCAAAATATTTCATTGAAGCCACTCCTGTAATTCACGACGAGCGAACGAACCAATTTTTTTGTCCTACATAAACTGTTGAATTGGGCGGGGGTAGATACATTTCTTCGCCGTACAAATCCGAAGATTTCCTATTGGAAAAAAATGAACCCAACACCGTATTTACCTTGGGAACTTGCGAACAAATGTGAAGATTTCGAAAAACGACCCGAAGGCGCCTGTGATCCGTCATTATACCAAGAAACGATACCTGCCCGAACGGGACAGCCTCTGGCGGATTATTTTTGGATGAACCAGGTCAGGAAACCTTTTTTTCTAAACGTTTTTGCTATTCTAGTGTTCATTCAGAATCATCATTAAAACGAATGAGAAGTGCATTAACCTTCTCTTCAATGCCGCCTATAATCGCCTATTATTTTCTGCAATTCGATTTTGCAATAGTAGGTACTCGTTGTTGCATATTCGTGATCTACTGTTCTTTGTTGTTCGTTAATTGAAAGATTATGAAAACTTGAGGCCTGGCCCTAAAGTTAAAATCTTTTAGGCGCTTTAGGTGAATTTCGAATATCTTGTGGGTTTCATTCTGAACTGAATCAGATCATCATGTAATAGTAATAGTAATTTATTAATTCCAAAATATTACACCCCGTTTAAAACTGGAACAAGTACTGAGTTGTTCGTTCTTATAATTGTCATGTCTAAAAAATTTATTGCGTTGTTCATTTCTGTTTCAAGTGTGAACTGAATTTTATGGTGAAAACTATTTAAATCATTAATTATTTTTTTATCTCATTTTCTGATGTTATAATGAAACAATCATCCACATATCTTTTGAAAATTGTGATGTCATAGTTCTTTTCCGACAAAACCTTTTCTTCTAAATATTCCATCACCAATTGAGCAACCGTACTCGAAAGGGGATTACCCATCGAAACTCCATCTATTTGTTGAAAGAAATTTTTCCTCAAACTTGAAATAACATGAAATTTCTTTCAACAATTAGATGGATTTTCGATGGGTAATCCCCTTTCGAGTACGGTTGCTCAATTGGTGATGGAATATTAGAAGAAAAGGTTTTGTCCGGAAAGAACTATGACATCACAATTTTCAAAAGATATGTGGATGATTGTTTCATTATAACATCAGAAAATGAGATAAAAAAAATAATTAATGATTAAATAGTTTTCACCATAAAATTCAGTTCACACTTGAAACAGAAATGAACAACGCAATAAATTTTTTAGACATGACAATTATAAGAACGAACAACTCAGTACAAACAAAACTTTATAGAAAGGAAACATGCACGGACAGAATAATAGATTACAACTCAGCACATATATAAACAGAAGAAAGCGATTATGATCGGGTACATTGACAGAGCGCTAAAACTAACTTCACCTATATACAGACCCACCATCATACAAGACATTGCCTCACTGGTTAATGAAAAACAACTATCCTCTACCACAAATAAAAAAGATAATGAAACAACGCACACACAAATTATACAACACCGAAAATTCAAAAATAAAAAAGAAGAACCAATCACATTCATACCAATACCATACCTGTACCTTGTCTATCTGAAAAAATAGAAAACATCTTGAAACCCTACAACAACGTAAAAATTGCACACAAACCACATCCAAATTAAACAACTATAGCAAATCAAAATCACCAACACCAGTAACAGAAACATCTCATGTGGTATATAAGATCAATTGCAATAATTGCGAGGGTGTATACATAGGACAGACGGAATAAAAACTGAAGGACAGACTGAAAGGACACAATTACTCCAAAACACAGACAGCACTTTACAAGCACAAAACTGAGTATTTGCTGTCATAACGAAAATAAAGTCAACGTTGTCGAATGTTCCCGGCACGCCGACGAGCTTCCGAGTTATCAGAGAACTCTATGTTATATTGACAACATATTGCGTAAATCTGACAAGTATAAACAACATAACCTAAAATTTTAACGAATGGAAAGTATTTACCCTGTTTTATTTATGAAAAGATAGCGGTATTTCATTTTCAGGGTTTAATATTATTTAAAAATATAACAGTGATTGGCGACGTTTCGGGCAGTGCCCTTTTTCTAGCCTGTAAAAAACAATATATACGATGTAAAAACGATAAGGACAAACAAACAATTTACAATTATTATAAATTTCTAAACATTTTGTTGGATAGAGATCTAATTTTTTTTTTTTACCTTCGAAATAATTTTTTTTAGTTTTTTCCCAACGTATTTGTTGTATGTCATTGGGGTTATGATTTTGAATGATTCATTCATTCATATTCTCTTTTAATGGGCTAAGCTCAACTAACGGCTATGTACCCAATCTCAATATTTTTATCTTAGTCGTTCAACATGGACTTTCATTCACATCTTACATACCACTCTATACAATTTTATTTATGACATACCACAAGGGCGGATTTACGGGGGGGTAATGGGGGTAATTACCCCCCCATGAATATCGAAAACCTTTGAAAAAGTTACGCAACGTGGTGCACATATTTTCATTTGTTTGTTTTTCTACTACTATCACTTTACTACTATTTTTTTCTTATTATATTATTCCTCCTAAATATTTTGACTAAATTTTTTTCAAGTTTTGAACCTGATTTATCGATCTCGAATCATTACTCCCCCTCCCATGAAAAAAGCTATATCCGCCCTTGACATACCAGGACATACACAAACATCCATACCCGCACCAGGATTCGAACCCGGACCTCCAGCTTCGTATGAACTTGTAGGCACACGCCATGTCCCTACAGCCACCGGAGGCGGTATTTTGAATGATTTTAGAGTTGTATGTCAATATTTCTTTTTCTTGTTTGTTTTTGTCGGTCGGCTTACTTGAGATTGTTCTAAATAGTGGAATAGATGTTTTGAAGGTAGGTATCTAATGTCTGATCTGTCATTAAGGATTTTTCATTTGTTTTATGTGAATCATTTCGAGAAATTTTCGAAATTTCTTATTTGATTCTCGGTCTAACACTACAGTCTCGTCATAATTGAATGTATGTCGAGACTGTAGTGTTAGACCGAGAATCAATAAGAAATTTCGAAAATTTCTCGAAATGATTCACATAAAACAAAATGAAAAATCCATTAATGACAGATCAGACATTAGATACCTACCTTCAAAACATCTATTCCACTATTTAGAACAATCTCAAGTAAGCCGACCGACAAAAACAAACAAGAAAAAAGAAATATTGACATGACAACTCTAAAATCATTCAAATCATAACCCCAATGACATCCAACAAATACGTTGGGAAATAACTTAAAATAAATTATTTCGAAGGTAAAAAAAAAAATTAGATCTCTATCAAACAAAATGTTTAGAAATTTTATAATAATTGTAAATGTTTGTTTGTCCTTATCGTTTTTACATCGTATACAGTGGAACCTCGATATAACAAATCGGAAGGGAACCAGAAAATATTCGTTATATCAAGTAATTCTAAAACTGAGGTTTGTTATATTGAGGTGAGGTTGGTCCAAAATTTGTTATACCGAGGTTTTATTCACCTCGACATTACGTACTCTCTTGTTATAGAGAACTAATTTTGCTCATATAAATGAAAACTCATTTTTATCAAATTACTCATTTATTTTATATTTTCTTTTTCAAAACAATAGAGTGAGTAGGTAGGTTTTTTGTTTCAAAATTCGCAGAACAAAATAAAAAGAGGTGAAAAATCAACCAATTGGTAGGTATAAAGCCTAAATCTAATTTTATTCATCTTGATTGGAAAAAAGTATAAATTGTAGTTTGTTTTCCACGGTTTCAATCTTCTGATGTTTGAAGGCAAACCAATTTCGTCGGAAAACTTATCTTTAGATTTGAAAATTGTAGCCAATGAACTTGCGGGAATCCCGAACTTATTAGCTATGTCTAATTTTTTTGTAGAAGGATTTTTGTCAACATAATTAATGATGCTTCGCTTTTCTGCGACAGATAAGGAACGCCTTTTACGTTTCTGAGCCATTGCAAAAAAGTGAGGAACAACACTGATTACTTTCCATCAACTAACTTCGTATTTTACGTAATACGCGTCGAAACCTGTCGCGGCTGAATCACATACCTGGTTATTGGTGAAAACGTTATATAGAGGTTTTGAGTTGACGAAATTCGTTAAGTAGAGGTATTCACACTCTTTTAGGTAGTTGAAAATTCGTTATAAAGAGGTTGTTCGTAAAAAATTTTCGTAATGTAGAGGTATGTTTTACATTGACTCTTATGGACGATTCAAGGGGATTATGAAAAAATTCGTTAATCGAGGAAGTTGTTATATTGAGGTTCGTTATATGGGGTTGCACTGTATATTGTTTTTACAGGCTAGAAAAAGGACACTGCCCGAAACGTCGCCAATCACTGTTATATTTTTAAATAATATTAAACCCTGAAAATGAAATACCGCTATCTTTTCATAAATAAAACAGGGTAAATACTTTCCATTCGTTAAAATTTTAGGTTATGTTGTTTATTACTTGTCAGATTGATACGCAATATGTTGTCAATATAACATAGAGTTCTCTGATAACTCGGAAGCTCGTCGGCGTGCCGGGTACATTCGACAACGTTGACTTTATTTTCGTTATGACAGCAAATACTGCCAACTTCAGATAAATAAACAAACGCCTACTATGTGCTCAAACTTTCTCGAACGGACTATATGTTTTTGACCTAAAAATTCCTGTACATTATTGCCGGTAACCCATCTGAGGCATAGTTCTTATCGCTTTTTTGAATAACAAAATAGACTCTACATGAGGTGTGGTTCCCCAGAATATAATTCCATAGGATATAGCTGTATGAAAATTTGCATAGTAAACTAGCTTAAGTATGTATGTATGTAAGAAGCAGAATTCAGTTATGCGGCCCATACACAAGCTACTTTTTCGGCGTTCTGGCAGCTAGCGTTTTGCGAGCGTCCTAGACGCTCGTGCAATTTTGACCACACACAAGCGTCTCAGTAGCTCACCGATCGCTGACGAGAGATCGGGTTATACGATCAGTCTCTGCCAAATTTTCACCATTTTTTAGTGTGAATTTTAATAATTTCAATGCGTTCTTGAAGCATGTATCGTTCCATTTTTATTGATGGCGTAGTCCCTTTATAAGTTATGTTAATGTTTAGAAACAGCAACGTATGTAGAGCTAGAGAAAGCCATTTGGCATTATTTTTCGTACATAAATGTCACAACTGATATTTCAATTAACAATAAAAAGCTTCTGAGAATGAATGCAAATTAGGTGTTTTTATATATTCTCAAAAAAGACACGTAATTTCAAACATTCTTTATGTTATTCATCGATCTTAGCAGAGTGTTCGCTTACAGGTCGATTTTAGGTAATGAAACCTCCCGGTTGGCCAAACGATTAAACTCTTTTTGCACCCGATTTTTCCGTAGCTCGTAACTTTTTGTATTCTTTACGGAATGAGTCTCGGAGGCTTTTTTTTCTTTTCTTTACGGAACCAATATCGCATTCATCGTTATATTGTTTACATAAAGCTTACAATTCTTCGTAGGCTTTATTCTTTAGTGTCCTGTTCGAATATTCTTTGCTCTTAATCATTCTTTTAAATATGTAGTTCTATAAAATTTGTAAGGAATTCTTCTGAATGTGGAAATCTTGCATGATTCTCTGCCATTCTAGACGCTCTCACACACACACAAGCGTTTTTCATGCGTTTCGCCGGCTATCTTGACGCGAAAATCAAACACGTTTGATCTTGGCGTCCGGCGTTGCGTCCAGCTCGGCGACTCGCTAGCGTGGCAGCGGATAGACGTACACAGGCGTTTTTCGGGCTACTTTTGGCCCTTTGGGCGTTTTGGTCTCTTGCGGTGACGCTAGCTGCCAGAACGCCTAGAAATTAGCTTGTGTATGGGCCGCATTACTCTTTAGATTTTCAATGTGTGGACGCCACTACAGATGTTTATCAAGTTTGAGACCCAAGAACTTTACACTACCTCTAACCTACATATCATCCTCCTAGATGTTTATACTCTGTGGAAAGTTTAATTTAGATTTTTCACTATGAAATATAACACAATCGGTCTTCTATACATTCAAAATCAAATTTTATCTCCAAACCACGCGATTTACAAGTTTCAGCAAATTGTTAACTCATGATCTCTAAGCGTAATTTAACGAGATAGTTTGTGTCATCTGCAAACATCAGTTATTTACAATTCAAACTCCTATATAAAATATGAAGAGCACAGAGAAATTATGAACAACAGTGGGCCTAGTATGCCACCCTGCGGTAAGCCGACGGTAGTGCTTTTTTATCAGATGTGAAAATTTTATCTTCAATCTCTATAATGACCTTTTGCTTTCTAGATGGCAACTCTGGATTTCAACTGTTTATCTCCAATTCCGCAGTTCTGAAGAATTTCGAATAATTTTTTATGTTAAACACATTCAAATGCTTTTGTTAAGTCCAAAAACAAACCTGCGGGAATCTCGTCTTGTTCAAAGGCATTGACAATTTCATTAGTGAGCTCAAATATAGCTGTTTCCGTACTTCTATTTTTTTACGAAGCCTTTTCGGCATTAAATCTGAGGAAAAATTTTGATAACCCATTGTAGAGAACTTTTTCGAAAATTTCGGAGAATTATGATATAGAATATACTTATTGGTTTGAAGTTATTTAGATCTCCCATTAACAATAACAATAACAATAACAATACCTTTATTCCCTGAATCCTGAATAACAATCCAAAGAAGTGGGAAACCGTCAATTACAGAGAGAAAAAAAATATACACATTACATCCTAGCTTCTACATTACAATAATTCATAAATTCTGAAATTGAATATGGTTCAATTGTAATAATCAAGTCTGTTAAACATTTCTTGAATTTCTTGAAATCAACTACATCTAGTACATTTTTGGGTAGATTATTATAAAATTTAATACACATATACTTGGTGTTCTTCTCAGTCAATGTCATCTTATGTATGGGAATGTGAAAGGGAATTGTACGTCTTGTGTTATTTTTATTTCTCAAATCTTCAAAATAATGTGGACTTGTTTTAACGAAAAGAATGCACTCCAAAATGAACAAGCCAAAGAAAGTGAGAATTCTATTCTGTCTGAAATGCCCTCTGCATGAGTCTCAATATTTTAAGCCAATCATAGCTCTTAAAGCAAACTTTTGAAGAATGAACAGTTTTACTGCAATCCGAACCACTACCCCAAATCACGATTCCATACCTGAGTATAGAATCAAAACAAGAAAAATAGATAGTTTTTAGAAGTTGCCTATCTACCCGTCGAGATAACACCCTTATCATGTAAAGACTCCGATTGAGTTTTTTACTGAGCTGATCTACATGTTCGCACCAATTCAACTGACTGTCCACATAGACTCCTAAAAATTTAGTGGTCTGTGCTATTTCAACTGTGGTATCATTGAATTTTATTGTTTGCGGAAAAATTTCTTTGGGTCTATTAGTTCTGAACATGACGCACTCAGTTTTATCAACATTAGATGGAGCCCGTTCTGATCACACCAATACTTATCAGATCAAAGGCTGTTTTTAGTCTGTTCGATGCAAGCTTGGAGGTCTTTATTTAATAAGTGCATTTGCGTCGTCTACAAATAAAATAAGATGGACAATTATTTGGATTAAAGTGGATATAGCCAGAGGTAGATCATTAATGTATAAAAGAAAAAGAAGAGGACCTAAAATACTACCTTGAGGTACACCCATATTAACTACTTCTTCTTTGGACGTGTAAACTCTGTCATCTGTGCTAATGGTAACTTTTGCGTTCTATTCGTACGTATGAGCTTAACTATGGCTATCTTCAGGTTCTCTGGGAAGATGTGGGTTTACAATAAAATTGATCAGGATGATATCAGGATATTAATATTCAGCAAGTTTTTTTGGCAAGGTCTTTGTATCTTCTTTTCAGGCGTAAAGTAATTCTCAAGGAATTTTTTCTTTAAAACAGTAGAAGCGTACTAATAGCATACCTACTTAAATTCATAACTGAAGCGCAGTGTTTTACACATTCTATTTTTTCACGTGAGGGCGTTGAAAGTTGTGCATGAACAAAACTGTAATGGTAGATTTTCATTCGGTGACAAATTTCATCGTCTCAAAGTGAATGAGCCATGACAAAGTTCATATACTGAAAACCTCTTTGATATACGATAACTAGTATTTGAAAAAAAATTCCTTTAAAATTTCTGCACGCCTGTAAAGAAGATACAAATGACCTTGCCAAAAAAGTACCACATGACTTACTTTCCCTATTCAAAAAATTTAGAGGGGTTGATGTGAATGGAGCAGTGTGCAACAAAAATCCTTCAAAAATGCATAAAAATTTCGTAAAAGTGAAACAAACCTGTTTCAGGATTTTGTTGCCAAATTTTTTTCCTCTGAGCCAAACCAAACAATGGCGAAGATACCTGGACGAAACTTTCATAATTCGGCAACATATAAGAGAAATTATTTATAATTTTCTCTAACATTTGAACAGTATCGAAGATTCAATATGGTTCAGCTATCAGCTTCCTTTCTGAGATATGCTTCTTCAGAACCTTCTTTTCGAATCTAATCACTATTTTAACCATTTATTTGAGTGGCTTATGATTTATGAATAGCTTATTCGTGAAATATCGCAAATTTTGATAATTTATTTTAATTTCGAAACGAATAGAAGCCAAATCACAAATCAATTGGAAGTGTCAATTTATTCAGTGGAAAGAAAAATTGCCAACCCATTTTGCCTCCAACAGTCATCTCAGCTCAGAAACCCCCCGCCCAGAAGCTCGTCTATTTCATAAACCCCTCATCTATGAACCCTGACTAGTCTAAATTATTTTCCTGGCGAGGGCTTGCGAATTCTGACCGAAGTGTTAAATAGAGAAAGCAAAATGGAAAAAGCCCAAATAATAAGTCAATTGAAGCACTATTTTGCTCTATACATAATGATGAACGGATTCACCTAGAGATTCGCCACAGAAATAAAGAGGTTCACTGAACATTTTGTCACTAACTTAACGGTAACCTAAAAAAACCATATTCTTTTATTCAATTCGAAGAGCATAATACTGGTGAAAAAACTAGAAATAATTAGAATAATTGCCCATTAGATTATCAAAATGAATAAACTGTCATAACGACTACCTACTTTGAATGAGCAAATTATTCTTTCTAGATAAAATGTATATAATTATATCTAATTAAAGATTAGTTAAACCCAAAGGAGGAAACCATTATACCGACAAACAATTATAACTCATTATACCCTCATTAATAATCCCTGAAGCAATACAAACAGGATAGAAAAAGAAATTGGACTCTTTTAAGGGTGAGATTGTATTAATTTCAATTTACCTAATAAGTTTAGGTGCCTAAGAAAAGTCTTGAGTAATTTCCTTTGACTAATGAATTTATTCTAATAGAATGATTAGAAGGAAGTGGATGGAAGGGTTTCACGCTTGTAGACGTTTAGATTATTGCTGAGTTCACTTTCAGTCCAATTATTGAAGCTGATATCATCTTCATTTAAATTTTTGTGGGTTTTATAGGCAATTATCGATGTGAGGAATCACTTAGGCTTTAACCGACTGTGGAAAAGGGATTCTATGTTTAGTGTCATATTTATCTGCATTAGTTTCGATATTGTCTTTGGTAAATTTATGAAACAGTTGGGCAAAAAAGCATTGTCTGTGTTGTTATCGTTTCATAATTATAAGTATATCATTAGATTGTACTGGCCAGAATTGGTTATCTATGATCTACAACTTTTCAACCTTATGAGAAAGAGAAAATAATCATCGTTTTTTAATTAATTAATTTTTATGAGCTATGCCCAACAAAATTGTGCCACCCATGTCCCCCAAGCCTAGCATCACCACTGACATAAAGCGATATAACATGTTATACAGGGTGTCTACTTTTAAAGTCACCAAACTTCAGGGGAAGATTATACGAGCGATTTGCAACAAAAAATGTCATATAACACATGGTCGAAATTTCTAAAAACTTTAAGGTTTTCACCCCCCCTCTCTGAAACAGAAATAATTAAAAATTTTTAATTAAGATGAAATGCTCCTGCAAAATTCTTTGCACTAGTTTGTCAGGAGCAAATTGGTGTTGAAAAAATTGTTGCCTAACAGTATAACTAAAAAAGGAAGTTAATGAAAAGGATAATGTAACGTTTCGGTGTCTATAATATCAAACACCTTCTTCGGACAAACTTGTGCAATCTTCAGAATGGCAAACGCAAAAACACACAATTCTGAAGATTTTACAACTTAGTCTGAAGGTGTCTCATATAGAGACAGAAACGTTACATTATCCTTTTAATTTATTTCCCTTTTTAGTTATACTGTTGGGCAACACTTTTTTCAATACCAATTTGCTCCTGACAAATTGGTGCGAAGATTTTCACAGGAACAATTCATCCTTATTAAACATTTTTAATTATTCCTGTTTCATAGACTGGTAGTGACAACCTAAAAGCTTTTTAGAAATGCAGAATCCTCCCAGATTATATTTCAATCGATATATGGCCGAAATGTTCTTCAATTTAACATAATAAGCGATATATGACATGTTGTATATATTTGAAGCGAGGAAAAAACGGTGATTATTTCTGAGTAAAAATAAATTACTCTTTCCATAAAAAAGTTAATGTTACAAATCAGGAAAGGATCCCTTCAGCTAAAATTAGATTGAGCCACTGGATTTCATTTAAAAAGTATCTGTATAATGTTTTGTTTCAAATTTACAATAGCAAAAACAAGAACGGAGATAATGACTAAAATTGAAATTGACAAAATGTGAATTTTCGCTAATAACCCGGGAACAAAAGAAGATAGAGCCATTGTTTAAGGAGAACTCTTTAACAATGATAGAACTATGAGGTTGATGGAACAGTGAGTTTCTCGTAAAAAGATGACCGTTATGTATCAATTTTAGACATCTTTGTCTAAGGTATCAATTCATTTTTCGTTATCTCTCAGGGTTAAAAAATTGTAGTTTAGGCATTACCAATTCTGGTCACCCTGTACAATTCCGCGATTATCTTAGCAATTTTGAAATCTGGAAAAAACTCTTCCGATCCAGATAGTTATGTCCCATAAGTTTATCAAGTTTGCCATTCAAAATTTTAGGGAAATTAATTTTGTTTAGGATGAAGGAATTTTTAAGAATAAATAAAATATGGATGGCGCATTGATTTCGTCTAGGTATTTTGATATTCAAGTAATATACAGGGTGTTACATAATAGTATGTCACAACTTGAGGGGGTGATTTTACATGTAAATTCAAGAAAAAAAGTTTATATGAACATGGGTCTGAAGAAGCTTCGTTACGGAGCTACAGGGTGTTGAAATTTCAAAAAAAAATGTTTTCTTCATAACTCTTGCAGTTTTTGAGATATTCAGTCCAAATTTGGAATGCGAGCTATTCTCAACATTCTCCATCATTGCACGTCCTGAATCTTAATTAGTTACTACAGGGTGTTTTCTTTTCCGGAGCCATGTCTTGTTTCTCCCTCTCAAACTTTCTTGTGGTACGCCACTGATCAGCGTAAAGTCAATTTTTGATATCTTCGTTCAATTTAGAAACTTTTTGACTCCTGTAAATTTGTTCGTATCCAACCGTATTATTGAACGATTGCATGCATTCGCTGATTTGAAAGCACTTCTAATTAAAAAAATGACTAGTAGGCTCTGATTTTTTCATTTATTCAGTCGTTTTGACAGTTTCTACTATTGAACCAGTGTCTACTCAGATTCTTTATTTAATTAACAATTAGAATAAAGACTTTGAAGTTATTGCCGTAAAAAAATGGTTAATTTTACTAACGCCGAATTGGCTGATATACAGGGTTTGCCTTTTAAGTTGACCTGTTAGACGTTTTAGGAAAACTAGAGAATATTTCGTTCTGAAATTTTAGGTGGCGCCTCAAGGGTGAAGAAATTCTCGGCCTAAAATATTTTCAAGTTGACAGTGTTGCCACGTCTATCTCGAACACATATTATCTACTTTATTATTTCAAATAGAACTACCTATATTTTCATTTATGTATCGATTCAATACCAAATTCGCAGTATAATAAGTAATAAGTAATAAGTAATATATTGCCATCAAAATATTTACATGGTTTGTCAAGTAAAACTATTTCAAACAAAATTATAATTCAAAAATTCCTCTATAGAATAAAAGCATTACAAACTAATATAGCATGTATTCTCTTTTTGAAAGCTCGCTCGGGTAATTGTTTTACGTCTGTTGGTAGTTTGTTGTACATTTTTATTCCCCAGTAAGTTGAAAGTTCTGGGTGTTCTTCTTTCTATGTAGCGGAGTAATCAGATCATGTCTGTATCTAGTGTCAAATGAGTGGAATGATCCATTTATGGTCATACTGCTTTTATTTATGTGTATATATTTAAGACACTCTTTCACATATATTGATGGAAAGGTAAGTATACCATACTTTATATAAGTTGACTTACATGATTCTCTTTCTTTTAGTCCATACATGATACGAATGGCCCTCTTTTGCAGAACGAAAACTCTAGCTGAATCCGACGCGTTGCCCCACAGGATTATGCCATACTGCAGTAAACTCTGAACTGTCGAAAAATATGCAGTCCTAATCATTTCGTGAGTACCACATTTTCGTAATCTCATCAGTAGATATAAATTTCTGGAAAGTTATGCCCAAATTCTTGAAATTTTTGACATCTGTATTGCCAGTTTGGAAATGCAATAATATCTCGATAACTTTGTATGCGAACGGAACCAAACTCAGCAGTCTTATAGTAGAGAATCCATGCATTCATGTGTACATTCAGTATTTTGATACATCGTAAGGTTTTTTGAAGATATTGCTTCTCGAAAATGTGGAACTTAAAATTGAAATATATCGACATTTTCAAATGGCAACCCCATATTTATTTTACAGAATTCGATTCGAAATAAAAAAATTAATGGCAGACTCCTCTAACACTGATTATTTATTTTGAATAGTTTTCGAATGAGATGAAAAATACTGAAATTTTTCAGTATTTATAGTCATGATCTATGGTCGTGTTCACGATGAAATGGCTCTATGATTAGGGGTAAATTATTGAAGTAAATTATATGGTTGAAATCAAAAAAGTTTTCGATGATCATGGATGTCATAGAAAAAAGTTAACCCATATTATTCAAACACGATACGCGTTGTTTCACAATTCACGGGGAATGCCTAAAGATTATTTAAAGAACCTATAGAACCTTCAATAATCGTTATTCACATTTAGCAAGAATGACTGGACATTAATGCATGGATTCTCTACTATGAAACTGCCGAGGTTCGTTCGCATACAAAGTTATCGAGATATTGCATTTCCAAACTGGCAATGCAGAGGTCAAAAATTTCCGGAATTTATGCATAACTTGGCAGCAGTGCATAGCAGAGAATTTTTTTGGTAGGTTATACTGCGAATTTGGCATTGAATCGATACATAAATGAAAATATAGGTAGTTCCATTTGAAATAAGAAAGTAGATATGTGTTTGAGATAGACGTGGCAACACTGTCAACTTCAACATATTTTAGGCTTTACCCTCAAGACTCCACCTAAAATTTCAGAACGAAATATTCTCCAGTTCTCCTAAAACGTCTAATAGGCCAACTTAAAAGGAGAACCCTGTATATACATGTATGGATTGGCTGACGGAAACACAACAGAAGCTAGTCGATTATATCAGGTGCGCTTTTCAAATCGAGTAGGAACACAGACTCCAGAGAGGCGAACATTTTCGAAAGTAAATGCAGATTATGTATTTTTTCTCAAAAAATGCTCAATTCGAAACACCCTTTCAATCTCAAATCAAAAATGCTTAAAGATTGTTTACAAAACAAACGATTTCAGTACCTAACTCTCAAGTTGACGTTCAGCTTGTAATCAAAATGCCATCGATCCTTGAATGGCACGTATAGACCACCTGGTGCCCACAGATTTGCACTGATCTGCAAGACCCATACCTTTTGCCTGCAGCTGATTATGCTGTAGCACGTCCCCGACTCACATCCCGTACATCTGCCATCAATTTAACATATTTATGTAGAATGCTGAAAAATTCATGAAGTCACTTGACTAAGCCTATTATGTTTGACTTTCTGCTTTGAGGTTTAAGAGACGGTCCATGGAGTTTAGATATTTTTGGTTGCTTGTTTTTGGAAACAGTGTTATGGTTTCGATCAGATATCTATCTGTAGGGTAATAGGGTTAGAATTGGACTAGTTTGGTTTTTGAACGACTCGTTTGGGTACTCTGATGACGTCAAGAGCGATGAGAGATGAGATTGTCTGTTGGTATAATTAATGTGCTTCTTCTTTGTTCACAATTTATATTGTAGGTACTCTAAAATCTCTTATAAAAAATAATAAATAATAATATATAAAATGCATTTCAATCGAGAATTCATACTCAAATGCGGCTGACAGGGAAATCTGTAATCAACCCGTTTATTAATCTAGCTGGTTAATAGTTATTCAATCAACAAGGTTATTAAAGACACCGAGTAATGATCAACATGTTGACCATTCGAGACCATTAGTCTCTAGATTAATAACCGGGTTGCGATTTTTCCGACGATCCCAAAATGAATGGTGTATAAATTCTTGATTGAAATACATTTGACATAATGAAATTCTATGTTCCAGTAGAGTTTTTACATTGCTCGTAGTGATTCTGAATACTTTGTATACGGTGGCCATGAGGATTGCACATTAAAATTGCATAAATTGAACTATAAAATGGGTCATTAATGTTCAATTTACTACACCTCAAAATCACCTTTTATTTTGAGGTCGACGGAAAAAACTGTTAATGATGTATATTTATAGGAAAATAAGCAGGGGTAGTTCATATAATTTTTTCTCGAAATCGACCTCCCCTCCAAGATACAGCCTTTGGAAGACGATGACGAGTTGACAGTTTTTAATTTTTTTGGAGTCCTAAAAAACACTGAGCCATAAAACTATACATAATATGATTCATTAGGTAGATGTTACTCACACAATTTTGTTTGATCCCTTAAATTCATTTTTAGGGATTGAAAATAACCCCCTATGATTTTCGTTAAAAACTTGTTTTCGTGGTTTCCCATTCAATTCTGAAGAAAAATAGTCTCCTGCAGAATTTCGATAGAGTTGATTCTTTTCTCAGAAAAAATAAAAACCTACAAGCAGTTATGATCACTGTTCATTCCATTTCATCTACACTGATCAACAATTGCTAGGGATCACTTATGAACTTCTCTTCATTTGTATTTTTTTCAAGTTATCTCGTGAATATCTGTACATTATATGTTCTCTAAGGAAAAAGTAAGATGTTTTGAGTTGATTATATCAAAGTCTTCCTCACTTCATCGGCTCTTGTTCACAAAATCGATTATTATCTGTAGACTGTTACAGGTGGAGTGAAAAGCAATGTGGTATTTGTTATTAAATATGTTTTTTCTCTCGTTCAAACACATAAGGTGGACAATAATTGAAGAAATGAGAACAATCAGCTTATCAGTCATGCCGAGAAGACGTTTGGCTCCTGTGCAACTGGACCAAATCATACGGTGGATACAGGAAGGTTTGTCCCAGCGAGAAGTGTCCCGGCGGTTGAATGTTTCGCAAAGTGTCGTGAGTCGGGCTTGGAATAGGTTCAAGATCGTCTTTTGATCCTTAATGCTAGGAGAAATCCCACTTACCCGGCGTCGCGGCTCAATAGATCACCGAGAGTTGCAACAGGAGTTCTAATTTCGAACCAGACTGTAAGACGACGACTACATGTTCGTGGTTTGAGACAACGTAGGAGGGTACAACATCCCCGATTGAATAGGGAACAACGGGTTCATCGACGGCAATGGGCTAAGGAGCACCGCAATTGGACACTTGAAGATTGGAGCCGATTTTTATTTACGGATGAGTCTAGATTTCGTTGGTCAACTCCGATGGACGTATTCTTGCTTGGACGGAAAGAGGTCGAAGGTATGCAGAACAGTTTATGGTACCCACAACAGCATTGGCGGAGGTTCTATATGTGTATGGGGAGGCATTTGTTTGAACCAACGCACAGAGTTGGTTGTTCTGCAGAACACCACCATGACCAGCCAGATATATCACGAAATGATTATTGAACCCATAATTGTTCCGTTTGCGGCTGCCATGGGCGAGAATTTCATTTTTATTGACGATAATGCCCGTCCACACCGTAGTCGTCTGGTTAATAAAGCGCTATTGATAGGATGGACTGGCCAGCTCGCTCTCCTGACATGAATTGCATCGAACATGTCTGGTCTGAGATGTCTAGACAATTGTCAACCTTAGAACAACCGATCAATAACCTGAAGGACCTTTCTAACGCTTTACGGGATATTTGGACGAATTTGCCCCAACATTTGATAAATCGTTTGATCGAAAGTATGCTTCGTAGGGTAGAATGCTTGAAACGAGCTCGTGGGAGACCAACTAAGTACTAGCTTAACCGAAACTTCAGCCTTCTTGTGGTTTCATCATAAAATTTTTATGTTATATAAAGTCTTTTTTTCTCTCCAACTTTCCAATTTTTCATTTCTTTCTCAAGTGAACCATATTATCAACTGAAAATACTCTGATATCTGACTAAATCTATAATCTTGGAGCGAATATTTCAGAAATAAATTCAGAACAAGTAAGTGATCCCTATCAATCGTTGAGCAGTGTATAAGTGTTCCATAGAATGAATATTCATATTTTTAGATATTGTATGTCTGTAACCAGAGATAAAGATGTCAATAAATCTTTCAGTGGGTTCATTTACTAATTTCTGGAAAAAAATTATATCCGTGATATTTTAATTTCACAAATGGAACTTTCTTTCGATTAATAAGCATAATTGACAAAACCAATTT
This sequence comes from Propylea japonica, assembly GCA_013421045.1. Taxonomy (NCBI): domain Eukaryota; kingdom Metazoa; phylum Arthropoda; class Insecta; order Coleoptera; family Coccinellidae; genus Propylea; species Propylea japonica. Next base: position 49,864,493 of record CM024239.1, read on the forward strand.
TGAGCATAAACATTATCTTAGAATATTCATTCTATGAAACATACGATGATATGGAATGAACTGTGATCATAGCTGCTTGTAAATTTTATTTTTTCCGAGAAAAGTATAGACTGTATGAAACTTTTGCAAGGGACTTTTTTTCCAGTATTGAATGGAAACCATAAGAGAATTTTATTTTTCGAAAATCTATCCCACGAAAACAATTTTTGAAGGGAAATTATAAGGGTTCGTTATTTTCAACCCCCAATAATAAAGTTATGGGATAAAAAAAACTGTGTGTAACATCTACTTAGTGCTTCATATTATGTATAGTTTTATGCCTTAGAGTTTTTAGGACTCCTTAAACAATTAAAAACTGTCAACTCGTCATCGCCTTCCAAAGGCTGCATCTTGGAAGGGAGGTTGATTTTCTAAAATATTATATGAACTACCCCTGCTTATTTTCATCGAGGAATCATCTCCCTAAGTCCCTCGCAATTGTTTACAGACCCCCGTATGTATACGAAATCAATAAATTCATTCTACTGGCTGCTTTTGCAAACTTATTCCAAATTTCGGATGAATTGATGATTCCGTTTAGGAGATACAGCGGTTTCAATTTCTGATCAAAATTTAAATACACATTTTTCGTGGTATTCTAGGTGTTGTCTCCCATTGAAATGTTTTATATCTAATCCGGAACAACCTGTAAAACAACAGAAAAAAATCAATATAACAAATGAATCGAATAATCACTAAGAGACAACAAAATATTCAACAGATAATCAGAAAATTATACTTCATATTATAAGTAAATGAAATTATTTATCCGTGAGAGTCAATATCGTTATGATTACTTTGTTACATTCAGTTTCCTGATGAGGTAAAACTTATTGAACAGTCTGATATTTCAGAAAAATCAAGTTTTTGTGCGCTTGATTATATTGAGGAAAGTGCTAGTAACAAAAATCAGTGTAAACACGAATATGAGAACTTATAAATTGAAATTGTCATCAGTGTTGGTATAAGAATTAAAAATGGAAATTTAATTCATATCTACGTACTATACATAGACATTCATTCATTGAGTTATAATTTGCATAAGTTCACTGCATAACAGTAGGTATCATTATCAAAGGTAGGTTATAAATAATTGAGAATAAAACTTTATATTTTCATAGATTATTTTCCATTGTATTGTTAATTCAAATATCAACAAATCAATAAAACACTGCCTTGGGGTAAGGAGCCAGTAATTTACAAAGAGATCAAAACGTTTTTTACCTTGCATCAATCATTTTGCTTTTTTGTTTCAAATTACAAAAAAGTGAATTTAAATTGCATGTGCCCATTTGAATTATCAAAAAATGGGGGATACATCATAAAATAGTATTTAATTGCAATTATTGTCGATTCAGTGAAGCATGCAAAAGTTTGAGAGGTTAAGATAATAAATCAGTCCTATAGTTCTTCCCATTGACACATTGATAAAATCTAATAAATAAGACTTCAAAGAAAATAAAGAGGAAATGATGAGGATTTGAGTCGTCTTTCTGGGTTCTAATTTCAAATTGTGAGAAATTTCGCATGATATAACTCAACATAAATCATTGAATATTTTGATTTATAGCTCTTAAAGAAATATATCATTATCAAAACAATTCTATTGTCAACAGTTGCATCAATATTTTAAAGTCGAAATTGCAGAAAATATTTTTGGCTAAAAAAATGTTATTTTTTTGGAATCATTTGATCTTGAGAAATATTCACCCATTCTCGAACATTGGTCTCATCCTGTACTTGCATAGACTTTTATAGATTCTTAAAAAAAATATGTGTATTATTGTAATTTTGAACAAGAAGTGAATATCCTAAAATTCCTTTGGCTCCATACTAATGCTGTGCAAAAATACTGAACTTATAAATTTCCGAAAATGTTTTCAGTTGGCGGCCACACAATAATATTGACTTCCAAGAAAACGATTAGAACGAAGCAATATTTCAAAATCTTGTCACCTCGAAAGTCGAGGGTTGAATCTTTCTCGAAAAAAATAAACAGGACCGTATTACCTTTCATTCAAAAATCTCCAGGAAGTTTAGACTACGTTTCCTACTTCATAATAAAAATGAATTAATAGGTCTAGAGGAAAACCATTTGTCTGTATACCTGTCCAATGATTTTGGGAAAAATCACTCCGATAATTCTAAAAATGTCCCATTATTTGATCCAATTGTTACTAAGCAAGTGTTGAGAATATAGAGGATGTCCAGGCGATTGAAGTCAATAAATTATTTTTCCGCCGATCTCGAAATAAAAGGTGATTTTAATGTGTACGAAATTGAGCATTAATGACCCATTTTAATGCTGAATTTTTTAGCTATTTTACTGTGCAATCCTCATGGCAACTGTTCACAAAGTATGGAGAAGCACTATCAGAAATGTCAAAACTCTACTGGAACATAGATACATAGAAATTTTATTATGTCAAACGTGAGTCTCGAGCAAAATGAGAATATCTTTCAATCAATAATTCATACACAATTCATATTGCGATCGTCGGAAAAATATTGTAATCAACTCGGTTATTCGAGCGACTAACGGTCTCAAACTATTAACGCGTTCGCTCCGCTCACGCATTGAAATATCTCGACCATTAGTCGCAGTCTTCAATAACCTAGTTGATTAAATAACTATTAGATTCCTCAGACCTGCGGCTATCCAAAAATACCCCATGTATGTAGAGCGATTTTTTGTAGTTCTCGAGTTATGGTTTTTTGAGTGTTTTTTCAATGTATTCTGCCAGCGAGGTTTGAAAAATTTCTATCTTCCTATGCAGTAAGTATTCCGCAGTTTTTCTATTTTGAGATTTTACAGAGAGCTGGTGTACGCAAAGGAAACCAACAACGGAACAGAATTGAGTGGAAAACCTTTAGAACCGGAATGAAAAATAAAACAGAAAAATTCGAGTAGATTCAGCCAATTGACAAGTCTCTTTTTTGAACGTTTTCGATAATGTATTCAAATTGGAGGCACGGATTTTGAAAAATTATAGAAGCGAATAGTAATTTTTAGTATAATATGCCTTTTGTTCTCTATCCCAAAACAGGTAATTTCACAACTAGCAATTCTGACGAACGTTAAATTTTTCATCAGTGGTGAGACCAAAATATTATACAGGGTGGCCGGACGATTGACGTCAATAAAACAAAAACAGGTTTCTCATGTCATGGGGTATTCGAATCACCCCCATGTATGTTATCCGATTTTTCACGGTTTCCGAGTTATGATTTTTTTATGATCTTCGAAAATTTTTTTAAAGAAAAGTAAAAGGCTATTTCTGATATTTTTTTGTTGTAAATAGATCGCCATGATTGTACTTCCATACATAAAATAACCAGCATCGTAACTTTGATAAAAATATGGAAATGTTGGTCTCAAGTGCAGAGAAAGTTACGTATTTTGGATCATGCTCTAAATTTTCAAATTGAATTAAAAATGTAAACAGGTTACTTCATGGTTTCTTAGTAGGTTAAAAACTGCGCTCAACACTCAGCTTTCAGAATCATTAATAAAAAATGGTACACAACAGTCTACTTTTGCTAGAATTAACCTTCAAAGTCAGCGAGGTGGAAAAAATCAAAGAACATATAGACGTTTACTCAAGAATTATTTTTTGCCATTTTCCTGATCAAGTTATAATATAAAATGCTGAAAATTAACAAATTAGCATTCGAGAAACGTTTTAGATAAGAAAAAGAAAAAGGTATGGCAATAAATCACACATCATGTAGAAAAAGAAATTTATTTATAAAATTTACAATAGGTTTTCAAAAAGGCCACCTCCAGCCTCAATACACATTCTACACCTTCGCAAAATTTGTTTATTCAATTATTTTTATTTATTGTAATTTTTATAAATAATTTTTTTTATCTACATGATGTGTGATTTATTGCCATACCTTTTTCTTTTTCTTATCCAAAACTTTTCTCCTAAAGCAAATTTCAGCATTTTCTATCATAACTTGATCAGAAAAATCTTAAAATGGCAAAAAATAAGTTTTGAGTGAATGTCTAGTTCTTTGATTTTTTCCACCTCACTGACTTTGAAGGCTAATTCTAGCAAAAGTAGACTGTCGAGTACCATTTTTTTTAATGATTCTGAAAGCTGAGTGTTGAGCGCAGTTTTTGAGCCTACTTAGAAACCATGAAGTAACCTGTTTACATTTTTAATTCAAATTTGAAAATTTAGATCATGATCCAAAATACGTAACTTTTCACTTGAGACCAACATTTCCATAATTTTTATCAAAGTTACAATGCTGGTTATTTTATGTATGAAAGTACAATTCATGGCGATCTATTTACAACAAAAAAATATTAGAAAAGTCTTTTACTTTTCTTTAAAAAATGTTTGAAGATGTTCAAGTTGAAAACTCTCAGATTTCAAAAAAAAAATCATAACTCGGAAACCGTGAAAAATCGGATAACATACATGGGGGTGATTCGAATACCCCATGACATGAGGAACCTGTTTTTTTTTTATTGACGTCAATCGTCCGGCCACCCTGTATAAATTACCACTATTTGATTTGAACTGAAATCAATTCAACATCCCATTTTTGAGTTTAATTCACCATAAAAATGAAAACAGGAAGAAAAATAAATTTTATCGAGTTTCAATGATATGCAGCCTATCCGCCTTCCAAGGCTGATTACAACAAAAAAGTCCGATCAAGTACCTTTTTTTTCCTTTGACTTTCGTAGCTTAGAACACCGCAATGTTTTTAAACTTAGCCAGAAGCTAAACAACGCCTTTATTTATTTCTCAATCGAAAATGAATGCTTGAGTACATCCTACCGAAAACTGAAGTTCTAGCTTTCAAGCCTTTTTTGGGTAGCTTGCTGTGATTTCAGGAAGCTGAATATTTTTTTTTGAAGCAACATTTAGGACGACCATGTTGAGAAAATAAAAACTGCAAAATACTTTCTGCATAAGAAGAATTAATCGAACCTAGCTGTCAAAATACATTGAAAAAATCTCAAAAAATTATAACTCGTGACCTACAAAAATCGCGTTACATACATGGAGTATTTTTGAATGAAAAGAGGAAAGATTTCATCGACATCAAATGTGATACAAGTAAAATTTGCAAGGGCGTCCCCTGCCTTTGGGCTAGGGGCAAAGAAATCAAAATAAAAATAATGAACTGGTGCTAGTGTAGGACTGCAGGATGAAATAATATTTATTTTCATGGGTTTTTGAGGGTTTTCAGTAAAATATTTTATTTCACGATGTCACTATGGTAATAACAGTAGGTATTTTCCACAAATTCCACTTTGAATCTGAACGTTATGAAAATAACCTGAACACCAGGTGAATAACGGAAAACAATGAATAAGAAATGTTCCTCCCCATGCACGGATAACAGCTACAGCTGCAATTCGTTTTGACTTGCCTTCCAACAATCCAACAATTAAATTCTTCTATACTCTTAGTTCAGATTTGAACCTACTTGAGCAAGGAGGAAACACCTCTCATTAAGTATTTCATGTTTTTCATTTAATTTTAAATTTTTTTTCATTACGATCGGATTTGAGCTGAAGTTCTGTTATTGCCATAGCGAAATTGTGAAGTGAAATATCCCACTGAAAACCCGTATCTTCAACAAAAATGAGCGATGGATAAGAAATGAAGGATGAAATTGTCAAGAGAAGATGTGGATGAAAAATACATATAATAAGAAATTGCATGGTAAAACAACTGGAATGACGTACGCCAAGTTTTCTTGAAATTCAAAAATAATTATTGATTTTGGCTTAACATATCTACACAAAAAATCAATCAAAACGTACTCAAAATAACACATTTATGAATCAACAAACTTCATCGATTTGTTGAGTGGATCGATTATTTTGCCGGTGGCTGTATAATCTACTAGATGAAGGTAACTGAGATGAAACTTGGGGTTTCAGCCCCCAAAACTCACCACATCGCACTGTGTCTACAGGGTCAAGTACACGGGGCGACTTTACAAGCTAAGAAGCGGCTTTTGAGCTTCTGAGCTTGTGAGTAGCCCCGTGTACTCGACGCAGTCGCTCCATTAGCTGCTTCCAAATTCGCTCTGGAAAAAGTTGAACTGCCGGCGACTTTACATGCCACAAGCCGGCTTTTGAGCGAATTAGCTTGTAAATTCGCCCCGTGTACTTGAGCTTATTCTTGTTCTGCGCCTATACGTTCCTATTACGGCTGTTATTAAGCTATTGGCGAATCCAATTAACATTGAGGGCGCTGCGAACTGCAAACAAACTTTGACGTTTGTCAGTACTATTTTCAAGATTAGTATGGCGAGATAGAGGTTTTTGTACGTTTTTCTTTTTTTCTTGGATCTATATATTTATTATACATATGGAGTTAAATGAGTGGATTGTGGTTAATGCTGTATAAAGTTATAAAATTAAGGTGAAAAAATGGGTTCTTTAAGTCTAATCCAGAATCCTTGGCGAAATAGACAGTAATTCAACAGGAACAATGGTGCACTATTTGAGCTTGAACACCATTTTCAATTATTTGGGGGCTGCACCCAATAAAAGATGCATAATAGAAGGTGAACAAGTCCTCTATATAAGAACCTATAATATTGGTGGGCATTGTAGTTATTGGTCCTTTATCAAAAGGAAATACCTCTTCGTTATAGTCAATTACTATAGCCGCTATAAATAATTCACATAATGCGATAAATAACTGCTGCTAATACCATAATGATATTGAAAGAGATTTTTTCAAGTTTGGGAAACCCTCTGTCAATTAACAATTATCCAATTGTTGAACGGAAGAGATGTAGTGTATGGATTGCTAAAACGTATTCAGATCCCGATGTAGTTGAACGAGGTATGGACTCTTGAAGTTGAGAGATGACTATAATAACTGGATCGGAAAGTGAATACAGGTATGGGCAGAACGTAACAGATGTATCATTCGTATATACAGGGTGATTTTTTTAAGTGTTTCATTAGACGTTTTCGAGGAAGGAATGGTAATACAGATTCAAGATTTTGGATTTTCGTTTTAGAGTACATGAACTTTAATTGTAAAATATTTTCAAGAGGAATCTACTTCCGGTTTCACCGAAAACGAATGTTATCTTCGTTATTTCAAATGCAACACCCTGTATATTTATACATATTCGGTTTCTTCGTTCAATTCTACACTGATTTGATGTATAATATTTGCAACCACTCAAGCGGTTCTTGAATTATAGCCTTATTATCAATTTTTCTGAAAAAAAGGTTGTCACAAATTAGTGTTCATATTTTCAAAATTCCTTATTACAATATTTTCTTTTTGCGAAAGTGAAACAAAGAAAGTACGCTGGTACTGTCTCTTGTTTAACTTATGAGGAAATATTATACAGGGTGTCTGAAAAGGGCCCCAAAGTGAGCCTCAATAAAACTATGAAATCTCACTTTTTTAAAATGGCAACCCTATAATTTTGTAATTCCAATCGATTGCTCGTCAAAAACCAGTTATGGTGTCCCGAACATTTCATGTCTCTAAAATCAGTATTTTTGCCGTTATTCAATAAATTCGAATTTCACGATTAAAGACAGGTTTCGCACAGTTTGTAAGCTTGCATTTTTGAAGTAGGCTATGTTAGGAACTATTATTCTTACTTTTTCTTACAGATCAAGCACTAAGCAAAACATGCAAAATAATTTCATTTCACTGGAATGATATACAAGGTATGTTCTTTATTTGCGGCAAATGTAACAAATTCCTAGAAAAAGTAATTAGACATTCAACGAACGAAATTCACTTTTACTGACTTTAACGAAATCAAAATCGAAATTTCTGTGCAACCTGTCTGATGGAACCTCTTGGATTTGCGTGAATATGTCCTAGAATATTTATTTCATTTTCTTCATTATCTGTTACTCTATTCAATAGATTTCGTTTTGGGTTAATGCTTCCAGTACGGAGAAAATTGTTTTGATACTTCCTGAACTTCGATTTTGTTTAAGGTGGTAAATGTTGATTTCTTTCGTTAAAAGTTCTGACTGCCCTTTCTAATATTTTGTTACATTCACCATAAATGAAGAACATATTCAATACATCACTGTTACTTGCATAGTGCCCGATTAATCAAAAAAGTATAAATGACAGTTCTCTAGAATGCATTATAAATCAAAAGACATAGCCTTCTTGAAAACTTCTATCCTAATAAATGTATGTTTAGACTAAGAAACCTTGATTCAATCCTGAAATTCGAATTTTATTGAATAACGGCAAAAATACTGATTTTAGAGACATGAAATGTTCGGGACACCATAACTGGTTTTTGACGAGCAATCGATTGGAATTGCAAAATTAGGGTTGCCATTTGAAAAAAGTGAGATTTCATAGTTTTATTGAGGCTCACTTTGGGGCCCTTTTTCAGACCCCCTGTATAATATTTCCTCATAAGTTAAACAAGAGACACTATCAGCGTACTTTCTTCTGTTTCACTTTCGCAAAAAGAAATTATTGTAATAAGGAATTTTGAAAATATGAACACTAATTTGTGACAACCTTTTTTTCAAAAAAATGATAATAAGGCTATAATTCAAGAACCGCTTGAGTGTTTGCACATATCATACATCAAATCAGTGTAGAATTGAACGAAGAATTCGAATATGTATAAATATACAGGGTGTTGCATTTGAAATAACGAAGTAACATTCGTTTCCGGTGAACCGGAAGTAGATTCCTCTTGAAAATATTTTACAATTAAAGTTCATGTACTCCGAAACGAAAATCCGAAATCTTGAATCTGTATTACAATTCCTTCCTCGAAAACGTCTAATGAAACACTTAAAAAAATCACCCTGTATAGTTTGACTGGAAAGTAAATACACAGAGTTAAGTTAAATAGTATCTTATTTCAACCCTATCAAATACAGTGTATAAAAAGTGTGATTCTACAGGCATAATGGATGAAAAAATTAATAATGGTGTTTTTGATCCATGAAATAATGGCACCTTGCCTTTAAACTTGTGCTTTACTAACTGGGAAACCCCATGATATATGTGATCGGTCAACAATTTGTTTTTATCAACTTATTCCAGTACATCATGGCATTGGTGATATGAACTGATGCTGCATTTTTCTTAGGAAACCTGTGAAAATGTATAGTCCTATTCTTGCTTTTTGTAGATAAACAATTGAAAATACAACAGTTATGCACTGTTCTTTTACGATTAGAAGAACTGTTCCATTTGTTCACTCATAATGCACTAAGATGTGACTGAAAATAATGTTTATTATGAAAAATTCTAGATTATTGTAGATTATATTAATGAATTAATGCACAAACCAGTAGTTAAAAACTATGAAATTGCATTTCTGAATCGTGAACTGAAAAACTTAGCTCCAAACAGAATCTCTATAATATATTCATTTGAAAGCACTAATATAAATACCTTTTCGGATATTTTTCCTTACTCAATATTTTTACTGCAAAATCCAGTACAATATAACAATAACCACAATATAATTATACTCCAAATAATGATAAAAAAACACTTCGTAAGTCGAGACAACCAAACTAAACAGTGAAACAGTACTGACAAAGTAGGTTCGGGAATTAACCACCAGAGGGCGTCTAGATTTTTGGATTCGCCAATTGAGCGACTGAGCGAGTGAGAACTCCCTGTGTACTCGGCTAGAAGCCAATTCGCCAATTCGCCGGCTTTTTATGAGCCGGCTTCTTAGTGCGAGTCCACAACGGCGCACCGACCCTAGCCATCGCACCGCGATGTCATCAAATGACGTATTTACTTCGTAACAAACTTCAAATATCGACATCGCGGTGCGATGGGCTAGGGTCGGTGCGCCATTGTGGACTCGCACTTAGCTTGTAAAGTAGCCCTGTGTACTTGATCCTTATAACTTCTATCACTTTTATTCACCGCGCCACTGTTGTCGCACCTTCTATAATTTATATTAGTATTTAAAATACGCAATCTGTTTTTATAAAGCTTTATAGTCGTGAAAAAATGATAATCGATTTTTTTAAATATATCAACACGTAGTTTCAAATAATAATGAACTCAATAAATCATCGTATTAATATATTCTGCATATCTCCATACTTATTCATGAAATTATTCATTATTAGCGGACCCGCCCCGATTATAGGCACTGGTAATAAATAAAGGTTCAATATTTTTTGGAATAAACAACGGCAAACAGTCAACACTTTCATAATACGTATAAATTACCCTTAGAACTATGATACAAATACTCATGGAAGCTGGGTTTCAATAAACTCCGATCAAGTCGATTGTTGTTAATGTCTGGGTAATCCATTTTTGCAGGCTTTTCAAAAAAGATGAGGAGCAACAAATTCGTCAGTGATCTTCATCTTTGATTGCTAGGGACAGAAAAAAAGAAACCGTACTCAGGTTAACAAATTAGTTTTTTTTCGAAACCGTGAAGTTAGTAAAAACATACGCAACAACCATTTACATATTCAGAATGAATCAAGCTCTTCAAAATAAAAAAAAATCATTTTCTCGCCTCATGTTGACATAATCTCAAAAGCACTCTTATTTTCAATTGAAAGTTCTCACGTCAAAATATCAGGTTTTTTGAGTCTGAGAGATTTGATCTTAATCTTTTACATTACTACCCACAGTAAATTTTCTCAGAAAATGCGAAAAATTTGCTACAGCTGAGAAACTGAATGCAACATTTTGAAGATTTACTGTTAAAAACATGGTTTGATATGAACAAATTTATGCTCAAAATGTCATGATTCTGAAAATAACAGGGAAAAAACAATGCAATATAAATTTGTAGATACATTTAAAAAAATAGTTTATTGATGTCAACTTATTAAAATGTTACATTCATTCATTAACATTTACTATGGTAGTGTATATTTTTTAAATTATGAAGAATAAAGATTTTGAAGAACAAAAATCCCACAGACTTTTTCCGACGTGAGAATTTTCGATTGGTAATTCAGGAGTTTTTTTGATTTCAAGTCAACATAAGGTGAAAAAATGAACATTTCTAAATAAGAAAATTAAGTTCTGTATGTTTGGGAAATGAAGATGTAGGTTCTCACCAAATTTCGCGAAAATATTTTTTTTCAGAAGATAAAAATGAAAAACCAAGAACTTGAACACATGAATTTTGAGGTTATGCGAAAAAAGTTAATACCAAATTTGTAGGTCTTTCTTATCACCTATAACCTAGCCATTCAACGTTTTTTCTGTAGGGCCGTTTTTTATACCCTTAAAACTCATTCGCTACCACTTCCAAGCCTCTGGTCGGACGTAATTTATCTTTCTTTCATTTTCGTTGTATTATCTGCCTTTTCCAATAGGTTAAATTTTTCTAATTGTTTTTTCAATTTTACCATTTTGAAGGCGCTCTTGAGTCTTAAACCCACGACGGCGTATTAGTGCCACTGCGGTTAAATGAAACTCTGTCAAATGACAGATTTAATCGTTCAATTAACACTTTAAATTTGTCAATTGACACTTTCGGATCTGTCGATTGACACTTTTTAATCTGTCAATTTATCAGATTCAATCTGGAAATTCGACAATGCTCATGTTCGATTAACCGCAATCTTCTATTCCTACCTACGAGAATGACTGATTTTATCGAAATAGAAGAAGATTTTATTTTCCAATCAACTTCTGCGACAAGCATAGTAAAAGTAGGTATCACGTACGACGGCGTATTAGTGCCACTACGATGAAATGAAAGTCTGTCGAATGACAGATACTTTTCAACCTAGCAATTGACGCTTCTCAATCTATCAATTGACACTTGCTGAACTGTGAATTGACTTTTTAATCTGTAAACTGACAGATTTAATCTAATAATTCAACAATACTCAAGTTTGAAGAAGCGCAATCTTCTATCTCTCCCTCTCTCTCTGCCTCTTCTGAATATGAATATGAATGATGCTTTTATACTGAATTGAGAATTGGAAATTCGAATATTATGTTGGAACGGAGTTAATTTATTCTATCGGTTTCAAAAGCACTAATTAGGCACTAAATACTGGTATATTCATTCCATACCAAATCAAAAATGTTGATACTCAGCATGCAGTCAGCACCAAAACTTGGATTGTCCCTAATATCCACTAATTATAGGCACTGAATATTCAACATAGTTTTGAAATTAGTGCTTCCACTTTTCGCTAACTTTACAGAACCCAAACATGTCAACCAGTTGATTCCTGACGTACGAACACAGCAATCGAAATAGAAAATTTGTAGAATTGCCAGATTAAATCTGTCAATTGACAGATTAAGAAGTGTGAACTGATAAATAAAAGAGTGTCAACTGAAAGATTACGCTGTCCGAACGATCGACACGTATACAGGGTGTTTCATCATAAACTGGACAAACATATATTTTCGTATAGAGGACATCGGGAGAATCATTTTTGCCTCATACAATATATCCCGTTTTCGAAGCATAAGCGAGATACAGGGTGTCAAACGTCATTTTTGAGCAAGATTCTTATGAGTGTGGTCAGTTATGTATAACACTTGGTGTAATGGTTTTTGGTCAAATCTCAATATTTTTGGGTCTTCTATTCAGAAAAGTTGACGAACTCCGAAAAAAAATTTACAAAATGGCGGAAGACCTGCAATGTTCCAAATTTTTTTTTGCGGTTGTCAAATTGACTTTTGTTTTCTGAATGAACACAATTTTCTAAGACTTTCTGTGAAAAATTTTTTCAAAAATCGAACACAAATTTTTTTTACATGTCTACAGCGATGAAAAAATTCACTCGAAACGGATGAAATTTTGTACAATTGTACTTCTTGAATTATCAATCACGAATATGAAAACAGAATCGTAAAATATCGAACGGTTTCGTTACTACAGTCATTCAAATGTTTCGTTCGGACCTCTGAAATATTGAAAATAAAATTGTTTTGGGTTCTAGAATCAAAATAATTAAATTATTGGCATGTTTAAACATTCTAGATGAATTTATAAGAAAAAATCAGTGAAACTTAGTTGGGACTCGAAACGACGTAGGTATTAAATAGGGAAATGGCACTGTTCTAAGGATATTAATATTCGTTGCCAGGCAACGGTAGTTCGTAGTTCATAGAGTTTGACTACTGGCTAAATTATATTCACTGAAATTAAAATACCAGTCCAACTCTATGAACTACGAACTACTGTTGCCTGGCAACGAATATTAATATCCTTAGAACAGTGCCATTTCCCTATTTAATACCTACGTCGTTTCGAGTCCCAACTAAGTTTCACTGATTTTTTTCTTATAAATTCATCTAGAATGTTTAACATGCCAATAATTTAATTATTTTGATTCTAGAACCCAAAACAATTTTATTTTCAATATTTCAGAGGTCTGAACGAAACATTTGAATGACTGTAGTAACGAAACCGTTCGATATTTCACAATTCTGTTTTCATATTCGTGATTGATAATTCAAGAAGTACAATTGTACAAAATTTCATCCTTTCGAGTGAATTTTTTCATCGCGTGTAGACATGTAAAAAAAATTTGTGTTCGATTTTTGAAAAAAAATTTTCACAGAAATTCTAAGAAAATATGTTCATTCAGAAATAAAAGTCAATTTGACAACCGCAAAAAAAAATTTGGAACATTGCAGGTCTTCCGCCATTTTATAATTTTTTTTTCGGAGTTCGTCAACTTTTCTGAATAGAGGACCCAAAAATATTGAGATTTGACCAAAAACCATTACACCAAGTGTTATACATAACTGACCACACTCATAAGAATCTTGCTCAAAAATGACGTTTGACACCCTGTATCTCGCTTATGCTTCGAAAACGGGATATATTGCATAAGGCAAAAATGATTCTCCCGATGTCCTCTACACGAAAATATATGTTTGTCCAGTTTATGATGAAACACCCTGTATAAACAGCGCATCACATCAGCAATATCCGTGGCTCGGAGGAATAATCTGATCCTCGTAACGCGAATAACCAAACGCGGCAAACGCAGCAATTAGAATATTATACCCCCTAATGTGCAAGAATAGCAAAATGAACCAAAATAATAAAATTAATATATACATCCAGTGGCGTAACGTTATTCAGCCGCCCCCCCCCCCCCATGATTGTCCCCGGGCCCCATTCCTCCTTCAGCCCCTATCACCAAACCCCTAATTACCCATCATCTCTAACAATTTATTTGTAGGTGAAACATGATACCTACTCTATTTTGTAGAACTAGTAGTCCAATAAATTAACCAACTGCATTAATTTTGTTTGGTAATTTTCGCGTCTTCTTCTTGTAACAAAAACGCTGGAGACAACACTGAGAAGAGTTTGCTGACTTCAGACATTGCCTCAAATCTCAAGTTCAACTGATAAATTACTAATGCCCGTATTCATAGTCGATGCTCCGTCAGATCTCGTACTCAAGAAGATCTTAGGCTCGTATTCATTGTTCGCCCTTGAGGGTAATTGAGAGTTTGAATCGCCCTTGGCTTGAGTTGAGGTCACCTTTATGACTAGTATTTATAAGGGCGATACAAACTCTCACTCACCCTCAAGGGCGAATTATGACTACGAGCCTAAGATCTTCTTGAGTACGAGATCTGACGGAGCATCGACTATGAGTACGGGCATAAGTCAAGAGTCGCGCAAAAAACACACACTTGAAGTTTCTTTCACTATCCAATAGTCGTTCATCTTGGCAAAGCTCGTCAAAGTGTTTTTTTAACTTTTCATTTATTTTTTCATCAAACTCGGGGCTAACTCCCCATTTCTCTGAAAGTGTAATGGCAGAGGCTTTTATTTCTTCAAAGTTATTTTTCATATTGATTAGTTTTTCTTTTGCTCTTCCTAACTGTGGAGCTGCGTGAAATAGATCATACCCTTCGTGTTGAAGGTTTTTTGATACTACATTAATAGCTTCAAGGATGTTTGTTTGAATAACGACTTGAAAAACGAAAGAAAACTTCTCAAGCTGTTTCTTTAATCCCATCGCTTTGGCTCTTTCTTTGGGTTTTGTAGAAGTAACAATTAGTTTAGCTAAAGCTTTTATGACATCTACATAGCAGTGGCTAAGCGATTTCAGTGAATCAATTCTTGAGGCCCATCTGGTGGAGCAAAGCTTCTTTAAAAGCTCGAGAAGACGAAGCGAGAAGGTCCCATCTTTTGCTGCTTTGACTAAAAAAGACAAGAGTTGTTCAAGGATTCCAAAAAATGAAACATTTTCAGGGATACTGGTCATAGCATCATTTACTACCAAATTTAAATTGTGTGCCGCACAGTGCACAAATTTAGCAGTTTGCTGTTATTCCAAAATTCTGGTTTTTACTCCAGTGTAACCTCCAGACATTGTAGCTGCACTGAGAGGGATGAGACTTGAGGCCCGAGTAGAAGATGTGGGGGGAGTGGGACGGGGAGTTGTGCAGTGCGAGGAGAGGACGAGGGGCCCGCTTCGGCACGGCGCCGGCGCGCGAGCTATAGTCCGTTCACGAAAGTTTGAGCGCATAGTAGGCGTTTTGTTTATTTATTTGAAGTTGGCAGTATTTGGTGTCATAACGTAAAATAAAGTCAACGTTGCCGAATGTAGCCGGACTCGTCCGACGAGCTTTCGAGTTATCAGAGAACTCTATGCAATATTAACAACATTGCGTATCAATCTAACAAGAAAATAAATAACATAACCTAAAATTTCAATATACACAGTGGAATATGCCGAATTTCCATGGCCAACCGATGGCTCAAACTTTCGTGAACGGACTATAGCTCTCTTCTCTATACCTGTTGTCTCGTCAAAGGGCAGACGCAAACGCAACCATTTGTCCAGATCGTACTGCCACCATACTCCTACTATAAATCGAGTTACATAATATACTAAACTTTTTAACCAGGAAATAAATTACATAACCAGAAAATTATTTTTCAATATCAATTGGTTCTTAACAAGATGAAGTAAAAATTAAATAAAAGGTTCAACACCCGGGCCCCCAGACCCCGGGGCCCCCACCCAATGGGGGGTCTGGGGGGGTGTAAATTACGCCACTGTATACATCCTTAATTAGACCCATAATAACCTACGCGGCACCGCCTGGGTGTCATTTGAAACCATGGGCGACACGACCCCTACAAGTTTCCAAAATAGAATGTTGAGGCTTATCAAACAAGGATAGATACACCAGAATAACAGAGCTACATGAACTCTCGGAAATCGAAACAATAAAAAAACATGTAGATAGAATTTCCGCGAACTTTTACGACAAAACGAAATACGTGAGCGATCCAGTTAACAATATAACCATGAAAAGAAGTAACACAAAGCACTGACGAAAGGCATGTTCTCCCGTATGACACCTACCTATTTTCAATAAAATACACAACAGCTACATTATGAGTCAGTAATGTGCTAAAAAAAAAAAAAAAAATTTTTATACATTCATATTATATCTATACATTGTTATTGTTAATGTACATATTTTTATATAACGTTAATTACACCAGAAGCTGGGAAACTGCGAAACAGGTTTTTTTATTTTATTTTCCTGTAAATACTGCAAAATTGTAAATACCCAATGAAACACAAAATACTAGTATACTTATTATTATCTAAAGGTTACTAACCAAAACTTTGTAAATGTAGGTGAATATCTTATATATAGGAACTACTGAAATGTACAATACAAAAATGATGAAAATTGTTAATAATGTAAATACCAAAACAAATAAAGAATATTGCTATGCTATGCTATGCTATGCGAATAACCAAGGTTCTAATCCCTCTAAATCCATTAAAACCTTTTATGCGAGAATCCTGTAACAACTTTTCTTACGCTTACAAAAGAATGGATCGTCTCATTCATAATCAACAAATTGAATAATCACCATCATTTCGAGCAATCGATTGTCACTCATTTACAGGTGGGAAAAAAACTGATTTCCAAATTCACCGGTCTAATGGAGTCGGTGTAAATAAACTGAAACTGAAAATGAAGGAGTTGTTGACGATGCATTAGATGGAACAAGTGTTAGTCAACCTGCCAGGATGAAAAAATACACCTGATGCGGCAGTTGAGATTGATGTCTTCCGAAATGAAAATCTGCAAATTGACAGATTGAATCTGTCAATGCAAACTTTGAATTGGTCAATTGACACTTTCTAATTTGTCAAGTGACACTTTTCAATCTGTTAAGTGACACTTTTTAATCTGTCAATTGACAGTTTTAATCTGGCAATTCAACAATGCTCATAATTAACCGCTATCTCCTCTCTCGGTCTCGGTCGCTGCCTAAGCTATTACAATGACCAATTCTGTTTTTTTAAAACTCATATTTGAATTATGCTTTTATATTTGATTGAGAATTTGCTATTCCATTTGATATAAATTCAAAAAGCGTGGAAATTTTTTTTGCATAATCGTTATAATGATGGGATATTTAGTTAATTCAGCTTTAATTTATTTTTTTTATTGACCTCAATACGTCCACCTCTCGCCGTGATATCGGTCTTCAAATGAGAGCTGTTATTGAAAACAGGGGTGGCAATACCCGTTATTAATTAATAAAAATTTCTTTGTTAGTTTATTTTTTTTTCTTTTTTTTGAAATTTATGTACTATCTGCAATTAAAATGTGGAAAAAGCTCGAGAAAATTCTTTTTTGCCTTTTTTAAGGATTATGAGCTTCTCAGAGCAAAAAACGTGATCCTTATTTTTTTCAAAAATTCTATCGAGTCAAACAAAAACGGCTCGCTGGATTGAGTTGGCTCTTCGTAAGGTTTTTATCAACATATTGAACTGTGAAAGTCACACTAAACATTATTGGTTTCTTCAACATTTTCGATCCAGCGGTAGATTTCCAGGAACCACCAAAAGCCCTTTTTTTGTTAATTTTTAGATTGATGCAACCTGAAGAAAAAAAAATTCTATGAATAAGCAATGGTTGTTCATTAATGGCAGTTCATTTAAGGTCTCGAAACCCTCCTTCAATTTTAGGTGCGATCATTGGTTGCTGAGAAATCGATAATCAAAAACAAATGGATCCTTTTCCATTTGAAGACCGATATCTCGGCGAGAAGTGGACGTATTGAGGTCATTGAAAAAATAAATTTAAGCTGAATTAACAAAGTATCCCATCATTATAACGATTATGCAAAAACAAAATTTCCACGCTCGTAGACAAGAAAAAAAAGTGGTAAAATTTTGAGAATTTTTTTGTTGCTGATTTTTCTATCATTACTCGAAAACCACTGAAACTTAAAATTTGCGAAGTTCTAATCCGAAAACTAGACACTTGAAGCTACAATTTCCTTTTTTTAAATTCCTTGTACGACCATTCCTCTCAAAGTTACGGCATGTTGAAAATTGCCGAAAAATTTGGAATGTTTTTTTGATCCTTAAATTTTTTCATTGTCATTGGCATTAACCGCACCACTTCGTATTGTGAAGAATATTATTCCTAAGCTTCCGTACGCTTGTTCATGTTGGTGAAACGCTAATTAAAATTTTAAATCTTGATCTTTTTGTCATTGTTCTCTCCACTCATGTATACAACTTGCCTTTTCCATTTCAACCTTCATTGTAATTTTAAAGTTTCAAACTTGTTTCTTTCCTAATACTATCGAAATAGAAGATTCATTTTCCAATCAACTTCAGCGACAAGCATATCTAGTAAAAGTATCACGTACGACGGCGTATTAGTGCCACTACGATGAAATGAAAATCTGTCAATTGACAGATTTGATCTATCAATTTACACTTTCAATCATCTGCATTGACGCTTTCTGACCTGTCAATTGAAACTTTTCAATATGTAAATTGACAGATTTAATTTAGCCATTCAAAAATGCTCAAGTTTGAAGAAGCGCAATTCTTCTCTCTCCCTCATACAGTGTCTCCCAATAAGCTTGATAAGAACTTTGAAATTGAATAAAACAACAACAAATTAACCGATTTTGGTTCTCAAACATTTATTCGAAAGATATGGTGTATAAGTTTATGATTAAACAAGATATCGTTCAAATGGGCTCCACGAGCTCGTTTGCAGACCTTAATTCGTTTGACCCATTTTCCATGACTCGGCCTAGCATTTCCTGTGGTATGGCCTCGATACACCTCGTAATGTTCTCCTCAAGGTCTTGAATTGTCGCTGGAGAGTTGCTGTACACTTGTGATTTCACATTCCCCATAAAAAAAAGTCCAAGGGCGTTAAATCACACGATCTTGGCGGCCAGGCGATGGGGCCGTTTCTCGAAATTAATGAGTCGCCGAACTTATCGCGCAATAAAGTCATGTTTCGTTCGAAATGTGTGGGGGGGCGCCGTCCTGTTGGAAATAAGATCGTCGTCACCAATTTCATCAAATTTCGGGAAGAGAAATTCACGCAGCAAGTCGCTATAGCGCTGGCCGTTCACAGTAACGGCTTGTCCGGCGTAATTTCGGAAAAAATACGGCCCGATGATGCCACCACTCCACAATCCACACCAAACTGTGATCTTTTGTGGATGCAAAGGTCTTTCTTGCACCACTTGTGGATTAGAATCGCTCCATATCGGCAATTCTGCTTTTAACGAAGCCGTTCAGCCAGAAATGAGCCTCATCAGAAAAGATGATTTTCTTGTGGAAATCTGGATCAGCTTCTAACATCTCTAGAGCCCAATCTGAGAACGCCCGACGCAAACTATGGTCATGAGGCTTCAGCTCTTGTGCCAGCACTATCTTGTAAGGATGTAGGCCCAAGTCAATGCGCAAAATTCGCCACATTGTCATCCGAGAGAGCCCCATTTCTTGCGAGCGGCGATTTACGGACACATTTGAATTGTCGCGGACACTGGCCGAAACGGCGGCGATATTTTCAGCGCTGCGAGCATTCTCTGCGTCGTACAGGCACCCTTCTATCATGGAGAGAAAACTCACCTTTCAACTTTTTGATTACACGTCTGATTTGCTGCTCAGATGGAACGAAACCATCACCATTTTTCCGTTGAAACTCTCTTCGCGTGGCCACCGGCGAACGCGAATTTGCGTAATAAATTTGGACGATTTCCAAACGTTGTGTGAGCGTGAAACTTTTCATGGTAAAACTTTGAACCTTTCTGAATAAAATGACACTTCGAACGTCAAAATTGATAAACAAATATGGCCGCCAAAACCTTACAAAGTTCTACAACCTTATTGGGAAACACTATATATGAATGATGCTTTTATATCGAATTGAGAATTCGAAACTTGATACTATTCTCACGAAATTCGAATATGTTGGAGCGGACTGTCAAGTGAGCACCAAAATAGGTATGTAAATAATCTCTGATATTAAAAAAACGGTTTTAGAAGCACTAATTAGGCACTAAATAGAACTGTTATATTCATTTCATACCAAACCAAAAATGTTAATACTAAGCATGTAGTCAGCACCAAAAACTTGGATTGTTTATATGTAGGTTCATGAGGCCCTATAATAGCGTCTAATTAGGCTCTGAACCAGTTGATTCCTGACGTGCGAAAACAGCAATCGAAATAGAAAACCTGTTGAATTGCCACATTAAATCTGTCAATTGACAGATTAAAAAGTGTCAATTGACAGATAAAAGAATGTCAATTGGAAGATTACGTTCTCCGAACGATCGACACTCCGTATATGAACAGCGGATCACATCATCAATATCCGTGGTTCGGAGGAAGGTTCGATCCTCATAACGCGATTAACCAAGGTTCGAATCCCTCGAAATCCCTTCAAATCTTTTATGCGAGAATCCAGCAACAACCTTCCCGAATACACCAGAGTGGATCGTCTCATTCATAAACGACAAATTGAATAATCACCATCATTTCGAGCAATCGATTGTCACTCATTTACAGGTGGGAAAAAAACTGATTTCCAAATTCACCGGTCTAATGGAGTCGGTGTAAATAAACTCCAAGATTATGAAGGAGTTGTTGACGATGCATTAGATGGAACAAGTGTTAGTCAACCTGCCAGGATGAAAAAATACACCTGATGCGGCAGTTGAGATTGATGTCTTCCGAAATGAAAATCTGCAAATTGACAGATTGAATCTGTCAATGCAAACTTTGAATTGGTCAATTGATACTTTCTAATTTGTCAAGTGACACTTTTCAATCTGTTAAGTGACACTTTTTAATCTGTCAATTCACAGTTTTAATCTGGCAATTCAACAATGCTCATAATTAACCGCTATCTCCTCTCTCGGTCGCTGCCTACGCTATTACAATGACTAATTCTGTTTTTTAAAACTCATATTTGAATAATGCTTTTATATTTGATTAAGAATTTGATGAAAATTCAAAAATGTAAGTACTTACTAAGCGTGAAGTCAGCAGCAAAAACTTGTCGATAATATGTAGGTTGATGAGGCACTAATTAGGAACTGAATATTGAACATTCTTTCAGAATTAGTTCTTGCAACTTTTCGCTAACTTTTAGAACCCATTCACGTCTACCAGTTAATTCCTGGCGTGCGAACACAGCAATCGAAATAGAGAACATCGCAATGGCACAAATACGCCGTCGTACAATAGTAGTTGACGGTACGATCTACACTACTGGAAAAAATTAAAGGATCGAAAAAAAATTCCAAATTTTTCAGCAATTTTCAACATGCCGTAACTTTGAGAGGAATGGTCGTACAAGGAATTTAAAAAAAGGAAATTGTAGCTCCAAGTGTCTAGTTTTTGGATTAGAACGTCAAAAATTTTAAGTTCTAGTGGTTTTCGAGTAATCATAGAAAAATCAGCAACAAAAAAATTCTCAAAATTTTACCACTTTTTTTTTCTTGTCTACGAGCGTGGAAATTTTATTTTTGCATAATCGTTATAATGATGGGATACTTTGTTAATTCAGCTTTAATTTATTTTTTTAGTGACCTCAATACGTCCACCTCTCGCCGTGATATCGGTCTTCAAATGAGAGCTGTTATTAAATTAATAAAAATTTCATTTGTTAGTTTATTTTATTTTTCTTTTTTTGAAATTTATGTACTATCTGCAATTGAAATGTGGAAAAAGCTCGAGAAAATTCTTTTTTGCCTTTTTTAAGGATTATGAGCTTCTCAGAGAAAAAAACGCGATCCTTATTTTTTTTCAAAAATTCTATCGAGTCAAACAAAAAAACGGCTCGCTGGATTGAGTTGGCTCTTCGTAAGGTTTTTATCAACATATTGAACTGTGAAAGTCACACTTAACATTATTGGTTTCTTCAACATTTTCGATCCAGCGGTAGATTTTCCAAGAAACCACCAAAAGCCCTTTTTTGTTAAATTTTTAGATTGATGCGACCTGAAGAAAAAAAAATTCTATGAATAAGCAATGGTTGTTCATTAATGGCAGTTCATTTAAGGTCTCGAAACCCTCCTTCAATTTTATGTGCGATCATTGGTTGCTGAGAAATCGATAATCAAAGACAAATGGATCCTTTTCCATTTGAAGACCGATATCTCGGCGAGAAGTGGACGTATTGAGGTCATTGAAAAAATAAATTAAAGCTGAATTAACAAAGTATGACATCATTATAACGATTATGCAAAAATGAAATTTCCACGCTCGTAGACAAGAAAAAAATAGTGGTAAAATTTTGAGAATTTTTTTGTTGCTGATTTTTCTATCATTACTCGAAAACCACTGAAACTTAAAATTTTCGAAGATCTAATCCAAAAGCTAGACACTTGAAGCTATACAATTTCCTTTTTTTAAATTCCTTGTACGACCATTCCTCTCAAAGTAACGGCATGTTGAAAATTGCCGAAAAATTTGGAATGTTATTTTCTTCCTTTAATTTTTTCCAGTAGTGTATTTCATTCTGTAACAATGTTAATGTCATTGGCATTAACCGCACCACTTCGTATTGTGAAGAATATTATTCCTAAGCTTCCGTACGCTTGTTCATGTTGGTGAAACGCTAAT
Organism: Propylea japonica; assembly: GCA_013421045.1. Classification (NCBI taxonomy): domain Eukaryota; kingdom Metazoa; phylum Arthropoda; class Insecta; order Coleoptera; family Coccinellidae; genus Propylea; species Propylea japonica. The sequence goes on from CM024239.1 coordinate 49,887,393, forward strand.
TAAAATTTTATAATCTTGATCTTTTTGTCATTGTTCTCTCCACTCATGTATACAACTTGCCCTTTTCCATTTCAAACCTTCATTGTAATTTTAAAGTTTCAAACTTGTTTCTTTCCTAATACTATCGAAATAGAAGATTTCATTTTCCAATCAACTTCAGCGACAAGCATATCTAGTAAAAGTATCACGTACGACGGCGTATTAGTGCCACTACGATGAAATGAAAATCTGTCAATTGACAGATTTGATCTGTCAATTTACACTTTTCAATCTGGCAATTGACGCTTTCTGACCTGTCAATTGAAACTTTTCAATATGTAAATTGACAGAGATTTAATTTAGCCATTCAACAATGCTCAAGTTTGAAGAAGCGCAATCTTCTCTCTCTCCCCCATATATGAATGATGCTTTTATATCGAATTGAGAATTCGAAACTTGAAATTATTCTCACGAAATTCGAATATGTTGGAGCGGACTGTCAAGCGAGCACCAAAATAGGTATGTAAATAATCTCTGATATTAAAAAAACGGTTTAGATTAGTAATTAGGCACTAAATAGGACTGTTATATTCATTTCATACCAAACCAAAAATGTTAATACTAAGCATGTAGTCAGCACCAAAAACTTGGATTGTTTATAATTGTAGGTTGATGAGGCCCTAATAGCCACTAATTAGGCTCTGAACCAGTTGATTCCTGACGTGCGAAAAAAGCAATCGAAATAGAAAACCTGTTAAATTGCCGCACATTAAATCAGTCAATTGACAGATTAAAAAGTGTCAATTGACAGATTAAAAAGTGTCAATTGACAGATTAAAAAGTGTCAATTGACAGATAAAAGAATGTCAATGAGGGCTACCGTTTTTTCCTCACTAGTTGGCGCCTCTGTTGCGTGAGGTCCTGTCCTGTCATTGATTTATTATTATAATAACAAATTCTCATTTATTAGTGTTAGGTGTTATTAGTCGTGTGGAAAAAGTGTACATTCGATTCCTATATCATAATCCTTGAATACTGTACAATATCGAGCATGTCGCAGGCTTGTGCAGTTCCGTATTTTTCAGAAAAAAAAGGGAGAACTTGAGTTTCCGAACGATAAGACTGTCCTAAAGAAGTTGATGTTATCCTTCCAAAACATTCACATAATACACATGTTTGTGAAAAACATTTTAACCCTGATGATGATAATACCTACGTGACCTAACGATCCTAATACAGAAAACCGTGAGTACCTAATAATCTTTTACATTATGTTGCTTCTGACTGACACTTTACTTTTACAATTGAATAAATGAAGTTATACATGGTTGTATTACTTGTAATCTACTGTTGAAAATTTTTCAGCTTTTCCTAAATTAAAATTGAAAGCAATACCTAGCCAATTTTCTGGGTATCAGGAAAGTGAGAAGAGATATGAATAAAATACTAGTAGAGAGTTCTTGAATGCAGAAAGAAATTTGAAAATGCAAGAACATTCAACTATAAAGGAAAATCAATATGTAGTCAAGGGAGCTCAACTGATACTGCTTTTTTGTCGGAACTTGAGAGTAATAGAAACATACTTCGAATTGAAAATCTAATACAATTTTACTCTGGATTTTAAAACCATAAACATTTATGTTTGTTGTCAATCAACTCACTAGCTCGAGGAAAACATTTACTGTTAAAATATATATCAAGGACCTGTGTAAATAAATGAATACTTTTGAATGGAAGTCATCAGTTAATATTCTTGTCATGGATCTTTGAGTTTTTCTTTTTCGTACATACTGTTTTTTTCTATATATTCACTTATAATGATAAATGAAAGGATTGTGTGAGGATTTATTGTTCTACTCCAACTTTTAACACATTTCAGCTATCACAGGTATCATGTAAGTATGATAAAAAGCAGTTACTCTTGAAATGATAACCTTCTTCTGCGATGAACTTATTTCAAATCATTATAATGCGTTTTCACTGGAATTATCATTCCTATCATAGTATTTGGGTCTGTAAAAAGAAAAACCATAACTGAAAACTCAATTACTAAGCATACTTTCCACAAGAAATGCGTATTGAAACTCTGAACAAACTGACCTTTGAATTAGCTTTCCTTTTAGCCCGCTCAATTTGGCACCTATCTTTTGTAACTCCGTTTTCAAAGCAGTGATATTCATTGATCCGTAATTCATATTTTCTGTTATTAATCTCAATATGTATGTGAAGCTCCTCATATCGGCGTAAAGATTGAAAAGAAACAATACAGAGTCACAATTACGTTTGGATATTTGACAATTCAAATTATCGTGGACCTCACGCAACACTAGCGCCTCTAGCGGAAAATTTATACGCGGTAGCCCTCATTGGAAGATTACGTTCTCCGAACGATCGACACTCCGTATATGAACAGCGGATCACATCATTCAAGGCGATTCAAGTTGATCTCCAAGCCACCTTGCGGCAAAAATTGGAAACCGTGACATTAGGTCTCGAAGTTTGGCATCGTAGTGCATGTACTAGATATTAGTTGGTGTTACCAGTTTTTTCGTGAGTTTTGAGCGACTGAAATTTTATTTTTCTCGTCTTCATTGTATTTGTGTTCGGAAATGTCTAATTCAAAAGTATATTGTTGTGTTTATGGATGCAAAAGTCGTGCCAACAAGGACCTCGTGTCCTTTCATTCTTTCCCCAAACATGGTACTTGTTCAGTTGAAATAAACAATAAAAATGGTGTTATTGAAAAAGTCGATGTCAGAAAAGTTTGGGAAAAAATTTGAAGTGTGGAAAGACAATTTCAAGTTCTATGAAAGTCTGTTCAAAACATTTTGAAGATTCGGATTTCTGTCTACATGGTGAGTTGTTAGAATGTTGTTAGAACTTTGAATAATACAGTGATTTTCTATTCAGTGGAGGACAACAGACCCAAAAAGTCGAATTTGAGACGTAATAGACTGAAGAGGAATGCTATTCCAACAAAAAACCTTCCTAAGGGCTCTCATGAAACCGGAGTGAATAAGGAAAGACGGAGGATAAAAAAATATGATTGCTTCTCCTATAACGGAAAAAGATTTACGGAAATATTCATAACGTTTTATGTGCTTACCTTCATAAACATTCCTACTACTCGGCATGGATTCTAAATATCTGAAATATTCCCCCAAGCTAAGGAAAACTTTACTACTCGTCATTGTTCTTCTTGAATGTCCAAACTACATAAATAAAATATCCAAACCGAACTAATAAAATATCCCAACTACACAAATAACTAATACAAACCACTAAAATACTAATATTTCTGCCACAACATCCATACGCCAAATACTTCGAGACCTAATGTCACGGTTTCCAATTTTTGCCGCAAGGTGGCTTGGAGATCAACTTGAATCGCCTATATCCGTGGCTCGGAGGAAGGATCTGATCCTCATAACGCGAGTAACCAAGGTTCGAATCCCTCGAAATCCCTTCAAATCTTTTATGCGAGAATCCAGCAACAACCTTCCCGAATACACCAGAGTGGATCGTCTCATTCATAAACGACAAATTGAATAATCACCGTCATTTCGAACAATCGATTGTCACCCAATTACAGGTGGGAAAAACTGATTTCCAAATTCACCGGTCTAATGGGGTCGGTGTAAACAAACTTGGAGATTATGAATGAGTTGTTGACGATGCATTAGATGGAAAAAGTATTAGTCACCTTGCCAGGATAAAAAAATACACCTGATTGATGAGATGATGAGATTGATGTCTTCCGAAATGAAAATCTGCCAATTGACAGATTAAATACGTCAATGCAAACTTTTAATTTTTCAATTGACTGTTTTTAATTTGTCAAGTGACACGTTTTAATCCGGCAATTCAACAATGCTCATGATTAACCGCTATCTTCTCTCTCTCTGTCTCTACCTACGCTACGACAATGACCAATCATGTTTTTTTAAAACTCATATTCAAATTATGTTTTATATTTAATTGAGAATTATAAAGTAAATGGTAATAGTAATAATAACAGATCTTTATTCGCATAACAGTAAAATTACATATATGTATAGAGAATAAGTCAATAAATACATAGAGATTTTAATTTTAAATTCATAGATAACAAATGAACAAGAAACGTTCAGATTTTATGTAGCAAGGAATTCCTGGACAGAGTACGGTTCCATATCTATAAGTAACTCATGTAATTTAGATTTGAAGATGTGAAATCTATCTATAATCTATATTTTTTTAGGTATTCAAAAATGTGATACTCATATATTCGACATTTTTTTCAGTAAGAGTGTGAGAGTGAACTGGGAAATGCAGTGGTACAGTGCAATGCAGGAACAGAAGACATAGAAATAGAGTACTTCCAAGACGCTTTGATCAACTTGTTGTCACATAACTGACATAACTCGAAAGAAGTACACGACTGACGTTAATTTTTGCATGAGGTTTGTTAAGTGGCACACTGATATTATGAAAACGGTTCATTTCTTTCATCGGTACCAAAAGCACTAATTGGGCATTAAATACTGGTATATCAATTTCATACCAACTCAAAAAATGTTAATACTAAGCATGTAGTCAGCACAAAAATCTCTGATTAGGCACTGAATATTCAACAAACTTTTAAAAATAGTGCTTCCAACTTTTCGCTTACTTCACAGACCACAAACAAGTCAACCAATTTATTCCTGGCGTGCGAAAACAGCAATCGAAAGAGAAAATCTGTTGAATTGCCTGATTAAATCTGTCAATTGACAGATAAAAGAGTGCCAATTGAAAAATTACGCTCTTCGAACGATCGACACTCCGTATATGAACAGCGGATCACATCATCAATATCCGTGGCTCGGAGGAAGAATCTGATCCTCGTAACACGAATAACCAAGGTTCGAATCCCTCGAAATCCCATCAAATCTTTTATGCGAGAATCCCGTGGCAACCTTCCCAAATACAGCAGAGTGGATCGTCTCACTCATAAACAACAAATCAAATAATCACCGTCATTTCGAACAATCGATTGTCACTCAATTACAGGTGGGAAAAAACAGATTTCCAAAGCACTGATTATTCAATATATTGGTAGGTATATCCGGTACATCCATTTCGTAAAAATCCAAAAATGTTAGTTCTGAACGTGAATTCAACACCAGAAACTTGGATTGTCAATATGTAGGTTGATAATGCACTAATAGGTACTAAATATTAAATATAGTTCTAAAAGTGCAATTTTAAAGTTTCAAAGATGTTCCTTTCAAAATTTATTGAAATCGAAGAAGATTTTGTCCCCCAATCAACTTCTGCGAAAAGCAATGAATTGACAATTGACAGATCAGATTTGTCAGTTGACAGAATAAAAGGGTAAATTGACTGATTAAATCTGTCAATTGACAGATTTAATTCAGCAATTCAACAATGTTCAAGTTTGAATAACCGCAATCTTCTCTCTCTCCCCTTCTCTCTCTGTCTCTGCCTCTTCTTGTGAACCTCATAATTATACGAATGATGCTTTTATATTGAATTGAGAATTGGAAATTCGAAACTGGAAACTATTTTCACGAAATTCGAATATGTTGGAGCGGGCTAAGAAGTCAGCACCAAAGTATTTATATAATCTCTTCTCTGATATCATGAAATTTTTTTATAGGTTTGAAGAGGACTAATTAGGCCCTAAATACTGGTAAATTCATTCCATACCAATTCAAAAATGTTAATACTAAGCATGCAGTCAGCACCAAAAACTTGGATTGTCAATATTTAGGTTGGTGAGGCTCGTATTCATATTTCGCCCTTGAGGGTGAGTGACAGTTTATATCGCCCTTATGAATACTATCCTTAAGGCTGACCTCAACTCTCACTCACCCTTAGACCGAAGTATGAATACGGCCCTTATAGCCACTAATTAGGCACTGAATATTCAACATAGTTTTAAAATTAGTGCTTCCAATTTTTCGCTTACTTCACACACCCCAAACACGTCAACCAGTTGATTCCTGACGTGCGAAAAGAGCAATTGAAATGGAAAACCTGTTGAATTTTCAGATTAAATCTGTCAATTGACAGATAAAAGAGTGTCAATTGAAAGATCACGCTCTCCGAACGATCGACACTCCGTATATGAACAGCTCTTCACACCATCAATATCCGTGGCTCGGAGGAAGGATCTGATCCTCGTAACACGAATAACCAAGGTTCGAATCCCTCAAAATCCCTTCAAATCTTTTATACGAGAATTCACCGGCAACCTTCCCAAACACAACACAACACAGTGGCCAGTGGGTCGACACATTCATAAACAACAAATTGAATAATCACAGTCATTGATTTTCACTCAATTACAGGTAGGAAAAAACTGATTTCCAAATTCAACGGGCTAATGGAGTCGATGTAAACAAACTCCGAGATTATGAATGAGTTGTTGACGATGCATTAGATGGAACAAGTGTTAGTCACCTTGCAGTCTACCAGGATAAAAAATACACCTGATGCGGAAGTTGAGGTTGATGTCTTCCGAAACAAAACAGTGAAAAATGAGCCGATGGCATGCTTACAAAAACAGTTGGGATATACAAGCACGCTTCATCCGGGTGATGAGATCCCTCTGTTCGACTTGATCGTTACACTATTCTCGTGCCAGAAAGAATTGAGAAAAAATATTTTCAGGGTGGCTAGAATTGGTGATACCTGAAATAAAACTCTTTTTCGAGAAACTCAAAATGCCATCAACCTCATTTCTCTATCTTCTTTTTATTTTCGAGTTATTAGCCAATTTGACATTTAGGCAATTTCAACTTTGGTTATTATCTTCGTTCCTGTTTGTACTATAAATTTGAAACAGAAACATTATAGAGATACTTTTTTGGTGCGAATCTGAATGCTTATTCTAATTATTCCTTCATTATCATTACATAAACTTTTTTTTCTTATAGGAATAATAATTTATTTTTACTCAAGAATGATCAGTGTTTTTTTCTTGTTAAAAATAGTTATTTATTATACAAGGGAAAAAAGTATCAGATTTTAGCTCGACGTTTTGTTGCCCCCCGACGCGAAGGGCAGGGAGACTAAAAACCGAGAGCTAAAATCTGATACTTTTTTCCCTTGTATTATACACTATTTTTTTATATAAAAAATGACGATTTAATAGTGAAGGCAGTATAACTTTTCACAAAACTACTTTTTCCCGAAGAGTTAGCCAGGGCAGGCCACCCCTAAATTCTTATGACCTATACGGGTGATTTTTTTAAGTGTTTCATTAGACGTTTTCGAGGAAGGAATTGTAATACAGATTCAAGATTTTGGATTTTCGTTTTAGAGTACATGAACTTTAATTGTAAAATATTTTCAAGAGGAATCTACTTCCGGTTTCACCGGAAACGAATGTAACTTCGTTATTTCAAATGCAACACCCTGTATATTTATACATATTCGAATTCTTCGTTCAATTCTACACTGATTTGATGTATGATATATGCAACCACTCAAGCGGTTCTTGAATTATAGCCTGATTATCAAATTTTTTGAAAAAAGGTTATCACAAATTAGTGTCCATATCTTCAAAATCCCTCAATACAAGAATTTCTTTTTGCGAAGTGGAACAAAAAAAAGTACGCTGATACTGTTTCTTGTATAACTTATGAGGAAATATTATACAGGGTGTCTGAAAAAAGGCCTCAAAGTGAGCCTCAATAAAACTATGAAATCTCACTTTTTTCAAATGGCAACCCTATAATTTTGTAATTCCAATCGATGCTCGTCAAAAACCAGTTATAGTGTCACGAACCTTTCATGCCTCTAAAATCAGTATTTTGGCCGTTATACAATAAAATTCGAATTTCACGATTAAAGACAGGTTTCGCACAGTTTGTAAGCTTGGATTTTTGAAGTAGGCTATGTTAGGAACTGTCATTCTTACTTTTTCTTACAGATCAAGCACTAAGCATAACATGCAATAATAATTTCACTGGATGATATATCAAGGGTATGTTTTTTATTTGCGGCAATGTAACAAATTCCTAGAACAGGTAATTAGAAATTCAACGAACGAAATTCACATTTACTGACTTTAACGGAATCAAAGTTCAGGAGGTATCAAAACAATTTTCTCCGTACTGGAAGCCTTAGCCCTAAACGGACTCGAGTCAGTGGCGTAACTAACGCCAATGCCACCAATGCGGTGCATTGGGGCGCAGGGCCTTAGGGGGGCGCAAAAAACTGAATGAGTCTACGAATTGGGGCGCACGGCAAATTCTTGCATTGGGGCGCAGGTCAGACTAGTTACGCTACTGACTCGAGTGAATACAGTAATAGATAATGAATGATCTGTTACTGTATTCACACGATTCCGTTTTGGGTTAATGCTTCCACTACGGAGAAAATTGTTTTGATACTTCCTGAACTTCGATTTTGTTAAAGGTGGTAAATGTGGATTTCTTTCGTTAGAAGTTCTGACTGCCCTTTCTAATATTTTCTTACATTCACCATAAATGAAGAACATATTCAATACATCACTGTTACTGTAATTCATATTTTGCATAGTGCCCGATGAGTAAAAAAAGTATATTCCGAATAAATGAAAGATTTCGTGTCTACTCCAAAAATTGGTTTAATCGAACTGTGCTACATGTTTCGACCCTTACAAACTTAGGGTCATCTCAGGCTTGTGGGACAGGAAAACAACACAAACGTCGAAAATGTAGCACAGTTCGATTAAACCAATTTTTGGAGTAGACACGAAATCTTTCATTTATTCGGAATAATAATAGCTCCAATTAATAAGATGGACAACATATCTGAAAAAAAGTATAAATGACAGTTCTCTAAAATGCATTATAAATCAACAGACATAGCCTTCTTGAAAATTTCTTTCCTTATAAATCCATGGTTAGACTAAGAAACCTTGATTCAATCCTGAAATCCGAATTTTATTCAATAACGGCAAAACTACTGATTTTAGAGGCATGAAATGTTCGGGACACCCTAACTAGTTTTTGACGAGCATCGATTGGAATTACAAAATTATAGGGTTGCCATTTGAAAAAAGTGAGATTTTATAGTTTTATTGAGGCTCACTTTGGGGCCCTTTTTCAGACATCCTGTATAATATTTCCTCATGAGTTATACAAGAAACAGTATCAGCGTACTTTCTTTGTTTCACTTTCGCAAAAAGAAATTCTTGTAATGAGGGATTTTGAAGATTTGGACCATAATTTGTGACAACCTTTTTTTCAAAAAATTCGATAATCAGGCTATAATTCAAGAACCGCTTGAGTGGTTGCACATATCATACATTGAATCAGTGAAGAATTGAACGAAGAATTCGAATATGTATGAATATACAGGGTGTTGCATTTGAAATAACGAAGTTACATTCGTTTCCGGTGAAACCGGAAGTAGATTCCTCTTGAAAATATTTTACAATTAAAGTTCATGTACTCTAAAACGAAACTCCAAAATCTTGAATCTGTATTACTATTCCTTCTTCGAAAACGTCTAATGAAACACTTAAAAAAATCACCCTGTATACTTACTCTACAAAATTGTACAGATTCATTCATCACTACCTCAACTGAAACTTTTGGCACACACCACACATGTTTTACATTATTCAAACGAAAAAAAACCGTTATTATTTTCAAGTACAAATCAATCGAATTAGGAACAAAATGCGGATATAGCTCATCTCATAGCACGTCAAAGCTCGAATTGAACTTATGCACATGATATAGAGAAGAAATGTCTTGAAAGAGTTAAAAAGTTGCTATTTTTTCCCTTGAAGTCTTATAAATCGGCCGATAATTTGAGAGCAATGTCCTACTAGTACTTGGTCGGTTTGAAAAATGAATGAATTTTTTTGCAACAATTTATTAACTAGCGTTGTCAGAGAAATTCGGCTTATTTTTCAAATATTTCTGCATAACAAAAAACTGAAGAATAATTATTTTGCGTTCGCGATATTGAAAGCAATTTCAGATGAAAAAATTTAAAAAAAAGCCCTGACCAGGAACTTTTGAGCGCTTGTTCTTTGGTGCAGCAATGAGACTATTACCTAAAAATTGATATGGGATTTTAGATTAATTCTAAATATACAGGGTGACTGATGACGTAAGGGATAACGGCTAACTGGAGATAGAGGACCTCAACTGAATGTGGTCTTAAATGTCCCATAAAGCTATTAGTTTAAGAGATACAGGGTGTTTTTTGCAAAAGTGTTAAAACTATAAATTCCCATATCTTCGTCAATATGGCAAATTTTCCGCTGATACTTGGCAAGCTTGTTACTATACATATTCTCCATCAGATCGAGAAAAAAAATTAAAATTTGCAGGTCCCTATTCAAAAATTTCAATTTCCGTGTCAGGTGAGAAATATCACTCGGTATATGAGATAAAAAAAATTGAAATGGAGAATTGGATTCTGCGAAAAAACACTGAGTAAAAATCTGTTTTTAGTTTGAATGGCACAATTTTTTTTATAGTTTTTATGATATGTTGAAAGTCGAATATTACAATTTATTCATATCTTATTGAAGAAACATACTATTCCTGATAGAAAAAACACTGAATTTGAGATGCTTAAATAATCCAGACGCAGTTTAAATATTCCTTCACATCTTGAAATCCTTTTTTATTAATTTATCTATCAATATTATAAGAAAAATTCAAGAAACAATACAAACGCAAAAAAGGAACAGTAGCACATATGATTCAAATAAAAATCAAATAAACTAATTCTCGATATGAGAGCCATTCCCCTTACACACTCTTTTGAACAATTGAAGTACTTTTCATATCCACAAGATGAAAATTATAGTCTTGATAGAACAGAAACACTGGATTTGAACTCGAACAATATTATTGAATTCCAAAATGACGGACACTGCAAGGATGCTTTTATTCGGGCTTGTATTCACTTCGTTTTGTTGTATGAAAACAAAAATTATTTTAACATTAATTATTTTACCAAAAGATTTTCTGCTTCGATTGTTATTGCTATGCAAAACCAGAAATGATCTGATTTCTGAATATAAAAAAGTAATGATTTCTTCTTTTGTTGTTTCTGATGGCATTTCAAATCGAAGTTTCAGTTTGATTATTGCAGTTTATTTTTCATTAGACCTTTATAGTGATCCCTACTGACAAAAATAATTTGAAAGTGGTCCATGAACAAGGAAAGGTTGGGAACCACTCAGTGGCGCACCAAAGAGGGGGCTGTCGGGCTGTAGCCCCCCCCCCCGAGCTGTGACATGTTTAAGTATTTTGTATCTTATGTTTCAATTCCTCAGAAATAAATGGTTGTTTTCGAGTTTTTCATTTCTGAAGAATGATTAATCAAGTTTTAGGCGAGTTCTCTTACCCCCTTCACTTAGTATTTGTGAAAAAAATAAAATATGCATTTTTTAAAGCAAGCTTTTTTATAATGTCTTCCAAAATAACGAATGCGATATATCCATTACCTACTTGAGAATGTTTTCCTTTGCGGCGTATTTTATAAATTATATAACTGAATTACTCTTGAGCAGAAAACTCCTCGTGTAAATTTGGAAATTAATACATAATAAATATATTTTTGAACGCTCGTTCAACTTGAACTATGCTATATCGTTTTCCCAAATGTCTCTAATTTTCGAATTTTTTAGCCGAAAAAAATGGTCTCAAACGATAGGGTTCGGCTCCCTGAATTCAAATTCAATTTTGTCCGTGGGGCCGTCCGTTAGCACGATGACTTCCGAAGGAAAAGTCCTAGAGACTTGAGATTTTCAGGGTGAGTTCGATTCCAAAATGCGTCGGTTAAGTTCGTTTATCAGCCGAATCGTACAGGTGTTCCAGGAAATATGGCCATTCAAAATATTTGTTCCTCAATATCTCAAACAAAACGCAACCAATCGAAATTAAATTTGGCTCCCATATGCAAGGTGCCCATAATATCCTCATGCAGAATTTTATGGCCATAATATTAACAGAACCATAGAAAAGTCAATTGGATTATTGAAAAGATTAATCATCTTAATTCAATACCAAGACATCCGGTTAGAGTGAAATTCATTTTGTGAATGGGGATTGATATACTGAATGTTTATGCAAAATTTCAAGAGGAACTCATCATCGGATCCATATAATTTGATTTTAATAATTGTCAATGTCAGTTTTTGAATAATTTCCAGAATATATACTGATGGACAAAATTAGCGCACACCACCTAAAATTTCGTTAATTTTAACAATTGATATCTTCCAAATCTTTAGTCGGATTTCAACGTTTTTTTCTTTCAATAGTAGCTCTATTATTGTCGAATTCCCTCCATTAAGCAGAAGTCCAAAAAATAAAATCACCACCTAAAATTTCGTTAAATTTTAACTATTGATATCTTCCAAATCTTTAGTCGGATTTCAACGTTTTTTTCTTTCAATAGTAGCTCTATTATTGTCGAATTCCTCCATTAAGCAGAAGTCCAAAAAATAAAATCTTCATGTTGTACAGGGCGTTTAAATAATGTCATGTTTTATAGTCAAATTTTAACGTCTTCTGTGGGCAATGCCATGTTGCTGAGGTATATAAAAACAATAAAACGTTGTAGCCTAGTATCTCTTGAGTATTTTGTTTTTTCAAAAACCAATTTATCTTGAAGTCGTCCAGGGATATTCAACTTTTATCAACTCTTGTATTTTATGTATTAGCCATGAATATCTTCGCAACCATTTGTCCGATTTGAACGTTTTTTTTAGTTGTAGCTCTTTTATTGGCGAATATCATACTACAATGAGGCGTTCAAAAAAATAAATGCATCATGCTGTACAGGGCGTTTAAATTTTCGGGTTTTTTCATTACAGTTTAACGCCTTCTGTGGGCAATACCAGATATATGAGGCTTCTAAAAACTATACAATGATGCAGCCTGATGTTTTCTGAGTATTTTGCTTTTTAAAAAGCAATTTACCTTGTACCCTTCAAGAGATATTCACATTTTTATTACATCTTGCATTTCATACAATATATTGACAATGAATATTTTCAGTCAAGTGATACTGGGGGTTTACAGTTGTCATAATTTTCTCTAATTCATAAAATTCATTCGAAATTAATAATTGTGTAAATTTCTAAAGTTTCCTTTACTTTCCATAAGTCTACGGTGACAACGGCCAAAGAAAAATAAATAAGAATTAATTTTCAACACAAAAATAAACGAAAAGAAATTAGAAAAACAGAAAAATGTATGATGTTACGAAAATGTGAATAGCTCTGGAAGGGTACAAGTGAAATTGCTTTTTAAAAATGCAAAATACTAAGGAAACATCAGGCTGCATCACTGTATAGTTTTAAGAAGCCTCATATATCTGGTATTGCCCACAGAAGGCGTTAAACTGTAATGAAAAAAACCCGAAAATTTAAACGCCCTGTACAGCATGATGCATTTTTTTTTTGAACATCTCATTGTAGTATGATATTCGCCAATAAAAGAGCTACAACTGAAAAAAAACGGACAAATGGTTGAGAAGATATTCATGGCTAATGCATAAAATACAAGAGTTGATAAAAAGTTGAATATCTCTTGACGACTTCAGATAAATTGATTTTTAAAAGAACAAAATACTCAAGAGATACTAGGCTACAAAGTTTATTGTTTTTATTTGCCTCGGCAACCTGGCATTGCCCACAGAAGACGTTAAAATTTGACTATAAAACATTATTTAAACGCCCAGTACAACATGAAGGTTTTATTTTTTGGACTTCTGTTCAATAGAGGGATTTGACAATAACAGAGCTACTATTGAAAGAAAAAAACGTTGAAATCCGACTAAAGATTGGGAAGATATCAATTGTTAAAATTTAACGAAATTTTGGGTGGTGCGCTAATTTTGTCCATCAGTATAGTTTCGATCATGCTGAGATTTTGCATTTATATTATTTAGTATCAATCTGAAGTCCTATACAAAATTTCGAGGTAATACTCGGGGTTTTCTTAAATTGTTCATTCATTCTAGTTCCAAAGTTTCCAATTTCTCCGTTCGGAACCTTTGCAAATTCCGAAAACATAAAAATGCCTGTATTTTCAATCCGGATCTGTACAAAGATGTACCATCACCCGATGGTATGTTGGGTTTTTCTAACTACCTACAACCGAAAGAACACTTCGAAAATTATCTTCATCTGTAGCCCATTCTTCTCGCCGCTAAGCTTTATGGAACTCAAAACGCCCTTTTTCTACAATACAAGTTGCAACAAGTCTACCACCTACCTACTCTCAAATATTTGTCCATCAAGTCATAATTCTTGTTCTTGCATTTATGGGTAAGTGGAAAGAATTTTAACCTTGACGGTTTTAGATCTTTGTAGCTGTTATTGACTTATTTTCAAGGTGTTGGTATTTCATAAATCAGGATGTTTCACTCAGAACTGTTTGTTTCATCAGCTCGAAAGCAACTTTGACATAAGTTGTCACAAGTTTTTGAGCGCTCGTTCTACTTAAACGAGTGCTATGTCAATTTGCCCAAATGTCTGTAAATTTCGGATTTTGAGCCAAAAATGGTCTCAAACTATAGGGTTAGACTGCCTGATGACGAATTCGTGGTCAAATTCAATTACGTCCGTTTTGCCGTCCGTTAGCACAATAACTTTCGAAGGGATTGTCCTAGAGACATGAAATTTTCAGGATGAGTTGGGTTCCAAAATGACTCTCTTGAGTTCGTTAACCAGCCAAACCGTGCAGAGTGTTCCATAAAATATGGCAATTCAAAATTTTTGTTCCTCAATATCTGAGAAAATTCGAAACCAATCGGAATAAAATGTTTCGGCCAACTGCAAGACGCTGATAAAAAGCCAAATGAAAATTTTCTGGCTATAGTGTGAGCAGAACGATAGAAAATTCAAATGAGAATATCGAAAAAAAAAAAAGTTCATATTTCCATTAAAAGATATCCGATTCGAAATTTTTTTTGTGTATAGGTAGAGATTGATATTCTGAATGTTCATCGAATATTTCGTGGTCGTAGTTTTAACAGAACCATAGAAAATTTAATTGGAATATTGGAAGAAAAATCTTTGTATTTCCATAACAGAATAACCGATTCAAGTGAAATTCATTTTGAGAATGAAAACTACTATACTGAAGGTTCATGCAAAATTTCAAGAAGATGGCATCATCAGAAGCACAGAATTTAATTTTGTAATTATTTTTTACATATTTCTTTTTTTGAATAATTTTCAGAAAATAATAGCGATTTTGCTGAAATTCTGCATTTAAATATTTGGTAACAATCTCAAATCCAATATAAAATTTTGATTTAATAATGTTATTGCTCCACCAATGAACGAGCACTCAAAAGCTCCTGCTCAGGGTTTTTCCTAAATTTTTTCATGTGGTAAGTTGTAATTCCTCTCGATAACTCGTCGAAAACTACTTAAAGAGTGCCAAACATTTCAAGTCTTCAAAATCAGTAGTTCAGCCGTTATCGCATGAAATTCGAATTTCACGACTATAGGGACAGGTATCGCATAATCGCTCAGTCGAATTCATTGGTATGCTCTTCTTTTTTGAAGTAGGTTATGTTAGGAATCGTCATTCTTATCTATTTTCATTATATACAGGGTGACTGGTGACGTAAGGGACAACGGCTAACTGGAGATAGAGGACCTCAAACTGAATGAGGATTGGGGGTTTAAATGTCCCATAAGGCTATTAGTTTCAGAGATACAGGGTGTTTTTTGCAAAAGTACTAAAACTATAAACTCCCATATCTTCGTCAATATGGCAAATTTTTCGCTGATATTTGGCAAGCTTGTTACTATACACATTCTCCATCAGATCGAGAAGAAAAATTCCCAAAAATTGCAGGTCCGTGTTCATAAATTTCAATTTCCGTGTCAGGTTAGAAATATCACTCGGTATATGAGATAAAAAAAATTGAATTGGAAAATTGGAATCTTCGAAAAACACTGAGTAAAAATCTGTTTTCAGTTTGAATGGCACAAATTGTTTATAGTCTTTATGATATGTTGAAAGTCGAATATTACAATTTATTCATATTGAATTCAAGAAACATACTATTCCTGATAGAAAAAATACTGAATTTGAGATGCTTAAATAATCCTGACGCATTCTGAATATTCCTTCACATCTTGAACTCCTTTTTGATTAATTTTTTATCCATATTATAAGAAAAATTAAAAAAACAATAGAAATACAAAGGGAAGAATAAATTTTGTTGAAAAAATAAGTATCAGATGGATTATTATTGTTCAGGCGTTCTGAGAAGAAAGTCAAACTTTTCTCGAGCCGAAATCTAGGGTTACTGTTCTATCAAGAGTAATTTTTCATCTTGTGGATATGAAAAGTACTTCAATTGTTCAAAAGAGCCAATAAGTGTGAGAGGGGAATGGCTCTCGCATATCGAGCATTTGTTTATTTAATTTTTTTTGAACCATTTGTGCTACTGTTAATCTTTTTGTGTTTGTATTGTTTTTTGAGTTTTTCTTATATTATTGATAAAAAATTTAATGAAAAAGTATTTCAAGATGTGAAGGAATAATCAAAATGCGTCAGGATTATTTAAGCATCTCAAATTCAGTGTTTTTTTCTTTCGGGAATAGTATGTTTCTTGAATTCAATATGAATAAATTGTAATATTTGACTTTCAACATAACATAAAAACTATAAAAAATTTGTGCCATTCAAACTAAAAACAGATTTTTACTCAGTGTTTTTTGCAGATTCCAATTTCCGAATTTAATTTTTTTTATTTCATATACCGGGTGATATTTCTCACTTGACACGGACATTGAAATTTTTGAATACGGACCTGCAATTTTTGGGATTTTTTTCTTCTCGATCTGATGAAGAATATGTATATTAACAAGCTTGCCGAATATCAGCGAAAAATTTGCCATATTGACGAAGATATGGGAGTTTATAGTTAAAGCGCTTTTTCAAAAAACACCCTGTATCTCTGAAACTAATAGCCTTATGGGACATTTAAACCCCTAATCCTCATTCAGTTTGAGGTCCTCTATCTCCAGTTAGCCGTTGTCCCTTACGTCACCAGTCACCCTGTATATATTATTTTGAAATCAAGAGCTAACATAATACAATACATGTAAGATAAATAGTCTATTTTATCTCAGTGTGTTTGGGAGTAGATCCGTCAATGAGATAGACTGTCAGAAAAGACTGTCATTCATAAAGTTAGTTGATAAGTGAAAGAATAAACTTTTATTGTCGTTTCTCTTATTCTAGGTAAGAGATCATAATAATATGAATTTCAATTATGTTCAATATAAAATAAAACTCTTATTCTAGAGCAACACAAGGTTTGTTTACTTGTCAACACCTACCCACCAAACTGAAGATCCGATATCTTATAAAGCGACAATATTCCTTTTTCAGTATCCTGAAGGGGTATTGAAAGTAAAAACAGGAAGATGGAAAAACTTCAATTTGAATTTACAATTATTCCAGCAGCAGACGGAAAGTCAAATGTGTATGCCATTACCTCAATCACAAATGAAGAAAATGAAACCTATGAAGTCCCTCAGGAATTACAAATAGCCTCACTGCATACTGAGTTGACTAAACACCCAGCATTTACAAAAGTAAAAAACAGTATAAATAAAAGGTACCAATACAGAAAAGTTTGGATAACTTTAACAGAGAAGCTTAAAGAAATTTATGTAGATGATGGTAATATACAATTTTCTGAGCAATATTTGCAGCTAGTGGATCAAGATATCAAAACAGGAAATAACACAATCTCAAGACCAGAAGATTCGAATACATTACAAAAAATTCTTGATAAGTTAGTCGAAAGAGGAAAATATCAAGACAATGATGAACAACAAAATTTGAACAAAATAGCTGATAAATTTGTATTAGAAAAATTCACAAGTAAAACCAATAATGCAAATCAGTGGATAGAAGTTTTTGAAAGGGAGTGTACTCGCTTCAAAATAAATTCTGATGTGAACAAGATTGAAGTATTGAGGCTGTTCATGGATAAGTCATGTGTAGATTGGTACAGCTCAATGATCATTAAGTTTACACTGGAAGCAAAATGGTCTATTTGGAAAGAAAAATTCTGCGAATCTTTCGCAAATAAAGGCTGGGCCCCAGTTAAACATGCTTTTTTATTCAGATATAGAGACGGCTCTTTATTGGACTATGCTATAAAAAAAGAAAAACTTTTATTGGAAATGAGAGGTTCTATTGATACAGGTACTTTAGTAGATCTTGTAGCAGCTGGCTTACCAGAATTCATTTTAAATAAAATTGATAGAGAAATGGTCAAGGATACAGTGGATCTATTTAATGAAATTAGCAAGTACGAACACATAGTAAAGAGAGATAATAATATCAGGTATGAAAAAAAAGTAATGCTTATGTAAGACAGGATGCTACAAAAGTGGAAAAGAAACCATGCAGTATTTGCACCAAGTTGGGTAAAGGTACAAGGTACCACATGGAAACAGCTTGTTATTTCAAAAATGTAAATAACAATAATCATAGAATAAGACATATTAATAATTCTGAAATTGAAGTAGAATTAAATCGAGACAACCAAAAAAACGAATAACTACACCATTAATTAAAGTCAAACTGTTATTGAACAATAAAAAAGAAATAAATGCTATTTATGATTCTGGTTCAAACGTTTCTCTAATCAACTCCCATTTACTCAAAATAAAGGAAACAAATAGGGTTTTGAATACAGATAATTTAGTAACAATTAATGGTGTAAGTAAAACAATTGGTTTGACTTCTCTAAAAAAAAATTTTTGATATAGAAAAAGATGTAGATGTATATATTATAGATGGTGAGAAATTTAATATGATTTTCTAATTGGATTAGATATAATAAAGAATTTTCAATTAATACAAGATGAAAATTTAAGAATAAAACTAAAAAAAGAAAAAGACGATAATTAATGAAATAGAGGAAAACAGCCCTGAATCACATAACTTGAGTTTTGATGAAGACAGGCGAGTTAATTTTAATGAATATTTTATAGAAGAAGACTTTCACATACAAACAAATCATTTGAGTAATTCCCAAAACTTGAAATAGAAAATTTGATTAAGAAGAATAAAACAATATTTGCAAAAGATAAATATGATATTGGCACAGTTAATGAATACGAGGCAGAATAGATTTGCTGTCAGATAAATATGTTAGTAAGAGACCTTACAGGTGTAGCATGGAAGATAGAATGGAAATTGAAAATCAGATATCAAGATTATTATAAAACAAAAAAGAAAATCCCTAACTGAGGTTGGTGCAAAACGGGGAACCATACTATTTTTTCGTATGATACCAGAGCTCAGGGAAAAACCCCAGTAGAAAAAACCCTGTCTCGCCGTTTCAACAAAAATAACACTTAAAAACTATTAGAATATTGAAGGTTTTCTTCTTTATTTAGTCCAAATGAACGATAACCCTCTCCAGGATGCCTTCGGAATTCTGAATCTGAAACGAAAAAATCAAAGCAGAAAAAAAGAAACTATTTTCATTGATCAAGCTCTATGCAAAGTATAGTTCGTTCACGAATTTGAGCGCATAGTAGGCGTTTGTTTATTTATCTGAAGTTGGCAGTATTTGCTGTCATAACGTAAATAAAGTCAACGTTGCCGAATGTAACCGGCCTCGTCCGACGAGCTTGCAAGTTATCAGAGAACTCTATGCAATATTGACAACATTGCGTATCAATCTGACAAGAAAATACAACAACATAACCTAAATTTTTATATGTATACACAGTGGAATATGCCGAGTTTCCATGGCCAACCGATGGCTCAAACTTTCGTGAACGGAATATATGCAATAATAATTAGTTACGAAGAGACATACAAGGTGATTCGATAATCGAGAACAAACATTGAGGGATACCTATAGACTGATGTCATAATACGCAAAAGGAATGTTTTGCCGATACAGTTTCGTTTCCAAGTTTTTGGACTGGAAAAATTCTGTATGCATTTGATGAATTGGATGTAATCGCACAAAAAATAGGTTAGTTGATTGTCCCCTGGTAATTTGTTTAATAAATCAAAATCAAGTTTGATTAATCCTTATTTTCATATTATTCTTCTCATCAAATACAATTTTTTCTATATTTGTACGCTTGTTCCTAAACAAAACTAGTATTTTCCATATGTTTGAATATGTTCGTAATTTTCTACTTTTGAATCGCTAGTAGACTCAAACGACCCTTTTAGACCAACCGACTCGAAAAGATGAAGTTGAGGCTTTGAAATTTTAAAGGTATATTCGAAACCTGAATGTCACGGTTGAGTTTGTTAACGGCCTACTAGTCGGTAATTTCTCGAAATTTCTGAAACCAAATACCCGATCGATTTGAAATTTACTATTCAGAAAAGAATAATGAGGTGCAACTCTCGCAAATTTTCGTGAAAAAATTTTCAAGAAAGTATACTGATGGACAAAATTAGCGCACCACCTTAAATTCCGTTAAATTTTTAGAATTGATATCTTCCCAACCTTTAGTCGGATTTCAATGTTTTTTTCTTTCAATTGTAGCTCTGTTATTGTCGAATCTTTTCCATTAAACAGAAGTCAAAAAAATAAAATCTTCATGTTGTACAGGGCGTTTGAATAATGTCATGTTTTATAGTCAAATTTTAACGTCTTCTGTGGGCAATGCCAGGTTGCTGAGACATATAAAAACAATAAAGAGTTGTAGCCTAGTATCTCTTGAGTATTTTGTTTTTTTAAAAACCAATTTATCTTGGAATTGTCCAGAAATATTTAACATTTTATCAACTCTTGTATTTTACGCATTAGGCATGAATATCTTCGCAACCATTTGTCCGATTCGAATGAAATGCAAGATGTTATAAAAATGTGAATATCTCTGGAAGGGTACAAGTTAAAATGCAAAATACCCAGGAAACATCAGGCTAAATCACTGTATAGTTTTTAGAAGCCTCAGAGGTCTGGTATTGCCCCACAGAAGGCATTGAACTGTAATGAAAAAACCCCAAAATTTTAAACGCTCTGTACAGCATGATGCATTTCTTTCTTTGAACATCTCATTGTAGTATGATATTTGCCAATAAAAGAGTTACAACTGAAAAAAACATTCAAATCGGACAAATGGTTGCGAAGATATTCATGCCTAATGCATAAAATACAACAGTTGATAAAATGTTGAATATCTCTGGACGATTTCCAAGATAAATTGGTTTTCAAAAAAAAAAATACTCAAGAGGTACTAGGCAACAACTCTTTATTGTTTTTATATGCCTCAGCAACCTGGCATTGCCCACAGAAGACGTTAAAATTTGACTATAAAACATGACATTATTTAAACGCTCTGTACAACATGAAGATTTTATTTTCTTGGACTTCTGTTTAATGGAGGAAATTCGACAATAACAGAGATTCAATTGAAAGAAAAAAACATTGAAATCCGACTAAAGATTGGGAAGATATCGATTGATGAAATTTAACGAAATTTCAGGTGGTGCGCTAATTTTGTCCATTGTCTGTTCGACAAATTTCTAGTCGTTTCTTAACCACATTTCGATACGATTTCTCAAAAAGGATTGCTATCGAACTGGAACTCATGGACGCATATCGAAACCTTCAACACTTTTGTGTTATGAATCACTTCTTTCTAACATTGAAAAAGGTCGAAATTTTCTTTACCAGAGTTAAATCTGAAAAAACGCCGTAGGAAAACTCTATTTCAGTTCAGAACGAACCACTTTGGTTTAAATTTATTTATCTTCTGCACACCAAATCCTTCATCCATTCAATTGTAATCTTATATTATATTTTCAGACCATTCCAATAATATAGTTACGCTATAATCCTTTTCTTTTTCTTTATTTTCACTCTTCAGTCTAAGTACCAACCAAAAAACCTAGGGGAAGTATGCCTATGATGGCATCCTGCTTATGATGGCACACTTCAAAGAAGTCGTTAACATCAACTGAACAAACTTATATTTACTGATTTTGTAAGCCAGATGGCATTTACGCTTGATATACGTAGTTACACCTTGAATACGTGGCAATTTGTGACTTTTATAAGAGTTCAATCATTTCTGTAGGT
The DNA here is from genome assembly GCA_013421045.1 of Propylea japonica. Taxonomy (NCBI): domain Eukaryota; kingdom Metazoa; phylum Arthropoda; class Insecta; order Coleoptera; family Coccinellidae; genus Propylea; species Propylea japonica. Next base: position 49,909,428 of record CM024239.1, read on the forward strand.
GTTGATGTATAATAGTTATTTCATTCTTTTTCGTTTTATTTGGATATTCAAAAAATCTGTTTAAAAAATGATTTTACTTTCCGTTAATCACTCTATAACAATGCTTTAAGTGTGAAAGTTTCAGGTTTTTTCGTCTTTTTAGTACTTTTTTCGCTTTGTTGAAAAATATATGTTACTTATGCTTATGATGGCATAGCCAGAGTGTTCCTATAATAGCATAGGGTGCCATCATAGAAAAAAGAATCAAGATCAAGAGACGATTCCTTCAAAGCGTGGTAGGTACTTAGCAAGAAATATTAGAGGTATCCGAAAATAATGAAAATGGTTTCGAGTGAAGTATCGAGATCATTGAAAATCATGCAAGAACTCTCACCACTGCCAACTGCCGTTGCAGAATCAAAAGTGAACAGAGGAAGAAAACAAGGAAAAGTTGGAATCCTCAATACAACCCCTGACATAAAAGAAAAGAAGTTGGAAGAAGAAGAGAAGACAAAGAAAGAGAGAGAGAGAAGCTAGCTAGAAAGGTCACAAGACAGATTAAGTTCGTAGAAGAAAGTGAGGAAAACGAAGAAAGACATTATGACGATGATTCAGATGCCGTTTCTCTTTATTGTTATAAGCTGTTGTCTATATCTAGACCAAGGGAGAATTGGTTGCGTTGCCAGAAATGCGCCAGCTGGTGCCATGCCGAGTGTGCTAGTGCAAATCATATTCGTATGTGGATTGTGCATATAAAAATTATATTTTTATATTTTGACGATGCCAAAGGATGTTAAATTTAGTTCCTTTACACTTATATTTTCATTTTCGTGAAATAGGACTGCCATTTTCTTCAATAAAACATTTCAATAAATAATATCACTTTTTTCAGTTATATGCCATCATAGGACATACGCGATCCTATGATGGCACCCGTGGCCAAATTTTAAAATGTGCTATAACCCAAATTTTGAAAATTTATATTGAAACTATGTATAAAATGCATACTACATACGAGTAGTAGTAAATCTGTAAAATCGATGATATAAAAAAATATTCCTTTAATGAAATATGTGAATAATTCGTTAAGGGTGCCATCATAGGCATACTTCCCCTATATTGGTTTCAAAATATCGAAATAATAATTTCTGAAAGATCTATACATTGAAACGAATTTGTGCCAAAGTGAACCCAACCTGTATATTCAGGCATAAAATTTCAAGCCTTCAGGTTTTCAAATCTTATTGTGTGACCATATGGTCGGACTGATTTGGTTCCACCACGAATTAGTGGAGAGAGAAACCATTTCCGGCTTCCTTTTCGGAAGTAAGAAGTATCAATCTTTGGGTTTTTTTTACCTAATTACGTCAAGGTTCTTCAATTCTTCTTCAGTCCTTCTTTTCAGTTACAAATCTTAAAAAAATCTGAAATAAATTTCAAGCATTATTACTGGAATGTTCTCCAGGATATTTCCATCATTTTGGCCCGTATCTACTGTTCATTGTTTCGACCAGCAATCGCCGCCCATCATCATGGAAAGAACCAATAAATTTTCCATCTTCAAGAATTTTAATATGAATAAATCAGCTGAAATCACATGAAAGGAGTGAATTGATTTCTATAATACAATTCCATAGAAGGTTTATGGCATGGAAAATTATCATATTCCTCTAAACGAATGAATTCGTTTTCTAATAGGAAATCTTTGCAATTTGTCGTCCAACCCTTCTGAAATGCTTCTTATCATTATTTGGTTGATTCTATACCTGACTCGAATGATTCTTTCCAATTCTTGGTATTTCTTTCAAACATAAATTTTTCATACCATTTCGATAGAACCATTATGGAGTTTTCAATACAACTCCGATACAATGAATTTTTATCGATAAATTGTGAAAAAACATTCCAGGTATGCAATCTTTCAAACTTAGAATGATATTTGAATCTCCACATTCAACCAAATAAATATCAATTTCCAAAATGTATTTTTTCTCCAACCATCAAAAAATGTTGACTTTTCTGTACTATTTTCAGGTGCAAAAGTCATAAATTCTCTTACCGTACAAAAATTTGCTCGTTGCTTAGCAACACTTTTAATCCTAGGATTAAAAACGCTACTTTTAATCCTTGGATTAAAAGTAAATGCATTTGAAGTCTACTTGACAATCACTGTCATGATTCTGTGTTCAAATTCATAACCAAATTATGAACGATTTTTCACTAAAACCAATTTTATTGTAATTTTGACTTGGTTGGAGAAAAAATAGAATATATTATTCGGATTAAAAGTGCCTATTTTAACTCGCAATTTTGCGTTCGCTCGGCTGCGCCTCGCAACTGCAAATATTGCTCGTAAAAAAAGATGCACTTTTAATCCTTATAATATAATATACTATTTTCTCCAACCATCAAAAAATGTTGACTTTTCTGTACTATTTTCAGGTGCAAAAGTCATAAATTCTCTTACCGTACAAAAATTTGCTCGTTGCTTAGCAACACTTTTAATCCTAGGATTAAAAACGCTACTTTTAATCCTTGGATAAAAATAAATGCATTTGAAGTCTACTGACAATCACTGTCATGATTCTGTGTTCAAATTCATAACCAAATTATGAACGATTTTTCACTAAAACCAATTTTATTGTAATTTTGACTTGGTTGGAGAAAAAATAGTATATATTATTCGGATTAAAAGTGCCTATTTTAACTCGCAATTTTGCATTCGCTCGGCTACGCCTCGCAACTGCAAATATTGCTCGAAAAAAAAGATGCACTTTTAATCCTTATAATATAATATACTATTACCTACTATCTAAACACAATTACTCACTAACAAAATGATATCTAACATCAAAATTATCCTTCGAGAAGGAAAATTTTAGCCACTTACATATTATAAAACTTGCATCAAACAATCTGAAATATTAAAATATAAAATATTTGATCAACCGTGTAAACCCGAGAAAGCCAATCAATAAAAAAAATATGTACGTAGTATGTGAAACTCACTTTGAACGACTTCCGATTTTAACTACAGAAATAAAGAATATTCTGTTTTGTCTTACTCGCATAAGATATTCAAAAAGACATAACTTCGTCTATTTTTGAATTTAATAGCTCATAGCTAACTACAGCACTGATGATTGTATATTGTCATATTGATTAACTCAGTTGAACAATTGTGCTTATTTTTCTGAAATAATTCAAAATATCAAAGTCATTTATTTCTTGTCCTACTTTTTATTCAAAATTGTTTTCTTGATCTATTAAATATTTGTATTATATCTTTATATCATATGAAATTTTTTACATTTTTCAGGAATTACTGTGAACCAATGGAAGAAGTCTATATGCCATAAAGCTGTTTTTCCAGTGCAGCAGACCTGTTGTACAAGATGCAAGCGGCTAGAGAAGCTACGCCATCTTAAAGATGGCGGTTAGTTGGCGCTTGGGTCCTTACAATTGACGCGCATTTATTCTGAATGCACATATCCCACATATTATAACGACACGCGAAATATCAACTGAGGAAATATCAAATCGAAATCAAATTGTTTATTGTTTTTGATTATAATATTAAGATTATTTTTGAATATAAAACCAAGTCTTTTTTGTCCAAAATTGTGATATTTAATGAGGAACAGTATTGCTTGATTAGATTTATATATCAACTTTTTCATTAGGAAAATTCATCTGATCAGTGTTTACGAGTATGTAATATTTTCCCCATACGAATATTATTTTATTCTTGTAACATCTGAATGAATATTATGAAGTGTTGCAATGATTTCATACAAAATCTATAGTTTTCTTACCAATTAGTTAACATTGTACTCGCTTCAAAATATTTTTATTTCCTCCCAATTAATTTTTTTTCCGTCGATCTCAAAATAAAAGGTGATTTTAATGTGTACGAAATTGATAATTAATGACTCATTTTAATGCTCAATTTCTTCTATTTCAATGTGCAATCCTCATGGCAACCGTTCACAAAGTATTCAGACGCACTACAAGAAATATCGAAACTCTACTAGAACATATAGATACATAGAAATTTTATTACGCAAATGTAAGTCTTGTGCATAATGAGAATTATTTCAGTCAAGAATTCATACACAATTCATATTGGGATCGTCGGAAAAATCTTGTAATCAACTCGGTTAATAATCGAGCTATTAATGGTCTCGAACGATTAACGCGTTCGCTTCGCTCACTCGTTAAAAGATCCTGACCATTAGACATTTAACTAATAATAATTGAATATTTGTATAGGATCACCCATTCGGTAGTTCGATGTAATGAGCTTTTTTTGCTATATCTATAAATAAAATGTCATTATACATGTGTATTTTTCATTCAATTTTTATGTAACTAAAATGTGCAAGTGGAAGTTTAGTAAATATACTGATGGACAAAATTAGCGCACCACCTAAAATTTCGTTAAATTTTAACAATTGATATCTTCCAAATCTTTAGTCTGATTTCAACGTTTTTTTCTTTCAATAGTAGCTCTATTATTGTCGAATTCCCTCCCTTAAGCAGAAGTCCAAAAAAATAAAATCTTCATGTTGTACAGGGCGTTTAAATAATGTCATGTTTTATAGTTGTATAGTATTTTAACATCTTCTGTGGGCAATGCCAGGTTGCTGAGGTATATGAAAAAAATAAAGCGTTGTAGCCTAGTATCTCTTGAGTATTTTGTTTTTTCAAAAACCAATTTATCTTGGAGTCGTCCAGAGATATTCAACTTTTTATCAACTCTTGTATTTTATGCATTAGCCATGAATATCTTCGCAACCATTTGTCCGATTTGAATGTTTTTTTTTTAGTTGTAGCTCTTTTATTGGAAAAAATCATACTACAATGAGATGTTCAAAAAAAAAGAAATGCATTATGCTGTACAGGGCGTTCAAATTTTCGGGTTTTTTCATTACAGTTTAACGACTTCTGTGTGCAATACCAGATATATGAGGCTTCAAAAAACTATACAGTGATGTTTCCTGAGTATTTTGCTTTTTCAAAAAGCAATTCAACTTATACCATTCCAGAGATATTCACATTTTTATAACATCTTGCATTTTTCTGTTTTTCTTGATTTGTTTTCGTTTGTTTTCGTGTTGAAAGTTAGCTCTTATTTATTTTTCTTTGGTCGTTGTCTTCGTAGACTTATGGATATGGGCTCTCACGTTAAAAGACCTGATCAAAGTAAAAAAAACCGCCTTCGAGTTGTCCGAAATGTTACAATTTCATCAAAAACTGCAAGAAGAAGACTCGATGAATATGGATTGAATGCAAGACACCCCGCAGAAGGCTTTTTTCACTTCACTGAAGACTTCAGAGTGAGCTTTAAATCATCCCATGGATGGGTATTTATCTGGAGAAGACAAAGCATTTCCTTGATTACTCGTATGGATCTTGTAGCGATCCGGAAAGGGGCAATAAATTCTGCGAGATACATAGGCGACAATTTTTTGCTGATAGACGATAATTCATATCGTGAATACCTTAAAGAGGTTGGGATTCAACATCTACAGTGGCCGGCTTTTGGTCCTGACCTGAACGTAATCGAAAACGTTTGGGATCTCTGGAATGGTACAAGTTAAATTGCTTTTTAAAAAAGCAAACTACTCAGGAAACATCAGGCTACATCACTGTATAGTTTTTAGAAGCCTCAGATATCTGGTATTGCCCACAAAAGGCGTTAAACTGTAATGAAAAAAACCGGAAAATTTAAACGCCCTGTACAGCATGATGCATTTCTTTTTTTGAACATCTCATTGTAGTATGATTTTCGCCATTAAAAGAGCTACAACTAAAAAAAACATTCAAATCGGACAAATGGTTGCGAAGATATTCATGGCTAATGCATAAAATACAAGAGTTGATAAAAAGTTGAATATCTCTGGACGACTTCAAGATAAATTGGTTTTTGAAAAAACAAAATACTCAAGAGATACTAGGCTACAACGCTTTATTGTTTTCATATAACTCAGCAACCTGGCATTGCCCACAGAAGACGTTAAAATTTGACTATACAACATGACATTATTTAAACGCCCTGTACAACATGAAGATTTTATTTTTTTGGACTTCTGCTTAAGGGAGGGAATTCGACAATAACAGAGCTACTATTGAAAGAAAAATACGTTGAAATCCGACTAGAGATTTGGAAGATATCAATTGTTAAAATTCAACGAAATTTTAGGTGGTGCGCTAATTTTGTCCATCAGTATATAATCAAGGAACATCTGGCAGAAACAACTAGATTTGGTTCACAAGATAATACCTAGTACAATCCTGATGGGAAAAATCAATTGCAATTGAGAGTAGAGAAATAGAAACAGACGGAAGACAATTAAATCACCAGAAAGAATGGTTTATGTTTATCCTTATTATGAAATTCGAACCAAAAATAGTATCAGGATTTGTATAAACTACTGTTGAGAGACCTTTCATGAGTTCAGAGTCTGAACTTAGATTTTACGACTCCATTAAATTTCTTTGTCATAGATGCAAAGAATACCTTCTTATTTCAGGTGAACTATTTATATTTAGATGACTATTTTGTATATCACATATCTGAATGATTTTGGACTGTTGAGTGGAAGTCCGAAAAATTAAATATTTTTTTCATGTTTGTGTTCACAAAGATTTTTCCATTCGTTACTGAAATTTTGTTTTCGAGACTTTTTTAGAATTAACTTGTATCTGATGCTTGATCACTAATGTTCAGGCTGAATATCTAGTTATACAGGGTGTTTCCTAAACATGCGGCAAAAATTCAGGGGATTGTTCCTTGGACTATTCTAAGAATATTTTGTCCTTTGATGATTTTTGAAAAACCTCTTTGTTTCGAAGATACAGGGGAAACAAAATTTTAGATAATAACATTTTATTATGAAAAATTACATGAAATTTAACTACAAAAACTGTTTGTATAGCGATTCATATAATAGTCAAAGACAAAATGTTAATTGCTAATACATCACAAAACGAATTCAAATGAAAACCGTCTTTAATCTGTATTCCTTTACCATCTGAACTTAAACAAATTTAAAAATAAATTGTAGCTACTTAGTAAACACAGTGCGGTACGCATTTTTATTTAAACTATTATTAATTTTAAAAATATGAAAAATGTTGTTCGCCCTGTATCTTCGAAACAGAGAGGTTTTTCAAAAATCATCAAAGGACAAAACATGCTTAAAATAGTCCAAGGAACAACCCCCTGAATTTTTGCCGCATGTTTAGGAAACACCCTGTATAATTCTTAAAATTTTAACTTATAGATATTGAAAATAATATGTGAAAATAGGATTTTAATAAAAGATGGTACTGACTGAAATTGGTGTTGAAAATTTGGGAGAATGTAGGGCAATTGAAAATATGATGGAGAGGAAACCTTTATAAAATTTCTTTCCAAACTAACTCAAAAAAGATGGAGCCTCAAACTAAGCTGCCAATAATGCATTCGATAATGGACTAGGTACTAATAGGCCTACATTCAATGGATATTTGAAACTATATGAAATGAAATAAAAGTCACCCCTAAATTCAATTTAGAAGTTTTGAGAATAGGTCTCAACATGAAATTATGGACAGATTCCATTAATTAATCATGAGTTCAAGGATATATAATTGACTTAATTGTGTTCTTTCTTTTCTTTCAACCGATTTTTATCAACTACAATTATAATGAATATGATGATGATGGACGTGAAAATGGCTTACCATTTCATAACCCTGGTTTGCTATTTTTTTGTCTTCTGGAATTTAGGTTATTTTAGACTTAAATCGTTGTGCTAGCTGTGATATTTCATGTTTCATGTTTTGTTTCATTAATTTAAGGTTTTTGATATTTTGTCCGATTTATTTCGAACTATTTGTTCCTTGTAAATATGTTGTATTGAAATATTTATTTTATTAATACATTTTTTCTCATTACAAAAAAAATTATTTGTAGGTAGTCTTTTTTCAATTGTTTTAGTGAGGACAATATCTGGTTGAATGAGAACATTTCTTTTTTTCCTAGCCAAATGGTTCCTTCTTCTGTTGATTATCATTTTCATCTTCCAGTTCCAGTGGAGTGAATTCTAAGTAAATAAAATTATTTTTAAGTTGAACTAACCTAACCTAGATAGTCACACACAAACCGAAATACGTCCCGTGAATAAATTTCAACCAAAACTACCAGGAGATTACCGCTGTCAAAATATTAGATATAGACCGGTCTGGTTGCATCGGTTGATTTACGGAATACACTCTGTTTACACTGGAAAGACACTGTACTCGGATAATATTTTCAAAATTTTATTTCGAAAATTTTTTCTTCGAAGATTTCAGAGAAGATGAATTTTATTTATCTATCAATTAACAGTCACACAACTAAATTATTATCAATACGAATACATTTATATTCCATGAAAAAAATCGAAAAAATTCGTATTCGAATAATCAGTTCGTACAAGACAACTACAATTTTTTATTAACAGTCTAATTTCTCAAGTTTCAGAACACCCGGGCAAAGTCTAAAGTCCGCTGACGCTTGGGGACGCTACACCATATTGAAGATATGGCGGCAAAATTATTTTGCGCAGAGTGGAGTAAGAGTATGGCGGAGTAAATGCTGTTTGGTCTTCATTCAGAAACTCTTCTCTGACAAATGTCTTTCGCGAGACATATGTTAGATTAAGATGAACTTTCTATTATCGGTTACTTTAACCTTTTTACTAGCTTTTGGTTTATTGTAGACAATTAATATTATTCAGGGCTCTCCAGAGATTGTTAATTATTCAATCAGTAGATTATCAGATACAGCAAAAACATGATTAACTCTGCATTTTGATTGCCAACTATTAATAACAGAATTGGACAGAGAAAATTAAATCTAGATCAAAACATTGCTATTGTATTTATATAGACAGCTATACTTGAAATTTTCTAACGCCCATTCAAGGATGCCAAATGGCTACCTGGTACCTACACCATCAAGTGTTTCTTTTATCGCTTCTAAGAATCCCTAATTGGGAATATCGACAGAATTTCAACAGATGTAAAAATAATATTCTTAATGAAATTATAATAAATGCCTCTACTCTCATTTTTAAGTATCAAAGTATTTGATTTCGTTAGTTGAGATTATCTCAAAATTCTTGGTTTTAAATTGGGACAACATTTTCACATTACAGTTTCAAGAGTAATGGATATAAGTATATATGTATACCTTCATTTATTTTTGAGTATTCACGGCTATTACTGCCAATCCATAAAACTTCTAAATCTTCAGTTTAACGTAAGAAAATAGAGATATTAACTCAAAACGACGAAAAAAGCTTCAAACTCAAACTAGAAATATTTTTCTCAGAGTACCGAATAACCGAATACTCTGCAAAAAAGCAGGGTACATGGAAACCGTAAGTTTCTGAATCTGAACACCCGGCTTAAGTCTAAAAGTTCGCTGACGCTTGGAGACGCTACCATATTGAAGAAATGGCGGCAAAATTATTTTGCGCAGGTATTGGTGAATCCACGCGCAATAATTGGCTAGAACCCCTCTAAGGCCAATTCATTTTGAGATGTCTTGTTTTGACCATCATGTTTTATGCGAATAATTGCGAACAACACTTGAATGTTTTGAATACAGATTGTTGAGGACTCTTCAGAATTCCCAAAGTTATTGATATTACGTACGAATGGGATACGTAATGGTATACAGGGTGTTTCATCATAAACTGGACAAACATATATTTTCGTGTAGAGGACATCGGGAGAATCATTTTTGCCTTTACAATATATCCCGTTTTCGAAGCATAAGCGAGATACAGGGTGTCAAACGTCATTTTTGAGCAAGATTCTTATGAGTGTGGTCAGTTATGTATAACACTTGGTGTAACGGTTTTTGGTCAAATCTCAGTATTTTTGGGTCCTCTATCCAGAAAAGTTGACGAACTCGGAAAAAAAATTTACAAAATGGCGGAAAACCTGCAATGTTCCAAATTTTTTTTTGCGGTTGTCAAATTGACTTTTGTTTTCTGAATGAACACAATTTTCTAAGACTTTCTGTGAAAAAATTTTTTCAAAAATCGAACACAAATATTTTTTTACATGTCTACAGCGATGAAAAAATTTCACTCGAAATGGATGAAATTTCGTACAATTGTACTTCTTGAATTATCAATCACGAATATGAAAACAGAATCGTAAAATAGCAAACGGTTTCGTTACTACAGTCATTCAAATGTTTCGTTCGGACCTCTGAAATATTGAAAATAAAATTGTTTTGGGTTCTAGAATCAAAATGATTAATTATTGGTATGTCTAAACATTTTAGATGAATTTAAACGAAAAAAATCAGTGAAACTTAGTTGGGACTCGAAACGACGTAGGTATTAAGTAGGGAAATTGCACTGTTCCAAGGATATTAAATTCGTTGCCAGGCAACGGTAGTCTGTAGTTCATAGAGTTTGACTACTGGCTAAATTATATTCACTGAAATTAAAATACCAGTCCAACTCTATGAACTACGAACTACTGTTGCCTGGCAACGAATATTAATATCCTTAGAACAGTGCAATTTCCCTATTTAATACCTACGTCGTTTCAAGTCCCAACTAAGTTTCACTGATTTTTTTCGTTTAAATTCATCTAAAATGTTTAGACATACCAATAATTTAATCATTTTGATTCTAGAACCCAAAACAATTTTATTTTCAATATTTCAGAGGTCCGAACGAAACATTTGAATGACTGTAGTAACGAAACCGTTTGCGCTATTTTACGATTCTGTTTTCATATTCGTGATTGATAATTCAAGAAGTACAATTGTACAAAATTTCATCCATTTCGAGTGAAATTTTTTCATCGCTGTAGACATGTAAAAAAAAATTTGTGTTCGATTTTTGAAAAAATTTTTTCACAGAGAGTCTTAGAAAATTGTGTTCATTCAGAAAACAAAAGTCAATTTGACAACCGCAAAAAAAATTTGGAACATTGCAGGTTTTCCGCCATTTTGTAATTTTTTTTTCCGAGTTCGTCAACTTTTCTGGATAGAGGACCCAAAAATACTGAGATTTGACCAAAAACTGTTACACCAAGTGTTATACATAACTGACCACACTCATAAGAATCTTGCTCAAAAATGACGTTTGACACCCTGTATCTCGCTTATGCTTCGAAAACGGGATATATTGTATAAGGCAAAAATGATTCTCCCGCTGTCCTCTCACGAAAATATATGTTTGTCCAGTTTATGATGAAACACCCTGTATTTGAAAGCTTACGCAGTTTATTTGTCTGACTCAACTCAGCTGCGAACAAAAGATGGATGGGAAGAGAAAAGAAATTTAGGTCTTCTTTCTTTATTGTATTTACTCAGGAGATTTCATCTTTAGTTTTGAATACATAGTTCTGAGAAACTGAATATTTCTATTACCTAGTTGTATGAGTCCAAATTCATTTTCTTCTTCTCTTCCTTATTTTTTGCTCATTTATTCCAGAACTGATATAGAAATTTTTCTAAAGGAATAAAAACCATAAAAAGAATTGAAATTCGTTACCACTTCTTTCATATTTGTATTATATATTTATCTCGAATTTCAAAAGTTAAAAAGTGAAATCCTTAATTTTAATGGACTCAGTACCTTACCCTTACGATGAATATTCAAATTTGGATTTTTCCTAACTTAACTGATTTATGGTAACCATTTTTGTTCCTCTTTACTGTTTGGTTTTCATATCTTTTTTCTGTTTGAAGTTTTTAATTTCTGACTGTTATTGCTAATATGAAATAAAAAATCTTCATGTAGTTATCTAGGAAGTAAAATAAAAATGCAACATAAATGTTTAATGAACCTTTTATTACTACTCACAGTGTCTTTGTTGAAATAACAGAAAACATAACGAAGAATCACATAATCACAAAAGTTTTCAGGTAAAAATATGGAAGTGGGTATACCTACTCGCTTCTCTAATTCTATCTTTTGAAGTGTTTCCTCGATAATATGAGTGAAATGATTCAGAAATACCATTGTCAAGAAAATTCGTACAGTTGAGGCACAATAAACGATTACATTCTCATTATATATAAATTATTTTCCAGGTACGCCTGATTTATTACGTACGTCCAGAAAAATTTCGGAGAAAACCCTCCTTTATACCTTCTTATCTACCAATACCCATTCAAAGAGTGGTGTTCTTTGAATATGTCGTTATAGAGAGAAAATACTTCGTTTAAGAGAGTATTTTTAACACGGAATTTGGATTCAAGGTTCAATTTCTTGTACGAAATTCGTTATACAGCGAAGGACTCCGCACATTTTGTATGGGAATTGGCTCCCGGTGGATTTGGCTGGAAATTTGATATGATGTTCTACTAATCCTTCTGATCAAATGTCTCCACAGTCACGAAGCTGAAAAATGCATACTTCTAGGAGTTTTTAGCGATTTTTGTATCCATTATGGCTTACGTATTATGGGAATTGGCTCCCGGTGGATTTGGCTGAAAATTTGATATGATGTTCTACTAATCCTTCAGATCAAATGTCTAAACAGTCACGAAGCTGAAAAATGCATACTTCTAGGAGTTTTTAGCGATTTTTGTATCCATTACGGCTTACGTATTACCGTTCACACAGAAATGTTTGAAAATATTTAGAATTGACAGAATCTGCTTTTAATAATCACGAAATATTCTCAAACATTTCTGTGTGAACGGTAATACGTAAGCCATAATGGATACAAAAATCGCTAAAAACTCCTAGAAGTATGAATTTTTCAGCTTCGTGACTGTGGAAACATTTGATCAGAAGGATTAGTAGAACATCATATCAAATTTTCAGCCAAATCCACCGGGAGCCAATTCTCATACAAAATGTGCGGGGTCCTTTGTTATACAGACGTTCGTTATGGAGATGTTCCATTGTATATGAAAATCCATACCTATTTGTATCTATATTTTCGATTGTATTTTTTATTGCCAGAAAAGATATGAAGATTTCTATTTCAAGTCTAGGTAACTGAAAATCAAATAAAATTCGTACGATATCTTTCTAGTTCCAAAAAAATGAGCCTTATAAATAAACTTGAACGTTGATTGAGACGATAATCACCTATAGTGACTAGAAAATCCAGAAATAATAGAAATTATATAGATAATTATTTCTTATAATGAATTATGAATCCAATTGCTTCATTTAATGATTATTTCCCCATATTTTGTCGGAAATGTTCCATTTTTTAGTGTTTTTGAATAAAAACAAAACAAATAATAACAATTCATCGATCGACGTGATCCGAGTTATGTGAAACCTAACTTAATTCTTCAAAATATTTGCACACCATCGAACCGATAAATGAAGTCATAGAAAAGTTTTATAAATGAAATTATCAATTAAATGAAAATACCGAATATAATAAAAAACGGCTATTCTGAGTAAAGAAATAATTATTTACTTCTCCGTTTAAATATTACAAGTGAAAGAAATAAAATAGTATATGTATTATGCAACGAGCGTATAATGAAGGCTATTATTCACGAGGTAAAATTCAGGTTACTCTACTTTATCCACGACTACTGAATGTATTTCTTGAGTTTTTTTTAACATTTTGCAACCGTGACAGGACCATCCTATTACAAGTTTGGAAAAAGTTAAGTTGGCATTTGAAAAATGTTTTGGAGAACATGTTATTGTATATTTCGTAATAAAAGTTGATTTAATTGATGTAATAAAAATGATGTATTCAAAATACTGAATAAAGAGCAGTTTCCACATCTGACCGCAGTGAATAATAACCTATTATTCACTTGTGGTTAATGGGCCGAGCAAACAGATGTAATATAATGGGTAGACATGGTAGACTATACAAACGTCGTTGATAAATTAATTTATTAACCACACCATAAATAAACGAACTCCAAAATTCAGCTACCTACCTGCAGTCAATGCTTCCTTCAAATACCATAGATCGAATACTAATTACTTAATCATAATATTGTACCTATTAAACTTTCACTTAAAAAACTGAGCATATTCCCAAAAACTATAATCAGAATAGTTGCTGGAGAATTACAAAATTCTTAACGTGTTCCAGCGTCCCCTAAAAATCTCACCCTTTTAGATCTCCATTCATCATCTTGTCGAAACTTATAGGGCACATAAAACACTTTCTACGTCAATTCTCACTTACAATCGGCAAATGAAGAAAGGTTTTATGAAATGAAATATCGAATATAATATCAAACGATTTTTCTAAGTCAAGAATAGTATATTATATTATAAGGATTAAAAGTGCATCTTTTTTTTACGAGCAATATTTGCAGTTGCGAGGCGTAGCCGAGCGAATGCAAAATTGCGAGTTAAAATAGGCACTTTTAGTCCGAATAATATATACTATTTTTTCTCCAACCAAGTCAAAATTACAATAAAATTGGTTTTAGTGAAAAATCGTTCATAATTTGGTTATGAATTTGAACACAGAATCATGACAGTGATGTCAAGTAGACTTCAAATGCATTTACTTTTAATCCAAGGATTAAAAGTAGCGTTTTTAATCCTAGGATTAAAAGTGTTGCTAAGTACGAGTGAATTTTGTACGGTAAGGAAATTTATGACTTTTGCACCTGAAAATAGTACAAAAATGTCAACATTTTTGATGGTTGGAGAAAAATTATATTCACATCTGAGTTTGAACATTACAAGTGACAGAAATAAAAATGAATTCATTAATCAAACCATAAATAAACGAATTCCAAAATGTACCTATAGTTCGTTTACGAAAGTTTGAGCGCATAGTAGGCGCATCGTTTGCAGTGTTTACTGTCATAACGTAAAATAAAGTCAACGTTGCCAAATGTACCCGGCCTCGTCCGACGAGCTTGCGAGTTATCAGAGAACTATGCAATATTGACAACATTGCGTATCAATCTGACAAGAAAATAAACAACATATCCTAAAATTTTAATTGACACAGTGGAATATGCCAAATTTCGACGGCCAACCGACGGCTCAAACTTTCGTGAACAGACTATACCTACCTGCAGGCTCCAGGTATAGCAATGCTTCCTTCAAATACCATAGATCAAATACTAAATAATCATAATATTGTACCTATTAAACATTTACTCCTAAAAATGAAGTAAATTCCCAAAAACTATAATCAGAATAGTTGCTGGAGAATTCAAAGGTGGGGATAAAACCGCAAAATGTGTTGCTGCGTCCCCTAAAAATCTCACCCTATTAGATCTTCATTCATCAACTTGTCGTAATTTATAGCAGACATAAAACACTTTCTACGCCAATTCTCACTTAAATCGGCAAATGAAGAAAGGCTAGGGTACATTGCCACCCACCAGCGATTACCAGGAAGGTACTTTACAGCCCTTAAGGTCAGTCATTTGTTGGCGACTCGGTAGGTACCAAAATTTTGGTTTTCGGAAATGCAAGGGCCTGAAAGGTTGGACTCAGTTCGATTTTGGTTCGCACCCAGAGAGGTAGTGCTAGTTCGCGCGCTTTTTTCGCGTCTTTTCATAGATTCTTGAATGGTGAAGTTCACAGTTGGATACAGTTTTTGGGGAACACCGAGGAAATCGTAAGTTTTCCTTTGAGATTTTCACCTTTGGACGTTTTAGTGAATTTTTTGACATTTAGGGAAATTTTTCTGGAGGTTTCGGATGAATATGTATTAAACAAGTTTTCATTTCTTGAGAGTGTGCGAATTTATCGCATGTAAAAAATAATAAAAACAATAGATATAATCACTTCACGCGAAGGATATTTCATTTGAATACGTTACGATGAAGGTTTTTTTCAATACCTATTATTTTTTCTCAAATTAACCGTGGGTTTCACAAAGCTTGATTGGGCGATCAAATCGTTGATTTTGAATTAAGTCGATGGTTTATGTCAAAAATGAACTGAAAATTGCACAGAAATGATGACATTTCGATAACCAAGTTGATTGGAGTTTTGTGAAACCCGGCTTAAGTTTTCTTTCGAAATTTTCTATCATAAACTTCTTGTGGAATGTGATTTTCATTTGCAATATACGAGTATAGAAAAAAGAGATTGTTTTTTGGATATTTCGTATTCTCTTGGTTGCGTAAATACGTTTTCAGAAGATGTTTCTGGAAGTTTTTGATGAATAGGAATATATGAAATTTGTTAAAATTTCATGAGACTGTTATCTATTTTCACACCATACTCATGTAAATAAGTGTAATATTTTTCATTCCATGTTATCATGCTCAGAATAATAGCTTTTAAAATTCAACTCGAAATTTTCTAAATGTAAAGAAACCTTTTATATTGACTTGAATAAATTTATATTTGTACATTACCGCATAAAATTATTCTTTCTTCATTTTCTGAGCAAATGATATTCGATTTTATTACACAAAGTGTCATTTGAATACGTTTTGCGGAGTAGCTTTCAATTACTTATTTGAAATTGTTATTTATTTGTAGGTTGTTTCACTCATTCCGTAAAGATTTTTCATCGACAATTATCTTTTCGAGCTTTTTGGAATATTATTTCTCAGAAAATTGTTTTGCTTCTGATGAATACAAATTTTTGTCAATTCATAAGAATATTCACGAATATTATACCTTTTGATTTATTTCATATAAATAAGATAATGTTCTCAAACTTTGGCTAATGACTTTTTCCATTCAATCAATTGCGAACTGTAACAAACCTTAATACTGACTATAAGAATAGCATTTTGATAGTATCAAGGGATTTACTCACTGGTTTCTTTCAAAATAAATTGTTTTTAGATTTGGTGCACAGTTTTTTAGCCTTTTCTTGAAATCAGAAATCAATTCCTTTTATTGATTGCATTATATAACAAACTGAAAGAAGTATAATGAAATTTCATATATGCATTTTCATTGGTTGATACATTTTGGTCGAAATTTTGAAAATATTCCAAAATAATGAAAGATCTTTAACGAAAAAATAAAATTTCCTGTTTATACAGTAACTGAAATTTTTTGGTAGAAATTATGAAGTATTGTAAGTAAAAAGTCCTTCACTTCTATGGAAAAAATCAGTAAAAATTATTATGAAAGCTGAAATTGTAAATACAAATGTGAATAGAAGTCAGAATTTTTCTTATTTGGTACATAGCCTCTCGATCTAATTTAATTATTCAATACGTTTATAATTGACGTATTCTTTTTTATTAATTTTATAGAGATGTTCTTGATCGATCACAAATGTATATAATTCACATAATAAAATGTAATTTTTTTTCTACTGTCAATTTTGTTGATCCTATTGTAGTATATTATATTATTTCGTGGAATACTGATGCTTAAAACATGTTTCCTTCAAATTAACCAGTACCATAGGAAATTTCCATGAGCTATTAAATAAATGAAATAAATAGGTAACTATTTTGTTTTGATACGTAAATTACATCTATTGTGGAATTACTAATAGTTATGTACACAATTCTCTCAAAGAAGATGAGTATTTGTCAAAGATAGCGTCATTGAACTGACCAATTTACTTCTTTACTAATCCATTAATTAATTATGTTTCAATATGAACCAGCTTGGAAGATTATTATGAATGAATCATGAATCATTAAAAGATTTGGGAGTTACAAGAAAGTAGTAAACATGAAATAAAGGAGAGATTTTTTTTGTTTTTGACACAAAATACATATTTGAATTGTATATATATTTTTTTCCTGTAAATATCTAATGAGCAAGAAATTCAACCTTAATTACCTAAAACAATTTTGATTAAAATAACAACTTTTCCAGAAATTATCATGAAAACCACTACTCTGATATCGATTGAAATATATTCTGGGAGGATTCTGCATTCCTTAGAAAATTTATAGGTTTTCACTCCCAGTCTCTGAAACATAAATAATAACAAATGTTTGATTAAGTTGAAGTGCTCCTGCGAAAATCTTTGCACTTATTTGTCAGGAGCAAATTGGTCTTGAAAAAAATTGTTGCCTAACAGTAAAACTGAAAAATGAAACAAATTAAAAGGATATTGTAACGTTTCGGTGGCTATATCAGGCACCTTCTTCAGACAAACTCTAAAATTCTTCAGAATGTGTATTTTCTCCTTTGTAATCTGATTGACATTGATAGTTGTCAATCTATAGAGATGTTGATTTATTTGATTTTGAAATTTCCTGATGTCACTTCCTTCCTCAATAAATCAATCCAAATACGATCTATTCCAACAGAACAATTGGCCAAATTATTCACTTCATCCAACAAAATACATGTAGATTCCTTAATTTTCCTTTTATAATTATCAGGTTCCGTCATGAGGATCTTTGTGTGGTTCCAGTTCATCATATGATCTCCGCTATTTGAACATATATGATCAGCAATTTGTGATCTTGTGATGTCTCTATTCCTGATGTTATTCTTATGTTCCCGTTTTCTTATTTCTAAAGGTCTTGATGTCTCCCATGTATAAGATTTTCCACACATACAGGGAATATTGTAAACACAATTTTTTGATTTTTGTGTCTCATTCCCTGTATATGTGGAAAATCTTATACAGGGGAGACATCAAGACCTTTAGAAATAAGAAAACGGGAACATAAGAATAACATCAGGAATAGAGACATCACAAGATCACAAATTGCTGATCATATATGTTCAAATAGCGGAGATCATATGATGAACTGGAACCACACAAAGATCCTCATGACGGAACCTGATAATTATAAAAGGAAAATTAAGGAATCTACATGTATTATGTTGGATGAAGTGAATAATTGGCCAATTGTTCTGTTGGAATAGATCGTATTTGGATTGATTTATTGAGGAAGGAAGTGACATCAGGAAATTTCAAAATCAAATAAATCAACATCTCTATAGATTGACAACTATCAATGTCAATCAGATTACAAATGAGAAAATACACAATTCTGAAGAATTTTAGAGTTTGTCTGAAGAAGGTGTCTGATATAGCCACCGAAACGTTACAATATCCTTTTAATTTGTTTCATTTTTCAGTTTTACTGTTAGGCAACAATTTTTTCAAGACCAATTTGCTCCTGACAAATAAGTGCAAAGATTTTCGCAGGAGCACTTCACCTTAATCAAACATTTTTTAATTATTTATATTTCAGAGACTGGGAGTGAAAACCTAAAAAGTTTCTAAGAAACACTACTCTGATATTTTTCATTTGGAAAAATTCAACTCGATAAATATACCTATAGTCCGTTCACGAAAGGTTGGGCCGTCGGTTGGCCATGGAAATTTGGTATATTCCACTGTGTATATTGAAATTTCAGGTTATTTTATTCATTTTCTTGTCAGATTAATACGCAATGTTGTCAATATTACATAGAGTTCTCTGATAACTCGCAAACTCGTCGGACGAGGCCGGCTACATTCGGCAACCTTGACTTTATTTTACGTTATTACACCAAATACTGCCAACTTCAGAAAAAATAAACAAACGCCTACTATGCGCTCAAACTTTCGTGAACGGACTATAACATCAATGTGTCGGCAGAAAACATTTCAAAATCAATATTTGAATCAAAATGTTTCATGAACATACATGTATGTAGATAATTATCTACATGTATAAAATGTCTGTGATAGGTATTCCAATTTTATTTATTCAATTAATTAACAACATAATTCTGATAGAGGCCTAAAAATTGAGCACCAGAGTCCACAATTAATTTTGAGAGAAATTCACATGTAAAAACGATTAAAAACCGGTAATTTAAAGAATGAAGTAGATTTTTTCTGCAGCGTAGTCTTAATATGAATATGGATTTTTTCAAGAAAATATTCGAGTTATTATTATTCAGAAAATTCAATTCGATTTTTTTTCAGTCGAAAAAAATAATAATTAATCAGTGATCATCAAAAATTTTCAGAACAATTTTCTGAAAATGAACTTTTAAAATTCTGAATTTGTTTTTTGTAAGTACTTTATAACACTTCATAAAATAAGCAACATGGGTATATTTAGTACTGACTGCTTTCCTGAAATCTGATGTAGGTATAGATCCTCTTAGAATTTGTGGAAATTCGATTATTTTCAAACGAAGGAGTAGGACCTTCATTATATAGCCCTATTCAGAATATTCAACTCATTATGATACAAGTGAGCAGATATATAAATTGTACTCATGTTGAAGATATTTTCATTCGCAAATTTAAGCAATATTCACTTGCTTGTACCCGCACTGGTATTATAAAGATACCTACTTTTCCGCTCAAGAGCAGGAAATCGAAATTTCCGCGGCAGAAAGAATGCGGAAAATAATAACTAAGAGACGGGGGTTGATAAATACATTAGGTATAGGTACGCGGTAAAACAAACAACTGTCACATCTACCCATTCTATGATTTTTGCGCGTCGGTGATTAAGATTGTGTAAATCAAAATCTATGCCACGAATTCGACAAGATATCTTCGATCAATTGAATAACATGTATGAATTTTTTTCATCTGCATTGCTATTCAACCAACGTGCATTTACATTTTCCGCAATTTCCCAGAAAAGTTCCCAACCTCCGCCTATTCAAAATGCGGTGCCGGTCTACGGAAATTTCGGACATTCCATTGCGGATATTCAGGCGCAGCCGGTGTCAAATACAGGTCCCGTGATTGGTTGCCACGCCGCGTCCTGACGCGCTGTTAAGTAGTTCCAAATTTCAACCTAGAATATCTTTGAAAGTACGCCACGACAACTACAAATACAAACAGTGGTAGGTTTATCAATGTTTAAGCTTCCAAATCCTATTGATAAACTGTCTGATATCTTTTTATTTGAATGAAATTCGGAAGAATCATTAATTGGGAGGGGGCCCTTACGCACGTCGCTGATTACGAAAGTCTCGCCGAAGAAAACCGAACGCTTCCCGCCCATGATTACGAACTCCGCCGGCCGGCGTTTCTTACTTTAGAGCTCGGCTCCTACCAAAGGCGGCTGTTTCTCGCGATTTAACATCTAGTTGTCAGTTCGGCTCGGCATTCGACGTTAAGTAGTCGCGCTTTCCGGTCAGCTCCGTGTCAGTTCAATAAACACGGGTGTTTAATTTTTCTGGTGCCGGCAATTCGCTAAGTCTTCAGCCGCAAGACCCCGGAATCGCAAAGACCTTTTTACCTAATACTAAGCATGTATACAAAGTTGATTGTCAAAGTAAAGGAGTGTGGTTTTGTTAATAATATTGTCCTCTCAACTTCGATAATCTGTTTTGTGCTACATACTCCGTGTGTCAGAAAAAAAACTACGAACTACTAGGAGTAATATCTGCAGAGAACTCAGTGCTTTAACTTGATATACCTCAGCTTTTAAGGTGAGCTTTTAGGTGTCATCAACTCTGAGAATATTGACCAACAAACTTTAATTAATCCGAATTGAATCAGGAAAACACGGAATTGTTTATATCTGCTGTTGTCAATTTTTATTTCTTATTGAAAACGTTTAGCACATATGCAGTTCACATTTTTTGCTATGAGGAAGGCAGTAATTTTCAAATTTTCCATATGTTGAGAAAAGCTGATTACGTATTGCTGGATTAATTGAAGTATTTAGTGTATGGTCAATCAACATTCCTCAAAGTGCACTCTGTTCTTGGAATTCCTCGCTGCATTGGCGCATATTTGAAATGCCAATGCTCGCGACGTGTAACAGAATAGTAATTGAACCGGTACCAGCGCCTACTCTGTGAAAGTAATGCAAGCCACTCGTAAAATGTCATTTACCCATGTTCGATATTTAACCGTATTTAGTAGATATCGATATAGTTCGTTTCAAAATGATTGTCATCAGAGCAAGCCATGAAAGTCAGTCGGTGCTTTATTTCTAGTTACTAAAAAGTCACCAAAAATTTCTGTGGGTTCATCAGTCAGAGAAGGGAAATGAATAAACATAACCTAGAAATATATTTAATACAATATTTTTATTTTCCAAAGCAAATTCCGAGCTTGAGAATGTTCCTGATTCTTAAATACCATAAGGATTGTGTAAATCTCTAAACCTACCAGCAGTATATAATTTCTGACACTGTATTGACAAATTTTCGTATTTACCATCATTTGGAGCTAAAGAGCGAAGAAAGAATAGGTATAGCCCCTAAACTTGTGAATATTATGAAAAATAAACACAGTCATTTATATTTCAGTCCAGTTTAATCAATGGGATTCAGGTTTTATTACTATGTCGCTGCCTCAGTGCCTCAAGAAACAAAACTATAAACTATCAAAGTACTTTAATGAGATGTCATTCATATAATTCACCGATGAAGATTGAGACTCTATTGAAGATAAGATTAATATATATTCTTTTCTCTGACAAATTTATTTGTAATTATAACTTAAAATGAGTGTGTTCAACTCAATTCAACTGAGATAGCCAAACTGGTGAAACGAAACAAAAAGAACTTGTTGATACTTTGAAAGGTGTGGACCAATTTGTCATACATAATAAGACAAAAACACAAATTAAAGATTTATATTCAGTATGTACATTAATTGTACCACATTGTATAACTTTAATAAACTTATCACCGATTCTGTCTGTTTTAGTAAGAGGAATATTTCATTGAATAGCCAAAATATGAACCGAGTGTGTGTGGCAAAGGTGTTAAAATTAAAGTGAAACATGTGGACTACAAGATGTTATCATTTTTGTATGAAAATCATACTTGTTTTAAAATATACTATTGCACAGATTAAATAATGATTTCATTCATTCATATGCCTTGGTTAGGTTTGATATGAATAATTGAGTATTTCTTTGTTGATTTAACATATCCATTATATTAATAGAGTACTATTTCTTCAGATCCCCAAAAGATGACACACAGTTTTCCCTAAGTCTAGAATAGAGAAATGGTGAATATTTTGGCTTTTATTGGAACGATTGTCAATTTAGCTTTTGTAGGTCTTGTCGGTGTCATTTTAGATAAAAGTTGATTAAGTTCCTTTGAGTGTTTGGAATTCAGAGGAAGCAAAAGTTAAAATTTTGTTTCAATCCTTATCATATGGGTAAGGAACACACTTAACATTGCTTAAAACTGACAATTTACAGTGAAAAACTAAAATAAGCTTCGGTACAAAATTGAGAAAATTCATTCAGAACATTATTCAAAAATTTTATTGTTAATTGGAGACAGAAATATTATATGCAATCATAGATTCATTGAAAATAATTATTAAAAGTACAGTGGAATACTTATAGACTTATACATTTTACTATTTATTTACATATTAGAATTATCTTCTGAATGCAGTGCTCCGAAGCGAACATAACATGTAAAATAACTGTTTGAGTAAACATCAAAATTGTATTAACAATTCAACTTTCTATAAAATCCAACAAAGGATTCAAGTATTCTTAAGTTTATCATTTATAGGAAACTTATGTTCTTGTAGCCCTTGCCGAATTACTTTTTTATGAGAAGCAGTTGTAGGTATATAATCAACTCTGATTGAATGATATGGTGCATTACCCATGATAATGACACACTTTGTATCGAATAACTGCAGAGAAGGTATTAATTGTTCAGTAATCCATTAATGAAATAGTTCCCCATTCATTGTTTTATGCTAATCCGTATCATTGATACCACTGTCAAGAATTAGATCACATCCAGGTAAAAATCCATCAAATACACTCATTGTTTTTGATTTTAGAAAAAATAAAGTCGTTTAATGTCTCTTTGAAGGTATAATCATGTGGAATAGGTTTCCTTCCAGTGCTAACTCTAGCTCTAGCAACTTGCCTTCTACTTTTTCTCCGAAATTCTTCGGACAGTTCTAGGAGAAATCTGAAATTTTAAAACTTACTTAATCAGAAAACACATTGTACATGATCGTTTACCTGAAAAACGAGCGCAATGCCATTAATACTAGCAGAAATATCTGCTAACACCGATACACTGCCTGGCGTTCCCTTGCAGTAAGATGAGAGGAATCTCTTTCAATTCAGTAATCAAATCAAAGTAGATTTAAGAGATTTTAAATCCACTTGTCGATTAAATCAAGTATATAAACTGATATTAACAAATAAATTCGAAATATTTTCAATAGGTTAACTCTTAGATTATTTACAAATTTGGAAAAGTCAAAGTCAGTGATATTTTCAACACCAACCTAAAATCGGCAAATCGAAATTCACCGAACGGACCGATACCAACATATTTTCGACTTCTCACAGCCGCCCGAGATGCCAATCATTTTGAAATGAACTATATACCGATTTGCCAATTTACATTTCACGTAATGACATTTTAACAATTATGAATGGAAACTTTTACGCTCAGCGATAAGTGCGATGTTGCAAGCTATATTAACTTACTGCGAGTGAATATACCCACTCAGAGCTGGTTAATTACTTTTAAAACATGATTTATGGTTCCCGGTTTATGGTTCTTTCAATGAACCTGCTTAAAGGCCAAACCGGCAATAATCTATTCACGTCTTATCTACCTATTATGTTAGATATTCTTACTTGACTGTTCGTTTCAAATATAAAATGAGAATTTGTAGGAATTCAATAAAATGAGCTCATTTCACCGCTAGTTATGTTCGTTCCTTATAGGAGTGTGTATAAATTAATTTCTGAAATATCACTGATTCTGGGATAATTCAACAAGTATGGCAACGATGTTAATACTCATTTGAACTGTCATGAGACTACAGAATATCCTCCTTCCTGATTGCCAACATTGTGCAATATGTTCTTATTTGTTTTGAGCGCCGGTATTGTTATTATTTTATGGTACAATTCAATTTGGTGAAGAGCAACTCACTTGAATTGCTTTCCGAAACAATGTCGTCGTTTTCTCTAGACGTTAACTACGGGAAATATATCACGGTTAGTCTCAGGATCTCTAATGGAAAAGGGGATTGGATATAACTTGTTTTCTGCGTAACGGCATGATGGTTAGATTTAGTGGGTGTTTTGCAGATTAATGTAACGGGCAATTTCTCATTGGGTAATAGAAATTTTATTCGACTTGCCGTTGGTTGTTGATTGGGCATTTGAAATGATCACAGAGAAAAATCATTTCAGTTGAATATTCTATGTATTAAAATTGACATTATAGCGAAAAATATCGATTTTATCATTCGACGTCAATTTCGATGAAAATTTACATTTTTCAGTGAGTACCTCACATGGATCAAATTACAGAAGCGTTATGATATAAATTATAATAATTGTGTAAGCATCGAATTGTGCTTGACTAAGATGAAAATTCTAATATAATTAATAAATTATTGAATATTAGATTTGAGTTTTAATCATTATTTAACGATGAGCTATGGTTAGACCATCGAAATAAAATAGATGACAGTCAAATTAATAAAAGGATTTTCTCGGAATTTTACCTTGATTGCTAAATGGCGGAGGTGCTAGCTTCACTAAATTAATATTTTTTCGTGAAATCGAAAAATTACTGTGCATTCCTGCTATCAGTTGAATTTCTACTTGAAAAATTCCAAATGCTTTCAATGTATTCCAATAATTTTTTTTGTAGGCAGAATAATTTCATTCTGTAAGCAAAATATCTTTAAATTTTTGGGAATGCCGAGTTGATTTCTAGCTTCGAAGCTTATGATGATTTGAATTCATTTGTATTGGACTGTATTTATCTCGGTATTTATTTAGTAATGAATTTTCACTAATATCCTCAGATGATGAAGTAAAAAGGCACGATATGTGTCGATTCTCAATAAAAACTGGGTCAATTCATTAGATAATTATTATTCAAAAAACTTGTGAACATGATTTTTATTGTCCAACCATGAATGATTGATATCCCGGGCGGCTATGAAAAATTGATATTAAGTTGGTAATAGCTAGTTCAGTAATTTTTGATTCGAGGAATTTAGGTTGGTGTTGAAATAACACTGACAGGACATTATATCAGAATTTTCTGTTTTGTTATGTTTGGTATCGATGATAATAATTTTGATTAATTTTGAACACTCATAGTTGAAATGATCCTTAAATCGTGATATAAAATAATACGCTTAGAGAAACTCGGTTAAAATTTTGCAACAATCATTATCAATGGAGAAATTAGCAGTCCAATACATTTATTTAGTTCGTTCACGAAAGTTTGAGTCGTCGGTTGGCCATGATAATGTGGCATATTCCATTGTGTTTATTGAAATTTTAGTTTATGTTGTTCATTTTCTTGTCAGATTGATACGCAATGTTGTCAATGTAACATGGAGTTCTCTGATAACTCGCAAGTTCGTCGGACGAGGCCGGGTACATTCGGCAACGTTGACTTTATTTTACGTTACTGCCAACTTCAGATAAATAAACAAACGCCTACAATGCGCTCAAACTTTAGTGAATGCACTATGGATTTTATTTTATGACTGGTGAAAAATTAGGTACTTTTTTGGAACCAAAAATGAAGCTACCGCAGCTGAATGTTAATTATTTTTGTGTGGAGTTATAGTTCGCTCACAAATGAACCACCCTGTATCAGCAGAGGTATTTCGATCAAGTAGGTATGCTGAGAGATTGGATCTCCATTCCGTTTTCTCGCAAACGCCGTTCTCTATGATTCCGCGAAGTGAAATCGGCAGAATGAACGATCTAAATCACCATTTCATGCATTATCGGAACCTTTTCGAGTCAATCAAGCTCCTCAGGTATGCAAAGTTGGCCGGTAATATTCTCGGAACAGATTTCGCGCAGGTATACTGAATGAATGAAGAACGTTCGGCAAACCGGTTCCAAAGTTATGAAGTAGAGGAGCATCGTGAGAAGCATTCCAGAATTTTAGCGCGACCGCCTACTCGTAGATCAGGTATACCCTGATTTGGCACTATTGTGCCGCACACTTATGCACCGCTGGAAACCGGACGCGGAGGTGATGGAGATGTTCTTCATCGATCATAGGGTTATTGTACTTTGTAACGAAGAATTTAACACCTATAATCTCGGTTATATTGACAGATCGATCGGAACTGACAGTCGATGAATGGATCAGTTGACAGTTAGTTCTATGATTCATCGATTGTTTCACATAGATTTATAATACTAACTAGATAGCGAACATGTCAAAAATTTTGAGGCAAACGGCGGCCATTTGCAGTTTGGAGTGAAATTGACTAATTTGAGAGTTGTCAATTTTTCAACGAACTGAAATATTACAATTAGCAAGGTTATACCGTTTTAAGGAATCTATTGTGTATAATCATCATAATGGTAAATTATTTTAATAACTAATCACACGAATCGAAAAAAATTATTATTTGATATAGACCGAAATGTCAGTGTTCACAGAACACTAATATACAGAGTTCGTTTTTAATCATTTCTTTCAAGGAACGTCTATGTTTCAATCAAATTCGAGCACATATGGCATAAAACATCAAAATATTTGTGGTTCACCCCAAACTGCAAATGGCGGCCATTTGCCTCACTTTTTTCTACGTGACAGTAAGGAAGTTCGACGTCCAGTTAGTATTATAGGTCCATGTTGTTTCAGCGCTAAACGGCCGATGCTATGATGATGATGCTATGAACTATTGGTCTCTAGCGCATTGTTCTGAGATACAGGGTGTTGAAATTAAGGAAAAAAATTTGTTTTTCGGAAATATTTCAGAAACCTTAAAAGATTTTCGTTTACCTTTAAGTAGGTCATCAAAAAAGCTTACTCTTAGATCAGGTATACCCTAATTTGGCAGTATTGTGCCGCACACTTATGCACCGCTTATGGAGATGTTCTTCATCGGTCATAGGGTTATTGTACTTTGTAACGAAGAATATAACACCTATGAAACTGACAGTCGATAAATAGATCGGTTAGTTCTGTGATTCATCGATTGTTTCAGCGCTAAACGGCTAACTTCATGCTTGACAAGTTCGATTGGTATGATTCTATGAATCATTGATCATAGAAAGACAATGTAACTTCGATTTCTATGGTTTGCTATTCGCAGTAAGAAGTTGCATAGTATGCAGGGTGTTTCATTGGTAAATCAACATAAGGTTACTTGAGCTAGAGCTACCCTAGGCGAGTCTAAAAACCCATATATAGTCCGTTCACGAAACTTTGAGCTGTCGATTGGCCATGACAATTTGGCATATTCCACTGTGTATATTAAAATTTTAGTTTATGTTGTTTATTTTATTGTCAGATTGATACGCAATGTTGTCACTATAAAAAGTTCTCTGATAACTCGGAAGCTCGTCGGACGAGGCCGGGTACATTCGGCAACGTTGACTTTGTTCATCGTTATGACAGCAAATACTGCCAATCTCAGATAAATAAACAAACGCCTACTTTGCGCTCAATAATATGTGAACGGAGTATATCCGTTCAAGAAAGTTTGAGCGCATAGTAGGCGTTTGTTTATTTTTCTGAAATTGGTAGTATTTGCTGTCATAACGTAAAATAAAGTCAACGTTGCCGAATGTACCCGGCTCGTCCGACGAGCTTCCGAGTTATCAGAGAACTCTATGCAATATTGACAACATTGCGTATCAATCACAAGAAAATTAACAACATAACTTAAAATTTTAATATATACACATAGTACAGTCAAAAAGGGTTTTTAGCAGGAAAGTTTTGGGGTAGTTTGATTTTTTCGGTTTTTTATGTTTTTGGGGTGCTGAATCCGAATCTGAGGTTGCTAACAAAATTCGTGAGGGAACATTGAAAAAAATAAAAAAAAAGAAGAAAGAAATCTCATTCTTTGGCAGTTTTCTGCTTATAATTCGGAAACTATCAACTTTTCGTGAAAAACTTTCCATACGAATGAAAGTACATGAAATTTCCTACAAATTGTATTACACAGCTTGTTCTGCGACAACCCGTTCTGGCTCAAATTATAGTTGAAAATGAGGTGTTTTCTATGACTCAATAAATGAAAATAAATTAAATTCGTGGTTCCGATTATGCGACGTCTTGAAATACTGCATGAACATTCAGTATATCAGTCTCGTTTCAAAAAAAAAATTTAACTCGAATCGGATATCTTGTTATGGAAATATAAAATTCTTCTTTTCAATATTCAATTAAATTTTCTATGGTTCTGTCACACTATGGCCACCAAATTTTGCATGAAGCTTCTTATGAGCATCTTGCATATGGCCGCAACATTTCATTTCGATGGTTTCGTTTTATCTGAGATATTGGGGAACAAAAACTTGAATGGCCATATTATATGTTTCATAAAACATGGCCATCCAAAATTCTGTTCCTCAATATCCCAGATAAAACTAAACCAGTCGAAATGAAATGGTGCGGCCAAATGCAACATGCCATAATAAGCATTATGCAAAATTGTGTGACGATAGTGTGAAGAGAACCATAGAAAATTGAATTGGAATATTGAAAAAAGAATCTTTATATTTCCATAACAAGATATCCGATTCGAGTTAAATTTTTTTGTGAATCGAGACTGATATACTGAATGTTCATGCAAAATTTCAAGACGTTCGCATTATCGGAAACACGGAATTTAATTTATTTTCATTTATTGAGTCATAGAAAATACCTCAATTTCAACTATAATTTGAGCCAGAACGGGTTGTCGCAGAACAAGCTGTGGTGATACAATTGTAGGAAATTTCAGTTCTTTCATTTTGTATAGAAAGATTTTCACGAAAAGTTGATAGTTTCCGAGTTATAAGCAGAAAACTGCCAAAAGAATGAGACTTTTTCTTTTTTTTGTATTTTTTTCAATGTTCCCTCACGAAATTTTGTTAGCAACCTCAGATTCGATTCAACACCCCAAAAAAAACATAAAAATCAAAAAAATCAAAACTACCCCAGAACTTTCCTGCTAGGGGCTCTTTTGAGCACAAATTGACTGGACTAACAGTGGAATATGCCAATTTCCATGCCCAACCAAGGGCTCAAACTTTCGTGAACGGTGTGTTCTATGACAGAATCATTGATGTTCACAGAAAAACAATGTGACTTCGATTTCTTATAGGAGGAAGCATAAAATATACTTCATGTCATTTTGATTGAGATGATTAGATACATATTATAACTTAATGAGATGAATTTGGGTTATATGGCAAAGAAGACAGTTTCGCTTTCACCAAGAGTGCCCGGCATTAGGGAAATTAACCAACTTATTAAATTATTACCAAGTATCAACTGAAATTGTTGCTATTAACTATAGAACTTTCATTTTCTCACATGTTCGACGTTTACGGAATTCTATTTGAAAATTTTCGCACAAATGGGTAAAATTATAATATGTTGATCTATACATCTGACCATCATCTTGTGTATTAACAGCTAGATTAATAGCAGCTCGTGAAGTTGTCTGATCCCAAGTCAATATTTTCTTCTAATTTTGTGTTAATTAGATAGAGTTTCAATATGTAAGAAATCTCCATCGAAATAATAAAATCTCGATATGAAATATTGCAAAATATATGTGAGACATGACCTTGAAAAGGAGTAATTTTTTTAATATCATGTTTTCGAGTTTTGTGAAATACGGATTTACTAGAGATCATAAGTCCGACAAATCTACGGAAAATTTTCAATACCTATGCATTAAAATTTTTTCTTCCAATATCAAACGTAAATAATCCAAAACCGAGTATAAATAATTTCTATTGTCGATAAAACAATGTCCATAATCCTCGATATTGCTGCTCGTAGCGCCTATAATAACAGTTATTAAACAGACACGTGCTGTTTTTTATCATGTATATTCATTAACCTCCTTACCTGAGTGCGGCATAAAGTGCAGGGGACAACACTACCATGCACTCCGTAAAATAACAACAATCAAATCATTAAACTCTGTTCATCCTTCACTTTTCACATCTGAACGAGCATAAATCTATTTTTGAACATCCGTTCACCGTTTTTACGGCGCTCATTTTCTAACCTAAAAATGCATCCTGTCGATTATTAAAAACCAATTTGAAAGATTGCAGCGGATCTTTTATTCGGTCAAATTGGAATTTTTGAGGTTAAATACATTGAAAAAGTATAGAATATTTCTATTCATTTTTCTGTGACATCATTTCGAATTCTATGTTATTGTTATTAACTGTGTTTTGTACAGTGCGCATAAAAATAATGGAAAAAATTCATTTTCTCAGAAGAAAAATATTTAGCTTCCAAATTTTCAAACAGGTCAATGTTTTTTCACTTTCACCAAATTTTTATGCATTTTTGTTGCACTCTGTGCCATCCCCATCAACCCTCAAAATTTTTTGAATAGGAAAAGTGGATCATGTGATACGTTTTTGGCATCTTGACGTCTTTGTATCTTCTTTACATTCGTGCAGAAATTTTTGAAGAAAAATTTTATTTTTCAAAGAGGTTTTCAGAATGTAAACTTTGTCATGGCTCATTTTCTTACTTACTACTTACAGTTTTGTTCATGCACAACTTTCAACCTCCACGTGAAAAATTAGAAAGTGTACCATTCTACTGAAATTTTTCGATATAATGTTTCAATTCAAATGAAAGATTTTCGACAACGCAATGTCACCAATCTTCTAATTGTTCACGTGAGGAGGTTGAATCTAATTAAACAAAATTGCCTTGAAAATAACTGCACTACTGTAAAGAAGATACAAAGATCTTACCAAAGAAGTACCATGACACAGGGTGCAAAAAAAATCATAAATGCATAAACATTTGGTGAAAAAATTGACCTGTTTCTTGAATTTGTCAAATATTTTTCTTCTGAAAAGATGAATTCATTCCATAACCATAATTTTGACGTGCACTGTATAGTCCGTTCACGAAAGTTTGAGCCGTTGGTTGGCCATGAAAATTTGGCGTATTTCACTGTGTATATTGAAAATTTAGGTTATGTTGTTCATTTTCTTGTCAGATTGATACGCAATGTTGTCAATATTTAATAGAGTTCTCTGATAACTCGGAAGCTCGTCGGACGAGGCCGGGTACATTCGGCAACGTTGACCTTATTTTACGTTATGACAGCAAATACTGGCAACTTCAGATAAATAAACAAACGCACACTATGCGCTCAAACTTTCGTGAACGGGGTATATATTTATTCGATTTCATTCTGACTTCTATGATTTGCATTCATCGAATCCAAGCATTTGATTCTGCTAGCTATATTCTCTTAATTATCATAGACAGTTTATGTCTATGGATGCGGTTGGTAATGTCCATAGATCTATAATTACTATGGATGCAGAATCACGTGACCTAACAGAAGATCGAACACTTGGCTACATAAGTGAGAGAAAGACATATGCGATCTTATCGAAAAGAAAAGAGATGAAGCAAGTTTGTGGGCAACTTGTCAAAATCATATGGAAGATGTAAACAAATATTTATGTGACCGCAGATTTTGCTTTGCCCACAAGGAGTTGATGCGTTGAATATAATTCAACTGACATTGCCCACAATTGCTCCATCACATTCGACCAAGTGACCTCTCTTTCTCATGCGGTGTCCATTCTTATTAGGTCTATGGTAATGTCATACTTTCTGTCAGATTGGGTTTTAAATTCTTCGTTCCACCTGTATGACCAATATTCATGCCTCGCGTTGATATTAAACGAGTATTTGGATCCTAATCATAATCAAGCTCTCCTAGACCAGCACCTGCAGATCGGAGCCGAGATTACTTGGTGGCTACTAATATGATAATCTCCCTAAGGGTTAAGCAAGCTCGCCAACCTATTAAATAAAAACACTCTGGTTCGACCAACATCTGTCTTGACCTGCTCTGAAACAAAAACACCTTGTGCACCAAGGGGAGCGTCTTTTAATGACCTTCGATGACATAAGACGATCGAAAGATGTTCTTGGTGCGTGCCAAAGAACTCTACAATCGGGCACAATTACTTCAAGAATCCCTATTCTGCCCGAACAATAAGGATTTTGAGAAAGCGCCAGCTGCGAGCTGCTCGCCTCGATGTTCTCGGGCAGCTGCTTTCACAAAGCGGAAGCTGACAAAGGGTATCACCTGTGGTACGGCTTTCGAAGATGAATCTGAAACAGATTTATAGACCTACGGATTTTTTGTCACTTCTCAGGTGCAATTGGTTATGGGTTCATTTTACCCAGGTTTCTCTGAGATATCCTGAAAAATTGGCGGGGTTACCATTTCCAGGTACCTATTATTAAAGTGTATTTTCCGCAGACCTCGAAATACAAAACGATTTTGATGTGTACGAAATTGATCATAAATGATTATGTTGTTTATTTTCTTGTCAGATTGATACGCAATGTTGTCAATATTGCATAGAGTTCTCTGTTAACTCGCAAGTTCGTCGGGCGAGGCCAGGTACATTCGGCAACGTTGACTTTATTTTACGTTATGACAGCAAATACTGCCAACTGTAGGTAAATAAACAAACGCCTACTATGAGCTCAAACTTTCGTGAACGGACTATATACCAATTTGGTTTCCAAAACAGCTACAAGTATAAAGTATTGTTGTGAAACTTAAGTTGAACGATGATTAGTCAGAGAAGACTTTCGATTTGAAATTTTTCTGAACAGGGCCGTAACTTAAGTCTATTCAGGGCTTGCAAAGCTTATCGAATCTTAAAAATCGACCAAAGTGTTTTATTTGATAACACGAATCTTTACTGGGTGTGGAAAAACAATGTTCCAATATTTAGGGAGCTCATTCTATACGTCAAAATGATAAACATAAATCTTAGAATTTCGACTTCTAGCACAACCAAATACGATAAAATTCAGAAGAAATTCGATTTATTTTTGAACATGTAGTATATCTAGTATACGAAATTGATCAATAATGACCCATTTTATTGCTCAATTTCTATTATTTTAATGTACGATGGTCATGGGTTATTTAATATGAAGTATTCAGAAGCAATACGAGTAATGTCACAACTTTACTGAAACACAGAAGTTTGTATTATGTAACTTTTGGGCAAAATAAAAATGCATTTTAATCGAATTTATACTCAATTCATAATGCAATCCAATAATCAAGTCGTTTATTAAGCTAGTGATTAATGAACTAGTTGATTAAATAACTAACAATGAAACAACTGAAATAAGTTCAGTGAACAAGACATCCGAAAAATGAAGAAAAAAACGGATATCGTATTTATTTGTAATCAGAAAATCTCTCATAACTCCAAAACTGTTCATTTGAAGACCTTTTGTCGATATGGAAATTTTTGTGAAGACCCAAAATATTGAAACTTTCATCCATCCGTTCACCCATCCAGATACCGACTCACCATACAATATGTCGAAAATGGTTTGAAAATTTGAATAAGAATGAAGCTCGGCATATTTATTGACAATAAAATGTTACTTTCTTCTGTTCTTTCCCCAATTTTCTTGATATTTCATTATAAAGCACTTATTTATAAAATTTTTACGTAGGTTTTCTTCTTCTTTCAGGGCAGCTGCCGTTCCATTGGGCGGAAGCATCTAGCCAGGGCCCACCTGTGATACTTAGCGTTTAGTTGAAAGATAACTTTTGTTGGAAACGTAGATTTAAAAAAAATAGACATGAATTTACCGTTTAATTACGATGTAGATGATCTTTTGAATGACGATTTCGGTTTAGATAGTAACGATACAGTACGGGAGGAGATTAAAAGAGAATTGGTTGATACGCCGATTACAGGATTTTTATCTGAAGATAATTGGAACAGTTTGCTAGAAGACTGCAGCATGTTTTCGCAAACTTTCTTCGACGATATTGGGTTCGAACTGGACCTGGGGAACACATACGACAGCTTGTTCGCAGAGACGACACCTTACTATGGGCATTGGTCTGGCCCCCCGATCAATAAAGATGTTCTCATCAAAAGCCACGATTGCATGTGGGCCGGCCACTGCGGCAGCAGCGAACACAAGGATGATTGCGATAAGGCATTGCACATGATATGGGCAGGTTATGTCAGCCCACCGGCTAAGATGCCTTCTGCTGTCATGCCTGTTCAATCCTCTCAGCAGAGCTTACTCAAACCATCTCTGAGAAACGCTGGAGTGCCTGTCATAAACTTGATAACACCGCAGACACCCCCTATGTCCGATGATGAAGACAAGAATGGCAACAAATCACAGGTAATTACTTTTATTTGTTTCTCATTCGTAAACGTCAGTTTCCAAAAACACAATATTAATCAAGGAAGTTTATTTTTTCAAGTCACTAACTTGTAAAATTGACAGTTAACTTGTAAAACTTTTACAAGTTAGTAGTATTATTTACATTGAAAGTTGTCAAGTACTTGCTTCTAATTTAATTATTCTTCTAATCTCAGAGTTCCTGGAACAAATGTATTTCTCAATAACGTTCTCAAACTATTCAAAAACGATATTCGTACCTTGTTATATTCGTATCTATTCGCTTTCTTTTCACGTACTTGCTTCTAATTTCATTTATCCTTCTAATTTCATCGTTCCTGTAACAAATATTTTTTTGTAAGAAATGTTATAAAGTATTAAAAAACGATATGCATACCTTGTTTCATTTGGATCTGGCCTTTTTCGTCAGAAATTAGCAAATATTCTCGAAGGACTTCCCTCTCGTAAAGCCACTGACAGTTGTCATAATTTTCCGATGTCATAAATAATCATAAATAGCTTACGACATTTGCGACAAATTACTGAGATTTTTTTGGAATTTATCTCAACTTTTTCCAAACGAGAAACAAATAAAATATAAAACAATACACGCAAGGTAACGGATTTTACTGGCTCAAGGAGGTAACTGACTCGCCTGCGGCTCGTCAATTATATCCTCCATTCGCCAGAAAAACCCTCTTACCTTGCTAGTAATGTTATTACTATTGCACCAATGTGAATAAGGGTAAAACTCAGATCAATAAAGAACATAGATAGGCCATGAGCGCGATATCAATGGAATGAATTTCAGGATCAGACTATGCAACTACAGTGGAACTTCCCTAAAACGCTAAATCCGCAAAAAATTCGATATAAAGAAATTTCGTTATACTTACAGAAAATTTGTTTCTATAGTCGGCAATGTCGCTGATAAATTTAAGTTTATCATTTAAACTTAAGCACTTCCTTTTAGACATTTTCTCACAACTTTCACACTAGCGTAATGGTTAGATTGAAGCCAAACAGCCAGGGGTGTATATAAAACTGTTTCAGAAGGATCTCTCTGCCCGCCGTAATGATTTAGTTTAAGGTCGGGATTAATTACGTACGTCCGGGAAAATTTCGGAAAAAATCCACCCTTATACCTTCTTACCAATACCCATTCAAAGAGTGATGTTCTTTGAATATTTCGTTATAGATAGAATTTACTTCGTTTTAGAGGGTGTTTTTAACATGGAATTTGGATTCAAGGTGCAATGTCTTGTACGAAATTCATTATACAGACGTTCGTTATAGGGAAGTTCCACTGTATTTGTTTTTATTTTGAAATTTGACAGTTCAATATAAAGGAAAGCATCTTCATGAACTGAGATGTATAACAATTTTTTTAGGAAATAAGTCTCATTCATTATATGGTTATTATAGCGACGGTACATTATGTAACTAATTTTATGTTGAGAGAATAAAAGACATAATTAAATAAATACTTACTACCCATAATCAACCTACGCTACTGTAC
Source organism: Propylea japonica (assembly GCA_013421045.1). NCBI lineage: Eukaryota > Metazoa > Arthropoda > Insecta > Coleoptera > Coccinellidae > Propylea > Propylea japonica. Next base: position 49,945,926 of record CM024239.1, read on the forward strand.
TCAACTCTGGAATATTGCTGTTCGTATACAATCATGTTTTTCACATGTCTTGCAAATTATGCAGTATTTCGGCATTTTCCTGTAGTAAATGAAGTTTAATTTCACTGCAAGGTATATTAAACTATAGAATCACGCAAACTGGCGCAAATATCCTGAAAATCATAAGAATAACTAAAGTTAGGTTATTTGTATTTATAAACAGCAGGAAGAAAACATGAACCTAGGGATCTTTTCCTCATTCTTGAGTCTGTTTACATCTGATCCAATCTATGTTCTTTATTGAACTGAGGGTCCATAGATGTCTTTGAACACTGCTATTTTATAGGTATCTTAAGATTCGTTCTTCTGTGAAGTTTGAAGCTTATTATTTGTACGTTTTAAACCTCCAAGCAATTATTTGTTATTTGTGGCATTTGATGTATTTGATTCAGTTTCTATAACAAAAGCAACGAAGTTCATCATACGATTGACTCAAAAAGTGAGATTATCTCAAAGAACTGCTTATAAAAGCGTTTCTTTTTCATGACATACGCCAATTTTGTTTCTTAAGTTTCTATGACACTCTTAACGTCAATTCTGAATTGTTTTAAAAATGGCAGAAATCAAACATTCGTCACCATGAAGCTAGATTTTTGTAATTCCATTCTACAATCGTAAAAAACTGATTTGAAACCCACCTTTTGTTTAATATAAGTACATGAATCATCAACGATTAATTCCGAAGAAATCAATATCTTGCCGATTTATTTAAAGAACAGAATCTGTCGAATATATGGATGACTAGCTGTAGCTTAACCTTAACCCAACTGAAGAGCAGCTCCAAGGCTCGAAACAACCAAATAGAAAACAAACTGCCCTCTAACATTTCATATCTGTCACCTGTCATTCCAAGTATAGAAAATGATATTACCTTTTTCTGTGGATGTTCTGTCTATGACTGCAATGTTATCAATAGTGGTTACCCCACACAAATAAGCCGGCTATTTACCACGTCCTAGTGTGGAAATGGTGTGCTCGTAGTGGGAACAGAAATGCCTTTTCTTGTGTATGATTGACCATAATTTTTGTGGATCAATCAAAGGACGATCAGGTACAATTACATTGATTATATTCTATGATTGAAATTTTCACGAACTAATCAAACTTCGCATAGAATACTAATCATAAAAGTTGATGGAACTTCAGAAAAATGACAGGTACAGAAGCAGTTTTCAATGGTTGAACATTTGAATATGGTTATAAAGTCTGTGGTCTATGTTGTGTTGTAATATTTGGATCTACTTGAATTTTAAACTCAATATCCTTTTATAATATTCGTTCGTTTCTTTTATTGAAATATAGTTCATTTCAAAATGATTGGCATCTCGGGCGGCTGTGAGAAGTCGAAAATATGTTGGTATCGGTCCGTTCGGTGAATTTCGATTTGCCGATTTTAGGTTGGTGTTGAAAATATCACTGACTTTGACTTTTCCAAATTTGTAAATAATCTAAGAGTTAACCTATTGAAAATATTTCGAATTTATTTGTTAATATCAGTTTATATACTTGATTTAATCGACAAGTGGATTTAAATATCTCTTAAATCTACTTTGATTTGATTACTGAATTGAAAGAGATTCCTCTCATCTTACTGCAAGGGAACGCCAGGCAGTGTATCGGTGTTAGCAGATATTTCTGCTAGTATTAATGGCATTGCGCTCGTTTTTCAGGTAAACGATCATGTACAATGTGTTTTCTGATTAAGTAAGTTTTAAAATTTCAGATTTCTCCTAGAACTGTCCGAAGAATTTCGGAGAAAAAGTAGAAGGCAAGTTGCTAGAGCCAGAGTTAGCACTGGAAGGAACCTATTCCACATGATTATACCTTCAAAGAGACATTAAACGACTTTATTTTTCTAAAATCAAAAACAATGAGTGTATTTGATGGATTTTTACCTGGATGTGATCTAATTCTTGACAGTGGTATCAATGATACGGATTAGCATAAAACAATGAATGGGGAACTATTTCATTAATGGATTACTGAACAATTAATACCTTCTCTGCAGTTATTCGATACAAAGTGTGTCATTATCATGGGTAATGCACCATATCATTCAATCAGAGTTGATTATATACCTACAACTGCTTCTCATAAAAAAGTAATTCGGCAAGGGCTACAAGAACATAAGTTTCCTATAAATGATAAACTTAAGAATACTTGAATCCTTTGTTGGATTTTATAGAAAGTTGAATTGTTAATACAATTTTGATGTTTACTCAAACAGTTATTTTACATGTTATGTTCGCTTCGGAGCACTGCATTCAGAAGATAATTCTAATATGTAAATAAATAGTAAAATGTATAAGTCTATAAGTATTCCACTGTACTTTTAATAATTATTTTCAATGAATCTATGATTGCATATAATATTTCTGTCTCCAATTAACAATAAAATTTTTGAATAATGTTCTGAATGAATTTTCTCAATTTTGTACCGAAGCTTATTTTAGTTTTTCACTGTAAATTGTCAGTTTTAAGCAATGTTAAGTGTGTTCCTTACCCATACGATAAGGATTGAAACAAAATTTTAACTTTTGCTTCCTCTGAATTCCAAACACTCAAAGGAACTTAATCAACTTTTATCTAAAATGACACCGACAGGACCTACAAAAGCTAAATTGACAATTGTTTCCAATAAAAGCCAAAATATTCACCATTTCTCTATTCTAGACTTAGGGAAAACTGTGTGTCATCTTTTGGGGATCTGAAGAAATAGTACTCAATTAATATAATGGATATGTTAAATCAACAAACAAATACTCAATTATTCATATCAAACCTAACCAAGGCATATGAATGAATGAAATCATTATTTAATCTGTGCAATAGTATATTTTAAAACAAGTATGATTTTCATACAAAAATGATAACATCTTGTGGTCCACATGTTTCACTTTAATTTTAACACCTTTGCCACACACACTCGTTCATATTTTGGCTATTCAATGAAATATTCCTCTTACTAAAACAGACAGAATCGGTGATAAGTTTATTAAAGTTATACAATGTGGTACAATTAATGTACATACTGAATAAATTCTTTAATTTGTGTTTTTGTCTTATTATGTATGACAAATTGGTCCACACCTTTCAAAGTATCAACAAGTTCTTTTTGTTTCGTTTCACCAGTTTGGCTATCTCAGTTGAATTTGAGTTGAACACACTCATTTTAAGTTATAATTACAAATAAATTTGTCAGAGAAAAGAAAATATATCTTAATTATCTTCAATAGAGTCTCAATCTTCATCGGTGAATTATATGAATGACATCTCATTAAAGTACTTTGATAGTTTATAGTTTTGTTTATTGAGGCACTGAGGCAGCGACATAGTAATAAAACCTGAATCCCATTGATTAAACTGGACTGAAATATAAATGACTGTGTTTATTTTTCATAATATTCACAAGTTTAGGGGCTATACCTATTCTTTCTTCGCTCTTTAGCTGCAAATGATGGTAAATACGAAAATTTGTCAATACAGTGTCAGAAATTATATACTGCTGGTAGGTTTAGAGATTTACACAATCCTAATGGTATTTAAGAATCAGGAACATTCTCAAGCTCGGGAATTTGCTTTGGAAAATAAAAATATTGTATTAAATATATTTCTAGGTTATGTTTATTCATTTCCTTCTCTGACTGATGAACCCACAGAAATTTTTGGTGACTTTTTAGTAACTAGAAATAAAGCCCCGACTGGACTTTCATGGCTTGCTCTGATGACAATCATTTTGAAACGAACTATAACAACTATTCGATATTAATTCATTCGAATTCATAGCCAATTTTTCATTCGATTATTATCCAGATTCCCTTGACTGCATCGATTCAATCAAGAATTTCAACTTATTCCCAAATTGGATATAAATGTCAATCAAATCCCCTTTCAATATTAAAATCCCAACACAATGACTCTAACATTTCGTCTGCTACTACATTATTCATAGGAATATTTTACTATATCAATTCAAATTCAGTAGAGCAACAAATATTTCGACATGTTTTATCTAACTGAATAATCGGATCCTTTCTTTCGTTATGACATACTTACAGTTTCATCTGCGTTATCTCGATCCATTCATTCTCGTTCGTATCATATCAGGAAAATGTACCAGTTAATCAAATAGAATGGAGGTTATTTCATATCTGATACATTCGGTTCCTGAAACCGATTTCTTGTGTGTTTGGTATGAAATTTTTCCAATATTTTGATTGGTTTTCATGAATGCCTTCGTACAGATACAAATTCCAATTTATCTGAAATTTCAGTGATTTCCGAGGTTTTTTCGAAGAGGTATAAGGTATAAAATTATTCAATGTGGCTCTTTAATTCTCATAAGGCAAAGAATATAGAGAATATGATGGAGCGTCGAAATTATGGAACAATAATTTTGACGCGCACTGTATAATCTGTCAAAGAGTATTATAGGCATCTGAAAATAGGAATGCAGCACCAAGGCGGACATTCGGAGAACTATTAATATTGACATGGAAGGATTTGGTTGTATTGCTTATGTGTATATCTGCTTCATTAAAATTTGGATTTTTCATCAATATATCTAAGTGTATTACTGTGTATATTATATATTTTCTGTGCAGAAATTTGTTTCAATTTATTCCAGTGAAAGATGAATTAGGTTGAAAGGCTGTTGGGGCAATTAAGGAAAACTTGAGTTTTGTTTGTTGAACAGTTGAATTAACTTCATTTATTATATTCAAAGAGTACTTCTTCTCTTCACAAGAGCATTTTTCTGTGGGTTTTTCTTCGTTTGGACTTCCTTGTCTCAATCTTTCAGTTCTACTACTAGAACTAGAACATTCCGGTTGTTCCTCTTTTCTGGTATTAAATCCAACAGGAAGATTTCTGGCAGGTACAGCAGTTTTTTTCGAAAACTACCTCTGTTATGAACTGGGATCAGTAAACGATTAACCCCATGAATCTAATTCAACCTACAAGTTTTGTGTAATCCGCACTTACCTTATAAAAATAATTGTCATCTACAAAATGCAAGGAGCAAACTTCCATATTTCCTGTGACTGGTTTACCGATTTTAAGTTTCAGTTGGCAGGCCTTTCGTCGATCCATCAACACTTTGTCACTTTACTCATCGACTTCCCTTCTACCCATACACGAAATTTATCCCTAGCTTGAGGAAAGGCATGGAAATGTATATTATTTGGAATTCTTTTTTTCTCAGGAAGAACACTGAGCCACTGAACAGTCGCGACTTCGATGAAATAATTATACTCAAAAAATTATTAATAATGTTGAATATTCACATAAATCACGGAAATACAATGCAAAATGAAAGAATCATGTCAATATTAAAGGATACTCAGATCGTCACCAGAGGGCGTATCGCTTAGCTCGATTTGCCTATAGGAGATCTGTTTTTGAATACTGGAATTTTCTACTTCTTCCCCACGATTTTCTATACCACAGAACTGTTTATCCCAATGTCAAATACGTTCTTGAAATCTTCAATAAATCGCCCCTGCACATAGAGTACCTGTTGTTTGTGTTGACTGAAGACCTCTACCCATCTTATTGTGAATACCTCTTCCCATATATGTCATATGTCACAATTCCAATATCTAATCCCGGTCTTACGTCGTACGTCACATAAATTTGGACGAGTTGTGGTTGAAGAGGTTTTGAATATACCCGTCTCCAATTTTATTCGATTATAATGGCGTCCTTTGGATTTGGTATCCCAAGGCCTACCTGAAGGGCGGCGTGCCCACTACATATGTCACGAGCTTATTAGGCCGTGGGGAACGTAGGGGAGGTTTCGAAAGCTCATAAAATTTCCAATTGTCTTGGAGGAAAACAAGCCGAGTTGATATGATGGGTAGCTTGTGGTTGAGGGATAGTTTTGAGTATCAACAGGTGGTTGAGTTAGTTGATAGTTGGCGGTTTTTACTTCGCATCACACTAATGTAGACTAGAGCTGCATTGATATTAAGATGTGAAAGAATGAGGTAAAATGAAACTCATCGGAAAATGCAGAGAATACAATGAGAATGAAAGGAAATAGTTATTTTTGTATTAAGTGCTTTAAATGAATTTTTTTTCATGGCACATGAGAGTGTCAATTTTTGGGCGAGACCTCAGGTCGAGGAAAAAAATTCACTCGAATGTGCCATAAAAACACGAATTTAATATACGCACGAAATACAAACATTTTTGGACAACTGTGAATGTGAATTTTCATTGTCTGAAATATAATTATTAAAGATAATGCTTCCAAAAGTTGTACAAAAAATAATTCAAGGATGACCTGAGGTCGTGACGTGTTAGGGGGTAAAGGGTAAAAAATAAGGTTTATTTCGATTTGCTTGCAAAACTACAAGTCCTATAGAAAGCAGTTAAATGGCAAACTCATGTGAAAAGTTGAAAAAAAAAGTTTTTTGTTTTATCTTTAAACAGAATTTCACGAAATTTGGTGAAAACTTATCTTTTTAGGTCCCAAACATACTGTGATTTTTTTATTCAAATTACTCATTTATTCACATTATATTGACTCAAATTTTAAAAAGCATTCTCACGTCGAACTATCAAAGTTTTTGAAAAAGTCTGAGATTTTTGTGCTTTTAAATCTCTCTTTCCTTCATTACAGTATAAAATATTTACAATACTATAGTAATTTTTTGAAAAAATGCAAAAAACTTGGCCGCAGCTATGAACCTGGATGTAACATTTCGAAAGTTGTCTGCAGAAAACGTGGTTTGAAGTGAACAAATTTATTGCTTCTGAAGAGTGTGGAAGAAAAACAATTCGAGGATGAATTTGTTCTTTGGAAACTATATTCTCGATAGCCAACTTTCAAAATGTTACATCCAATTTCACAGCTGCAGCAAAATTCTTCGCATTTTTTGAGAAGTAATGTTAATTTTTATACTATGAGTAAGAAGAAATTCAGATAGAATTGAAGATGTTTTTTGTGAAAGAAAAAAATGAGGAAACTTGGTTTTCTGGAATTTTCACATGAATTTTGATATTATGCGAAAATGTGCGAAACAAATATTAAAAGTTCTTTTTATTCACAAAACTCTTTCTTTGGGACTCGTAGTTTCGTCGAAAATGAAAAAAAAGATTTTCAACGTTTTCAAACTCACCCCTACCACTTCCCGACTACAAATTGACAATAAATTATTTTTCCTTAAATTTTCGTTATTTTGACTCCAAAGTTCGGTCTATGACTGAAATGATAGTGGTTACCCCACACAAATAAGCCGGCTATTTACCACGTCCTAGTGTGGAAATAGTGTGCTCGTAGTGGGAACAGCAAAGCCTTTTCTTGTGTATGATGGGCCACTTTCATGGGGTTCAATCAAAGGAAGATTAGGAACAATAATTGTTACTCACTACTCATGAGAGTATCTGAGTAAACCTTCAAAACATTATCGTTCTTATTTACTTACTTAAACTTACTTTTTACTTGAATAATTTCGTCCTCGTTCATTAAAATATCATGCGTTGTGCCTCCGCCTGATCTAATTGGTGAATTTTTTTCTCAGGCCGAAAGTGACGAATTATTCGACTTCGACGAAGAAGATGAAGAACTGGTCGAATATTTCAATTCGAGACCTGATAACTTCGGTTCGCAAACGAACCTCGAACAAGCTGAAGAGACCTCTTCAGAAGAGGAAGAAACCGAAGAAGATTCGGATAACGTAGCAGGCCCCAGTAGCGCCACTACTGACCTGCCCGCTGCCAGATATAACCATCAAGCTGCTCAAAACGATCACAGTTACTTTAAAGACAAAAATTCCTCTATGAACATGTCGGATCTGGGCATCGATACTCCTTCAGATTCAGGTAAGTTCGATTTTTTTGCAACCGTGTTCTCTGAATTTTTGTTTATTATAGCGAAATACAGCAATGTGTTATCTTGTTCTTGTGGAGATTTTTCGAAGGCGTATATAAGGCCCTTTCTTTTTGTAGCTACATCACTTCCAAACTGATGCGAAATCAGTTGATGCGCGTTCTATTTGACATTGTTGTGATTTTGAACTGATGCGCATCACTTCCAACTGATGTTGCTTTCTGACAAAATCAGTTTAATTTCCGAAATCACTTCAGTTCATAACAACAATAACATAACCTAGCATTTTGGTAAAAGTTTACAATTCACTTTTAAATATGACAGGAAGTGAATTATTATCCTCGGCTTTCATTGCTAGTAATGAATAATTCATATTACTTTGAGAATTTCCTTCCGAACTATAGTCGATATTATGATTTGGTGCTCTGTTTTCAAACCTTATCGTTTTGCTGATTGTCATCCGAAAAAGGCATGTTCTATTTGTCAAAATCACTTCACTTCCAACTGAAGTGATTTCGGAAATTATTCAGAAAGCTAGCATAGAAATTTGATGATGTGTCGCGTTTTGCTAAAGTACTGTCTCAGCGACACTTACGATGTTGTGACTAAGAATTGACGCGACAGGTAGATCTTCGTTGTTTAAAAAAAAAGGGTGAAGTTAGTGCTTTAAAATTTTGAGGCTAGGTTCGAGTTCCGAATGTAGCGGTTAAGTTCGTGAACGGGCCAAATCGGTCCTGTAGTTTCGGAGTTTAAACATTTAAAAGTTTTTACTATTTTCTCAATATTTCCGTAACCATTCATTCGATCTATTTGAAATTGGAAATTTAGGGAGAGAATAGTGAAGCGCAAAAAATTATCGAATGGCATAACTTACTATGCACAAATAACATAAGAAATGTCAAAAAATAATACGAAGTGTTGCCATTAAATTCACTTTCATTTTGTATCATCTCTATTGGAAAACTCTTAACTTCTTGTGTCGCCATAGACTTCGTGCTTCGAAGTATATCCCAAGAGATCAATTTCGCCAGTCGCAATTATCTGTAACCTGCAATTTTCCATTAGTAATTGGAAATTAGTGGATCTAATGAATATTTTCCCTCTCGTCTAGATACGGCTTCATTATGCAGCTTTACACAATCCTCGGGAGAACTTTCATCGAGTAATTTATACTTGCACTCAGTTTTAATTGCAATAATGTTTAACAATGGATTTTAGTGGTCTCGTAATGCGCTTTTTATTCTGAAAAAGAATGTTACTGATAGTAATAACAGGTAATTCGAATTGATAAGGATTGAGTGGAATTTTCACTTGAAGTAGGTGGGAATTTCCCTTCGCTTGAAATCGGCAAATGGAAATGAGTTCGGAGGAGTACACCTACTTATCGAAACAAATATGTGGAATTTGTCGAAGGCAACAAGTATTTTCTGAATGTTGGATATTATTGGTTTATGCAAATTTGCGTTTTCAGGATAATATGAGCTTTTTTTGGAATGTAGAATGAATATCGTGGTAACGAAGCTTGTCAGGTACTCAGAAGCAATTCTGGCGCCATTTGATAGTCACTAATTATATAGTTCTACAAGGTGTTTCGTTCGATTTGGCCGAAATGACTAAAAACATTTCTTTCTTTGATTGTGCGTCTTTTGCTTCCATTCTGCCATATATCTGTGATGCAGAAAATATTTTTAGTGTGAAAATCACCAAACTCTATTCGTGAAAGATTTCATTCATTTCAGTGAAAATTCAGAGAAAAAATCTATGAAGTCGCCGAAATATGAAAAAATTCATTAACAGAAATTCAGTTTTTTTACATTCAAAACCAACTCCTGCATACAGGGTGTCCCGGAAAATGTGGGAAATCTCTCGGATTCAGATAGAACATAAAAAAAATAAGATGACAAGTTCCCATATTTTGTTTTCCAAGCGGCCCTCCCTACGAAGATACGACCTCCTAAATGACGCCATTGGAAATTCATTTTTGTGGAAGAAATTTCAATTTCTTCCTTCATTATTTTTTTTTCGTAAACGGATCATTTTATCGACACTGAGTAAGAGTATCTTTTCTTAACTTAATGTTCAAGGTATCCAAATTTGTTTTTTATCACCTTATCATACAGGGTGTTATATCGAGTACTTTTGAAACTTATTCTATTAACATGGATTTCCAGTGGCGTCATTCGTAGGGAGGGCCACTAGGAAAAAAATTATGAGAACTTGTCATCTTCATTTTTTATGTTCTATCTAAATCTGAGAGATTTCCCACATTTTCCGGGACACCCTGTATATTGCGGACGACCAATCAATTACTGGCTGCTTTCATCTATGTTTTAAATCTATAATCCAAATACAAGAACGACCGTCCGTAAACTCTCTAATATCCGAACTCAATAGGGCCAAATCAACCTACGTTTATTAAATTTTCGGTACATATCAGATTCAATTTGAGGCCGTTTCGTAAGAAAACAAAAGGCAGATACAGACCTGAACAAGACGTCCCTTTTATCAAATAGAACCGTCCGATAAACCGAGTCTATCTGATCTAGATAATCCGTTTTGTGACCGATTCTAAACTTGTCAGCTTCCTATCGTAAACACCTTATCTGTTCTCACATTTGACATCTTTAATTCGTATAGCAGCGCCTTATCTCACGTCATTATCATCAGTTCCGCTCGGCGTGGAGGAAAGAAAGTTGGTTCTATGGGTTCCCACCGATTTTCAGTCTACTATAGGATCGGTTTCGGTTCGATACCGGTACCGATAATGGGTATTTCCATGAATTGACCGGCTCTCTTCACTCTTCATTGATTGCTTGTACGTTTAGATTGTAATGAATCGCCTACTTACAATGTAAGAATCTGTTGGACGATAATTTATGGCCGAAAGCTATTATTATTATCGCGGGACATCCATTCACTATTTAATCGGTGTATATCATGAGGGATAATGCGTTAAATCTCATGGATAGCTGTCGAGGATTGTTTATGTTCGAGTTCTTTTTATTATAACTTTTCAGACAAACAAATAAACAACAAATGCGAGGGACTTAGGGAGATGATTCCTCGATGAAAATAAGCAGGGGTAGTTCATATAAATTTTTTCGAAATCAACCTCCCTTCCAAGATACAGCCTTTGGAAGGCGATGACGAGTTGACAGTTTTTAATTTTTTTAGGAGTCCTAAAAAACACTGAGTCATAAAACTATACATAATATGATTCATTAAGTGGATGTTACTCACACAATTTTTTTTGATTCCATAACTTCATTATTAGGGGTTGAAAATAACAACCCCTTATGATTTTCCTTCAAAAATTGTTTTCGTGGGATAGATTTTCGAAAAATGAAATTCTCTTATGGTTTCCCATTGAATTCTGAAGAAAAAAAGTATTTTGCAAAATCTCGATAAAGTCGATACTTTTCTCGGAAAAATAAAAACTCACAAGCAGTTATGATCAATGTTCATTTCATTTCATCGTATGTTCCATAGAATGAACATTCTAAAATATTTATGCTCAAAATTGGTTTTGACAGAAGAAAAGAGATTTTCTATGATTCTTTCTACACTTTTCAGTGGCATAAAAGTAAGTTTTTATTTTTTCCGAGAAAAGTATCGACTGTATCGAAATTTTGCAGGAGACTTTTTCTCTAGAACTAAATGGGGAACCATAAGAGAAATTCATTTTCAGACAATCTATCCCACGAAAACAATTTTTGGACGAAAATTATAGGGGGTTGTTATTTTCAACCCCTAATAATAAAGTTATGAGATCTAAAAAAATTGTGTGAGTAGTGCTTTATATTATATATAGTTTTATGACTCAGTGTTTGAAAGCCGTAAAAAAATTAATAACTGTCAACTCGTCATCGCTTTCCAAAGGCTGTATCTTGGAAGGGGGGCTGATTTCGAAACAAATTTATATGAACTACCACTGCTTATTTTCTAGGAATCATCTCTCAAAGTCCATTGCATTTGTTTACGGACACCCTGTATATTACTTTACCTTCTCTTTATTTCGTGTGAAACTTTTTCATTGTTTGAACTAGTTTGGTACTAGTTCCGAACTGATACTATACTGGTTTCCATCGAATTTTGGCCTGGTTCATTTCCAATTAAATAAGAAAATAATTGACAGATTTCGTGATAAAATTTTTATTTTTCTAATATTAACAAAACTAAAAATCCGATCGGGTCAGAATTTCATATTTAGTTTGATAACGGTGCAGTGACTTGTGCAAATTTTTGTGGATATTTTTTGGTTATGAAATCTTGAAAATGTCGGAAAATTCCAACAATCGATTCTGTTCGGTTTTCTTCCTTCAGAAATGATATACATATTTAGTTAAACAGTTAACTAGCTCTCAAAAGTTTCTAATGGGCCCCACTCACTTCGTTCTTCTCCGCCATTTTTACCCGACGGTTTAAAAACGGTCGGGTAAAACTGCCGCAAAAACGAAGTGTATGGGCTAAAAACGGCGCACTTACCCGACGTTGCAAATTTCAGACGAGGCCTGATTTTCGTTCGTTCTCTTGACGTTTTTAACCGTCGGGTAAAAACGGCGGAGAAGAACGAAGTGAGTGGGGCCCTTTACTTTACAGATTTCAAAAGTTCGCGGCCTTGTGCATTCTTGTCTATACAAACGATTGACAGCCACTGGCATGAATTATTCGAATGTTTGAGCGTTTATTAAGGTGAATAATAATAATACCAGAAGTGTAAAAATAGCGCATTTTACGTCATTGAAATATTTACTACGAACAGTGAAAAAATCCCTCTGTACGTAATAACTGGATATGGAATAATCAGTAATTTATTTAAATATAATAACTTGAATACCAAGAATAAAAGTTCATGCGAACATACCAGTTCTTACAGAACTCAAAACGTGGTTCAACCAGATTGCAATTAATTTTGATTGCCTTCTATGATCTGTTATTTATTCATTAGAGTTCGTTTACAAATAATTCCCGATTAATTGATGGTAAATGATTTATTTACCGCATTCTGTATGGTGCGAAAATTAATGTTCGATTTAACGCTGCATAGTGAGTTAGGCGTTTTGCAATAATTAGCGGTTCCTAATTAGGCAATGAAAAAAATTTCAATTTATGTTGAAACCTTCAAAATTCGGAATTTTTTGTTTGTTTGATCAACCTTAGGTACAGTTTGACAAAATGGGCCATTTAAGTGTTCAAAAAAAACATTTTATTTTTAATTTAATGGAATCTTAATAAATCGTAGAGATAATTCGTTTTTGAAATCACCAAAATAAGTTGGCGAATTAAAATGATCCCTACCAATTATGCTTGCTTTAGGTAATATTTTTTGCGTAATAATCAATATCCTTCATTTCCGAAATTGTTTTGCCATTTTAATGCCCAGGACCTTGATGCACTCTGCGATTTTGTTTATACAGATCGGTCCAGATTTTTCTTATCGTAACGACTTCTATAACAAAATTATCATTTTTATTTATTGCGTATTCGTCCTAATCCCAAGGTTTTTTCCAAACATCGTGTGATTTTCGGGATTATATAATATTAAATCAACAAATGCGCATTTCGCTTCCTTTTCAATTCGAAAACGAGTTTGTCATTGAATTTTATCACCTTGACGATAACGCCAAGATATTTTATCGGGACCCCCGAATTTTAACGAAATTGGCGAAAATTATGCGGAGATAAGGAATTGGGATAGAATTTTGGTTTCAATAAGTGAAAAAAATGATAAGAAATGAGGTTAAGCTTTCAAAAATCGATTAAATAAAGGCAGAACAAAATAAAACAGATTTTCAAAACATGCGTTATCAAAAATAAGCGTTAGGAAATATTACGGAAGTCGTTATGAAATGTACAAGTACTGAATTTGAATGAAGAGAGAGTTCTATTTTAAATGTTTTTTTTCTGTGACGGGAAAAAAATGTGACATTTTATGTCTCTTGACAGGTCACAAAGTATGACTTTTTACGAAATTCCTTTTTTCCTGTCAAAAAAATGATTCTCTATGTAGCCGGGAAAAAAGTACTCACTTTTTTCCCGGGGAAAAAAGTAATTTCGTAGACAGTTCTATTTCTTTCACTATTAAATGGTCGTTCTTCCTGTCACAGAAAAAAATAGTGTATTATACACGGGAAAAATATTAGATTTTAGCTCTCGGCTTTTTGTCTCCCTCCGCTACGCGTCGGGAGACAACACAACCTCGAGCTAAAATCTGATACTTTTTTCCCTTGTATAATAAATAACTATTTTTATTGTACTCGAAGCTGAAAATGTTTTTGAAATATCTCGAACGGTTTGGGTTCAAAAAAAGTCCTTATTGGGAAATCCTTCATATATTGCATTGAAATATATTTCCAAGTACTATTTAGAATATTCTGGGATGGGCATAAGTGCTGTTTACAGCGGAAAATCCCGTATCACTTTGAAAACTCGAGGAAAACGAATAAATTTATTACCGTAAACAATGTCCGAGATTTCTATTGATTCATCTTTCAACATAAATAAATGAATGTTTAAATAGTCGTCTGGTATTTCCATCATCCCGGTTATGTAACAGTCGTGGATTTGCTGGCTTAAAGAGACGTTCTTGCAACAAGGTTAATCGTAAAATCATGAATTTGCTTAAGAATTACCGCGTTCTTCGCCGGCTAGATATAAAGCTATGCCGGCGGCTGTATGCATAATTTTCAGGATATGAGGCGACTGTAGACTCTGAAATGTTTGTTTCGACCTTCACATGCGTGAAGTTGATTTTTGGTTTCGAGTAAACGCGAATTTATTTCCTATTTTTGAGCGCTCGTTCTAATCAAACGAATGCTATTTCGTTTTGTCCAAATGTTTGTATTTTAGAATTTTGAGCCGAAAATGGTCTCAAACTATATAGGGCCTTACTAATGACGAATTCGTGGTCAAATTCAATTCTATCCGTGGGGCCGTGAGCACGATAACTTTCGTTGCGATTGTCCTAACTACTTGAGTTTTTCTGGGTTCGTTCGGTTCCCAAATGCCGCGGTTAAGTTCGTTAACCATCCAAATCGTACAAGGTGTACCATAAAACAAGGACATTAGAAATTTTTGTTCCTCAATATCTCAAACAGAACGAAACCAATCGGAATAAATTTTTTGCCCTAGTGTTTACAGAATCATAGAAAATTCAATTGGAATATTGAAAAGAAAAATCTTATATTTCCATAATGAGATATGCGATTCGAGCGAAGTTCATTTTGTGAATGACAAGTGATATACTGAATGTTCATGTAAAATTTCAAGAAGATCGTATTTAATTTTTCGAATCATTTTCAGAACTAAATTCGGATCGTGCTGAGATTTTGCATTGATATACATATACAGGGTTGGGATAAAGTATGGCACCAAACAATATCTATTGAACGAAAAGGACAATATTAATGAGATTTTACCCTAAACCCAGTATGTGAGCATTTGCAATCCCAAGATCTATCAACATCTGCAAAGATATACAGGAGGTCCCATATAAATTAAAAAAGTTTTTGATCGAAAAGAAATATTTTTTTAGATTTTTACACTAAACCCAGTATGTGCGCATTCGAAATCCCAAGCTCTTTCAAAATCTGTAAAAATATAGGGTGTCCCATTTAAATTAAAGAAGTTGATAGCATTTCCGGTTAAACCGGAAGTATCTCATTAATGAAAATATGCTCATCAGATGTCATTGTGGTCCATTACACTCAGCTGCCAAATTTCAAAAATATCGCCCCTTTCGTTTTAAAGATATTAGTTTGGTGCCAAACTTTATCCCAACCCTGGATACAATACATGAAATTCAAGTTCTATAGCCATTTTTGAGGTAGTAGAATTATTGTTCCACCAATGAACCAGTCTTCAAAAGCACCTGCTCAGGGCTTTTCTGAATTTTTTAATTCTTGTTATCATTTGAAGTATGGGTGGAAGGACACCTTAGTTAAATCAAAAATCAAATGATAATATCATTTGGTTGTTGATTCGTTTGATTCAGTTTTCGATTACTTAGCCATACGTTTTTGATATATTTACTGGTGGAAGAATATCAATGCTCCCTGCACTTGTACATTGAATAACTATTTCATGCTTAGCCTAAATATTACTCTCGTTCTCTGACCATATATCGCTTACAATCACAGCTTCAGCTATCTACAAACGATACAATTACCATAAACCCTGATCTATAAAACAATTATCTCCGTATATAACCGCCGCGTTACTCATCCGTGAAAATCGCGACAAAAATAACCATTCCTATTATTCATCTTCGGAAAACCGAACGATGACGCCTCGCTGGTCGTAAAAACGCGACGCGAAAACATCGGCAACGTCGCACGAGGCGCCTTCCTCGAAATGCAACAGCTGCAGTTGCATTCGGGTAAAGAGAGAGAGCGGATCACGCCAGCACCTCGTGCATTAGGTAAGAAAACGATCCGCGTGCTGGAACTACGATCCCCGATCTACGTATGGGCCCAAAGTCCGCGTGCTGGCGTTTCAGGGAATCCTGGTAGGCGCCTGTGACCGTTGATGCTGTGACTAAGGTTCTGGGAATTGTCACCAAGCCGTGCACTTTGACGTAATCGGGGTATCCGGAAAACGAGAAAATTTATTTTTAGACCGGTAATCGAAACCAGCAATTATGCGATGCGGTAATGTGATGTGTTCACTATAGCCACAAAATTTTGCATGATGTTTATTAGAGCATCTTGTATGTGGCCGTAAAATTTCATTTCAATTGGTTTCGTTTCGTTTGAGATATTGAGGAACAAAAATTTAGAATTGCCATATTTTATGAAACACCCTGTACGATTTGGCTGGTTAACGAACTTAATCCCGGCATTTGGGAAACGAACTCACCCTGAAAATTTCAAGTTTCTAGGACAATCCCTTCGAAAGTTATCGTGCTTAAGGACGGCCCCACGGACAGAATTGAATGTGACTACGGATTCGTTATCAATCGAACCCTATCGTTTGAGACCATTTTCGGCTCAAAATTCGAAAACTAGAGACATTTCAGCAAAACGATATAGCACTCGTTTAGTAGAAACGAGCGCTCAAAAAGAGAATATATTAACGTATCTGAACGGCTTCAAGGGGACTGAACCCTGTCCAAGACATTCTTTGAATTGAAAAATATAGTTGACAAAACAGTCACTGAATTTACCAATACAATTGATAATTCGTGACAGGAGTGTTCCGTATATCATAAAGTAATAAACTGTGTGATTCCTAGTTAAATGCACAAAGTTAATCATGTATTTATAGCATTAAAATTGAACTTGCGGACAGAATGACAAATGTTATAGGTTGTAAGATTATAACATTCTTTTATATATTAGTTTTGATGATAGGATTCAATCGAATAAATATTAAACCCATCACCAAACCGCCTTCAATAGCTTCGACAGGGAATATTTCCATTAGCTTGCGCCTTCAACACAGGTACGTCGTAAGCTCGGGTAGCTTGGTGTTGAGAGTGGTCACCTCATAATAGGCTCGCCTACGGGTTACAGGTTCAAACCCGCCCGGCGCTAGGATAAATTTAAAAATATTTGAGTAATTCAGCACATTCTTGCTACCGGTTGATTGATGATAGTCAATGCGGAAAACGAAATGTGCAAAATCAAAATGGAGTTTGTCGCCTCCGGATCGTCTCACGTGGCGGTCTGGAGTGAAGCAAAGTTCAACATTACCACCATAAAAAGAACAATGTTCGTCTAGTGTACAGTAATCTTAACAGTGGCGTAATTTACACCCCCCCAGACCCCCCATTGGGTGGGGGCCCCGGGGTCTGGGGGCCGGGTGTTGAACCTTTATTTAATTTTTACTTCATCTTGTTAAGAACCAATTGATATTGAAAAATAATTTTCTGGTTATGTAATTATTTCCTGGTTAAAAAGTTTAGTATATTATGTAACTCGATTTATAGTAGGAGTATGGTGGCAGTACGATCTGGACAAATGGTTGCGTTTGCGTCTGCCCTTTGACGAGACAACAGGTATAGAGAAGAGAGCTATAGTCCGTTCACGAAAGTTTGAGCCGTCGGTTGGCCATGGAAATTCGGCATATTCCACTGTGTATATTGAAATTTTAGGTTATGTTATTTATTTTCTTGTTAGATTGATACGCATGTTGTTATATATTGCATAGAGTTCTCTGATAACTCGAAAGCTCGTCGGACGAGGCCGGCTACATTCGGCAACGTTGACTTTATTTACGTTATGACACCAAATACTGCCAACTTCAAATAAAATAAAAACAAACGCCTACTATGCGCTCAAACTTCATGAACGGACTATAGCTCGCGCGCCGGCGCCGTGTCGAAGCGGGACCCTCGCCCTCTCCTCGCACTGCACAACTCCCCGTCCCACTCCCCCCACATCTTCTACTCGGCCTCAAGTCTCATCCCTCTCAGTGCAGCTACATATCTGGAGCTTACACTGGAGTAAAAACCAGAATTTTGGAAAAACAGCAAACTGCTAAATTTGTGCACTGTGTGGCACACAATTTAAATTTGGTAGTAAATGATGCTATGACCAGTATCCCTGAAAATGTTTCATTTTTTGGAATCCTTGAACAACTCTTTGTCTTTTTTAGTCAAAGCAGCAAAAGCTGGGACCTTCTCGCTTCGCCTTCTCGAGCTTTAAAGAAGTTTTGCCCCACCAGATGGGCCTCAAGAATTGATTCACTGAAATCGCTTAGCCACTGCTATGTAGATGTCATAAAAGCTTTAGCTAAACTAATTGTTACTTCTACAAAACCCAAAGAAGAGCCAAAGCGATGGGATTAAAGAAACAGCTTGAGAAGTTTTCTGTCGTTTTTCAAGTCGTTATTCAAACAAACATCCTTGAAGCTATTAATGTAGTATCAAAAAACCTTCAACACGAAGGGTATGATCTATTTCAGGCAGCTTCACATTTAGGAAGAGCAAAAGAAAAACTAATCATATGAAAAATATTTTTGAAGAAATAAAGCCTCTGCCGTTACACTTTCAGAGAAATGGGGAGTTAGCACCGAGTTTGATGAAAAAGAAATGAAAGTTAAAAAAACACTTTGACGAGCTTTGCCAAGATGAACGACTATTGGATAGTGAAAGAAACTTCAAGTGTGTGTTTTTTGCGCGACTCTTGACTTATGCCCGTACTCATAGTCGATGCTCCGTCAGATCTCGTACTCAAGAAGATCTTAGGCTCGTAGTCATAGTTCGCCCTTGAGGGTGAGTGAGAGTTTTGTATCGCCCTTATAAATACTAGTCAAAAAGTTGACCTCACTCAAGCCAAGGGCGATTCAAACTCTCACTTACCCTCAAGGGCGAACAATGAATACGAGCCTAAGATCTTCTTGAGTACGAGATCTGACGGAGCATCGACTATAATACGGGCATTAGTAATTTTATCAGTTGAACTTGAGATTTGAGGCAATGTCTGAAGTCCAGCAAACTCTTCTCAGTGTTGTCTCCAGCGTTTTTGTTACAAGAAGAAGACGCAGAAATTACCAACAAAAATTAATGCAGTTGGTTTATTGGACTACTAGTTTCTACAAATAGAGTAGGTACTATGTTTTCACCTACAAATAAATTGTTAGAGATGATGGTAATTAGGGTTTGTGATAGGGGCTGAAGGAGGGATGGGGCCCCGGGACAATCATGGGGGGGGACCGGCTGAATAACGTTACGCCACTGAATCTTAACGTGCCAGAAACAATGTTAGTCAGGCGTTTATTAATCAGATGATGATGAAAGTGAGAAGATATCTCATCTTCCCCTGTTTACTTTCGATTTCGCCGTTCTTCGCTAAACTCCCACAAAAACGGTACGTGTAGTGAACGAGTGACGGGAACCTTGGCACCAAAGCGACAATAAGTCGTAAAAACGAGAAGACGTAAAATTTTACGACTGCGTTCCACGATCGCATTCATCTGCTTTTATAGGTTACAGAGGTAAATCGAATGTCACGAACCGGACTGATGTTGGCACTCGGAAAACTTATCGGTGGAAAAGTTTCAATTTTCGCGCCGGCGATATGTCGTTTCGAGCGCCAAATCAAGCCGATCGTGCTTGTATTAGCGCTGTTAACTGTTTTATTGCGATTTTCTGGCGCTCTTGTTTATTCGGTGATTTTACAAGGAACAGGATAATTAGTGAACAGAAGATATTCATGAAATTAGTTCATTTTGAAATTATGTGAAATTCAATGTCGCTCAAATCAGAAACTAGTGTTGAGTTATTAGAATTTCCACGATGAATTCTTCTCTTTGATTTTATGGAAACTCTTATTCACTTGAATTTCAAGTACTTAATTCATTTTCAATTGGACATTGGAATCGGCTGTAGATGCATCAGATGTAGTTAACGTGAAAATCACCACGTTATATTCATTCGATTGTTTTCCTTATTAAGGACGTAGTATATAGGTACAGTGCGCATCAAAATTATGGAACAAATTAATTTTCTTGGAAGAAAATTATTTGGCAACAAAATCCTGAAACAGAACAATTTTTGTTTCACTTTTACCAAATTTTTATGCAGGATATTTGTTTCATCCTGTGCCATCTCCATCAACCTTCTAAATTTTTTGAATTGGGAAAGTGGGTCATTTGGTACTTTTTTGACAATCTTATTTAAAGGCGTGCATAAATTTTCAAGAATTTTTTTTATTAGTAAGTTCAAAGAGGTTTTCAGTATGTGCACTTTGTCATGCCTCATTTATTTTGAGACGATGGTACCTGATGAAATTTGTCTTCGAATGAAAGTCGACCATTACAGTTCTGTTCGTGCACAACTTTCAACCCCTTTCCACCCTCTCACGTGAAAAATTAGAGCGAAACACTGAGCTTCAGTTATGATCTTAAGCAGGTATGTTATAAGTACGTTTTCAGTAGAAACGTACTCTCACGTTTTGGTTTCCGAAACTCTGTACCGTATTATTCCACATTCTAGTGATTCAAAAGCCGGCCATAGACATCGCTATTTTTCATCTGTTCGTATCGCTGCGATGAGAATCGTCTCGGCAAAAGCGCCAAAAACCGATGTGTGGCGAAAAACTGTCGGTACGCCTCGTCGGTAAAAATATCTGCCGATGCTTGATTTTTGTCACGACGGTTCATCGGTTGTTGTGCCATTCCGACTGTAGGTGGGGATTTTGTCGAGAATCGGCGGTTATTTTCCATTAGCTTAGTATAAGTCTTGTTTCTTCTTTTCTTTTTTACTCAGCACCGAAACTGCGACCGCCACTGCTAAAAGATTTCTCATTTTCATGACGTGCTTATTCGCCAACGACAAATAACTGGTATAATTTACCGAAATGCGTGGGCAAAACAGTTCCGCGATATGACTCGGCGGTTCGAACCGCGGCGAGGAAAACGGATGGAAAACAACGATGTCTATGGCCAGCTAAAAGTAGTGAATATACAACGGTTGAAACCGTACTCTAACGTTTTGTTTTCCGAAACTCCGCAACTCTGTGCCGTATCATTCCAATATCTAGCGATTCAAAAAGAGTAGTGAGTATACAACGGTTGAAACCGTACTCGCCGCATCAACTGCATCCCCGTATAGTATCGACGTATGCACTTTCATTCACTCGAAACGGCTGCCGCGAGATAAGAGAAGCGCATCCGCGATGTGGCGCCGACCGACGCCCGATTTGGAATCGGCTGTGGATGCATCAGATGCAGTTAACTTTATCGATACCGCAATACAACAGAAATCGCGGATTGCCATGCCGCCGGCTAGGATTTCCGCCAGACTGCAACCGTTTTAATGAATGCGAATCGGCGGCGCTTCCTACGACGTGGCAACCTTGGATTATGGCAGTGATAGATATCTGGGCGTAGTACGACGACGTTACGCTACTATAATAATTGCAACACGTTGCACCGCCAACGCGGATGCAGTGTCGGCGCAGTGCGCGCGCAATATGGCGGGAAAGGACACGCGGCGTCGATGATGAGGATCCTAAGGAGGAGATTGTTGGCCCCGCGATTATTATGAGCGTACGGAATACGAGCAGTTCGCGTATTTTGAAGTGACAGATGCAACTGCGTTTCCTTGTTGCGTTCAGTTTTTGGCGGAGATGCTTGGAATCGGTTTACTATATTTTCGTAACTCGTATGAAGAAAATTCTTTTTGAACGCTCGTTCTCCTTATACGAGTGCTATATCGTTTTGCTCAAATGTCTGTAAATTTTGAATTTTGGATCGAATATTGTCTTAAACGATAAGGTTCCACTCACACCTGATGACGAATTCGTGATCAAATTCAATTCTGTTTGCACAATAACTTTCAAAGGGATTGTCCTAGAGACTTGAAATGTTCAGGGTGAATTCGGTACCAAATGGCTTGGTTCGTAAACCAGCCAAATCGTACAGGGTGTTCCATAAAATATGGTCATTCAAAATTTTTGTTCCTCAATATCTCAGACGAAACGAAACCCATAGAAATGAAATGTTGCGGCCATATGCTTGATGCTCATAATAACCCTCATGTAAAATTTTGTTGCCATTGTGTAAACAGAACCATAGAAAATTCAATTGGAATATTTCATATTTCCATAAAAAATGTCTGATTCGAATTATATTCATTTTATAAATAAAGATTGATACACTGAATGTTCGTGTAGAATTTCGTGGCCAAAGTGTCAACAGAACCATAGAAAATTCAATTGAAATATTGAAAAGATGAATCTCTATATTTCCATAACTGGATCACCGATTCAATTGAAATTTATTCTGTGAATCAAAACTGATATATTGAATATTCATGCAAAATTTCAAGAGGGTCGCATTATCAGACCAATGGAATTTAATTTTTGTAATTATTTATTTTTTATAAATTTAATTTTTTGGATAATTTCCAGGATATCATTCTGATTGTGCTAGGATCTTGCATTTTCATGTTCGGTATCAATCTCAAATCCCGTAAAAATTTTTGAGGTAATAGTCTCATTGATCCAACAAAGAAGGAGCGCTCAAAAACTCCGACTCAGGGATTTTCTGAAATTTTTTATGAATACTTCTCACTCGTACTAAAGTCCGGACATGGCAAATGGATGATATTTTAAATACAAATAAAGCAATTTCCAAGACTTATATAAGTTTTTGTTCTCTTATTCTGAAATATCAAAGGAAACCCCCGTATCACCAATTCCTGGCAACGCTTCTGGTAACATTACTAATCACCAACACCTCAGCCATCACGCTGACTCAATACAACTCACAATCGTATCAACCTGTATCTCTGCCAGACTGCATTGAGACCGGGGCACACAGCAATTACTCATACCGCTTTCAATTAAAACCTCCAGACAGACAGACACGCGCTCGTTCCGGAAGCCATTCTAGACGTACACATAGAGCACACAGAAGAACCCGTACGTGCCCCGCGCACAGAGGAAATCTAGTTCATCGAGCTCCGAATGAATAATAAGGCCTGATAATAACAACAACACGTCTTGTTATGGTCTTTGAAAACCGTGAAAAAATAATAAGTTTCCTCTTAATGATATGTTGCCGTCAAGGTACTTGGCGATAACCACCGGGGACCTGAGAGAACAACGCCTAAGCGCTTAGTTATGCACCCGACATGATACCGGCAGATTCGATCAGGTGTACTTCTTCGAGGGGGCATCACGGTCGATAAATCGAGAAATTGGATTTACTTCCATAATTCCATTACGAAGTCGTTAATTTTAAGGAACTTACGGGGCAGTCGACGCTACCATTACAGACCGGATCTTTGTCTTGGCCAATTAATAACAAGGTTCTTAGAATACACCTGCCGAATTGTCTGCATTTGATTATCCACCTTCATTAGAGTTAGGTGGTAGCGCTACTCTGTAGTCTGCGGGCGACAGAAATGCAGATTTAGATTTATAATATACAGAATCTCACCTGAGGTCATAGCCTAAAGTTAAGTGCAACTAATATAGGCGTTACAGAAAAATGGCTTTCTGTATTGCACAGCCAAGTCAGCATTTTCTTGAATTAAATCTAGAAATTGTGTTAGGCATGTGCTAAATTAATCTTGGGTGGATTCGCTAACACCATTAGAACGCTCTTGTTCAAGGAATGGAGTTTGATAGTAGCCCCCCAACATTTTATTATTTAGTTCTCATTTTGTGTGATCAGAATATTCAAAGATGCTTGTTATTTTTATTATTCAACATTAGATACCTCGTCTTCAGTAAATACAAAAGCGCTTGTAGTTAAGCATCGGGTTTCACATTTTTTCGAAGAAGAAAATAGTACACTAGTTTCATTCGCGACAAAGTCGCAATTCTCCATCAATTTAAAACAAAAAATTAGGAAAATATTGAAACCGATCATAATTCGAAAATATACCCGAGTTGACCTACCGAATAAATTTTATTAAATCATAAAGCCTTTCAAATCACAAGAATTATTGAGAACTAGAATACCAGAGTTCAGAGATATTCTAATGTGTTATTTCAGAGCGCCGAAAATTAACAACTAACAAATTAAATGATTAAAAATTACATTCAGTTAGCACATTTCTTGCAACTGTTTGATCAACTTTAGTGGCAAACGGGAAATAAATGTGCGACATAGATGTGGATTTTGTCGCCTCCATTGCACCCCTCATGGTCTATTGGAGTGAAGCAAAATTCCACAATATTTCTATATATCGAATTTATTATTGATACTCAGGTAAACGTTTCAATATTTTGGGAGCTGATTCTAGACCTCAAAGTCAGTAAAAACGTTTCAAGATAGCAAGAATAATATCGCAGATTTATTATATGGAAAATCTTCTTCAAAACACTAGAAGCCAAAAATAGATCGAATATCTTTAAATTCATCGTATTTAGTTGTGCTAGTACCTACTAAATATTTTGAAAACCGATAATCGCTCATATCCAGATCTAAAAATCGGCTTAATTGATAACTTGTACAGGGTGTCTCGAAAAATGTGGAAAATCTCTCGGATTAAGATAGAACATAAAAAATGAAGAAACATTTTTTTCCTAGCGGCCCTCCCTACGAAGATACGACCTCCTAAATGACGCCATTGGAAATCCATTTTAGTGGAATAAGTTTCAAACTACTCTATATAATTTGATTATGATTGATAGTATTGAGGACCTCTTAAATCAACGCACTAAAATTTCAATTAGCTTGTTCAGTTTACCAGGGCGGACTGGGTTGTACATTTTAATGCTTACATTTTTAACACCCCGTATGATAATGTGCTGGAAAAAACAAATTTGGATACCTTGAACATTAAGATAAAGAAAAAGTACTCTTGTTCAGTGTCGATAAAATGAACCGTTTTCGAAAAAAAAATAATGAAAGAAGTAAGTAATTGAAATTTATCCCACTAAAATGAATTTCAAGTGGCGTTATTTAGGAAGTCGTATCTTCGTAGAGAGGGCCGCTAGGAAAAAAAAATATGGGAACTAGTCATCTTATTTTTTATTTTGTATCTGAATCCGAGAGGTTTCCCACATTTTCCGGGACACCTTGTATGTTTATAAGGACCTAAAATTTGCTCCGAAAATACTTCGTTCTTAATACCCGGTCTAAAAATTATCTTTACATTTATGAATTTTTTTCTTGAAACTTCAACACCTCGTGGCTCAATCTTTCAGGAAAAAGCATCCAATGAGGAAACAACCTGTATAATTCCATAATTCACTTTCTGATCGAACATTGTGGTCGATTAAGCATCATTTCCATTCATCGGCGATTTATCCATCTACACATGTAACGTCGATCGGCTGACATTTCCAGTTCTACCCGGTTCGCGATTTTGGAAACTAACATTTGTCAAGGCTGCATGCGTAATATCTCGATTCTTAGCGGCCAGTAGCGGTGTCGCAAGAACTTCTTTACGATGCGTACGAAATCGGAACGACCGTCGACGACCCTGAGGAAACCTTCTGCGTCGCTGCCGAAACGTGCGAAAAGATTCACGAGTGTTGCGCAACTTGTACCGACGAGCCGTCTGCGTTCCTTGAGATATCCTGACGTTACGCATAAATTTAGAGTCTGGTTGGTATCTTCCTCGATTGTATATTGCGTGATATAATAAGCGATCTGATCGCCTTCGAAATCGCTAATAATTTAATTTATTCGTCTAGGCACCTTCGGTTTTTTAATTGGTCGGCTGTGTAATTGAATTTTAATTCGGAGAAGTTGTGATATAATTCGGAGAATTTGGTGAATATAGTTTTTTTTGAAAGAAATGTTTCCTCCATCTTTTTTGGAAAGTTAATATAATATTAGAGTTATATTAATTACAGTATATGTTGGTACTCGGAATTTTTCCTCCCTCTGATTTATTTATTATTTGTCAAACCAGTGATGCAGAAAGCTGTTCTTCCTACCAACATTTTTCAATGCAAAAACCTTTTGACTATATTTATGACATGAGAATATTTGATTGATTTCCATATAGCAATGTTAATTCTTGTAATGTTTTTTCATATATAATTCTGTTTTTTCAAGAACGCGTTAAGGTTCGAGACAATTAGTCGCAGATTAATAAAGTCGCGTCCACATTATGCCGAACGACATCATTCGACTTGTGTCGTTTGACAAAGTCGAATAGTGTGGACGTTGTAGAAGTCGAATCGAATCATGTCGCTTCCAACCCGAATGAGCGCGGTCCAGATCAAAGTAAGTCGAATCGAATGATTCACATCCACACCGATGTTGAATCGAACGTGTTGGCCCTCAACGTGTCGAATAATGTCGTTCGGCATAGTGTGGACGCGACTTAAAAGAGTCGGTTTCCAGATTTTTCCGTTCCCCTTATTATGAATTGAGAATAAATTTTCGATTGAAATACATTCTTATTTGCAGACATACATTTGACATAATGAAATTTCTGTTTCTATGTTCCAGCAGAGTTTTGACATTTCTCGTAGCGCTTCTGAATACTTCGTGTACGGTTGCCATGAAGATTACACAGTAAAATCTTTTATTTTGAGGTCGGCGGAAAATTAAATTTAAGCGACAACAGTGGTAAAAATACCTCAATTATTGATGAATTCGAGAAAAAAAATGTTTTAATATTCCTTTTTTATGAGTTCAAGCAGAAAATTCTAGAAATCATAAGAAAAATGAAATTTTCGAAACTATTAATTTTTCAAATATCCATTCGTACTTCTTCAAAATATTTTTGACGAATACAATTAATTCAGATTGGATTTAAATTATTAAAATCATTATTCTAATACACGAAATATGAAAATTGGGTTCTTTAGCCCTGTGCTTAACGTTCAAACCATTTATTAACAGGATGTCCCGGAAAATGTGGGAAGTATCTCGGATTCAGATAGAACATAAAAAAATACGATGACAAGTTCCCATAATTTCTTTTCCTAGCGGCCCTCCCTACGAAGATACGACCCCCTAAAATTCAATAACTTACTTCTTTCATTATGTTTTTTTTTCGAAAATGGTTCATTATATCGACACTAAACAAGAGTACCTCTTCTTCAGCTTTATGTTCAAGGTATCCAAATTTTTTTTTGAGCACCGTATCATACAGGGTGTTAAAAATGTAAGCATTAAAATGTACATATAACCCAGTCCGCCCCTGGTGAACTGAACAAGCTGACTGAAATTTGAGTGCGGTGATTTAAGAGGTCCTTAATACTATTAATCATATCCAATTTTCATCAAATTATATCGAGTAGTTTGAAACTTATTCCAATAAAATGGATTACCAGTGGCGTCATTTAGGAGGTCATATCTTCGTAGGAGGGTCTCTAGGAAAAAAATTATGGGAACTTGTAATCTTCATTTTTTATGTTCTATCTGAATCCGAGAGATTTCCCACATTTTGCAGGACACCCAGTATAACTTCAGAGTTCCTGAAGGTGGTGTGTTTTTTCCGAAATTCTTTCTCTTCAGAGAAAGATTCAATCACTCTCAAATTCAATATAAAAACCGCTTTTTTCTCAATATCTGTTCATACAATTTCGATCTATTGAAAAATTAACTTCTAGTTTACGTTGCTACTCGACTTTTTCACGCACAATGTAAGCGTATAAAACCTTCGAAACCACTAATAAATTAATTTATTCGTCTAAGCACCTTCGTTTCTTAATTGGCCCGGTCTGTAATCTGTATTCGACCACGGTTCGAATCATCCTAGACTAATTCATTGCGGCGGTCTCTAATTTCAATTTCAAATTCGATAAGTCGGCCGTGATAATATGACATAGAACGTTAGACCGAGACAAGTTATGACCCTTTGATAGTGGTCGTTAATTTCGGAAAGAAAAAAATGATAATCGCGAGACCGGGTCAGTAGGAAATGTCAGGATTGTTATTTTTTTAAGGAATTACTACTTCCTAAACGGGGATGTTCAGGTGTCTTATCAGATGGTTGAAATAGTTATTTTTGAGTGGTTTTGATATCGTGGGAAAGTGAATTGGTTAATTTTGACCCCCTTTATGATAATTTTAATGTTTATTGGGGATGAGTTGTTTAAGTGGGTTGTTTTTGTTATCTGTAGTTTTTACAAGATTGTGAATTAAGTCATGGGAGTTTTCAAAAAACTGCTTCAGAATATTTATTTCCTGTCAAAATTAAAATGTATATGTTATCCTAAAATTACAGCGATGACTGCTTCAAAAAACTGAGAGAGCCCACCAAAATTGATAGGTTATTCGGAAAATATTGAAAAAAGTTCGAAAGTGTTCAGTATATTCAACAAAATGATAAGATAATATCATTCATAAGCTAATCTGGGTATTACTTTTCAAAATTTCATCATTTCTAATCTAGCGAATTTTTAAATTTCATTCAAAAATAATTTCATCGTGAGAACTTGGTACCTACTCCGAAATTAGTAAAAATATTTTATGAAAAAAATAAAAAATGATAATTCATTAACTTCAAGATTAATATTTTTCAGAATAACTACTTTTGAAAAGTGACGATCAATGTTTTATTTTTGAGTGTTTTTTCTCGTGGAAAATTATTTTGCGTGGAAGTCTTGACCCCCCATAATAGTTTATTTTAATTGTTGGACGTCTTATTTCCGTAATTTATATAGTTTTTCAAACCCTGACCACGAAGACAAAATTGGTAACCACTAAATGATTTTCTGAGGGTCCATTATTTCTGTGGAGATTTTTTCCGAAAATCACAGTAAATGCCCATTAGGTGGTTTTTGCTATCTGCATTTCTTTAAAAGATATTCATGTATATTAATAATTTTCGACTTTTTCAGTGAAGAAACTGATGAATGAGTTCAATTCAATGAATGAAATTCTGGTTGGCAGATTATTGAAACAAGTCAACAGATTAAAGAAAGTGAAAAAATATTTTTTTATTGACAGTTTTGTTTGATATTTTTCACTTTTTCGAAAAAAAAACTGTTGTATCTTTAAATGAACAATGAGCTTGTATTGATGGAGAACTCTAATAATCTTCTGTATAGAGAAACGTTATGCATCCCGCTGTTTCTTGACGAAATTCACTAATGAAAATGTTCCACCTCGCAGGTTTGGGAATTGTCGTCTACTATCTGAAATTGAATTGAATGCGGTTTCTATAATTGCTTTTAGTAACGCAAACAAGCACGAAGTTATCCAACTACGAATTCTCATATTTAAGGACATCGTTATTGTCCCATTCTCTAACTAGAGTAAATATAAATAGTGGAAACTGAAAGTTTCGTGTTATTATTTCGTTGAAGGTCTTTGGGGGAATCTCTGGCATTTTGTCGTGTTCATATGTGTGTAAATATGTTGAAGAAGGAATTATTTGTATTTTCTCACGGTACACTTGCTGTATCTTTGTCATGTAGTTTTTTATTGTTTCGAAATGTCACTAAATACTACAAGAGTAATTTGTGTTTGTTTGTTAGAGACAAAAATGCTTCAACGGAAAATATTTCCTCGATTTCAATAAAAATTCAATGATACTTGTATAGAAGGTTCATTCTAACACTTGTGGAAGAATATGAATGTCCTCTGCTTTTGTATTAGGGATCACTATTTTTTTGTCAATTGTCAACCAATCTGTTGAGTACATGAAGTTCAAATAATGAACTTTGTGAAATTTTTAGCTTGGGATATCAAGGATTCATTTCTCATATATCAATGCAGCAATATAAGCTACTTGACTCAGGCATGAATCTACATAATAAGTATATAGAAGATAGTAATAATATATACCATTTGGAGGAATCTCCATTAGTTATATCAAGTAAGAAAGTGAGAATGATATAGAATAATCAAGTCATACCCGATTTAATGCTGCTTGTATTTATTTTATATACTGGGAGTTATGCTATCGGGTTATAGTAAAGTGGAGAGTTTTTCCTTGATCAACTTCTTGATTGATTTTATGGCAAAACTCCACCAAACAGAACACTTTCTACAAGGTTCTATAATAAGAAACGAAAGTGCTAAATCCGCAAAAAAAAATTTCGCACAACTTTTACACTAGCCTAATAATTAGATTGAAACCAAACAGCCAGGGGTGTATTTAAAACTGAGAAAGAAGGATCTCTCTGCCCGCCGTAATGATTTAGTTTAAGGTAGGGGTTTATTACGTACTCCCGGAAAGATTTCTGAAAAAATCCACCCTCAAGGAGTTATGTTCTTTGTTTCTTTTCGGAAAACCCCACCCTTATTCCATCTCACCATTACCCATTCAAAGAGTGATGTTCTTTGAATATTTCGTTATAGAGAGAATTTACTTCGTTTTAGAGGGTATTTTTAACATGGAATTTGGATTCAAGGTGAAATGTCTTGTACGAAATTCGTTATACAGACGTTCGTTATAGGAAAGTTCCACTGTTTTTCATTTGTATAATAAAACGAGTATATTTTGAGAGAAATGTATGTAAATTCCAATGAAAAATGTGTCAACTGAATTTTAAAAGGCTTAAGACCTACGGGGTCTGAATTTTCGCAGGTTCAATGATCGACTTCTTTTGTTATGCAGTTACACATTATTTGTTCATCATGTATTGGCATTATCAGCCAATTTATAGTTGTATATTGGTGAATTGATAAATAATTGAAAAAAAAACAAAATTCACCTATCATTTGGAACAGACCTTTTAAGTCTTCACGCCAATGTCAATTGTGGAAAGAATTTCAATTTTTGAGTTTATTATAATTCAGTAATGCATTGGTTGTCCGAGTGGGCCTCAGACCATCTGTAGTTTTCCATTCTTCTTGCATATTTGGAGATCAACATAAATTATATCGTTTCTAAATTCAAAGGTCAGCCTACACGTGTCAGAATTTTAGTAATATCGAACCGACTCTATATCAGTATCTACAATGTTCCAATAATGTTGCGAATGAATTAATACAAATAGAAAAGATTTCGTTTCTAATGGTTTCGGCTAGAACGTGATACTCGAGATAACTTTGTATTACATTGTAAATAGTGTACATTTTTGAGTGATCCGGCGCCTTGTATTCGGATTCCAAACGGAGGTTGTACGATTGTAAACAGTCGAATCCGTAGAGATAACAGAGTGATATTAACCAGTGGCGTAGGTGTCGGTTCGCGGTTTTGTTATTTCACCTTCGAAATCGCGAACTGATGAAAATTTCAATTTTCTTTTACGCTCACATTCGCTTTATATGTATTTCTGTATCTATCTACGCGGTTTTCCATTGGGAATTATTAAATTTGAAAATTCAGAGAAAATCATGAATTATTGACAAAATTTTGTTCAATTTGATAGGTGACATTATGCCATTATGTATGGAAAAACATGATTCAAATGCCCATGGTAAATTAGGATTTTCTTTCTCTGCTACCAAATCAATATTATCTTGTGTCCGTGCATTTATTTGTCGTACTAGTGTAGTTACTCTTCTATCGTATAAAGTAAATATACATTGGAACTTCCCTATAACGAACGTCTATATAACGAATTTCGTACAAGACATTGCACCTTGAATCCAAATTCCATGTTAAAAACACCCTATAAAAAGAAGTAAATTTTCTCTATAACGAAATATTCGAAGAACACCACTCTTTGAATGGGTATTGGTAAAAAGGTATAAGGGTGGTTTTTTTCCGAAAACGACGTACGTTATAAATCCTGACCTCTAACTAAATCATTTCGGCGGGCAGAGAGATCCTTCTGAAACAGTTTTAAATACACCCCTGGCTGTTTAGTTTCAATATAACCATTACGCTAGTGTCAAAGTTGTGCGAAAATGTCTAAAAGGAAGTGCGTAAGTTTGAATGATAAACAAATTCATCAGTGAAGTAGACCGCCACATTGCCGAATTTTTTTTGCGGATTTAGCGCTTTCGTTATAGGGAAACTTTTATTTTTGTCTACAATACGACGAATAGTGAGTCGATTACCTGAATAATATCATCTTAAACTTTTTTTTTAGAATTCACAATTGAACACTGATTTTTGATGAAAACAATATGAGAATCTCTAAGTGTTGCTGAAGTTTGTATCTTTCCATGAGTGAATGCCATAACCTGCTGAACAAATGACATAAGAAATGTCAAAAAATAATACGTAGTGTTGCCATTCAAACCATTTTAAATTGTATCTTCCCTATTGAAAAACGCTCTTAACAGGACATTTCTGAATTGATGCGAAAGTTTTGAGAGGGCGATGTCTCAGATCATTCTATGAGAAATGTTCTCATTAATGTAGGCCCGAAAATGCATTGTTTCCAAGATACAGGGTGTTGAAGTTTTACCCAAAAACTTGTGAGAAGAATCTGTTCTGCCTTCATTTCGCGTGGGGCGCCCTTCTTATGTTAAAAAATGAAATATCTTAACTGAAGACTAAAACGCGTTAAGATGTTTCATTTTCTTACATGATAATGGGGTCTCACACGAAAAAAGCAAAAAAGATTGTCACAAACTGAATGAAGAATTCTAATGAATTGTTAGTTCGAAATATCTCAGTGGCTTTAAACTGTTTTGAATAATTTTTAAGTAAACACGTTGCATCTTGAAAACCGTGCTTACTGCTGCCCTACATTTATGGGAAATTTCTCATAAAATGATCTGAGGAATCAATATTAACACCCTAAAACTACATTTATGGCAACCTTTTCCGTAAAATGATCTGAGCAATCACCACCTTAAATCATTTGCACCAGTTCAGAAACACCCTGTACATATAAAAGAAACGGTCAGTTTTCACATATTGAAGGCATTCATTTTCTAATTCAAATGAGAACAGATAGAACAATGGTTTCGTTTCAATGTCATGACCATGATCGTCACTATAAAAAGTGACTAACATTCGACTACATCATCTTGCATACTTTTTCCAAGTTTCCATCACCAATTAAAAAAAAATGACAAGTTGAATTTCCTCATCGTCGAAAAATGGTAATATCGGCGAGCATTTAATTAGAAATGACTTTCAACTCTTCCGATAAATGCCACACCGTCTTCGGCCTTAACAATGTGAATAATTCCCGAAATGTCGAAAATTAAAAGACCTGCTCCTAAGGAATGCCAACTCCCTTGAACTTCTTCGGCGAGCGAACCAGTCTGTGACGACGTCTACGGCGACCAGACCGGCTTCGTGGAGCACAGCGCACGCGCGGCGGGGCAACTTCAACGTGAAATTGAATCTCATTCATTCCTTCTCCTTGTTATTAGCTGGAAGGTTTAATTAGTTTGTAGTTTTGGGAGTTTGATTAGGAACGAAGGAGTTAGTCCTCCCGCAGGAACGCGATCTTGGAAAAGTTCTTAAGTATTATTAGTAGGTGGAACGGGAATGAGACACAGTTGTTAGGAAGTTTATGTTCTTAGCATTTTTGAATGTTCGGAAATTCTCGTGGAGATTCTCAGAACGAAAAACAATAACGAAATATTTGATACTTCTGGACCTCTTCGGAATACAGGGTTCTGAATACAGTAGAGACTCGATAATCCGGATCAATTAATGCAAGGAATGATCCAGATTAATGAGGAATCC
Organism: Propylea japonica; assembly: GCA_013421045.1. Classification (NCBI taxonomy): domain Eukaryota; kingdom Metazoa; phylum Arthropoda; class Insecta; order Coleoptera; family Coccinellidae; genus Propylea; species Propylea japonica. The sequence goes on from CM024239.1 coordinate 49,979,711, forward strand.
GGAATACCGCGTCTTACAATTTAGTAAAGATGCAATTTAAAAAAAATGGTTGAAATTAATATAGGCTTTATTATCGAAACCATAAAACAAATATATTATTTGGAATAATTAGATATTTTACGTTTTCTACTGTAAGGAAAAAAGAATGCTGAACAATAGCTTTCTCCTGTATATCTTTCAGAAGCTGAATATCAGTAATTGCCATGAGTTATGGAATAAACAGACTGCATCGAATTGATCTATGCTCTAAATGCATTTGCTAACATTATCCCAGTCTTCGAAGATCGAAAAAATATGTGCTGAAAGGCCTTTTCGGTATTTCAGTTTTGTTAATTTAATATCATCATGATCCATATGCTGTATCAAAGCTGTATGGTTTGGAGGTAGAAACATTCCATTCCATTTCACTAATTAATTATTCTTGTCTCTTTTTTTTTATCTTATACCATTGTGCACTATTATATACCAAAAGAATGCCCGATCGTCGTCATAGAAATTGAGTTACGACAAGTTAGAACCGTAAACCACGTATGCAACGATCGGAAATTCGGATTATTGAGTCTTGCAATCCGGATTATAAAGACATAATACAATCTTGACGTCAATCCGGACTAGTAAATATCCGGATTATCGTTCTCCGGATTATCGAGTCTCTACTGTAGATGCGAAAGATTTAAGGGGGTGATTCTTCTCATCATTTATTGAAGAAAATTCCCATGAATTTATGTCCGTAAATGCATTGTTTCCGAGATACATGGTGTTGAAGTTTTACTTAAAAAGGCTTACTATGAGCATCTTGCATGTGGCCGCAAAATTTCAGCGCTATTGGATTCGTTTTGTCTGAAATAGTGAGGAACAAAAATTTTGAATGACCATATTTAATGGAACACCCTGTACGATTTGGCTGCTTAACGAACTTGACCGAGGCGTTTGGAAACCGAACTCACCCTGAAAATCTCAAGTCTCTAGGACAATACTTTCGAAAGTTATCGTGCAAACGGACGGCCCCATTTTGAATTGAATTTGACCACGGATTCGTCATCAGGGAGTCGAGCTCTATCGTTTGAGACCATTTTCTGCTCAAAATTCGAAAACAACAGACGTTTGGGCGAAATTATATAGCAGTAGTTTGAGTAGAACGAACGCTCAAAAAAGGGTATATCGCCATGAAATACAAAAAGTGTTATGAATGTTTAATTGAGAATGCAAAATATGCTCGAACAAGCTTAAACACATCTATTGCTTGTATTATTTTCAATTTTCTACATTTAATTAATTTAATTTTTCTTTTGTTACAGGTAATGAACCGCTTTGTGATGCATGTGAATATTTTGGTAAGAAAGTTCTTTATAAGTGGCAAATCGCAAGTTCTAGCAGATCAAATGTGATATATAACTTTTGGTCTTCCTGAGACTTGCTACATAAAATTGTTCTGTTTGAGGTTGTTTCAATTTATATGTTGGAATAGCTATAGAAAGTTCATACATTAAAATAACTAGACGTTGTTGTATAGTATTCTGCAGGGTGTTTTTGGATTTATGCGAAAGATTTGAATTCCCATAAATGTGGGTATGGAAATTCATTGTTTCCAACATACTGGGTGCTAAAGTATTACTCACTAAGATATTTTGAATTTTTTATCGTAGCGTCTCTACTACATGTTTTGAAGTAACGAAAAGATGTGTCAAATTATAATGAATAATCTTGTAGCATATGAACAAAACTGAAACACGACCGAATTTAAGACCTGGATTTTATACAAAGTATCATTTCGAAAATGTTGCGACACTCCAGTTAAAAAAGTGAAAAATATGCGGGAATTTAAATTACAGAAATTCCACCATCGGTCTTTATTTGCTGCAACACTTTCTTTATGGTCAAAACCACATCGACAACCTTCCAGTAGGCCTGGTTTTCCCATGTGCTCTTAAGCGATTAATGGCTTTTACGACTGACATTTGCTTCAAATGAGCTTCGAGTAAGGAATTGACGAAGCTCGGCATCTTGACACATCGATACATTGTCTTGATTAATTTGCACAAAACCTTATGGATCAAGATATGATTCAGAGGAATTTCTACTTGAATTCGAACGAAAAAAGTCGGGAACTTCAAACTTTTTGCTGAGTTCGGGTCTCAGAGTAAGAAGTAAATATAGATATGCCCCTACGCGTGAATAGAACTGCATTGTTTAATCAACCAAGCTCTACACCTTTTCCAATTGTAATTCAGAAAACGTAAAATGTAATTCAGAATAGCAAATTGAATTTCAGAAGATGGAAATTGTAATTCAGAATAGTAAATTGATATTCAGAAATGGTGATTTGAATTTCAGAATAGTGATATGTAATTCAGAAGCGTAATTTGAATTTCAGAATAGTGATATGTAATTCAGAAAGGGTAATTTGAATTTCAGAAAATATAAATTGTAATTCAGAATTGGTGATTTGAAATTCAGAAATGGGAAATTGTAATTCATAAAGAGGAAATTGTAATTCATAATTGGTTGCATGTACTCGAGATATAATGAACATGAATATATACCTATTATATCTATGTTATATAGTACATATATCTACATAATATTATGTAATGAATTATTTATTTGCCAAATAAAGTATAGTGGTTTGGGTACCAGGCATTGCCAGGTAATATTATACAATCAAACACGAAAACATTCTGAATTACTATTACATTTTCTGAAATTCAATTCATAACTTCTGAATTACAATTTTCCTTTTCTGAAATTGAATTTGCCATTTCTGAATTTCAATTCACTATTTGAATTACAACTTTGTTTTTCTGAAATACAACTTCCTAATCTGATTTCAATTTCTCTTTTCTGAAATTGAATTAACTATTCTGAAATTCAATTCTGTTTTCTGAATTACATATCCTATTCTGAAATACATGTTCCCTTTTCTGAAATTGAACTTTGATTTTCTGAATTACAACTGTAAAAGGTGTAGATTCTAAAGGAGATGGAAAGCATTCTACAGCCGAACTTGGGTGAAGTAAACAATAGTTTAGATTTTAATTTCTACAATTTCTGTATACATATAATAAAACATTTTCGTAACTTTGCCATAGCTATATTTGCCGGAATACCCTTAAGAAATAATAAACTGTCAACAAATCAGTAAAATAATTCAGTTTATGAACGACAAATCGAAATGAAATTGTAAACACGACGCATCGAAGAACTAAACAGTAACAGAACGATGTTGCCAAACCGACAGAATTGTCTATAACAGTTTCTATCCGTCTGTGCCAATTATCCCAATACGGGATAAAGATACAGCACAAGTTGACAACACCGAATGTTATTCGCGTTCATAAACAGATTCTCCTTGGCTGCGTCAACAAATGATAGGTTCACTCTGAGGTCTACAGATCCTCTTATACTGGGCATTTCACCCTGAATATCAAACTCAATTTCGGAGTAATGGTACCCCATGTTGTGTCATTAACTTCGTATAAAAATGATCTGTCGTGTCTTTGTTCTTTGATAAATTAAGTGTAAACGACCAAAAGTTACATGAGCAAACGCTCTGATGCTTCTGGTATTCTACCAAAACTTTTTCATTTTTTATAGAACTCAAAGAAAACAATATTCAAGTACCAAAAATACTTCAGGAAGGCTTTCGTAACATACAAAGATCATTATAATACATCAACGGGACGACATTGTTTAACGTGATGTCTACGACGATTTCAATTTTGTCGCGTGTCGGATGTATTTTTAAACGTCTAAATTGGTAAATGCACGTCTGCAGGACGAAATGGGGCAGACGTAATAACACGACGTTATTTTCAAGAAATAGACGTTCGGCGCAGCGAGACGCTTATTGGTATCGACTCTTAAAAAAAGCAGAGACATCCTTTTGAGCTCGACAGGATGATTTGGAAGAAATTCTGGTGAAAATTTAAACAGCACGGGGTAATCGAAGAGTAATCCAATTGATTTTATTGAAACGAAAGACAACAAGAAAAAAACTACGTGAGACATGTCAATACTCATGTTTTCCCAAAGTCACGTCTTATGGTGTTCAGTAGATTCAATCTAATAAAACTATAGGGTTTTCCAATAAGAGGTGTTATTTTGATATTCGAAGAAAAATTACATTTTTTAAAATAACTGATCGGATGTTTATTTCATTATAAAGAAGAAGCTATGCCGTTAATAGTGGATAATAACATCAGGCAAATGACCACTACGACCATGCTTACAGGACCATATCCTTTCAATGAAATTTTCCATAACCAAATCGCTAAGTGGCTGTCCTATGTCCTCGATAGCCTCACGAATTCCATCTTTGAGGTCTTGAATCGACGCGTAGACCGTCTCTTTCACGTGGCCCCAAAGGAAGAAGTCGCAGGGTGTTAAATCACAATATCTCAAGTCAATTGTGATCATTTCTTCGAGAGATAACAAGGTCCGGAAACTTTTCCCACAAAAGATCAATGGTTTCGTTGCTTGTATGGCAGTTCCTGTGTTAACTGAACTTTATAAGCCTTAAGACCCAAATCTTTATGCAAAATACAGTGTAATGACGTTTGTGGAACACCTTATTCCAAAGAACGACGAGTAATGGAAAAGTCTTGGTTTTCTTCAACACTTTCGGCTACAGCTCGAATTTTGCACCAATTTCTTTATTGCGGTCCGACAAGGTGGTTCATTGCGACCCAAAAATGTTCGAGTTTTACGAACCGTCTCTGCCAAATTTTCACCATTTTTATTGTGAATTTTAATAATTTCAATGCGTTCTTGAAGCGTGTATCGTTTCATTTTTATTAATGGCGTAGTTTCTACTTGTCAAATGTCAAAAAACGACAGCTTAAAACGTGACATCTATAACACTCTCATTGGAAAACCCTTTACATAATATATACTAATTAATATATTTAAAGACTTAATAAACTATGAGCAAAGAATCCAACATTACCGTTTCTACAGAAGACTCCTAATTGTCATAATCGTAATTACCAAACTAGATATCGCGACCCGCAGTTCGCCTTAAAGTCGCAGTAACAACTCACGGCTTCTCAGTCGGTTTTATCTGCACCATTCCACCCATATTTTGCATAATGGAACAGACGTAATGTTTCATTGTTATAAGTACCATGTCATAATTCATATCGCCCCAAACTCGGGGACACTTCTCGGGCTGCCGTTTTATCAGCGAAGAACTGGCAGGGCGCGCAATTGACTCTAAACAACCCGGAAGCCATGTCTTCGTATTTTAATAACCGTGGGGCGGATGGTTCTTCTGGCCCCGTTCTGGAGCTGTCACTGTCAGGACCAGATTCTGGATGAATGGTTATTTTTCCGTCTGATTGCGGCTTCAGAACGATATGAGAAAAGGGGATGAGTATGTCTTCGTATATTCGCCATTATTTAGGGAACTTTGGCACCGTTCCTGAAGAGAGACTTTTGATTTTGCACTATTCGAAGCGGTTTTGATGATTCTCTTGAGATGTCTATAGGTCTGTATAGTAAACCACTGGATAACTTAATATAAATATAAAGATTTTTTTGTGCAAAAAAATCTTTAAATTTATATTTTTTCTCATTTTTACAAATTTGTCTCTTCCTGGATACAGCAAAGAATAATAAACATATTCTATCAAATATACTGATCCACAAGAGTTACGGATATCGTACTCAATCGTGTTGAAAAGTATGAAATCTTCGAGAAAATCGCTGTAAAATCAACTCTATAGCAACTTGAATCGATCTAATAAGATCGGTAGTATGAGACATTTCGTCAATTGTGTCGCCTTTTTTCTGAGGTTTGGTTCTTTCCAACTAAGGTTGTTGTAGCGGAAAGGCTCCAAGGCAGCCAAAGTGTGAAAGATTGCTACGAAATACTCTTCAGAATGCAGATGGGGTCCAAGTTTTCATCGAAACCATCAGACGACGTTTGAGATAGGTGAATAATCTAGCTTCTAGACGTCCATTAAGAGGAGTTTCATTAACACGTGACCTTAAGCGTCAAAGACTGGAATGGGCAAGGCAACATATCAATTGAAATGATCAATGGCGTAGTGTCCTTTTCACTGATTTTCAGATTCTCGAAGGATAAGGATATGGACAATCTCACGCATACTCCGTAATCGTCGCTATTTATGAGAAGTCCATCCATTCCGAGGGGGTAGTGTTATGTTATAGGCCGGGATATGTTTCAACGGGCATCTACCAGTTGTTCTGGGAATATGACCGCCTTCAACTATAGTGGGCAAGTCATTGACAATGTTGTGCCAAATTTTCACGCTGCTATTGGTGAAACTTTCAATTTCTAGACAATAACGCTAGACCGCACCGTGCAACCGAACTCACCAGATTTTAACTGCATAGAACATGCATGAGATATGCTCCAAAGATTATTAGATAATCATCAACCTACCCCAGAATCCCTAAATGATGTGAAAGAGTTTCTGCCCCGTTTATTATCGAACCAAATTCCTCAAGAACGACGTGTAGTATGCAAAGAAAATGTCAAGCTGTAATTGATGTCCGTGGAGGCCATACATTGTATTGAAAACCTGAAAATGCTTGAATTCTCTGGGAATAAAATTTCGTTATTTTACTCAATTTTTCTTAACCACTCTGTATACGCTGCAGACCTACAGGCTAAAATTAATCAATCAATCAACTTGAAATGATATTAATATGAATTTTCATCAGGAATATCTCATTTAAACTATATTTTTTTGCAATTTAAGTCAATATCCTCAACTCATGTGGAGCAGTTTATATTGCAGTTGCCAAGAATTAGACGATGTGTGTATATTGAACAATATTCGCAAACTCGCACTTGTCTGCGTTCCAAACGTAGCAAATAGGAAACAATCGACAACACATAACATAGAAAATAATGAATCCGTCTGCCAAATCACGAGTTTAAATGACCGGCAGTGAACGTCTAATAAAACCCAGCAGAGTATGGAGGAAAAACTTCGGATGCATTCACCTCGGGCGGCCTTGAATTTCGGCGATTTGGAGGCCCCCGCGAATCGTTCACCTCCTTTACGTAATTATTATCGTGCCAGTGTGCTGAATATTCATTTTCATTATTCTTCGTCGTAAGGCATCGAGCTAGAGCCGGCTTTACGACGCAATAGCGTAAGACGGTTCGACTTTATGAAGTTGTGCGTCTTTATTTTTAGCCGGATCACCGATTTAGGACCGTAAACTTAGACGGCCACGCGACTCCTTAGTCATTTATCTATTATGTCATCGCGAGACCAAGATGGTCCATATTCGGATTTTTTCCGAGGGCACGCTCTTTCTTCGGATGCAGACGGAAAGGCGGTAGTTTTGTTGCTACTGTCTTGAGGCTATTGTTTTCTTCATCTACTTCTACCATCAAGATATAATAGAGAAGAGACGCTATGACATACAATTGAGTAAGGAAAAATAGTACCACTGGGCGGGGCTAAATCGGGGACCAATATTTCGGCAAGTTCAGGGTTGAATTAAGTTGCCAGTTTTTTCTGTTTACAAATTTCACCCATAAAATACGTCGTGTTGGGTCTTTATGAATCCTGTACAAATAATGTCAATTGAATATCAAATAATAGTATATTATTCAATGAGCGGTAATGCAGGTCAAAACACACACGCAGATGAATTCATCAAGTGTGTTTTGAGCATTACCCCGAATTGAATACTATACTTTATCCACGACTTTTTCAGTAAATTCGAATTAATCTGCATTTAAAAATTTGAACAGTTGTCAAATGTGTTGACAACATTTCGTCCAACTGTCAAACCCCTGTATTCTGTGGTCGGGAATCAAATCAGAGTCTCTAACTAATCAAATCAAGTACTTTCGCAACCTCAAAAATTTACGTTTTCATTGAATAATATACTATTATCCACTCCTATAGGGTGATGACAATTATTAAACTAATTTCTATGTGTAATAGTAGCCATAATACAACCGTAGACATGTCTATGGACCGAAAAGCGAGTGTTATAATAACACCCGCTAATAAAAATATCTAGGAAAAATGAAATTGCTTACAAAATACAAAATAATGAATAAAAAGTAGGATCGATCCGGAAATCTATTTCAGCCATCAAGATAACGTTCTAGCGATTCATACCAGATTTATTTTTGGAAAATGTAAATTTTTGAAGTTGCGAAAGTATTTGATTTGATTAGTTAGAGACTCTGATTTGATTCCGGCCACAGATCACAGAGGTTTGACGGTGGACGAAATGTTGTCAACTTTTTTGACAACTGTAAAAATTTTTTAAATGCAGATTAATTCGAATTTTACTGAAGAAGTCGTGGATAAAGTATAGTATTCAATTCGCGGTAATGCTCAAAACACACTTGATGAATTACACCACTCGCCTGACGGCTCGTGGTGCAAAATTCATCTGTGTGTTTTGACCTGCATTACCGCTTATCGAATAATATACTATTTCTTCAGGCGATAATATACATATATAAAGATATCAGATTACCAAGACAGACTTGCCAAAATTTGGAATGCGGATCTGTGATATATGTAATGTATTTCCTCTAATTTTCTTCTTATCTGTCTCTGCTCTGCTTGAAGAAAGCCTTATACAGTGCACGATACCATATTATTGTTTACTATCAAACAGAAAATTAACAATTCAACTAGAAACAGGCGCAAGAATCACAATTCCTACTAAAAATTCATCGATTGTCAAATTTGAGGTTAGGTGGTAGTAATATGGCGCATCTGATACCACGTTTATTTCAATGAATGCAACTCTATACTATCCTATCTCTATGACTTCTACTGAATAATATGGTTTTCATTATTCAACTGCCTTAGTGCTAAATGTTTGAAAAAACCTCAGAGTGTGAAGTAAACATAGAGATGCCCCTACGCGTGGATATTGTGTTAATTGTAATCAACCAAGCTCTAGAGTGAGATGAAAAGCATTTTACTGCCGAACTGGGAAGAAAAAAACGATGGGTTAGATTTTCATTTCTACAATTCCTGAATATAATACAACATTTTCGTAATTTTACCATAGCTATAATTACCGAAATACCTTGAGCAACAATAAACTGCCACCAAATAAGTGAAATAATTCAGTTTATGAACGTTAAATAGAAACGAAAATGTAAACACGACGCATGGAATAACTAAACAGTAACAGAATGATGTTGCCAAACTGACAGAATTGTCTATAGCAATTATCCCAATACGGAATAAAAATACGGACAAGTTCGCAACGGCGAATGTAAACAGATTCTACTTGGCTGCGTCAACAAATTCGTGAGGGCATCTCTAGGTTTACTTTTTACTCTGAGGTTTCTACTCTTGATGATATTGCCGGAGTTGTGATATCAATTGGCCGCCAAGAAGCTGTGGCTTGACACCGTTGGACTATTTTCTGTAAGTCGCCTTTAATGACAAGTGTTATGCCGACAAACCAGAGTCAATTGAGCATTTGAAGTACATCATTCGTGATGCTATGAAAAGGTGCTCAAATTGATCAGATTGAATGGGGTACTGGGTACAAATGAAAATACCGGAACAACTGTTCCCCACAACAAATCAAGTAAATCTTCTAAATGACCAACATGACGAACATAAGACTTTGTTTTAAAGTTGTGTAAACAAACGCATTAATGTTTCTGGCCCCACCCGGGTTATTTTTGTAATTACCTCCGATTCCTTCGACCTACGGCCGATACCCTTCCGTCTAACGATAATTTTTATGATCGTTCCTCCGCTAACGGTACGATGATGACCGTATATTATGCAAATTTCCCTTTTATTCGCGTTTTCGAAAACGTTTTTCAAGGCCGAATGGGCGTTTCTGTACATTTAAAAGACTCGCATCAGAGACGCCGAATAGGTACACGCAAAATACCGTTGATTCGCCGAGTTCAACAATAGAAAATAGGTAAACGGGATGCGTATCTGTGGCGTTTATTTCAGGATGTAACCCGCGGTATATTCTCACGATACTCTCGTTTTGTTTGTATTTAATCGTCCTTCGTTAGATAATTCTTTTGGCGACTGTCAGAAAGTCACAGAGTAACGAGATAAGGTGTTGGTTACGAAAATCGATGATTTCGATTGAAGTTTCTGATTTTTCGCAACGGGAATAATTCTGGATTTTTATTTGGGAACCAGGAAACTGTCTGTTTATTTAGTTACACTTGTGACCTTTTGAAAAAAATTATAATTTGCAAATTTTTCGTGAGAATGAAGTACGAGTAATGGTTATTGGTTAAACTGGCTCCTATATGAAATGAATTATCTCTCCTACTTCGAGAACCTTTCTGCCTTTCGATTTGTAACTCAAAAATGAATCTCTCCTCGAGGTTTTTTCTTTCATGAGAAAAATTGAGATCGTTCACAAGAACTTACGTACTTATTGATTGTCGACGGAACAATATTTGTCCTTGGCGGAACAATGTTCGTCCTTCGCGGAACAATATTCGTGCCTCGCGGAACATTCAATTACACCTATTTTTTTCATATTTGAGGGAAATATAAGATTTAAGGTGGAATGGGCGTTTCTTTACATTTAAGACTCGCATTAGAGAGAAAGGGTACACGCAGAATACCGTTGATTCTCCGAGTTCAACAATAGAAAATAGGTAAACGGGATGCGTATCTGTGGCGTTTATTTCAGGATATAACCCGCTGTATATTCTCACGATACTCTCGTTTGTTTGTATTTGATCGTCCTTCGTTAGATACGTGGAAGTTTTCGCTGTTCTTTACTTTGGAACTGTGACCTCGTTTTTCGATTGGCGACTGTCAGGAAGTCACAGAGTAACGAGATAAGGTGTTGGTTACGAAATTCGATGATTTCGATAACAGCTACTGAATTTACGCAACGGGAATAATTCTGGATTTTTTTCGGGAACCAGGAAACTGTCTGTTTACTCAGTTACACTTGTGACCTTTTGATAAATATAATTTGCGAATTTTCCGTGAGAATGAAGTATTGGTTGAACTGGCTTCAATACTTCGAGAAACTTTCTGCCTTTCGATTTGTAACTCAAAAATGAATATCGCCTCGATGTTTTTTCTTTCATGGAGAAAGATGAAATTATTCTCAAGAACTTATGTATTTATTGATTTTCGACGGAACAATATTTTCCTCTGCGAAACAATTTCATCTCTTGCGGAACAATTTTATCGCTTGCGGGACAATTTTTGTGCCTTACGGAACACACCTATTTTTTCATTTTCGTTTGAAATATAAGATTAGATCAGTTGGAGACAAGAAATGATGCGTCCTTCTATATTGAACGTATCGAAGAATGTACGTTTGAAAGCAACTAGCTGTCGCAAGCTCCAGGCATATTCGAATGAGACCATTTTTTCGCAAGTATAAAACTTTTCGTTGAAGTTGAATCTTTGCCCTTTATATTCATATTTCGAATTGAAAAACTTCCTCTGCCTCAAATTCGTATTGGAATAGAAGAATAAATATACATTTATACGGATTTGTCGCTCACTGAAAACCTTCTCTTCATTGTTATTCCCTGTCACGTTTATGTCAGGCCCATCAAATTACAGCTTATTTTTCGATTCTACCCCATCAACGCACTTGACGTCTAACATCAAAAGCAGGTCGTTTAGAATTCTTCAGGTCCTCCGTCGCCTGAGTTATTTTGGTATTCTGTTCTTTTTTCGAATCATTCTTTTCAGTTGTATATATTTTCGTGCATAGATAAATACCAGATAGATCTTTTGGTATCGCTTTTTGGATTTGACCTCTTGAAATCGTTATGTAAGAAGCTTTATGGTCCTGACGTCCAGTAGTATTATCGCAAGAAAAAATGGGACTGTTTTAATCTTTTGTTTTATCGTTATTACTTGTATGTCGTTAATTAATCAATAATTATGTGGGTATCTCGTAACACTTGATAATGAATTTGCATTTTGAAGAGCGACTGCATGCTCTTGACATCGATGACTTGTCTGTCGTTGATTAGTTTTTTACCCTGATAAGAAATGTGTTAATTTTTATCAGTATTTGTATAATATGTGATAGCGTTCAGAATGGCTGTTTTACATAATTTTTTCTTCATTTATGTATCGTTTGAGGAAGTCAAGTTTCCCATCGTACATTTTAATTGGAAACCGAGTACGGGGGTTGCCTATTATGTTTCGGGCAACTGACTTTTGCTTCTTCGGTTCAGTATTCGCAAGCCGTCGTCAGGAAACTACTTTAGACTTTCAACATTCAGAAAAGCAACATTCGTCGTTTTTTGAAATTTTTTTTCATTATTGAATACTCAAAATGGGTCGTTTACTTTGAGATACTTTACAAGTTGATACTGAGCGAATTAAATTTAGTAGCTGATTGTAAATTCGCTCAGTGTAATCGTGTTCACAAGCCAACAATCTGATTGTAAAAAAGCTGCGACTAAAGTTGAAAGGTGGGCTACTTAACACGCTAAATCGCTGGCATTTTGGCTTGTAAACAAGCCGTGTGTAATCACAGTTGCTACTTAACAATCTGCGAGTTCTCATCTACTTGGTGGTTCCTGGTTCTTTGAATTTGAAAACGTATTTGACATTTATCTTAGATCCTTGACAACGATACAAACATAAACCTCACGTGGATCGCTAGATTGTTGGCTACTCAGCGAGAGATTGTGGTGATTATAATCACCACAATCTCACAAGCTAATTCACTCGCTTATAAATTCGACAAGTCGATCAGCAGCAGCTTGTGAAGTATCTCAATGTAGTCGACCCATTCTCTGATCTATTTTCAAGTTGTCAAACAAACCTTTTTTGAACTGAGACTGAGACTTTTAACTATTTCTAATTTGATGTTAAAATGGTGCTTATATTGTTTTATGTGATCTCTAATCCTGAAACGTAGGAAGCAACCCTCGTATCTTTGCGCAACGAATTAGTGTCTCCTTTTCCTTTTCCACACTGGGGCCATTTAAATATCGTATCATCTTGCAAATTTATGCGTGTTAAATACCCAAGATGGGGACCGTCAAGAAAGGGAATATTGGAATTGTTAATGAAATTCACACTCAAATAATTCCCATTCATTAGCGACTCATTTGAATGAAAGGATTTTTCCGGGAAGGACGAAATATATGGCCCGGTCTTTGTTTAACATATCGTTTTCAAGGTTACAGAGTCGACCAATATTCATAAGGCTCGGTTGGATAATTTGATAATCTATTGTAACTGATTATTCAAAATGCCTAGTAAATTATTACCGGTCTCTAGAAGTTTGTATACCAGGAGGTACAGAAATATTTATAACATTATTTCAATGAATTTATTTTGTATATATTATTATGTCAGGAAGCTTTATTCGACATGAAATAAAAAAGTTTTATGAATGTTTAATTTGGAATATAAAATATGCTCGAACAATCTTAAACACATATCTACTACTACAATACTATTGCTAGTATTATTTTTGATTTTCCATTTGATTAATTTTTCTTTTTGTTACAGGTAATGAACCGCTTTGTGATGCATGTGAATATTTTGGTAAGAAAGTTCTTATAAGTGGCAAATCGCAAGTCTAGCAGATCATATGTGATATACAGGGTGTGTTCATTGGAAAAGGGAAATACTTCACAGGTGCATAGGTGGCACCAAGACGGTTCTAGGGATACCCCATTTATTGGGTCTCACTGTCTTTGTAGCCGAGATACAGGGTGTTTTATGAATTTTGCCCGTTTCTTCCACGAGGCCGTACCAGACGAACCACCAGGTATATTTTCTTCATATTTGGCAAATATGTTCCTAATGAGAGCCCAAACAATATCATGCAATAACCGCCTCAAAAATCCAGGTCCGGGTTAACAAAAAATTGAATCGTTTGAATCCTCGAAACAACAACCCTGTAATCGAATTTTGAAAATCTGTTTTAAAATTCGAAAATACCACTAAAAACTGAACTGAGACGTCCTTCAAATGTTGCGCAGATAGTTTCAATGTACAAATTTTCAATGTAAAAGTGAAGTTTTTAAGAACTAAGATACCTGAAAGTGGTTTTGAAGTGACTTTTAACAATGAATTATCAACAATATGAATCCATAATTATTTCAACATTACTTTGTAATTCATTTCCACATTAGTTTTCATTTATTGTGAAGTGACTTGCATTATTACGTATAATAATTATGGATTTCAATATTTTGATAATTCATTGTTAAAAGTCACTTCAAACCACTTTCAGGTATCCAAGTTCTTAAAACTTCACTTTTTACGTTGAAAATTTGTGCATTGAAACTATCTGCGCGAAAATTTGAAGTGTACGTCTCAGTTCAGTTTTAGTGGTATTTTCGAATTTTAAAACAGATTTTAAAATTCCGATGTACAGGTTGTTGTTTCGAGTATTCAAACGATTCATAATTTTTCGTTAACCCGACCTGGATTTTCAAGTATACAGCTATAAACAGGAAAACCAATGTGAAAATGAATTACAGAGTAATGTGAAATAATTATGGATTCAATATTGTTGATAATTCATTGTTAAAGTCACTTCAATCAAACCATTTTCGGGTATCCAAGTTCCTAAAAACTTAACTTTTACCTTGAAAATTTGTGCAGTAAACTTTCTTTCTGCGCGAAAATTTGAAGTATACGTCCCAGTTTAGTTTTTTTAGTGGTGTTTTCGCATATTAAAAACAGATTTTCAAAATTCCGATGTACAGGGTGTTGTTTCGAGTATTCAAACGATTCAAAATTTTTGTTAACCCGGACCTGGATTTTCGAGGCGGTTATTGCATGATATGTTTGGGCTCTCAATTAGGAACATATTTGCCAAATATGAAGAAAATATACCAGGTGGTTCGTCTGGTACGGCCTCAGGAAGAAACGGGCAAAATTCATAAAACACCCTGTATCTCGGCTACGAAGACAGTGAGACCCAATAAATGGGGTATCTCTAGACCGTCTTGGTGCCACCTATGCACCTGTGAAGTATTTCCCTTTCCCAATGAAACACCCTGTATAACTTTGGTGTTCCTGAGACTTGCTACATAAAATTGTTCTGTTTGAGTTGTTTCAATTTATATGTTGGAATAGCTATAGAAAGTTCATACATTCATAGCGATTTAATCAACTAGTTTTTTTAATTGACGAATTATTGATCAAGATTTTAACGTTTGAGCGGAGCGTGTTATGTTCTTGTATGTGTTCAACTCATCTCGATTAACAAATATCGCTTAAATAAACACCACACAAAGTTGAAGGTGGGTTTTGACGATATAATATTGCTCTCTCTAAGTAATCCCATACGTGCTCAACTGGATTCATGTCTGGTGAGTTTGCTGGTTCGTTCATTGTCCATTGTTGTTTTCTTGAAGAATGTTTTCAATCTTCCGCGTGCAGTATGCTGGGGAGTTATCATTCTGATAAATGGAATTGTAAACCTTATCTCCTTGGGCCTGCGACATATCGAAGATTCAAGTCTCTTTACCTACAACACTTATGCGAATTCGTCTAAGGTGGACACTGAGGGTAAAGCACCAGCTGACTTAAAATGACGTTTTAACCTCGAGCAGTCATGAAGCAAGGTGTTCCAAACTTCACAAATATCGCTATGACTCCGTTTGCCGCACTATATCTATTTGTCGCGTTAAGTCTGTAAACGTTGTCCAGATCAATACTATCCAATTTCGGCCATTATATTATTTAATCAACTAGGTATTATTAAAGACAGCGACTAATGGTCAAGATATTTAATGCGTGAGCGGAGCGAACGCGTTAAAGTTCGAGACCATTAGTCGCTCGATAATAACGGAGTTGATTACAAGATTTTTCCGACGATTTCAATTTGAATTGTGTATAAATGCATGATTGAAATACATCTCATTTTGCACCAGACATACATTTGACAATAAGGAATTTCTATGTTTTTATGTTCCAGTAGAGTTTTGACACTTCTCGTAGTGCTTCTGAATACTTTGTGTACGGTTGCCATGAGGATTGCACATTAAAATGTCTAAAAAATTGAGCATCAAAATGGGTCTTAATGCTCAATTTTTGTACACATTAAATCACCTTTTATTTCGAGGTCGGCGGAAAAAATCATTAATCATCTCTCGATAGCGCAATCCATTCATCGTAACTGTTGCTTCAGCCTCATTTTCGAAAAAGTGAGGTCCAATGACTCCGCCGGACCATAAACCGCACCAACAATCACACGTTGAGGATAGAGAGCTTTTCAACAATAACTATTGGGTTTTCCGAGCACCAGATGCGACAATTTTGCTTGTTGACGAAGCCACCGAGGTGGAAATGAGCCTCATCACTCAAGATGATTTACGATGGAATTCCGGAGCATTTTCATGCATTTCAACGACCCAATCAGCAAAGACGCGACGTTTGATGATCGGCCGGCTTGAGTTCTTGTGTTAACTGAACTTTATAAGCCTTAAGGCCCAAATCTTTATGCAAAAATACGGTGTAATGACGTTTGTGGAATTCCTAATTCCAAAGAACGACGAGGATTGGACAAACCTGGGTTTTCTTCAACACTTTCGGCTACAGGGCATTATTCTCGTCTGTTCTTGAGCGACGTGCACGGGTTTTATTCTTCACATCACTAACTTGTCCCAACAGCTCGAATTTTTCCACCAATTTCTTTATTGTGGTCCAACAAGGTGCTTCACGACGACCCAAAAAATGTTCGAGTTTTACGAACCTTCTCTGCCAAATTTTCACCATTTTTATAGTGAATTTTAATGATTTCAATGCGTTCTTGAAGCGTGTATCGTTCCATTCTTATTAATGGCGTAGTTTCTACTTGTCAAATGTCTTAAAATGACAGCTTCAAATGTGACATCTACAGAAATAGCCGGATATTCAAATAACACCTCTTATTGGAAAACCCTTTATCTAGCATTCGAGTCTTCTCTTTCTGTCGCTGGTTATCGCAGACGGACATATTACTACGACAATTGTCGTGTCTTTACCTATTCTCTTCAGGTGGACACTGAGGTTAAAGCACCAGCTGACTTAAAATGACGTTTTAACCTCGAGCAGTCATGAAGCAAGGTGTTCCAAACTTCACAATTGCTCACTAATATCGCTATGACTCCGTTTGCCGGTATTATATCATCATTCGGTTCAGACACCACCTCGTTCGTTAATTTCGTTAATGAAATAACGAACGATCAAGCAGCCTGCAATTCACGATACCTACGGTGGCCTCCTCAGATTGTCTCACCCCCCAAGAATTCTGAGTCCTCTTTTTTTCATGACTGAAAGTTTGTTTACTCGGACTTTTTGCGATTTTTAGAACGCACTATATCTATTTCTCGCGTTAAGTCTGTCATCAACATCGAGATATAATAGAGAAGCGACGCTATGACATACAATTGAGTAAGGAAAAATAGTACCATTTGGCGGCTCTAATTCGGGGACCAATATGGCGGAAAGGATTGAATAAAGTTGCTAGTTTTTTCTCTTCACAAATTTCACCCAAAAATACGACGTGTTGGGTCTTTAGGAACCTGTTCAAATAAGGTCAATTGAATATCAAATAAACAATTTTTCTTCAGGCGATAATATACACATATAAAAAGATAACGGATCAACAGGACAGACTTGCAAAATTTCGAATGCGTATTTGTTCAGTACTCATCCCTACCTGTGATATGTTTTTCCTCTAATTTTCTTCTTATTTGTCTCTTCTGTGCTTGAAGAAAGCCTTATTGTACACGATAACATTTTGTTGTATATTATCAAGCCGAAAAACTCACAATTTATTTAGAAAAAGGCGTAAGAATCACAATTCCTCTAGAAAATTCAACGATTGTCGAATTTGACGTTAAGGTGGTAGTAGTATGGCTGATCTGATACCACGTTTATTTCAATGATGGCAACTCTATACTATCCTATCTCTTTGGTTATCAACAAGGAATATGCTTCGACTCGAGACATATCTAGCATTCGAGTCTTCTCATTCGGTCGCTGGTTTTGTCGCAGACGGACATATTCCAACGACAATTGTCGCGTCTTTCTTATGATTATGCGTCTCAGGTCGACACTGAGGTTGAAGCACCAACTTACTTAAAATGACGTTTAAAACCTCGAGCAGACATAAATCAAGGTGTTCCAACTTCACAATTACTCACTAATATCGCTAAGACTCCGTTTGCCGGTATTATATCATCATTCGGTTCAGACACCTCGTTCGTTAATTTCGTTAATGAAATTACGAACGATCAAGCAGCCTGCAATTCACGATACCTACCGTGGCCTCCTCAGATTGTCTCACTCTCCAGGTATTCTCATGACTGGGAGTTTGTTGACTCGGACTTTTCGCGATTTTTAGAACGCACTATATTTGTTTATTACAGCGATCGAGATAGCCTTGGCGATCTCCGCTCAAAAAAATCGATCGAGTTCGTTAACTCGCCATTGTGTCGGCCAATATTTGGTAGCGTATTACGTGTTTTGGCATCGTTACAGCGTCATTAGAGGACCGGTAGGAGTTGGTGATAATTCGGGTCGATTTGGTCGAGGAAAAAATCGGATGAGCATGGTTTTCCGTTATTTCCTGGTTACTTTCCTTTTCGATTACTCTCATTTGTTGGAATCATGATTAGGAACATTTTTTTGGTAGGCATAATTGTTTGAATCGAAATAAATTAGGTTCCTTTTATGACGGATGCTTTGAATCTCTCACTGTTTATTTATTAGGTATTCGTTTGCACACTATGATGTATGTTCAAAAAAAGGTAAATTAAGAATTTTTTGAAAAGTAATTATCCTTTCATTAAAGCCCATTTTCTCCCCTTCAGATATAAAGTACTCAACCAGCGCTTCTTCCAATCCTCGAAGCACTTCTGAAATGTGCTATTCGGTAAGGCCTTTAGCTTGTTCTTCGATTCTGATTTCATCTCATCTATCGTCCCAACACACTTTCTGCTTATTGTACTCTTCAGTTTTGGGAATAACGAAAATTCGCTGGGGGCTAAATCTGGTGAATACCTACGGTGTCGTTTTTGGCCAAATAATCATATATCATGAAGCATTGATGTATAAGCAAGTACACTAACGTGATTTTCGCTGCCACACGTTTCATGCCCAAAACATTCCAGAAAATTGCGTGGCATATGCTGATTGATATGCCAACATCCTCTTCAACTTCAAACTTTCAAAATCTTTTTTTAACTGTTTCCATTTTATTTTTGCTTGTTGACTTGGTTGCAATTCCAGGACACTCATCGTCATCAACATCTTCTCGGTCTTCTGTAAAGCGCGTGTACCATTTATGATATAAACACTTTTTTGAGACAAAGTGCACCCGCCAAATGCAACAGTCAATATTGCCTTGGAGCACTTTATACCATTTTCAATGCAAAATTTAATACTGATTCTTGAATCCATTTTCCGCAAAAGTAAAACATCGAAGAATACACGAAAACGTGACAACCTATTCAGTTGCCAACAACAAACTGCTGAACCAAATTGGCAAATAAGGCCAATATATTAAGGTAAACATAGTCAGAAGTGTGAAAACGCGCACTGCAGTTCAGTTTTGTATTTGAAGAAGGCGGGAATAAGTCTTCTACTCTTTTCTTAGTAATTTCATATATTCTTTTTCAAAAAACTTATGGAAAGAGAAGAAAATTTGGCTCAGTGTAAAATGTATGGTTCCATGAGCCGAGAAAATAATGTGAAACAACTTCTTCATAACTTTGTATGCAGATCCTTCTGCGTAAAAGCTAAAGCCCTCTTTACTTCTTCAACATAGGTACTCAAAGATAACATTGAACATGCGAGGGCACACCAGAAATTATAAGAAAGGTTTTACAGAAGCCAATAAATCCAAGCAAAGCTAGAGACAATCAGTAAATAAACTGGAACTGAAAAAATAAATTCTCTACTTCTTCAACATAGGTAGTCAAAAATAAAATTAAACATGTAATATGAAATATTTTACAAAATCCAATAAATGCAAGCAAAGCCTGAGACAATTCGAAAATAAAATGGACCTGAAAAAAAATCCATAAAATATTTGGTTATGTTATTGACACGACTGTCATTTCAAATCCTAAACCAGGAGGTTGTGTTCGTGAACTTAGAACCCCGGTCCCTGATCTGAGTAGATCCGACACGTGACCCAATGGATCGAGTTAGTAGCCCTGAGTAAGTTGACGGAAACGCCTTTAAAAAAGAATAATTCACAATTCGTAAACTTTTTTAGAATCAATTTTTTGTGGTTATAGATGTTGAAATATTGTTCTTTACTTCATCCTTGATCCTAAAAACCAATCTGTCTTCAGACTATCCATTGAAAAAATCATTTAATCATCTCGGAGGCCACTTCTTTAAACCTAACCTCAACTTCACCTCCGTTAAACCGCTCAAGAAAACAACCCTGAAATTCCCCGAATATTTCCAATGTTTTCGTCTTATTGGCACATGATAAACCCTAAGATAATTGCCAGATAATCTGATGAAATGGGATGGGATCACTTCCCCCATTAATGGATTCCCCTATCTTCGAATCTTTTTTTCTTTCGTTAGTCTGCTTTACCGACCGTGAAATGCGCATTTCCTGCCGAAGGAAACGAGCAATACTGGGCACTCAGGACCTTGACTCGCTTTATTCACCTGTCAAAATATTGCGGTGGAAATCTTGGGCAGATGTTGACACACATTCTTGGGACTCCTAATAACAAACCTGTTATGGGAGAATTCGATCTCAAGATGATGTGTCCCCAATTATGCTGGGGCACCTGCTACAGAACGTAATGAAAGGAGTAATTTATGAACTTCTGCTAATTATATAACATTCGCGATTAGAAAAGGTTTTGATTCGTTTTTATGTCGTTAATGATAGGGATATTCATGCTTTTATGTTTTATCTAATGTTGTAGTTTTGTATCGATTTAGGTAATGATCATTGAAATCTCGATCTCTAGGCTAGAGAAACGGTTAAAGATCAGTTAATTATATCTATTTCTGTGATATATTTTGGTTTCTTTCCATTG
Source organism: Propylea japonica (assembly GCA_013421045.1). NCBI lineage: Eukaryota > Metazoa > Arthropoda > Insecta > Coleoptera > Coccinellidae > Propylea > Propylea japonica. The sequence continues at coordinate 50,000,670 of CM024239.1, forward strand.
AAGCGCTCGATATGAATTCTTCAAAAAAAATCAAGCACTACACATATAAATACGGGGAGATAGATATTTTTACTGGCGTCTTTTCTCTGATTCTGTTTACATTTTGATCAGCTAATACTGGTCAAGATTTACTTACGGACTAGTTACTGATACAGATGAAAAAGCATAATTAAATTAATACCTACTACCCGTAATCAAGCCATTCTACTGTTTTCAACTCTGGAATGTGGCTGTTTGTATACAATCATGTTTTTCCACATGTCTTACAAATAATACAGTATTTTGGAATTTTCCTGGAGTGAATGAACTTCAATATCACTGCAAGGCCAATTAATATGTTGAATCACGAAAACTGGCGCAAATAGCTTGGAAATAATAAGAATAACTAAAGTTAGTTTGATGTTTATAAACTGCAGAGGGAAATATAATAGTTATTTATTATAGAAGGGAAAAAAGTATTAGATATTAGCTCGAGGTTGTGTTGTCTCCCGACGCGAAGCGGAGGGAGACAAAAATCCGAGAGCTAAAATCTGATATTTTTCCCGTGTATAATACACTATTTTTATCTGTGAAAGGAAAAACGACCATTTGGTAGTGAAAGAAATATAACTGTTCACGAAATTACTTTTTTCCCGGCTACATAGAGAATAATTTTTTTGACAGGGGAAAAAAGTAATTTTTTCTCAACCATCAAAAATGTTGACTTTTTTGTACTATTTTCAGGTGCAAAAGTCATAAATTTCCTTACCGTACAAAAATTCACTCGTTACTTAGCAACACTTTTAATCCTAGGATTAAAAAGGCTACTTTTAATCCTTGGATTAAAAGTAAATGCATTTGAAGTCTACTTGACAATCACTGTCATGATTCTGTGTTCAAATTCATAACCAAATTATGAACGATTTTTCACTAAAACCAATTTTATTGTAATTTTGACTTGGTTGGAGAAAAAATAGTATATATTATTCGGACTAAAAGTGCCTATTTTAACTCGCAATTTTGCATTCGCTCGGCTACGCCTCGCAACTGCAAATATTGCTCGTAAAAAAAAGATGCACTTTTAATCCTTATAATATAATATACTATTCATAAATAGTATATAACATTACTAGCAAGGTAAGAGGGTTTTTACTGGCGAATGGAGGATATAATTGACGAGCCGCAGGCGAGTCAGTTACCTCCTTGAGCCAGTAAAACCCGTTACCTTGCGTGTATTGTTTTATATTTTATTTGTTTCTCGTTTGTAAAAAGGTGAGATAAATTCCAAAAAAATCTCAATAATTTGTCGCAAATGTCGTAAGCTATTTATGATTATTTATGACATCGGAAAATTATGACAACTGTCAGTGGCTTTTCGAGAGGAAAGTCCTTCGAGAATATTTGCTAATTTCTGACGAAAAAGGCCAGATCCAAATGAAACAAGGTATGCATATCGTTTTTTAATACTTTTATAACATTAATTACTAAAAATGTTCGTTCCAGGAACGATGAAATTAGAAGGATAAATGAAATTAGAAGCAAGTACGTGAAAAGGAAAGCGAATAGATACGAATATAACAAGGTACGAATATCGTTTTTGAATAGTTTGAGAACGTTTATTGAGAAATGCATTTGTTCCAGGAACTCTGAGATTAGAAGAATAAATTAAATTAGAAGCAAGTACTTGACATTTTTCAATGTAAATAATACTACTAACTTGTAAAAGTTTTACAAGTTAACTGTCAATTTTACAAGTTAGTGACTTGAAAAAATAAACTTCCTTGATTAATATTGTGTTTTTGGAACTGACGTTTACAAATGAGAAACAAATAAAAGTCATATTTATTGACCTGTCAAGAGATATTAAATGTCACATTTTTTTCCAGTCGCAGAATACACATAGTATATTTTATGTTTACACCTGACAGGGCCTATCTATGTTCTTTATTGATCTGAAACAATAATTATTGATACAAAAAACACAGTTGTACCAACGAATTTTTTTGAATGGAAAAATCACTTAACGTTATTTACTGATTTATTCAACCAATTTCAATGAAAATTCACTGAATTGGGTAGAATAATGTCTTATACTCGTACAGAAACTAGTCATTCTTTAACCAAATGCATCGATGCACAATCGCTTAAAAGTCCCTGAACCCGAGTTTCCAGATTTTTTACCCTCTTTGTAAACCTGTTTATGAAAACAAGGATGTTCTAATCCTCGGACCCTGTTAGATCCGAATCCTATAAAAATGACGGACAATAGGCCTTTTTGGGTCAGTAGATCACTTGGTCACGGTTAATCGGATACTAGCTCGGCTCTGGTTGTATTGTTTCAGGAATTTTTATTACTGGATTTTAAACACCACGCTCGCTTCCTGGTTTGCTGCTCGTAATATCCCGAAGTATCTCGAGAATCTATTTTCGTTGTAACGAAATTAGACAATGAGCCGTTTCAATTTCAACTTTTCGCCTCGCGTCCGAATCTGCCAAATTGGATATGTAATCGGGTTCGTGCCGCCCTAATAGGATTAATGACTTGTGTTTTGTATTATCTTATTTGTAGTTTTTGTTGGTATTCACAGGTGTTAATGTTTTAAATCGTTAATTATATCAACTTATACATTGTCTTAACGCACCTCTGTTATTTACTAATTCAAATTAGTTTTAGATCGTATAAAAGTTTTCCAGTTACCGGCGGGGTTCGAACCAGCGTCTCGTCTAGATGTACTCTTGGAATCCCGCCTTCCTTACCGCTACGCTATAGCAGCTTATAACAATTTTCACGATTTCGTTGATATCCTATAGCGTGGACTGGATAAAAATATTCTTTCGTTTAGCGTACGTATAAATGGGGAACATAATTCAACATACGATATTTGAGTCAATATTTCTCATTCAACATTTTTTATCGGTCGCCGAGTTAAAAATAATTTTTATTCGTTCCGCTTGTACTGAACTCGTGATCTGAAAATACTACTGTTTAACACGCACAATTTATTATTACGATTCTTTTAGATCGCTCGATTTCGAGCGGAGAGTACCTTCGAAATGATCGTTTTGTAATATTGGACACACGTGTTATTGCCTCGTAGATTAAAATGGTATTTAAATCCCATGGGAAATGTCAAAGGATAAAAATATGATAATGAATTTCGGACGCGGGCATGTCGTATCATTCGGATTATATCATTCTCGATTATTCGTCGTATACATATAGGCAGTTCCATTAATGATATTATCTCAACTTTAACGATACATTTTTCGTATTGGTCTAATGAAATATTCAATTAGGACATACATGATTTCATAGATAACTGGAAATTTTTCTTGAAGGATTATTCGAGTTTTCTAAGAATTTCTTCAAAGAAAAAGTTGATTTGAATGGAAAGTCGTATTTTTCAGCATTAGATTGTTTTTGCATCGAGTGTGGAAATAGTTATTTAATCAACTAGGTTATTAATGACAGCGACTAATGGTCGCATTTTTGATTGGAAAACATTCTTATTTTGCACAAGACATACATTTAACATAATGAAATTATTCCTATGTTTCTATGTTCCAGTAGAGTTTTGACATTACTCGTATCGCTTCTGACTGCTTTGTGTTCGGTTGCCCATGGCAATTGCACATTAAGATAGCATGAATTGAACATTAAAATGAATCATTAATTTTCAATTTTTTCATTATGAAATCGACGGAAAGGGTGTTTTAGTTCACAAATTCATCGAATATTCACTTTCTGAGTCGAAAACAATCTTTATTCAAACACCATGATGGAGATAAGTAATTTTTCGTTTCAAGGATTCATTTAAATGGAATCTGTTGAAACTGTATAGTGCGTTCACGAAAGTTTGAGCTGTTGGTTGGCCATGGAAATTTGGCATATTCCACTGTGTATATTGAAATTTTAGGTTATGTTGTTTATTTTCTTGTCAGATTGATACTCAATCTTGTGAATATTGCATAGAGTTCTCTGATAACTCGCAAGCCAGTCGGACGAGGCCGGGTACATTCGGCAATGTTTACTTTATTTTACTCTATGACAGCAAATACTGCCAACTTCAGATAAATAAACAAACGCCCTACTATGCGCTCAAACTTACGTGAACGCACTATAGTAGCTCTTCTCGTTTCAAAATAATCTAAAAACTCATTCTTCTGTCATAATATTTTCTCTTTCCTAATTGAGATCTTTGTGTCACTATCGATCTGCGTTGGGTAGAAATGAAAGAATAACGCTTACACAATGAAACAAAATATGTACGACATTACGCTTCAAGGCACGTTTTGTTCTTGCCAACTTCGCCGAATTTTCGCTGAAAAGAGGAAGTCGATTTTTTCCGCGGCTGAGAACATCAGCGGAATTAATTTAAATTCCGAATGTCATAAGGTCATAAATTCCATGTCCCGCCGCCGAATTCTCTGAGTCATATTAATTTGGACCCATTAGCTGTCTCGAGTTTGGGAGTTTTAATGCGACCTTCAGCCATAAACTGAATTGAAAGAATGAAAACACTTTTCTCGTCATTTTTAATTGTTGATGTTCCTGTTTTATAGGCGAAAATGTGGGTTTATCCTTTCAAATCTTTAATAATGATATTCATGACACTGTTGTTATAAGACGAATTTGGAATGAATATCTATAAAACTTCCAGTTTTCACTTGAAATTTTGCATGAACATTCAGTATATCTATCTTCATTCACAAAATGACTTTCACTCGAACCGGATATCTTTTTATCAAAATATGAAGTTTCTTCTTTTCAATATTCCATTTGAATTTTCTATGGTTAACACTATGGCCATAAAATTGCATGCGGTTCATTATAAGCATCTTGCATGTGGCCACAAATTATCATTTTGATTGGTTTCGTTTTGTCGGAGATATTGAGGAATAGATATTTTGAATGGCCATATTTTTTTGGAACAACCTTCACAATTTGCTGGTTAACGAACTTAACCGAGGCATTTCGGAATCAAACTCTCCCTAAAATCCCAACGGACGTCCCCACAGAAAGAATTGAATTTGGCCCCGGATTCGTCATCAGAGAGTCGAACCCTATCGTTTGAGACCACTTTCGGCTCAAAATTCTACATTTGCGAAAAACGATATACATAGCATTCTTTTGAGTAGAACGAGCGCTCAAAAAAGAAACATTTACTTTCGAGTGAGAGGTAGTAGTGCAAGGAAATGCTTTATTTGTTGAAAGTGAAAGATAAGGCTTCTTTTTATGAATACGGCGTAACAAATCATGATAAAATTGAAGACCAATTTCCCACCAGCTACCGATTATTCTGTAAACGTGGCAACGCCGCCTCGAGTATTTCCCGCCACGCCGCCGTCGGAGGTACCGCGCGGGGAATCGGAAAAGCCTGATGCTGCGACCTTCGCACGGGCGTCGGTCAGCGGCCCGACCGGCGCTGACGTCGACGCGCGGCAAGGACGCCCCCGAAATTCGGGCGGGCGGGTGGTGGCGGGCCCCGAATTCTCCAAGGGGCGACCTTGACAGTAAACAAAACATCGTCGTTTCATGCGTTGCGGATTATCGCCACCAAACCACGACTGTCTACGAGAACGCGCCCACATCATAGAAAATGAATAGAGAATGTTATCACAGAATCGAGTTTGATGTTCTTCGTTACTGTTTCTATGTATTGATATTATTAGTATTAGAAGTGGAGTCGTTATGGCTAAGTAGCCTTCCGAGAACTGCGACTATGGGGATCTTTACTGTCTTCCTTACTCATTTATAGAAACTCATAAAGGTTATCAATGGCGTTGATAAAACCGACAATCTCCTAAGGAGCCCAGGCAGTTACCTCTTGGATCCATACACTCATATAGTTAAGCTGCCATCAAAGCACTGAGCTCCTACTTCATCGATTCAAACATGATCTGGTAGTGCTAACTCAATGAGGTAGGCAAGAAAAATAGGATCTTTTTAATCTGGGTTCCCGGCCATTCGGGAATCAAAGGAAACTCATTGTCCCAGAACCTCTCTGTGGTATAGGTAAATATACCTATAAGAAGGAGTTTCAGGAGAAAGAGAAAGCCGAGAGGAAAAAACTCTGGCGGAATCTCCCAAGGATCGATCATTCCACTAAGTTCTTTCGAAAATTTGAAACAGCAAGATCCAAAAGATATCTGGATCTTGGTAAGAAATAATTACACCTCCTCACTGGCTTTCTTACAGGACACTGTCGCCTCAGGAAGCACCTGTTGGGGATAGGATTATCGAACACTGACGAGTGTAGGTTCTGTGGTGAGGAGGGAAATCTCCCATTCACCTAGTCACGGAATGCTTTGCCATTGCGAGCCTAAGGAGAGAATACCTTGGGCGAGAAATTTGTGAGAGTTAGGAACTAGCCTCGTTGAAGCCTTCACAGATATTGCACATTTCAAGTTCATAGGATTCTTCATTCTTTCAAAAACACAATGAACTGGCATCCATATTAGAGTCACTTTATTGCCTCTTGCCAGATGCTTTATGGTGTTTTGGCACTCCCAGGTCAGCAGAGACCCCTGGCAGTATGATACACGGTTCCTATGTACGAGTATCATTCATCAATTTCAATTCTCCTTGGACAAAAATTTTTCAAATAACTGAAAGCGGTGATAAGATAACAGCGACTACAATCAAGGATTTATTATATATCACAGATAAGAGGACGTTAAGATTTGTGTATAATATGTAGTCAAAAAGTTCTATGAATATGATATACTACCTAAGAGAACAGGAGTTTCCTCCTTTTCCCTACAGAATCTACCGTCAGTTTCTGTTAATCCAACTCTCATAATATGCTTCCTAAGGCTTAGATCCAAATTGCCGAAGGCACTTTTTGGAAGATTCCTCCAGAGTGTTGTTCTTTCAGTTTTTCCTCCCCAAAAACTCTTTCTTATACATAAAGGTTCTGGGCCAATAAGTGGCGCTTTTGCTTCTTTCTGGCAAGTGTGATAGCCTCATCATTTTTTTTCTGATTGAGGAGATATCGGATAATAATAATTTTATTGGTCCTTTTGGACAGATACATTCATAGGACAAGTCAAAATAACCATATGAAATAGGTTTCTTTACAATCATTTAAGTATTCTTTTACAGTATAGTTGCATTTTTTCAACAATAAGTTCTTGATGTTTCTCTTGAACTCGTTATAATTAAGATTTTTCCATCAGTGTTCTTACCTCACATAATATTTTCATTGTTAGTGTCAAATAACAATAGTCCTGTGACTTATTTAATTAAAATTTGAATTAATATTCTCACTGTATTGAGATATGTTAAATTTTGTCTTTGTTTCAGGTGGGTCTACTCCTCGGTGTCATTCAGTTGAGAGTTTTTCAGGTGAGTGGAAAATTCCGACCAAAAACCGGAAATAATTTCAAAGAAAATTATCATTTCAAACCAAGTCGTACGTAAGTAAAAAAAAAGAACAATTTTATCAGCGATAAGAGGTTCGATGAGCGTTGTTTACAAGTTTGTTTATCAAACAGTGGTTATATAATTGATTTAGTGTGTGCATGCGCGTAAACGCTCAGGGACAGTTTTATCATTAGTAAATAATGTCAGTTGATTGAGTTGGAAAAAGTTTCATTCATATCTTCGAATATGATGCGATGGGTGACGAGGTAGAAGGTGAATAACCTTTTGCATACACCTGAAAAAGTTGAAATTCATTATCTGAACATAATTAATGGCTTTTTCGCATAAAAACGTTCTATTAGAAATACTCGGTTGTATGACGTGAGCAATTTCAGCTTCCATCATCGTTCGTTGTTTATTCCTCAATGATGATTTGCATTTATTCGTGAATTTCATTCTGGAAAAATTCAGTTCATATTATATAGAATATAGTGTGATGCGTTGAGTGTTTACTGCTTATTTAGCCACCTGAGGAACAGCAGCTCTGTATTGCTTTTGCAACATCGAGTAATAGTTTTTTTTTTTTAATTTTTATCTGCTTGCAAAAAATAACACCCACTGTGGTCTATGGACTTGATTCCATACTGCTTTCGTGTGTTTGAAAATTTGAAAACAAAGATGATGGTTTTGATACAAGATTCAAAAAGGTTCTTAGAATCACGGTAGATGTTGTGTACATAAATATACATAAACTGGCCGAAACTTGGTGCTCGTATCGGATTTTTTCAACATTTATCGCAGGATTACGATAAATATCTGCAGATAAATCATCATCAGCTAGCTAATTGTACGTTAAATCTGATTCGCCCATAAGTTTAATACCAGTTGCAAAAGGTTATTTGTTCATTATTTCTCAATTTCAAATGAAATCAATTTAAAATCCCCCTTTCAAGTTTAATTCAACATGAAAATGATAAAAAGAAGAAAAACAGCTTTAAACGGGTTTCAATGTTTTTTTAGCCTATCCACCTTCTGAGGCCGATTATAACAAAAAAAGTCTGATCATATATGTACCTTTTTTCCTATGACTTGTAGCTCAGAACTCCTCGAAGCTTTTAAACCTAACCGAAAGCTAAAAAACCCTTTTTGTATTTTTAAATAGAAAATGAAAGTTTGATTACATCCTACTGAAAACCTTAGTTCTAGCTTTCAGTTTTTTGGGTAACTTGCAGAAACTGAATATTCAGGACAACCAAGTTCGAAAAAATAAAAACTGCAAAATACTTACTGCATAAGAAGATATGAATTTTTCAAACCTAGCTGGCAAAATACATTAAAAACATTCACAAAACCACGAGAACTACAGAAAATCGCATAACGTGCATGGGGTATTTTTGGATAGCCACAGGTCTGAGGAATCTAAAAAATAAATTGACCTCAATCGCCTGGACACCCTGTACATCCGGAAAGGATTCAGTGATGGCTATACAAGGTATACCAAAACGAACAGATTCGCTAGATACTCAGAAATTTGATACATATGTAAATAGAGTGTCATCAATGATTTCCTCTTGTCCCAGTTCTCGATGATCCTTCCTTCCGCTCTTTTCCCTCCTCCTAACACAACAATATCCCATCAATCGTGGGAAATATCGACGCTTAAATATTCCAACAATGCACAATGAGTTAATAAAGCCACTTCCAAGGATTCTCCCGTGCACATAGAGCTAGCAAAGAAGGTTGACAGAAACCGATAGTGCAACTACGTACGGGGTCTGTTCAAAAGAAAAAGTAAATTTTTAATATTCTTGAAATCAAAGTGATTCCCCTATCCCTATAATGCACTTATGCCAGCGCTTCTCCTAATCATCGAAGAACTTCTGAAATGCGCTTTTCATCAATTGTGGCAAAACTCTTTCCTTTCATTAGAGTAATCAGTTTTGGAAATAGAAAAAAGCCACGAGGAAACAAACAAATTTAGTGAAAACGGTGGTTGATTCATTATTACGATGTTGTTTTGACCAGAAACATGAACAAGTATTGATGTGTAAGCTTGTGCATTATCTTCATTTTCGCTGCTACACGGTTTATGTTCAAAACATTCGAGAAAATTGCAAATTTTTGTCACTGTTTCGATGTTTTCTCCACTTGTTTACGTTGTTGAAACTTCAGTACGCTTATTGATACAGAGTGAACTCATCTAATGCCACGGTCAACATTTAAAAGCCTTGGAGCACTTTATTCCATGTTCAGTGCCAAATTTAATATACCCATTTTCAGAAGTCAGAAATCGAATAACACACAAAAACGTTACTTAACTTTTCAGTTGTCAACAACAAACTACTAATCCAAATTGACTGAAAAGGCCAACATATTATTGTAGATATAGTATGTGTACCAACATAACAAAAAATGAATTCGATAATCGTATAAGGTAGTCCAACGATATGTTATGATCAGCTCGATATAGCTGCTGGGAGCAAAGGGTAAAAATTAATGAATTTGGTAGTGATTTTTTATTGTATTCTTATTATTTTTACAATTTTTTATTCTATTCATATAATTTTTACAATTTTTTGATGCCATCATATCGTTGCTTGTTGCGTGATCAATTTTGGAAACAGCAGATCGTTAAATAGTTTTATAGCTGCTCCCAGCAGCCATCTTGAAAATTGTGTAAGAGCTGCTCTATAGGCCCTTCCTCTTTGACGCTGCATCACTTGCAAACTGATGCAAAATCAGTTGTTGTGTGTTCCATTTGACATTGTTGTGATTTTGAACTGATGCGCATCACTTCCAACTGATGTTGCTTTTTAACAAAATCAGTTTAATTTCCGCAATCACTCATCAGTTCATCATAACGAAAACAACCTAGCATTTTGGTAAAAGTTTACAATTTACTTCTAAACGTAACAGAAAGGGAATTATTATCCTCGGTTTTCATTGCTAGTACTTAATAATTCATATCACTTAAGAATTTCCTTCCGAACTATAGTCGATAAGTGAATAACAGCCAGTATACGCGAGTCGCATACTATACTTTATGCACGACTACTAAATACCTATATTTTTTGAAAATTTTAACATTTGGCGACCGCGACAAGACCCTTCTATGACAAGCCTGGAAAAAGTTAAGTAGAAACATGAGAAGTTTGGGGAACTGATCATTGTATATTTTGTAATAAAAAAAGCTTTAATTGATATAGGTAATGAAAGTAGATTTGGCCTCGATTGGCAAGGTATGCCCATATTTGTCAGTTGGAGTACTTTAGAATACTGAAGAAATAGCAATTTAAAGAATATTATATCAAAGCTAAATCCATGAAGCATCTGACAGCAGTGAATTATATCATTATTCCCTTGTAATTAATGAGTATTATTAAGGTCGAGCACAGATACGTACAATGGACGGATTTTATAATAGTCGTGGATAAAAGTCATGTTCTATTAGTCAAAATTACTTTCACTGAAGTGATTTAGTAAATTATTCAGGCAAATAGAAAGCTAGGTATGTAAAAAAAATTCGAAATTCGCCTTTTCTATTGAACAGACCTCGTAGGTCGCGAAGAAGGTTTACAGAAACCGATAGTGCAACAATATACAATGTGACTAGATAGTAATCGGCAAGACACACATTTGTAGAAGGGCATTGACATTCCGCGTGTCGTGCAGCAGCGGTCTCAGAAGTCCCTTGCCGTTTCATTCAGGCCGTGAAGGTTCGAGTTACGTACACCGAAGCAGATTAGAACCTGTGCAGGGAACGTTCAACTATGCACTAAAAATAGTTATCGCAGGTTGGGTTTCTACATACGGCGACACTGAATCTTCCCGGGTTGAAGGTTTACGATAAAATAATGCAGGTCGTCGCTTTCCCGCTTATGTCACGTTTAGTTATTTGCGGAAGTCTTAAATTCTCAGTTTCAAGATGATTCGTTATAATTTAATGGTTGCATTAACGTTATATTGTCAGTTTGCAAGAAAGTCCGTTATAATTTAATGCGTTGTATTTGATCAACATTTCGATATTTTGGGAGCTTATACCTCAAAAACGTCTAAATTGGTACAAATTCACACAGTTTTGATTCCCCAGATCATTTTATGAAAAAAAGTTCCCTAATGAAGGCCCAGGAGTGTTTCCGAGGTAATATAAAGGGTATTTAAGTTTTACATAAAAACTAACTTTGAAAGGGGGTACGCCACTGAGACATTTTGAACTAAAAATTATTTTTGAATTTTTCGGTCAGTTTCTCTTCCCTTTTTTCGTATGGTTCGCTGTTTTCATGTAAAAACATAGAACATCTTCAAGCATATTTAAGATCACTTTAACTCTTTATGTTGTGAAATTGCTTCGTTAAGTTGTTTCATTTTTAACATAAAAACAGCGCTCCAAACGAAAAAAAAGTTTTCCTACAAATTGAAAACAGAATTCCAAAATAATTGTTAGTTTCAAATATGTCAGAAATTTTTTCCTACAAATTAACGAAAAATTCCAAAGTAATTGTCATTTTGAAATTTCTCACTTATCAGTTAGTTTTTTGAGTGAAATTTTATAGCCTTCATCTTGAAAAATGCATTACCGAACCCACATCTATGGAAACTTTTTCATATAATGGTCTGAGGAATCACCCCCTTAAACCTTTCGCATCAAATCAGAAACACCCGGTATAGTGAACTGATATCATTCTTATCGAAAAAGTTATTTTTTGTCTATACAATGTTCTAAAGAAACCTGTAGGTTTCTGGTTTTTCAAATTCAATAACCGATGTTAACGGCGTATATACATGATGTTTAAAAAAGGTGATCCCCTCTCTAGGGTAGATAGAAAACCGAAAAATAATTGGAGTTTGTTCAGTAGAAAAATTTTCGTTGCACCACCGGTATTCAAGATAGAGAGCGATTCCTACCACTAGTATTGATCATAAGTTTTTAAATATTAGATTTATTGAGCAAATATTTCATCATTCAATTTTACACCTAGAAGGTACTTTTGAAAAAACTCGATAATGCCTACCGTTTGCGAAATATTTTGAAAATTGCTTTAATGACCTCATAGCTGACTCCTAACCTTTACAAGCATCGGGTGTTACTCATAATTTTCAAATCAAAATGTTTCGCAAACGGTACACATTATCGAGTTTATTCAAGAGTGCCTTTTGATGTGAAATAAAATGATGTTTAAGTTCACTTGAAATTTCGCACAATAAATCTAATATTCAAAACCTTCTATTCAAAACTAGTTGGTACGAACCGTGTAAATAGCGCCCTCTATCTTTAATACGGATGGCGGACCGAAGATTTTTCACTAAACAATTCCCATTATTTTTCGATTTTCTATCTATCCTAGAGAGGGATCGCATTTTGTTCAAATACCCTGTACCGAAAACCGTTGTCTGAACAGCCCCAAATTTTATTGCGAATCGTGACGTCTGTGGACCGAATAGACAATATTATTGACCCAGTGCCACAGAGAACCATAGTGCGTAATTTAAAAATTCATCAGTACAATTCCTGTTTCCCTGTCGATTCTATTTTCATTTAAACGGCCGATTTGCATTGAATGTCGGCGAAAGTTCGGACACGTGCGTGGTTATTACGTGTTTATCGGGCACTGAATATGCATAAGAACGTGGTCGCCGAATCTGTACGTCCGTTTTCCCGTTCCTCCTGGCCCACACCGCGATTTCATTCATGCCTTTCACACCTACGTCACCTCAATAAGCGTTTAAAGTTCATTCAAGAAACGGCTCACACGGTATCTCACTCCTTAGGCCTCAGGCAACAGGAAGAGGTTGCATAACAAATAACAACGAACTGCAAGGGAATTGAGTCACTTAGTATCATAATTACGAGTTTTTGCATCCAACGGAATAAGCTATTTATTGCCACTTTTATAAGCGCAGTACATTGAATTACAGTCGGCTCTCGATAATTTGAAACTCAAGGGACCAACGAAAAAGTTCAAATTACCGAGAGTTCAAAATAAAAAGAGTTCAAATAAACAAGAGGGAGTAAGGATGAAATTCAATTAAACAAGAGTTTGATCAGAAGTACATAGGTACTAATGATATTGTATATGCGATTATGTATTATATTCTACATACATGATCTTTATGTGTATATGATAACATGAGTATTTCATTTCGAAAAGTACGCAATTTTCATTTGAGTTAGTGACTTCCATCTAGCCTAGCATTGTCCAGGGTGTTTTCTATAAGTTGAGAGCTGAGAAGAATTAATCGTTTGTTTCTGCACTGAGGGCAGAAACCGAGAGCCTGAGCGAAAGACTTTTTCCTCCAGGCGAGGAAATTCAGCTTGACGAAGCCTTTTCTTCCTATACTGTAGACACTTCCAGTGATTCGTTTCTTATTCTTTAAAATCACGGACAATGTAGATGGTAGAATATCGAACTATTTCGCAACATCTTTTTCCAATGTGCCATTTTCCACCGCTTCGATAACACGTCTTTTCTCATTGAAAGACCTATATTCTTTCTTTCACTCATTTTTAATTCAAAAACTGGTTTTAGTTCAACGCAATTCTAAGGAAGACTGAGCAAACTCAATTAAGACAAGTGCAAGATGAAACGGATCACAGAAGAGTGGGGACTTCAAATTATAGAGTGTTCGGGTGATTTGACTTCAAATTAAAGAGTGTTATTGAGCAAGATGTCACAGCTACAACTTCAAATTATCGAGGGGGTCAGAACACGTTGATTTTTTTCAAATTATCAAGTGTTATTCAAGGAACTGAAAAGAACTTCAAATTATCCAGTGTCAAATTATCGAGAGTCTACTGTATATTGAATTTTCGCTACAAGTAGTCAGTGATCACAATATGCTTCAAGTTTCAAATATGCATTCGATAGGCATTTGTAGTATGTTGAAATATAAGATTTATTACTGTGACAGTAGCAGTGTTAAATATAGGGTGTTCCATAATTAATGCGACAAACTTCAAGAGATGATTGCTCGAATGAAATTACATTAGGTTTTTCTATTACCTCAGAGTTCTATATGGGATTTGAGATTAATACCAAATATATAAATGCAGAATCTCAGCATAATCGGACTTATATACTGGAAATTATTCAAAAAATGAAATATATAAAAAATAAATAAATACAAAAATTAATTGTATGGTTCTGATGTTGCGATCCTCTTGAAATTTTGCATGAACATTCTGTATATCAGTTTTGATTCACAAAATAAATTTCACTCTAATCGGTTATCCTGTTATGGAAATATAAAGATCCGTCTTTTCAATATTTCAATTGAATTTTCTATGGTTCTGTTAACACTATGACCACAAAATTTTGCATAAACATTCAGTGTATCATTTTTGTTCATAAAATAAATTTCATCCGAATCGGATATTTTTTTCCATGGAAATATGAAGTTTCTTCTTTTCAATATTCCAATTGAATTTTCTATGGTTCTGTGAACACTATGGCCACAAAATTCTGCATGAAGCTTATTATGACCATCTTGAATATGACTTTCGTTTTGTCTGAGATATTGAGGAACCAAAATTTTGAACGGCCATAACCGAGCGTTCAAAAAACGGATTATCGCCATGATTTTCTGAGGGTCCATTATTTCTATAATATTTTTTTCTGGAAATCACTGAAAATGTTCAGAGTTGATTCATGTTCCAGATTGATCATTCCCTCGATTTTTGTCGAAATTTCAGCCTAAGCGGTTCGGAATATCGAATTGAAAATACGAGTTGAAAGGTATAATTGAAATAACTGTCTCAAAAAAAATTAAACGTGGACCGACCGTTTTAAACAGCGGTTTATCAAGTCCCTAATCACAATCTTCCAATTAATTTCGCGGACGCGAGTTATAATTGAAAAATGAAAAACTCGCCGAGTAAATGAATTCCGCGGCACCGCGTGAAAGTCGCCCTCCTGGACGCCGAATTAAGAAATTTATCAGCGCATGGACCTCTCACCGGATTCCGCCTCTCAAAACCGCTCAGAATTTCGGAACCAACCGGTCCGAGATATCTGAGCGCAAAAACCGATCGAAGAGGGCGCATTAAAGATGCATTGCTCCGATAATTAGCCGAAATTAAACGAAAAAACGTGGTATAATGACAGTTCGCATCGGTCCGGTTACGCCCCGCTATGGAAACAATAATTTTAACGAGGTCCGTATGCGAACGAAGAAGAAGAAGAACCTGCCCCCCTCGATGATTGACCGATAGGCGAGCGGTCGCAACAGGAGCGCAAATATGCCGGCGCGGGCAAAAAACCGCTTTTCGGTTCGGGGAACCTCGAATTCGCGAAGTTAATTGGCGACAATCGAAATGCGTCCGTTTTTTTGGAAGCATCGATTTTTTTTGTCGATGCATGCGGTATAATGCGACATGTTACGTTGTTAGGCAGCCAAAAAGTCGAGTTCGTTATTAACGTCATCCATAATCCATATCGAAAGTTCCCTTTATATTAGGGTTATTCGTTTTGTTCGAAAGTTGCTCTGAAGCATCTCAGGAGCTCGAAGTACTGGACTTTGTGCTCCTTCGTTTTGTTCGGCGGTCGAAGCGCCTGAGTTTGACATTAAGCCTTTTCGTAAACTTACTCGAGTTAACTCGATCCCTGTCTGAACATCCAACCCGTGTTCGGAAAGTACGGTGCTATCAACTCGATGACTGACCCAGGTTGATCTATCGTTACTCACACAAGAGCAGGGTCGTACAGCCACCTCATCTTTTCTTAGTAATTCCATATATTCTATTCCTAAAAATTATGCAAAGAGAAGAGAATTTGGCTCAATGTAAAATTTGTGGTTCTATGACCCAAGAAAATAGTGTAAAACAACTTCTTCGTATGCAGATCTTTCTGCGCTAAGCTACAGACTTCTTCACTTCTTCAACATAGTTACTTAAGGATAATATTAACCATGGACGGCACACCAGAAATTATAAGAAAGATTTCACAAAAGCCTAAAAATGCAAGCAAAGCTAGAGACAATCCGAAAATAACTGGAACTGAATAAACAAATTCTTCACTTCTTTTACATAGGTACTCAAAAATAACATTAAACATGGAAGGACACAACAGAAATTATAAGAAGAATTGTACAAAAGCCAATAAATGCAAGCAAAGCTTGAGACAATCCGAAAATAAACTGGAACTAAAAAAATAAATCCATAAAATATTTGGTTATGTTATTGATGCGACTGTCACTTCAAATTCTAAACCTGATGTGTTCGTAAACTAAGAACCCGGGTCCGTGATCCGAGTAAATCCGTCACATGACCCAATGGATCCAGTTAGTAACCCTGAGTAAGTTTCCGAAAACTCCTATTGTAGCTAGAAAACAGAACAGCAGAAACCGAAAAACGACGAAAAAGTAATATAATTATCACTTCTTCGTCCGAAATGACATTACACTTTTCCTTAAAATTCCTTCGATATTTGAAAAGACTGCTCTACAATCAGGATAGTTCATTAAACCAGGTCTGTGTATCCAAGTGATGATCTTTCAGAACCTAAGATGTTCAAGGAACTATCAACAGACTCATATACCTGGTAACCATCTCCCATAGATTCAATCAGCGGTACCTATATCGCCATTAGTATTAAATTCAATTTCAGAATAATGATCAAAAACTTGCGACAAACTTATGTCATAATGATAGAAAAGCAAAGGACCATACGACTATAGCCCTTCATAGGGAACTACAGAAGATTGAGTAATTGTGACATCAAAGTTAAAATCTAGTGTTTTCATTCAGGTTGAAAAATTCAGAATATCTGTGATTGAGGTTGAAAGTATTCGCTTTCTGGGCGATTATGACAATTTAGATTCAAAATCTGCGTCGTGAAACTGCCGAAAAAATCAATATTCTTTTTAATCAAGGGTGACCGGAGATGTCCCCATAAAATTACACGGTTTCATACCTTCGGGGCTAGACAATTCCCCCTCTTGTAAACTAATTAAAAGTCAGAGAACCCGGATTTATTCGATTTTCACACGAGTCCGCCGATTTCAAAAAATAAACATCTGTCGAACTAGGCTAATCCCGACCTCAATCCCCTTCGAATAGGCAAGAAAACGTCAACAAAAGACCATCGTATTGGGGTTCTCGAAGTTCAATACGGGGTAAAGGTGGGCACCATTGACACATAATAATGGGTATGGCGAACAAATTGTAACGTTTTTTATACTCGTACGCCCTTCCTGCTTAAGCGTGATGTTATGAAAAAACCAACGCGTAGAAGCGTACACTGCGGAAGTATCGGGTGGTGATGATGCACTAGTTCAGGTGGTGGTTTGGTTTTTCTGAAGGTACAGGTAGTATGAGTTGTTCTCACGATGTAAACGAAGCTTTTTTGATCATTTATGCTTGAAATGATAAAAAATTCTTATACAGAGGTTTCAGAATAAGAAGAAGAGGTTTAACGCGTAACATCGCCATGAATATCAAAATAGTGAAAGCAAAGAATAAAATTAATTGATTGAAATCAACCAATATTAAACTCATACTTCAGAGCACCTATGGTTGACCACTTCGTCCGTATTAGCACTCATCAGCACAGGATAGCTCTCAATGATACAAGCTGTAAGTTCCAAGAAATACATTTGGTCATTTAGAGCTATCCTGTGCTGATGAGTCCTTATAAGGACGAAGAGGCCATCTATAGGTGCTCTGTTTGATACCACTTCCTTGCATTTTGTCTTGAACGAGGGCGATATCAGCTCCAAAGTATGAGTTTAATATTGGTCGATTTCAAACGATTAATATTATTCTCTGCTTTCACTGTTTTGATATTCATGGCGATGTTACACGTTTAACTTCTTCTTATTATTTTGTACGATGTCAACTGACGTTACCCTTAGCGCACCGCGTCGTGGACTGAAGACGTAAAATTTGCGAAATGCAAGAAAGCTTCGGTCAATGCGACAAATGGTAAACATCTCGCTACTTCGTTCAAGGTTCATGCTATGGAAGAAGGTTTTCGTATGGAACTAGAGATGGCGTCTTCGGTATATTTATACCTTAAAGAAGATGCCATTTCGCTGTAAGTTCCAAGAAATACTTTGTATCCTGTGCTGATGAGTCCTAATAAGGACGAAATGGCCATCCATAGGTGCTCTGTTTGATACCACTTCCTTGCATTTTGTCTTGAACGAGGACGAGATTAGCTCCAAAGTATGAGTTCAATATTGGTTGATTTCAATCGATTAATATTATTCTCTGCTTTCACATATTTTTAAGAATAAGGTACTCTAAATTCGGGATCTTATGTCTAAAAACCAAATTAGGAGCAACATTCTTGGAGAGGTCTCTTTTCGCAAGAGAACAATCCCTACATTCAGACTTTTTTCGTACCAATCCGAAAATTCTCTAAATCTCCGCTCTCTTGTTTTCCACCCTTAACTCCTGTTTTGGTTTAATAAAGCCAAAAGAACCCTCCGGTCTCGGGTGAGTTATCGCGGCCCAAGTCACGATTGAGTGCTGCCGCGGGCAGTAATTTTTGTATATTCCGCCTGAAATTGGGGCATAAATTGTGCGGTTTCCCAGCGTTCCCCTTCGCTCTCTCGGACCTCTCCCGACGCTCCGCCCCTGATCATCGTCCCATTTCGCTAAAACGTCTCGAAAACAATGTTGTCGGCGCCTTAACGTCCTCTGTTGACGCGATCAGATTTACGTCCACACCGTTAAAATCTCCCCGTACTTCCTGAGGGATTAATGAAATTCCCATTCGCATAAAACGTTTTATAGTGCGTTTTATGCGCGTCGCGACGACGGTAGACGCAAACAGTCCGCCGCTAATTCGCTTTGAAGTCGCCGTAAAGCGTCGGTGCGTTTACTTTTAAAGCGCCGTGGGTGTGAGATTGGAAAATCGCTATGGAATACGTAAAATTTCGTAACGGCTGTAAATGGCGTTTCGGAATGGGAGTACGTGTCCAATTTCCTGATTGTGGCCAGAACTGATTGTTGGGGACGCTGAAGTGGTGATATCTTCAGTTGCAGACGCGAATAAGATCTCTTTTGAATGGTGCGGCTTCCTTTCATTTTTTGGCGAAGATGAAAGAGGCCGCTTTTTTCAATGAGGTCCGGCCCCCAAAGAAAGAAATCAGAAGGTGTTAAGTCACACGACCTGGATCCGTCTTGTTGAATCTACATATCCTCCAGATTTTCAATAACAGCAGAAAAAATTCTCGTTCTCCATTGACTGTTACTTTTCGACCATTATCTTCAAAGAAATATGGAACAATCATTACACTAGCACACTAGCGTGTAAAGAAAATTCACTTTCAAATTTGTCTACAATACGACGAATTGTAAGTTTATTAACTGAAAAATAGGCGTCCATCCACAATTGAGCACTGATTTCGTTAAAATAATTTTACAATTGCTAAACTTTTTAGTATTTCCATGGTTCGGTGACATAAATCTACTGAACACAATTGACATGAGAAATGTCAAAGAATATTACGCTGTGTTGGTATATTGGGAAACCCTCTAGAAAATCAAAATTATGTTAGGTTAGATACCGTTTGTAGAACGGTTACTCGCAGAAAAATGGCCTAAAATGGTTAGGAATCTAGTTTGACTATGACAGATTTGACTTATCAAATGTTAGTTGTAACCTGTCAGGTTAGTGATCTGGGAAACAATACAGCTTAACAAATGAGGGTTTCCTTATGTTCAAACTTTGAGGGAAAGAACGAGAAATTGATTCTGAAGAATACTAATAATTACAGGAGTTTAAACGCTTCTTGGCACGAAAGCTAACCCGCGAAAGGCCGTATAGTGTCAGCCAGGCAGTCTAAACTTAGACGGTCCAAAGTTTCGACTTTCCCGACATCGAATTGAGCAACTATAAACGCGTCTTTTCGAACGGGGCACGAAGAAAACGGACCGGTCTAATTGAAGAAGAAGAATGATGTATGCTTCTTCCTCTCCATCGCAGTTGAAGCTCTCACATCCGCGTTACTGTAGTTTGAGAACCTGCGAGGAATGTGACCTTTCGAAATATCGATACATTCTTCGGTATGCAATCTCCACTTCTGATCTAGATAGACCGCTTAATTGACGATATATATAATATTATTAAAAAGGATCACGCCCACCTGGTCGTGCCACGCCCGAGCAAGAAACAAGTAGAAATTCAATAAGCAACAATGGGAGCAACGAAAAAAAGTTTAATTCAGGTCGATCAACTCGGCGGACAGGCTATTCTAAATCGTTCCCTGACAACTAGCTAAACGAATGATACTAGTTTCTGAGGTTTTTTTCCCGTTGATGACCGTTTCGAACGATTATGAGCGTGATCGGTCGACTTCGTATGCAAATTCTCGATAAGGACCATCGATCTTTAAAGCGTAATTGCTTAATTACGTCATATTTTATTCGATGCTCGAACTATATTTGTTGAGGTTAATCTCTACAACATTTCGTCTCTGATGGCGCAGCTGAATCAAGTGAAACCTACCACAAGCACGCCCTCTGAAAGTGATCACCAAAGAAGGATAATAATTATTAGTTTCTCAGAGTAAAAATTCAACCTAGTGATGCCTTCATGCATTTGTCGACGCAGCCAAGTAGAATCTGTTTATGAACGCGAACAACATTCGGCGTTGCGAACTTGTGCCTTATCTTTATTCCGTATTGGGTCAATTGTTCAACGGCTCCCCTACTGTGGTACTAACAGCTACAGTCTGCTATAGACAATTCTGTCAGCTTGGCAACATCGTTCTGTTACTGTTTAGTTAATTGATGCGTCCTTTTTACATTTTCGTTTCGAGTTGACGTTCAAAAACTGAATTATTTTACTGATTTGGTGGCAGTTTATTGTTGCTTGAAGGTATTCCGGTAATTATAGCTTTAGCAAAATTACAAAAATGTTCTATTATATTCAGAAATTGTAGAAATGAAAATCTAACCTATTGTTTACTTCACCCCAGTTCGGCAGTAGAGTGCTTTCCATCTCACTCTAGATCTAAAGCTTGGTTGATTACAATGCAGTACTATTCACGCGTAGAGGCATATCTATGTACTTCTCACTCTGAGGATAGAACCACAGTTCGTAATTCGTATTTATGAATTTACGTATTTTTATCAGAAAAAACATTCCCTTTCTGTCTTCAAATTCTAATCAATCACACTGAACCGCCGAAGTTCTTATTTGATAAAATTAATAAATATTAGTATTATGCAGATCGCTGGTATCGGTACCAATTTGATCATCCTCGGTTCATATCAACACCCCAATTAGCAAAACCACACCTGCCATTTAATATGCCATTCGACCTCGCACAAGAAAAGACAGTTGACCATAATCACTCACACTCAAAAATCAGCCTTAGTGAAAACGACCTACTCTCGAATCTATTTTGTAAGTCAATGAGCATCTAAAGCAGTAGAATTAACTACGAATTCGACGTCCTATAATATATGTAATTACTGCGAAATTATAAACGCTGTGTCTAGAATCCCTGTACCTATCGGTAACACATTTTTTACCGGTAGTTTTGATGACGAAACTCAAATGTTTCGTTCAGACCTCTGAAATAATAAAAAATATTTTTTTGAGTTCAAGAGTCAAAATAATTAAATTATTGGTATGTCCACACATTCTAGACGAATTTACAAAAAAAATTCAGTGAAACTCTGGGACTCGAACCGACGTAGGTATTAAATAGGGAAACGAGACTGTTCTAAGGATATTAATATTCGTTGCCAGGCAACGGTAGTTCGTAGTTCATAGAGTTTCACTGGTATTCGAATTTCACTGAATATAATTTAGCTACTAGTCAAACTCTATGATCTACGAACTACCGTTGCCTGGCAACGAATATTAATATCCTTATAACAGTCTCGTTTCCCTATTTAATACCTACGTCGGTTCGAGTCCCAACTAAGTTTCACTGAATTTTTCCTTTTAAATTCATCTAGAATGTTTGGACATACCAATAATTTAATCATGTGGAGTCTAGAACTCAAAACAATTTTTTTTATTATTTCAGAGGTCTGAACGAAACATTTGAATGACTGTAGTAACGAAACCGTTTGATATTTTTCATATTCGTGATTGATGATTAAAGAAGTACAATGGTACAAAATTTCATCCATTTCAGATGAAATTATTTTATCGCTAGACATATAAAAAAATTGTATAACGTTTTTAGATGTCCATTATTTATGGAATGATTTTTTCTGTAAATCACAAGAAATTCCCATTGGAACTAGTAAATGTAGATCAATACAACACGTGACGCCTACCTAAACACTATAATAAACGAAATTATGACCACTGCGCCGAAACTCACTAATAGACATTAGAAGATATAGGTCGATAAAACGTATCGGTGAAAAACCATTCCTCATGTTTACGACGTAAATGTCGTCAAGGGCAGTTCGTTAAACGAAAACGAGCCGAGAACCACTTTATGCGGTGTCATAATTCCTCCTCGAATCAAACATCGCATTGAAGAAGTCGTAAAAGTCGTCCTACAGAAAGCACACCAATTAATATCTCATTGAAACCTAATATGGGGGAGATAATGGGAATCGTTTTCAATGAGGGGTGAAACTCTGTACCCGTATGGTCTTTGGCGTTATTGCTTCATCCCGGTGCGTCGGTCCTAGGGCACTTTGCCCTGTGTTGTTCAACCCCTACTTATGTGGGGCCTCGGTTCTCGGAAAAGATGTCAGATCCGAAGTTTCTATGGAATCCCATTATTTATGTAGCCGAAATATCGGCGTTCCTTTCATCTATTTTGATTTATGAAAAAGGTGGTTGGTACATGGGGGCCCAGGAAGTACGTTGCCAATTGTTAAATGAGATTTATGCGGTCAGCAAGATGTTCCTACGGTCATTGAAAAGCAGTAGATGTCTACGTTATTGTTGCTCTATAACGATTTTAGTTTATGTGGGGTAGTGAGGTTATTGTAGTCGGGGCTCACAATTATTATGTTTTGTTTGTTTACGGCTTTAATCTCGTAGCGTACAATGTGAATGCTGACTGCGAATTTCACACATAATCCTTGAATGATTGCATCGAATCATAGGTTATAAACATCATACAGGGAATGAAAAAGATTAACGCCTTTCGATATTCACGAAAGCTATTATATCTTATTTATTTTCAAATCGCATGAATTTTTCAAAAGTCTGAACTGGAATTCAATATTTTGGGAGCTTATTCCGTCATAAGGCATTTTCGGATACTTACTCGGGTTAACTCGATCCTTGATCTTAGCGTTCGTTTACCTAACCCGAACACCTAACCCGTGTTCGGAAAGTAGGGTGCTCTAACTCGATCACTGACTCAGGTTGATCTATCGTAAAAAGTTGCGAATAAGTCTTCTACTCTTTTCGTAGTAATTTCCTATATTCTATTCCTAAAAATTATTGAAAGAGAAGAGAATTTAGCTCAATATAAAATGTGTGGTTCCATGAGTCGAGAAAATAATGTGAAACATTTGAAGGGTCAGGGGGAAAAACCGCGGAAGTCCAACCAAGTCCATTTAGAGAAAAATGAAATTTAAAGTTCTCTTTCGTATATTTAGTTCTACGAATGTAAAAATGAATTTTTGAAAACATTTTCCTTAACCCATATATTTGTTCATCTCTGTTTAAAATTTCATGACCAAACTATATTCTTAGTATCTTCAAACTAACTAAATGTTCAAAAACTGCTCATTGTTGGGGGAAGGACCACAGTTGTCCACTGCTCATTTTTGTTTATGACAAAAATAGTTTTAGTTTTTTTGGCTGAGCAGACTTATACAATCAACAATGGCATCATGTACCTACATCATTATTTATTTTGTGGGGTCGATTGTTATGTTTTCCCCGTCGATCTTTTGGGGCAGTTCCAGTGTTTATCGAACTGTTTTTAATGAATCGAACTCGAGCTTCATTAATGCCATCAATTGACTGAAAAGCCTTAAAAAAAACTTTAAAACCATTGAATGATTATTATTTTCATCTTTCATTATGACTCTATAAGTAACGAAGACTTATTTGGTACCGATACCTCAGAATTCGTTCTGGGACGACGTCTTTGAATTGTTATGACAGTAATAATCTCTGAACGACATATTATTGAAATTAGATAATATAACATTTCTAGCAGATCAAGGAACATTTTCATAACATCTGAATCGTTCACAGAAACAGTCTTCACCTGACTCGTGACTTGAAAGCCTGAGTTCTCTCATAACGTCACTCATTCTTCCATGTCTTTTTCTCTTCTTTTTTTGACGCTTATATTCGTCCTCACTTGAACTAAAGTCACTATTCATTTTATTATTCAAGCATAAATTCACTTCTAATATGCAACACGCCTTTATAAGAAAGTAATATGAACTGAAAGCCGGTACCATACCTAACCTAACCTTCTCAGTGGGAGAAGTGGACTTCTGTTAGTCTTTCCCCAACGCGAGGGACTTCAGCTGTTTTTCCCCCATATACCGATTTCAAATGGTCGAGTTTGTGTGGACTATCGTTCTCAATCCCGATTATGATATATACAGAATGGAAGTAAACTTTCTATACTAGCAGATGGCACCATCTGTTGAAAAATTTAAAAAAGTGGACTTCCGCTGTTTTTCCCCCTGACCCTTCATTTTCTTCATAACTTTGTATGCAGATCTTTCTGCGCTTAAGCTAAAGCCTTCTTTACTCCTTTATTATAGGTGCTCAAAGTAAACATTGAACATGCGAGGGCATACCAGAATAAGAAAGATTTTACAGGAGCCAATAAATCCAAGCAATGCTAGAGACAATCAGTAAATAAACTGTAACTGAAGAAATAAATTCACTACTTCTTGAACATAGGCATTCAAAAATAACATTAAACATGGAAGGGCACACCAGAAATTATAAGAAATATTTTACAAAAGCCAATAAATGCAAGCAAAACTAAAAATTAAAAAAAATAAATCCATAAAATATTTGGTTATGTTATTGATACGACTGTCACTTCAAATCCTAAACCTGTAAATGTGTTCGTAAACCAAATTTTCTTCTCCCCTTCCATTTGGTTTGTAATCTTGCAATCACATCTGAAAAAATAAAACAAAGAAACAGAAAGACGAGAAAGTAAAATAAATATAACTTCAGTGCCGCAAATTACAGTCACTTTCAAACTTCTTCTTGAAATTTCATTGATATTTGAAAAAAGCTACCCTGAAGCTAAGTTATGATCTTTTAAAATCTCAGATGTTCAACTAATGTTCCTATAAATTTGAACAGACTTATTTCGCCCTTAATATAAAATTCCCTTTCAGAATAATGATAAATAAACTTGGGGCGAACAATTAATTAACAATGTCAACAATGTGCCTATTGTAGATACGATAGACGCAAGCTGAGTAAGATTAAGAAGCAGCAACTTCCTTCAATCTTCGTCAAAAGATGAAAAGAAGTCGTAACCTATTAATGAAGTTCATTCGGCGTCCATCGTTTTCTAGACGCAGCCTAAAACGCAATTCATGTTCCTGTGTGAAAATCTTCCCAGCTCTGATAGCCTATCGACGAGGGGTGACCAAATCCGCCGTTAGGCTCGGACTTCCCAAAAACCTTGATCTATTTCCCACATTATCTGTAACTCGGAATAGCATTGTGTCGGAAGTGACCTCATAGGCAATACAACGGGTCTGTTATATCATTCCGACGTACGAGTATACAGAGCTAAGCGTACATCTATTTATCAATCTCGATTCAAGGAAGGGAACCACGATTTACGATAAGATAAAGTTCGCTGATCATGTAGGAGAGATGAGTTAACCACGTGGGTGTAACTGGTCTACCGGATGATTGATCTTGTGCTCGGTACCGTTAAAGAATCGTTCGCGATGCGTATCGGTCTTGAATGGGTGTGACGACAATATCTGATCAATTTTCAAGAAGAGAATTTCTCGCAAAAAGGGCTATAATGAAAGAATACCTTCTGGGATTGATGCTACTATGCATATCGACGTATGGCAAAAGCCAAGATGGCTGAAAACTATATACGTAAAATTTTGAATTGTTTCCAGTGAGGAAACACCCGATGTCTTTCATCTGAAGGCATGATGAAAATGCTCTCATATTTTCAAAATTTATCAGTTCCTCTGTTTGTTTCTTTTCAGTTTGAATGAGTTTGTAATTTGCGGCACAGATGTGATATTTATGTTACTTATTACATTCTGGTGGTTTTTCTGTTTCTTTGTTTTGTTTTTTGTGATTCTAAAGGCCCTTTCTATTTGAAGCCGCATCACTTCCAAACTGATGCAAAATCAGTTGATGCGCGTTCTATTTGATAATATTGTGATTTTGATTTGATGTGCATCACTTCCAACTGATGTTGTTCATCAAAACAATAACATAACCTAACATTTTGGTGAAAGTTCACAATTTACTTCTAAATATAACAGAAAGTGAATTATTATCCTCGGTTTTCATTCCTAGTAATGAGTAATTCATATTACTTTTAGAATTTCCTTCCGAACTCGTCGATATTCCTATTTGGTACTCTGATTTCCAGAGCCGGACCGTGGGCGTGGCGAGAGAGGCATTTGCCACGGGCGCAAAATGTGAAACAACAATTTTTTTATCGTTTCTGTTCATTTTGTTGATTGAGTTCTTGTTCATTACTTTTTAAGAAAACCCCTAGCTGAAAAGTTTCTTTCCATTTGTTATGTTTTTTGGGGTGCTGAATTCGAATCTGAGGTTTGCTAACAAAATTTCGTGTCGGAACATAGAAACAAAACAAAAATAAATGAAAAATCTCATTCTTGGTCAGTTTTTTGCTTAAAACTCGGAAACTATCAACTTTTCGTGAAAAACCTTTCCATACAAAATGAAAGTACATAAACTTCCTACAAATTGTTTTACCACAGTTTGATCTGCGACAACCTGTTCTGGCTCAACTAAATGAGGTATTTTCTGTGACTCAATAAATGAAGAAAAAATTGAATTCTATGGTTCCAGTGATGCGATCCTCTTAAATTTTGCATGAGTATTCAGTATATCAGTCTCGATTCACAAAAAAAATTCACTCGAATCGGATATCTTGTTATAGAAATATAAAGATTCTTCCTTTAATATTCCCATTAAATTGAATATCTCAGACGAAACGAAACCAATCGAAATGAAATGTTTCGGCCAAATGCAAGATGCTCGTAATAAGCCTTATGCAAAATTGTGTGACCATAGTGTGAACAGAACCATAGAAAATTTGGTTCAATGAAAAGACTATGAATATTTCAGCTTATTCTTTGAACAAATTCAAACATACAAGTACTACACTTACACGGCGGCACAGATGTAAGTAAATCTTAAGCTCCTCCTTCTCCAGAGAACATTTGTTAGTTGTCGTTCATATTCGTACGCCACCGAAACGTGTCGAAGGTTTATTGGACAAGTAAAGAGAGATAGATGCTTACTCTTCCGCGTTCACGAAAGAGAGTTCGTAGCGATAGGGGAGGGGCTAAGAGGTTTCCTTCACTTCATACTCTCCTGAAATAGACTGTAGGCAATGTATATGATTCAGTTTAATCATTGATCTTGACCTCCATCTGGGTGATAAGCGCAGGCAAACTACAAATCTATAAGGCCGTCCAATTTGAAGCTTTAGGTTTTTTTATCACAAAAGTCCACTCTAGTTTCCTTTGTCAATTTAGACAATTTTCTACGCCATATTAGACGAATGATACTTCCGAATGAAGTTTCTTTCTTCGCGAACATAATAGAGTCATCTGTTACAGCATTGATGCGTGGTTATTTATAATAATCAGATCGTCTTTATTGTGCTGTTGCGAATTAATTGCGTTTATTAGATAAGATCAAATATCCGCCGTCATTATATATTCAGTATTATTGTTACCAATTAAGGATGGTATGGAAATAAGTATCTTTTTCTCCGACAGACCGTGGTCAGTACTGACGATTCTAGATCTTATTTTCGTTCATTAGCGGCTAGAATCTCAAACCACTAAAATCATGTTTCGTAATATAATTTTTCTTTCTGGTTATATTAGATTCCTCGAAAGGTTCAGAAGAAATGATAATATTCAATTGGTACGTACCAGTAGCAAGATTGTTATATGGATTGAAATTTTTTGCAAAGCTCTTAAGAAACAGTGATGCAATTCTGGAGATTGTAGTTTTGATGCCATACAATTTTTAATTTGAGAAGTTCTGAGAATCGAGTTTCGGCCGAATTTGCCAGATTATTTCTTGCCAATTAAAACTCCGAATTATGACGCATTTTATATCTGATCTGCACTTACATTGAATTGAAAAATAAATTCATGGAAAAATTACCATAAAGCAGTTAATCTCATCAACCTGCAATCATAACCATGCAGCGTGACAATGAATCATAAGAAAATGAATGCAATTTTCCCATCTCTCAAAAATTCATTCAGGAACAAAAAAACAAGGTACACATATTAACATGTTTTTGGTACTAATAAAATATTCAGACAAGTAAAAGTACAACATATACATATTTATGCACTTTTAGAGCTGTTCCAAAGCTTTGTGTACCCGAAATGCGCCAAATGCTTGTTACAGTTCCATTTGAAGAAAATGGTGAATAAACTACTAATAAAAAGAGAAGCTCGGAAAGGAAGTTCGTCACAGTATTTCAGTAAGTTGCTACACAACCTTTGATATGATCGTTAGAATCCAAAATCTGATCGAATATGAACATGAAAGCACGGATGTAAACAAAAACCATATGGTAATTGACTATCTTTGAAGCTTTGAGCTCCAAACAAAACGAACGCATGGAAAGCAGTACTTTGAGCACCTTAATTGCTTCGAAGCAGCTCACCAATCAAAACGAAGTGCTCTATGTATGATTCAGTTCAATGCGATCTTCCTAGCTTTTCTATTTGCCTGAACATTTTCCAAAATCACTTCAGTTGGAAGTGAAGTGACAAATAAATTCACCCAAATGTTAGGGTATGTTATTGTTATGATGAACTGAAGTGATTGTGGAAATTAAACTGATTTTGTCAGAAAGCAACACATCAGTTGGGAATGATCATAGACTAACTAAACGGAGAATAGATGAGACACTAGTAGAACAAGCTTCAATGACATATGTTTTTGTACAACATTACTAATTCGTGAAAAAACCTCAAATGAAAAGGAATCTGTATCGTAAAGCTGCCGCAAAAAGAATTCTGTAGTGCACATTTTGAATAGGTAGGTTCTCCCATATAGGTAAAAAGATTTTTGAAATTCAATTTCCAAAAGGATATCAGAAATGGATTCGTGCAAGTTATCGATGAGTGAGGAAATTTATTCTCATGAAAATAATACCTGCAACCAACTTTCATCTGATTTTCTTTTGGAATCGAGAAATGGGGATCAATAATCAAATTCTGGATAGAATAAAATTTATTAACTGAAATAGGTATCACCAATTGAAAATACAGATTTATTTCATAAATATCTAATCAATAACTAATAATTGCATTGAAAACATTTTCAAAAACTACAATATGAATTCAACAATACAAAATATGAGTTTTACCTACTAAACTTATTCAATACATGAAAAACTTTTTTGAAAACTACGAGTATCTTAATTCTTATAGGTAGCAGAATATACATATATATTTTTTAATTATTACCTTATTGCATCTCGATTTTCACATCCAATAACACAGCACGTCTTCACTCTTGTAGGCATATCGAAATTTATTATATTTCAAAAAGAACCTGTCAAACCACTCCTTGTGTCAGTTGAAAATTCAAAGGTTTTTTGATAATAATGATTTTACATACTTACTATTTTCTCGATAGGATTTCCCATAGACTAACTAAACTATGGGATTTCATGAATGCAACGACATCTAACTCTCAATTGGAAATAATTTTTTCGTGTATTAGTCTCCTCCTCCGACAGATGGCGCGGAATATACGAGTGGCTCATCTAATTTTTTAGTTGTCTATGGGAGTGATGCGCATCAGTTCAAATCACAACATTGTCAAATAGAAAATGCATCAAACTGATTTTGCATCAGTTTGGAAGTGATGCAGCTTCAAATAGAAGGGCCTCTTGTCGCACAATAAAACCGAACTTGTATGGCAACCTTTACTCGTCTTCGTCTGCGGTGGCAGCTGCTGCCGGGTCGACCTTTTCCCGTTCTTCGTTTGTTTCCTATTCTGTAATCGTTTCGCATTCGGCGGATGTTGTGTTTCGCGCACATCTTTTTTTTTTTCTTTTCTTTCGGCCAGACGCAATTGTTTGTGCACAATAAATATTATTTGCATATTTTGATACGGAGGGTGCGACGTTGCCGATACTGAAGACTGAAGTACCATTTCAATTAAACTCTTATTTTCACTAGGTTATTCTTACTATTCCTTGCAATTTCTTTCTGATGATATGAAAAATTCAGATTACTATGGTGAATGTTTTCAGAACATTCAAAGCACTTTGCTGCATCTGTTAAACTGGATGTAACATTTTAAAAGTTGGCTGCCGAAAACATGGTTTAGAATCATAGAGATAGGATAGTATAGAGTTGCCATCATTGAAATAAACGTTGTATCAGATGCGACATATTACTACCACCTAACGTCAAAATTAACAACCGTTGAATTTTCTGGAGGAGTTGCTATTCTTGCGCCTGTTTCTAGTTAAATTGTGATTTTTTCTGCCTAATAATATACAATAAAATGGTATCGTGCACTGTAAGGCTTTCTTCGAGCAGAGAAGAGACAGATAAGGAGAAAATTAGAGGAATACATCACAGGTAGGGATGAGTACTGAACAGATCCGCATTCGGAATTTTTGCTAGTTTGTTTTAGTAATCTGATATCTTTTTATATGTGCATATTATCGCCTGAAAAAATTGTTTATTCGTAATTCAATTGACCTCATTTGAACAGGACTCCTAAACACCCAACACGTCGTATTTTTTTTGGTGAAATTTGTAAATAGAAAAAAACTGACAACTTAATTCAACCCTGAACTTTCCGCCATATTGGTCCCCGACTTGCCCCGCCCAGTGGTACTATTTTTCCTTACTCAATTGTATGTCATAGCGTCTCTTCTCTATTATATCTCGATGTTTGGAATGAACAAATTTATGCTCAAAATGTCGTTGTTTATGAAAAAGGAAAACAATTTGGGTATAAATTTTTGTAAATCGAACCACGTTTTCGGTAGCCAACTTTCAAAATGTTACATCCAGTTTCCCAGTTGCAGCAAAACGATTGAAAATTGGAATGTTTTCTCGTTCTTAGGTAATATGAGGCGAAAAAATTAATATCTCAAATGGAATAAATTACAGTATGTTTAGGACATTAAAAGGTGAGTTTTCAAGAAATTTTGTTTGAAAAAAATGTTTTTAAAAGATGCAAATAAAAAGCCAAAACTTTTGGCTAATTCAAGGTAATACCTACAACGTTGCCATTCAATTTTTTTCCATAGAGCTTGTAGTTTTGCTGGAAATCTGAATAAACCTTTGTTTACCCATGAAAACTCACCCGTACTTCAGTAGTTCAGATTGCCCGTGAATTATTTTCCCTTTACTGCATTTCCAATGGGTTCAATCTACTCTATTTTTTCGTTTCAAAAATTATTGAGCGTGGTCTAAAGTCAGAACTGGCGTTAAACGATTCATGATAAATAGGCAAACCCGAGGCCAAACCTTAAATTACAGACACTTCAACACAGTTTGACATTCTCAACTGTCAATCCATAGACAACAAGCATCGAACTTTCTCATGCGCCTAAAAAACCACCCGTCACATGTGATAAATTCGTAGCATTTCATTAAAATCACTTATCGCCTCGTTAAGTGTGCTAGTTCGGGGCAATTTAATGGAGGATTAACGTACTTCTAGGTATGATTTTTACAGCAGAATGTCCGATATCCGAATACCACTCGTAGTTCTTTCGACCCGTTACACATTCTGAGGAGTTGCCGGTTAATGAGCCTCATAAATTACCGGCAATCAAGATGCATTTACGAAATTTCGACCGGCTCTTTAATTGGCAATGATGGAATCCACGTACCGTTCGTCGACATTTCGACGGGTTTCGCGACCGGCCGTTTTCGCCGTCCCCCGAAAGGCTTTTAAACGTCGACCGCTCCTCCTCGGCTCCCGAGATGATTCCATTAGGGCCGATATGAGATAAAGATCGGAGGTTCCGGCGCCCATAAGATTCCAATCATCCGCCTAGTAACCGCCGGGTTTTAGAGGAAAATTACAGGTTATGGGCCGATCGTACCGGACGATGCCAGCATCTGGTTTGTTCTGTTTAATTCGGATTTCGTGTCTATTTAGGACGGAATCATTCGATAAAGCGTGCCCGAGATGCATAGTGTCGACACTCGTTCTTGTTCTACTTCACTTTTCTGCTAAAAGAACGAAGTTTTGTCGACTTTGGTCAAACGTTTTAATAATTTTTTTTATCTCCGACGGTCACAAAATAACTTCCATGTTCAATGATGATTTCGCAATCTTCGTCACGACCTTGCCGTAACTATACCGACCATCAAGATATAATAGAGAAGAGACGCTATGACATACAATTGAGTATTTGAGTAAGGAAAAATAGTACCACTGAGCGGGGCTAAGTCGGGGACCAATATGGCGGAAAGTTCAGGGTTGAATTAAGTTTTTTCTGTCCGCAAATTCCAAAAAATACGACGTGTCGGGTCTTTAGGAAACCTGTTCAAATAAGGTCAATTGATAATAAAAAAAAATTTTTTCTTCAGGCGGTAATTACACATATAAAAAGATATCAGATTACCAAGACAGACTAGCAAAAATTTCGAATGCGGATCTGTTCAGTACTCATCCCTACCTGTGCTATGTTTTTCATCTAATTTTCTTCTTATCTGTCTCTTCTCAGCTTGAAGAAAACCTTACAGTGGACGATACCATTTCCTTGTATATTATCCAGCAGAAAAAATCACAATTTAACTAGAAACAGTCGCAAGAATCACAAATTGCTCCAAGAAATTCTACAATTGTCAAATATGACATTAGGTGGTATTGATATGGCGCATCTGATACCACGTTTATTTCAATGATGGCAACTCTATACTATCCTATCTCTATGATACCGACAATTAATAGAATCAGAAACACATAAGTGACGATTCAATATTTCTTTTAAAGAACGGATTCTGCGAAATCTATTAAAACAATCGCTTCCAGCTTGTGCTGCTTTACCATTCAAAAATTTTGTTCCTCAATATCTCAGCCGAAATGAAACCAATCGAAATGAAATTTTGCGGCCACATGCAAGATGCTCATAATAAGCCTCATGTAAAATTTTGTGGCCATACTGTTAACAGAACCATGGAAAATTCAATTTGAGTATTGAAAAGAATAATATTTATATTTCCATAACAACAAATCCGATTCGAGTGAATTTATTTTGTGAATGGAGATTGATACACCGAATTCTCATTCAAAATTTCAAGAGGATCGCATCATCAACACCAGTTGATTTTTTCGATTGTTGATTTTTTACATTTTTCATTTTTTGAATGATTTCCAGAATATAATTCCGATCGTGTGAGATTTTGCATTCATATAGTTAGCATGAATCTCAAGTAATACACAAAATTTTGAGGTTGCATTATTGCTCCACCAATGAACGAACGCTCGGAGGCACCTGCTCCGGGCTTTTCTTGAATTTTTTAATTCGAACGCGTCGAAGAAAAAGTCCCAGACGTTATCCCGACCTTTCGTCTCCCATCTTTCTCTGTTCCAAAGTTCATGCAAAGTACTCGAAAGTCCGAAAACCCCGAATCTGATCGCAAAGTTGCTTCGTCCGCACTGCATCAATCCTTGTTACCCGACATGCCAGGTTATTATCGAAATTACAGGTTCCTACGGTCGGCTTTTCTCCTCTCATTCCGCCGCTTTGGCCCGAAGAAAGGAACATCGGACATCAGTAGGTACGGGAGATTTGAATGAAAAGTACAACGGCCATGACGATGCCAGACGGAAGGCAAGATACTCACCGCTCGGGTTAATACAAGTCGGCGGCGTCTCGTGACCTTTTTGACGCGGCTGCGACAAGTTCCGACCTGTTGTGGTGATCTCTCCTTGTACCAGACCCAAGCACGAAGGGAGGTCCGAAGGGCTCGCATACACGCGAGGTTTCGTCTTTTACTTCTTTGTGGGTCTGGTTACCAGGTTCTCGTCTTCTCTTGAAGATGTCTGAGATATTATATCGAGTGTTATAGATTATCAAGGGGGTTGCATTACTATCCGTCCTTAAGATATATTGTGTCTCCCATCAGAGCTGTTTTTCGCAACTGTTACTCTACAGCCCGTCCTCCAGTTCTGAAGCCGTAACGAACTCTGATAGCTGAGACAGCTTCAAGGCGGCTATATTTGAGCTTCTAGCATAATTCTATTATCCGAAGCATTCTTTGCGGAGGCATTCTGTAACTAAGTAAACCGGAGTTTCCTCCACCTCACCATAGAATCTACACTCGTCAGTTTCTGTTTGGTCAGTTATCCTCATATGCTTTCCAAGGCAACAATGTCCTGTTACGAAGCCAGTGAGGAGGCGTAATCTATTCTTACTGAGATCCAAAAGTACTCTTTGGACCTTGCAGTTTCAAAGTTCCAAAGAAATTTCTTGGAATGATCCATCCCTGGCAGATTCCTCCAGAGCGCTATTCTATCGGTCTCTTCCTTCTCCAGACGGTTCTGGGCCAGTAAGTGGCGTTTGTGCTCCCTTTCATTCTGGCTAGTGTATTAGCCTCTTCATTTCCTTACCAAGTGATAAAGAACTAAATAGTGTAACTATCTCAAGTTTAGGGTTCAGCAGATATCGATCAGCTCTTGGTGTCATTGTTTTCACATTGGCTTCCTGAACAAAGAGAAACCAACAGGTGGCGGTGTCTTAGTTTAGATGATATGGGTCCTCAAAGTTCCAAACATGATCCATCAAGTTACTTTTTCCTCTATGAAAACACTGAAATCCATTGATTGACGTGTTCATCTACCGTTAGTATGCCTGTCAGTTAACTCTTTCAGATTCTTGAAAAGAAACCCCAACTTAAGAATTCATCTCTTAATAAGATTAACTTGTCACCTCAGAGACATCTTCTTCGGACATTTGTGTACAGATGGCGAAATGTTTCGTCCTCTTTTCTTATCTTCCTCGAATGAAAATCCAAATCTACTCCAATGGTTTCGATCATGTTCCATTCCGTGACAAAATGGATGCTCCATCAGAAAAAAGCAGTTTAAAATTTTAATTTTGGGCGCTTTCTCGAGTGGGATCGAATCTCGGCAGTGGCATTACAAATGACTGTCTTCAAATACTCAATTGTTTATCTGTGACATAATAGAATGACATATAATCCGTTCACGAAATTTTGAGCGCATAATAGGCGTTTGTTTATTTATCTGAAGTTGGCAGTATTTGCTGTCATAACGTGAAATAAAGTCAACGTTGCCGAATGAACCCGGCCTCGTTTGACGAGCTTGCGAGTTATCAGAGAACTATTGACAATATTGACAACATTGAATATCAACCTGACAAGAAAATAAACAACATAACCTAAAATTTTAGTATATACAGTGGAATATGCCAAATTTCCATGGCCAACCGACGGCTCAACCATTCGTGAACGGACTATAAGTATTGTCAGATTAAATAACCGGTGGTTCAAATTTCAACCGGTAGATGACCCACCCTTATAAACCTCCTCATTTCTTCGCAAGATATCATCTTATCCTAAACGATATCGACGTTAATGTCACCGTACAGTCGCATAGCAGCGAAGATTGCATCGAAATTTCGGACGGATTAACAAGACCTAAATGAGCCAATTTAAGAGACGAATATAAGAGGACGACATGTCCCAGACCGAAATAAATCAAAAGAATCATCTCGTTTATTCAAGCGACCGAAGACGGCTGTTCCCACGAAGGCGTAAGTGCATCGGTGACCTTCGCGGTACCGGAGAGCAATCGAAAAGGATTAATATTAAAAAGAGCGCACCACCGGATGGTATGGACCGGACGAAAAACAAACACCGCAGACCCGAGCAAATGTGTTTTGTTCTGTACCAATTATTATTGTTTGATCATCATCCATACGCCGTTCGTGTCTAGACGGTATCGTGACGGTTCCACGAAACTCTTGCCTAATCTTATTGATGTTCAGTCTGATTGGTTTTTTCGCTGGTGAAAATTGACATCGCACGTGAGGGGGTGTTGAACAAATGTCAAGGTTATCGATTGATACCGTTTCTAGTGGGTTATTCGTTCAGAGAATCTTTTATGCAGACGTCTGGGCCATTATGAACTTAAACTATTCTAGTCTTTTCTAAATAAATTCTTCCATAGTAGATATTAGATATATTAGATATCACATTTCGCACATATCCTACAGTTCCAGATTCAGTTGACATTCTCACAAGAAAGATACATCGATAATAAGATTGACTAAAATTCAAAATTTTAACAATTCTGACAGAGGAGAACCGTTTTTAATATTTTTTATGTTTTAAACATATCTGTTCATTTTAATTCAAGACAGTAAGTTGCATACTCTCACCTAAATAAATACATGTTTACATTTGTATACTTTCAGCTGGCCTGATGATGGAATAATTCCGAAATCGATAGCCGAAGATTTTAATAAACAATAATAGTGTGTTTTATTTTATTTTACATTTCTTGATCTAGTCTTTTCATAGATGACGCCCTAGTTTGCATATATTTCGATAATATCTTCCTGTATTGTTTATATCGAATGTGTAGGGGTATTCTCCAGGAAGAAGTGAACATAGAGATGCCTCTACTCATGAATAGTACAGCATTGTAATCAACCAATCTCTATAGTGACATGGAAAGAACTTTACTGTCGAACTGGGGTTAAGTAAACCATATGTTAGATTTTTATTTCTACTATTTCTGAATATAATACAACGTTTTCATAATTTTGCCACAAATATGATTACCGGAATACCCTTAGGGTGAATGTGTATAAGAGTACGCACTTAGTGATTTAACTTCAATATCTTTTCGATTTTCAATGCAAGGACGCTTTTTTTATGTTTTTCCGTCTTCTTTGAACATTGAAGATTATATTTCAATGGCATTTTACATCTAAAAAACATATGCAAATAAATTATTCAACTTTTCCTGGACCTATTCGAGTGCGTACTCTTATGCTCACCTGTGCATAAGAGTACGCACGCTCATACTTAAGAGTACGCATATTATTATAATTCAATTAACACTCATTTCTGGATGAACAAACGATTAGAAGCGAACCAAAAACAATTCCATTTATTCAACTTTTTTCTTTTAAACATAACATACTAAGTGGACTAGAGAAGTTATTATGACAACTTAATAATTACATAAAATGAAACTCTCCTTCACCTCATATGACTCAACGAAGTATGTATTAGAAAAATCTGATGAAAAAAATACTATTCTTCGTTGGAGCTATGACTTTTCCTATAACATAATTTATTCCGACTATTTTATAATCTAAACATGTCTATTTATTCGGTCATAATAATACCCATTAATCACTAGTGTAGTGGATAATGTGTCATTTTTCACTGCTGTCAGATGCTGCTTGGATTGAGCTATGATATTATATTGTTAAAACTGATATTTCTACATTGTTTTCTCATCGAGGGCAAAATCTTTGAATATAATCAACTTTTAATTACAAATGAATACTGACAAGTTATAAAAGAATTAATCATGTCAACTCGACTTTTGCCACACTAGTAATAGAAGAAACATACGCGAGTAGTATAAGAATAACATTCTACTCGCGTATAATCGCTATTATTCACTCGATGATATTCATGCCACTCGCCTGCCGCTCTTAGCCTAAACTTCACCTTGTGAATACTAACAAGCATTATACGCTCGTTGCATAAAATACTAATGTGCACGCCTAATGCCACCACTGTTTACACTGGGAACACATAATGTAGTCTTCTACTGCGTACTCTT
This sequence comes from Propylea japonica, assembly GCA_013421045.1. Classification (NCBI taxonomy): domain Eukaryota; kingdom Metazoa; phylum Arthropoda; class Insecta; order Coleoptera; family Coccinellidae; genus Propylea; species Propylea japonica. Next base: position 50,038,956 of record CM024239.1, read on the forward strand.
ATACAGATAATTTTGCGTACTCTTATCCACATCTATGAATTTCGAGACTTCGGCTTCAATTATGACAAAAATATATTTTGCTCCGTTGTTCATATGAATTGAAATGAGTGAAACATATTGTGACATAATTTAATATTTACAAGGCCAAGCGCTAGTTTTTACTTGTAGAAACACAACTTTGAACGGTGAAAATTAACAGTGCGCGGCAACAGAAACTTCTAACCTATTTTTCTTTCAACCGACGATAGCAATTGCAGATTTCGATCTTGTCAGTATCATTATATAGCATTCGGATTGAAATAGGCTTTTTCAGAATCAAAAACAGGTGGCGGTCTATTGAAAAAAACAGTGGTGCGTACTCTTATGCACATGAGTACTCTTATACACATTTACCCTAAGCATCAATAAACTGCCGCCAAATCAGTGAAATGTAACCACGACGCATCAAAAAACTAAACAGTAACAGAACGATGTTGCCAAATTGAAAGAATTGTCTATAGTAAAATATAGTTGTTAGTAGCATAGTAGGGGAGTCGTAGACCAATGATCCCAATACGGAATAAAGATACGGCACAAGTTCGCAACGCCGGATGTTGTTCGCGTTCATAAGCAGATTCTACTTGGCTGCGTCAATAAATGCGTGAATGCATCTTTAGGAACTCAAATCACAATCAACATTAGAAAGAATCTGACGCAACGGGTAGAACATCGGTAGAATAAACTTAAAAAAACATCTAGAAATGTTTAGTATAATTTTTAATCCCACGATTCGTACTTTCGTCTAATTTATGAATGATCTTTTTTGAATGCTTCACAACTCAGAAGTCATGGAATTGGCGAATTTTTTATTGTTTCGTGAAAAAATTTGAATATATACTTACATTTCACAGATTACTGGATGATAATTGTTTTATTATGTTAATTCGCGTCAAAAATGATGAATGACCACTTAATAGATTAATATAGATAAAAAGTTACGACGGGAAGTTTTTTATCGTCATTAATGTTTTCAGCGAAACTTTCACGTAAAAGAAATAAGTACTCACGTTGAAAACTTTTTAGTGGATTTAAACCTGACTTTTATATCGATGAAACTTTATGTCTATGTCTGGAAATCACTGGTTTTGTATATTGTCTATCATTCAGATCTCAAAGAACTACTTCGAAAACAGTACAAAAATATAATACTCAAATCTGGAAAAGTATGTTTGTAGTGACATTTTGATTTTTTAATATATTTCTTCCTTAAGTAAAAGTGCCAGAGAGTTTTGCTACTGGCGCGATGAGATGATGCCCCTTGATCTCATCTCTGATAATTTTAGGACGCACAGGAAACGTTTCGACTTTTCGAAATGCTTACGATGCATTTTTGAAATTGATTAACTGCTTGCGCAGCAACTTTTTTTCGGAATTTTAAAATTTGATGTTTGGTCTGACCTGAACACGAGTCTCGATTCTGAGACGTATGTGTTGCTTCAGTGATCAATTATTGATGATATTTTTCTGATAGCAATCTGATTTCATCTAATTGATCAACACTAAGAATATCCTATAATTATTCGTAAATTTTCGCAATTATGCATCTGATCTGAAAAAATAAAATACTTCGCAATAATGCTGAAGTTTTCGGATTCAAATGAATTTCTAGTATATTAGGGCAACAATGAATGAAAATAAATGTGGAAATATTCTACTTGAATATTACAGGAAATTATTGTGTTGTTCAACACATGTTCTCCGAAGATAAGAGAACTATGCAATGATTTTACGTGAGTGTCTTCTGAAAATATATATTTTTCACTTGCGATTGGTCAAAGGACAATATTATTGTTGCAGCAAGACATTAGTGCTCACAATCATTAAGCTCAGCCACAATCATTTATCACTGAAGATCCCCGAATCAATTTCACGGTGAGGAACACAATGCTCCTCGTGTTTCGATCTAAGACGTGACATTTGTGTATATAATTCTAAGTTTTCCCAAGTGCACAACAAATTCTATACTAAAGATACACCCTTCTAACGTATGTGGTACATAACAATTACTTGCAATTTAGTACAAATAGGGCCAAGTTAGCCAAGTTCCTCTTTAACAGGAAGATAAGTATCTGCAGCAGTTCGGGGTCCACTAAAGACCACCGAAGTTTAATTAGACAATGATTCTTATAAAAAATTAATTGGATTCTACAAGGGGTTCTATTTACATGCATCCGCAAGCACCAAGTATACCATAATATATGCGAAAACTTTATGTTTGAAAATTCGCAGAAATATTGGCAGTTGCAGTGAATAATGAGTTATTATTCACTGCTGCCAGATGCTTCATAGATTTAGCTTCAATATTATATTCTTTAAATTGATATTTCTTCAAGGTTCTAAAGTACTCCAACTGACGAATATGTGTAAACCTTGTCAATTGAGGACAAAATCTACTTTTATATTGCTTATTTGCTTGTGTCTGACTTGTTCCATTTTTACTGTGTGTAATTTTATGGAATTAATAAATATTATTATCGACTTGAGCCTATTATTATTAGTATGCAAAAATTTCTCATGTGTCAACTTGACTTTTTCCACACTTGTAATCGAAGGGTCTTGTTATGGTCTTCAGAAGTTAAAACCTTCAAGAAATTATCATTATGTCTATAGAAATTCATTCGAATCCGAAAACTTCAGCATTATTGCGAAGTACATATTTTTTTTTCAAATAAGATGCTTAATTGCGAAAATTCACGAATAATTATAGGATATTCTTACTGTTGATCAATTAGATGAAATCAGATTGCTATCAGAAAAATATCATCAATAATTGATCACTGAAGCAACACATACGTCTCAGAATCCAGACTCGTGTTCAGGTCAGACCAAACATCAAATTTTAAAATTCCGAAAAAAAGTTGCTGCGCAAGCAGTTAATCAATTTCAAAAATGCATCGTAAGCATTTCGAAAAGTCGAAACGTTTCCTGTGCGTCCTAAAATTATCAGAGATGAGATCAAGGGGCATCATCTCATCGCGCCAGTGGCAAAACTCTCTGGCACTTTTAATTAAGAACGAAAGTAAATCATGAACTGCGATAACCCAAATAATCGAATTTTATTCAGCTACAATTCGATAATTGCTCTATTTCGAAACCGTTCGAAATCCAGATTTTTCCCAACGTATTTGTTCAGATATCTAACGTTAAGTATCGGGAAATATGGGTCATCGTGATAATACCATCAAAATCAACAAAATCAGGGCGATAGCTGGTTACGTAATACCCCTTGAAAATTTCGAGTGACCCTGCGAGTAAAACGATAGAAATTCTGGGTTTAGCAATGCGATAAAACGCGTATCGCTTATTTGTAGATACGATAAAGATGATCCAGGTCTCTTCCTGTTTAGCGAGGAATTTAATTTGGCTTTTTTTTCGCAATTTATATCGATAACGACGAATTTATATCGGGTGTCCCAAGGTGACTGGCCTATTAGATTATTATGGAAACTATCGATTGTAAAGATTTCAAATTTAGTGAATCGATATCTGATCGTGTAGGGTACATTTTAAAAATAAATTGACATTTCCAGTGTTGCCGGATGTATATAACAATTTGGCAAAAACTTTGTTATTTTGAATGAGACATCCAGTATTCATTTTTTTATGATACTCCTTAAATTATTAAATCTCTTCACTTTTACTTTTTCCTGCCTATCCTTAACGGTTTTTGAGTTCTTAATTATTTTTCGAAATTTTAGATCAAATTGGTGTGTTACGAAAATGACTCTAGTTTGCCCAATATTTGAGATTTAAGTCTGAAACTTAGCAAGTCATTGGATATTGATCTGATCTATGTCACTGCTTTCGAAGTAAAGTTGTCAGTTATACAGGATGGACCAAAAAAATAATCATTTGCTAAGTTACAAAATCGTGAAAAAGTCTATTTTTTCTAATTAGACACCTAGTATATTTTTCCATTTTTGGAATCCGTACAATACACTCTACTAATTTTTCTATTCACGTCCCTATACTTATCTCAACGATTTTGTTTTGGTATCAATATCTCAGACAAAACGAAACCAATCGAAATGAAATTTTGCGGCCCCATGCAAGATGCTCATGATAAGCCTCGAGAAAAAAAACAATCTTTATAGTTCCAAGATATCCGATTCAATTGAAATTTATTTTGTGAATGAAGACTGATAAACTGAATGTTCATGCAAAATTTCAAGAGGATTGCATCATCTGAACCATAGGAATAATTTTTGATTATTGATTTTTTACGTACTTCATTTTTTGGATAATTTCCACGCTGCATGTATGTGAATAGTGAATTTTCCATGGAGATTAGGTTCCGTTTCCGGATGTAATTTCCCATCTAAGGGCCCCATTTCTATCCGAAACGAGAATAAGTACAAGTAGAAACCCGACTAATCAGTTCCTGTAGGTAGTTCCTTCCTATTTCCTGCTTACACCGCAACTACATAATATGGCGATAATATCAACAGGACAGGAATAATTGTTATCTCCTTCGACGAGAATCTGTTTTTCTTATCTTCGATGAACTCACGAGCTCGGTCACATACTTGCTTCTCTAGATGATTTGCGGTAATAGGAAACCGAAAAACGCTGACAGAATTGTTTGTAGTAGATATCCTGAACGAGTTTCTACAAGTAGTGTACATTTCTAGGTATCTACCGAGTAGGCAGCATTTAGAGTAGTCATGAATATCTACCTATCCAATCATCCACAAAGTTCAAGTTATTAATATTTCCTTTAAATGGAAGTTCTAAACTGAGTTTCAACATTCAACAAATCAAATTAATGCTAACGCGCACGTCAATTCAATCGCCAATTCAATCATTTGAATTCGCTAGCTTATTTCGGTGATTTCAATAATTTTTTTTATTGAAACAAAAATTTCAATTTTACCGAAATAAGCTAGCGAATTCAAACGAACAGAACGTTAACATTCTTTTCATTGATTAAATGTTGAATCACAGTTTACAACGATGCCAAGTGGTCAACTCTGTTGGTTCTTGAATGGGAGACAATTAAAAGTTATAAAAAATCACGGTGTTCCATCTTGACTGACTTCATATATCTCCTCCGATAAGAACCGTTTTGTTCTTTCCGGCGTAGCCTCAGACATAATTATCGTAACAATCAAAAACCGCACCCGCTTTTGACAGATGTTCCTTAATTAATCGAAAAAAAAAGGTAAAAGTCGAAATTGAATCATTAAAGCCCCTCGGCTCCATTCAGCGTAGTAATAACGTATAATTGCATATTTATAACTAATGCCTTTTCCATAGGTTATAAAAATTCAGAGGAAGCGTTCTCTTACGCTTGGCGCTTCGCCCTTGAATTCGAAATTTCGACCGAACTAGTCATCGAAACAGGTGAACAAACCTGAAGTTTCACCATACTCAGTTTAATACATCATTCATTTTATTGGCTGCTTGTCCTTAACATCGAATATGACCGGATAATTTCCGCGTTTCTATGTCTTTTGTTTCTGGAGATTTACATAACCAACTTCGCAGTTACATTGAACAACGATTAGGATTCTAGAGGGGAGAACGATGGAATTTGGCAGGTGGCCAGGTCGTATCACTAATCTTAATTCGGAACTATATTCGACCTGTCGCATGATCGTAAACACGGTTTTTGAATTGTATTTCATCCATACATTCCATTCCATCATGTAATTGATTGTTACACAGTTAACTTCAATTCTTCATCGTTTACAAGTGTCACATTATGTCACACCAGCTAATTAACTGGTGTGAAAACAGCCGAATGAGATAGCAGAATTTGACCTTGATACAAACGTCCGCAGCCGCACCGTCGCACGGACAACGATGCAAACAATCAAGCCTGAATAAGAATTCGATGTCAATGGAGAATGATATAACTAAAAACGGCTCATGGAAACCTTTTCAAATTTTCTGGTAATATTTAATTTAATTTTTTTAAACCGCATATACGCCATTTACTTACACCTCAAGGGGGCCAAGAGGGGGGCATTTTTGAATGAAAATTGGGATTTCTCGAAAACTGTACATAGGAACTTTTTCAAATTTTGTGGTAATATTAAGGAGCCATAGCAGCCAAAAATTGCATATATGCCATTTACTTACACCTCAAGGGGGCCAAGAGGGGGGCATTTTTGAATGAAAATTGGGATTTCTCGAAAACTGTACATAGGAACTTTTTCAAATTTTGTGGTAATATTACGGACCCATAGCAGCCAAAAATTGCACATATGTCATTTACTTACACCTCAAGGGGGCCAAGAGGGGGGCATTTTTGAATGAAAATTGGGATTTCTCGAAAACTGTACATAGGAACTTTTTCAAATTTTGTGGTAATATTACGGACCCATAGCAGCCAAAAATTGCACATATGTCATTTACTTACACCTTAAGGGGGCCAGAAGGGGGGCATTTTTGAATGAAAATTGGGATTTCTCGAAAACTGTACATAGGAACTTTTTCAAATTTTGTGGTAATTTTAAAGAGCCATAGCAGCCAAAAATTGCATATATGCCATTTACTTACACCTCAAGGGGGCCAAGGGGGGCATTTTGAATGAAAATTGGGATTTCTCGAAAACTGTACATAGGAACTTTTTCAAATTTTGTGGTAATATTAAAGAGCCATAGCAGCCAAAAATGCATATATGCCATTTACTTACACCTCAAGGGGGCCAGAGGGGGGCATTTTTGAATGAAAATTGGGATTTCTCGAAAACTGTACATAGAAACTTTTTCAAATTTTGTGGTAATTTTGAAGAGCCATAGCAGCCAAAAATTGCATATGCCATTTACTTACACCTCAAGGGGGCCAAGAGGGGGGCATTTTTGAATGAAAATTGGGATTTCTCGAAAACTGTACATAGGAACTTTTTCAAATTTTGTGGTAATTTTAAAGAGCCATAGCAGCCAAAAATTGCATATATGCCATTTACTTACACCTCAAGGGGGCCAAGGGGGGCATTTTTGAATGAAAATTGGGATTTCTCGAAAACTGTACATAGGAACTTTTTCAAATTTTGTGGTAATTTTAAAGAGCCATAGCAGCCAAAAATTGCATATATGCCATTTACTTACACCTCAAGGGGGCCAAGAGGGGGGCATTTTTGAATGAAGATTGGGATTTCTCGAAAACTGTACATAGAACTTTTTCAAATTTTGTGGTAATATTACGGACCCATAGCAGCCAAAAATTGCACATGTCATTTACTTACACCTTAAGGGGGCCAGAAGGGGGGCATTTTTGAATGAAAATTGGAATTTCTCGAAAACTGTACATAGGAATTTTTCAAATTTTGTGGTAATTTTAAAGAACCATAGCAGCCAAAAATTGCATATATGCCATTTACTTACACCCCAAGGGGGCCAAGAGGGGCCAAGAGGGGGGCCCCCTTGAGGTGTAAGTAAATGGCATATATGCAATTTTTGGCTGCTATGGTTCTTTAAAATTACCACATAATTTGAAAAAGTTCCTATGTACAGTTTTCGAGAAATCCCAATTTTCATTCAAAAATGCCCCCCTTCTGGCCCCCTTAAGGTGTAAGTAAATGACATATGTGCAATTTTTGGCTGCTATGGGTCCGTAATATTACACAAAATTTGAAAAAGTTCCTATGTACAGTTTTCGAGAAATCCCAATTTTCATTCAAAAATGCCCCCTCTTGGCCCCCTTGAGGTGTGAGTAAATGGCATATATGCAATTTTTGGCTGCCATGGCTCTTTAAAATTACGACAAAATTTGAAAAAGTTCCTATGTACAGTTTTCGAGAAATCCCAATTTTCATTCAAAAATGCCCCCCCTTGGCCCCCTTGAGATGTAAGTAATGACATATGTGCAATTTTTGGCTGCTATGGGTCCGTAATATTACCACAAAATTTGAAAAAGTTCCTATGTACAGTTTTCGAGAAATCCCAATTTTCATTCAAAAATGCCCCCTCTTGGCCCCCTTGAGGTGTAAGTAAATGGCATATATGCAATTTTGGCTGCTATGGCTCTTTAAAATTACCACAAAATTTGAAAAAGTTCCTATGTACAGTTTTCGAGAAATCCCAATTTTCATTCAAAAATGCCCCCCTCTTGGCCCCCTTGAGGTGTAAGTAAATGACATATATGCAATTTTTGGCTGCTATGGGTCCGTAATATTACCACAAAATTTGAAAAAGTTCCTATGTACAGTTTTCGAGAAATCCCAATTTTCATTCAAAAATGCCCCCCTCTTGGCCCCCTTGAGGTGTAAGTAAATGGCATATATGCAATTTTGGCTGCTATGGCTCTTTAAATTACCACAAAATTTGAAAAAGTTCCTATGTACAGTTTTCGAGAAATCCCAATTTTCATTCAAAAATGCCCCCCTCTTGGCCCCCTTGAGGTGTAAGTAAATGGCATATATGCAATTTTGGCTGCTATGGCTCTTTAAAATTACCACAAAATTTGAAAAAGTTTCTATGTACAGTTTTCGAGAAATCCCAATTTTCATTCAAAAATGCCCCCCCTTGGCCCCCTTGAGGTGTAAGTAAATGGCATATATGCAATTTTTGGCTGCTATGGTTCTTTAAAATTACCACAAAATTTGAAAAAGTTCCTATGTACAGTTTTCGAGAAATCCCAATCTTCATTCAAAAATGCCCCCCTCTTGGCCCCCTTGAGGTGTAAGTAAATGGCATATATGCAATTTTGGCTGCTATGGCTCTTTAAAATTACCACAAAATTTGAAAAAGTTCCTATGTACAGTTTTCGAGAAATCCCAATTTTCATTCAAAAATGGCTCCTCTTGGCCCCCTTGAGGTGTAAGTAAATGGCATATATGCAATTTTTGGCTGCTATGGCTCTTTAATATTACCACAAAATTTGAAAAAGTTCCTATGTACAGTTTTCGAGAAATCCCAATTTTCATTCAAAAATGCCCCCCTTTGCCCCTTAAGGTGTAAGTAAATGACATATGTGCAATTTTTGGCTGCTATGGGTCCGTAATATTACCACAAAATTTGAAAAAGTTCCTATGTACAGTTTTCGAGAAATCCCAATTTTCATTCAAAAATGCCCCCCTTCTGGCCCCCTTAAGGTGTAAGTAGATGACATATGTGCAATTTTTGGCTGCTATGGGCCGTAATATTACCACAAAATTTGAAAAAGTTCTATGTACAGTTTTCGAGAAATCCAATTTTCATTCAAAAATGCCCCCCTCTTGGCCCCCTTGAGGTGTAAGTAAATGGCATATATGCAATTTTTGGCTGCTATGGCTCTTTGAAATTACCACAAAATTTGAAAAAGTTCCTATGTACAGTTTTCGAGAAATCCCAATTTTCATTCAAAAATGCCCCCCTCTTGGCCCCCTTGAGGTGTAAGTAAATGGCATATATGCAATTTTTGGCTGCTATGGCTCTTTAGATTACGACAAAATTTGAAAAAGTTCCTATGTACAGTTTTCGAGAAATCCAATTTTCATTCAAAAATGCCCCCCTCTTGGCCCCCTTGAGGTGTAAGTAAATGACATATGTGCAATTTTTGGCTGCTATGGGTCCGTAATATACCACAAAATTTGAAAAAGTTTCTATGTACAGTTTTCGAGAAATCCCAATTTTCATTCAAAAATGCCCCCTCTTGGCCCCCTTGAGGTGTAAGTAAATGGCATATATGCAATTTTTGGCTGCTATGGTTCTTTAAAATCACCACAAAATTTGAAAAAGTTCCTATGTACAGTTTTCGAGAAATCCCAATCTTCATTCAAAAATGCCCCCCTCTTGGCCCCCTTGAGGTGTAAGTAAATGGCATATATGCAATTTTTGGCTGCTATGGCTCTTTAAAATTACCACAAAATTTGAAAAAGTTCCTATGTACAGTTTTCGAGAAATCCCAATTTTCATTCAAAAATGCCCCCTCTTGGCCCCCTTGAGGTGTAAGTAAATGGCATATATGCAATTTTTGGCTGCTATGGCTCTTAAAATACCACAAAATTTGAAAAAGTTCCTATGTACAGTTTTCGAGAAATCCCAATTTTCATTCAAAAATGCCCCCCTCTTGGCCCCCTTGAGGTGTAAGTAAATGGCATATATGCAATTTTTGGCTGCTATGGCTCTTCAATATTACCACAAAATTTGAAAAAGTTTCTATGTACAGTTTTCGAGAAATCCCAATTTTCATTCAAAAATGCCCCCCTCTTGGCCCCCTTGAGGTGTAAGTAAATGGCATATATGCAATTTTTGGCTGCTATGGCTCTTTAATATTACCACAAAATTTGAAAAAGTTCCTATGTACAGTTTTCGAGAAATCCCAATTTTCATTCAAAAATGCCCCCCTCTTGGCCCCCTTGAGGTGTAAGTAAATGGCATATATGCAATTTTTGGCTGCTATGGCTCTTTAAAATTACCACAAAATTTGAAAAAGTTCCTATGTACAGTTTTCGAGAAATCCCAATTTTCATTCAAAAATGCCCCCCTTCTGGCCCCCTTAAGGTGTAAGTAAATGACATATGTGCAATTTTTGGCTGCTATGGGTCCGTCATATTACCACCACAAAATTTGAAAAAGTTCCTATGTACAGTTTTCGAGAAATCCCAATTTTCATTCAAAAATGCCCCCCTCTTGGCCCCCTTGAGGTGTAAGTGAATGACATATGTGCAATTTTTGGCTGCTATGGGTCCGTAATATTACCACAAAATTTGAAAAAGTTCCTATGTACAGTTTTCGAGAAATCCCAATTTTCATTCAAAAATGCCCCCCTCTTGCCCCCTTGAGGTGTAAGTAAATGGCATTTATGCAATTTTTGGCTGCTATGGCTCTTTAAGATTACGACAAAATTTGAAAAATTTCCTATGTACAGTTTTCGAGAAATCCCAATTTTCATTCAAAAATGCCCCCCTCTTGGCCCCCTTGAGGTGTAAGTAAATGGCGTATATGCGGTTTAAAAAAATTAATTAAATATTACCAGAAAATTTGGAAAGGTTTTCATGAGCCGTTTTTGGTTATATCATTCTCCATTGACATCGAATTCTTATTCAGGCTTGATTGTTTGCATCGTTGTCCGTGCGACGGTGCGGCTGCGGACGTTTGTATCAAGGTCAAATCTGCTATCTCATTCGGCTGTTTTCACACACAGTAGCTAATTATACAGTATTATTTACACTTGTAACCTATAATATTTCACTTAATATCTTTTGATATGCCCAAATAAGACAAAAATTTCCATATTTGTCCTAAATTTCTCAAACCCCTATCCAGCTTCGAACGCGGTTCCTTTAAATTAGTAGCCCAACACGATGCACTCCGTGCTACAAATGCCATATTGCTGGAAGGTGTTTTCAAGCTACATTATGCAGTTTTTAAGTGTTTCGACGTTGTTTTTTATCATTCTCGGTTGGCTCATCCTTTGAAGATATCGTGGCAAGCTGTCGTATTCGAAGGATATTCGAGTTAGCATCCTTATCCCATATATCATGGCCTGAATGGGAATCGTGACTGGAAGTCTCAATTAAGTGTTCTTATGGTCGCAACAACGGATATTACGTGAATAACGAACTATGAATGACATTCTCTAGGCCTGTTGTTTGTAGTAGTACGGTCTGTCGCTGTTGTCAATTCTGCGGACGCCGGTTTTGGCCAGACGTATCGCGTTGGCCATGATAACGGACGCATGATCGCCTACGATAGAATTTCGCCGATGTGCGTAGAAAGAATGTCGAATAGCTAATTCCCGCGTTTTTGATAAGGAAAGGCGACCCAAATCCTGGCGTTTCGGTATTTTATGAGTCAAGGCCGGTGTGGGACCGTTCCACGTGCGAAAATTTGGCGGTGCGTAACAGGAAAAAGTGGAAATCGTGTCTGGATGTGGGGAAGAAGCAGGAAGGTCGCAGTTTGAATGATAACGATATTTTACCTCCGTACAAAACAACGTTATTTCGTTCAAAATTTATTGATTTATCTTGATGATCAGCAATTGAAAATTTGGTTATTGTGCTACAGAAAAAATGAATTTAAATTTATGGCAATGAAAATAAAAAATTATAGGATTCGTTTCTATGTATTCTGGAAACAATATAACATTCATTTAATGAACAATGAAGTCGGTTAAATATCTTCCGTTGTTATTTTTTTTCATTTCTTCATTACTAACTCGAACTCTTGTCTGTCTGTTTTCGTTTTTTCATTTTATAGTTATATCATATATGTATAAGTTGAGATCATTACAAACTGAGTGCAGTGTTTAACACATTCTAATTTGTTTCGTGAGGGGATTGAAAGCTGTGCATGAATATAATTTTGAAGCGCAGTATAGTTTTTCGAGTTGTTCTGATTCTTCTTGAGATTTTCCATCATTCTTCTCACATTCTTCAATATTTTTTTGCTTCTAATAACTTAACGATTCTAGGGATTTAAGTTGATTTTTATAACTGATACAGAAACATTCCTGTTCTTCAAATTCTTCTATCGTCTGGTTTGCCGAAAAACGCCCATCATGAATCACTCAATCTGATCAAAATGTCACAAAAAAACATATATACCGTTAAGTATCGTCTTGCAAATTGGACGTATATGAATATTTATGAATTCCTAAATCCCAATATCGGGCGATTGGAAATATATCAGATCAAGATGCCATCAGCGTCGCCGATAACAAACTCCAATATGTTCCCCGCTAGACACTAGATCAGGGGGCAGACAGGGAACAAAATTATCCCCTGTATTTGCATCCTTATGAGAATCAGGAAAGATTTATGACGAATACGTGTCGCGCCTCCTGATAAGTGCATTGGTGTGGGGAGATGGATCAAATTAAGCCCGATTTTTAGTGATGACAGTGGCGGCTCGGTAACCACCCCTGCATCCATAAGTTTCATATTATCCCCCGATTTGAAAGTGCTAAGGGATATCGGAAAATGTTAAATTTGAGATGGAAAAAGAGTCCAGGAAAGTCCTGACGTTAAGTCAAAGTTTTATGCGCTTGTTCGTATTGATAAATTATTAACTCAAATCACAGTTGTAAAAACAACATGATATATGTCACAACTTTCCGCACAGATGTGGTTGACATAAAATATTTTGAGAGAATTCGAATTAATCAAAGAGTCACCTAAATATTAAATTTCGGATTTTCAATTCTATTACTGGCAGTACTGAAACTTCCGGGAAAATCATGAAAATATTTTCAATTGATTTATTCATTCTCCCGATATGGACTGTTATGCCTTAGATGGGAATTAAAGATCAATCCCAATAATACATTTACTCTTGTTGGCCGAATGTAATGTTTTCGAATGTTTTTTTGTGAACCAGCTGAAGGGTTGTATCCCTGTATTTTTTATACACCATATTTTTATCCACGTTCTTTTCTAAGTATCTTCCTGATATGTAGGACAAAAGGTTGCTTATACGTACTGATCAGCAAAATTCAAAATTTTGATTCAATCGGTTTCTGCTTTCATAAAATATTCGAAAAATAAAATTTCAATTCAATATAACTTGAAATATTTCGATTGATTCAGTCCGTAGCACATTTCGTTCGAGTAAGAGTGTTGCCGGTCGGACAGAATTCTTTCTGTCCTTTTATTCCTCTCCAAAACTCGAAAATCACAGACATTTGTGCATAACTATGGCACACCCATGCCGTTGCGAGAAAAAATCAGACTTAAATTCCACTCCGACTTTTCACATTTCTTTGAATGATTCATTTCGATGAGTTTTACCTTGCATCAAAATAGACACACCTCAAGTACGCCCCCAGAAATAAGGAAAGTAATCGACAAATCTAAGATCGCGATCTAATTTTATAAAAAGAATTATAGTTCGAGTGTAAAACCGATAAAATTTGCTGTAGAAAAACTTTTCCGAAATGACAGAGGAGTTGACATATCAGGGACGGTCGGTTGGCTTCGATGCGGAAAATAAATTCCGAAATCACTTGGGCATGCCCCCAATTTGCTTGCCCAAACCTACTAAGCGCCGAGCCGTTAACTCACAATGACAGCATACTGCTTGTCAAAACTATGCGTTCTCATATCTGGCAAAGGACACTGCGACCATGTGTCATTATCAGGGCCGAGGTCGCGGATCCCGCAGCCGCCTACTCGCGTGAAATTTATATAAAAATCCGCAGACAATCGTATATTTCATTCACGAGGTCTATTTCGATGCCGAAGATCCTTGGGTCCAACAATTAAACTACTACGATTCGCTTTTTTTCGTCCCACTATCGAATACCGCTGCCAGCATAGAGGAAAGTTCCGAGATAATGTTTCTCACTCTTCCTTATAAGTCATACTCATAAAAACGATTCCACTCACGCTTCTGCACTTTTTTTCGTTAGAAAACAAACTTTTTTGTGATTACCAGAATATTTTTGAAAGATTCGGACCTCAATACGTCGCATTGAATCGAATGAAAAACACAGCTAGTTGCTGCGGGGTCTTTTGATTAGTTAGATTGTTATATAGTTGCCATTTCGTCATTTGCCTAACTTGAGAACATAGTTCATTCTATGACCAACGTCAGCTAATGACATTGAAGATTTGACATTTGCTTCCTCGCATTGTATTGTGCCCAACATACCTACCGTTTAGGATAGTTTTCTCAGAGGAAGAAGTAAACATGTAGATGCCCTAACGCGGAAAATTGCATTGTAAACAATCGAGCTGTAGAGTGAGATGGCAAACACTTCACTGCCGTACTGGGGTGAAGTAAACAATAGGTTAGATTTTCATTTCTACAATTCTGAATTCAATACAATATTTTCGTAATTTTGTCATAGTTATAAGTACCGGAATACCCTTAAGCAACAATAACTGCGACCAAATCAGTAAAATAATTCAGTTTGTGAACGTCAAATCGAAACGAAAATGCAACTACGCATCAAACAACTCAACAGTAACAGAACGATGTTGCCAAACTGACACAATTGTCCATAGTGAACTATAGCTGTTACTACCATAGTAGGGGGCGTGTAGATCAATTATCCCAATACGGAATAAAGATACTGCACAAGTTCGCAAAGCCGAAACAGATTCAACTTGGCTGCGTCAACCAACGCGTGAAGGCATCATCAGGTTTACTTTTTGCTCTGAGGTTGTTCCCAACATGCCGGTAAGGGTAGTTTCTGCCTCATAATCCTTTCTGACGAATTACCCACAAACGATGTTAGAAGACGCAACTCCCAAAGTTACATTTCTTTCTTCGTTCTGGTAGAAATGGAGAGCAGACATTTTTCCGTTAGAAAGTGAGAATGGAGATCCTTTCCAGTCTAGACTGAGCTCTTAGATAACCCAGTCTAACATAACGGTCCAGGGTCGCTCTCACGGGGAAAAAACCCGTTGACATTTCAATGCAAACCTCTATTACAGTGCAGTGCGTTGCATAATGACTTGTTTCACGTTATACGGTCGTTTCGCTTTGATTTTTTTCAATGGATGCAAGAATTTATTAACTAGTTTTCAACGGTGTCGCGGAATCGGCGCTAGTAGGCCAAATGACGATTGCTTCTGAAAAATGGACAGAGGTCGAAGTAATTCATTAAGGAATGCAACAATTGTTAATATAAAATGAAGTTTGATCTAATGGGTATTTTTAGTATGTTAAAATATAATTTTTTTCATCATATAAATATACACGTATTCAATGATTCATGTAAAATTTTCCGCAATAATGACGTTCTAGCATAATAATCAGTGAGTATGACAGAGTAGGTATAGCCAGTGATTCAACATTCAACCAATGACATGATGGCTAACGCACATGTCATGTCAAATTCGGATCATTTGAATTTCGATAATTTTTTCTCGAAAACCTGACTACGACACAACAAACGGATAATCATTACGATTTTCTGAGGGTCGATTATTTCTAAAACGATTTTTTTCATTATAACATACCTTGTGAAGAAAGATAAGGATTTTTCTCAGATTCGCAGAGTTTTCATGCTTATGATGACCCTTAAAAATCATAGCGATAGTCTCTTTTATTTACAAGTAGAGATTTTCAATATTTAATCAAAAATTAATGACTTGAAATTTTACCAACTACAAGATATAAATTTCCGGAATTTATGTGAAATGTATCACTATTTTCAGAAGAAATGTTTAAGATTTATCTGTTGAGTTTCAGTCTAAAAATCTAATGCGAAATGATGGAAGCAAGCGAAATAATAATGAAGTGAACAACTTCCATGACATAATGAGAAATCATATCCACAAAATTACACATCGTTTATCAAATCACCTCAATTCGCACTATACAGCTCTCTTATCGCACACACCAGGTACTCAGAGCAATAAGCTGTTCATTTTCTCGCAGTGAACCGACCACTTATTCATGGGCGGTTAAACCATAGAAGGTAATAAAAATTCCTTCATGTTTCATTGTTCGAGATGGCCGTGGAATCGATTCGCGTAGAAACGGCGGTCTCCGTTTTTTTTTTACGACTTCGGAACAAACTATCGAAACGTACGTAACTTTGTAGTACCTGAGAGCTGGGTGTCCAATGGAAATCGTATTAAACGACATAAAAGCCGAGGAGTTTATTACCTTCGGACACGTGTAGCCTTCGTTCTATTTTCGGTCACTATTTCCGCGTTTTGCGAGTGATAACAGCTTTGGAGGATATACAGTGGCGACGCTAGGGGATGGCGGGGGTGGCCTGAGCCCCCCCCTGAAATATGTCAATATCACAAATTATTTCATTAGGACCCGCATTAAAAATTTCGATCTCTCCTAGATATACTGAGTTCGATTTTCGAAAAACGAGAATATATTGAAAAATTCTGGGCCACTATAAAACCAAACAAAATTTCGATGTCAAAAATTTCATCACTCAACATATTCTCTTCTTAATTACATACATTCGTCACAGCCAACGTGCAACGTCTCTAGAACTTTAAAAAAATGTTTCTTCTTGCTCTGAAAATCAGACCTCCAAAGCTTTTATTACATCCTCATTGTAAGAAAATTTACGACCTTTTGAACTTTTTTTCAGTTGAGAAAAAAGATGATAGTCGGACAGAGCCAAATCTGGTGAATAAGGGGGGTGTTTGTTCCAACACTAAATCACGAATTTTCTGCATGGCAACATGAGATTTGTGTGCTGGGGCGTTGTCCTGCAAAAGCAAAACACCTTTGTATAGCTTTCTGCGTCTTTTCCTTTCAATTTTTTTCCCGTGGAGTGCTCAGCAATGTCGAATAGTAATATCCAGTTATTGTTCTACCCTTATCCAAAAAATTAATCAAGATTACTCCATGGCAATCCCAAAAATCTGAGGCAAGAACTTTTCCAGCAGATTTTTGGACACGAAACTTCTTAAGTCTTGAGGAACCAGAATGTCGCCATTCCATCGATTGTTGTTTTGTTTCTGGATCGTAGAAATGTACCCAAGTCTCATTCATAGTAACAATAGTTCGAGAAGTTTACATCGGTTTCAAATCAAGCACAGATAGAACGCGATGCTTCTACCCTTGCTTGCTTTTGGTCAACATTCAAATATTGGGTATCCGTTTTGCTTCAGATATCCGTTTAAGCCCAATTCGACGGTCTGATAAAATCATGTCATGAACTGCATCGATATTTTTGGGAACTGGTACAGAAACTGGTCTTCCGATTGGTCATCATCTTCAATGGAAAATTTACCTCTAGAGCTTGCACTCCAATTTTTCACGGTCGTATACGAAGGACATTGCTCACCAAGAGCATTATGTATATCTTCGTAAATCTGCTTGCCTTACTACTAAGTCTCTTTTCATCACCTCTCGATTAGAAAATATTTGCTTGTCGTACGATATCGCATGAAAAAAATAGATAATCACCTATCGTAATGACAAAAAAATTGATAAAACAGATGTATTAGACGCGTTAATTTCCTACTTGACTCTGTTCAAACACGTTAGGCGCCTATTATTTTCGTATAACAATTCCGAAATTAGGTCGATTACATGTTTTTCTTTAATTCGCTGCAATAAATTTCGATAGAGAGATATTTTTGGAAGCAGAACATAAACATTGGCGTGTTAACGTACTTGCTACTGAAATGTTCTGTTTGTCCTTAATTATTATCATTTCCTAGTTTTTCTGTCGTCAAGCCATCTTCACTTGATATACGGCAAATATTGGGCAGGTTAGTTTCGTTAATGTTTATCATTATTGAACCATTTTAATTTTCTTGAAAGTGCTTTCACTTCTTTTGGCCTAACATTAAAGTATCACAATAAGCTTATACTACAACGTTATCATCAAATGAGTGAGCTGATATTTCTTTCATCAATTAGTTATAATAACTTTTCCTTTTCACATCGTGGTCTATTAAAGCTCCCTATGTTGCTTATGAATAAATGAAACATTCATTATGCATATTTACATAAAAATTTGTTTCTTTTTGTCCATGTCATATTCTACTAGATTTACTGTGAGATGAAGAATATATCTTGACGACAAAATCTATTCAAGGTCCGAAAGTAATAAATTTGTTGTTGATATTAATTCAGCATTGTTTGTAATTTAAAATTTTTTTGATAATCTGCTTGTTGACCTGAATATTTAATGAATGAAATGTTCGGTTAAAGATTCGTTTATTTCCATAAACTGGCTGTTTCTTAACTTATGAAATATTACATATATGATGTCGAACCGAATTAAAATAACCTGTAGATGAAGTATTCATTTGAAAACATTCGAATTGAAAGATTTTTAGTGTGAAATATCATACCTACAGGGTGACCAGTATGGGTGATCCTTGAATTCAACCCTGAAAATTTGAGCATTCAAAAAATGTTGGATGACAATATAAAGGGTTTTCCAAAAAGAGGTGTTATTTCGAATAGCACGCTATTTAGGTAGATGTCACTTTTGAAGCTATCATTTTTGACATTTGACAAGTAGAAACTACGCCATTAATAAAAATGGAAAATACTCGCTTCAAGAACGCACTGAAGTGATCAAAATTCACTATAAAAATGGTGAAAATTTGGCAGACCTCAAAGATGGAATTCGTGAGGCTATCGAGGACATAGGGCAGCCACTTTGCGATTTGGTATGGTCCTGTAAGCGTGGTCGTGGTAGTCATTTGCCTGACGTTATTTTCCGCTATTAACGGCATAGCTTCTTCTTTATAATGAAATAAACATCCGATCATTTATATTGGAAAATGGCATTTTTCTTTGAATATCAAAATAACACCTTTTATTGGAAAATCCTTTAATTTCCACTTGATTCATTTATCCATGGTTTGGACTTTGCCTTTCCTTTTGAACATACCTCGTACAGTGCAAACTTCGGAAATACCAATGACCAATCCGCCATTCCGCGTATAACAACATGTGTCTGGTACTTAACAGTCCCAGGAAGACGAAATTCATTCATAAAATCGCCCAAGTATTTTCATTCCGCGGACAGAGAGCTATAAATAATAAATCAGCCCGACAATTAAGCATACCAATATCCCGGGTATTCTTCGAAGTCTCTTATCCTAACGAGAGGCGAGGCATTCGACATTTGTTATGCCCAAGGCCAATGTAAATTACGATTCCTCACGTTTTGGACCACGGGAGACTCTTCTCGGGATATGTCTCATCTTTTTTCTGCTTAAATGGTCGATAAAAACTGTAACTGGAGGCGCTACTTCCGTTTCCTCTTCCCTTGCGAATTTGTTTCAGCGTCTTTCATCGCCTATTGTAATTCGATATCGGCTAGGATTTGGAGATGCTAGTCGCACTATTTTATCG
Organism: Propylea japonica; assembly: GCA_013421045.1. Taxonomy (NCBI): domain Eukaryota; kingdom Metazoa; phylum Arthropoda; class Insecta; order Coleoptera; family Coccinellidae; genus Propylea; species Propylea japonica. The sequence continues at coordinate 50,058,665 of CM024239.1, forward strand.
GGTCATTATAGTTATAGTTTAAAAAGGGGTTACAGTTCACTGCTACCTCGAGGTCTATTGTGCCCCCTCACAGAGCTGTTCTGACCACACCCTTCACAACTCGCCGTCCAGTTCCAGAGATCTGATGAAATCCAATATCTGTGAATGTTTCAACGAGGCTTGTTCCTCACTCTTACAAGTTTTTCGCTCAAGGCATTCTCCCCTTAGGCTCGCAATGCCAAAGCATTCCGTAACTAGGTGAATGGGGGTTTCTTCCTACTCCCCACAGAACCTACACTCGTCTGTGTCCGATAATACCATCCTCAACGGGTGCTTCCTGAGGCGAAAGTGTCCTGTAAGAAAGCCAGTGAGGAGGTGTAATTGTTTCTTACCAAGATCCAGATATCTTTTGGATCTTGCTGTTTCGAAGTTCCCAAGGAACTTAGTGGAATGATCCAGTGGGAGATTCCGCCAGAGTTTTTCCTTATCGGCTTTCTCCTTCTCCAGGAACTCCTTCTTATAGGTACATTTACCTATACCACAGAATGGTTCTGGGCCAATGAGTGACATTTGTACGCCCTCTTTGGCTAGTGTATTGGCCTCTTCGTTCCTTTTGATTCCCGAATGGCCGAGAACCCAGATTAAAAAGACCCTATTTTTCTTTGAGTCGGTGAATTTCAACAATTATGGATTATTGTTGAATCGTCTAAATATGTTCTGATTTTTTCCTGTCATATGGCAAAAGATAACAGTTCGAGAAGAGTAACCCTTGATTTAGCTTCTTCTTTCATCGAGTATTTCATAGATATTACGTTTATTCTACTAATGTCAGTACAATTTCAACCTTACTAACTGCATCGAAGCTGACTATTCGTTGAACAGTCTGTAGAACATGAACTCCACCTATTCGAATGTTTCTAGATCAGGGTCGAATCTCAGAAAAGCCCATAATTTCTTGAAATTTGTCGCAAATTTCACACCAGTAATTAATAAATTCTCGCATATGTATTGCAGAAGTAAATGTCAAGAATTGAATAATATTTGTTCGTTTGATGGATACCAGTTGAAGTGTGAAAAAAATTTATTCAGAGAATTATGTGTTGCCTGTGTTTCCATTATCTTTGAATATTTTTATCACTGTATATTTCGTTGAATTATATCTAACATTTTTCTTTTATTTCAGGTAAGGACAAAACTCCTCACACCTTTTACGAAAAGTTCAAAACCACAATTTCAAGAAGAGATGGGTAAAGTAAAGCTTCAAGGATACATTTTTAAATCGAGTTTATGGATTAGATTGGTGATAAGTGCAACATTGTAATCTCTGCCTTGAAGTTGATCCCTGGTGTCATTTCTTATCGCTTTATTAGAATATTGGTTATTTCGTGTAATTGTCTCTGTTATCATTTACAAATGATAAAAAAAGTTTTATTTTTAAAAAAATTGCAGGATCAAGCTCAGCGTTACATTTTAACAATATATCCAGTTTATCTACGTAATAAATAATCGTGAATTTGGTGCGCGGAAATGTTTTTTTTTGTGAAATACTATCAATACGAAAAATGTTTGGGTTGTGAATTCGATTGCTAAACGTTAACTTACTTATCGACCAATAAGGAAGGTCATTATGGCCTATCTTTAAGCGTGTTGAAGAAACGAAGCGTCAAATTTCTTAACGTGATCCTCAATTGTAGTATCTTTGAGTTCTGGATTCTGATTTATAGAATGTTTGAAAAATTGGATGGAAATTGAAACCACTGTATCTTCTGAATGATTTATGTGACATTAGAAATGAAGATAGCTTTCATGAGGTTGTTCTGACCAAACCCTTCACAGCTCGCCTTCCAGTTCCAGAGATCTGATAAAATCCAATATCTGTGAAGGCTTCAACGAGGCTAGTTCCTCACTCTTACAAGTTTCTCGCCCAAGGCATTCTCTCCTTAGGCTCGCAATGCCAAAGCATTCCGTGACGAGGCGAATGGGGTTTTTTTCCTCCTCCCCACAGAACCTACACTCGTCAGTGTCCGACAATCCCATCCTCAAGAGGTACTTCCTAAGGCGACAGTTTCCTGTAAGAAAACCAGTGAGGAGGTGTAATTGTTTCTTACCAAGATCCAGATATCTTTTGGATCTTGCTGTTTCAAAGTTTGGAAGGAACTTAGTGGAATGAGCAATCCCTGGGAGATTCTGCCAGAGTTCTTCCCTCTCGGCTTTCTCCTTCTCCAGGAACTCCTTCTCATAGGTACATTTACCTATACCACAGAAAAGTTCTGGGCTAGTGAGTGACATTCGTGCGCCCTCTTTGGCAAGTGTATTGGCCTCTTCGTTTCCTTTTCTCAGAAGAAACAGTGTTTTTTTTCGGGACACCCTGTATTTTCGCCTATTGACACTACGCTGGTATATATTCAACTAATCGAGGACGATTGAAAAAGTTAATTATTTCTTGATGAGATATCGTAAGATTCGAACCAACGGCATCTGTATTGCCGCTATTTAAACGCGCGATATCCGTAGCCTAGAGACGTATGACTTCGTATTTTCTTCTTCGGATTGAAATCGAGACAAAAAAACGGAGATAATCGAATCGTCACGTATCTTAGGTACATACGTGTGTGGGAGCGTTTTCGTTCAGGAACTGTATAGCCCGATCGCCTTTCACAATCGAACGATTAAATGTCGATCGGTAAATGGGAAACGACAGAAATCGACGTCCGAAGATGGCAAAACGGTCTATATGTACTAGAACACGGCCGTAAAGTGGTCTGCGATTAATTTGCTCGACGCAAACTAGCCGCTATCGGTCATCCGATTGGAAAATTGGAGTTTGATTGGCTTGTCAAAATTTCACCGCTATATTCGGACATATTGTCGCGAGAAACTCGCTTCACGGTCTCAAGAGGACCGGCATCGTAACTTTATTATACAACTGCTGTTTAAATGATTGAGAGAACGATTCATCTCTGTATGGCAGTATCTGAAAAGGTACTGAACATCCTGTTGGGGGCGACACAAAAAAGAATCCTTCTTCTTGAACAATTCCAGATTTGCGATGTCTGTGCAAAATAAAAGGTGAATTTTGAATTTTTGCGCTATGTGGATGGGTGATCTCAGACATAAGGTGTTGAATGAATTAAATTAATATCGAATAAATGAGATCGTATTGTAAAAAACGCTTGGACACGTCGATTTGTATTTCTGGATGCGCAAAAACCGATGTGTGTGGCGACATCGGTTTTTGGCGCTTCTGCCGGGACGGTTCTTGTCGCCGCGATACGAACGGATGAAAAATAACGATGTCTATGGCCGGCTTTAGTCCAAAACAGAAAAGATAAACTTTCGCCGGCCTACGAGTCCCGAACCCCACCTCATTATTTTTTTAAACTCGTTAAAACTTTCAAAAAAACCGATAACTAATCCCTGGGTTGTGAGATTTCATTAAGGGTGAGATATGAATGAATGGGGGAGCTTTCCGATTCCTAGAATTCCTTCTGGGTCGCTTGTCAGCCTGTGTGACAAATTCCGACATCCTTCGAAAGTAGAAACAGTTTTCCAAGTCACTTAATTGCCGAGCCCGTTTGACATTTTGTGACCTCGTGGAGGGTCCTGTTGAGTTCTTGGGAACCTGAATCTGTTGATAGTTGTGGATATTCATAAATCTCAAGATAATCCTGCGTTTGATAACGTGGGACGTTGAACCGTCTTCATGTGTAAACTGATAACGAAAAATGCGCCGATAGAATTTCACCAGTCAGTAGAATTTTTTTCATTCGTAGGTATTTGACCTAAGTGAAGAATCCGAGCTAACAAACGTGTCATTTTAGAGGGAATGTAAGATATGAAACAATTTGATACATACGGAGAGTTCAAACGTTTCCTTATTCCCTCTATTTTACACTTATTAGAACGAAATAGAACGGGTCACACGGGTTGAAGATTTTTATATTTTGATTTTGCATCAATGAGTCGTTCACTACCGATTGCATATTGAATTCGATAAAATCGCATGGTATGAGTCGATCGATATGCCAACATCCTCTGCAAGTTCTTCAATAATTTGGAAAGATTTTCAAAAACATTTCTGTTGATGTTTCGATGTTTTCTTCGCTTCGTGGACTCGCCGAATGCCACAGTCAACATTTCACTGCCTTGGAGCACCATCTTTAATTTTTAACGCAAAATTCAATACAAAATTTTTCTGATCCAATTTTTAAAAAGGCAAAAATCGAAGAACACACAAAAATGTAACTAAGATTTCCAATTGTCAACAACAACTACCAATCCAAATTGGCCAAATGGAATAAATTCGATAACAAATAAATAAGAGCGTGTTGGGAAATACGCTTCGACACGTCGATTTGTATTTTTAGATGCGCATTTTTTTCAAACAAAAATGACAGCGCCGCTTACAAAGAACGCAAGATTTTTCATCACAAATCGAAAAAAAATTCGAAATTTCATAGTATGTAGTTTGAATTATCTCAGTAGCGTACCACTTTTTTTGTCTTGGAAACAACGCATTTCGGGACCTACATTCATGGAAACTTTCTTTCACAAAATGATCAGGGATTTATATATAGCTTCTGGGTTAAAATTGTGGTACTGAACAATCAAAACCTGGTCACCCTGTACGAAAATGCGGATAGCCGTCCCCATCGAAAAGATATAAACATAATTTTTCCTTATGTAACCGTTTGGCAACGATGCCAACTGCGTTTCAATTGCCGCCGCCGGCGGGGGCGCGCAGGGCGGCGAACGACCTCCTGGAGGAGAGGAGGGGGGAACGCGCGCTCGGCGGCCCGTTCAAGCGTCCCCTGACGGCTAGACGTCGCTACGCCGTCCCCGCATCGTCCGCCGCATCCAAAAATTCACGATGCGAAGGGATGGGGAAGAAAAATCACCCGATAAGCCGATCTTTATTATTGCATTTGTCGGGGGTGTTTCGCGAAGATGGAGGACGGCATGTATTATTTTTATTAGTTTTTCGAAGTTTGAAGGGCCGGACGATGTAGCTAAGTTTTATTAATGGACGTGCGTTGTCTGTGGTTGATTTGATTGATGGGAGTTCTAATTCTTCTTCATCTTTCAATTACAGTTTTCTGAAATAGTTTATTCTATAGTTAATCGACAATATGGCTCACAGAATTAATTATGACACTTGCTGCCACAAACAGAAATCATTGTGCTGGCAACCGAAAAGTGAACGACCCTGCATCTGTGGCTTTTTTCAGTTTATTAAATGAGGCGTTGAGAATTCAAATTGCTATAGTCCAATCACGTAAGGTTGAGCCGTCGGTTGGCCATGACAATTTGGCATATTCCACTGTGTATATTAGAATTTTAGGTTATGTTGTTTATTTTCTTGTCAGATTGATACGCAATGTTGTCAATATTGCATAGAGTTTTCTGATAACTCGTAAGCTCGTCGGACGAGGCCGGGTACATTCGGCAACGTTGACTTTATTTTACGTTATGACAGTAAATACTACCAACTTCAGATAAATAAACAAACACCTACTATGCGCTCAAACTTTCGTGAACGGACTATAGCGATTTGAGTATACCATAGAAATATGAATGGAGCCCAATTTACAATAGGAAAAAAACTTTCACATCTCGCTTGCCGGCATTGTACTGTGTTTTTTGTTGTTATTATTTTTATCAGAACTGGGTCGTCAGGGCTAGGTTGGCCTTCCGGGAATTGCGAACATATATAGATCTTTTTCCCTTACCCTTGTTCTTAGACCAGCCAGCTCTGAACACTTGCATGCCATATGTTTAGCTGTTTCTGCTTTCAATCCACACTACAAATCTCATCTGCTGACTTCTCTATACTGTATAAATATCATATGTACATATGATGGGTACTGTTGGTACAAATATCATTTGTTCGAATGATAGTTGTACCAACAGTCCCCGTCCACCCATCAGCAATATCACCATCACCAGAAGCTCAACTCGTGACAGCTTCAGGAACTTACTGGTATAAGTAGGTGAAATCATCACAAATTTTTCGGTCTGAGTAAGTCCAGGAGTGTTTCTCCAGAGGGTTGTTCTGTTATTCAGCTCTCATTGTTGGACCGCTGCTTTAAAGTGGTATTTTCCAAGTCCAAGGGCAGGGTGAGGTCCAGCAGGTGTTAACCTTGATGAACTTCCTGCAAGTTCGTCGGAATTTTCATTTCCTCCAACACCACAATGCCCTGACACCAATAGTAGAAATTCTCTTTATTTTTTGGCACGGAGTTGATACGTAAATTACTTATTCATTTATCGTAGTTCTTCTATTTCTGTTATTCTTATCAGATTGAAGTAAGGAAACTTGTATCAATTGAAAAAATCGTTCGATATGAAATTTTCAGCTCAATCTTGAAACAAATGCTAGCATCTAATCATTAAACTTTTAAAGGGGTCACTGGCGCTGCTAGGAGGGGCTTTGGGGCTGCAGCCCAATCCCCAAAGATTCTAACAGTTCGTTAGAATTCGTTATTCCTTTCTTCTTTATTTTTTTTGCAACTTTCGTATTTGTTGTATCATCAAGAATTGTTCAGTTCAGCCCTCCCCAAAACAAAATCCTGGCTGCGCCACTGAAGGGAGACCTTCTGCCATAAATATAAACCATAACACATGTCAAATAAGACCTAGACTTGTATTTTTCATTAAAATTGATCCACTGCAACAGGTAGATCTGCACGAACGATAGTTTTTCAACTTCCAAATTTCTTCTATTCCTCCTCATACGACTTCATCATTCGGAAACAAAACAATCCCTAGACAAATGGTCCATTGATTTCTTTCTGGAAAACAACGCATATCCTGTTACAAGAAGAAAACGGAATGAAATAGATAAATGGGATAGGGATGAAATGAAATTCATGTTCTGTCCAGAATGCTGGCTCTTCCTTATCACTGAATCTTTTTCCACTTGAAGGAAAGCAATTTCTCATCTGATGAGAACAATACTGCTCTCTACTGCTCTGAATTAGAATCATATGTCTAATATGAATCTCGTCTAACCTTTCTGGATAAAAATCTATCATCCAGCGAGAAGGACCAGATTGTTCTACTACGAATTTATTTCACTCGGAAAATAACACTTCGTATGGAAAGCTAAGAAATACAGTGCTCGTCAAAATCATGGCACAATCTCATTTTATCAGAGGAAAAATATTTGGCAACAAAATCCTGAAACATTTTTGTTTCACAATAACCAATTTTTTATACCTCTAAATTTTTTGAATAGGGAAATAGGGTCATGTGGTACTTTTCTGGAAAGGTCTTTGTATCTTCTTTACAGGCGTGCAGAAATTTTCTAGACATTTTTCTTTAAATTTAGTTAGATCAAAGAGGTTTTCAGAATGTGCACTTCGTTATGGCTCATTCACTTCGAGACGATGATACCTGATGAATTTTGTCACCGAACGAAACTCGACCATCACGATTTTGTTCATGCACAACTTCCAGCCCTGTGGAAAAGAGGTTTCCTTTGAGAAAATTGATATGTTCCATAATTTTGTGGCGTCTGAATGACCGAATAAAAAAACGAATATTCATCAAATTGAAAGATTTATAAGAGATACATAAAAATGGTACTTGTAGCTTACAATCTATCAATTCGCCATTTAATGAAGAGATGATGACATTCTCGGAACCCTAAATGATTCATCTTTCGATACCCCAGTTTCTTCATAAAATTGATTAATTAATTTCCTGCATCGTTCTAAATATAAACTTGAAATGTATTTTTCGATTAGATAAAAAGGTCATAAGTCGATACATTTGGAATATATTGTGCATTAATTGACCACAAATCTAATTATTTCTATACACATTGATTCGGATGAAATTGAAAATCATTTTTTCGTAATAATTTATACACCAGAAAGCGATATACATGGTGCGATATCTTTCCGGATACCATTTTTCGATAAGGATATATTCATTTCTTTTATTCAAGATAGGATTCATAGGCGCCATCGTTTTTCAATTGTTCGTAATTTTTTGAATTTGAAATTAAGAATGTGCATCAATAATTAGATAGATATCGAACAATACAGCTTGTGTATTCTCAGTTGAGAAAAAAATTAAACGGGGCACCATAGTTTTTAGTGTGAACGCACCATTACTTTTAAACATCTCAGAGACGCCTAACCAACAGAACATAGACGATGTCACCATAGAAGAAAGCGGCGGTCTGCTATGAATAAATTTTCGGAAAACGCTGAGGTGTAACTGTCGTTTATCCGATTCCGTCTTTCTATTTTTACTATTTCGACACTCTTTCTACAATACTGGCGACCCCACGAGACATGTCCGTTCGAAAACCGTCTAAGAGTATTTTTGGAGTGGAATGGTAATTACATGCCTGGTCGTTCCAAGTTGGAGACATTTTTTTTCCTCAAATCCCCACATGTAAGATGTGAGTTAATTAATTGAAGAGATGGCAGCGTTAGAATATAGGAAACGACATTAGAAAGGCTTCGCGTGTGGCGAAGACCACTCAGAATGGTTGTGGGAAAATTTCTCTTGTGCTGGGGGTATTCTTTGTTACAATAGATCACATCAATAGTAATATTTCTTTCATATTGTATTTTAAATGGCATTATGAAAGAGGAACACTTGTTAACATTTCAATTTCAGATCGATCGAATCAACAAACTTGGAATTATTCGAAAAAGTTCATAATTCAGAAAAAAATAAGTTCTATGGTTCTGATGATGCTATCCTCTCTAAATTTTGCATGAACACTCTTCATTTACCAAATAAATTTCACTCGATTACTCGAATCGGATATCTTGTGAAATATAAAGATCTTTCCAATTTTCCAAAAATATCAATTTTTTCTCTATACAGGGTGTTACATAATAGTATATCGCAACTTAAGGAATGAATCTACGTATAATTTCAAGAAAAAAGTCCATATAACCATGAGTCGCAAAAGCTTCGTTACGGAGCTACAGAGTGTTGAAATTTAAAAAAAATGGGTTTTTTCTTCATAACTCCTGCAGTTTTCGAGATATTCAGTCCATATTTGGAATGAGAGCTATTTTCAACAGTCTCCATCATTGAACGTCCTGAATCTCAACTAGAATCTACAGGGTTTTTTTCCGGAGCCATGTCTCCTTTTTCCTTCTCAAACATTTTTGCGGAAAGCCACTCGTCAGCGTAAAATCAATTTTGATCTCTTCGTTCAATGTAGAAACTTTTTCGATTCCTGTAATTTTTTCGTATCTCTTACCGTTTTCGAGTAAAAAATTATTGAACGATTGTATGCATCCGCTAAGCTCAAGTTGGGTCTCAGATGACGAGCTATCAAAATAAAAGCAAATTTGGGCATACCTAAAGAGTATTTCTATTATTTTTCCATTTAGCGAATAACATACAATCGTTCAATAATTTTGTACTCGAAAACGGTTAGAGATACGAAAAATTACAGGGGTCAAAAAAGCTTTTAAATTGAACGAAGATATCAAAAATTGATGTTACGCTGATCAGTGACGTACCGCAAAAAAGTTTGGGAGGGAAAATAGAGACATGGCTCCGGAAAAGAAAACACCCTTTGGATTCTAGTTAAGATTCAGGATGTGCAATGATGGAGACTGTTGAAAATAGCGCGAATTCCAAATTTGGACTGAATATCTCAAAAACTGCAGGAGTTATGAAGAAAAAACCAATTTTTCTGGAAATTTCAACACCCTGTAGCTCCGTAAAGAAGCTTTTACGGACCGATGTTTGTATGAACTTTTTTTCTTAAAATTACATGTAGATTCACCAACTCAAGATGTGACATTCTATTATGCAACACCCTATATAAAAAACTTCATTATCCGATGTTTGAAAAATTATTGCTTTCACATTCGACATTTCATGCCGAAAACTTCAATACATTCATGTTGATGCCACCCCATTCATTGTTCCGAGTTCATTCATCACAGCACAGTAGTATTTTCAACGATCCCAACCAAGAGAAACAGGCTGAAACCGCTAGTTAGTTGGCAGATCTCTAAATTATAACAATTTCAATTGCTCATTTAGACCGTCACAATGAGTCATAAATTCCAAAGACTGACACCCACCGATTAAGTTTTAACTCAAACGATCTTGCTATTCAAATTATCCAATGAACTCTGGCTGCTGGCATTGTCGTTTAATAATATGAAGAAATATTGGTTGTCTTATTAGTTTTAGGGTGTTAATATTGATTTACTTAATATGAGAATGGCACTATTTACTTGACAGTTGGAGTTCTGTTTCCTTCAGTAATATTCCTTCGATTATATCAAAGGAAAATAGAGTTTTTGCTGCTATGTTATATTGTTCGATACCATGTGAGCAAATTTGAAGACCTCTTTCTAGAAAGAATATAAAGGGTGTTTTTGAATTAATGCGAAAGATTCAACTGGATGATTTCTCAGATTAAATTGAAATTAAAGTTCTCATAAATGTATAGTCCGTTCACGAAATTTGAGTCGTCGCTTGGCCACGACAATTTGGCATATTCCACTGTGTATATTAAAATTTTAGGTTATGTCGTTTATTTTCTTGTCAGATTGATACGCAATGTTGTCAATATTGCATAGAGTTCTCTGATAACTCGGAAGCTCGTCGGACGAGACCGGGTATATTCGTCAATGTTGACTTTATTTCACATTATGACAGCAAATACTGCCAACCCCAGATAAATAAACAAATGCCTACTATGCGCTCAAACTTTCGTGAACGGGGTATAGGTGCGGAAATACATTGTTTCCAAGATACAGGGTCTTCAAGTTTTACTTAAAAACTGAAAAAAAGACGCCACTAAAATACTTCAATCAAAATAAAATTATCGAATTCTTCGTTTAATTTGGGACAAAAAATGTCTACTTCCTTTTTTTCGTGTGGTTTGCCGTTTTTATGTAAAAAAAATTAAACATCTCAACGTAGCGTCTTTACTACATAATGTGTTGAAGCAACGATTAAGACGCGTTAAGATGTTTCATTTTGTACATAAAAATGGCGCCCCACACGAAAAGAAAGCAGAGGATATTTTTGTAACAAACTGAACGAAGAATTCAAAAATAATTGTTACTGTAAAATATCTCAATTGTTTTTCACAATTTTTAAGTGAAACTTCAATACCCCTTTTCTTGGAAACAATGCATTTCTGAGCATAAATGTATAGGAACTTTCGCATCAATTCAGAAACAGCCTGTATAATGTTTGATTAAACAATGTCATTACGACTCATTGTCGCGTAAGCCATGCATTATTTAATGATCACTGTACAGTTAATAACCTCATCGCATCAATATTAGTTTGCATGGATACAGCATGTTCCCAATTTACGCTTTTTATCGATTTACGCAATATTTCCAAAACTAGAACATCATATTGCCATTTTTAATGACACCGAATTTCGGTTGGGAACTGTTATCCACTAACGGTTTCTGTTCCTGTCGAAAGTATGTACAGGGTTACCAGAATTGGTGAACTACAACTTTTTAACCCTTAGAGATAGAGAAAAATGAATGGCACATTACGGTTTATCTTTTTTCGACAAACTCATTGTGCTGTCAATTGCATTGCTCTGTAGTCTTTTGTTTTCGAGTTATAAGCCAAAGTTAACATTTTGTCAATTTAAATTTTGGTCTTTATCTCCTTTCCGTGAAACAAAAATATTATACGGATACTTTTTTTTATAGGGATCCAGTGGCTTAATATAATTTTTGCTGAAGGGTTTTCTTCCTTATCACCGTTTTTTTGCTTGTCTCAAAAATATATAACATGTCTCATATCGCTCCTAGATCAGTGGCGACGCTAGGGGGGAGGCAGGAGCGGCCCAGGATCTTCAGTGTGGGTAGTGATGAATGAATGACAATTTTGTTGAGCATAGGGCAAAGAAATTCAGGGGGTTCCGGGCCAACCCTTGATTTTTTTCAATTAAAAATAAATTAATGTTTCCATAAGAAAAATAGAATTTCATGTAAGAAATCTGGAAGGAAACGCCCAGCAAAAATTAGATTAAGTCACTGGATTCCTTTCAAAAAAGTGTCTGTATAATGTTTTTTTTCAAGTTTATAGCTCACACAGGAATGACGAAAGTTGAAATGACCAAAATGTCCATTTTTGCTTATAACTCGAAAACAAAAGACGATAGAGCAATGCGGTTGACGGCAAAATGAGTTTCTCGAAAAAATATAACCGTAATGTGGCATTCATTTTTCTCTATCTCTCAGGGTTAAAAAGTTGTAGTTCAGGGATCACCAAATCTGGCCACCCTGTACACACACGACATCGCTTCTTTAATTGAAATTTGTCAACACCGCGCATCAATTATCTTATACGCGTAATCCTTATTTATAATGAACGATCAGGATGAATCAGATTTATTATATCAATTTCGCTTTTTATTTAGCGCAACCTAAATATCTAGCAGGCGTAGCGTTCAAAATTAGAACCAGGAAATCATCGGCCACATTGTAGCGATGTCGGCGGCTTCTAAAATAATACGCTGATTTTAGATATCCTCGTTCCTGATTTCACCTTTTTTTTCGACCTGGTCGTCTCGATTGGGTTTCAAAATATTATTGCCGAAAATCGGTCGGTGGCTGTGTTTATTTTTTTTTTACTTACGATGGTTCAAGTTGAGCTACAGGGGTCGGCCGATAAATTGACTTTTCCCTCAGACCAAGACATACAATGGAATTTGAACTACCGATTGTTCTATGTATGAATCTGTCGTGTTTAAATTGTTCCTAAGATAAAAAAGACTTATTTACCTATCTAATAAATCAAAGAAAAAATATAAACATAACCTCAACTTGAATCGATTTCCCTCTTTTTGATTGCAATATTCATCTAAATGCTATGATGATTCAAAAAATAAACCTATTTTTATACTAAAAACGTCTTCAATACGACGAAATCGTACATAGAACAATGGCTAGTTCAAATTCCAGTGTATATGAGGTTTGTTTGGAACCTTATCTTCGACGTGTGACGTCACCACTAATGCGGCGTATAAAGAAACATATAGTCCGTTCACGAAAGTCTGAGCGCATAACGTAAAATAAAGTCGACGTTGCCGAATGCACCCGGCCTCGTCCGTCGAGCTTGCGAGTTATCAGAGAACTATATGCAATATTGACAACATTGCGTATCAATCTGACAAGAATATACATAACATAACCTAAAATTTATAATATACACAGTGGAATATGCCAAATTTTCATGGCCAACCGACGGCTCAAAAACTTTCTTGAACGGACTATAGTTAGGCCCCTAGCGCAGTAGATGGGGATGAGATTCACAAAACATTGTTAAATAATATACATGACCTGAAATTAATTTTTTTAACAATGTTTTACCTGTTATGATGGATTTCTTATATTAAAACGTAGCTGTTCATCCTAACAACAAAAAAAAACAAACCATCCAACGTAACCTCACAATATGTCATTCTATAATGCTTCCGATCACCTGTCGAGTACTCATAAATATTTTACCATTTCTGTAAGCTACAGGTCCCTTAAAGAGGTCCAGAATTGCAATTTTTCTGTAAGCTTATGAAAAGTTACAGATTGTCTTACAGATTAAAGCAGAATACCACCATTTAACAGTTGTGACACTAATTTATTTATATTTTTCAAAAAATCCTTTAACGCTATTCCATTAATTTTTTCCGCATGATACCTATAGCCGGTTAAATTCTAATTCAACTATAAAAACGTTATCCAATTGACCCTCACTTATTGATTAGTCTTCTATTGCCATTGAACAATAATAATAATGCGTGTGAAGAAACCGTTTCAAGGTGACCATTATAACACTTCGATCATAAAGAAATTCGATCGTGATAACTATTGTTCAATCTTTATTGTTGTTATACTACATATTTTATCGGAAGCGTGTCTTGTATAGCTTGTTTAAGGTCGCTACTTTTGATTGATAATTTCGCACAAAACGGTTTTTGTTCCGGAAATAAAAGTTTTTAACTAATAGAGAAAATAACAAAAAATACAGAATAAGAGAATATGCACCTGATTAATGCCTAAATATTGTGGCTCGAAGGCTGTAGCCATTAACCATTCATCAAAATTTAATGAATGAAATAGTGTTAAAAATTGAAAAATCAAATCGAGTGTTTCTCAAATATGTTGGAGGCTATTCACTGGAATTTGACTCCTCAATTTTGTTTCAAATAGAGAAACTAGAAAATTTTATTTATTGTTGCACTTATGTAGGAAACTCAAAGTGTACAAGCCTTTTACATTTCATTTTATGGAATTGTTTCCAGAACGATAATTCTATTCCTCACAAATTCTGTATAAAAAAAATTTTTTCGTATCTCTTTTTAAATCAAAGTTGAAGGGGTGGTCAAACTCTAGTGAATAATCAATACAGATAAGATTTATCCACTAAGTTAGGTTAGTTAAGATTCACTATGAACATGACAAAACCTGGCTAAGATACTTCAGTAAATTAAACTATGATAACATTTCAAGATCGTTATGTATCCTCTCTATTGTTTCCACAAAAACAGTATAAAGCTAAGTAGGTACTTATGATGTTATGAGAGTCAATTGAATGAATATACACGATATATTCACCTTGCAAACATGTCAATACGAAATAAAACTACCTTTTCGCACTAGAATTAATTGGATTGATACATCCAAGTCTTGGTCTCACGTTTCAACTCACAGAATGGTGTCTTACAATACACCGGAAACTAGAACAAGGGTTTCCCTCGTTAATTGCAAACCGGATATGTGTTGTTCAACATTAATGCGCCATTTTATTCTAAACGAATCATTTCCGCAATCTTCCCAAAATTAAGGGTTAAGACAGCAATGTTTGCGACTGCACACTGCACTGCACTGTGAAATATCGTGTTTTTTCATACGTATTTCGTTTTCTAACCCTTCATCTATTTTTTCCTAGGTGAAAGAAAACAATGTAAAGCTAATAATAAGAAAATTTAAGAAAAGTCCTGAGCAGGCAGGTGCTTTTGAGTGCTCTTTTATGGGTGGAGGAATAATGCTATTACCTCAAAATTTTGTATAGGACTTAAGATGGATACTAAATATGTAAATGCAAAATCTCACCACGATCGGAATAATATTCTGGAAATTATTTATTATTTATTTCGTCGAACGAATACAGGACAGCACTCTCCGATGCGACGCCTTCAGGCTGCTTATAATAGTCTCGAATCAAACAGTGGAATAGACATTTCCGATGGTCTTGCAAGGTTCAAAAAACTCTTAAAACACTTTTTCATGCCGGGTTAGTGGGAGTTTTTTTTTCTCTCTTTTCGACGAGTTGTTTCTGTATATGTTGTAATATTAAGTGGATACTTTGTTGGTAAATTTTCTTACTGTTTGTATCCTAAATGGACAATAAATAAATAAATAAAAACTGAAATATGTAAAAACTTGACAATTGAAAAAAAATTCAATTCTAGGGTTCTGATGATGCGATGCTCTTGAAATTCTGCATGAACATTCACTTCATTCACAAAATTAATTTTTCGAATCGGATATCTTCTTACGGAAATATGAAAATTCTTCTTTTCCACATTCCAATTGTATTTTATATGGTTCTTTAACACTATGGCTAAAAAATTTTGCATGAGGCTTATTATGACCATCTTGCATGTGACCGCAAAATTTCATTTTGATTGGTTTCCTTTTTTCTGAGATATTGAGGAACAATCACTTTGAATGGCCATATTTTACGGAATACCCTATACGACTTGTTTAAGTAGAGCGAGCGCTCAAAAAGCTACGCTCCTGTCAATGACTATGGTCACAGAAGCACAGAATAAGATATCTACTCAAATTAGGCGAATGACGAATTGGCAACGGTGTACCTCCCAACCAATCAGAATTTTTTCTTGAGTGATAGGGGACAAACTAAGAAAATTTAGAAGGCATTTTTTTGGAAATGGCTGGGAATGCCCATTGACCGGGTCGGGAGCCCCCGTACGTCGCTATCGCTGGCAAAGATCACCATAATATGCCCCCGGAGACGGCGTTGAAAATGAGATATCTGGTCGAAAATCCGTTATAGTCCGCTGGATGGAATGTGAAAGGCACCATGGTGTAGGTCCAGTTTCGAGACGCGGCCGACGTCGTCGACATTCTCATTTCTCCTCTCTTTCTCTGTCTTTCTTTCTTCCTCCCTCTTCTGCGGCCACCGGGTCATTTTGCACCGGTATCTGGAGCTTTTGCTAAGGATAATTGCTGCCGCCGACAACGCTTCTCGCGTGCACTATGTGAAATTGTTGCGCATACGGTTTCGGCTACGTCTTGAGTATCTGATGCAACTGTCCAATGGCTTGCAGATAATGCTAGAGTGCAATCGACGGTGATCTAAAAGTATTACCCTCGAAGTAATATACATGCGTCTTATTCAATTGGCGATTACTTATCTGCATTAACGAACTTCACAGAAATTTATTGAGTAACGGTACACAACAAAACGATAGTGCGATACCTCGATTAAATTCAACACATATCTACCTTAAAAATGTCGAATTTCACGACATGGCTGTCAGTTGTCAGATTGTACTCGAGCTGTCCAATCCAGAATCATATATTTCTGGCAGATGGTAATTATACTCCGTTCACGAAAGGTTGCGCCGTCGGTTGGCCATGGAAATTTGTCATATTCCACTCTGTAGATTAAAATTCTAGGTTATGTTCTTTATTTTCATGTCAGATTGATACGCAATGTTGTCAATATTGCATAGAGTTCTGTGAAAACTCGCAAGCTCCTCGGACGAGGCCAAGTACATTCGGCAACGTTGACTTAATTTTATTTTATGACAGTAAATACTGCCAACTTCAGATAAATGAAGAAACGCCTACTATGTGCTCAACCTTTCGTGAACGGACTATAGCAACAATTACAAATAAATCGAGTAGCTGGAAAAGCAAGATCGTCGCAGTGATTCAGTAATTTGCGATTTTTTTTTGAGAGTAAACACCATTGTTAACATCAAAATTTCCACAATCCGAACGAATATGAACATGACAGCACCGATGTAAACAAAAATCATATTGTAATTGAGTAAATTAGGAAATAGTTCGCATACGCTTTAGAATATCACTTGTCGAGAATACGGGGCCAGTACTGCCACTACCACCTGCCAGCGGCCGTTCGCGGTGACCAGATTTTTAGTTGATATGGCATCGCGCTCATGTTTTAATTCTTCCATTGTTCCATTGGAGCCAAAGCGACTTGGAGATTTGTACGCTAAATCCTATGTTTCCGAGTGAATTTTCCAAACCTGTATAGTAAATCAAGGATCATTTGGAGGTTTAAACAATCCCTCACATCATTGGCGAAGTACAATAAGCTGTTCTTGTTAGGGTCCAGCACAACAGAACTTTGAGGGAAATGATAAAGCAAAAAGAGCTCAACAAGATATATCGTTTTCAAAAAACGAGATAGGGCTGCTCACTAGGATTCCAACCAGTGACTGTTTCGTGAGATGTCTCCTGCACAAGATCGTTAAGGAAAACTCCGATATCTGTAGGTTATGTGGTAAAGTTCAGTCGATGATTGGGGTAAAAAATGAAACACTCTTACTGGATTAACACAACAGACACAAGATAAGCAAAGAGACTCATGACATCTTCAAAAGAGAAGACACTACAAGCTCTATCGTTGTCAAAAAACAAGCTGCTTACTGGGTCAGGCCACTGTTTCTTAAGATATCATCTGCACAAACCGCTAAGGAAAACTCCGATATCTGTAGGTTATTTGGATGGGCCACTTAGACCACCAAGCACATATTATGCCAATGCAATGCATTGGCGTAAATCAAAATTACTCTACTGTTTGACGCACTTTGACAACTTTGTCAACTTGGCGAAGGATATTACTTTCCTGGGCAAAAAGTAGCTTCAGTATGGTACGCACAAAAGACCTTATTGGTTGCAGATCACAATCTACCCTTATCCACTTTTGATCCACTAATCGATCTAAACTAACAGCTCTCAGATTTCTGTCGAGAACAAGAATTATCTACCCGGTACTTCGCACCGGGTGCAATGATAACAACAGGTGAAGCCAGAAGGGGGTCCCCTTCGCGATGCATCAACGAAAGTGTCAGTGCACCCAGATGAAGAAGACGATCGCATTCGAGGAGTACATAAAGTGCAGTCGATGACAACAACCTCTGCGGGTTCGTTCGACGGAATGGCAGCTGGCGTGTATGCATGAGGTGACTCAATTCGCGTTTTACGTCAAGAATAAATTCTTAACGCTGCTGCTGCTCTATCCTGCCCGCACATCCGGTCAATGCTTGCGCAAATTAACAATTAATACCGTGCGAAAAGTACTAGTTGCCGTTCGAAGAAAAAACGCTTAACGTGTATCTGGTTGTCATAATGTGGGAGTGGAACGATTTTAAAACGATTAGGTGATTGACCAGTACCAGGTCACTATTGATATGACCATTTGGTGCCAGGCAGTCCACGAGAGTATTGCGAACGTTTGCTTGCGAACATCTGCATTTTCCTATCTGTAATCATATTCTGAAATATAATTGTTAATTGTGTAGTTTTCGACTTGTCAATTTGGTTCATCATCTATAAATTGCATCTGAAGAATTTTGAGAGTCTGAGCAGGTGCTTTTGTACGCTCGTTCATTGGTAGAGCAATAAGACTATTACCTCAAAACTTTGTATGGGAGTTGAGATTCATAAGTATGTGAAGGCAAAATCTCATCACGAACGGAATTATATTCTGGAAATTATTCAAAATATTAATTAATAAAAAAATCTATGGTTCAGATCATGCGGTGCTCTTGAAATTTTGCCTGAACATTCAGTATATCAATCTTCATGAACGAAATAAATTTCACTCGAATCGGATATCTTGTTATGGAATTATAAAGATTCTTCGTTTCAATATTCCCATCGAAATTTCCATGGTTCTGTTAACGCTATGACCACAAAATTTTGCTTATTATGAGCATCTTGCATGTGGCCGCAAAATTTCATTTCGATTGGTTTCGTTTTGTCTGAGATATTTAGGAACAAAAATTTTAAATGGCTATATTTTATGGAACATCCTGAACGATATGACTGGTTAACGAACTTAATCACGGCATTTGGGATCCGTACTCATCCTGAAAATGTCAAGTCTCAATCCCTTGCAAGTTATCTTGTTTACGGCCGTGGGACCGGACATAATTGAAATTGACAACGGATTCGTCGTGAGGGAGTCGAATCCTGTCGTTCAAAATTCGAAAACAGACATTTGGGCAAAATGATATAGTACTCGTTTAGGTAGAAAAATAGAACAACAGAAACAGGAAGAAAACCAGGAGGAAATAATAAGTAATATAAATATAACGTCTTTGCCACAAATTTCAGTCACATTTATATTTTACCTGAAATTCCCCCAATATTTTAAAACTCCAGGAGTGTTTATCAAACCAGATTTGGTTCTCCAAGTGATGATCTTTCGGAACCTCAAATGTTCCAGGAACTTTGTGCAGACCCATAATACTGGACCATCACCTCAAATAGATTCAAACATAAGTATATCGACCTAAATTCCAAAATCCGACTAATGCTGGAAACTCGTCATTTAAAGATGTTGCTATCGAATATGCTTCACAATAACAATATCGCTCTTCAGATTGAGGATCGAGTTGACCGGAAGCTTTTGGCACCAACCTCGTACACACCGAGCATTACCGTCCTCTTCTTTAAGCGGCTATAAAACCTTCACGAATTCGGATTTGCATGAACGTTATATGTTGTGACTAGCCTTCGACCCGGTCATTTATTTATTATATGACCCGTCTGATTTCCGAGAAACCCATTGTCGTTTGCCGCCCGCAAAGGGAAAACTTCTGGGAAGGTTCCGTTTTTTCGTGTTTGCCGTTTCAGGTATAGATCCCCGGCGGGACCTCGAACGAACTTTTCGTTATTTATCAAAAATAAACTTCCTGATGAAGGACTTATCGATTAGTCCGTACGATATGTTGTTGACAGATTGCGATACGAAGAAGTTTGTACTTCGATAGTCGCACTTCTGGAAGGCGACAAGTCGGAAGATGTCTGTCAGCTCTTGTTGATTTACTGATGGTGGTACCCCTGATAGCTGATAGTATATTTTGTGATATGATGTTGATATCTCCATCTTATCTTTTTCCCAGAATTTACAATTTGTATGAGAACAGTCAAAAATACTATTAAATGTATGTTCTCTCATTAAGATGCATCGACGATTGATTATAAGGGACCACAGTTGGGACCCTGGGGTACACCTCTTTATTTGAGCATTTGAGCGTTCCAGTTCAGAAAAATATCTAATCGTATAAAGTGTTATTGGTTCATTTTTATTCTAATACTCCCAATCGATTCAGAAGATAAAAAAGTTGAGAAGAGCTCTGAGCAAGTGCTTTCGAGCGCTCATTCATTGGCGGAGCAATAATGCTATCACCTCAAAATTTTGAATTGGACTTGAAATTCATGTTAAGTATATGAATGCAAAATCGCAGCACAATCGGAATTATATTCTAGAAATTATTCGTAAAATGAAATATGTAAAAAACCAACAATTAAAAAAAATTCTGATGATTTTCAAATTTCACTTCGTGTTATGGAAATATAAAGATTCTTCTTCTTCTTTTCGATATTCCAGTTGAATTTTCTATGGTTCTGTTAATACTATGGCCACAAAATTTTGCATGAGGCTCACTATGAGCATCTTGCATGTGGCATAATTTCATTTCGATTGGTTTCGTTGTTTCTGAGATATTGAGGAATAAAAATTTTGAATGGCCATATTTTATGGAACACCCTATACGTGATGTGGCTAGTTAACGAATTTAACCGCAGCATTTGGAAACAGCACCCACCCTGAAAATCTCAAGTCTCTAGGACAATCCCTTTGTAAGTTATCATGCTCACGGCCGGACGGCCCCACGGACAGAATTGAATTTGACCACGGATTCCGCATCAGGGGATCGAACTTTATCGTTTAAGATCAGTTTCGGCTCGAAATTCAAAAGTTACAGACATTTGGTCGAAGCGAAATAGCGCTCGTTTAGGTAAAACGAGCGAGAGAATTCGGAGCGATAGTTAGTGTTTATACATAATCTTCGCGATAAAAATATAAATATGCACTCAATTCTAGAGTCATTTTATATGAAATTGTCACTCAATTGGCAATTTTCGAGTAAAATATGGCCTTGTACATGACGTTTACTGTCGATTTTTGTCAACTATACCCGAATGACATCGAGAACAGCATTCTCTCAGTGGGATGAAAAAAAAACAACCACCATTAGCTATAAACATCTGAAAGGGTCACCGTTTCATAATTATCTCGCGTCATAAACAAGTTTTCGGTCCGTATGTTTGGGGAATGCCCGTTAAAGTTACGGCCCCACTAGCGCACTTACCGATGGAGCAATTGATAAGAAATCGACGAGATGAATGTACACAGTTTCGAGGTTAGGTATGTTAATTTATGTGTAGATTAATTGAGTAGTGATTGGAAGGTTGATTATCTAAATGCCTTAGGCGACGAATCTTCACATTGAAACCAGATAACAATTCCTATGGCACCTTTGAAAAATATATATCGCATGTAGCGGCTTTTGGTAAATAATGAAGAAAGCGTGACCGAAAAGTTATGCCCTGAATTTATTTATTGCCTAGAAATATCAGGACAGACTGTATCCTTCACTGGATCTCGATTGTAGTGTTGAAACTAAATCATTACTACTGAGATCCAAATACGTTTTGGGCTTTTTTCTCCTGATACTCTTTCTACTAAAGAAGGGTTTTGGGTCAGTTAGTGGCGTTTATGTGTCCTTTTTGGCTAGTATGTTCGCACCTTCCTTTCCTTTAAATCTTGAGAGGCCAAGAACCAGAAATCCATATTAAAGAGATCTTGTTGGTCTTGCTTACTACATTGAGTTTCTTTCCATGTTTCTATTTTTCTATCGAATACGAATACCTTACGCTAATGTACCCATGAGTCTTTGTGATTCATAAAAAAATTGTATTTCTTCAGTGAAAATCAGCTTTTTAATACTAAACTCATTAAGAAAATATGCTTCGACAGATGGTCAAACGTAATATTGATGTCAAAGCCATACAGAGAATAAGTATTGTTGTTATCCACATAAATTTCATGCGAGTCATATCTGAGGCCAAACAAAAAACACTAATTATTTCTGTGTTGTGGACGCCTTAAATTTTCGAAACATAATTTCGAGAACATTGCGAATCAACTGAACGAACCTCTAGTCCGAACCATCCCTTAGCCGGAGCCAAGGTACTTGTTTCTTCCTCATCTCGGAATTTACATAACAGATAACGAGCCAAACAGCTTGTAAATTGTGTGAATGGAAGGGTCTCCGAAAATATTTTCGGTCCATGATAATTCAAGCGCTATCACGCCTTCTACCAACCTTCGAATGGAAAATTTTGATAATTGGTATTATATATAGGGTGACAACACCAGACGTTTATATTATTAGGACACTTTGATCAGACAGTTAATTAAGAAAACCATTTTCAGTAAAAGAGGGAATATGGAATTGATGACGTGAAGTTCTCAATGATAGAATATTTATTAAAATATTATTTAGGCTATTTCCATTTCTTCTTCTTTTTCTATTCAATGTTTCGGCCAGCATTAGCCAGCTGTCGTCAGGAAAAAGACTCAAGACTTTTCACATTCAGAAAAACAACTTTCGTCGCTTTTTGAAAATGTTTGTCATTATTGAAAACTATCACCGATGACTTCGATCTCCTTTTGATTAATTCAATTGTCAAACAATTCACTTGATCTTCTTCACTTCGATCTGGATCTTATTGGAGCACAGATTGATTTGAACATACATAATATCAAAAGAATAAAACTGAAATCTTGCAAAATAAAGGAAGCATCTCTCGTCTCAATAACCGAAAACCCCAGCAGTCAACCGATATCCACCTGAAAAAAGATCAAATGAATTGACAACAGAATTATTCGAAATAGATCGAGGTCATTGATGATTGTTTTCTGAGAACTGTCAGAAATAACAAAAAATTTCAAAAAGTGATGAAAATTTCTTCTTCTAACGTCTTGAGTGTTTTTTCCCGAAGAATCCAAATTGATGGGAATAGCCCAAAAAAGATTTCAATAAGGGAACAATAAGTTGGTTTTTTTGTTATGGTTTGATTGAATATGACAACTGTGTGCTGTAATCATAGAAAATCTATTCTTGATGTCGAGAACAATGACCTGTACACTACTAATGAGATATATACAGCAACCCAAACTTATTTTTAGAAATGGAAATAAAATTAGTCTTTTTCTTTTGAACTTCGTCGTGTGGGGTTCACACTCTATTCTTTTGATATTATGTAACGTTACATAATCGTATAAAGATTAGGATACTTGAACTTTTCCGATTACACTTCTCTTCATTCACACGAAATTCGATCAAGACTTCACTTATCATTTTGTCCTTTATCTCTGCCACTTACAGGCTCATAAGTGTTAAAGTAAATTTACACAATGACTTGCTTTGCTACTCTCGTCAAGGCATCCGTATTCACGATACAAGGTGTCTCTAGGAAAAAATCAATGCCGGAGAAATTAATTCACGTGATTACTTGAAAAGAAAAAATTTACATCACTTTCATAAACTTCTAGCTGATTCTCAATCATGCAAGGCATATTTTGTGATATAATGTTGAAACAAAAATACTATCAACTGTACCTATGTTGTCAATAATATGATTCGATTATAAATTGTAAGGGGCCAAAGATGGGGATATATTTTCTCAAATTTCAACAGAAAATCGAGTTTCGCCAAAAATACTGTACCAATTTTGAGTTGAATGATTAACACAATTTTCATTGAAATCAATGTATATTTCCATATATATCGTTTATTGATATCTGCATTGAAAACTGTTTTCTATATCATTGAATTGACAGATACTTAGTATAGTCCGTTCACGAAAGTTTAAGCGCATAGTGAGCGTTTGTTTATTTATCTGAAGTTGGCAGTATTTGCTGTAATAACGTAAAATAAAGTCAACGTTGCCGAATGTACTCGGCCTCGTCAGACGAGCTTCCGAGTTACAGAAAACTATGCAATATAGACAACATTGCGTATCAATCTGACAAGAAAATAAACAACATAACCTAAAATTTTATTATACACAGTGGAATATGCCAAATTTCCATGGCCAACCGACGGCTCAAACTTTCGTGAACGGACTATACCTACATATCTTTCAGAGCAGTCTCACAGTTCAGTGCACTAATACATCAGTTGAAATAACTGGAATGATATTAAAACCTACTTTATTTGTCGATCATGAGTATACAAACATTGATTTTCCAGAGAATTGGAGAAAACATATCTCAATTTATATCGATACTCATTTGTAATTGTGCAACTAGCGAACTAGCCCCTTTTTTCAAAGTCCGAATATGAAAACGAACCTAGCGATTTGCTAGCTTCCAAAAATATTAATACAAAATTACTTCATAATGTTTCCAGCAGTTCCTTAAAATCAAAAATGATCTTTCCGCAATCTGAACAATGAACCACTAGCACGGTGTATTACATGAAAATGCTCAGTAGGTACGTATTATGAAACTTATGATTTTATGAAAGAACTCAAATCCTTTTGAGGTGTATTGTCATGACGAATGAGAAAGCGTATACCTTTCCCCGAACAAACATTCTTATACTTTCCTCCAAAATTGCAAAACCCATGGCATTGAATTTCTAAATCCCCAAAACAACTTTTTCCACTGTGGCGAATCCAGTTTCAACTTGTTCTATCCTGCAACCAATATGAGCCTTTTGTGAGGCGAGGAGAGTCTATCTTTATTCAGATTTCAAACATCTGCTTATACTTATACTATTTCTGCTTGAATAGGAACGTCACTTACCATTGTGGGTGTATTATTTCCTATTTAGAATTCGGATTTCAAATGTATAAATAATAAGTAATAGTTCTGTACTCTCTACCTACTTTCATTATGTTGCATTTCTTTCGGAACGCATTCACAATGAAAGGGTACATTATACATACCCTAGTTGTTGGAAATTGGACCAATTTACCTGCCCACGTCTTTCTTCTACCTGGGCTTGTGCAGTTTCGAAATGTTATCTTAGAAATCGTAAAACTCCTCTTTAGCAACGCCGTTTGCAGGGTTATTTATTCTTGTGTTTTTATTCGTTTTCCACTTGAGCAGCCCGCTCAACGCCACAGGTGATAATTGATGGTATTTATGGCCTTCCTGTAGATGCTAACACTCATTACGGTCTTAGATTTTTAGAGTGTTATTCAGAGTCGGCTTCTTTTTTTTTTTTTGTTGCTGGTATTTTAAACTGCATGAGAAAATTCTATGGTTCGGGTGCGCTAGAATATCTGACAAGATAAATTTAATGTTACCTATTTTGATTCGACCTAAAAACTCATTTGACACTATACATCTCCTATGTGGATAGAAAGGGGAAGATCATTTGACATAACAACGATGTGAACGAAAAAACGGTTATGTATTATCATTATCGACAATACAGTAGGTTTTAATATATTTCCAGGTCTTTCAACTGATGTATTAGTGAACTGAACTGCGGACTGCTCTGAAAGATACGAGTATGTATACTCCGTTCACGAAAGGTTGAGCACATAGTAGGCGTTTTTTTATTTATATGAAGTTGGCAGTATTTGCTGTCATAACGTAAATAAATTCAATGTTGCCGAATGTACCCAGCCTCGTCCGACGAGCTTGCGAGTTATCAGACGACTCTATGCAATATTGACAACATTGCGTATCAATCTGACAAGAAAATAAACATCATAACCTAAATTTTAATATACACAGTGGAATATGTCAAATATCATGGCCAACCGAAGGCTCAATCTTTCGTGAACGGACTATAGGTTTAGTCCGTTCACGAAAGTTTGAGCCGTCGGTTAGCCATGACAATTTGGCATATTCCACTGTGTATATTAACATTTTAGGTTATGTTGTTTATTTTCTTGTCAGATTGATACGCAATGTTGTCATATTGCATAGAGTCGTCTGATAACTCGCAAGCTCTCGGACGAGGCTGGGTACATTCGGCAACATGAATTTATTTTACGTTATGACAGCAATACTGCCACTTCATATAAATAAAAAAACGCCTACTATGTGCTCAACCTTTCGTGAACGGAGTATACATACTCGTATCTTTCAGAGCAGTCTCGCAGTTCAGTTCACTAATACATCAGTTGAAAGACCTGGA
Organism: Propylea japonica; assembly: GCA_013421045.1. Classification (NCBI taxonomy): domain Eukaryota; kingdom Metazoa; phylum Arthropoda; class Insecta; order Coleoptera; family Coccinellidae; genus Propylea; species Propylea japonica. Next base: position 50,084,907 of record CM024239.1, read on the forward strand.
AATACAGGGTGACTGGTGACGTAAGGGACAACGGCTAACTGGAGATAGAGGACCTCAAACTGAATGAGGATTGGGGTTTAAATGTCCCATAAGGCTATTAGTTTCAGAGATACAGGGTGTTTTTTGCAAAAGTGCTAAAACTATAAACTCCCATATCTTCGTCAATATGGCAAATTTTTCGCTGATATTTGGCAAGCTTGTTAATATACATATTTTCCATCAGATCGACAAAAAAAATTACCAAAAATTGCAGGTCTGTATTCAAAAATTTCAATTTCCGTGTCAGGTGAGAAATATCACTCGGTATATGAAATAAAAAAATTAAATTAGGAAATTGGAATCTGCAAAAAACACTGAGTAAAAATCTGTTTTTAGTTTCAATGGCACAAATTTTTTAAAGTTTTTATGATATGTTGAAAGTCGAATATTACAATTTTTTCATATTGAATTCAAGAAACACACTATTCCTGAAAGAAAAAACACTGAATTTGAGATGCTTGAATAATCCTGATGCATTTTGAATATTCCTTTACATCTTGAAATACTTTTTCATTAAATTTTCTATCAGTATTATAAGAAATCTTAAAAAACTATACAAACACAAAAAGATTAACAGTAGCATATATGGTTCATAAAAAAATCAAATAAACAAATGCTTGATATGCGAGAGCCATTCCCCTCACACACTTATTGGCTCTTTTGAACAATTGAAGTACGTTTCATATCCACAAGATGAAAAATTACTCTTGATAGAACAGTAACACTAGATTTCAGGTCGAGAAAAGTTGGTCTCTCTTCTCAGAACGCCTGAACAATAATCCATCTGATACTTATCTTTCAAACAAAATTATTCTTCTATTAAATTGTGCAATGATTCATGAGCAAACAACTAAGCTAATGCTCGAAATCAGAGCAATTTGCTTCAACGCATTTATTGGCTCTCTTGAACTCTAATGATTTCTTTCTCTTTTGAGATGAGGATTATTCTGAGACCAAATATTATATCCGTTCATTTTGCGCAATCCAAAAACAAGTATCATCTACATATTCTTCATTCGTGAATATTGAAGGCATTTTTCAGTAGATAAACAAACGACACAATTCCCAATAAATCACAATCAATGAATGTATGAATATAAACGTCATTTTTTGAAATAAGCCTACTCTGTGTAGTAGGATGTATTTTATTTATAATGAATAATAAACCTCTTATTCTAAAAAATCACTTGTTTCCTTAATAAAATTGAAGAAATTCATATGCTTCTCAAAAGAAGATGAAGTTGCTACACCTAAGTACATATTAGAGGAAATAAGTCCTCAAGATTCATACATTATTTCATTGAAGAATAAATTTTGTTGAAAACATAAGTACCAGATGGATTATTGTTCAGGGGTTCTGAGAAGAAAGTCAAACTTTTCTCGAGCTGAAATCCAGTGTTTCTGTTCTATCAAGAGTATAATTTTTCATCTTGTGGATATAAAAAGTACTTCAATTGTTCAAAAGAGTCATTGAGTGTGTGAGGGGAATGGCTCTCGCATATCGAGCATTTGTATATTTGATTTTTTTATGAATCATATGTGCTACTGTTCCTCTCTTTGTATTTCTATTGTTTTTTTTAATTTTTCTTATAATATAATAATAATAAAAAGGAATTCAAGATGTAAAGGAATATTCAAAATGCATCAGGATTATTTAAGTATCTCAAATTCAGTGTTTTTTTTTTATCAGGAATAGTATGTTTCTGAATTCAATATGAATAAATTGTAATATTCGACTTTCAACGTATTATAAAAACTATAAAAAATTTGTGCCATTCAAACTAAAAACAGATTTTTACTCAGTGTTTCTTGAAGATTCCAATTTTCAATTCAATTTTTTTTATCTCATATACCGAGTGATATTTCTAACCTGACACGGAAATTGAAATTTTTGAATACGGACCTGCAATTTTGGGAATTTTTCTTCTCGATCTGATGGAGAACATGTATAGTAACAACTTGCCAAATATCAGCGAAAAATTTGCCATATTGACGAAGATATGGGAGTTTATAGTTTTAGCACTTTTGCAAAAAACACCCTGTATCTCTGAAACTAATAGTCTTATAGGACATTTAAACCCCCAATCCTCATTCAGTTTGAGGTCCTCTATCTCCAGTTAGCCGTTGTCCCTTACGTCACCAGTCACCCTGTATATTAAAACCTACTGTATTTGTCGATAATGATAATACATAACCGTTTTTCGGAAATCTACTCCATCGATCTTTCTAATCAGAACGTAGTAAATATTGAACTAATGTAAACAACGCATCAGTGCGACCATTCTGAAAAAAATCAAATATATACTTTCATTCAGTTTCTGAGTGAGGTAACAGATAAGGGCAATCTAAAAATAATATTGATTCGGCAATCTCAATATGTGATAGTTACCACTTTCCAGGAAGAATTGATTTTTGGGTACATAACATCTTGGATACAGCGTCTTCACACATTTTATGTATCATTTCCAAGTATTATTTTCATATCCAGGTGATAAGAATATTTTAGATACATACTCTCATTATTTTCACGATTTCCAATAGTGAGACAAATTGTTGACCTCAAAAACGCAATTTGTTACATTTGTTTTTCATTTGAAAATTTCTAACCCAAAAATTAGTAATCACTTCTGTTACGAATTTTCAGTTTTTCGGTTAAACTATTTTCTTTCGTAGCATCAATAAGTGCGCGACATATTTTCATATTACCTGTCGTACCTTTCATATAGAACCGTTCATTCATCATCCGGATATATCCGAGAATGTTGTCTGAAGACATTGAAAAGTTGTTCGATCGGTTCAAAGATAGTATGTAGTACCAACGGAACTCATTATCATTCATCATAGAACTGGAACGTTCAACAACACTTCAGTCAAAAATGTTCCAATTGAAAAATTATATTCTTTATTTCTGTGTGTAATCTATCAATTCTTCAACTGGAAGTGTGGAATCGCGAAAAACTTCAAAGTATTCTAGTTGCTTTTCAACGATATGTTAGTTTTCACCACAAATATATGATAATCATAATAATCATAATCATAAATTTAACCCGCTTCTCATTTGATATCTTCAAATTAGTATTGCAAACACAAATATTAAATTCGCAGAAGAAGGGAATCGTTAAATTGGTCGTGATTTTGACGGAATAAATAAACTCTTTTCTGAAACTAACTACCTGACTTCTTATTGAATTTTCAACTTCAATTCATTTCCAATCTAAAGTAGGTATATTAGGGCTGCCATAAATGTTGGAGCATCTACCGGGACAAGTGCCACAAAAATAGGTATATACCGTGCAAAAAAAGCTTATAGGTCTATATAGGTGTTATAAATACAGGGTGTTACATAATATTATGTCACAACTGGAGGGGGCGAATCTTCAAATAATTTTAAGAAAAAAAGTTTTTTAAACACGGGTCCGTAAAAGCTTCGTTACGGAGCTACAGAGTGTTGAAATTTCAGAAAATAATTTGTTTTTTTTTTCATAACTCCTGCAGTTTTGAAGATATTCAGTCCAAATTTGGAATCCGAGCTATTTTCAACAGTCTCCATCATTGCACTCCCTGAATCTTAACTAGAATCTACAGGGCGTTTTTTTTCCGGAGCCATGTCTGCTTTTTCCCTCTCAAACTTTTTTGCGGCACGACACCTGATCAGCGTATTCAATTTTTATATATTCGTACATTTCAAAAACTTTTTTGACTATTGTAATTTTTTCGTATCTCTAACCGTTTTCGAGTAAAAAATTATTGAACGATTGCATATTGATATTGAATAGTTGAGTCCAGATGACGAGCTATCAAAATGAAAGCAAATTTTGGACATACCTATCGAGTTTTTCGGTTATTTTTTTATTAGCGAATACATACGATCGTTCAAGATTTTTTTCTCGAAAACGTTTAGAGATACGAAAAAAAATTACAGGATAACAACCAAATTCAAATTACTGACCGGGACAATTGAATAACTGACGGGGACACCGGGACTCAATGCTTCAAACCGGGACGTGTCCCGGCGTACCGGGACGTATGGCAGCCCTTATAGAGCTATATCAAAGCCTAATTTAATCAACTAAAATATTGAATCTCGAATATGCCAATAAGCTTTGTAGAGTCATTCACTTTTCGGTTGCTGGACTGTAAATGGAAACGAAAATGCAATTGCATTCTAAGTTTGATAATAATATTGAAAATTGAATTATCCCACATACGAACTAAAGTTGATTGACTTTTATTTCGAACAATGAATTTGTCGATTAGTTCAATACAATAATGGTAATGAAAATAACTAATCAGTTCAAATTCTAAACGCAATAAACACTGAAAAACACTACATTGACCCAATGAATGTTTGGATTACATCGCATATTACGAGTATTCGAGATATTTCATTCATTTCCTCCTGACACCCAAATAAAACATAAAATTGTTGACTCCAGCAATCAACATGATTAGCAGAGCAGAACTTTGTATTTTGCATCGTTCACGATATTTATTGCTATCGAACAAAATGTTAACCCTTGTTAGAATAGAATAGGTACATCGAAATTTTATGCTTCCATGTTTAAATGATTATTCAAGATTAAGTCGAGAGTGTTTTAAGCTTACTTATCCCATCTCTTCTAGATAGGTCAGGTTAGGTTTTGTTTTTAGCTACTTAATCCCATGTCTAGTTAGGTTGGTTATTTATCGAAAAAAGTAATATTTCATATATCGAGAACTGTCTACAAGGCATTAATGAGTGTTTTTTTTTACAGAGGAAGAGATCGATGTCGTGTCTGTACCAGACAAGAAATACCCAGTGGGAACCAGGATGGGCTATATTCCTCCAACAAACCCACCAAGCCGTGCTCGTAGAAACATGCAGAGACCATTGGATGCCGCCATGATCAATGGACGTCTGAATAACAATGCCATCATCAATAATAACACCAACAACAGAAACGGTGTAAAGATCATGTTACCAGCCAAAAGAGCTCCTCCAGCCATCAACTATCCTCCAGCTAAAAGGAGGGCAGTGGCTCCTGCTAATGACAACAATAAAGGAAGAAAGACTCGACAGACCCGGTAAGTTACAAGAATACATTGATAAGATATGAAGATAAATCCAAAAATTGAATTTGTCAAACGCAACTGCAAGGATAAACCACAGAACTCACTTTTGAAGTAAAACGCGTAACAGTTTCTGTAACTCAATGAACTCAAAACATTCCAAAATTATATGTTGTGCAAACTTGACAATGTTGGCAAAGTGACCCAAAACCAGTGATGTGCTCAGTTGAAGTGGAATTAAATTTCCCAAAACTTCATATAAACATATACATGGACAATCCAGTTGCCTTAAGGCGCTGAGCTCCAACAATATCAGTTCAAAGATGGTGTGGGAATGTCTGAGCAATCTAAATCAACTAGGAAAACGCCTTTTGTGGCGTAGGGAACAACATCTACAAAATAAATTCACAAGAAGGGTGAAGTAAGACAAAAAGGCACTCAATCAGAGAGCCATAAGGGTCTAGAACACTGCAAAAACGTTCAACGAGAAGATCCGAAACTCTCTTGGAATGCAACGAGAATTCTCACAGGATCTCTCGCGGTTCAGCCGTCTCAGGAAACATCTAAGGAGACTGAGCGTTGCCAAAAACGATGATTCTGTGGAGAAAAAGGAACTCCGGCATGTCCTTGGGTAAAAAAAATAGTCAGGGGCGAAAATATGCCATCCCTGAAGGCACAATGAGGGACACAATAGACCATAAGGTCGCGGTGCACAAGTACTCCTTTAGTGAATATTGAATCTTGACAATAATCTCTTGTTTTCTATGCGATTTCATGAGAATTTCCTTTTTCAGAACCAACCACACAACTGGAAGACGCCGATCAAATAACAATCAGGATTGCCAAACTGACTTGGGAAAACGCGACATCCACAACAACATGGAGCGTCAAAGAAGAGAAGACCTACGCGATGCTTTCGATGACCTCAGAAGATTGGTCCCTGAAGTTCTCAGAAAAGACCGTGCTGCCAAAGTGGTCATCCTGCGTGAAGCGGCAAAATACTGCAACTATCTTACCACCATGGGAAGGAGCATGAGACAACTCAGAAAAGATTTACGGTCATACCAGAGAAAACTTAAAAGGAAAGTTTCATTTCTGAGAACACAAGCAGCCATAGAAAATGGTCGTATAGCTGAGGACGGAGACAACGAAGAAGAATATGAGGAAGAAGTAGAACAGGTAGAGGAGGTGATACAGAACTGAAGATTCGGCGGCCTTGGGTAAGAGTCCCACAATACAACTAGCTGTGAGCGTTCAAGAAAGTTTGAATGGTAAAATACTATACCTTTGATTATATTCGAAATCATTACATGTTGAAATTCTGCCAACTTTTGGGTGAATTGAGTTTCATTTGACATACTACTTGTCAAAAACTCTATATTCCTAAAATTCAAAATTGTGGAGGTTTTGCTTTTTTCAAGCAATCCCTTGAAGGACTTTTCGATTGATAATTTTCTTATATTTGAATGATTTAATTTGTGTTCTGTATTCATTGTTCTATGATTTTATTACATATTCCTTTTTATAACTGATAGGATACAACCGTTCAGAAAAATTTTCTATGATGAAAATTAAAACCTTCATCAAAACAAGCTATGCGAGTTCAAGAAAAAATAGGTTTTGATGAAGAAATTCTTAACCTTCAATTATTTTCAAAATTGTAACAACGTTGAAATTGCATGAAGCAAGCTTTTGGATGAGTTAAGTTTTGTATGACTTCTGCTTGAGTACTATATATTCATAAAATTCAAAATTGTGGATGTTTTGCTTTTATTCAAGCAAGGTTTTGAAGGGCGTTTTGATTGATAATTTTCTTATATTTGAATGATTTAGTTTGTGTTCTGTATTCATTATTCTATGATTTATATTACATATTCCTTTCGTATTACTGATAAGATACAACAGTTCCGAAAGATTATTCTATAATGAAAATTGAAAACTTCATTTAAAATATGTAAATACAACATTATGCTGTGAGAGTTCAAAAAAGGTTTGAATGGTGAGATTCTTACCTTAGATTATATTCAAAATTGCAAAATGTTGAATTTTAACAAAGCATGCTTTTGGATGAACTGAGTTTCCCCATGCTTGTCGAAAACTGTATATTCATAAAATTCAAAATTGTGGATGTTTTGCTACTATTTAAGCAAGCTTTTGAAGAATTTTTTTATTGATAATTTTCTTATATTTGAATGATTTAGTTTGTGTTCTATATTCATTATTCTCTGATTTATACTACATATTCCTTTTGTATAACTGATAAGATGCGAGCGTTTAAAAAGATTATTCTACGATGAAAATTAAACACCTTCATTCAAAATATGTAAATTTGTATAGAAATCAAAACCCGAGGTTACGAATATAATCCCCTTAGATAATTGTAACATAAATAGAGTACCGGCAGAGAAAAAAGTAGTTCAGATGAAAAATATATTTTGATATAGATTAACTTAAATAGAATTTTCAATTCAATCTGTGAATGAATCACTGTGATTTTAGCTTCATTTAAGTTCATTTTTTAGGGTAAGTCTTACGTTTATATATTTTCATGGCTTATTGTTTAGTGTTTTCTTTTAATTTACTTTACCAGAAAAAAAAATTTTCAATTTTATCCGGTTTTCCATTGTCAAAGTTGATTTTTTCGAGTTTTCGATACATCCTTTTCTATTTTTGAATGTTTTTGAGAGTAATCCAGAAATAGTGTTCATTTTAGCTGATTTTACTTTTTCACTGCATCATTTTTTTCAGTTTTACAATTTTACATATTTTTAGCGAAATGCAATATGTTATCTATGTGTATATTTTTTTATGATGTTGAGGAATAATGTGTTGTTTTCTGCTGTAATCATTTTTTTTTAATATAATGTCAACTGTAGATATTTTATTCAGTCAGAGTTTTATCTGGCATTGTGTACAAAGACTTTTTTAAAATATTCAGGTAGTCTTTAGGATAACTTTCAGTTTAACGATTTTCTACTTACAATTATTTGAAAAAATCATGAGATTTTCCTGGAAGCCCACTTTAAAGGAAGCTTTATATTATAGTGCATTGAACTAGCAATGCAAAGTGTTCAGAACATACTCGAAGATAGAATTGTGCACAGAGTTGATTTTTTCATTGAAAGATCTCTATGGTTTTGCAACTATTTCATATTGGAGTGCAATAGACTTGAGCAGATTCTACGAGGAAGTTATTTTCTCTACTTTCAACTCGATCCCCTTTTTTTGATTCCCCTACACTTGCAGGTGTATATTCCCCATAAGTATTACTTCTAGATATTATAAACGATACGGTTTGGTTTATCCCTTTCATTGAAAATTTTACCTTATTTATTTCATGTAATATGTGGAAAAATACTTATATTTGCTTATTTACTTTACATTATTGTTCATCACTTTTATATGATATATCGAATAATAATTTTTATGTGTAATTAGTGATAACAATAATAGATTTACTTCCCTCCAAAACAAAAAATTAAATTCATTTACTCATCATTTACGTGACGTTATTGTTATGATGAAAATACAAGTTGATTCAGATCCAGTGCATATTTATTTTAAAATATATCTGAATATTTTCAATATGACCCGGTAGTCATGACATGTTGACAGGTACTCTGAACAATAACAGACAGATTTCTGTCTATTGTGCATCCAGAAAATGAAAGCTAGGGTTTTCAATGAATTTATTATACTCGTAATTGTGTACCTATATATCTAGATTTTAAGTGCTTGAACTTCATAATATTTAACAACTATATATAATGGGAGATTGTAAACTATTGTTAATCTTATATTTAAGGTGAATATGGTGAATTTTAGTGATCTTGATAATTAATTGCACTAGTTCATGAAGTGGGTTGAATTTTATAACTTTATGATTTTTTTGTTTCATTTTTCAGTTAATTGAATGAATATTTTAAATTGGTTCTTCTGAATGGTCAAGTGAACGAATAGAAACCCTCCAATATTTTTAAATTGCGTTACAAAATTGAATTTTTCACTTATTAACCGATGAAAATGATAATATTGAAATTTTATTCTTGTATGTATTACATTTATTTCGAAAATTTCGTTATTTGATGAGGGTTTCCTTCCAGATACTTGACCATATATGTCAGATGTGATAATAATGAAAAGAAATTGGTATCTTCTAGTGTTTTTACATGCAAGAATAGTGCTGAGTACCATTTCTTTTATTGTGAAATATTCGAGTTATAAATAGTGTTTTGTTGTAGTGATTATAGTTATTTTATGTGTTACATAATTATTGAAATTTATACATATTTAGTCTTCCGTAGGCTCAGTTGAGCAGAATTTGTTTTATTCTTTAGTCGTAAGATGAAGAGAATTGTTGTGTTCATGAAACTATTTTACAGTATTTTATACTTTTGATAAATACTTGAAAAATAGGAAAAAAAATATAAAAAATCGAAAACAAAAAAAAGTAATCGCATAATATGATACCTGTGATGTGTTATACATCTATTCCTCCTAAAAATAATTCGTATGAGAAAAATTTCAATTTTCTAAACAATACTGAAATTTTTTTATGAAACGTTTCGAGGAAAAAGTAGAAATGAAAAATGTGCCATAAATTTTTAATGTGCATTTTTTTAGTTTGTGTACGTAAAATTTTTAAACTGAAATTTGCTCATTTTTTAATTACATAAACATTAGTATCTGGAAGTGAATCTCGAAGTTAAAGAATTGCATCTACTTGTAGTTATTGTTGAACGGAAGATGCTTTTTTCTTCGTTGAATTTTGGAAATGTTCATTAGTAATTTCGAAATTTTTCATAACAGGAAATAGCGTTAAACAGTTTAACAGTTCATTCTTACATATCTGTGATTTTACCTCGCTGAAGACCAAATATTTAGAAATAGCTTTTGAGAAGAAAATCACACTTGCTATTATATTCCCACTAAATATGTTAACAGGGCAATTCTCTAAGCTTAGCGACCACTTGTAGTTAAGATATACTACTATTTGTGTTTGTGTGAAAAATTGGGAAAATTGATGATAATACAATTGTTATATTCTGTACTTATGTCCTAAGCAATTATGCTTTTTCTAACAATTATTTCATTTATTGGTTTTTAATAGTTCCTAATGAGGAATAAGTTTACAAATAAAAGTTTCGCTTAATATTGTGTTATTTATTTCTTCTATACCTACCCTTCATATCGATTTATTGATTGAGAAGGAGAAATTGAAGGTTGACCATTCTCCAGAACTACTGTTTTTCCTTCCTTTATAGATTCAAAATTTTGTATAAGGTCTAATAATTTCACAAGTAGTTCACATGATCAATCTACATACAACAATGTAGCTTTAGTTTGTATATTATAAGCTGGAGAGAACTACATAGTGATAGATCAATTAACGATTTAATATCAATTACTTATCCTATGAGTGTCCTATAATGAAAAATCCAAACCATACATACATAAGCCCCAATCAGTGCAGGGCCAAATATTATCACAATAATTTGAACATTGAAAGCGGAGAATAATATTAATCAATTAAAATCAACCAATATTAAATTCCAAGGTAATCTGGTCAACGTTCACAGAACATAACAAGGATGTAATAACAGAGCATCCATAGATAGCTATTTAGCCCTATCGGGGCTAATCAGAATGGAAAATTTCTCTGAATGATAGAGGCAATCTAGGACTCTATACTGATCCGGGTATTATTTGGATGAACACCGAAACAAAACGCCATCTCTGAGGATCCTTACGAATAACCTCTCCCTACTCCATAATTTTTGCCTTGAACGAATCGTTCTATGGAACGAAGAACGAGACGTTCTTCCGTATAGTCATTAAATTCTGCATACTGATGGGCACCGATGGAGGGCAATAAATTTGCTACAAGATGAGAGTCTGTATACAGAAAACACTCTTATTTCAGGAGTGGTAAGGGGAAGAAGATATCACGATTCTGAAGGTATCAAATCATCCCTATTTTTCCAATGGTTTTTCTTCCAGTAAAAATACCTCAATTAATTAGTGTACTGTCGAATGACATACCAACTTTTGGGCTAGCTGCAAATTCTGCGCCCTAATATCGTGGCTAACATATGATAACAACGAAAAAGTCTGAAAACTCCGAACCTAAATTTGCTCTATTTCGAAGCTCTTCGTGATAGAATTTTAATGTAGTTTTATGAAAATCATCAGTTCATCTTGAATCGAAATAATAACGAAGAAATTAACCTCCTTCTTCAATACATTTGACACATCGTTTCCGAGCTGAATCTACAACTCTACAAAGTTCATTGAGTTTCTGACGCATTTCTGCACATTCTGTTGATGAGATCCTTCCGAGTCTGAAAGCGAATTAGATATACTTTCTCTTTCAAAGTATTCTAGACATGAAAATCCACAGGCGTAAGATCGGGACTTTTCGGTGGCCATCTGACCATATCTTCCAATCCATCGCAATATATTCATTAAATAGAACTTGACATTATGACTATTATGTGCTGGGCAGCCATTCATTTGAAACTAGACATCATTTTATCTGTTAGACAGGTGCATTTCATCGAATATGCCTGTCAAGTTGCTCTGGATTATTCTGATAAATTCTTCAGCATTTAAGTGATCGGTAAGTATAACTGGTCCGCCCCCACTGGGTCAGCACCTTGTCGTGGTGTGGGGCTTGTAGTATAGCTGCATTGATACTATCGGAATCTCTGCGGCTGGAAAACTCCGGTTCCTGGCAGGGCAACACCCATGTCGATGAGATTCCGGAGGAGTGGGCGAAACTAAGATTGACCACCCCAAGCCAAGGGTGAGATATCGTGCGAGGGCTGAATGGCACCTGGGTGGGTGAAGTGGTGTCGCGAAACGATTCCCCTGGGGAAACCGGGTCGCATCCCCTTGTAAAAGACCTTCCCCCAGTATCCAAGCTCTGCTGGGGGCGACCACACATTTCTTAGGTTACTCGTGGGATTACATGGAAAAAGATAAACTAAATGAAAAAAAGGGTGCCAAACACCCCGACACCAAAGGCTCCTCTTCTGGAGGGGCTCGAGGTAAAATCCCGGAGAGAGAAGACTCCGAGTGAGGGCCCTTCAGGCAATGAAGGGACTTCACAATCGGGGCCTTCTCGTGGCCCGCTGTCAAAAGGCGGAACCGCACAGGTGCGGAGAAAAGGAAGGCGAGAGGAGGGCTCGCGCTGACTCAACCCGTCAAGTTCATACCCAAGCCTGGAAAACCATCAATACAAAAGCGAATGACTTTCGACAATTATTAGCCTCTCCTAGTTCTTAGAAGACACTGGAGAGGTTGGTGGAAAGATACATCAGGGACGATGCTTAGTGGCTATACCACTGAACCCCTCCCAGCATGCGTATCAGCTGGGCAAATCAGTAGATTCTGCTCTTCACTCAGTGGTTAACTGTATTGAGGACGGAATACATAACAAGGAGTACACCCTAGCTGTATTTCTTGATATAGAAGGTGCCTTCAATACACTGCGTGTTGGTGTGATGCAATCTGCGTTGGCCAGACATGGTGTTCCGCCTACTCTTTGTCGGTGGACGGGGTCTCTGCTTGGTTCGTAGCATCGTGGCTCGGCTAGGCGGCTCGACCATAGGGGGCTCACCAGGAAGGGGATGTCCGCAGGGCGGTGTTCTGTCTCCGCTACTGTGGAATCTCGTCCTGGATGAGCTCCTGGTGGACTTGAGGAAGGCTGGGTTCGTTGTGGTGGCCTATGCGGACGACCTTGTTATATTAATCAGGGGTAAGGTGATCAGTGTCATTGGGGATCTGATGCAGAATGCTCTGCGACGGGTCGAACGATGGTGCTTGAAAAACGAGCTCTCGGTAAATCCTAGTAAGACAGAGATGGTTCTCTTTACTAAAAAGAGGGTGCCTAGCAACTTGCGACTTCCCAGTCTGTTTGGAGTTGGGCTCACTCTATCCGAACAAGTTCGTTATCTCGGGGTGATATTGGACCGCAAACTTTTGTGGAACAAACACGTTGAGACTCAAACGAATAAAGCCAATGTTATATTCTGGTCTACTCGGAGGGTGCTGGGTAATGGATGGGGCTTCAAACCGCATGTTATGCACTGGTTGTATACTGCCGTCGTGAGGCCTATCCTGACCTATGCTCTGTGGTGTGTGGGCCTTCTATGGAGAGGGCCGTCAACCAGAACATTATGACTAAATGCCAGAGGAAAGCTTTTTAAGTATTACAGGCGCTCTGAGGTCTACCCCTACAGCAGCGATGGAATGTCTGCTAGGTCTCCCTCCTTTGCACCTAGTTGTGAAGGAGGTGGCTATGAAGACAGCTCTAGGAATCTGGGAACGGGGACAATGGCGCGATGGAGGACTCTTCACTGGGCACGCGAGGGCCCTCAAAATGGTTAAGGATGCTCACGCTCCCCTTCTCCAGAGAGGTGACCGCGCGGGCACTAAGTTCTACTTCGACGAACCCTACAGGGTAATTGTTCCCGACAGAGACCTATGGTCTTCATCAAACAGGCTTCTTAGTCCAGAAGGTCCCACCTGGTTCACTGATGGCTCTGTCACAGCAACAGGGTCTGGGGCCGGAATCGTGGGTCCTCACTTCAATCAGGCTATCCCTCTGGGGAAGGACTGTTCCATTGTGCAGGCTGAGCTATTTGCGGTTCTTGCATGCGCACTGGAAAATATTCGCAGGGGATACTCTGGCCAGCACATTTATATATGTTGCGACAGCCAGGGAACTCTGAAATCTCTATCTGATGTTAGAGTTGATTCTCTTTTGGTAGAAGAATGCAGGAAAGCTCTGCGTGGCTGGGCTCTGATAACTTTTTGAAAGTATCTGGTGTCCGGCTCATGCGGATATACCTGGTAACTCAAGGCAGATGAACTGGCTAGGCGGGAGCCGGATTAGCATTTGTTGGTCCGGAGCCTTCGCTGCCAATCTGTCGCACATCTGTCAGAAGTTTCTTCAGGAACTGGCTGAACAGGAAATTTTCCTCGAATGGAGCGCAGGGGTGGGCCTGAGGTGGTCGAGAATTCTCATTGAGAGACCGTCCTCGCGATCTGAGGTCAATAGGCTTCTGCTGCTGGAGAGAAAAACAACTCGGTCTGGTGACTGGTGCATTGACTGGTCACCTGTTTAACAAGCATTTGAAGAGAATGGGATTGACGAGCTGCTCCCTATGCCGGTGGTGCAGGAGTACTGATGAAACGGTTGAGCATATTTTGTTCAACTGTGGAAACCTTACTGAGTTAAGGTCATTACCACCTAGGAAATCCAACACCTTCTATTCCTATGGTGAGAGGGACCACTCCTGGCAGGCTCGCGACATTTCTGTCTTCGTGTCTGAGGAGCTGAGTCTCTATAGAACGATGCGGGTGAACAATGGGCCACTAGGCCTCAGTTCGGCCGGTAAGGCACCGCACAGAGAAGAAGAAGAAGATAACTGGTCCGAAAAGTTCTTATGCCCGCCAACCGAGCCGCCAACCTAATGTTAACTCATGTGGAAATGGAGAAACAATAGTCGAATGAGGGTTTTTTAACTGTCATATATGGTTGGTTCATAAATTAATCACACTTGATTTCGGAGAGTGGTCACATATCAGTCCTTCAAAATAGAGCAAATTTAGGTTCGGAATTTTAGACTTTTTCGTTGTTATCATGTTAGCCATGATATTATAGCGGAGAATGAGCAGCTGCCACAAAAATAGAAATGTCATTCGAAAGTACACTAAATGAGGTACTTTTTACTGAAAAGAAAATGTGTGCATAATTATTAATATTTCATCGAAAAAACCATTGGAGAAATAGGACTGATTTTGTTAACTTCAGAATCGTGACATTCTTCTCCTTACCACGCCTGCAATAAGAGTGTTTTCTGCATTCAGATTCTCTTATCTTGTAGCAAATTTATTGCCCTTTCCGAAAAGGTGGTCAAATTTGATGAAACTACAAAGAAAACTGAATAATAATCTTTTTAGAGAAAAAACTCGAAATATTTCGTGGAATCAAGAAATGTTAATTGAAGAATAACCGTCAACATTTCGATCATGTGTTATATGACATTTTTTGCTAATTACTTGTATAGTCACCCCTCGAAGTTAATCCACTTTAAAATTAGACACCCTGTATACTCAATTTATTGTGATCCATCTGCCCTAATAAGGCCTATGGTTAATTGGTCAAAAGCTTTGTAAGAAGGAAGGAAAAATAAGGATTTAGCCTCAGATTAACAAAACACCAATTTTGTTGATTTGAGGATTTAGCCTCAATTCAATGAAAATCTACAGTTATACTTATATATATATATCGGATTATCTACGGCTCTCGCCGCCTCTCCGTTCCCAGTTTCCAATTCCTTCTGTCCAAACACATATCTCCCTCCAAGTTTCTTGCTTCCATGGCTTCTTCGACGTCATCTCTCCAGCTTCGTCTTGGTCTTCCTCTCTTTCGTCTTCTGGAGGTATCCACTCCAATATTTTTTCGGCCATCTGGTATCTCCCATTCTCTTGGTATGTCCGAACCACGTCAGTTGTTTCTTATCTACATCGTCAATGATATCCTCTCGACGTGCATTTGCCTCCTGATCTCCACGTTCCTCACTCTCTCCAGTCTCGATCTTCCACAACTCCTTCTTAGAAAGTCCATCTCTGTGGCTAGTAGCTTCTTTTTGTTGGTCTTACTCAAATCCCATATTTCCGCGCCGTACAACATAATGCTTTGAACTATTGACTTATAGATACGCATTTTTGTTTTCTTTTTGATGTTTTTTTCCCAAAGTATGGAATTGAGTGCTCCTATGGTTTTGCGACCCTTTGTGATTCTGTCCTGAATTTCATCTCTACTACTTCCTTCTTTATTGAAGATAACTCCCAGGTATTTAGCTTTATTGACGTTTTTGATTGATCCGTATTCTAGAGGTAAGCTGTTGTTGTCATCGCTAGCCACGGTTAAATATTCACACTTATTAAGGTTCATCGCGAGACCCGCAGCAGTATACTCCTCATTCAGTTTTCTGACCATATAACTCAAATCTTGCTGATCTTCTGCAATCACGATCTGGTCGTCTGCAAAATACAGAGTATACAGCATGTCGTCTCCTACTCTCAGTCCCATATTCTTGCACTTACGTGTCCAGTCTTTCAGCGATTCGTATAAATACATTTTGAACAACGTAGGGGATAAACAGCACCCTTGCCTGAGTCCCTTTGTCGTGTTGAATGATTCTGTTAGTTTCATGCCGATTTTGACAGAAGCATAGTTTTCTTTGTAATAAAGCTGAACTGCTCGAATTAATGTTGGTCTTAATCGAGTTTTTTCATAGCTTTCCATAGTTGGGATACCGGAACGTTATCATAAGCTTTCTCTAGATCTATAAAGGCTATATGTGTTTCTTTGTTTCGCTGAGTTCTCTTTTCCAAGGCTATTTTTAAGGTGAATAAATTATCTATTGTGGATCTCCCTGCACGAAATCCTGCTTGTTCTTCTGGTTGTGCATCTTCAAAATCTTCCTCTATTAAATTTTTCAGGATCCGGGAGTATATTCTTCCAATGGTAGGGATGACTGCTATGCCTCGGTAGTTCTTGGGATCATCTTTCGATCCTTTCTTGTGAATCGGTGATATATAAGACGTTCGCCATTCGGTTGGTGTTTCCTCCCCATTCAAGCATCTTTCAAATAGAGTCCTAAGCATTGCGGTTAGTTTGTGTGGTCCATATTTTATGAATTCTGGGTGTATTCCTCCAGGTCCAGGAGATCTCTTCAGCTTCGTGTCCTTAATTGCCTTCTGTACCTGTTCCAAGTGAAGGTCTATATGAGATGTATCAGTTATTGGTTGTTGTTCTTCCAAAAATGTTTGTCGCTTTTCTTCCAAGAGCTCTTTGAAGTAGCGTTCCCAGTCCTCATTTCTTATATTTTCCAGATTAGTTGTGCGTTTTTTGGATGTTCTCATAGACTTTATAGTTTTCCAAGCTTCCGAGCTACGGGTCCCTCCCATATGTTGTTCGATATACTCGCATTTCTTCTCCCAACTACTATTCTTTTTCTTGATCACCTCCTTCTTCACCTCCCTATTTGCTCTCTTGTAATTTTCCCTGGTTATATCATCCTTCTTTTGAAGGAGCTTTTGGAACAATTGCTTCTTTTCTTTTATCTTCCGTTCTATAGTTTCATCCCACCATTCAGGTTTATTACTGATTTGTTCTATTCCGAGTATTTCTTCAGCAGTTTCGAGGATACATGTTTTAATGTGTACATATTCATCTTGCGTTGTTCTCTCGGATTCAATTAATTTTTGTTCTAATCTTTTTGCAAATGAACATTTAGTGGTTTCATCTAAAAAGCCCTTCAGATTATATTTCTTCATGTCTAGTCTTGTTTCCGTGATATTATTTGTGTTGGTCGAGGAACACGTCGTAGCAAAGGGAATATACATTTTTGTTTCCAGTAGCTGATGGTCGGATCCACACTCTGCGCTTCTTTTGACTCTGACGTCTTGAATCCTAATACCGGAACGTTGTCGAATAATAACATAATCTATAATTGACTTTAGCCCTCTCGTATGTTGGTACCAGGTGTACTTGTGTATATCTTTGTGGGGGAAAAAAGTATTTGTTATTTTCAAATCGAATTCTTCGCAAAGATTTATCAATCTCTCACCGTTATCGTTAACCGTTTCTTCTCCGTATCTACCTACCACGTTACTGTTCATCTGTTTCCCGACTCTACCATTGAGGTCACCTCCAATAATAATTTCGTGACTATGTGGCACTTGGTCGATTATATTTCTGAGAGTATCTTCAAAATTATCCTTCACTTGAACTGTAGCATCGTCATTTGGCGCATACACACCGAGAATCGTTATAGTTCTTCCTCTTATTTGGATCGTCATCTTAATTATGCGTTCGTTTATTGCTTCCCAAGACTTAATGTGCCTTTTCATTTTTTTGTGAATTATTATGGATACCCCAGCTCGGGCCCTTTCATGTTTGTCCACTCCTGTATAAAGGTGTAAAAAATCGTTAATGTTCTCTATTCCGTTACCCTTTTTCTTTGTTTCAGAGATGATAGCCAGGTCAATTTTTCGTTGAATAAATTCCAAAATGATCTCCCTTTGTTTGTTTCTTATACCTTGTACATTCCATACACCAAAATTCATAGTCCGTTTCCTTTCCTTCCTTCGTTTACCGTTGTATCCATCCAATATCCGAGGCGTGTTTCCACTGGTTACTTTAGCGTTGTCTAGTGTTTTTTGCGAATGCAAGGTTGCCGGCCTTACGATTCAACCCCCTTTTCGGAGGACCATTTCTTCCGCTCTCGTCAGCCCTGACCCTGCTTCCCACCGGGATTGGTTACCACGATCTTCCACAGAGTTGCTCAGGTTTCCAGAGTACACCAGCGTGGAGGTGAGAGTCGGAATTGAGTAGGAGAGGCTAAGTGGCGCTAACAGGAGGCAGCGCCATATATTGCGCATCACTACCCTTTATACAGTTATCCTACTTGACCTTTCTGATGTTTTCATTGTATTGAGTTAAGGCAGTTTGCCAGTCGTTTCAGCTATATCTTAAAATATTTTCCACAATAAAAGTAGCAGTTTTTGATGAATGCACAATAAATATAACACGCCTTAATCTGGGGATTATTCAGAAATATATCAAATTCACAAAAATATTCCTATTTCTTTATAACGTTCAATACAAAATGGACGTAAGCATAACATGAGCGTAAAGCCGGGTTCACGTCGAACGGTCGAAGCTCTGAGAACCCGGCTTAACACGTTGAGCGCCACGTGCACACCGGTGGACATTTTGAATTTTCAAAGCAGGACCAAGTGTTCACTGGTGGTACAGAGCTAACCTTAGGCTCCTTAGTCTAAGGAGCTAACATTAAAGGCGCGTTAAATTTTTTTTGTTTATTCGTCGCAAACTGCTGCTTAATCTTTCTGTAGAGAATATTTCAAATATAATCTGAGAATATACAATTTATTTAAATACAGTGGAACTTTCCTAGAAATATAGCCCAAAAAATTTCGTTATACAGAAAAATTGTTGAGCGAGAATTTTCTCTTTACATAATGTTACCTATAATAAATAGGTTTTCATTGTTGAGGGCTTTCACAAATTGCTTCCTATTAAATTTTAGTTTAAAATAAGAGCTTAATTCAAGGTTTTTAGTACTCTGCTGTTTAAGTAGTCCTTGAACAATGGTGCTATCTACTAACTGCAGTCGTGCAATGAGTTTTCAAGGCGGAAATAGTGCGGTGGGTTCATAGTATTATCATTGGTATTATTTATAAAGCTTGATAAGATATATTTAATTTTTAGATAAGAATACTTGCTTAATGACTTACTTAGGCGGGAAACATGTATTTATGTCACAGAAAACACATAAATTTCTTCTTTATTCTATGGTTATGGATATCTGACAGGCGAAGAGAGGTTATGGTTTTAGTTTGAAAATTGCAAAATTTTCAGCCAGTATTATTTTGTTAACACTTTCAATTTTGTGAATCTCGATCAAAATAACATTTCTACAATAAATGTTAACCATATTTCGAGGCAATAATGGAAATAAAGGAAATAGATATACCGGTATTTTTACATCCTCATTTATTTTGGATATTTTGGAGAAAAGACACTAAAAAAAGATTCCAGCTAGAGAATAATATCGCTAAGGAATACAGTGGCCTTTCGAAGTCCAAACCAAAAGACGAAAAATTCTTTGTTGGTGAAGTAAGTACAATGTGCTGAATGTACTCGAAGGCATAACTACAGTGTCTGTATTGTAATGAAGAAGTGTTATAATATTTAGTTAGGGCATTAGCCCTGAGATCATATCGGCACATATGCTGTCTTTGTGGCAAACCGTCTTTGTTTATGAATTGTAAATGAATGTGAATTTGAAACAGAAATGATAACATTTACAATTGATTTAACAACTGATGATGTATTCATTGAATAAGCTCAGGAATATTCTTCCAATTTGAGAGGATTTTAAACCTTCGTATGCTTGAGATATCAGAAAAATATATTTCTGTTGATTTCTTAGTTATTCGAAACAAATAGGAACTAAGCGGAAGCGCCTGCTTATAATTGTTAAATAATATGGTAGAGTTCATTATATGAGAGAAATTTGTGTATTTACTGATTTGTTTCCATAATTATTTTATATCTGTCATTGGAGAACAAATTCATGCTCCATTTGTTTATTTTTTAAATATGATAAATTCGTTACACTGTATTATTATAATATTTATAATTCTTTCTAGGTTATTGTGATAAAAAAGAATTTGATTTGGAAAAGAGCCATAATAGAAGATATAGTAGAGGACATTTCTTACAAATATGAAGTTTGGCTCATAGATTACGGTCATTTAGAGCACACCAATGAAGTGTACAAATTGAATCACAAATTCAGTTTGCTTCAGCAACCTGCCCTTGTTCACCAGGCTAGTCTTTGGAATGTTGTGTTCATAAATGAGGTATTTATTAATTTCTATTTATTCACTTTATCAAATCAATTATTTGATGAAGAAATCAGTATAGGTATATAAACTGTGATAGATAATTATTATTAGCTTCTGCTGACCAGCACTCTGGTGGTCGAAATTGAAATTGAGCTAAAATTGTAGTAAACAGAGGGTTGAACGTAACTGCGTAATAATTTCGTAATTGTTCATAAACTTTTGTTTAGAATAAGTATTCAGGGGAAATTTGAAATTTTTTCTTCCATCAGAGTTCTGCTGATTCCATAAGCACCTTAATTCTGTTTGTGATATTTCTTCAAGTTAAGAAAGATTTTCCCTGATAAAGAAACACACAACAGAAAAGGAAAGAAAATCATGATTTTTCACATGATTCCCTCATGAATATTTCAGAACATCATGCACTTGATCAATTTAATTAAAACAACTGTAATAATATGTTTACATTTCCTCCTGACTCTACCTTAACAAGAACATATATTGTGCATATTAATTTTGTTTTACTTTATCATTCTCCACAATCAATGAACCATCAATTTTATGAGGTTCTGTATTAAGGGCTAATGCAATAGTTTTCAAACACAAAGAGCAAATGTCTATAAAAGTGGACCCACAATTTGATTTCCAACACATTATAATATGACAAGCATTCAGAACTTCTCCTTTTACAGGAGCTCTCAAATTAGAGGTTAAAACTCCTATAATTTCCAGAAATTCTAACGGCTGCACTCCACTTCATATACGTGTATACATGTATGATATAAAAGAACTGAAAGAAATTTCAAATATTGTTTAAGATTGAAAACATCTACAACTATACTTACTGACTTGTAACCTTTATATTAATTAAACACTTGAATATTAGTTATAAAATGATTGAAATATTGATTAAATCACAAAATTATTCAACAAAGATTCCAACTCCATATTAATTTCCAGATTATTCATAAAAATTTCGATGAAACTCCAATAACTTATCTGTCCAAAACAAGATTGTTTACATTTACTACTATCTTAGCTCAGCTTCGATTCTCGCCACTTTAGCGCTGATATAGTCATGGAATATGCCAATAGTTGTGCTTATTCTAGACATTTGAACAAATGTCAAATGTTTAGAATTTACAGTAATTCGAAACAATAGGTATATTTTGTTATGTTTAATCTCCAAGTATCATTTTCAACATGCCTAATCGATATTTTCATATCATTGTAACTATATCGTGTATGTAAGGAGACATTCTTTCAAATTATTTGTAGTCATTTTCTCCAACAATTGTCTGAGTGGAAAATTGTAATATGAATATGATTTGTTTTTCAATTTGATCTTTGTTTCTGCTCTTGAATTTGTACCCATTTGATTCAGTTGTTTTGTTGGCTGAGTTCTTCATTCGCCATTCGTCCTTAGTATGATTTGCGCGCTTATTTCAAGGGGAATAGCTTGCTATCATTTTGCCAAATGTCTGTAATTTTCGAATTTTGAGCCGGGAGTGGTCTCAAATGTCTCGGTTGGACTCACTGGTGAAGAATCCCAGGTCAAAAATGATTCTGCCGTCAGTGAACACGATAACACTCGAACAGTTTCTGAAATTTTGAGAGTAAGTTCGAGTTTTGAATGCCCCTGTTAAGTTCGTTTGTGACCAAATCGGTCTAGTAGTTTGGAAGTTATTGAAATTTAAAATTTTTATCATTTTCCGGGCAATTCCAAAACCATATATCCAATCAATCCGAAAGTTGATATTTTGATGGAAAATAATGACGCCCAAGCTTTTACAAAATTTCTTGAGGATCGTGCCATTAAAAAAAAATTTGTCTATACGACAAAATTCTCGTCACTGTTACTTTCGAACGGAACAAGATACTGACCTGAAATTTAAAAGGGTAGTTTTTGAGATATCAACATGTGCCTTTGTGAAAAAGCAAAATCAATCGATTGGTTTCGGAGCTAGTCTCTTCCAAACTTCGTCTCATTGACTTTTCAATGCTAGCGAAATTATAAATCCGATCAATATCGAACTGGATATCTGGAACTAAGACACTGATGCGCAGATTTACCTTAATTTCGTCAGAATCGTATCATTAAAAGATCTTCAAAAAAATACGAATTCTGGCCCATGTCACTGGTCTGGATCTAAGTAATCTCAGTGACGATGTTCTATGACGTTTATATGAAGTTGACACTTTATTTCACGAGAGTATGAACTCAATACCTTACTAGAACACAAGGCCATGAAACAGAATAATGACATCACCATAGGTAGTCCATTCCGTATTTATTTAGGCAATGTCATTTCACAAATTATTGATCAATTTAGATTTCATTTTCAACAGAAAAGAAAAATTATGTTTTTCTGAGTAGGTAGGAACGTTGTTAACACAAGTACTAATTTCGTGCTTATTTTCTATATTTATTGAGGAAAAAGAAATATGATGGATAGTGAAAATAGTGTTTTTCTCAGTAGTCCCCATCATCACATTCCAGGTTTTTTGCCTTAATATTATTAAATTTTAATAACGCTAAGTCTTCAGACACACACTTTATTTTAACAACTGGAATTTCTGACCACTAGTCCAAATAAACAAAACACGGTTTTTTGCTTTTTTCCAACCTTTTGGAGCAAACCTTTTTGTAAAATCCTCAGCTGAAGTTGCAAATGACACGGCTGAATTATATTCTGAACAGGATTTGATGCAATGGCTTTCTCAAGATCTCGACATTCCACTTTAGATTGCTTGGATTGAGGAGATACTCTGGTATGAACATCTGATCTGCTTAGGTAGGACGGACAACCTGGCAATTTCGTTGGCATCGCTCCTAAAACGAATGGCAAAAGATAAATAGAAGACCTGCTGATTAATAACATTCTTTCAACCAATTTTTAACCTAGGGAACTTCAATGGAATTTCGACTTTTTGACCTGTAACTTCATGTGTGTAACTTGTATAAGTATCTTTCTTCTGTTTGGAAATGTAGTTCGCAAACCTAAAAATAAGTAACTTCTGAGTTTCAGGCAAACAGTTGAATTTGCTATAATTAAAACCTTACTACTGTTACTGGGAACGAAATCTTCTCTTTCAATTGCGTTAAACCAAGTTCTTTTAAGTTGCTCGTTTTGGGAAACCCAAAGACTGCTACTTATGGCACTCCTGTATAATTGTCCCTGCACTTGGGAACAGAGCAATAAAATGGCATTTCAGCTGGAAAAATAGCGAGATTGGCATAAAACGAACCGAAACTAAAATCAAAATAACCTCGAACATGAAAGCAAACTTTTTATGAACTAGAAGTAAAACAAATAAACTATAGGAAAAATATAAAAAGGCCAATTCCTTACCTGTTAAGAACTGTTGTTACACCAAAACAAATAGAATTTAAGCAATAAACTCCGAAAAAACTCACAATTCTGGCAAAAACGCGAACAGACAACAACTGTCACCTACAAATGATTGACTACTCAAACACTTCACCCCCCTACCGCTGTCATTCTGTTTCATGGCCTTGTGTTCTAGTAAGGTAGTGATGAACTTCATACTATTTTTTTATATTTCAGATTAGTCAATTGTATTTCAGAAATCGTCAATTTTATTTCAGATCAGTCAATTGTATTTCAGAAATCATCAATTGCATTTCAGAAAAACATCACTTGTAATTCAGATCAGTCAATTCAATTTCAGAAATCGTCAATTGTATTTCGGAAATGTTCATTCGAAATTCAATTTATAGGTACACACATTCACATATAGCAGAAATGTTCATTTTAAATACGGTTTATCCTCCTCCGTCTCGAGACCACACTGAAATCGAGATAACTGTGATAGTTGGAAATTAAAATGATATAGTCTAAGAGCCCGTGAACCCCAGATCTTCGTTATTTTATAAAAGCTGAAAACTTGTCTACGCATGCTCCCAACACAGGTAAGAACGATAGACCATTATGAAGTTCGGGTTACCCTGGCTTTGGCACGTAAACGGTATTAAAGGGGTGTAAAATACTGATCTAATTTCGTCAAATTATAAAGTGTGATTTTTTGATATTACCTTCAGAAAATCATTAAAATTCACTTCATTAATTGCCAGACACTTACTATAGTGGCAACCCCTTGCCAGACACCCTTAATGTTCATTAAATTATATGTAAAAATTCTACGTACGTTATAGTATAAAAGCTGATTTTTATATATAATACTTGGGTAATAATTAGATAATGTTTTCTCATTAGACAGACATTTTTGATAGTGCCAACCCTTTGACAGACAAGCTTGTAGTTTAGCTGCAGGTGCGAGCGCGAGACAGTATATATGAGTGGGTGCGAGTGAGACGGCATGATTATAATGACTTATGCAAATAAATTTTTTGGTACAGATTTATATAACTTATCATTTAAGTGAATCTCAAAAACATCTGAAGAAAAGACATTCGAAGCCACAACTGAATAAAATTGTTAAAAATTTTAATTTATTCTATTAACAATTCATTTAGTTGTAGCATTGAATGTCTCTAATTTTTCTGATAGTCTAAGAGCCCGTGAACACCAAACCTACGTCATTTTATAAAAGCTTAAAACTTGTCTACGCATGCTCCCAACACAGTTGAGAACGATGGACCATTATGAAGTTCGGTTACCCTGGCTTTGGCAGGTAAACGGTACTAAAGGGTGTTAAACATTTAAGTAAATCTCAAAAACATCTGAAGAAAAGACATTCGATGCTACAACTGAATAAAATTGTTAAAAATTTTAATTTATTCTATTAACAATCTAATTTAGTTGTAGCATTGAATGTCTTTCTTCAGATGTTTTTGAGATTTACTTGAATGATTAGTTATATATCTTTACCAGAAAATGTATTTGCATAAGTCATTATAATCATGCCGTCTTACTCGCACTCACTCATATATACTGTCTCGCGCTCGCACCTGCAGCTAAACTACAAGCTTGTCTGTCAAAGGGTTGGCACTATCAAAAATGTCTGTCTAATGAGAAAACATTATCTAATTATTACCCAAGTATTATATATAAAATCAGCTTTTATACTATAACGTAAGTAGAATTACATATAATTTAATGAACATTAAGGGTGTCTGGCAAGGGTTGCCACTATAGTAAGTGTCTGGCAATTCATGACGTGAATTTTAATGATTTCCTGAAGGTAATATCAAAAAATCACACTTTATAAAATGACGAAACTAGATCAGTATTTAACACCCCTTCAATACTTTACCTGCCAAAGCCAGGGTAACCCGAACTTCATAATGGTCCATCGTTCTTACCTGTGTTGGGAGCATGCGTTAGACAAGTTTTCAGCTTTTATAAAATAACGAAGGTCTGGGGTTCACGGGCTCTTGCTCTAATATTCCTACTTTCTGAATTACAAATGACGGTTTCTGAAATACATGATATAATCTGAAATACAATTGACGCTTTCTGAAATTCATTGACTAATCTGAAATACAATGAAGAAGCTTCCTGAAATACAATTGACGCTTTCTGAAATACAGTTGACTTATCTGAAATACAATTGACGCTTTCTGAAATACAATTGACGCTTTCTGAAATACACTTGGAAATGGTGTAGAGCTTGGTTGATTACAATTCACGCGTAGAGGCATCTTTATGCGCTGTTAGAATCATTTATAAAATTACGACAATGTATTCAGAAATTGTAGAAATGAAAATCTAACCTGTTGTTTTCTCCACCCCAGAGCGGCAGTAAAATGTTTCTCATTTCACTGTAGAGAGCTTGGTTAATTAAAATGCAGTACTATTCACGCGTAGGGGCATATCTATGCGCTGCTAGAATCATTTATAAAAACCCTGTATATTTTCAGTGCTATCTGTAGGTCAAATGTAAACTAAAATTTGTGATCGTTTTTTAGCACTACGAATGCAAGGCCATTTCCTATCTTTCTAACTTTATAATCTTTGTCACTGTAGTCCATTCACGAAAGGTTGAGCCGTCGGTTGGCCATGGAAATTTGGCATATTCCACTGTGTATATTAAAATTTTAGGTTGTGTTGTTTATTTTCTTGTCAGATTGATACGCAATGTTGTCAATATTGCATAGAGTTCTCTGATAAATCGCAAGCTCGTCGGACAAGGCCGGGTACATTCGGCAACGTTGACTTCATTTTACGTTATGACAGCAAATATTGCCAACTTCAGATAAATAAACAAACGCCTACTATGCGCTCAAACTTTCGTGAACGGACTATACTTGATCGATTCTATTGAATAATAATCGCTTCTCGAATATTATAATCCTTTCAGGCGTATGGAACTAATTAAATACTATTTTCAGGATTTTAATATCGAGAATGAATCTATAGACCACCATAAAAATCCACTGCCGAATGCGGGTGCTACACTAGTTGCTCTCCAGTTTATGGATGATTATCAGTTATACTTTAAAACGTTTAAAGAAACGAATGGTATACTTTTTGGTGATATTTTCTTCAAGATAGACGGAGAAACTTCT
Source organism: Propylea japonica (assembly GCA_013421045.1). Classification (NCBI taxonomy): domain Eukaryota; kingdom Metazoa; phylum Arthropoda; class Insecta; order Coleoptera; family Coccinellidae; genus Propylea; species Propylea japonica. Next base: position 50,111,938 of record CM024239.1, read on the forward strand.
TCTTTGACTAAAGCTTTGATAAAAAAGAACGTAATGATAGAAGACAAGGAAATGTTTTCTAAAGTTGAAATGAGTAGAATCAACGATAAGATTTTCCATTTACAAGCCTTGAGGCAAGCTAGTAAAAAGCATGAAGATGTGAGGTGAGATCATTTTTTTATATTATATTCCAATCATGGTCAATCAAAATATAATATGCACAGGGTCAGCAAAATTTATTGTTTTCTGAGGGGTTTTCTTGATCTAAAGGATCTAGAAGACAATGGAGTAACGTTTCAAGCTCTTTTTTTCAGTCCTATCCTTATGCAGTATGTAAATTCACATCGGAAACATACGATATTCAATGCATCAGATAGAGAAATCGAGTATATTCGAAAAATTTACGTGCTATGTTACTGACTGTTTAAATGACCAATTGCAGTATGGTAGGCACCCAAATAATCGATTCGAGTACTTCAGGTTGCCTTCCAGTCTTCTATCCCACCCGTTTTCATATTCCCGGAATTTGATGAGCATATTGTTCTGCAATTCCTCATCTGCAAATAAACATTTGCGGCATAATATACATTTTATGGTCTTCCTTATTCTCGGAAGGATGAATCCAGCCACATAATTATTGGACAGCTGAATGAGTTCCAATTCAGAATCTGCGTGGATAGATTTCCGTCATATGAATCTGGTATATTTGAAGGGCTAGGTAATTCCGCCACTTCCATGTTCAATAAAGAAGAAGATTGAACAGTTTCGAAATTCTTCAGATCCACGAATAGAAAATCTAATTCGTCATCTTCGCAACTGAAATTTTCTTGGTAGATAGAAATCGTTGAGTTTACCATCATTGATTTGAAAATTTGCGAAAATGATACAGGGGAAGGGTTATTGGAAAATATTCCATGACCCTTCACCTGTCCGAAAAATTTTCCAGTGGATCTTGATTGAAGTGGCGTCCAAGTATGAATTTAAATCCTTCGCCCTTCAAATATTCCCAGATGCTTATAAAGCTCTTCAAAGTAAACACCCAGTGTTTCAAACTAGGAGGTTTACTTCTACCAGAACCTTGCCTTGGACGGAATTCCATACCCTGCAGAGTCCTTATTGCTTCATCTGTCCAAAGTTTATGTGTGGACTACTATCGGAGATACCACATCGCAAACCTTCCCTCCTATTGGTAGAATACGGTTCCCATTGACGGAATCAAATAATTGATCGAAAAACCATAAGAGTTGGGCAGTTTCGCTGGCACCTCCTTCGAAAACATTCATTGCGTCTGAAAAGAATTTGACATTGAATGACAGTGTGATAACGGTGAAAAATACTATTGATTTGAGAAATTTTAATGTGTCAATGAAATGAGTATAAATAAAAAAGCATATTCACCTATTTTGCTGACCAGAGTGATGTTGTGGCTGAATACTTGTGCAGCAAATTTGACTTTCATCTTCTTGCATCCAATGGGATTGACATGGTCATCTGTGAAGTGAGATAGCTTTCTTAAACCTCCAATGGTGCTGGGAGCATTATCGATATTGTACAGTGTTCTGATATGCCCCCAGTTTGCAATTTTTCCAACTCCAAATAATATATTTTTGGAAAGGAAATTGTTTCTTATGCCTTTCAGTAGGTGGGGTGGATCATAATGGGGTAAATTTTGAAATTTCTTATTTCAATAAATCCACCCCTATATTCCACATTCCTTTTTATATATTCGATTTCAGTCTCCTTCATTAGCTCTTGATAACTCTAACATTGGTGGCCGCCTGGTCGCATATTACAGATATTGGTTTCACTCCAATATCTAATAATCTGGTCAGCAACTCCTTCACCAACATTTTGAGTTCTAACATTTTCACACCACCTTTTGCTGAGAAGTGATAGGATATCGGCAGCTTGAATTTTTTTTTCAGGTCCCTAATCATAACACAAGAGCAGGTCTGCTATTTCATTTGAGCGAATTCCATTACCCAAATCTTTAAATCCATATATTTGTCCCCTGAATTCCTCGAAGTGCAAATGGGACATTAAGGACATTTCATCCCACATTAAACAACGAATCTTTCTTCAGGTTTCCATGTTGCCACAACTTTTTTCCAAAAATTAAAATATTTTCGTTGAACCCCACCTCAAAACGAATGTCCTTAAGAAAATTATTGAGAGTTGATTTGCTTGGCAGTGCGAAAATTTTGCTGAGGAATCTGTATGCCTTTGGACTTTTTTTGCTCAATGTAAGAGCCATAATTTTCTCTTCTGCTGTGAAGCGATGCTGCCTTCCAAATCTACCAGCCTCTCTTAACTGGCATTTGATAAAAGTAGCGGCAAAGGGGTTCATCAGGGATATAGAGCTTTCTAGAGCTAACTTTTTGGCACTATGTTTTGCAAGAGTTAGTCTGTTTTTGAAACTATTCTTTACTCTCCTTGCTCGTCTCAATTGATCGGATAGTTTCTTTAGTAGAGTAGAGATATTTTTCTCTAGATGTCGGCACTGAATTTGTTCCTAAGCGGTGGTATGCTACATGACCTGTGAAATCAAATAATTAATCACTGTTACTGCTATTTGTGGAGGGAGTAAACTAAATAAACTTACAGTTTCAACAGAGGAACTACAATATTCCAGCTATTTCCAGAATTTCCTATTAAATCGTATATGCTTTGCATAAACTAGAAAAAATAAGTACATTAGATTACTCTACAGTTAGATAGATTTTTAGAGAACTATAATTGTTATTATATCAATGTTTATGGTTAATTCAAATGTAAAATAATTACTATAATTGTTATTATATCAATGTTTATGGTTAATTCAAATGTAAAAAATATACATTTGATTACAATTACAGCTAGTTTAGAGAATTTTTATTAAATGAGTCAAATGGTCATGGTTACTTTCCAATGTATGGGGTTTAAAATAACTCTATTACACTAAACTGACTATATGATACGATACAATTTGTATTAATTACAACTTACGTTGTTTTGATGGAATTTGAGCGCTAATGGTTAAGATATCTTAATACGTGAGCGGATCGAACACGTTAAGGCAAGGCGCAAAATGACTCGCAGTTTCGTGAGGTGACGCAGCGTGAGTCACGGCGAGATTTTGTGAATCTAATAAATAAATACGACCGCGCATACACAATCGCAGTGTGACGTGACGCAGGTTTTGCTCAACGTGACCCTGCGAAACGCAGTGTCGATCCCGCAGTTTCTTGTATGTATGCACGGTGAGTCGTAGTAGAAATGGAAGAAAAATAAATTAAGGCAGTGCGAATTCAGCAAGTTCTGTACGATACAAGCCATGAAGAATATATGAGGACAAAACTGAAAACTGAATTGGTTACGTTTTAGCCGAAAATAATTTTTAAATTGTCCGTCGTTAAATTATCTGATTAAAGCAAATTCTCCGTGACTTTTTCCTCTTTTTAAGTATAAACTTCTCGATGCCTTTCTTTTGGTCAGTTGAGAGGTAAAAAATATCATTTCGGACACGAACTCATCTTCCGAATCAGATTCAGAATTGGAGTCAAACAAAAGAGCAGTAGATATTTCCATTTTGAGCCTGTAACCAACTGCGTTATAGCAATCACCAGCAAATACTGCGATCGTATTTGCGCGGTTCCTGCGTTCGCAGCTAACCTCCTCAAAATTCCGCCGCGACTCACGCTGCGGCACCTCACGAAACTGCGAGTCATTTTGCGCCTAGCCTAATAGTTCGAGAGCATCAGTCGCTAGGTTAAAAATCTTGTAATCAACTCGTTTAATTGATTACAAGATTTTTCCGTCGACATAATTATTGAATTGATTGAAATACATTCTTATTTTGCAAATTTTGCATTTGACATAATAAAATTTCTATGTTTCAGTAGAGTTTCGACATTACTCGTATTGCTTCTGAAAGCTTTTGGTTGACCATGACAATAGCGCATTAAAATAGCATAAATTGAACATTAAAATGGGTCATTAATATTAAATTTCGACACATCAAAATCGCCTTTTATTTCGAGGTCGCAGAATATGATAATTATCATCTTTTTGCTCAATCATGCATTTTTCACATTACCTCCACAGGTTTTCTATTGATGTATCACTCTTAATGGATGAAGTTTTCATGAGAAATGCAGCAAGGGGTATTTCTTTTAACAGTGACAGTGATCAACCATCTGAAGAAAGTAGTAATTCAGCGAAGAATATCTCTAAAAGTGAGTTGTTGAAGAACTTGAGGAAAAAGGCGGAGTTAAGGAAAAGAGAAGTATTGAGCTGTACCGAGTCAGAGAGAGAAGACGTATTGTCAGAAGGTGTAAGGTGAGTGGGAAATGAAGGCTTTGTATTCCATGTTTATTTATTACTGACGGGTTTTCCTCGAATCAATGAGGAACATAGATAGGCCCAGTCAGATGTAAGATATCTATGTTTATATTTTCCCCTGCTGTGTATAAAGATTAATCTTACTTTGTGTATTCTTATAATTCTCAAGATATTTGCACCAGTTAACTTGACAAAGTATTTTATAAAATACTCATTTCATTTCATGGATTTTAATATTTACAGGACTTCTCCACAAAAACTCTCAAGTGCTTCAAAAATGAAAAACTTGATTAATCAGAGGAGGTCAACACTGGGAGTTCAACAGCAATCTTGCACTGAAGAAGCCACAAGTGGTTCAGAAGCAAATGTGTCAGAGATCAGAAAAAGTATTTCTCCAGTTTCATCAAAATTAGCTGCGTTGAAACTAAGAAGTATAAAGCAGAAAGAAAAAGAAAACCTTGATGTGACACAACCAGATGAACCTTCTAGAGGTATGTGCTTCAGTAAATGAAGAATCATTTTCACTTCGCTAATTGACATTTATTTTTGGAATATTATTATTTTTAATTGTAAGTTCACATATGCAGAAGACTGTTTTATTTTGTGATATCGAAGAATTTCATTTATGTGATACAAATGAAGACTTTTAGGTGGTAAGAAATGCTATTTTGCTAGGATTTCTAAGTTTGTACAGAAGAATTTTTCCCTATTTTCACAGTTTTGGTATATTGTTAATTTTTTTATTAGAAATAAAATGTTTCTTTTGTTATGAAAAACTTGAATTATTGACCCAAATTTATATCTCATATATGTTTTCGCTAAAAAATGAAATTTAGAGTTTCTGTAATGACGTGAATCACTATGAATGACGATGCTGTGAATAGTTTCCTTTCTGATTTATTGGTGTCAGTTTTCTTTGAGACCATAGGTTAGGGAAATGGTTGTTGCGGCAGATTCTAATGTGCATTTCATAAAGGACAGTAGAAAAACAGGCTAGTTGGCCTGCTGGAGACGTCCGGTTACACGCTTTGAGCCCTTTAACGAATTTTTAACCGAAAATGGTCACTAACGGTAGGATTCAATCTCCCGATGGCGAATCAGTGGTCTAATTCAATTCTGACCGTGGGGCCATCCGTCCGTTAGCACGATAACTTTCGAAGGAATTGTCCTTGAGTCTTGAGATTTTTAGGGCGAGTTCGGTGTTCCATAAAATATCGCCATTTAGAATTTTTGTTCCTCAATATTTATGACAAATCGAAACCACATGCAAGATGCTCATAATAAGCCTCATGCAATATTTTGTGGCTATAGTGTACACAGAATCATAAAAAATTCAATTGGAATATCGACAAGAAGAATCTTTATATGTCCTTAACAGGACATCCGATTCGAGTGAAATTTTATTTATGAATGAAGACTGATATACTAAATTTTCGTGCAAAATTTTTGGTCATAGTGTTAACAGAACCATAGAAAATTCAATTGGAATATTGAAAAAGTAACTTCGTATTTCCATGAAAAGATCCGATTCGAGTAAAATTTATATTGTGAATGAAGATTGATATACGGAATGTTCATACAAAATTTTCTAGCCATAGTGTTAACAGAACCATAGAAAATTCAATTGGAATATTGAAAAGAAGAATATTTTTAGTTCCATAACAGGATATCCTATTTCTGTAAAATTTGTTTTGTGAATCAAGACTGATGTGCTGAATGTTCATGCAAGAATTCAAGAGGATCGCATTATCAGAACCATAGAAAACAATTTTGTGATTATTTATTTTTTACATGTTTCATTTTATGAATAATTTTCAGAATATAATTTATATTTTGGTATCAATCTCAAGTCCCCTATAAAATTTTGAGGTAATAGTTTTATTGATCCATCTATGAGATGCTTTGGGCTTTCCTTAAATTTTTTTAGATACAAGTTGAAATATTCAAGATGGCTCATTTGACTAGAAAATTGATATTTGACGAAAACGGTTCATCAATATAACGTTTTTCATACACTGTTGTAATGTGGCTTCCAAGGCCTTTCAAATGAAGTATCACTCAACCCCTTTTTGAGGGCATTTTTATACACTTATCTTATTACCTGCTGAAACCACTTCTACTCAAGTTTTATACTTGAGGATCCTTCTTACATGTGAAAAACTTCACCAAAGTATGAAGTGAGTAAAACTTCAGCTCCTCCTTGTCCATACAACATTCATTAGTTATCATATACAGGGTGTCCCATTACTCGACGTCAACCCGGAACCGGGTGAAAAGACAAGTAATGCTGGTTGTCAGAAAAATATAAAAAAAAACTAAGTTGCATGATTTCAAAATAATGCGCATTTAAAAAAACACGCAAAATTCCACACCCTGTGACAGTCTTTTCCTGTTGCCACAAATATCAACTTTTTCCAACTTTTTTCTTTGCTGTGTAACCTTGAATAATGCTTGTCTAAACTGTAATCAAAATTTTGATACCAGCTGCTCTAGGTTTCATAAAAATAGGGCTCACTTCTCAGAAAAAAATTCGAAATAAACAATTGCCTAGTTTCAACTGACTGTATTGAAAAAAAAATGTTGGCGCATTAGTAAGGATTCCAAAATGGTATAATACTTGTTTAATTGTAGCTGCCGTAGTTCAAATTTATTTTCGATTGCCTTTGAATACACTTTTTCGTTAACTGCTTCCCAGTAATAAAGTCCAATGGACTCAAGTTCGGTGAACGGGCACGAGATTGGACCAGAACGTCTGATCCATCTTCCGGAAAAAATGTTATCAGAAAAAAAAAATTCCAGAGAAAATAATTTTTCCGGAGAAATTCCTCTGAAAATTTTTTTTCTGGTAACATTTTTTCCCGGAAGATGGATCGGACGTTCTGGTCCAATCTCGTGGCCGGCCCGTTCACCGGACTTGAAAGTGTATTCAAAGGCAATCGAAAATAAATTTGAACTACGGCAGCTACAATTAAACAAGTATTATACCATTTTGGAATCCTTACTAAATGCGCCAACTTTTGAAAAACATGCCAAACCTACGTAGTACATTTTTTTTCAATACAGTCAGTTGAAACTAGGCAATTGTTTATTTTAAATTTTTTTTCTGAGAAGTAAGCCCTATTTTTATGAAACCCAGAGCAGCTGGTGTCCAAATTTTGATTACAGTTTAGACAAGCATTATTCAAGGTTACACAACAAAGAAAAAAGTTGGAAAAAGTTGATATTTGTGGCAGCGAAAAGCGAAAAGACTGTCACAGGATGTGGAATTTTGCGTGTTTTTTTAAATGCGCATTATTTTAAAATCATGCAACTTAGATTTTTTTTATATTTTTCTGACAACCAGCATTACTTGCCTTTTCACCCGGTTCCGGGTTGACGTCGAGTAATGGGACACCCTGTATATCGCGGGCGACCGGAATGTGTCGAAAGTTTATTTGACTAGTATAAGAGACATAGATGCCTACTTTGCCGCGTTCACGATAGAGAGGTCGTAATGGTAGGAGGGGCTAAGAGGTTTTCTCCACTTCATACTCTCCTGAAAAGGACTGCAGTAGAGTATTTTCCTGAAAAGACAAAATAATTAACTCAAGAACCATAATGACCATGGAAAATGTTCTGAAAACTTTATTTGTTGGCAATAATCTCCATCCAATCAGTTGAAACGATTTTTCGTGTTTGATATTATTTAACTGGAAATAAAATCTAGTTTCAGAAACCCAACGTGAGGGTAAGCTACTACAATCTTCCTTCTGCACTTTTTTCCCTGGAGGATTGAGAGTTCAATCTAAACGGAAAATTAAGAAATCATCAAATACTGGAGTTGAAAGCAACAAAAGAAATTCATTCGAAACAAAGCATAACAGTTCCAGTGAATGTAACATAGGAGAAAAAAGTATTGTAGAAAGTAAAGGCAACACCCAGGATAAACCAATCAATTCTTTTCGAAAAGTAGATGATAACTGGAGTTACACAAGTGATACATCAGATGTTGAAGTGATTAGAAGTCGAGAGCGCCAAAGAAGTTCTTTGGATTGTAATACTTCTGAGGTGGATACTGATATAAAAGAATCTAATGAAACGGACGACATAAAAGAATTAAAATATGCTCATTCCTCTGGAGCTCTTCGAAGTTCAGTGGGAGATAATGAAGAGACATCGAATGTTCCGGATGCAACAGCTGCTACTAGTGATAATATTGACAGTGAAAGAGCCAAAGAACCTAAGGAAGAGAAGAAAAATGAGATCGAACAGAAATCTCAAACCGTACCAGAAAGCACCGAATCTGCCGCTGAGTGCATCGCTGAAACTACTGCTCGTAAGTTATTTCATAAGTTACTTTTATTTGTTATGCAAAGTATCCAAGGGCTAATCGTCTTTCCGCATCGCGATCAATGGGGTCTTTCGTATGTACGTCAGCATACTACAGCCAAGATTGTAACCTCCTTCACAAAGTTGATTTTTCTAGGAGACTGCGCTCTTATGTTGGCACATTACAACGGCGTATTAGTGCCACTGCGATGAAAAAAAAATCTGTCAATTGACGGATTTATTCTGCCAATGAGGGCTACCGCGTATGAATTTTCCGCTAGAGGCGCTAGTGTTGCGTGAGGTCCACGATAATTTGAATTGTCAAATATTCAAACGTAATAGTGAATATGTATTGTTTCTTTTCAATCTTTACGCGGATGTGAGGAGTTTTACATACATATTCAGATTCATAACAGCAAATATGAATCACGGATGAATGAATATCACTGCTTTGAAAACGGAGTTACAAAAGATAGGTGCCAAATTAAGCGGTCTAAAAGGAAAGCTAATTCAAAGATGAGTTTGTTCACTGTTTCAATACACATTTCTTGTGGAAAGTATGTTTATTTATTGAGTTTACAGTTATGATTTTCCTTTTTACAGACCCAAATACTATGATAGGAATGATAATTCCAGTGGAAACGCATTATGATGATTTGAAATAAGTTTATTGCAGAAGTAGGTTATCATTTCAAGAGTAATTGCTTTTTATCATACTTACATGATACCTAGTATAGCTGAAAAGTGTTAAAAGTTGGAGAAGAATAATAAATCCTCTCACAATCCTTTCATTTATCATTATAAGTGAATATTTAGAAAAAACACTAAGTACGAAAATGAAAAACTTGAAAGTTGAGCTCTCTTGGCTACATATTGATTTTCCTCTACAGTTAAACTGATTCTTGCATTTTCAAATTTCTTTCAAGAACTCTCTCTACTAGTATTTTAATACACATCTCTCCTCACTTTCCTGGTACCCACAAAACTGGGTAGGTATTGCTTTCAGTTTTAATTTAGGAATAGCTGAAAAATTTTCAACAGTAGATTACAAGTAATACAACTAAGTATAGCTTCAGTGTTTCAATTATTGTAAAACAAAAGTGTCTGAAGCAACATAATGTAAAAGATTATTAGGTACTCACGATTTTCTGTATTAGGATCGTTAGGTCACGTATTATCAGGGTTGAAATGTTTTTCGCAAACATGTGAATGTTTTGAAGGGGTAACAGCAACTGCTTTAGGACAGTCTTATCGTTCTGAAGCTCAAGTCCTCCTTTTTTTTCTGAACAATACGGAACTGCACAACCCTGCGGCATGCTTGTATTCAAAGATTATGATATAGGAATCGAATGTACACTTTTTTCACACGACTAATAACACCGAACACTAATAAATAAGAATTTGTTATAATAATAATAAATCAATGACAGTACAACGAACTTTGACAGGACCTCACGCAACAGAGGCGCCAACTAGCGAGGAAAAAAACGGTAGTCCTCATTGGCAGATTTTTTTCTGTCAATTTCTACTTTTAATCTGTCAGATTTTCATCTGTTCGTAGTGTAGCCTACGACAATCAGCACTACTCCTCATCACATGAAACCGGACAATCCTAGCTTTCTATTTGCCTGAATAATTTTCGAAATCACTTCAGTTCGAAGTGAAGTGATTTTGACAAATAGAACATGACTTTTTCGGATGAGAATCAACAAAACGATAAGGTTTGAAATCAGAGTATCAAATAGGAATATCGTCGATAGTTCGGAAGGAAATTCTAAAAATAATATGAATAATTCATTACTAGCAATTGAAACCGATGATAATAATTCAGTTTCAGTTATGTTCAGAAGTAAATTGTAAACTTTTACCAAAATATTAGGTTGTATTATTGTTATGATGCATCGAAGTGATTGTGGAAATGAAACTGATTTTGTTAAAAAGCAACTTCAGTTGGAAGTGATGCGCATCAGTTCAAAATCACAACATTGTCAAATAGAACGCCCATCAACTGATTTTGCATCACTTTTGAAGTGATGTAGCGTCAAATAGAAAGGGCCTTATATTTTCACCCTCGCTGTCGCAGAAATACAATGTGTAGTTGGATTATTTCAACCACAGAATGTCGCGACAGATTTTGACAGCCAGAAATCGAAAGGAAGGCTTCAGGGAAAGTTTTGTTGATATCCTCTTATTGGTTGAATTGCTGTCGCACGCGACACTACGAAGCTCTGGGAATGAATCCTAACTGGTGCTTTTTGAAATCGAAAAAATGGACCGTTTTCATAATAATTCATAACTATCAAAGGTTATTCACTTTGGTGCTGACTGATTAAAATTTGTTAATAAACAGAATAAATTCGTCAATTGACATATTAAATCTGTCAATTGCCAGATCTTTATTTAATCGCAGTGGCACTAATACGCCGACGTAGCATATAAGTGTCCCTTAATATCAGGTACAGTTAGACACATTTTGCGCCAAGGCATAGCATTGGCATAATACGTGCTCGGTGGTTTCCTTGGCCCATCAATAAATCTATAGATATCAAAGTAAGAAACGTTGTAAACACCCTCAACTCTTTGAGGGCACTGGTCCAGTGAATGGGTTTCTTGATTCTATTTTTGTAAAGGAGTCAACTATCTCCTCAGCATTAAGCATACAGATTAGCATACCGTGACTGCATTTCAAAACTGTTACCAATAATGTCTTTGTGTGTTACGATCTCAGAGTGAGAAATAAACATAGAGATGCCCCTTGAGAATAGTACTGCATTGTAATCAACCAAGCATTAGAGTGAGATGGAAAGCATTTCACTGCCACACTGGGGTGAACTAAATAATTGGTTAGATTTGCATTTCTCCAATTCCAGAATATAATACAACATTTTCGTGAATTTGGCCTTGCTATAATTAACGCCTTGAGCAACAATAAACTGCCACCAAATCATTGAAATAATTCAGTTTATGAACGTCAAATCGAAATGAAAAAAAACTGACAGAATTATCTGTAACATACGCATGCCGTTAGTGTCAGAGTAGGGGAGCTTTAAACCAATTATCCTAATAAGGAAGAAACATACGGCACGATTTCGCAACGCCGCAAGTTTTTTCGCCCGTATAAACAGATTTTTCTTGGCTGCATAACAAATGCGTCAAGGCAACTCTAGGTTTACTTTTTACTCTGAGGATACGATACTTGAGCTACATTTTTCACGCAAAATAGGTTGAGATCGAACTTTCCAGTTTTGATCGACCTTGACATGTGGCCGTTTTCCTCGCCAGATCGGAACCCACTCGATAACTGGGTTTGGGGTATCGTGTAGGCCAAGGCGTGTTCTCAAAAACACACTTGATGGATGCAGTGGCGCAGCCAGAATTTTCGTTCGGGGGGGGCCCGATGCAAATATTCAGGGAGAAAAAAACCGTATCTACGAAGATACAGGTAGAAAAGTTCACATGCAGGAAAATCTCGGGGAGGGCCCGGGCCCCTCGGGCCCCCCCTGGCTGCGCCCTTGGATGGATGGAACCATTTAAGTGAGGATGTCATTCGAGCAGCGTGTCCCTCGTTCAGAAAGAGACTCAAGCTTGTTGTGAAGTCCCAACGAGGCAAAATTCCTTGGGATTGGCATATAAAAAACTTCGAACTTGAAAATTGAAAGAGATTTTGAATTTTTAGAGACGGGCAGTTCAATCGCCGGACCCGGTAGTATTGTAGTATGGGCGTTCGAGAAATTTAGAATAAAAAATAGTTCTGTATTCCTGTCTTACATACCATATCTGACTTATTTTTGACTGCAGTTTAAAAGTTTGGTTTTTCAATATTCAGAATCTCAAATGATAGTGAAGCCATTCTGTTCCTGCAGTCAGTGTACTTTCTGGACCACATCAGAAACGTGGGATAAGGGTGGAGAAAATTTTACAGAAGAAGAAATACGAAAAAGGAAGAAGTTGCGACCTCCAAGCCTCATGTTGAAGGAAGAAAGAAAGGAAGAAGTTAAATTGGCATCACTTGATTACAGATGCATGACCAAGCTTGAGAAGGAGGCCAGTTTCAAGATTTTAGTCCACGGGTTTGTATTCTTTCAATCATAAATTTGGTATTTTCCTTGTGTAATATAATTTGATGGTAAATTTCTTCCGCGATTAAAAATCCCCCTCCCAAAATCTTCCATATACAGGGTTTTCTTTTCCACCTGACCGATTAGAAGTATTTGAAGAACTAGTGAATATTCCATTCTAAAATTTCTCATATCTGCTTTCTTATTTCAAATGTTATTCCAAACAAACTTTTTCTTTAGCACCTTTACACTTTGTCAAGTTTTGACAGCTGTGAAGCAACTCCTTGTGACCAAGCTTTTTATGATTGACATTCAATTTTGAGGCAGAACTTTTCTGCATAAAAATGTTTTCGAAAATAATATTAGGTGTACAAATAGTTTCCGCGGTTTTTTATTTGACCTCGTCATCCCTCTCGAATTTCTTTCCCTAGAACTATCTCTTCAAGTTTAGAAATAGATAATAATCACTTGGGGTTGAATCTGCAGAATGTGGGGGATGAGGAAGCAATTCGAGGCGTAATTCTACCATTTTGCCACCGTCTTTATTGATTTGTGAGCTGCAGCATTGTCTTGGAGGAAGAACCGTTTTTTCTTTGATAAATTTGGGAGATGATTCCTCGATCAAAATAAGCAGCCTCAGCTGCAGATTTTTTCACATTAAAGAAATCAAAAGTTCCCGCAAATGATGCTTATTTGGAATAAAACTTGACATTTTTGCACGAAAAAAATTACGTGATGCTGATACGGAATCACTAGTACTTTAAGGTTATGGTGTTGCCAGATGACTAAACTTGGGATATTACGTTTTACATCTGACAATTTCTCCATAACCTTCTGGTGGGGGCATCTTTTGACAAACCGCGGAAACTTATTTGTACACCTAATACAATGAAGTAAAGAAATGGGCTCTTTGTTGCATACTTCTACAATAGATGGTAGAGCATACTTACCACAAAGTCCATAACGAATTCATATTTGATTATCTATACACTCCCCAACACGTCTTGGCATTGATGCAATAAGATGGTCTATTTCTTCTGGTGGGATACTATCCCAAGCTACCTGTAGTTAATGTCTCAGAGCCCCCTAAGTCCCTGGAGGCTGGGGTAAATTTCCAAGGCTTCTCCGTGATGTCCCAAACATGCTCTATGAGCGAAAGATCGGATGATCTGGGCGGCCATGGCACACATGGATTGATTCAAAAAAGTTTAAACTAATTCTGGCAACAATATGAAGTCGAGCATTATCTTGTTGTAGTATTGGATTCTCGAGCCAGTTAAGGTCATAAAACTCCAATCACGGTGATTAATGAAATGTCATCATTTCTGTGCAATTTTCAGTTCATTTTTGACTTAAACCATCGACTTAATTTCAAAATCAACGAATTGATCGGTCGATCAAGCTTTATGAAACCCACTGTGAGGTTTAAATATTTTGGGAAGACATGATAATTTTGACGAAATTCGAAAAAAAGGCCTTGTTTGACAGAAAAATTATTTCTGATTTGAAGGTATTGAAAATATAATGGGCTCGATATAATAAATTCTCTGCCGATAGCGTTCTTATATTATTTTCACCAAGTAAAGTATGTATTAGTTGTGAAGATAACCTCGAAATGGACAACAACATTGAATTCGAACTCCTGTAATCATATCTGAAATACCTAAGGATTAGTGATAGGTTCATACAATTTTCCAAATTGAAATTGTCCTTTCTCTGACATGCAGTAATTCAGTAATATACTAAAACCTTATTATTTGGGAATTGAAAGTATCTAACGACTACTTTCTTCGACTTTCAAATACCATTTTTACAATTTGCTGCAGTACATTTAGGCATATTTCGTTCTGGATAGTTTTAATATGGTCCACAAAAATGCCGAAAACTTTCGAAATAGGGCATTTGCCTGCTAATACCGTCATTTTGCTCCCCGTGTGACGTCATTGCGCGGTGACAAACGAAAATAAGAATAGTTAGTATAGTCCGTTCACGAAAGTTTGAGCGCATAGTAGGCGTTTGTTTATTTATCTAAAGTTGGCAGTATTTGCTGTCATAACGTAAAATAAAGTCAACGTTGCCGAATGTACCCGGCCTCGTCCGACGAGCTTGCTAGTTATCAGAGAACTCTATGTAATATTGACAACATTGCGCATCAATCTGACAAGAAAATAAACAACATAACCTAAAATTCTAATATACACAGTGAAATATGCCAAATTTCCATGGCCAACCGACGGCTCAACCTTTCGTGAACGGACTATAGCATACCATGTTTCTTACATCATGCCAAAATATTGAATTCATATTTCAGACGATTAATACCTCATCCAGTCGATCTTGTGGTGGAAGCCCCTTTCCATACATCCATTCATAGATCATTGAATAAGCTGAGATATTATAAAACGAAGAAAATTCAATCCTATATATGGCCAGCGATATCACGATCAATGAACGTGTGCTACATCCACAGAAAAAAATCAGGGAAGACGCTTGGTTATTTACCACCTGTTTGTTCCTTTTTGTTGGAAAGGGAGGAAAGGTACAATGATTTGAAGAAAGGGGGACCTATAGCAATTATTTTGGGGAAGACGTCTACTCAATGCGAAGAATTATATGACTTGGCAAATAAATTGGTTGAAGGGACTGGAAATAGAAAGCCAAAAATTGTATTGGTTACTTATCCATTTCAGTATGTTAACATGGTAAGATTTTAATTACATATTAGCAATGAATGTAGAGGGCAGTCCAAATTGGTGATAAAATTATGTACTAATTGATATATTCATGTTTGTCTTGATTGATATGCATTGATTGTTTATTTTGTTGTGTGTATTTCAAACATTTCCTTATGGAGACTGAAGAAGCAGTGAGTATTTTGAACGCGTTGTTGTAGTAATCTGCATGCATAGCTAGAAATTTACTTCATAAATACAGTACTGTAGTCATGGCTATTTTTCTGTGTAGCTTCTGTCTCCACTTTTCACTGTTCTCTTTTTTGCATGTGGTGACCAACCTGATTTGGGACGTAGTATTATTACCAACATTTTCATTTAAAAACCTTACTCTAGGCTTTAACAAAAAACGCACCACCTCAGTTTTGTTCTCGTTTAATTTGAGTTTTTCTGTATCGAAGTATTTTCAATACACAGGTCTGGCAAAACCGAATCTTGGATGCCCATATAAAGAGTTTTCCATTAATAGATGTTATTTTTATATTCGAAGAAAAATGCCATTTTTCAATATAAATGATCGGATGTTTATCTATACTAATATTATAAAGAGGAAAGATTTGTATGTTTGTGGGTTTGTGGCGTTGATACGAGTTAACTCATAAGCTACTTGAACGATTTTAATAATTCTTTCACCCTTAGAATGCTACACTATCTTTGAGTAACATAGGCTACACTTTTCACCCAAGAAAATTGAGGCAACCTACTATAACTTCAATGATAATAAATACTAGTACCAAAATCAGCTATTTTCAGGTACGCTGCAAAAACCGTAAGACGTACGTGGAAACAATGTATGACGGAAATGTACCTCTTTAATAGTTCTACAAAAAAGTCCGCGATAGCATATATCTATCTTTCAAGGTTTACTCGGTATCACCTTTTAAAGGTATCGGAATGTTTCTCAAAATTATGCATTATTTGGGAGTATTTTTTTTATGAATACGCTATTGATCTTTATCCAATTATACCCAGTATTTAATATAGAACGAAATTGCCTTTTACATCATTCAATTATGATGAATACATCAAAAGATGTGGGTTGAAGATGAAATCACACCAAAATGCGTCTCTGAGCACGATACACAAACACCGGTATGCCGACGCGCATCGAGATGTGACGTCACTGCGGAGCATTTCCATTGCATTTGCGGGATGGAAGTGTTAGAACTCGAGGGAATGATTGGAATAATGCAATTAATCGCAAGTTTCATTGAAAATGCAATCAACTAACTATTTCAAATGAAATTTCTTCGATGTCTTTGTTTGTTGATCCTGGAATATATCAATGAAGTTGTAGAAATATGGATGTTAGTGCTAAGTATTTACGAGTATTTGTTAATAGAGAATAAATTATTCAAGTTGCATTTAAAAACTTCGAATAAATGAAAATATTTTTATCATGTTTAGGAAAATTCTATGAATGTCATTTATAAATCGTGAATTTGGAAAGTTTTTTGTCCATTTTTTTCTTCATATTCTCAATAATTATTTCACCCTTAGAATGCTACACTATCCCTGAGTAACATAGGCTATACTTTTCACCCTAGAAAATTAAGGAAACCTACTATAACTTCAATGATAATAAATATGAGTACCAAAATCAGCCATGATCAGTTATTTTCAGGTGCGTTGCAAAAACCGTATGACGTACATGGAAACAATTTATGACAGAATTGTACCTCTTCAAAAGTTCTACAAAAGAGTCCGCGATAGCATATATCTATCTTTCAAGGTTTACTCGGTATTACCTTTTAAAGGTATCCGAATGTTTCTCAAAATTATGCATTATTGGGAGTATTTTTTTTATGAATACGCTATTGATCCTTATCCAATTAAATACGTCGTTCATACCCAGTATTTAATTTAGAACGAAATTGCCTCTTATATCATTCATTTATGATGAATACATCTAAAGATATGGCAGGTTGAAGATGAAATCGCACCAAAATGTCTCCGAGGTAGGCACTAGGCGGGTAGGAGAAGGTACCGAAGTGTGAGGGATGTTTTGTATGAATGTATTTTGGATTGCCTATGCCCGTATGTTATGACCACAAATCAGATCAACTGATGGCGCTGAAGTCGCTATTCAGGTTATTCATCTACTCTGCAACTAAACGGCTCGATCGAATTGAATGAATTTTTGTGTATACAGAACAACGTCTGTTGGGTCTGCTAGTTTCATTATAAAGAAGAAGCTATGCCGTTAATAGTGGAAATAACATCAGGTAAATGACCACCATAACCACGCTTACAGGACCATAACCAAATCGCAAAGTGGCTGCCCTATGTCCTCGATAGACGCACGAATTCCATCTTTGGAGTCTTGAATCGACGCTGGGCTATTGGCGTAGACCTTTCCTTTCACGTGGCCCCAAAGGAAGAAGTCGCAAGGAGTTAAAGCACAAGATCTCGGTGGCCAATTGTGATCACCTCTTCGAGAGATAACACGGTCCGGGAACTTTTTCCACAAGATCAATGGTTTCGTTGTTGATGATCGGCCGGCTTTAGTTCTTGTGTTAACTGAACTTCATTAGCCTCAAGACCCAAATCTTTATGCCAAATTTTCACAATTTTTATAGTGAATTTTAATAATTTAAATGCGTTCTTGAAGCGTGTATCGTTCCATTTTTATTAAAGGCGTAGTTTCTACTTGTCAAATGTCAATAAATGACAGCTTCAAACGTGACATCTACCGAAATAGCGGGCTATTCAAAATAACACCTCTTATTGGAAAACCCTTTATCAATGCGATGAACGATACTACTATAGCAAAACCATTAATTAGACGGAGATGAGATCCAGAATGTCATGAGATGAAATACAAGTCAAGAGGGTATCGGTCTCTTTTTCAGTTGCTATTTTGAAATTTTGGGTGGTACGTGTTGTACCGCGTTTTTATTTCGCAATATTTCTACCTATGACGTTTTTGGCAACTATAATAAATGTTCAGAAGATTAAAAAAAAATTGTTAACTTAATTTTTAGGTCTCTCATGTGGAATTCGATATATTTTTTGTCAAGGGGAGTAAAATCCGGCGATCTTGCTGGCCACGGTATGGAAGCGCTAGTGCAGATTTTTTAGACCGGCCCCGTATTCTGGATAAGGGATCTTTCAATGCGTATACGAACATCATTACGCGGTGTGCATTTTTGCAGATAAAACAGGAACTCGCGCAATGAAGTTCGTATATGCATTGAAAGATCACTTGTCCAGAATACAGGCCCTGGTCGAGCATTATGAGCAGGACAACCATACTGCTGAAACCAAATTCCCTCGGAATTGAAATTCAAATTCCGTAAAGCTGGTTATACATCCGTTTGCAGCATTCAATATTATTTCCTAAAATACCTACCAAAATCACAAAAGAACAGAAGCGTCACTTCACGTTCTTTAAGAACTCTGATTTTTCTACTACGACAAGAGCTCAGTGAGTGCCGTTTCACATGGAGCGTATGATCAGCGCTGACTGTCAGCATAGGAATTCAGCGCTGATGATCCGTTTCGATGTGTTGTCTTCACATGCGGCGGATCCCCCGTTGTCAGTTGTCACCTAACCTAAGTGCCGTTTCACATGGAGCGTATCATCAGCGCTGACCATCCGGACGAATAACCAAGTACCATGCAATAAATGTAGCATTTCACATGAAGCGCGGATGATCGGAGCGGTTGATTCCATCCGACGGCCATACGACGAGCCCTTGCTGACGGCGTATGTCGGTTAACGCACGAGCCATTATTGTTATGAGGGATTTCACATGATTCACTGAGGATCAGTTGTGTGGCCGATTGCCGGCAGATTAGGTTAGGTTAGGTGACAACTGACAACGGGGGATCCGCCGCATGTGAAGACAACACATCGAAACGGATCATCAGCGCTGAATTCCTATGCTGACAGTCAGCGCTGATCATACGCTCCATGTGAAACGGCACTAACCTAATCTGCCGGCAATCGGCCACACAGAAAGCAATATAAGCTGGTACGCAACTGATCGTCAGTGAATCATGTGAAATCCCTCATAACAATAATGGCTCGTGCGTTAACCGACATACGCCGTCAGCAAGGGCTCGTCGTATGGCCGTCGGATGGAATCAACCGCTCCGATCATCCGCGCTTCATGTGAAATGCTACATTTATTGCATGGTACTTGGTTATTCGTCCGGATGGTCAGCGCTGATGATACGCTCCATGTGAAACGGCACTGATACTGACTTTCCATCTTTCTCCCTACTTCACTACTTTTTCATCTCTGTCCCCGAATTTCAGAATGTTTTATTGCTATTTGAGTCCTCAGGTTATCATTCTGAAAACATTACATTTTTGGCTCGAGAATTTGTATTAATGTGAATAAGAATGTCTGTTTACTTAAGGATAGCGACTGCACATAATTGCGTATATTTTCCGATTTTGTTCTGTTTCTTATTCGTTAGAAGTTTTCTATTGGTAAGAAGGTTCCAAAGAATATTTAATTGATGTAAGTAAACCCTTCAATGATTTATATATTAAGTTTAAAGCCTATGTCAATCACGATTCGATGTAATATTATTGACACAGTTATTAATATATGGTTTAAACTTAATATATTAATCATTGAATGGTTTACTTACATCAATTAAATATTCCTTGGAACCTTTCAAACAATAGAAAACTTCTAACGAATATGAAATATAAAAAAATCGGAAAATATACGTAATTGTATGCAGTCGCTATCCTTAAGTAAACTCTAACATAAACACTTATTGACACTACATCAAAATCTCACGCCAAATATCTAATGAAGCCGTTTTCAGGATGATAACCTGAGGAAACTGAACTTGACCCAAATAGAAATAAAACATTCTGAAATAGGTAGAGACAGATGAAAAATTTTTTAGATAGCACCAATAGTTTGTTACATTGGTGTATATGTATACAGTGTCAATAACTATCAGGGTGTCAACAACAGAACCTCTCACCCTATATGGCATTCTACCGATTTGAAAACATTTCCTTCATTTCAGAGTTCTGTAGATATGCTTATCACCATTCCCCCGATTTTGATCGAACTATTGAAAAAAAATGCCACCAATTTGAAAAGACTGTGCCATCTTGTACTCGAAAACGTTGAGGTACTGCTCGATAAATATTCAGAAGAAATGAAGTCTATCATTGGATCAGTAGAAAGTATGCTGTTGCAAAGAGGAACTAGACAGAATGTTCAGATGATTATGCTTGGTGAACATTGGACTTTGAAGCTGGAAAAGTTTCTATTGGTTCTGAGAGATGTACCGCTCATAGCTATTGGAGATTATTTAGAAGCCTCAATTTATGGTGGGATAAAATTGAAAGTTAAGCTGTTAGCTGCCAAGGCCAAATGTGATGCAGTTGTTGGTGAGTTTTTCGATGTCGAGTTATTTTTAGTTCATGACTTTAGGGAATGATGCTCATAGTATGAAATAAACATAGAGGTGCCCCTATGCGTGAATAGTACCGCATTGTAATCAACCAAGATTATCATTTCTACAATCTCTGAATTTAATACAACATTTTCTTAATTTTTCCTTAGCTATAATCACCGAAATACTCTTGAGCAACAATAAACTGTAACCAAATCAATAAAATAATTCAGTTTATGAACGTCAATCGAAATGCAAATGTAAACACAATCGCATCGCGAAACTAAACATCAACAGACGATGTTGCCAAACTGACAGAATTGTTTGTAACAGACGCAAACCGTTAGGATCAGAGTAAAGAGCGGTAGACCAATTATCCCAATACGAGTTCGCAACGCCGGAATATTGTTCGCGTTCATAAACAGATTCTACTTGGCTGCATAACAAATGCGTGAGGGCATCTCTAGGTTTACTTATAACTCTGAGGAATGAAGTTTATTATTTTTTTCCGTCGGACTCTAAATAAAAGGTGATTTTATTGTGTACAAAATTGAACATTAATGACCCATTTTATTGTTTAATTTATTATATTTTAATGTGCAATCCTCATGGCAACCGTACACAAAGTATTCAAAAGCACTTCGAGAAATGTGAAAACTACTCTCTACTGGAATATCAAAACATAAAAATTTTATTATGTCAAATGTATGTCTTGTGTAAAATGAGAATGTATTTCAATCGAGAATTTATACTCAATTCATATTGAGATCGTCGAAAAATCTTGTAATCAACTCTGTTATTAATCGTGCGACTAATGGTCTCGAACTATTATCTTGACCATTAGTCGCTGTTTTTAATAACCTAGTTGATTCAATAACTATTAAAAACTCTTGAAGTTTTAAAAATTCTGTCATTCTGTCATAAAGTTTTAAAGTTTTTTTTTCCATAGAAAATGCACAATCCTTTATTATTATTATTATTGAGCACCTTTATATGTATACACACATTGTCAAAAGTTTTGCTACTCCTTTATTAACTCTCAACTTGTTGAATGTTATTTGACAATTTTTTGTGTGCGGAAAATTCGCTATCTTATCACTTAAATTAAAACAAAAAACCAGCAACAAATTCTTCTGGTTCCGTGAATACAGGTTTATTCGAAGTTAATCCGTTTTCAGCGAATAATAATAAGTTGTAATATCATTAATGGCCGGTTTCTGAGGTTTTACTTTAACCGTCCAATAGTAAACGGTTCGATAAATATAACCAATCGATAACCTCTTGATAAAGGTAGCTGAGTTTCTAACGTCTTTTTCGGTTGTCAGTTAACTATCTATTCGATAACAGCTGATTAACGGTAGTCTCGCAAGTTCCTTCCTAGATCAACAGATGTCGCGACATACAAATTGACGTTTTGATAATGAGTTTTGCAAATTTTAATTGAAACTGCACGCCTGAAACTCAAAATAATGAGATTTTCCATACGGAATATCAAATCGATTTCATTTTCATGTATATTTATGTCTTATGTATATTTAGATCATTACCAATGATGATTTGAAAAGTTCCTGTCGCATAGAAGCGTAAAGATATAAGCACTTGTTGAAAGACGGTTAAAGTGCAATTCCTTTCAGATATTGGAGCTAATACAGAATTCAATTCATTACAAAAGTGTAAAACTGTTTGCTTGTTGAATCTGTACCTCATTTTAAATTAATCATCTGTATACATTTCGAGAGGTGATCTACGAACCCGTATAATCTTCATCTGATGAAGAGCTGGAACTAGAGGATAATCTTCTTGTATTATATTCCATTATTACACAACTCGTTTAATATAATATGTTAAGAATGTTGATATGAATCCAAATCCGGTACTCCGTCAAATCAAAATGAAAAAGTGAGGTTGGAGTTGACAAATCAAACGCCAATGCCCATGCGCCATTCACTAAATCTATAGATAACCGGCCATTTTCGGTCGGTTAAAATAAACTGACTTTATTGGCTGGTTATCTTTCTAAGCGGTACTCAGAAACCGAAATCTGCGCTTATCCATCCGTCAAATTTGACAGATAGATAAACTGCGGTTAAAACGACCTCAGAAACCGGCCATTAATGATATGATTTTTTACAGATATTCTGAAAGATAAATGGAAGTTTCACAAATCGATAATTTTATGTGATTGCAATGAGGAAGTAGAACTGGTAACAACTGCTTTAGATTTGACCAGTATTTCTTATATTGCAATCACAGATGATCTCGCCAAAGACCAGGTTAGCCAAAATGAAATCAACTGGGAAACTCAGCGGGGTGGAGAATATAAAGGTAAAAATTATAACACAAGGGTAGTTTCGAAAGTTATATTTCATTTCCCTCTATAATCTATCTATACTCTCGTTTTACTTCAGTTTACTTTTTATAGTCTGTAGTACTGAATAGTTTTTCTTGTAGAAGGGATTTATAACTATGACTTTATAATTCGGTTAATCCTTTGCTAGAACTATTTTTTTACTACACCGATTTTTGATTGTTTTTTTTTTCATGAAACTGTAATGAAGTAAATTGTGAAGGGTTTTCCAATAAGAGGTGTTATTTTGAATTGCCCACTATTTAGGTAGATGTCGCGTTTGAAGCTGTCATTTTTTGATATTTGACAAGTAGAAACTACTCCATTAATAAAAATGGAACGATACATCCTTCAAGAACGCATCGAAATGATTAAAATTCACTATAAAAATGGTGAAAGTTTGGCCGAGACGGCTCGTGAAACTCGAACATTTTTGGGTCGTCGTGAAGCATCTTGTCGGACCGCAATAAGAAATCGGAGGAAAAATTCGAGCTGTTGGGGCAAGTTAGTGATGTGAAGAATAAAACCTGTGCACGTCGCTCAAGAACTGCCGAGAATATTGCTGTTGTAGTGTTGTAGAAAACTCCGGTTTGTCCATTCCTCTTCGTTCTTTGGAATTAGGCATTCCACAAACGTCATCACACCGTATTTTGCATAAAGATTTGGGTCTTAAGAGGGAATCACACCACGTGACTTTTTCCGATGCGCTTACGTCCTTTCCCGGTCACCCCTTACATGCCATCACTTTATTTTAACATCTACGACACGGGTTATCAGACCATCTTTGTCTAGTGCATTGCATTCGCCGATTACGTATTTCTTCTTTCACTCCTCATAGAGTTGAAGGAACGTAAGCTATTATGACCCTTATTCACCTAAGATTATGTTTGGCAACGTTGAAAGAGCAAACACATGTTTGTAATAAGCATGCCGACATCTTTACGAGTGTCGATTGTTATTGTTGTTGTTGATTCGTTGGGACGACGCGCGACGATAGAATCGGACCTTCATTTCATTTGGGGAAGTAATTCATCTGATTCCTACTTGTCTCTGATATGAAATCGAAGGCGATGATAATTTATTGAATTATACAACTTTTTCTTAAATTATATATCTATACCTAGTTATTTTCAAGTACAGAAATCATGTGGTTATTACCTAGCTATATTAGATCCAGCGCAAATTTCGTTGTATTGGAAATGTTCTTTATGTACAATTTGTTCCCAGAAAGCGATAGTTTGGTATACATATAAGAAAAAATTCAACTGAAACGAGGTTCATTGTTGTTATTGTTATTGAATTTTTCTATTGAATACAATTTTGGGCAATATTCTATTGAGTGGGAAATGGTTTCTAGAAAACATTTTCTGGGCTCATTTCAGTACTTTTTATAAATGATGAAAGATTCCTAAAAAATATTTCAAATTGGGCGAAAACCTGTAAAGTTTTCGTTTTTTTTCCGATGGTCAATTTGCAATGACTTTCATGAAATTACTCTTATTTTTGAGGTGTTCCGTGAATATATCGAAAATCGAACTAATTTTTTTGCGTCAACACATTGAAAAAAATAAGTACACTTTATCGTATTTCATTCTTTTCCTCCTCCTGAACGAAAATATGAAAACAGAATAAAGATATCCAACAGTTTTTTCTTTATAACCATCCAAAGTTAGCCGTGGATGTTCTAAATAATTTTTTCAGGTAATTAGTTGAATCATGGAGGTCAAAATTTTATTTATTTATATCTCTGGACAGGTCACAAAATATGACTTTTTACTAAATTACTTTTTTCCCTGTCAAAAAATTATTCTCTATGTAGCCGGGAAAAAAGTACTCACTTTTTTCCAAAGTAATTTCGTGAGCAGTTATATTTCTTTCACTACTAAATGGTCGTTGTTTCTGTCACAGGAAAAAATAGTGTAATATACACGGGAAAAATATTAGATTTTAGCTCTCGGCTCTGCTAAAATCTTTGTACAATAGTATATTATATTATAAGGATTAAAAGTGCATCTTTTTTTTACGAGCAATATTTGAAGTTGCGAGGCGTAGCCGAGCGAATGCAAAATTGCGAGTTAAAATAGGCACTTTTAATCCGAATAATATATACTATTTTTTCTCCAACCAAGTCAAAATTACAATAAAATTGGTTTTAGTGAAAAATCGTTCATAATTTGGTTATGAATTTGAACACAGAATCATGACAGTGATTGTCAAGTAGACTTCAAATGCATTTACTTTTAATCCAAGGATTAAAAGTAGCGTTTTTAATCCTAGGATTAAAAGTGTTACTAAGCAACGAGCAAATTTTTGTACGGTAAGAGAATTTATGACTTTTGCACCGTTGCTTAGTAACGATAATTAATAGTTATTCGAAACATAAAGCCCAGATCGATTTCCGTCAGGATTCCGTTGAAATTTTGCAAAATAGTTATTTTTGTATTAAGTGCGTAAAATGAGTGTTTTTTTCATGGCACATGAGAGTGTCAATTTTAGCCGAGACCGCAGGTCGAGGCCAAAAATTCACTCGGATGTGCCATGAAAACACGAATTTTATACGCACGAAATACAAACAACATTTTTTGTACAACTGTGAATGTGAATTTACATCGTCTGAAATACGTATAATCATTGAAGATAATGCTTTCAGTAAAATATTTAAATTAATCCAGTGATCTTTCTGTGTCGTAACTATAGAAACAGTTTGTTGAAATTGTTTGAATCTTTGACTGTATTTGCTCGTAGTTGTTTCAATTTCGAATTATTCTAAAGAAGATGAATGTTGAACATGATAGTGGTAGTGATACCCGTTATGGAGCTCAATGTTAAAAAAAACACCGAATGTCAAGGAAAATATTGATATAAGGAATTTTTCAAAATTGGTCCCGCTTATTAAGAACAAAAGCGTCGGATACCGAGGAAAGAAATCTAAAGTGTTATGGAGGGATAATATCAATAAATTTCTCAGAGATGCTGATGACGAAACTAATTTACTTTATAAGGTACAGATACAATCATAATTTTGTGAAATTAGTTGTAATTAAAATATTCATTATTTTTAAGTTGTTCTAATTTTAGTTATCAGCAGTGAAAAAAAGACTTTTTTTAACGGTGAAAAAAAGTAATATTTTACGCATCCATAGTGACGAAGAAAAGTCAAGTTTTTTTGACAGTTGTACAAAACAAAATTATCTTGCTAATTTCAACTGCTATCTGAAATGTTCCGAGCAGAGCAAAAAACTTTAATTTTATTTAAGAAAACATTCTTTTACGAATAACCTCACAAAAGTCAGTACCTAAAATCATGAAATTCATTGACCATCTCGAAATAAACCGAGAAATAAACCGACAACTTTTTTTTGCCATTTCAATTTATTTTATTAGGAATTTCATACAATTCCCGAAACGAACGCAAAAGTAGTGAAATGTTCCCAGAAACCCTTTTTTCAAACTATCCATACTCATTAAAATATTGCTCAGAATTAACCTTTTACACCCTGTATCTCGCTCATGCTTCAAAAACGGGGTATTTGTCATAACGCAAAGATGATTCTTCAGATTTGAACTATGTAGATGCTATATTCGTTTGCCCAGTTCATAATGATATCTATTTTTTTTTGATCTCCTATTTTTCATCAGTGACTCCCACAGAGCCATTTGATAATATACCTGGCTCAATATTCGAAAATTGCAGACAGTTGGAAGAACGACAGCACGCGCTGTTCTCCTAGGAACAAGCGTCCAAAAATATAGTTCGCGAAAACTGATGTTCTTTTGGTGAAACTATAGAAGCTGAACTCAATAGGAAAAAGTTGTGAAAATAAATGAGTTCACACAAAAATTTACTCTCAGTTTACGTTTTTTCATATCAGTACAACAGACTCGATAATCCGTATATCTCACTAGTCCGGATTGACGTCAAGATTGCGTTATGTCCTTATAATCCGGATCGCAAGACTAATGATCCGAATTTGCGATCGTTTATTGCATTTAAAGCAATTGGATGCAGTTTGTTAACCCATAATTCATTAATTATCACTGATAAATTTTGCTTCTTAGAGATAAACAGGACAGAGCTATAGTTGAGCATTCTTCTCTGAACGTAAAAACGAAAAAATAATGTAAAATATTTGATTATTTCAATAACGTATTTGTTTTATGATTTCGAGGAGAAAGCCTCTATTTATTTCGACCGTTTTTTTAAATTTCATCTCTACCGATTTGTAGGACGCGGTATTCCGGATTAGCTCTGCCATTAATTGATCCAAATTATCGAGTCTCTACTTTGTCCATTTCAAACTACTTAGCGCCACTAAAACTGTTCAAAATTTCAACACGCCAGGCGCCAAGCCAACATCTCCAGTATATCGCGATTCAATTCAATAATTCAACGGAACATCTGAAACGAAACCCTCGCGAAGTCGCGAAAGCCCGTAAGTAAATGTACCTAATGTGCACTGTACAGAAAACATCAGCTGTGTGGTAGTCTGATAATATTTCAAACGAACGATGTTGCCGGAACGACCAAATTGTCGTGCGTTGACAGAATAATCAAGAGGTAGACAACACACAATACACAAGTTGAGAATCGGGAATTTCAATTTGGAAAACGCATTTTTTGGATTTACTGTTCATTCATACTTGTTTCTCTTTAGTGGAAAAGTGTCGTTATGAATGAATTAACAACGAAATGGGTAATTAATATTTTTTTTTTGAAAAATGTGGAAAATACCGAGAAAATTTTTTCCCTGTGTTTCCAATTGCTACTTTTCTGGGTTTTCGTTATTGATCATATTTTTCATAAAATATTCCTGAAAACCGCATATCAATTGGAGGTATGTAGCGAACACAAAAACGCCAGTAAATTTGAACTGAGCGTCGAAGGGGTGTGATTCCCTCTTAAGGCTTATAAAGTTCAGTTAACGAAAGAACTCAAGCCGGCCGATCATCAACAACGTCGTGTCTTCGCTGATTGGGTCGTTGAAATGCATGAAAAGAAGAGGTGATGACAATTGGCCACCGAGATCTTGTGATTTAACACCTTGCGACTTCTTCCTTTGGGGCCACGTGAAAGAGAAGGTCTACGCCAATAGCCCAGCGTCGATTCAAGACCTCAAAGATGGAATTCGTGAGGCTATCGAGGACATAGGGCAGTCACTTTTCGATTTGGTTATGGAAAATTTCATTAAAAGGATATGGTCCTGTAAGCGTGGTCGTGGTGGTCTTTTGCCTGATGTTATTTTCCACTATCAACGCCGTAGCTTCTTCTTTATAATGAAATGAACATCCGATCATTTATACTGAAAAATGGCATTTTTCTTTGAATATCAGAATAACACCTCTTATTGGAAAATCCTTTATGTATATTATTAGGTGTACAAATAAGTTTCCGCGATTTTTTATAAAAAATTAGGAATTTATTGTAAAGGAAAAGTACATTACGTTTTATTCAAAGTATTTTCCATCAGTTGCCACTACTTTTCCCCATCTTTCTGGCAACATTCGGATACCCCGTCGAAAAAACTCTTCATCTTTTGACGCTATCCACAAATCTACCCAATTTTTGGTGTCTCCATATGATGTGAAGCGCTGCTCAGACAGACCATGTGCCATCGACCGGAACAGGTGATAATCAGAAGGGGCTTAGTCTGGTGAATACGGCGGGTGGGGTAAAACTTCCCAGTTGAGTGTTTCCAAGTATGTTTTTACCGGCGCCGCAACATGTGGACGAGCATTATCGTGTAAAAGAATAATTTTGTCGTGTCTGGAGTAGTAATGGGCGCGTTTTTCCTTAAGTGCCCGACTCAATTTCATCAATTGTGTTCGGTAGAGAGCTCCAGTAATGGTTTCGCTTGGTTTCAGCAATTCATAATACACGACACCAAGCTGATCCCACCAAATACACAGCATGAGTTTTTTTCCATGAATATTCGGCTTAACTGTCTATGTTGATGGTTCGCCGGGCTTAACCCATGACTTTCTCTTCTTTGGATTATCGTAGTGAATCCATTTTTCGTCACCAGTGACTATACGATGCAAAAAACTCTTTTTTTTATTCCTGGCAAGCAGCATTTCACTCATGCATAATCGGCGTTCAACGTCTCTCGGCTTTAGTTCATATGGAACCCAATTTCCTTGTTTTTGAATCATTCCTAACGATTTTAAACGATGTGAAATTGCTTGTTGAGTCACTTGTAGAGTAAGTGCAAGTTCTTTTTGCGTTTGGGACGAATCTTCCTCCAATAGTGCTTCTAATTCCATGTCTTCGTACACTTTCGGCCTTCCACTGCGTTCTTTGTCTTTAACGTCAAACTCACCGTTCTTAAACTTTTGAAACCATTCCTAACAACTTCTCTCACTTAAAACAGCTTCACCATATGCTTCTAGAAGCAATCGATGCGCCTCAGCTGCAGATTTTTTCACGTTAAAGAAGTAAATCAAAAGTTCCCGCAAATGATGCTTATTCGGAATAAAACTTGACATTTTTGCACGAAAAAAATTACGTGATGCTGATACGGAATCACTAGTATTTTAAGGTTAAGGTGTTGCCAGATGACTAAACTTGGGATATTACGTTTTACATCTACGCAACGGTTTTTGATGCGTTTTTTTTAATAGTTAGAGTGATTCAAGAGGAAGGTTTATAATATGTATAATAACATCCATTAAATAGTATAGAAGTACTGTTATTTTTGAGGTTTCTAATGTGATGTCCGTGCGAAGCCGGGGCGGGTCGCTAGTTGTTTCTAATTTGTTTATTTAGAGACTAACCGATTATCAAAAAGTTATTTAGAAGTAATAATTATAATTTTTTTTTCAGTCCTGGTTTGTACTGATGAAGCATTGCACACTATGCTATCGATTACAAGTGCTTCCTTGTTAATACATTATTCGTTACCATCGAAATGGAGTTTTTGGATAAAGAGATTTTATTGTATGCTTGAAAATTATAAATGCCCTCTTACAAGCGTCAGTGTAAGTTGTTATTGATGTGTGGAAAAACAATTTTCATATTATATATTTTTTCTTTTAGGATAAATTGAAATGTGAAGGGTATATATTGACTGATGAGTTGTGTGTGGACCAAATACCAAGATTATTATCACTTTTGAAGAATTACAACGTTTCATTACAACAATTTGAACCAGTATGTAAGGTAAGTTTCACAAAATATTGCCTTCAACTTCGCAAATTGTTTTAGAATTTGATTTTGCAATGTTTATTCTAACTAAACAAATTTATTGATAGAACAAATATCTACTGAGAATATAATATACAGGGTGAGTCTTTGACTTGTACATATATTTTAACCGACTATTCCTGGGGTCAAAAGAAACACTTTTTTCCTCTACCATTTTTTCCGATTCGGCCTAAATAAGAAGATATAGCCCTTTTTTATTTTCAGAATGAGCTATGCCGCCACTGGTAAACTAACCACTGAATTTTTTAAGTACGAGATATAGCATTCAAACCTTTGAAATAAGCTATTATATCAAAGAAACGAGTAGATATACCATTCGAAATTTTCAAATAAGCTGCTGTATTAAATGAAGAAATATAAACTCACTTTTTCAATACCAGTTGTATTTTTAATGCAATGATTGATTCATCCAAAATTTTGCTGGTGATAAAATAAAAGAGAATAATCTCTTCTTGATGTATACTTCAATTTTGATTATATCGGATTAACTTTTAAACCACCTATTTCAGCTATAGCATTCATTTCCAATATCTCTTGAAATCTTCCGTGCAAGAATTTCCGAAATCAAAACAACAACTCAACCATAAAATTCGAATAAATGACATATTCACTTGAACAGTCTAAACCACAGAACATAAATATAAGAAGTGCGAGCTACCTACTAACACGGCCTTCTAAACCTTGGGCCCGGTCATAGCCAAGAGCGGCAACGCTGTAGAAAGGTATACCCTCCCGACATATTACCACAGAACACAGGTGTTCTGTGATATTACAAGCATAGCCTTCTAAAGTAGTCCCTATGTACACTTGTGTTACAGGCGCAAGCGTGAGCGCTAGTAAACATCTAGTGGTAAATTAATATGTTTTTAGTGTTAATTATAATTAACTGTTGTGATTGTTTGAGTGCTGTGAAGAGTGAAAGTGTTTGTGATATTGGGGTTAGTGATTTTCCTTGGGATAACTACTTTCGTCTTTTTGTAGGTGTCTCTAGCCTATAAATTGAATTCATCTTCTTCGAAAAATGGTAGGAACGTTTTATATTTTATCGTGTAGAAGTAATTTCGGTCTAAAAAACTTAAGGATATTTCAATTGTTTCAGTTTGCCGAAACATGAACAGCGTAAGCTTTGATGAACTGCGAAATTTCATTCCAACAAAAGTTTTGATTGTGAAAAACATTTCGATTCCAACGATATAATTAAGTTCCATAAACATTCACAAGCAGATGGAATAATTAAATTACTTTCTTTGACATACCAAAAATCAAAAGAACTGACCCATTAAATTTAATTATCGTTCAAAATTATGTGCTCTATTTTGAAATACAGTAGAACCCCTCTAATCCGTCACCTACGGGACTGGGGGTATGGTCGGAACGCAAAAAAGGTCGGATTATCCAAAAATCCAATATTTATTACATTAAACATATACAGACATGTTTTACAGTGAAATGAGTGATCTTTGATCTTAAAAAATGTTTGTAAACATTGTTTCAACTGTACAAATCAAGAAGTAGATACTTAATAAGTAATAAATAAAAGTAATGAAAGAAGAATAAAGAAACAGAGCTTATAAAACTTAGTAAAAGCATTGTATAAGGATTATACAATGGTAAAAGTCAGAAAGAAACGTTAGGACGGCGCCTGGTCGGACTAACCGGAGTGACGGACCAGCCGAGGGCGGATTAGAGGGGTCTACTGTATATCTATTTTCAACGACAACGAAAATTTTGAAGAGTTTAGAACAAAAATGAATTTTATGTGAACTGATTATTCATAGCATTGAATTGAACTTTTATTACCTATTCAAAATTCATAGAAAATTGTATGTAATTGTTTTTTGAATTCGAAGTTCATTCTTAATTCGCTTAGTTCAATTCTTTCATGAATAGTAACTTTATTAAGGTCATTTTAGTAGTAATAAATATGATGAATAAATGAGAAATGAATGTATTCTAATCGTAGCTCAACGAAGCAAAATTGCAATACTTCGAAAGTTGTGTGGAAATTTGCTTAATTGATAAGGATTTACACTGAAGAAGTATAGAGGTGTGCTCATTCATTGTAACCCCATTTTTAAAGAAAATCCGCTAGTTCTCTTACCATTTATCATTCCAGATAACAAATTCTCGAATTATTCTTGAAATTTGTAAACGTGACAACGTAGGGAAAATTGAATTCTGTGAATATTTTCGACAGAATTGCATTCAGCCAAAGTACCCAATTTTTCGAATTATCAAGATTTTTTTTCTTTCAACATCGAATTACTCGGAATTTTGTATTCGGGAAAGATCAATCATATTCATGAAAAACTATGTTCCAAAAATCATTTCATTTGAAGAAATCGTTTGCGAAATATTACTGAAAATTTATGCTTTTCATGGATTTTCAACAGCCTGTATCTTTTCAACCAGGCCGAATCAGAAAAAAATGGTAGAGGAAAAAAGTGTTTCTTTTGACCTCAGGAATCTACGGTTAAAATATATGTACAAGTCAAAGACTCACCCTGTATACAAAATTTCTCAAAAAAGTTCATACTATTTAGCCTACTGCGTAAAAGCAACAAATCCGAGGAGCGCGGGGATTATGCCAATGCATAGCCTTGCTCTTGGGAATTCAGTCGCTATGTAATCCGAATCTGACTTCATATATCAACTTATGGTCCCACCATCATTTCATTTGTCTTTATGTTTTTTTATGCGGTGGTGCCAAACTCGAACTTCAAAATCGTCTCTCTTTACCTCGAATATGTGGTTACGTGCAGGCTTTATAATTTCGGCGTTTTTACATAAACTATTGATTATACCTAAAATATAACGATTAAAATCGTTATGTGAATGTTCATTTAATGTTTTAATAAATGAAATAGGAACAGTAATTCAATAAAGTCAGAAGCTTATGCGCGATTTTCAAATTTAAATATCCTGAGAACTATCAGTTTTTGAATTCAACTATTCAAATCTTAAACCTTAGTTGAACATTTCAATCAAAAGTTGGCTATATCAGCTTATTTTTATCTATGATGGAAAGCTCTGAATAGGTTGTAGAAATATGTGTTCTACTAATACTACATTGTTTTACAGCAAATTGAAGTTGCGAAGGAGGAAGTCAAAATCAATAAAGAGGTGCCGCTATGTTCTTCATTGAAACAATTTGGTTATTGTCATACTGAAAATTGTCCTGCAAGACATCTCCTCGACAATGATTTGGATTGCAAAAGATCTTTACCTCAAACCGGTACTATTAAATACAAAATAAAAAAACTAATTGATGTGAATCATATAAAAGTTATTATTGTGGAACATAGAGATATTGATGGGAATGTAACAGAATATAAGGAACAAAAAGATCTAAATGATGAAAGGTTGACATCAATATTGTATTTGAAAAAAGAACGAGCTGAAAATATTGAGAGAGATTCCTGTTATGCATATTGGGATGAAGAAGACTTCAATGATATGTTCAGAGAATGTATAGTGGAAGATATTAAAGATGATGTTGTTAAAATATTAGTGAAAAGTAGTGAAAAAAATGTCACAGTCAGCAAAAGTAAAATATTCGAATTACCAGATGGATTCACCAGGGACAGAGAAGAAGGTACATTTTTTTATTTCGGGTTTTGGGCTATTTTTTCTGGTTACTATTATCTTTTAAGATGAGAAAGGTTTTTAGCAACCACATCAGAGTGGTTCATTCCTAATTTATATTTCTCTGATGATATTCTCTTTTCGTATAAATCCCATAATATTATTCGGTAAAAAGTTTCTCAAGTCGTTGTCAGCTATGTTAAACTGTTTGAGGACTTAAAATCTGATGTGACTTGGTGCTGAGCGTTCTCAGACGATGTGCATGGCTGTATGTCCCTATAACATAGTTTGCATACATCATGTTCTGCTATTTCAATTTTGTGCCAATGCAGTGACCTGTGATTAGTTTCCAAGTTATTGTCACTGAAATATTCTCCTTATTTTTCCAATATTTCCTAAACGGCTTATCTGGTCGATGAAATTCAGTATTTTGATGTGAATCAGAGAGGCAATGCACGGCAAAACCCTCTCTCTCTCTCTCTGACGCATTGCATTGAATCCGTATGTTTACGATGTGAATTTCCAAACCTCTGTATACAGGGTGTTTCCTAAACATGCGGCAAAAATTCAGGGGGTTGTTCCTTGGACTATTTTAAGCATGTTTTTGTCCTTTGATGATTTCTGAAAACCTCTTTGTTTCGAAGATACAGGGCGAACAACATTTTTCATATTTTTAAAATTATAATAGTTTAAATAAAAATGCGTACCGTACTGTGTTTACTAAGTAGGTACAATATTTAAATGTGGAAGACTTGCGAAATCGGATCATTGCTGGTGTGACTTATAAGAAATGATCCTGGTGTTTTTTGAAAGGGTTCGGCAGTCAATGAGGAGAAGATTGGATGCTTGTATGCTGTCTAGAGGTGGTCATTTTCAACAGTTTTTGTAGGTTAAGTTAAATTTTCATGTAATTTTTCATAATAAAATGTTATTATCTAAATTTTCTTTCCCCTGTATCTTCGAAACAAACAGGTTTTTCATCAAGGACAAAATATTCTTAGAATAGTCCAAGGAACAATCCCCTGAATTTTTGCCGCATGTTTAGGAAACACCCTGTATATATAAAGTTGACAGGTTTAAATAATATTTTCCGTTGTTGATATTATACGAGTTAGGACCCTTTTTACGCGTATTCATATTGAAAGAAGGATAACCACATCTGGACACTAAGATTGTATCATTTTATCGAATTACGAATTCATTTCTGCTGTTCGAACATCCGGAAATCAAAAATCGAAAGCATTATTGCTGAGTACCGCAAACATTTCTCTAACCCGCGTGTAATATTTTTTAAAGACAAGATTCATAAACTGCAGATCCTGGTTTCGGATCTGGTCCGGAGGTTTCTAAATTTTCTGAGTTTTATTGGCTATCGACAAATAACTTGGAAAATTTACGTCAGTATATTCTATAAATTCTTCATAATATTACAACGAAAACCTTCACCAAGTAAAATTCACCTAAATTTGATATTTTGAAAAACGAATTTTTTCAGACGAACAACCAACAGATGTCATAATAGCAAACTTCAAACCACCGTACAAAGATGATCAATTTTCCGCAAGTGCTTATTTCAACATAAATCTTTGCATTAAAGATGTCGGATTCAATGATAGCATTTTCGTTTCCAATATTTGTTTGCAACTTGGCGATACCATTTGGGTAAATACAATAAGGGAAGTAGTAAATGTATATGATTTGAATCTGACAAAATCAGATCTGACCAGGGAACTTGTAAGACGGAAATTGGTAGAACCCAACAAAGAACATATGGAAAATCTTTACGCACTGTGCGAAGAAGCTGGGATTGTTCTACCCAAGTATGAGGTTCCTATTCAGGAGCAGATGGCTCGAGAGCCCCCCCAGGTGTCTCCTCAATGGGCGTTCTTGGAAATGGATTATTTGAACAGGATTTACTTTGCGAGTGCTGTAACACCTGATGAGATATATGTGAGATTAGAGAAATTTGATTCACTGTGAGTATAAC
Source organism: Propylea japonica (assembly GCA_013421045.1). Classification (NCBI taxonomy): domain Eukaryota; kingdom Metazoa; phylum Arthropoda; class Insecta; order Coleoptera; family Coccinellidae; genus Propylea; species Propylea japonica. The sequence goes on from CM024239.1 coordinate 50,147,828, forward strand.
TTTTCAATTAAAAAAAAACCTCCTTTTTGCACGCTTGTTTATAAAGTTGCATGCTTTAGTTTTTACCAAATGAAGTTTCAGATTTTGAGCCGAGAATGGTTTTAAATGAAATGACTCAGTTGAGTTATTTTGATTAGAAAAGTTCTCTTGGATAGCAGTCAAGTTTTATGAGTTGTAGATTATCACTGCGACCTAAATATCTATTTTACCACCTGCCCACAGAATTTACATTTACAGTTCTGTCAACCCAATTCTAACATCCGACAATGTCCTGTTCCTCGACAGTGATTCTCTCTCAGTTTCTTCTCCTTCTCAAAAAACTCTTTCTTATAGGTGCATTTGCCTATAACACAGAAGGATGCTGCACTAGTATGTGGCATTTGTGCTCCATTTCTGGAGCATTAGAGCGAGATGTAGTAGTGTTGGGTACGTCTTACAAGAGGCGCTTCATTTGTCCCGTACAAGACGAAGAAATGTTTGTCCCGTACAAGACGAAGAAATGTAAGAGCGGCTCATTTTTGTTACCTGTACTACCTCCATTCGAATGTCCCAGTACACTTCGATGAGGCGACATAGTCCTGAGCGAAATCGATCGACGGAACGACTGGAACGAGGTGATCTGAGGAGGGGATACAATGAACTGCGTCGGACGAGGTACCACGGCTTCCGCCCTCTCGTCTATCTATTCTTTTCTTTAGTTTTAGGATCTATATAGTCCTACAGTCGTTTGTCGCATACTTGCATTATTTCCTGATTCTTTCAAATTCGACTTTGGAAACTACGCGGTACTCGCTGCTTATTAATCAGCTGCGTCTGGCTATTGGCCGCAAGACTATTATTTTAAGAAATTGAACGCAAATTAATTTTCATAAAAAAAGTAGTTGTTTAATTCAAATCAATTCACTCATCGTACTACCTAAAATTCTGCTCTTTTTGGTATGACGGTTGGCGTTTACTTTAATTGAAAACTTGCTCTTATCAGCACAATTAATTTTCATATTCAAATCATAAATAGTATCTAACTTGTTGTCTAAAATTATGAAATAAGTGTCAAGTTATTGTTGAACAGAGGAATCGATTGAGCGGCATGAAAGTGTTACTAATTCTATTTTTTCTAATTCAAATTGATAATGTAACTAATATTTATATTATGTATAAACGTCTGTATTAATATGAATTCATTTTCAAATACACTGAATTTTCATCAGTAATAAAAAGCGACCTTCTTCCCAGCCGTATTATTCAAAATTTCCAACAATCAATTCGCGTTTGTCTCTTGCCCAGCGCAATACCACTCTATCGACGGGACGTAAGAGTTATGCACAAACTCGCCCCTTCTGTCTCGCGTCTTACGGAACCAGCACACATATTACTTGTCCCGCGTTCCGCTCGATCACGAACGCCACATATTGCCACACCTTGCTCCTCGCTTCTTTTGAAGTGGGACACTGTAACCGCTTCAGTACAAAAATGAGGCGCCTCTTACAAACTCAATTTTAAGACGTGTACTACCATTGTTTAAGGAGAAGATAGTTAGTTACTTCGGTTCAAATATCATTGGAGGATATTGGACAATATCGTTAGAGGACGCCACTCCGGAAGAGGACCAACATGATGGGTTGCCTATGTGCAATGTTGAAAATTCAGACGAGTATTAATTTTTGGGTATGGTGAACAACAGATGTCTCTAGTGACGAGCTATTTTTCTTCACGTCAACGTGTCTTGCATCTTGCTCCACAACTTCTCTCTTGTATGCCTGTAGTATGAAATATCCGAGGGTCCAGAGTAATAAAAATTTTATTACTCTGAGGCCCTTAGGGTTGGGATTTGAGAAATATTCTCGATTTCGTCGTGAGATCGCTAGAAGGAATTTTTTAACTCAGTAGCAAGAAATATTATATTAAGAAGTGAATGATTTGAGAAATTTTTATATTCTCTGATATGTTTATGCTAAAGAAATTTGGGCATCCTGTTTGTAGGTACCTATGCAGTCTCTTGAATTTAAATAAATGAATGATATAATTATTGTATCAATAATCAAAGCCACGTAATGAAAGTGTTTTCGAAAGGAACATTTCAAAACTTGTATTTTTCACAAAACGATCAGGATTTGAAGGTGAAAGTTGAATGCATAAAGAAATAGAATGAAACCAACAGCTCCAATGATATTCATGAATGAATTTTCCCAGTATGAACAAGCGCTTATAAGCTTCAAATCACTTCGCTGTGCATATACAGGGTTTTCCGGTTAGAGGTGTCATTCTGATATTCAAAGAAGAATTATAGTTTTTGAAATAAATGATCGGATGTTTATTTCATGCCGTTAATTTATAGTGAAAATAACTTCATGCAAATGACCACCACGACCACGCTCACAGAACAATATCTTTTTAATGAATTTTCCATAACAAAATCGAAAAGTGTGGCTACTCTATGTACTCGATAGCCTCACGAATTCCGTCTTTGAGGTATTGAATCGACAATGGGCTATTGGCGGAGTCCTTCTCTTTCACCAAGCTTTTTCCGTAAAAGCTCGATCAACGGTTTAGTTGGTTGTATGGCACGTAGTGCTGTCTTGTTGAAGTAAACGTTGTCCAGATCCATACAATCAGATTCCGGTCAAAATCCGGTTAATCATCTCTCGATAGCGCCAAGTTAAGTAATTAGTTGAGGTCCCAAAGACTCCGCCGGACCATAAACTACACTAAACACTTACACGTTGAGGATAGACAGGCTTTATAATAATAATAATATTCGGTTTGTGTCTCTAATTAACGAATTTGAGCCGAAACGGCCTCAAACGATAGGGTTCTACTCCGTGATGACGAATCCGAGGTCAAATACAATTCTGTTCTGTTTGTTCTAGAGACTTGAGAAGTTCGTTAACCAGCCAAATCGTACAGGGTGTTCCATAAAATATGGCCATTCAAAATTTCCATCCCGCCATATCTCAGACAAAACAAAACCAATCGATATGAAATTTTGCGTCACATGCAAGATGCCCATAATAAGCCTTTTGCAAAATTTTGTGGCCATAATGTTAACCATATAATTCAATTTAATGTTATTACTGGATTTTACATATTTCATTTTTTTAATAATCATTTCCAGAACATAATTCCGGTCGTGCCTAGATTTTGCATTCATATACTAAGCATGAATCTCAAGTCCCATACAATTTTGATGTGATAGAATTATTGCTCTACTAATAGACGAGCGCTCAAAAGTACCTGTTCGGGGCTTTTCTTGCATTTTTTTTAACGCCATTTTCAGGAGAAACTCATCGTATGTTCACGTTACAGGACGTATCAGTTCAAACCAAGCAAGATATTCCTAGAAAATTCATAATTGTAAGCAAAATTTTCAAAAGACACATTCGTACCCTGATCACTACTCGTTTAATTGAAATTTCCATTGCATATAAGTATAAAAATTAAGAAAGCCCTTTCGAACGAACGCTCGTTCTTTGCGGAACAATGAGGCTTCAACCGCAAAAATTTGTATAGGACTTGATACTTAATATATAAATGCTGAATCTCACCACGATCGGAATAATATTCTGGAAATTATTAAAAAACTGGAATATGTAAAAAATTGACAATTAAAAAAACCAAATCTATGGTTCGGATGATGCGAACCTCTTGAAATTTTGAATGAACATTCAGTATATCAATGTTCATACACAAAATAAATTTCACTTAAAACGGATATCTTGTTTTGGAAATATAACAATTTTTTTTCGAATTTCAATTGAATTTTCTATGGTTTACACAATGCGATTTTTTGAAATTTTGCATGTATATTAAGTATAATATACCAATCTTCCTTCACGAAATGAAATTCACTTCAATCGGATATATTGAATTTGACCACGTATCGTCATCAGGGATACGATTTATTGCCGCCAAAGTCGATATATATTGACTCAAGAATTCAGCACAAGAGAAACAAAGCATATTTTTTCTTTTTCCAATGACATTGATTAGAAATATATTGCCAATAATAATACATTTCAGTATTGTCATTATTTCGAAACTTCAGTCGTATTTCTGAACCGAAATAATTTAATAATAAGGAAAACGCCTCAATTTCGCTGCGATAACTTTTTAAATAGGTAATGTTTTTATCATAGTTTTCGTGAGTGCGAAGACCTCACGTTGGTACTAATTATTCGTCGCATTTGTTTGAAGAAGAATTCATGGCTATAAAAAAAACTTGTTCAAATAAAGTCTAACCAAATAAATCACGTTTTGCGATTCAATTTAAAACACGTTTAATTTAGCAAAAACCAAAATTATTCTTATATTCAATTTTTCTATTTCATATTTTGCCTTCAACTACGATTCAAATTTCAAACTTATTCCCTTCACTACCTTATAATAGAAAAACTAGATCGCATAACATAAACAGACCCTGTAATTATCAAAGTAATAAAATTCCCAACTGGAACCCTTACTCTATTCATCGACGAACATGTGTTGGAATTTACTCAGTTTCGAATCTTCAAACTTCACGTCATAAAAATATAGTTTCATAGCAGAAGTAGAAACCTCTTTAACCGATAAGTAATTATTCAAGTATCCGCCAAGAGGGCGTATTAGGATGGACCCTAAAAATTCAGAGTTTGCCACATAATTCTAATAGGTACCGCCACATACGCACATCCAATGCCAGCCGCAGGCGAGTAACTAACTATCTTCTCCTTAAACAATGGTACTACCCAACTATGAGATGGAAAGCATTTCACTGCAGTGTCTACTGCTCAGAGGGGGCCGGGCCTCCCCTAATTTCACCGCATTTTGAAAATTAATCACATTTCCATAATTCTATCTTCTATCCAAATCTCAAAGTAATAAACATATGTTTATTACTCAGCGATCTAAAACATTCATACATTATCCGCAACACACAATACAGCATAACGGATAGCAGGCAAACCGTTTAGCGGAGGAGGCTCGCCTCCACTAGTCGATATTCGTTAGAATGTAACATTTCAAACTTCTTCAAATGAACGGCGCGGTAACCACTCAAAATTCAAGCTGTAGATCACGTGTCGGAGGCCCGGCTCCGCGGCATTATTCTCGGCGATCGCGGATGGAGATCAGCTGTTGTTTGGTTTCCCTTCCACCAGCAATGCCAAATTGAATTATTAATTCTGCTCATAATCGTTCGTTCTGCATAGAATGGTATAATAAATGCCAGTGGCTGACAGGAGAACCAAGTTTCCTATTTTGTTGGATGCGTGGTTTTGGGCCTCCTCTGATTGAAATCTGACGAGCCGCCACTGTTTCACTACCGGCATAAAGATACAGCATAAGTTCGCATGCCGGAATGTGCATAAACAGATTCTACTTAGCTGCGTCAACAAATGCGTGAAGGCATCTCTAGGTTTATTTCCTACTCTGAGGTTAGCCTCTTCATTTCCTTCGATTCCTGAGTGAGCAGACACCCAGAATGAAGACACCTTTCAAAATCTGTGGATTGATATTTGGCCATGTAAGGTACATTTTTTAAATAATTTCACATTTCTAGTGTTGCCGGATGTACGACAATTTGTTGTTTAAAATGGGACATCCGGTATTTCTATTTTTGTGATACTCCATGAAATATTAAATCTATTCACTCTGTGGATAGTGTGTAGTGTGCGGTTTTTGAGTTCTTAATTATTTTTCGAAATTTTAGGTCAAATTGGCGTGTTACGAAAATGAATCTAGTTCGCTCAATATTTGAGATTTAAGTCAGAAACTTAGCAAGTCATTAAATATTGATCTGATCTATGTTACTGCTTTTGAATTATAGTTGTCAGTTATACAGGATGGACCAAAAAATCATCATTCGCCAAGTTACAAAATCGTGAAGAAGTCTGTTTTTTCAAATTAGACACCTAGTATATTTTTAATTTTTTTAAATCAGTACAACACACTCTACAATTTTTCTATTAACGTTCCTAAACCTATTTTAACTGGATTCTGAGTTAAATGCGTTTATTAGATTTCAGATTGATTCAATAAGCGTTAATTTATTTTTTATTGTTATTTTCTCTAGGTTGTTCATAGATCAATATATCAATGAATACTTGATGAACTTGGCAAATGATTGGTCCATCCTGTATAACTGACAACTATAATTCAAAAGCAGTGACATAGATCGAATCAATTTCTAATGACTTGCTAAAGGACTCCGCACATTTTGTATGAGAATTGGCTCCCGGTGGATTTGGCTGAAAATTTGATATGATGTTCTACTAATCCTTCTGATCAAATGTCTCTACAGTCACGAAGCTGAAAAATGCATACTTCTAGGAGTTTTTAGCGATTTTTTGTATCCATTATGGCTTACGTATTACCGTTCACACAGAATTGTTTGAGAATATTATTGAAAGCAGATTCTGTCAATTCGAAATATTTTCAAACATTTCTGTGTGAACGGTAATACGTAAGCCATAATGGATACAAAAAATCGCTAAAAACTCCTAAAAGTATGCATTTTTCAGCTTCGTGACTGTGGAGACATTTGATCAGAAGGATTAGTAGAACATCATATCAAATTTTCAGCCAAATCCACCGGGAGCCAATTCCCATACAAAATGTGCGGGGTCCTTTCTGACTTAATCTCAAATATCGAGCTAACTAGAGTAATTTTCGTAACACGCCAATTTGATCTAAAATTTCGAAAAATAATTAAGAACTCAAAAACCGTTAAGGATAGGTATGAAAAAGTCAGAATGAATAGATTTAATATTTTATGGAGTATCATATGAAAAATAGGAATACCGGATATCCCTTTCAAAATAACAAACTTGTTGCCAAATTGTCGTACATCCGGTAACACTGGAAATGTGAAACTATTTCAAAAATGTACCTTACATGGCCAAATATCGATCCACAAAATTTGAAATCCTTATCATCAATAGTTTTCATAATAATTTACTAGGCCACTCACCTTGGGACACCCGATATACATCTTTTAATTGCAAGTATTTTCGCCTAAGGAACACTCGAATTGGAGCCTAACGATAATACACACTAAATGTACGCATAAATTATAAAAAAAAGTCATTGAATATTGAACATCTAATAATGTATGTAAAGTTGTATACATATAATAAAAAAATGCATGATTTTTTTCAGTCTTCAAAGTTTGGAAAAAGATTTATTTGATGTAGTGGCTAGACAAGGATCTAAACAGGATTTCAACATAATTGAAGGGAGGTTCTATCTTGCCAAGGACCCAGTGGAGGATAAATATATCCGTGTCCTTGTAAAGAAGAAAGAAGATGGCAAAACTCTGTGTTTTTCGGTTGACTACGGTGATGAATTTATTGCTCCTGTAGAAGACATAAGATATCTTTCAAACTATATGATACAAAGGCTACCTTTCCAAGCCATTCATTGTAGATTATTCGGTCTCCAAGCCATAGAAGGTGAATGGCCAGTTGATGCAGTTGATGTTTTATATAAAAACTTTACTTTTGAGACTGACTCAGATATCTACAGGACTTTATATGCAAAATGCATCTTTTATGAAAAAGGTGAGTTCAGCAATGCCAGTTATTCCTCTTTTTCTGTAGAAATATGGAATTTTTCAAACGTGTCGATATTATAGTCCGTTCACGAAAGTTTAAGGGCGTAGTAGGCGTTCGTTTATTTATCTGAAGTTGTCAGTATTTACTGTCATAACGTAAAAAAAAGTCAACGTTGCCGAATGTACCCGGCCTCGTCCGACGAGCTTGCGAGTTATCAGATCTCTATGCATTATGCAATATTGACAACATTGCGTAACAATCCGACAAGAAAATAAACAACATAACCTAAAATTTTAATATACACAGTGGAATATGCCAAATTGTCATGGCCAACCGACTATTTTCTTGTCGGATTGATACGCAATGTTGTCAATATTGCATAATGCATAGAGTTTTCTGATAACTCGCAAGCTCGTCATTGCGATCATTGATTGCAAACATCCAACAGAATGCCACAAACGCTATAAGCCATGGCAGTGCACATTGAACATTAATTTGGATTGCTAAAATATTATTTATTCTTTATAGCAAGTTACAAAGAAGTCCTATTTATTTTCAATGTGTATTTGTAGTTCTGGGTGAATAAAGTTCGGTTTAATTATATCAAGTTGTGTCTCCTTTCGACTGAGAATCGTAAATGTCCAATAAATTATTTAAACGTAGATACATAGGCGATCGAACACAGTGGGCACTACGTGCTAATCTGCTAGGAAACGGAATTGTACATTCCGTATCCTATACGGCGAAAGCGACCTGTCGCGCTGGCTATACAGCTAACGGAAAAATGCGTACGGGAGCGGTAGACCAATTATGCCAATACGGAATAAAGATACGGGACGAGTTCGCAACGCCTAATATTGTTCGCGTACATAAACAGATTCTACTTGGCTGCATAGCAAATGCGTGAAGGCATCTCTAGGTTTTCTTTTTACTCTGAAATTTAGATGAGTTCTGTTAGCATGTGAATACAAAATGTCAGGAATACTGAAAACAGTAAAATATCTACTAAGCATCCTAATCAAAACATAGGTTTTACTTTTTCAATTACTATTCAACGCTATTGATCATAATTATTTAATATATTTTTTACAGGAATGAGAAAGGGGCAATCCCTATTTTCCATCTTACTCAAAGATGCATGTGAACAATCGATTCTTATAAATCAGCTCTTGATAGATTGTGGATGGGCAGCGTTGATTGATGGAGTCAACCTAGTGGATTTTGAAGTTCCTCTTATTGCACAAGACAGTGAAGACGACCTTTCTGACATGGAAAATGATGATTTAGAGAAAGTTAAAGGAATTGTAGAAGCATCAAAAACGGTTGCATCAAATCAAATCTTGCCCAGATCTGACTCAGTGACAAAGCCTGTGAAATACGATGATAATGAACTTGAATTTTTCTGTGGTGGTTCTGGCGATGATCAAATTGATTCCTTCATGGATTTCGTTAATAATGTGAGTATAACAATACATTTTTTAATTCCACCGGACAGCCGTGAACACGATAGCTCTCGAGCAGATGAAGACTTTTAAGATTTTGACGTTCTGAATGCCGTGGGGTTAAGTTCGTTGACGGTCCAAATCGGTCCAATAGTTTAGGAGATATGGCATTTGAAATTGTTTATTAATTTACCGAAACCACATCCATACTAATTTTATAAATGCGAAAGTAACTCTGTCTGTCTGTCTGCCGTTTAGGCGTGAGCCTAAACGGCTGAACGGATTTTGATGAAATTTGGTATGTGATAGATGATAACCTAGAAATGGTCATAGGCTATAAATAATCACGCCATCGTTCTTAGGGGGTAGGCAGTAGGCAGATAACTAAATTGAGTTAGTGATTTTTAGTCGTTTTTGTTGGGACTTTTGCTCTTTCACGTCTAAACGGCTGAACAGATTTTGATGAAATTTAGTAAGGTAATAGATGGTTAATAGACTTGGTTAATATAAAGATAGGATCCTAGGCACGGACACAGGCTACTTTTCACGGCGGAAATCTAGCGTGATCGTGTCAAGAAGCGCATGACGCCATAGCTACTGAAATGATTTTGATGTTTTTTTTAACTGAGTGTTACTAAGACTAAGTTAGTATTTGATCACTTTTCTAACTTAGAGGGTCGGTAGGCTCCATAATTTAGGGAATTTATGATACAATTTTGATACAACTGCCTTTATTTAACAGTTTTACTTGGATCGAAACTTAGCGACATTTCATCACACTACTTAACTCGAGACTTAACTTATAGGGTAGGAAGGTACCAAAATTCAGACTACTTTTTACTTCGGGAAAATAACTTATGCGGACGAAGTCGCGGGTAAAAGCTAGTATCCGATAAATTCGAAATTTGGTATTTTTGAGGAGAATAATGACGCGAAAACTTCTGCAACTTTTCGTGAGGATCGTGACATAAGAAAATTAAAAATATACAGGGTGTTCCCTAATTGAACGTACAAACGAAAGGGGAGATTCTCTAAGTGAGTTTAAGAAAAAAAGTCCCATAACATGGGGTCGCAAACGTTTCGTTTTCGAGATACAGGGTGTTAAAATTTTAATCAAAAACATGTGTTGATTATACGAGTTTATCGAATCTTTATGAATCATCGCTACAGATCAGGAAATTTCCATAAAAACTGACACTGAATTCATTCACCACAACTTACAAAGTCGCCTTCTCAACATAATTTGGATTTTCACGAGGATTTCGAGAGAATCGTTAAAAAATTTTTCTCGAAATCGTTGGAAGATACGACAAAACTACAAGAGACTTCTTTTTACATTTTTTCAAATTAACAGTTGCTCACCAAAAAAAAGTTCTGCAGAAGAACAGGTGGCAGTGTTCCAGAAAAAATATCACCCTGTAGATCTTATATCGAAATTGCCATGTCACGTGGTGAGAACTCTCGAATGTAATATCTATGCCGAATTCAGTTGAATATCTTGTGAAGTGTAGATACTATGAGAAAAAAACTTGAAAAAAATTCAAACTTCAACACTCTGTATCTCGAAAACGAAACGTTTGCGACCCCATGTTTATGGAACTTTTTTTTCTTAAACCCACTTAAGGAATCTCCCATTTTCGTTTGTACGCTCAATTTAGGAACACCCTGTATATTTTTTTCTGTGCGATGTAGACCGACAAACTTCCGATCACTGTAACTCTTGAACGGAAACAATTACAGACTTGAATTTTCCACGGTTGATTGAGACATCCTATGTATTCGTGAAAAGGTAGAATCAGTAAGTTGGTTCCGAAGTTACTCTCAATTTAAACTTCGTTCCATCGATTTTTCGATATTTTTTTAGATAAAGGGTGTTGTAATAAGAGCAGGTGTAAGAAATTTTAATAGTTTCTTAATGTGTTTTCACTCATAGTAATCATCATTCCTTTCATTTCAGATGACTAAAACTTCAGAGGAAATGAAACCAAAAACTACTACCAACCATAATGTTCTTCCAGCCATTGAGGCAGCACCTTTTGAGGTTGATTATTTAACACCTGATGTCTATTGGAGCCAAACAAAAAAATTCATTGACTTGTATATCAAACTTCCCAACGTAGAGAAATACAATGTAAAAGTTGTAAAATCAAGAATTTTCTATTTTGAGTGAGTATTTTTGAAAGGATCATGTTATTCATGTTGTTGATTGTCCAGAGGGCTATATTACACTGTAGTACTTAGCGTTGCGTCCCCAACAGAGCTGTTTTCGCAAGAGCACTACAGCTCGCCCTCCAGTTCCAGAGCCCTAATACCTGAGGGAGCCTCAAGGAGGTTAGATCCGCGTTTCGCTTATAATTCTCCTGTCCAAGACATTCTTAACGCAGGTACGCAATGGCGAGGGATTCTGAAACTACATGAACAGGAATTTCCTCCTCCCCAAAAAATCTACCTCATCAGTTTCTGTTGAGCCAATTATCATCAAAGGTCCATTCCCGAGAGATTACGCCGAAGTGCTTCTCTTTTAGTTTCTTACTTATCCATAAACATTTTCTTGTAGGTGCCTTCACTACAGAAGGTTTATAGGCCAGTAAATAGCGTTTGTGTGATCAGGAAGCCAGAATAGAGAGACCTTATTGTTCTTCCTTAGATCATTCGAGTTTTTTTGGCACTCCTGTATGAGTTTTCAGTCGATGAAATATAGCCTATTTGTTTGAAGAGTTTCGTGCTCCTGAGTAACTCAAAAGCTCGAAATACGGCTTGTCATTGGTTGCGCACAAGCACTGGAACAGCTCAGTAGGTCGAAACTCTTCAAAACGAATACTATAATAGAAGTTCAGTGCTTCAATAGCAGCTTGAGTATCAGAATGGATCAATATCACACCCTGGATAGTTGGTTTATTTGTATGCATCTTTCAATTGCAAGTATTTCTGCCTGGAAAACACTTGAATAGTAACCGAACGATAGAAGTTTTTGGCCTGTGTACTTCAGCGCTGGCCTCTATCAATGTTTTAGAACCATATGTATACCGTTTGAAGGTGTTAACTTTGATGTTTTAGGTGGTTTATCGCTATTGGCTTTCTTCCTGCTCCCATAGCATCAAGTTATATTCTTCTTGTTTATCACTTTTTTGATTATAACATAACTGTGTAGGAGATCCGCTTAGTATGATATATTTTTATTATATTTCTTATTCATTTCTATATTTGTACTTTTAAATATTCAATTCTTGTTATCAGACATGAAAGAGAATTTTATATCTGTAGAAACGCCCATTATATTTTAACAATCTGTTCAAAACTAAAAATGTTCTGAAATAATTTCTGTTTACAGAACTACAATTGGGGATAAAAAATATGTAGTGAATCTTGTTTTGTACGAAGCTGTTGAGAAGAATGTCAAACATACCCTTGGTGGACTAGAGGTAAAAATTACCTTGAAAAAGATAAAAGAAGAAGAATGGTTCAAACTGTCTAGAAGTAAGAATCGTTTACGGAATGTACACTACATGCTAAGCAAAGAAGAAATGGAAGATGATGAAAAGGAAAAGTTGTTTTTGGATTTTGGAGAAGAATTAAAAGAAGAAACTGACAATGAATCTGATGGAGCCATTTTCGACGTTTACTCTGATATCGATAGTGAATATGAACAGGAACTTCAGGAGGATCATCTTGATAATTTTTAAATTTTTTATTTTCATCGTTTATTACTGTTAGCATAGAAAAAACCAATTCTTTTTTGTTACATTTAAATGTTAGTTTTTGACTGATACTATAGTATTAAGTGATTTTTTAATTTTTTTAATATTTGTGATATTGTATGAAAATTATTCCTTAGTTTATAATGATCTGAACAGAGTTGTCATATCAATATTTCCTAGAAATCAGTTATTGTTTAATTCAAATAAAATTTTAATAGTTGTGAATATATATTTTATTAATCAAATTTATGTATGTATTGTTTGAAAAATCGAAATATATTTTCAGCCCAAATATTATTTAATTTTTATACATCCCACAGTATGTTTAAAACAAAAAGTCTCACCGGAAAAGTGATTATAAGACAAATAAGTTGATGAGTACAATTTAGTTTGAAATGAAAACTAAATTTTTTATTGATAAAAATGAGATCAAAGTCATACTAAATCTGAAAAAGCAATGAAGGCATAGTAAAATTAACAAATCCTCATGGATGGATACATATTCTTTTTAAATGTTTATTTAAAGTGGTTTTTTAAGTTCCCCATAATGGCATCTCGTTGATATTTAACTTCCCTCTCACAAAATCTGGAAAATATAGCTGGGCACTGATAAGTAATATCTTCATAACATTCAGTGGCAGAATTTGCCTGACTAAAGGAGAATTCACTCTCAGAGTTCACTAAAAAAGGAAATGAGATGTGTTTATATATTAATATAATTAAATATGCAACTTACAGCAAAGGAAATTGTTCATTAAACAAGTGGTGTGAATGGAGTTTATGAAGAATTTAGACTTTTGGTCATTCGATTTTATGCTGAACCTGGCTGTCGCATAGTTCGGCAAATAAGGCCAGTGTGAAAGATGCTCTGTATATTCTACAGTGTACTGCCAATGGTTATAGTTTCCACTTTCTTCAAGAATTTGAAAGTCCTCACTTGAAAGTAAATTTATTCATCTCATCAATGGAAATATTAATGTTAATGTTAACTTACATTGTAGGATTTAAATATTTCATATTACTGAAATCTGCAACATACTCCCACACTTCGATAGGGCGAGTGTTTGGCAACGATACTACAGCTTCATATCGATAACTTTTTATTCCTAGAAGTAAATATAGTAACACTGAAACTATAATAATACCAATAACTTTAGAAGTTTTCCACCGTACTCTAGACATTCTGAAGAGAACTGACTTGTTGAACCAATAAATCAGAGATTCATAAATTTGTAATTCAAATCTAGTTGTTTCGGATGTTGACTTATTCGAATTCAAGAGTACTTATGGCTTTGGAATATTGGGAGATAAAGAGCATAATTTCAACGTTCCCAGGAAGAATCAACCGGAAACGCCCACGTAACAGACCTTTTTGATGTAAATAAATAGCGAAATTGAATAGACATATTTCTTAACATAAGCAAGTTTATAGTGCCTTTGCCCTCATGTTTATTCTACATCTAATAATATGAGATGCGGGTTATATTTGAGAGAAATTTTTGAAATGTTCTATTTTCTCCAATTTATGGTTCTGTATGAAATAATTTGCTGAGATTTTATTACATGAATTTCATAAAATTCGTTAAATTTCACAACTTTCAAATAAGAGTCTCACTAATTTAATGTTCAATTTCTGTGATTAATTGCGAAGATTCTGGCGGGTAATTGAGTGTTCAGTGGTTTAACCTTGTTTTTTCCGTTTCGTGATACCGGTTTCTGCAGTGCTTTTATATTTTTGTTTTGTATTTGTGTTGTGTTATTTCTTACGAAACTGTAGATGCTCTACGTTTTCATTAGAACTTACTTACAATTCACAGTGCAGTATTCAATTAATAGCCTGTTGGCGTACCTACATTACGCGTGTCATAAATTCGTTTCGTTGTTTCATCTGGTTCATTTGGAATTATGTTGATAATGTTCATGTTCATTCTTAAATCGTAATGAATGTAAAGAATTTAATTTTGAATTTATATCATGTTTATTATCAAGAACGACATGAATCAAAATTCAAATCGTTGATTTTGATTCGATGGTTCACGTTAAAAAAAAGGAATTGTGTTTGCACAGAAATATGAACATGTGATACTGCTCCAATCGTAGCCATCGTGAACTTGTTATACAACCTGGAACAAAATTTACTAGAAGCATGAATCCGCTATTTATCCTCTGTTAATCTTAAGGGGGTTGTCGGCCAAGTTTTCGCTGAATGTTTTTACTCTTAGGATTTGCCCTTCCACTGAGTAGCGTGTGTACCAATCAATTGTATGGTTGTCCTTAACAGGGCACATCAGTCATCACATCTGCACACTTCCTCAGAGGCCAAAATAAACGAAGAAAAAATTTTACTTCATCCATACATAGGAACTAGGAAATTACCAAATTTCGACTCATGCTAAGAAAATGGTTCTCCGGTGGTACCAAAACCAACTCTGGAAGCGGAGCCGATTCGGGCCCATAACAATCTTGTTTAAGGGTTCCTATTATCTACTAGAAACCCTTGAACCCCCCATGAGTTCTTAGTATCTTTTGGGGGTACAACGAGAATATTTTGAACGGAAATACACGGAGTTGAGAGATGCGTTCAATTCAATCTGGAAAGAGGTTTCTGGAAGCGTGATATAGCCATATACTCGGACGCATGGGCGTATTTACGAGGGGGGAAGGGGAGCTATTGGGGGTAATTACCCTCCTTGAAGCCAGGTTCTCACAATACGAGATTGCTAGTACGAGTTACGTCCAGCAGAGTGCAAATGACGAGGACTGACCTGCTGATGCGAGGTATAGAAGTTGTATCCGATATGCTAATAGGTGAAATTCAAAATTATGACAAAACGAACTACGCAAGAGTAAAATATGGACCCGCTGTGATGGGTGTTGATATGAGTTGAGAATGAATATACTCCGTTCACAAAGGTTGAGCCGTCGGTTGGCCATGACAATTTGGCATATTTCATTTCATTTCATTTTCTTGTCAGATTGATTCGCAATGTTGTCAATATTGCATAGAGTTCTCTGATAATTCGAAAGCTCGTCGAACGAAGCCGGGTACATTCGGCAAAGTTGAATTTATTTTACGTTATGACAGCAAATACTGCCAACTTCAGATAAATAAAGAAACGCCTACTATGTGCTCAACATTTCGTGAACGGACTATAGTGCACAATTTGAGTATATTTTAGAAAAAGTAACAGCAAAAACACTGATATCCATATGAGAAAAGCAATAGCTGCCAGAGTTGAACTTCGAATAGAATGGAGATATTTACAACTGATGACTATTTTCACAGCTTACGTCGTTTCCAGAAACCTACTCAGGGTTACTAACTCGATCCATTGGGTCACGTGACGGATCTACTCGGATCACGGACCTGGGTTCTAATTAAGTCTACGAACACATCAGGTTTAGGATTTGAAGTGACGAAGTTACCGTCGTATCATAAATAACCAAATATTTTTTGGATTTATTAGTTCAAGTCTATTTTCGGATTGTCTCTAGGTCTGTTGCATTTATTGGCTTTTGTAAAATAATTCTTATAATTTCTGGTGTTCCATGTTAATGCTATTTTCGAGTACCTATGTTGAAGAAGTAGATAATTTATTTTTCAGTTCCAGTTTATTTTCGGATTGTCTCTAGCTTTACTTGGATTTATTAGTTATTAGTTCAAGTCTATTTTCGGATTGCCTCTAGGTCTGTTGCATCTATTGGCTTTTGTAAAAAATTCTTATAATTTCTGGTGCACCCTTCCATGTTTAATGCTATTTTCGAGTACCTATGTTGAAGAAGTAGATAATTTATTTTGCAGTTCCAGTTTATTTTCGGATTGTCTCTAGCTTTACTTGGATTTATTGGCTTCTGAAAATCTTTCTTATAATTTCTGGTGTGCCCTCGCATGTTCAATTTTCTATATCTGTTAGATTTAGAAAGTTGTAGGTCAAGGATCATCAAATCTGGCCACCCTGTACTTTGTCTGATGGTTGATTAGTCATGGAAAACATTTCCATTTTTATCGTCAGTCGATAATGCATCTTTGGAAACAGCTGACAGAAGGCAATGGCTGACACACTGAGGCTCTGTTGCTGTTTGCAAGTGTATCGAATAGATAGCACGGGTAAAGCCGAGGCGAAGGTTATTTGTCCTACCACGGCCTTCTAACCTCTTTGTCTTTAAAAGGCCGTGGTCCTACTCATACCTACAGTTGAGGACTTTGTCGCTAGGCTTCGCATGAATGAAGTGGGAAACAACGAAATTTAGCTCGTACATATTTGGCGGCAAGGCGCTCATGAATGACTTAGGGAAGAATGGGAGTGCCAGTCAGATCACAAGATTTGATCACATAGTTTATATATGGATATGGATTCCGACAAATGTATTTGGTGAGGATTGTCAGATTTATCAGCTCAGAAATATCGGAAATAGTAACTATTTCCGAAAATAACTGTTATTTTCCTAACAACGACTGCCGTTGACCCGAACGACTCAAAGCGGAGTTCGGGCAAGCAGTCAAGGGAGAGAAAGGACACTTTACGCATGAATTAGGAACATTATTTTTCTAAGACCGCATTCAAAAAGCACATTGAAAATATATTTTTTATTTTAACATACAAAACATTCCATGAATAGTAGGAGATCCGAAGCTAGGTCGACCTTCACCGAGCTGATAGTAGAATAAAACTTATTTTATAATAAATTTAGTGAATTAGAGAATATATTAAAATGGGTTGTCAAAAAAAATCCTGGACAAAATATTTTTAATTATTTAAAAAAAAATGATTTTTCATTAATGTTGCAACATCAAGATGATAGGAAAATTTTATATAGGACTTAAAGTATTAGAACGGTGTGAAAAGAGTGGCCAAAGATAGCGGCAAAAATACACGGAAACACCCGAACGCGGTAACCAGTGGCGTACGCATCGATCTAGTTTAATCATATGAATTCGACGAGATATTTGGAGAAATAGGTGAATGATTAGTGAATTGAGCCTTTTCTTAATAAGAATATTTGTTTTTATGGAAATAAAGGAAGAACTATTCGAATTAGGCTCTATATATTGAATTCTAGTGAATTCAAAGATGACGTTCCGAAAATAACGAAGCGTTGTACCTGCATCACCAAATTGGCAGAAATATTCTTCAGGATATCGAGAAAATATTTGACTTGCGATGGGGTTCAGGGGTTGAAATTTCAACCCTTAACATTCACGCCCGTTTTTCGAAGGGAAAGCGTAATCCTTGCAGTACCAAATTTCAACCCCTGAACCCCATCGCAAGTCAAATTTATTTCTCGATATCAAATGATAATGTCCAGAAGAGTATTTCTGCCAAATTTGGTGATGCAGGTACAACGCTTTCGTTATTTTCGGAACGTCACTAAATATAGAGCCCGATTCGAATAGTTCGTGCTTTATTTTCATTGAAACAAATATATGTTATGAAGAAAGTCTTCATTTCACTTATCATTAACCTATTTCTCCAATATCTCCTCGAATTCATATGATTAAACTAGATCGATGCGTACGCCACTGGTTACCGCGTTCGGGTGTTTCCGTGTACTTTGGCCTCTATCTTTGGACGCTCTTTCCAGTTTCCACACCAGTGGCGGCTCGTCAGATTTCAATCAGAGGAGGCCCAAGACCACGCCACCAACAAAATAATTTATTTCGAACTTGGCTTCCTGTCAGCCACTGGCATGTATTATACCATTCTACGCAAAACGAACCATTATGAACAGAATTAATAACTAAATTTAACATTGCTGGTCGAGGTATCAATTACTTGAGTCTTGAGTTAGGAAAATTTTATCATCGGAAGGCATTCTACTGAAATTATTATTCAAAATAAAATCTACAGGATCTTACGTTCACTAATTGCATTATTTTTCTCACTTCTTCTTTCCGTTTCCATCTTTCTTGCTGAAATATTGGAATCTTACCCCTACATACTTTTCCGAAAAATGTCATAAAACTACAAACCACACGCTAAAGCCGGGTTTCATAAAACTCCGATCACGGTGATAAATGAAATGTCATTATTTCTGTGCTATTTTCAGTTCATTTTTGAGGTAAACCATCGACTTAATTCAAAATCAACGATTTGATTGCCCGATCAAGCTTTATAAAACCCACTGTAAAACGATAAAGGATTAATACTTCGTTAATAAAAAGGGAGGAAATCAAAACAACAGCTGATCTCCATCCACGATGATCGGGGTTGATTCGGGCCGATCGGACGCCAGTTTCGGCTAAGCCACTACCTTACTAGCCCTTTCGTGACGGGAACCGCTAAAACGCGCAAATCGCTCACTGACTTATACGCGGGAGACGCATATTTTCGAACTACTCAAAATAGCATTATAATACCGGAAGCGCACGGATGCGTGGTTTTTATAGCAAAAAAATATCATTCTTGTCCATACATGTCTGTAAATTATCGATAAGCGAAGACTGCGTCGCCTGATCTGATAATCCTAAGGCCGGAGACACACTTGGCGTTTTTTTTCGATCGGATATTTTGCCGTCGACGACGTACCAGAAGTGGCGCGTGGGATCTTATGGTGACGTACACATTCGGCGGAAAAAAGAACGATCGGATTTTTTAACGCCGTCGGTAGAAATGCTGCCGACCGCTGCCACTACATTCGTCGGTTTTTCTATTCATTTTCAAATACGTGTCAGTGATCGACTGGCGGAGGAAGCGTAGTTGTGACTTGAGACGGATATTTTACCGCCCAGTGTGTAATCCAGTGTGTAAGCTCCAATTTTGTTGTACCGTTGACGGCAAGAAAACCGATCGGACTAAAAACGCCAAGTGTGTCTCCGGCCTAATTGATGTTTGTCGAGCGTTGGTTGAACGGTTACCGTTGTGAGAAAAGGTTTCATTGTAGTGAATTTTTAAATTATAAGTTGGAGAAATAAGAAAAAACTTAAGAAAGCCGATTTAGAAGAATATTGCTTAGTTGCGCATCAGTCCCAAAAGACGGCAACCGCTAAAAAGCGCGGATACTCAAGAGCGGGAGACGCACGCATGCGGAGGATCTGAAAATCCCCGTATATAAGGCACGACTTCAGAAAATAACCCCGTCTCGAAAGGGCTAGTAAGGTATTGGCTAAGCTCGTTCGCCTAGAAGCGGAAGAAGGCTGTGAGACGGGCCTCCGGTCACGTCCTCTACAGCTTGAATTTAAGTGGTTCCCGCACCGTTCACTTGAAGAAGTTTGAAATGTTTTCTTATATCATGGTATATAGCAGGCAAACCCAAATACGTATAATACGTATTTTGTGTTGCGGATAATGTATGAATGTTTTAGATCGCTGAATAATAAACAAATGTTTATTAATTGAGATTTGGATAGTAGATAGAATGAGGGATAAATACAGATATAGAAACGTTATTATTTTTCATTTGAACTTGAATTTAAAATTGAATAAAATGCAGTGAAATTAGGGGAGGCCCGGCCTCCTCTGCCTCCCCTGAGGCGCCGCCACTGTTCCACACCAGTTTCAAATTCAGCAGGGCTATGATGATGAAGAGACAACCATTTTATGTTACCAATCATTCACAGTTTAGAACAAAACAAATCTTTCTAAGAAGTGATTTCCCCTGTATTGATAAAAAATGTGCTTCCGAGATTTCACCTCAAATGAAATCAAGATCTATAGTAGTTCAAGTTCCGTAGTTCTCATATATGATTCAAATGCTCTACCTTCTTTCCTAACCTAGTTTTGTTTTGTTTGTGTTTGGTGCAGTTCAGGAATAAATATGAAATTAAACGAAAATACTAAAATAATTGGAAGCAATATAATATTGGTACCTTATAAAGAGAAACACGTTCCAAAGTAAGTTATTTATATAATATATTATGCGGATTATACAGTGCGCATAAAAATTATGGAACAAATTCATTTTCCCAAAAGAAAAATATTTGACAACAAAATCCTGAAACAGGTCAATTTTTGTTAAATTTTTACCATGTGCCACCCCCATCGACCCTCTGAATATTTTTAATAAGGAAAGTGGGTCATGTGGTACTTTTTTGGCAAGTTTTTCGTATCTTCTTTACAGGGGTGTAGACATTTTCAAGACACATTTTTTTCTTTTAGGTTCACCTCTTTCATGGATACAAATGGGGATTTATCAATTTTGATCATATTTATTATTTTTTTTATATTATGCGGATTATACAGTGCGCATAAAAATTATGGAACAAATTCATTTTCGCAAAAGAAAAATATTTGACAACAAAATCTTGAAACAGGTCAATTTTTGTTAAACTTTTACCATGTGCCATCCCATCGACCCTCTGAATATTATCAATAAGGAAAGTGGGTCATGTGGTACTTTCTTCGTATCTTCTTTACAGGGGTGCAGAAATTTTCAAGAAACATTTTTTTCTTTTAGGTGTACCTCTTTCATGGATACAAATGGGGATTTATCAATTTTGATCATATTTATATTATTTATTTTTTATTCGATTTTCCTCAATAACTGTAGCACGTTGTAATGAGTGATTTTCAAAAGTTTATATTGGGTAGTATTATTTTTTCTGAATTTCAATTAATCTTTTTCGAAGTAACACATCTATGTAATTGAAAATGTTATGTTTTCAGAAAAGCAAATTTCTTTCACTCAAATATTTGTCATACTTCCAGAGATCGAAATGTCCTCATATACAGGGTGTCTACTTTCAGAGTGGACAAACTTCAAGGGATTATACTATACTACTAGTGATTACGAAATTTTCCTAAAAATGTGTAAAACACATGGTCGAAATGTTGACGGTTAATCTTCAATTTGAAATTTTGATTTCAAGAAATATTTCAAGTTTTCTCTTTAAAATGATCGTTATTCAGTTTTCCTTGTAGTCTTATAAAAATTGACCATATATTCGTAAAGGGCAATAAATTTGCTACAAGATAAGAATGTCTGTCTGCAGAAAAAACTCTTATTGCGGGCGTGCTAAACGAGATGAATGACACGATTCTGAAGTTAACAAAATAATCCTATTTTCCAGTGGTTTTTTTCGATGCAATATTATTAATTATGCACATGTTTTCTTTCCAGTAAAAATACCTCATTAAAAGTACTTTCGAATGACATTTCATTTTTTGAGCTAGCTGCTCATCCCGCGCCATAATATCAAGGCTAACATGATAAAAACGAGAAAGTCTAAAAATTCCGAACCTATAGTCCGTTCACGAAAGGTTGACCGGTCGGTTGGCCATGATAATTTGACATATTCCACTGTGTATATTAAAATTTTAGGTTATGATGTTTATTTTCTTGTCAGATTGATGAGCAATGTTGTCAAGATTGCATAGAGTTGTCTGTTAACTCGCAAGCTCGTCGAACGAGGCCGGGTACATTCGGCAACATTGAATTTATTTTACGTTATGACAGCAAATACTGCCAACTTCAAATAAATTAAGAACGCCTACTATGTGCTCAACCTTTCGTGAACGGACTATAAATATGCTCTATTTTGAAACTCTTCGTGATTGAATCTTAATGTTATTTTATGGATATCATCAATTCATCTGTTACCTGTATACACCGAGACCAGACTTACATTTTTTAGTTGGTACCCAAATAATTTAGGAGAGTGGGGGGCCGTAGGATATTATGAACCTTTGAATAAAGAATACTATTCTTATTCTTTATTCTATGTTATGAACAGATGAGGCCACATTCACAAAATTAGGTGTGATTAATTCACGGAATAAACATGTATGGCGAAGAGAAAACCCTCATGCAACTATTGTTTCTCATTTCCAACACAATTAAGTATCAACGTGAGGTTGGTAGTCATGAGAGGAGAAATTTCCGGACCAATTATACTTACCGATCACTTCAATGCCATTAAAGAGTTCATTAGATTTATCCGAAGCAACTTGACAAACATATTGGTTGAAATACACCTGTCCAACAGATAGAATGGTTTCAAATGAATGGCTGCTAAGCACAACGTCGTAAGGCAAGATATGTTGAACGAACATATCAAGGGCGTAGCCAGGAATTAATTTCGGGGGGAAGGGGGGGGGTTTAGCATTTTGGCAATTGACTTTGTAGGTGTCGCTTTCTGTAGCAAGTATTTGTGTTTTTAAGAATTCAATAATCCCTTTCCTATTTCGGAAACAATATTCAACATAGATATTCTGGTTAGTTTAGGTAAACCTATTTTTCAAATATGCTTTAGAATTAAATTTTTATTCACTCAAACAAAACTTGAAAAACAATATTCATTTCCCAAACAATACTTACAGGATGAATCAATATGAAATTAGTGTGGATGTGTGCTTTCATTGAAACTAAATAGAGTTTTTAATGTTTTACTCCAAAATAGTGCCAACAACATATGACTAGGTATGGAACAGTGAGAAAACACAAACAATATTTTTTATAGTGAATTCCTTCAGTTAAAGTCTATCCGTCTTTTTTTTCTAGAGAATTGGTCAACCACTTCATTTTCATCAATTTTCACACTATAATGAATATTCATACGCGCCAACCCATTCAATCTAGTTTCGCTAGAAGAATTGCGCAGGTAATTTTTAATTCTCCTCAAGCTGGAAAAACTTCAGAAGAAATATAAACATAAATAAGGAATTATTGGTTCGACGGATCCATTTGTGTGCGATGTTATGAAACTTAATATCATCCATATTGCTGATATGAATTGATAATTTTAACTAGATTTTCGGAGATAAGTTGGTTTGAGTGCAAAATGAAAGATTATATTTGCAACAAAAAATAATTCTGAAACATTTCGGGGGGGGGGGGGGTTTAAACCCCCAAAACCCCCCCCTGGCTACGCCCTTGGAATATATTTCTCTTTTATTCAATATAGTTGATCCTGGATCATTTTCTGAAAGTGACGATGACACATTTTGTTGAAATGTTTGTAGATGATATCTCAGCCGTATTTTAGATACCATACTTGGATGCAATCAGAGGAGTTGAGAAACCTTACTGCCTCGGAGCCATTATCTTTAGAAGAAGAATATAATATGCAAAAATCTTGGCATATCGATGAAAACAGTGAGTAAATTTTAGGGTTAGATTACATTAAAGCCTTGTTTTTGCACTTTATCCACGGGAAAAAGCGTATAAATGTTCTCAAAATATATTCTGAATCAAACTAATGATGTAACAGCCGAAAAGATGTCAACAAGCAAGAGCTCTTAAGGGGCCCACTCACTAAGAAGGAAGAATGCGCAGTTAAGTCTCTGCACGTTTGCTGTAAAGCAAACGTGTGCATTCATATTTCCCACACACATACACTTTTGCGTGTTGGTTTGGATGTGCGACAAGCGTGAGATGACGTCGAAAAAAGATCTGATGTTAATGGCAGTGGCGTGTGTTGTTATTTAGGAAAAAATGTCCAAGGTATAAATATCGAACCCGACACTGTGTTGCTAAACATATGAAACGTGCAGAGACTTGTTGCCCATACACGGTCATTCTTCCACGTACGGGGAAGAATGCACACGCCACACGACGGAGATGAATGCGTATTCCAAATTTACGCCATACACACACTGTTTTAACTGTAACCCGTACAACGCGCATTCAAGTCTTCGCGCTTCCCTCTTAGTGAGTGGGCCCTTTTATATCTATATTGAATGATTAACTTAGGTGAAACGTAGTATAGGTTCATATACATCGTCATTGAACCGATGATGCTGGAAGTCTTAATGTCCGTGTTTATTGAAAAGCTTTCTTCTGGATTAAAGTAAGGACATTTCAAAATTGCGTATATTTTCTCTTGAGATACTTCCTTATAAAGAACGATTGTTCGGAATTTCTCGTTCTTGGCACGAATACTCTTGGTTCTGATCGGTGTCGGTTTTCGAGCCATATGATACCATTTTATGGTTTACCCTTGCAAGGAATGAGGATTTGGTAGGTTTTTTAATCCCTGTTTCATCTTACTGTTGTAGGGAAATTGCTTTCAACGAAGTTCTATAATGGTTACATCGCTAGGGAGGTATAGTCCATTCACGAAAGGTTGAGCCGTCGGTTGGCCATGGAAATTTGGCATATTCCACTGTGTATATTAAAATTTTAGGTTATGTTGTTTATTTTCGTGTCAAATTGATACGCAATGTTATCAATATTGCATAGAGTTCTCTGATAACTCGCAAGTTCGTCGGACGAGGCCAGGTACATTCGGCAACGTTGACTTTAATTTACGTTCTGACAGCAAATACTGCCTACTATGCGCTCAACCTTTCGTGAACGGACTATAGATGATATTTGTTTGGTCAGGGACAACCATACTTCATGGTTTTCAATTCTTGCATTCCCAGTACTTTCTCTAGATATTCTGAGAATATCTCTATCTATTAAAAGGTGAAGAGGGGTGAGGTCCACCACTACCTTCAGAGACATAGTTAAAAAGGGGTTACAGTTTACTGCGACCTCAAGGTCTATTGTGCTGTCTACAGAGCTGTTCTGACCCCATATTTCACAGCTCGTCTTCCAGTTCCAGAGATCTGATGAAATCCAGTATCTGTGAAGGCTTCAACTAGGCTAGTTCATCGTTCATCACTCTTATAAGTTTCTCGCCCAAGGCATTCTCTCCTTAGGCTCGCAATGTCAAAGCATTCCGTGACTAGGGGTTTCTTCCTCCTCCCCACAGAACCTACACTCGTCAGTGTCCGGCAATCCCATCTCCAACAGGTGCTTCCTAAGGCGACAGTGTCCTGTAAAGAAAGCCAGTGAGGAGGTGTAATTGTTTCTTACCAAGATCCAGATATCTTTTGGATTTTGCTGTTTCAAAGTTCCGAAGGAACTTAATGGAATGATCCATACCTAGGAGATTCCGCCACAGTTTTTCCTTCTCAGCTTTCTCCTTCTTATAGGTACATTTACCTATACCACAGAAGGGTTCTGGGCCAATGAGTAACATTCGTGCGCCCATTTTGGCAAGTGTATTGGCTCCAGAGACATAGTGGAAAAGTTTCTCATAGCCCCTATGCTTTATGCTACATAAGCTCTGCAACTCGTCGAAAATTTATTTGTAGTGTACTGTTTCATCTTAGTGTACAGAATAACCGTCCCATACGTAATAATGGGTTTACAAACATGGTGTATCCCAGGTTGTTTTTGCCGCCATATTCCTACATACCATCTTCACTGCTGTTTTTACAGACACACTGTTGGGTTAATTCCATAAGAGTTTGTATTATTCTTAGATATTTTGGTCCTTCATTGAACTTCACGACTTGCATCTTGCAGAGTTAATAGACTTTTTGTCTATCTATGGTCACCCTGAATGGCACTCATCGCTTGGGGAGATATTTTCTAATGGTATGCGTATGCACCATCAGTAAAATAGGACGTGTTGATAAGAATTGATGAGTACATTGAATGCTATTATCGCTTTCCTTAAACTCATTATTAGTAATTCAAATTGCCTGAAAATACCTCAACACAAGTACCACTCATTTGCCAAACTGTAAGTTGATTTTTTATTTTCAGAATGTACATTCATCATTTTGGACAAAGAAATGTACTCAAAATCGAATAACGAAATTGATTCAATGATTGGAGATACAAATTTCTTCTTTACAAGACCTGATGGTAAACTTTGCGCTGAAGCCGAAATAATGCTCGCTGAAGTTTCCAGTCGTGGGAAAAAGAGAGGATGGGAAGCTATGTTACAAATGATACTATATGGTATTCTCTTCATTCATATCGAACAATTTGTTGTGAAAATAGGAGATTCAAATTCGTCAAGTATAAACATGTTCCAAAAAATGGGATTCACACAAACAAAGCCAGTTGACATTTTCAATGAGATAACTATGGAGAGAAATGTTGATGATCATTGGATTGATTGGATTAGAAACCAGCTGCCGATTCATGAAATAACTGCATATGAAACCAAATCCTGATTAAATCGATTGAATCCGAAACGTTGTTTTCAATTTATTGCCTTAGAGATTCAAAACAAAATATATGATATTGCATATAGTCCGTTCACGAAAGGTTGAGCACATAGTAGGCGTTTCTTTATTTATCTGAAGTTGGCAGTATTACTGTCATAAAGTGAAATAAAGTCAACGTTGCCGAATGTACCCGGCCTCGTCTGACGAGCTTGCGAGTTATCAGAGAACTTTATGCAATATTGACAACATTGCGTATCAATCTGACAAGAAAATAAAGAACATAACCTAAAATTTTAATATACACAGTGGAATACGCCAAATTTCCATGGCCAACCGACGGCTCAACGAGTATAAGTAGATGAAATCGATGCGATGTTGTCTAGTATTTACCGAATTAACTAGGGAAGTTTCATAGCGACTATCGTTTCACATCATAAGGAAAATGCAAGCTTCAACTTCCGAAAATTCTGCAGAAATATGTTTAAAAATACCTACTACGTTTTCAACATGAAGAATAAAAAAGGACTGAGATTATGAGCCATTGTGAAATCGAATCTCTATGGAAAATTACCACATGTATCTCCTGCAATTACCAGTTCGTTCTGCTAAGAAATCGAACTGAAAATCCTCAAATTTCACGTTTAAAAGAAATTCTGAGCTTTTTTCAATCGAATAGCTGCCTCTTTATCAGCTTTACACACTTAGACAGTTTCTATAGAGCTTAACAGGTAAGAAGCCTTTGAAGGAAGAAGCATAACATCTTTTCGACAGGCAGCGTTTCTTATTGGTTTGGCATTAAGTTTTTTAATGAAGAAACTTTCAGTCTTACACTAGCTCTACGATCTACGTACCACCTTCCTGAGATGCTGTAGAGGTTTCATTAGTACTGACACTGCTGCCAATGTATGTGAAAACAGCAGCACAGAAATATATGACACCACACCAGAAAATCAATGACACTCGGAAAGTTAATAAGAACGCTGCAAGTCGAAGTTCTGCCCCTAGAGACAGAGGTGTCTGTCCAGATACTAATCTGAAGTAACAAGCACACCAGAATCCTTAAGTTTAGAGGCCCACTACATAGATGGCACTATAATCAAGTATTCACATGTAGGGTAATATGTATGTTCTCATGACGAAATAAAAGGTTAAATTATTATCAGAATTTGCTGAGAAATAAGCATTTAATTTGTTTACTTCTGACGTTCTGACACATCGCAACAAGTCCTTGCACTGATTAGAGCTGAGGGTCGGTGATTGGGAAAAAAGAGACAAGAACTCTCACTGGATTAACACCAAGTGCGAAAGATAGGTAAAGTGGCTCATTGCATCCTCTAAAGATACGACCAACTACCCTTACTATAGTTGGAGAACGAGTTATCGAACTCCTCACTGTGTCGTAAAATACCAGCTATACATGATCAGTTCACAACAGACGTCTAGGGTTGAAATGTAGAAAAGCAGTCACTTGGCATTCGATAAAAAGAGGGAATTTGCATATAATGCTCCCTGTAACCTATAATTTCGAGTTCTCGGAATAGAAGTGAGATTTTTCAGCCTGTATTCATCATTCTTTTAACAAAGCACAACCCTGATAGATTGTGAGGAGCTCAATCGAAGGTAAGGAGTAATCAGTATAATCGTGCTCCCTGTGACTATTGCGCCTTGAGTTTTAGCATCTACACACAACTACAAAATTTTTGGTAATGCAGAATTGGTTAAGTTGGGGTAATTAGCGATAGTCATTAACAAAAAGTTTGGAAAGGACCAGGACGACACTAATGACTATTTTCCTGCCAGAGAAGTCGTGTCATACCAATAAGGATCAATAGTGTTTTGGGGAGGCATGACGCAGCTTATTACTATTCTCAATTTTTTGAGAGATATAATCGAGACATTGTTTTTAGTTTAGTTTAGAAAAGGGGTTACAGTTCACTGCAACCTTAAGGTCTATTGTGCCCTCTTACAGAGCTGTTCTGGTCATACCCTTCACAGCTCGCTTTCCAGTTCCAGAGATCTAATGAAATCTAATGTCTGTGAAGGTTCCAACGAGGCTAGTTCCTCACTCCTACAAGTTTTTCGTCCAAGGCATTCTCTCCTTAAGTTCGCAATGCCAAAGCAGTCCGTGAATGGGGGTTTCTTCCTCCTCCCCACAGAACCTACACTCGTCAGTGTCCGATAATCCCATACTCAACAGGTGCTTCCTGAGGCGGCAGTGTCCTGTAAGAAAGCCAGTGAGGAGGTGTAATTGCTTCTTACCAAGATCCAGATATCTTTTGGATCCCGCTGTTTCAAAGTTCCGAAGGAACTCAGTGGAATTATCCATCCCTGGGAGATTTCAGAGTTTTGCCCTCTAGGCTTTCTCCTTCTCCAGAAAATCCTTCTTATAAGTTCTTTTACATATACCACAGAAGGGTTCTGGGCCAATGGGTGACATTCGTGCGCCCTCTTTGGCAAACGTATTGGCATCTTCGTTACCTTTGATTCCCGAATGGCCGGGAACCCAGATTAAAAAGACGTTATTTTCTTGCCTACCGATCGGGACATTGATGAACCTATTGTTAATCTTCTTCAGCATAAGATTGGTGCTAATTTCCTGGATGATTATGTTCTTACCCCATCGCACAAGAAAATGACAACACCCTCAACGAATATTGCCGTGGCCAACAAATTCTTTCTCTTGAAAATACACTTATGCCCGATTGCACCGTTCGTCTTAGCAACGTTTAAGCCTTGAAATGACGTTTCATCAATAGAATAAACGTCACTTAAGGGCTTAAACTTCGCTTAGACGAACGGTGCAATCGGGCATTAGTGACTTATGATAACAGCGTCGTACTTCGAAAAATATAAGGGGTCCAAGATCCATGTACAGATTGGCAAATGCTAGTTTTATCTTTAGGTTTCATGAAACGGTAATAGACACCATCGAATACATACCACGCATGCTTCGTATATAGATTTTAACCCTTTCATTGCCAGCAAGCAAGTTGATGACGTTCCAACAATGTATAATATATTTGCTTCGAGGTACCGACAATCTTTTTGAACTGGCAATGGTCCTCTTAGTGATACTGAATTAAGTTGAACTTTACAAGAATACTTACTGCTGTCAAGTGTCCAAAAAAAACTTTGTAGGGAAGTGTACACTTCGATGCAAGAGACTCCCAGAGAACTAGAATAAATATTCGCCCCATCTCATTATCATATGTGTTGTGCATGCAGACGCGTCAACATCATTTCGGGCAGGTCAAGAATAATGAAAAATTGTCCCAAATCATCCTTTATTTTTAGATGAAAACCTACATGTTAATATCAGTATGATTAAGCACAAATGAATAAGAATAAACACATGAGATCAATGAAAAATTCGAAAAGAAAATAATTCACTGAAGCCATGCCTGAAAACATCTTTCCTTAAGCTACTCTTCAATCTATACTTGAAGCACAATGTACAATAATTGGAAAATTAGATCAACATTCAAATATAAAACTCTTTGCAACAAAAATTTCAGTTGATGAGACCTTTTGCTTTGAATAAATCGCGCATCAACCCTTTGAGATATTTAATTTCCCGTTGAATATCTGTTATCTGGTTGGTTAGTTTTTCTCCCTCTTGCAGAAGTTGTTTCTCTTCAGTCAATATTCCTTCAACTTCGGCTTTCTTCTTCATGCGATAGCGGGTAGCTGCGTTTTTGTTCTGTTCCTTCTTTCGTGATTTTTTGTCCTCCACGTTACGGGAGTATGGTTTGGAACGTTTACGGGAGTGGGTCTTTATTTCACCACCCATGGGTTGGTTGAGATGGTCAACTGGTTCTGGCACCCACTCGGGATCGCTTGAAGAGCACGAATCGTCATAGCTGCTGTTACTGCAACTGTTGCTGCATGGTGAAGATGGACCGCTACTCCACTGCATGTTCTCCACGCGGCTTCGTACCAATTCATCCACCACTGCAAGTTCGTGTGCGATGTCAGGTTGAGGGGTTACCACCGCAGGATAATCT
Source organism: Propylea japonica (assembly GCA_013421045.1). Lineage (NCBI taxonomy): Eukaryota > Metazoa > Arthropoda > Insecta > Coleoptera > Coccinellidae > Propylea > Propylea japonica. The sequence goes on from CM024239.1 coordinate 50,178,384, forward strand.
ACCTGCTGGTAAACGAGAACGTTGTCGAGAGGCTGCTGCTTCTCAGGTACAATTCCAGAAGATGCTTGCTCGTCCTGGAAAACTTGGAATATGGGTGCTTGGGTGGCCACCAGTGGTTTGAGGGTGGTCAACATGGTGGTCTCGCTAGGTGGGCTTTGTGGTGGTGTAAGCATGGTCGTAGCAGGTGCGCATTGAATCATTTCGCACATGGACACAGAGTCGAATTCATTCATGATCATGGACTTAGATGGTGCCTTGAAATGCTCAACCTTCACCGGATAGCGAGAGTGATCCAATTCGTCCAGGACAGGTAGCATCTTCACGTCAAGGAAGAACGGTTCTGAAAAAAAGAGAATCAATCAATAAATGGAACATAAACCATAGAGTAGATAATTTTAAATTTTCGTTTAAGTTTGTTTTATTTGTATCTTCTCTATTTCGATGAAAAACACATACAATCTTTAGCATTTGTCTTTCTAATAATTTGTGGAATTTTTTCATTATAAAAATTCACTATGCACCACTATCAGACAGGTAGAGAATGAATTAATACTCTGCAGAATTATCAAAAGGGAGAGGATTAATTAATCATCATAATATGAAAAGGTGAAAGCAATATGAATTGAACCAATCTACAAAGAAACTGTAGAAAGCTGCTTTTAGATGGTGCCAACTCGGAAGATTTTGGGATCTTACACTACCTCAAAAATCGTGGAAAGTTGTATGTTTGCAGTGAAGACTCAAAATGTCGAAAAAATTGTCTGCTGATAATAAAAAATGAAAGCTCGAAATATCAGAAAAGCACTCACAAACTTCTTCCAGCTGATTCTTTTGAATTTTTAATGTCCATAATTCATTGAATCAATGTATGTATATCACAGGTTCGATATGAGATAATTATTTCATTTATACGTATTCGATTCGAACAAGGGAGGGTCCTTCTTTCTTTCATGAAATATTCATGATGTTACGGAAATCTCTTAGAAAACTAACAGGAAAGCAGAAAATAATTAATTGAAACTATTGGAGTAAAAGTGGAAGACCTCGCTATCAACCTTGCTATATATAGAGATAAGGTAGGGTTGGTATTAGAAACAAAAGAGGAAATAGATATATCATGACCAGGATATATCCATATTTTGAAATTACAGGGTTATCATTACTTAATTTCCGTATTAAGATGTGGCATATTGCAATCAGTCCAATAGACCGCATGACATTTAATCTGAACTTATGATTCTATATCTTGAAGGGTTGAAGGTTACAATTGAAATATATGTATACGGTTTTTGTATCAAATGTAAAGAATTTTCTCACAATTAAGGTTTTCAAATAACTTGAAATTATTGCAGCTCGAGATTAAAAGAGGATAAGATGCATTCTCGAAACTCAAAGATCTCTATATGTGATGTACTGATGTATTATGCAAAGTTTCTTATAAACTAACCTAGGTGGTTTAGGAGAGGATGTCATACAGTTAATGAAATGGGGGAGATGGGGTAGGGATAGTGGCGCTCGTTAAGTGTCATACTACTTGGAAACTCATCACTAATATATAAATTGAGGCTCAGCTCTATTGCGACATTCGTTTACCAACACTTGCTTGCCGAACTAGTCAATCCGGAAGAAAACTAAAACAAGGATAAACAAAATATGATAAAATTCCCTACCAAGTGAGGAAAGAACGGTCAGATTATTTACAACGAAACGGTTTATGGGGAAGTACTCATTAAATAAATGAAATTTGCGTGGCCTTTTTGAATATGGTCAGGAACTTAAGAGATCGTAGGGAAAGTGGGAAAATTGTACTGAAGACACTCAATACCCTCATTTTGCAAACCCTACATGACCATCTGACTAATCCTTGGAGTTGAGTGGAGACGAACCTGCGCAAATTTTTGAGCAGATTGTTACCGGAGTTGTAAGTAAGTGAATCAATTTTAGCCTGAGTCCAAACAAGAATCCATGTGAAGGCATATAAAGGAAACAACGCCACCAAAAAAAAATCAAAGTGGGTAGTCGACTGGAAAAGTGATGGCTACTATTTTTGGGATTGTATGGGGATAATACCAATTGATTAAAAAAATGGAAGAGAACATTACCGGGGAATACTATGCAACGATGCTAGAAAAACTGAAGTAGACCATAAAGGAGAAACGTCGAGGAAAATAGACCTAAGATGTCGCTGTTCCAAGACTTCAGAAGTGCTGAGTTGCAATGGCTGCCCTGCACACGAACCGCTTGAAATTCAAATCATGTGTCCATTAGTCAAATCACCCTCCAGATCTGACCGCAACTGTTTTTTCCTCAATTTGAAAATTGACAATGGCAATGGTAAAATATAAAAAATATTTTTGAGATGGCTTAGAAAAATTAAATGCATAGATTTAATACATACAATATGGATGATTATATTGAAGAAAAATATTGATTTATTGTTTCATTCATTTTGAAACCCTTTCATCTCACGAACTTTCAGATCTCCTCTAGTAGATTTAAAATCAACAAAAGGACCATGTGATCACAATTCAGAAGTAATAATAGATTGACATAGATAGATGAAAATCCTAGGAAACATTCTATTGTGTTGTTCGACGATCTATATCTACAACGGTCGATGAACTGCTGTTCGCAAAAAAATAAACATTCTCTATTTCAAAAGTTGCAGTCGCATTCCTTGTGTTCAGCCTGAATGTCGTGCAAGATTGAATACTTTCATTTATGTGGGCCATATATGGGGCAACGCCTAACCGGTTTGATAAAAACATTCGCAATTAATTGGTATCTTTATACTTGTTTGATAACCGTAGATGACATTTACGCTTAACTGGTATTGTAGATTTTTATCAAGTGTAAGCTTCCAGCATTTTCAATTTCTCAACTCGGAATGTTTTGGCAGAGGTGCAAATGAAGATAGTTGAAGCCTTGCTCGAATTTTCACGGGAATTCCTCAATAAGGTTGCCGAGCAAGCGCTTTAAACTAGACAGTTCATAAAATTGTATCGCTAGGGTGCCTCAGAAATGTATTTTACAAGGGAATTGTCCAACTATAGTCCGTTCACGAAAGGTTGAACCGTCGGCTGGCCATGATAATTTGGCATATTCCACTGTGTATATTGAAATTTTAGGTTATATTCTTTATTTTCTTGTCAGATTGATGAGCAATGTTGTCAATATTGTATGGAGTTCTCTGATAACTCGCAATCTCGTCGGACGAGGCGGGTTCATTCGGCAACGTTGACTTATTTTACGTTATGACAGCAAATAATGCCAACTTAAGATAAATAAAGAAACGCCTACTATGAGTTCAACCTTTCGTGAACGGACTATAGATAGTCTTCATACAATGATATGATGTCCGATGTATTATACTGCCATGGATTGCAGTATTCAAGTTTTCTATGTGTGATAAAGTTGAATAATTTCACTATTCTCTTGCTTGCGAAGCAGATGTCGCCAGAAAGTAGACAGCTTACCTATCTTTTGAAGAATATTGTGATCTTCTTCTTTAGTATCATTGAATATTTTTCTTTTCATTTGATATTATTGTGGGTAGTAATAGTTTTGTTCAGATTTTCATCACAAATGTGGATACAAAATTACTTTGAGTGAACTCTCTCTATTTATTTCTCCTCAATGTGACACACTGGGGGATGAATCAAACATTTGTATAGCAAGGAAGATTTTTCCTGGAAGAGCTCATAAGACTTCTGCATGCTTTCCAAATGACAATTTTGTTAGTAATAATTATATTTGGAAAGCTTTTCGAGGAGGTTTTAGAACTTTAATACACACACTTTTATATAACACCTTTATTCTTGAGAGATTCAAATTGAACATCAACGCTTTACGCACACTTATCGTAACGGTCTACAAGCATAGAATATAGCAGACATAGATGTCGCTTAATCAGTGTTGAAAACATAAGGAAACTAAACAATGAAACTGAGCAATGTTGTAAACATTTCAACACCCCCACTGTTGAGACATTGCTCAATTATTAACTAAACCTAGTTTTTCACAAAAATAAGAATTTTGACATTAGGTAATCCTTTAGTAAGGATGTCAGCCACCATTTCATCGGTACTGATATACTCGACATCAATCAGTTTTTCATTAACACAACTTCTGATGAAATGATGTCTCACATCAATGTGTTTGGTTCTACAGTGATCTGATGGATTATTTGACAATTTTCGAGCACTTTGATTATCGTTGTAAAGAACAATTTTATTATTAAAATCAACTAGTTCAAAAAGTATGTATCTTAAATATATGGCCTCTTTCGCTGCCTCAGTCAAAGCCATGTATTCTGCCTCCGTGCTCGATAAAGCAACTGTTTTCTGTTTAACACTCTGCCAGGAAATGGCACCTCCAGCGAACTTAAACACAAAACCGGTATAAGACCGTCTGTCGCTCTTATCGTTTGCCCAATCGGCATCAGCAAATCCCCCCAAATCACTGTCATCCTTAAAATACTTTAATTTGACATTTTTTGTGTTTTTCAAATATCTCAATACTCTCTTTGCACTTTGCCAATGCAAGTTAGTGTACTTAGTATTGTACTGACTCAAGAAGCTAACTGAAAATGCTATATCTGGGCGTGTTAAAATAGCCAAGTACATGAGGCCTCCAATTAAGCTCTGATAAGGTATATTCGGATCACAAATGTTTTTATCGCCCTTATCAAAATCCAGGCTTAAATCTAAAGGAGTCGTCACACCTTTGCATTCTGTCATTTTAAATTTTTTCAAAAGATTATTAATATACTGTTCTTGGTCTAAATATAAACATTTATTTTTATGGTCTCTAGTTATATTAACTCCTAAAATTTGTTTGGCCTGTCCTAAATCTTTAACTTTAAAATTAGATTTCAAGCAATCTTTCAAACTATTAGACTCATTCACATCGTTTGAAAACACAAAAAAGTCATCTACATATAATGCAATAATTGTGATGCAATTATTTTTTCTTTTATAATATAAACATGGTTCATGTTCTGACTTAACATAGCCTAATGAAAGTAAAATCTCATCCACTCTTATGTACCAAGCTCTAGAAGCTTGTTTTAAGCCATAAATAGCCTTTTTCAATCTGTAAACATTATTTTCAAGACCTTTCCTGACAAAACCTTCAGGTTGCCTCATATAGACGGTTTCTTCGAGAAAACCATTAAGGAACGCTGTGGTTACGTCAAGATGGGTTATTTCTAAATCTAACTTAACAGATAAACTTAAAAGTAGTTTTAATGTAGAGTGTCGCACAACGGGAGCAAAAGTCTCTTTATAATCTACTCCTTCCTTCTGTGTGTAACCTTTCGCCACTAATCTCGCACGGTAAATCGCACCATTGTCACTTCCACTTTTTAACTTGAACACCCACTTACACTCAACAACAGTCCCTTCGTTAGGTGGTTTCACTAATTCCCATGTGTCGTTCTCTTGAAACGAATTAATTTCGTTGAGCATGGCCAGTCTCCATTTTTCTGCATCTGATCTCGACAACGCTTCTGACACAGTTACTGGTACATCATCCAAGATTGTGTCTACTTCACCTGGTGAGCAAAGGTAAGTAACATAATCGGTATATACTTTTGGTTTAGGCTGTCTACTGGATCTTCTCATTTCTTCATTTTCTAAGACGACATTTTCAGGGACATATTCCTCATCAGACTCTTCAGTTTGACCAATTTGATCTGCTTCTAAACTTGAATCCCCCACTGAGTCTTCATGATCTGAGAATTCCTTGTCGAGATGTGGAACGATCACCTCAACAAGTTCAGAACTCCTCTCATCGAATGTAACATCTCTACTGGTTATAACCTTTTTCGTCTCTGGATCGTACAGACGAAAACCTTTCACGTTTTCAGCATAACCGACGAATATCATCCTTACAGCTTTCTTATCCCATTTACGACGTTTCTCTTTTGGTATATGAACCATTGCCTGACTACCAAAAATTTTAAAATTCTCAACATTTGGTTTTCTGCCATACCAAACTTCATAGGGTGTTTTATTCTCTAAGCATGATGTTACTGACCTGTTTATTAAATAGACACTAGTGTTCACTGCTTCTGCCCAAAAGGACTTGTCAAGGCCTGCATCAAACAATAAACATCTGCTTTTTTCAATGATCGTCCGGTTCATTCGTTCACTTAATCCGTTTTGCTGTGGGCAAAAAGGATTTGTTTTCTGGTGAATAATTCCATTATTCTTCAGGTAATTTTCAAATTCCATACCACAAAATTCACCTCCTCTCATCAGTCCTGAATGTTTTCAATCTGGTGTTTTTCTGATTTTCTACCAAAAGTCTAAAATCTTTAAATCGTTGAAAAGCTTCATCTTTGCTCTTTAAAAAGTATACGAACACCATACGACTGTAATCGTCCTCTAAAAGAAGAAAATATTTACTTTTTCCTATAGAAAGATTTTCCATAGGCCCACATAAGTCTGCATGCACTATTTCCAAGAAATTACTTGCTCTGTGACCTTTATTTGAAAATGGTAATTTTGTTTGCTTACCCTCACAGCATGCTTGACAAAACTTCTTAATGATTTTTCCATTAACTTTCATTCCTTCAACAGCATGTTTTTCATTCATGATCTGCAAATTTCTATAGTTTATATGTCCAAATCTACGATGCCAGGTCTCATCGCTAACTGCTAAATTTGCTGAGGCATTGGAACAACTATCTTGTTTCACAAAATTCAATTTGTATACATGATCGAGAGAATCAGCTGTGGCTACTACTGTTCCTAGTTTGTTCATGATTACACAACCATTTTTACCAAATTCTACTCTGTTTCCATTCTTAATAAGTTGACCAACAGATAAGAGATTGGTTGTTATACCTGGACAATAATATACATTATCGATCTTAATGTTGTACTGTTCTGTCCCAATTACTGTTTTTATATATAAGCTACCATGGACTGAAGTTGACATTTTTGATTTATTTGCTACTGTTATTTCCTTCATTTCTCCATCAGTTTTGACGTTCTGTAACCAATCTTTCCTTGCAGTAAGATGTACACTGGCTCCAGAGTCAACATAAATTTCAGAGTCATTAAAATTTCCACTCATGAATATAGCATTAAATGCATTCATGTCCTGTCCAGTTGGAGGTTTTGACTTTGAATTTTTCTGATGGTTTTTCTGTTTATTTGACACTTTGTCACATAATGACGCGTTCTTTACAGCCATAACAAATAACGTCCATTTTGTTTGTTTTGTTCTGTGAACTGGTTTTATTACCTGTGTTGCCCTCTTTTGAGTATTTCCGGAAGTTTCCTTTAGCTGCAAATGCACTGCTCGATGGCCCGCTACTACTGCCATCTGTCTGCATGTCGATCAGTTTGGTTTTGATGGAATCTGTAGAAATGTTTATTCCACTGTTTTCTATTGCCATTATCATAGGGGAAAACTTTTCTGGGAGACCTGCTAATAATAGTGAACCTACCCACTCGTCATCAATCTTGAAACCGGTTCTTCTCAACTTTTGAGATGTTTCAATCACCTGATTGATATATGATTCCATTGAGTCACAATTATTTAGCCGCAAATTAATAAGAGTTCTCAATAGTCCAATTTTTCGCGAGAAGCCCGAATCCTCATAAAGGTTTTTTAATCTATCCCACACGTCTTTCGCGTCTCTTGCATCTTTAACATGAATGTACAAAGAAGGGTCGATGGATAAGATCACTTTTGCCTTAGCTTTGGCCACTAGCACTGTGTCTTTTTCCATACCATTGAGACAATTTGTCAATCCTTCCAATACAGCCACGTTCTCAATCGCAAAACTCCAGTCATCGTAATTCTCGCGACCGTAAGCTTGGGGATGCTGTTGAAATACGACGCCGCCATTTTAACTTGTTTCACTGAACACGTTTTATGACCGAATTTCACACTCAGCTAGTTTGTTATACTAAAATTCACTACCAGCTCTATCTGGGCACATAACCTGTTAGAAATAATTATATTTGGAAAGCTTTTCGAGGAGGTTTTAGAACTTTAATACACACACTTTTATAACACCTTATTCTTGAGAGATTCAAATTGAACATCAACGCTTTACGCACACTTATCGTAACGGTCTACAAGCATAGAATATAGCAGACATAGATGTCGCTTAATCAGTGTTGAAAACATAAGGAAACTAAACAATGAAACTGAGCAATGTTGTAAACATTTCAACAAATTTTGTAACACGTGAATTCAGTGGGCCCAATTTGACAATTTAATTTGTATTAGTTTGTATCAACATTTGAAGACAGTGAAATCTTCAAAGTAATGATGAAATCATTCTGTTCACTAAAATATTCAATTCTTGGCTTTGGTATGTGGATTGACTTATACCTGGAAAACAGTGAGACCTGACTAGCAACAAATTCAGCAACAAGTCAACTGAGATTTTACCCACTGTAAATGCTAGAAGTACGAAAATCTCAATTTTATCGGCGCAATACATTTCAAATGTAGTTCATATCGTTTTTATGAAAATAAAAGTTTAGTTTATATCAGAGACAATATTTTTACGCCAGAAGGAGAAATTTCAAATACTGCTGTTTTCCGAATTTCATATTTTGCCGACATTACGTATGAAACTAAAGCAAACCAGTGAACCCACTATTATTTTAAAACATTTCAGAAAATAGCTAACTGTCAAACTGCCTGGTTTGTACAGACGAGTCAATGAAAGATCTGAAGGATCGAAAAGGCGAATTGAACGTCTGCATCGAGATAAAATGTTACGGCTTGTGACCTGTGGAGTCGTGCAACCCTTTTCGATAAGCCTGCTTCTTATAACAGTAGATACCGGTTTTTGCGAATAAAAGTGTAAACACATTTAGCAACAGACGAGTTCAAGTATCAGCCGGGATTCCTGATTTCCGAGTTCCAGGTAAAAGGAATCGCAAATTGACAGAATGACTTGGGAAAAGCCCAGATACAATTTGTGGACCAGATAATTCATTCGATCGGATTGTTTACTATTAAGATTATACAGGATTTCCCAGAAAGTCAGCATCAAAGAGGCCTTTCATACCTAAAAAAAATTACGCTGGAAAGTTCTGCTTTCAAGAGTCGCTTAATAGCTGTCAAACTTGACAGATGAATAAATAGCCCAAAAAGTGAAAACGGAAAATGTTAAGGAAAAGTTTTGTTCAGAATCAAATTTTTACAAGATAAGCCGAATTTAATTTAATTACTCTTTTCTGGTGATATTTGAATTTTTCGTTATTTCTACTACTCTCAAAAATGATTTTTATCACATCACATGTAGTCTGTTCACGAAAGTTGGAGCCGTCGGTAGGCAATGACAATGACAATTTGGCATATTTCACAAATATTTCACAATTTGGATAAAAATTTTAGGTTGTGTTGTTTATTTTCTTGTCAGATTGATACTCAATGTTCTCAGTATTGCATAGAGTTCTCTGATAACTCGGATGCTCGTCGAACGAGGCCGGGTACATTCGGCAACGTTCACAGCAAATAGGTACTGCCAACTTCAGATAAATAAACGAACGCCTACTATGCGCTCAAACTTTCGTGAACGGATTATATGTTGTAGAATCAGTTTATTAAGGTTCAACTATTTGTTTTCCCTCTAATCAATTCATTCCAATGCCGCAATGTGCAGTACAGTTTGGTGCAATCTTAATATTATAACTGCAGATTTTAGGTCATTTATCTTGCAAAATATGAAATCTATAAATGAATGATCTTCAGGAAAAATATGTGCATTCTCTTTTCCAAATGCTTCAGAATGACAAGTTAACAATGTGACAGAGGTCAAATCTCAGACCGATTTTTGAACTGATATTTCAGTACATGTGATTGGAATTATTTCAGAAGTTTGAAATTGCGATCATCACGAATAATGCGAATATCCCGAAATAAGGGCAATTTCCAAATTACATATTATCCAATGAAGATATACAATTTTGCATATTGATTTACTTTGAGCAGTTTTCCAAATTTTTGAATTTTCACAATGTTTCGGGTATTCTTTTCAGAACTGTCATTCTAACAGATCTGATGTAACTATAGGTTTGTTCGCGTCGCAGTTCGGAACTATTCGGAACTGTACTTTTTTGTTCCCACCATAGAATATATATCATAATAATAATAATTATGTATATATTTCTATGGTGGGAACACAAAAGTACAGTTCCGAATAGTTCCGAACTGCGACGCGAACAAACCTTTTGTTATCCTAGATGTTTATAGTTTACATTCATTTTCAAGGCAGAACTTTTCTGCAAAAAAATCTTCTAAAGAGTAATAGTAAGAAGTTCCTTCTGGTGGGAAAATCTTAAATGTTATCAATTGGACAATCGTTTACTCTGACGTGATAAATGTTTGTCATGTTCTAGAAAATGAAGGAATAGAGAATCATAGGATGCAATTTGGAGTTTTTCTGTCTCGGAAATAACGAAGTTGATAATGAAAAATCCAAAAAAGAGCATAAAGGGGAGAATCAAAGATGAAATTTCATTATAATGAACACCAATTTTTCTATCTCTATCGTTCACAATTGGACATGATAAACACATGAACCAATTCACCATTTATCTTTGAATCTTTCGATGAATGAAAATCTCAAGTGGAATTAAGTGAGAGTTGTTTACCTTCATTGAAAAGGGCACGTATTCAGATAATGCCAAAATACTACATTTCCTGTTTTCTCACCTTCAAATATTCGCCAATATTTATGTGACGCAATTTGGAAGAATATATCATCATCGAATACTGGGTGTTTCAATAAAAGTGGAATATTTAAGTTTTTCAGTGTTCAATAAAATGTGATTTTCTGTAGCAATGTAACGAAATAGTCGATTTTCTTTGGGGCGACGTTGAGTCATTTGGCCATTTTAGCTCAGAATCAACCTCAGATCAATAAGTAACATTAGATTAGATCCGATTAGAGGAGAAGCGACAGATCAAAACCGACCTTGCGAGCACCTTAAGATCTATTGTGCTGTTTACCAGTCAGGCAGCAAAGTCTCAATGAACTTCACCATCTTTCTGGGGGCCACATCCATTACTTGTTCAGGCTTTAGGAACCTGGAGCCAAGATGCCGTAACCGTTTCTGGTGAACAGCTTCACACTCACATAGCAGGTGTCTGGCTGTCTCGGTGGCTTCCTGACAGAAGCGACATGTACTATCGGGCGCCTTTCCCATGTTTTTTCAAGTGATACCTCACGGGACAGTGCCCAGTGAGAGCGCCTGTCAGTTTCCTCAGTTCCAATTTGCTGAGTGAGAGGACTTTCTTGGTCCAGCTCGTCGAGTGAGAGAGAAGTGACCGAGGAAGTGACTTAGCTTGCCTTTTACCATTGGTAGTACGCCAGGACATAAGCTTCCTCTTTTGTTCCCAGTCCTTAATAGCCATTGCCTGATGGCTGTCTGGGAAGCCGGAAACAGTTCTGGTCCAGTGAAGGGGGTTGTCCCCCCTTCCCTGGCCAGTTGGTCTGCCGCTTCATTGCCGTGAATCCCGGGGTGACCAGGAATAATAAGTAACGTAGATAATCCCTGTCAGATGTAAACAGAGGCAAAAATGAGAAAAAGTTCTCTATGTTTATGCCCCCCTTCTGTTTATAAACATTAACCTTACTTTGGTTATTCTTATAATTTTCAAAATATTTGCACCAGTTTTCGTGATTCTACATTTTAATGTGCCTGATAGTGATATTGAAGTTGTTTATTCCCAGGAAATACCGAAATACTGTATTAATTGCAATACATGTGAAAAACATGATTATTCACAGAAAACGAAATTCCAAAGCTTAATACAGTAGCTTGGGTTGATTATGGTATGATAGGTATTAATTCAGTTATATTTCTCTTATTCTATAAACCTATAATTAGTCGGATAATGTACCGCTGCTAATAATCATAAGGTGGATGCGACCCCAAAAAAGTACGACTATGCCTTTGAACTGTCCAAATTCTAAACAAAAAACATTTGCTTTGCTGATTCCCAAATTTATTTATTGATATCACGCTTGGGGACTATCTATGTTTTTTGATCTGAGGAGCCAAGTTATCGAAAATTGGGTCCAATGAACGTAGTCGAGTTTCATTCATAAATGTTTTGATTGTACTTTGAACCGATAAAAAAGTTTCTGAAATATGTCGAAGGGTTTGCGTTTTATTCGAAAAACAAGTTGTCAAGTCCTTATATCAAAACTTGCATCTGCTAATTTATTCGCACCATAGAGATAGAATATTCTATCTCTATGATTCGCACTGTATTCACTATAAGAAACATGAACAAGAGTATTATAGTTATTGCTATATTTATTTTATTACAACTGAATGTGCTGCTGTTTATTCAATTTCGAATCATTAAATTATAAGATATCAAATCAACGTATCGAAAAGAAGCTTTCTTCGATTTTTAATACGTTCGAAATAAGATTATATGGAAAATAAGAATATTTTTGCCATATTTTCATTAACCTGTCCATAAAATGAACTTTCTCTCAATCAATTTTCGCGAAATATGATATGAAACGACTTGAGATCCGATAATAACGCTCGAAAATGTAAGATTCATAATGAATACCGTTTAATCCTGTTGTATATTCATGTCTATCGCGAATCCTATTGAATCTGGTTCAGGATTAACAAGCAATAATGTTGAAAGCAACTTGTCGAAGGAGATGATCCATCTATTCATCACCATTTCCTTCCAGATTTAATGATTTTTTGCTTGTACCAGGCACTGTTATTCGTTCTGTGCGATCAAATTTTATACGGCTTTTTGTGCGATTTCGGACCAATAGTCTTTGTTTCGGAAATAAATTTTCGATAAATCCCAACATCATTCAGTTCAGCTAACTAATATACTGAATTTAATGACCTAATAGAACGACATGAGTAAAATCAATGTAAGCAGAGAATAATATTAATCGATTAAAATCAATCAATATTAAACTCATAATTCGGAACTAATCTCGTCCTCGTCCAAAGCAAAGGCAAGGAAATGGTATCAAACAGAGTATCCATGGATAGCTATTGCGACCTATTGGAGCTCATCAGCACAGAGAATGCTCTGCATGATACGAGGCATTCTAGGATCTATAATACTAAAACTCCTTGTTTACTTATCTTATAAGTTTTATCATCAGTCAGATTCTAATCAAATTCTAATTTAAACCCATAGATTGCTTCCCTTTTGTAATGAGGTGTTGAAATAATTGTATGAGAATTAATAAGCTTTCTTCGGTTTTTAATATTGGTGAAAAAAGATTGGAATAATGGAAAATCATAATGTTTTTGCCATGTTAATGAACAGTCTATAAAATGAACTTTCTCCCCATCAATTTTCTCGAAATATGATATGAAACGACTTGACATCCGATAATAACGCTCGAAACTGATAGATTCATAATGGATACCGTTTAATCCTGTTGTATTATTCATGTCTATCGCGAATCCTGTTGAATCTGGTTCAGGTTTGACAAGCAATAATGTTGAAAGCAACTTGTCGAAGGAGATGATCGATTTATTCATCACTATTTCCTTCCAGATATACGTCGACCTCGTGATTTCGTCGATAAACAGAAGAGAAATTTTTCATATCAAGTCGATAAATTTTCACACATTATGAATAAACATGTTTTGATCCGAATCATATAACATTAACCTTCGAGAAGCCATTCAAAATGTTACACATGGGTGGAAGACATTGAAAATGACAGAAGTTTAGTTTTGTCGGTCCCATTACATATTTTAGTGGGATTATTGTGGTGTAGCAATATTTGGAGGAATTGGAGGTATATTCAATTTATGGCAATCGCAATTAAGTTTGGTAACTAATATGTCTAAGAATAGTGTCCGCAAAAATCAGCTTTATTTGTGCCATTCGGATATTTAGAATCTGGCCATACTGTCACAAAATTTAGTATATCATCTCCGCTGAACAAGATGAATCGATTTCAGCTTGAAAAACGTTGAAATTTATTTACAAAACAAAGATAATTGGTCAGTAGTCGAACGAAAATGTACCTAATTTGGTCGCAAAGAACTGCAGTGCCCGGTATACGTTCATCGCTGAAGTTCGAGAAACTGGTTTCATCGTTGATGCGCCACCACGTGAATATGCTCGTTCAGAGTGTACGCCCGAAAATATCGAAGCAGTGGCCACAGAACATAAAATATAACAGTGGCTAAGTGCGCGTGAAACTCATCAACTCGTCATCGTTCTCAAGAATTGGACATTTCACGCACCAGTTTACATCGAATTTGGCGAAAAGATATCGTTATGACGCCTTGAAGAGTTCAATTGCTTCAAGAGTTGAAGCCACATGACCATCTGCTTCCTTTTCGCTTCGTCAGATGGGCCAATAAGAAGCTGGACAATGATGCCGATTTTGCCAAAATTTATCTTTTCTGATAAAGATCATTTTAATCTTGGTGGATACGTTGATGAGCAAAATTGACGAATTAGGAGCTGAAAAAACCAACACGTGGTCTATAGGAAAGGATGGTGCTACTTGCCACACAGCTCATGCCAATATCGATTTATTGCCTCAAACGTTTGATGACTACTTGATTAGTCGAAATGGTTATATCAATTGGACGACAAGAAGCTGCGACTTGACACCTTTTGACTATTTTCTGGGGGCGTCTTTAAGGACAAGTGTTACGTTGACAAACCAGAAACAATTGAGCATTTGGACGTCAACATTCGTGGAGCCATTGCCAAAATGTGTTTTGGTATTATTCGATTATTTTCAAATATAAACATTGATATAAGTTGGAAAATTTTGAAATTAATATCGGCCACATTTTGAATATTACTCCCAAATTGTATGTTTCCCTAGGCGTTCATCCCATTGGAATGAAAATTTCCACAAACAATAATGATTCAATATTGAACGGAATTAAAATGATTTTCACATTGTCTATCAATTGATCCATCATTGAAGTAATTGAACAGATAAACAATTCTTATTGACCCGTATTAAATCAACCATAATGGCAGTCTCTTTAATGCTTATCTTGAATATTCTGCACTATGGTTCGGGTTTTCCAATAGCGACTTGACAACTACGATTTCAATTTGTGAGTGCACCCTCTTATTCATCATCGAACTTGTTGGTTCAGTAAACTCAACATTTTCATCATGGTAAAGTATATGGACGAGCAACGTCTGCAAATTAGAGAAATTTCCTATCGAAATTCGGAGTCGGTTATAATTCTCGTCTAAGTGGAAAGACGAAAACAAAAATCAAGAATAACTAGCTCATTCCATAATTTATTTTGATTATGTGGCGTTCCCACAAGGCGTTATTCACGACAGTGAACCACGCTTTCGTGAAATACACTTCTGTGTGAATGCATTCCTCACGAAAGCAAGTTTAACGACTATGCGTTCACACAGTAGTGTATTTCACGAAAGCGTGGTTCACTGTCGTGAATAACGCCTAGTGGGAACGCCGCATTACTGCTAGACGGACTCGACTATTTTTGATTTCGAATTCCAACCTAGTAGTTCGACATCATTTTGAGTAGTAAATTACAAGCATGTAAAAATTGTGAGATATGATTTCCTAACTTGTACCTAAAGCTGTTCTGTTTGATGAGAAAATCAACCGTATATTATATTATACAGGGTCCTTATAAATGATTGTAACAGCGCAGTTGGCTTTGGATTGCAGAATACTAATATCTAACCAATCAGAGCATAGCATGATCGAAGTATTCTGTGGTTTGCATAATCCAAAGCCAACTGCGCTGTTACAATCATTTATAGATACTCTGTATATTTTATTCAAAAGAATAATAATAATAATGTCTATAAACAAATGCGAGGGACCATGGGAGATGATTCCTCGATGAAAATAAGCAGGGGTAGTTCATATAATTTGTTTTCGAAATCGACCTTCCTTCCAAAATACAGTCTTTGGAAGGCGATGAGCTCCTTAAAAATACTGAGTCATGAAACTATACATAATATGAAGCACTAAGTAGATGTTACTCACACAATTTTTTATAACTGAGTAATTTATTTTATTACTGCAAAGTATTTATTGAAAAAATCGAACTCTTCTGAAACTGAAAATTGTAGAAAGAATCATAGAAAATCTTTTTTTTCTGTTAAAACCAATTTTGAGCATAAACAATATCTTAGAATCTTTCTATGGAACATACGATGAAATGGCATGAACAGTGATCATAGCTGCTTGTAAGTTCTTATTTTTTCCGAGAAAAGTATCGACCGTATCGAAATTTTGCAGAATTTTTTTTTCTCCAGAATTGAATGGGAAACCATAAGAGAATTTTATTTTTCGAACATCTATCCCACGAAAACAATTTTTGAAGTAAAATCATGAGTGGTGTTTATCTTCAACCTCTAATAATAAAGTTATGGGATCAAAAAAAATTGTGTTAGTAACATTTACTTGATGAATCATATTATGTATAGTTTCATAACTCAGTGTTTTTTAGTACTCAACTCGTCATCGCTTTCCAAAGGCTTTATCTTGGAAGGGGGGTCGATTTCGAAAAAAATGTATTTGAACTATCCCTGCTTATTTTCATCGAGTAATCATCTCCCTAAGTCCGTCGCATTTGTTTAACACCATAACCCGTTAGAATGAATGGCCTTCATCATAGGCAACGAATTTCGAACAATCAGTTTCTTTTATCTCTACAAGCAACTCATAGTGTGATTTTTTTGTCGTTACCTCAGAAGTATGTGACACATGAACTCGTTATCTAGGTTGAGATATTTATGATGTCCTGCATACTAAGTATTTTTAGCACGACGTATACTACTGACACTTATCTATTCTGATAATTAGCATATCTATGTTCTATTCATTCAGCGGAATCTTTTCGGAGGAATGCTCCGTTCATTCAGCATATTCTTATAAGAATCTCATGCATACAAATCCGTTCAAACTTGATTTCGCTTTCTGAGGAATATTTCAGCTTATAATTTTCGTGAAGTGAACTGACTTGAATTAAATCGATAACAAACATATTGTTATTTGGCAATTTACATCAGTTGGGCAGATCCCCTCATATTTAGTTTCTCTTGACTTTTCCTTATGCCTTCTTCTCGATTTTCCAATTGGTGAAACTATGAAGCCTTGTAAATTAACAACCCGAACTGTAAGGAGTCCACTACTGACATTACCATACCTTTTCCCAGATACATATCTAAGAATTATCGCTTCTATTCATCAAACAGGAAATACAAACGAACATTCTCGATATAATCCCCCTACTTCCGCGTTTTTGGCCGAATAATCATTTCAAATTCGTAGAAAAAAAATGAAAGTCGAGGTCACAAAATTCGTACTAGGCAAAACGTGAATAGCAGGTTGTTGTTATTCATTTTACCTTCGACTCGCTTCCGTTTATGTTAGCGCTGGCGTTATGAAAATAACGAAAACATTTCAGTCTATGCAAGGGCGTAGCCAGGAATTAATTTCGGGGGGGTTTTGACATTTTGGCAATTGACTTTGTAGGTGCCGGGAATTGTGAGGGTCGCTTTCTGTGGCAAGTATTAAATAGAAAAATAACTCTGAAACATTTCGGGGGGGTTTGAAACCCCAAAAACCCCCCCCCCTGGCTACGCCCTTGAGTCTATGTTAACTTGATCTAAATCTACTTGGTGTCCCCGTAGATGGTTGATTCGTACCTATATTTTGAGTACCTACTACACTACAAATTTATCTATAAATACTCATATAGAGAATGAAATCACGCATAATATGCCTGCTAGTTATTTTCACTAGTTTGATTGGTAGTTATACTACGTATTGTAATGATTCAATAGGCATTTTCAGTAAGTTAAACTATAGGGTTTTATATGTGACAGCATTAATAGTAGAGTTTAATATACTTACCAACTATTCATTTGAAATTTATTATTAATTGTTAATTAAATACTGAATTAATGAATTACATTGCACGAAACGCATTCATAATTGAAAAGTACGATGTAAAAAGTTAGGTGCAGAGTGAGAATAACTTCGCAGAAATTAAATATTGGAAGAAATATCGTGCAATATTATTAAATTTCACTTTTGAAATTTGTCAGAATGCAAAGTGCAAAGTGAAAAGTTGCAAAGTATTTTGGTGCAATAGGCCCCTGTTGGCATCTTTTTAAACTCAATATTCAATCAAAAAAATGAATGCTGACGCGTACGTCACACCCAACCGCCAATTCTAAACGTTTGAATTCGCAAGTTTATGTCGGTGATTTCTATTTTTTTTCTCGAAAGTCTTACAACGAAACAAAAAATGGATAATCGCTATGATTATTGGAGGCTTCATTATTACTGAATTGATGTTTTCTGTAAATGTCCATTACTATAACATAAACATAACATAAATCGATATTTCATTTTGCGTACTTTAAGTTCCAATAAAAAATAGGTATCTATATTGCATGCATATACAGGGTGTCCCATTACTCGACGTCAACCCGGAACCGGGTGAAAAAGCAAATAATGCTGGTTGTCAGAAAAATCTAGAAAAAAATCTAATTTGCATGGTTTTAAAATAATGCGCATTTAAAAAAACACGCAAAATTCCACACCCTGTGACAGTCTTTTCGCTCCTGTTGTCACAAATATCAACTTTTTCCAACTTTTTTCTTTGCTGTGTAACCTTGAATAATGCTTGTCTAAACTGTAATCAAAATTTGGACACCAGCTGCTCTGGGTTTCATACAAATAGGGCTTACTTCTCAGAAAAAAAATTCAAAATAAACAGTTGCCTAGTTTCAACTGACTGTATTGAAAAAAAATGTACTACGTAGGTTTGGCATGTTTTTTCAAAAGTTGGCGCATTTAGTAAGGATTCCAAAATGGTATAATACTTGTTTAATTGTAGCTGCCGTAGATCAAATTTATTTTCGATTGCCTTTGAATACACTTTTACGTTAACTGCTTCCCAGTAATAAAGTCCAATGGATTCAAGTCCGGTGAACGGTCCGGCCACGAGATTGGACCAGAACGTCCGATCCATCTTCCGGGAAAAAATGTTACCAGAAAAAAATTTTCAGAGGAATTTCTCCGGAAAAATTTTTTCTGGAAAAATTATTTTCTCTGGAAATTTTTTTTTCTGATAACATTTTTTCCCGGAAGATGGATCAGACGTTCTGGTCCAATCTCGTGGCCGGCCCGTTCACCGGACTTGAATCCATTGGACTTTATTACTGGGAAGCAGTTAACGAAAAAGTGTATTCAAAGGCAATCGAAAATAAATTTGAACTACGGCAGCTACAATTAAACAAGTATTATACCATTTTGGAATCCTTACTAAATGCGCCAACTTTTGAAAAAACATGCCAAACCTACGTAGTACATTTTTTTTTCAATACAGTCAGTTGAAACTAGGCAATTGTTTATTTCGAATTTTTTTTTCTGAGAAGTGAGCCCTATTTTTATGAAACCTAGAGCAGCTGGTATCAAAATTTTGATTACAGTTTAGACAAGCATTATTCAAGGTTACACAGCAAAGAAAAAAGTTGGAAAAAGTTGATATTTGTGGCAACAGGAGCGAAAAGACTGTCAAAGGGCGTGGAATTTTGCGTGTTTTTTGAATGCGCATTATTTTGAAATCATGCAACTTAGATTTTTTTTAATATTTTTCTGACAACCAGCATTACTTGCCTTTTCACCCGGTTCCGGGTTGACGTCGAGTAATGGGACACCCAGTATGTACCTGCAAATTATATTTTGTTTTGATTCGTCGAAATATTTATTTCGACTGTGTATTTGCGTCAAGGTGTCACTGATTTAACCAATACTCGTTTTAACATGCGTTTCCCACAAATTATCCTATCATTATTGCGAAATTGATATTGATTTTATGGCGAAATAACATAGTAACCCGATAATAACCCAGTATCATTGGTCATGGGTGAGTAGAACATCTGATGTTGTCAAACTTCATAATCTGGAGAGTCAGACCTGATGGTTTGATGAATCAAAAGGTTGTTGTGAATGGCAAACGTTATGATAATAATATTTTTAACACGCTTCCACGTAAACAATCAATTTTGACATTGTTTGCTGTCATCAAAAGTGTCTTCTTTCTTTCAAAAATGCAATAAATAGTTATTTAATCAACTAGGTTATTAAAGACAGCGACTAATGGTCAAGATATTTTAATGCGTGAGCGTAGCGAACGCGTTAATAGTTCAAGACCATTAGTCGCTAGATTAATAACCGTGTTGATTACAAGATTTTTCCGACGATCTCAACATAAATAGTGTATAAATTATTGATTTTAATACATTCCATTCCCATTTTGCACAAGACATTCATTTGACAAATGTTCCAGTAGAGTTTTGACATTTCTCTTAGTGCTTCTAAATACTTTGTGTACGGTTGCCATGATGATTGCACATATAAATTGCTAAAAACTTGAGCATTAAAATGGGTCATTAATGCTCAATTTTGTACACATTAAAATCACGTTTTATTTCGAGGTCGGCGGAAAATTGTATTTTCTGATATCTATATTTGCTTATTTCATCATCATGATCTTCACAATGAAATTTTGACTATGAAGCCTCGAGTCTTTTCGACTTTTGTTGATATGACTAAATTGTTTCGCATTTTTTCAAATTTAATTTTATTATATTTTCGATTTAAACCCTACGATTCGGATGATACTATGCTCATGAAACTTATCCACCATTAATTCGAAATTTTTCATCTTGGTATTGTTTTCGAACTATCATTGCATCTGAAGGGAATAAAATAGTTTGTTTACAGCGCGATTCAAGTGATAAGTGATCCAAAATTCCTCAACGACTTGTAAAGAATGAAAGAAAGAAAGACGATTTCGATAGGACCTATTCCATTCTGATCAACCAACACTAATACAAAATATATCATTTCAAATTTGATGTGATTCTCGAGAAGTAGGAAACGTATTCATTTCCACCAATAACCCAGAAAGCATGTTATCGAACTCTTGCTAAAAATACACAATAACATTTTAGAAAGTGAGGCGTGTACCAAATCGTAAAGTTTATATAATTTGTTTATATCGAGAATCATTCTTCTGAATCAGTCGAGGTGATCTGTATGCAAAATCTATATTCACGATTGGTTTCATATGGCAGAACTAGTTCTGCAAAATATTGCTTAAGGAATTAATTAAAAATACATTCAGATTGCGACATATTCTTGAATGCCTTGCATTTCTAAAAGTTGATAAATTATCGCGGTTTTATGCGAAAAAACAACTTGCGTACATAAATACATCAAATCGATCGCCTTTCCATTTAAGATCTAGGCAGATTGTCGTCGGCATGCTCACTATAACTAATCATGCGAATATCCGAAATTCGATAATGGTTATTTGACAATTTCACCCAGAAATTTACATCTGAATGTGAAACACATCAGGCGTATAATGATCTGCCTTCTCATGTTATAGGTGCTTTTCGGAAACAGGAAATTTTGCAATTGGTAATTAATTAATTCAATGAGAAAGTACATACGAGGTCTGTTCAGAAGTAAAGGTGAATTTTGAATACTTATGGGCTGTATACAGGGCGACCAGAATTGGCGGTACAACTTTTTGACCATATGAGTTTTTTATTTTCGAATTATAAGTCAAAATTTACATTTTTGAAATTTCAACACTAACTATATCGGTCCCTATTTGAGCTATAAACTTGAAACAAAAACATTATACAGACATTTTTTTTATAGGATTCCAGTGGATCAATCTAATTTTTGATGAGAGGATTCCTTCCTGATTTCTTACATGAAATTTCGTTTTCTCTTATGGAAACAATAATTCATTTCTACTCAAAAATAATGGAAGCAAGCCCTGAGCAGGAGCTTCTGAGCGCTCGTTCTCTGGTGGAGCAATAGGACTATCATCTCAAAATTCTGTATATGACTTGAAATTGATACTTTATATATAAACAATTAAAAAATTCAATTCTATGGTCACACTTGAAAATTAAAATAATTAAATTTTATGGTTCTGATGATGCGATCCTTTGAAATTTGGCATGAACATTCAGTATATCAATCTTTATACCAGGAATAAATTTCACTCAATTCAGATATCTTGTTATGAAAATATAATTTTTTTTTTCAATATTCAAATTGAATTTTCTATGTTCGGATGATGCTATGATCTTCAAATTTTGCACAAACATTCATATAAATCTCAATTCCAAAAATAAATTTCATTTGATTCGGATATCTTGTATGGAAATATAAAGAGTCTTTCCTTTAATATTCCAATTGGAATTTCTATGGTTCTGATGATGCTATCCTCTTGAAATTTTGCATGAACATTCAGTATATCAGTTCTCAACTTACAAAATGAATTTCATTTGAATCGGAAAGTTGGTTATGGAAATAAAAAAAATCTTCTTTTCAATATTCCAATTGAATTTTCTATGGTTCTGTTAATACTATGGCCACAAAATTTTGCGAGAGGCTCACTATGAGCATATGGCAAGTTGCTGCAAAATTTCATTCCGTTTGCCCTCGTTTTGTGTGAAATATTGAGGAACAAAAATTTTGAATGGCCACTTTTTATGGAACACCCTGTACGATTTTTCTGGTTAACGAACTTAACCGAGCTATTTGGGAGCTGAATACACCCTGAAAATTTCAAGTCTCTAGGACAATCCGTTCGAGAGTTATTGTGCTCACGGACGGACGGACGGCCGGCCCTACAGAATTTGATTTGAACTCATATTTTCCATCAGGGAGTCGAACCCTATCGTTTGAGACCATTTTCGGCTCAAAATTCAAAAATTACAGACATTTGGGCAAAACGATTTAGCACTCGTCTAAGTAGAACGAGCGCTCAATAATAACCATTTTTTCTGGTTTCAAAAATATATAACGTGTCATATATCGCAGTTAGAACATTGGATTGGACTAAGCCCCCCCTCCCTTCTTAATTTTTATGGCCTCTCCTCAACAAATTGTACCTATTCATTCATAACTACCAACACTAAAAATTATGGGACACCCCTGCCTCTTCTACGGAACGAAGTTACTGACCAAAGTTGAAATTTCCAAATGTCAAAGTTAAAATTTCCAAAATGTTAATTTTGGAAATTTTAACTTTGTTGACATCTGTTTTTTCGAATTTCGAATTTTTTTGTAATGTGTTAATTATATCTTGGCATTATCAGCCAATTTGGATTTGTGGTTTTTGTGTTTTTTGGACTTTTGAAAAAAAATATTTATTGAATTTTGCACTAAAATGGGGGAAAGTACTCCTAGGGACTTGAAATGGTATCTGTGGCATTCGGCGAGTCCACTTCGTCACATAAAAGTGTTTATAATCATAAGCTGAGAAGATTTTGATGACGTGCTGTAGTTGCAACAACGTCAACAAGCGAAGAAAACATCGAAACAATGTTATAACGAGCAGGAATTTATCAGTTTACCTCGCATATTCTTTTTCATTTCTAATGACACGTTCCTCGAGAAATTTTGCAGAAGTTCGCACGTCATCGTTCTCCTTTAAAATGCCAACTTTCGAGATGATCGGATGTGTGGTTTCGGATATCAATCATCAGGAAAATAATAAAAATTTCAAATGTCGAACTCCGAAAAAGAAATGGACTGATTTGGCCCGTTAACGAACTCTCAAAATGTCAGAACCCTAACGTAATCTATTCGATAGTTATCGTGTTCTACCTCAAAATTGTGTATAGGAGATTCATGCTAAGTATATGAATGCAAAATCTCAGAACGATCGGAATGACATTCTGGAAATTATTCAAAAAATGAATTAAATTCTATGGTTTAGATCAACGCTGTCTAAAGCACGGCCCGCGGCCGCATGCGGCCCGCAGTCAATATTTGTGCGGCCCGTGGTATATTTTTAATATTAGAATGGAAGAACAATCACCTGAAATATATTGACGATATAATTGTGCAATTTGAGCAGCGATTGATAGATTTAAAAGAATTAGAGAGTGATATATCACTTTTTATCATCCTTAACAATTGATATCGAAAGTGTGAGGACTGACTATCAATTAGAATTATGCGACCTACAATCAGACCCCTTTTACAAGGGCAGAACAGAGTCTGGAATAGATTTTTTTAAGCTCCTTGGCGATCGCTTCCCTAAATTAACCAATCTCGGCTTAAAAATGGGTTCAATGATGGGCAGTACCTATCTTTGTGAAAGTGAGGATTCAACGATGAATTTTATAAAATCTATAGATCCTCACTATCGGATAATTTACTCACACACGCACTGCGTCCGGCTACAACTAATAATAATATTGATATTGAAAAGATTGAGAAAGATAAATTAATGAAGCACTAATACCATTGTATAAAGATATACAATGAAATACCTGAAATTCAATGTAACAGTTAAATATCAACTTATATTAAACGTTATTAAACCTTTTCAAAATATGTTTTTTATTTGTGCGGCTCTCCAATCTATTAGTAATTTGTATTGGCCAGGGATCATATCAGGTCTGACACCCCTGGTTTAGATAATGTGATCCTTCTGAAATTTTGCTTTAGAATTCAGTACTAATCTGCATTTACAAAATAAATTTCACTCGAATCGGAAATCTTGTTATGAAAACATTAAGATTCTTCTTCTCAATCTTTTTATTGAATTTTTTACGGTTTTTTTGACACCATGGCCACAAAATTTTTGCATGAGGTTTATTATGTGCACTTGGGCAAAACGATATAGCACTCGTTTAAGTAAAACGAGTGCTCAATAAAGTACAACACAACAACTATCAATTTGTGTACCCATTTTGCACTCAAAAGCGGAGATTGATCCGAGCAGATTAAGATATGAAATCTTTAACATCGATAAATGGCTTTCTCGGTCGGTTTATCATCCTAAAAATGCGTAAGTGTTATCTTCGAACAATGATTCCTCACGCAGATCAAAATATGTATCGTCTGGAAAAAATCAGCACCAAAAGGGTACGAGAAAGGTCAAGAATTAATACAGATAAACATGATAGCACTCTGCTAATGACGAGTTTAACTACTTAGAGATAGAAGTGTGTATTTCGTTTGATAAATAAAATCGCTGCAAATTTTAACCTTACGTTTTCGTAACTAAAAGTACTTAAACTGAGAGAGGGTGGAAGTATACCAGACGTTGTCAATTATTTCTTTTATCACAGTCTCCTTAGAAATTCAGGAGAATGTTCCGATAAAACGTCTGTATGTCACATTCTGAGAATCAAAAGTCAGGGAGCCTGATACTATCTGAACAAGTTCATCTCATCAGTGAACATATCCAGGGGGTCAATTCTTGAATTATGTCGTGTTCGCGAATCGACAAATGTCGACTAACTTAATAGGGAAGTTGGCCGACAATTGTCGAATCGCGAACATGACATTATTCAAAAATCACCCCCAGTGATTTATGATCAAAAAGAGTGAGCATCCAGAAGAAATTCAACTCGAAGCTGTGGGAGAAGGAAAAATGGGACTAGGAATACACAAACTCCAAAGTACCGTCAAATGGTATTATAGATAGTTTTAAAACCACGCTAGGGGAGATGCTTCTATTGGGGTGTTTTCCAGGCAGAAATACTTGCAATCGAAAGATGCACAGACAAAAACCTAGAAAGGAACTATCAAAGGATTGACATAGCGATCCATTCTGATAGTCAAGCTGCTCTTGAAGCACTGAACTCCTATGTCATCAACTCAAACCTTATATGGGGTGCCGACGAAAAGTCAATGAGGTAGGCAAGAATCCCAAGGTCTATTTAGTTTAGGTTCCTGTTCACTCATAAATCGAAGGATAAGAAACAGTTAACACACTAGCTAGCAAGCTAGCACAAATGCAACTCACTCCCCAGAACCCTTCTGTGTTAAAATTAAATGCACTCTTAAAATTTAACTCTACTAATGCTTTGAAACCTATGCAGATAATTCGAAAAAAGTGCTCTGAAGCCAGGAAGGTTTATAAGACCAGGGCATATTGCACCAAAATACTTTGCAACTGTTCACTTTGCATTCTGACTTTGCAAAGTGAAAAATAATTATGTTGTGCAACATTTCCCCAAGATTTAATTTCTGCGAAGTGTTTTTCACTTTGCACTTGCGTTTCCACATGGCATTTTTCAATTATGAATGCGTTTCGTTCAACATTATTCATTTGAAAAGAGAAGAGTGCAAAATAAAAAGTTGCAAAGTATGTATTTGGTGCAATAGGCCCCAGGTTTGGTTGCCAAGTGATGATCTTCCTTAATCTCAGTTGTTCAAGGAACTATCTATAGACCAATAATACTGGGTTATCATCTCCTATAGATTTTAACAGCGTTATTCCGCAGAGCACTGTTTTAAAAACCTCAGTAAAAAACTCTGTCTTTTTTGTCCTTTTTATCTGATTTGACTGAATATCTTGACAGCGCATCGCAAAAATCAAAATGCAAACCAAGAGAAAGTAAGCAATGTAACATCTGCGTCATAATCTACATTCACATTCAATTAACTGGAAATTAATTATATTTAAGTTGACATTTGTATTGACCAAACATTCATTTATTATATCAAATATGCGAATGGAATTAATAACGAGAGATCACAAACTGATGAGTGATTCGACAACTTTCCAAATATCGCTAATTTTACACGTTTGTTCGTCCGAAAATTTTTTCGAAGATTGTTTATATAAGCCAAGGTAGCCGAAATATTCAACCAAACACATTCCTGAACAATTGGAACAAGAGAATAAAGAAGCATATAAGAATGTTGAGTCAAAGTCTAATAGATAATATCTATAAAACTGTTGCGAAGAAAGATACCTTTGTTTTCGAGTACATATGAGATATGGTTATCGTTTTCTTCGATATCTTCGCTGATATACCACACATCAATAAAGAAGTTGAACAGAGGACGAGACATTTGTCGATTGTTAATTTTTTATCGTCTCAACTGTTTAAATTTTGATGAACTTAAAAGTAAAGATAGTGCTTTCATTTGATTCAGCCCATAAATTGAAATTTGAAAATATGGAATCTTAACTATGAAAAAATTGATTTTAGATTTATATATATTTTTTCTGATTATATGGCAAATCCATGATGCCATGCCTCGTAGGCAACATCTTGAGGAATATCTAAGTCCCAGTGTTCAAATGGGTGAATTTTTAATTTTTTGAAAAGTATTTGTTTATTCATCAATATTCAGTGAATTAATCTCTCTCCAACTAACACAGACCAATATCTCCATTACGAATCCAACCGTAATCTGTGCACCGAATCAGGAGTAGCCAGATGCTTATATGACAGAGCAACCATGATATGCTTCAATCCAGAAGATCTTAATGAGAAATTCAACAACATCTAACAACATTACATAAACCCTCAAGAAAAATGTCTACCGCAAGAAGATTCTCGATGTAGCCAGAGAACCGAGGGAAACAAGAACAGAGCGCCAACGAATAGACAATGATCATACAGGAACAATAACCCTCGTCATACCATATGTAAAGGATATGTCTGAAAAAAAGGATTGGTAACAAATACAATGTGAGAACAGCATTCAAGACCAAAGACACAATCAGGGGAAAACTCACGAAAGTGAAACCTTTCAACGAAAATCAAATTACCAAGGAATGTATTTATGAAATACCCTGTGAATGCGGCAGATCCTACATTGGGGAAACTAAACGCCCCCTCAAGATTAGAATCAAAGAACACCAGAGATTGGCTCAACTTGGAGAAACCGAAAAATCCAAACTAGTCCAACATGCTATGAACGAAGACCACAATATCAGATGGAACGAGGCTTCCATAATATCAAAGGAAGAAAGATGGAAAAGGAGGAAATTGAAGGAAGCAGCCTTCATGACTATAACTACCAACCCGATCATGGAAATAAAGGATGTTTGGAGACCAATAATACATTCTGAATTAAGGAGGACGAACTCGAATCAGGGAAGTACCAACCTAATTTAACTACTACACATATCATCTCAGTTGAGTAATCATATCAGTGACCTCTGACACAGAAATTGTAAAATTCAATTTTCTGACAGCTAATGTCAGAAGCTAGTCGCATTAATTTTGCTGAATTTTGCGATTACCCTGAGGACTGCTGGCGAATGCTTGCCGAAACATTAGATAATCTCTCTCCGTTATAATGTACTTATGCTGGCGCTCCTTCAAATCTTTGAAGCACTTCTGAAATGATCTTTTCGGTTCCTAATTTTTTCTCATCAATCATGAACTATGTGTGAGTTGGTGCCTAATCGGGGTGCAGAATACCTGATATGTTTTTCCATAATTTCGATCATTTGTGTAGTATTGGTTCACGCAAACGTTGCATAACTTCCTTGTGGTAGTCCATACTAACCGTAGGATCTTATGGCAATAACTCATGATACACCACACCATTGTAATCGAAGAAAACAGGGAGCAAAACGGAATAAAAACATTAACTCCACATTTGATCGACTTTGGCGTGCTTTTTAAGTTCATCATACCGTTTATTGAAAATAAACTTCGTTCTCAAAGGCGTATTCAAGTTGTAAACCCTATAAAAACAGTAGCAGACATCCATTGCTGTAATACTTCTCAACGCTCAATATAAACCCATTAATTAATCGTAATAAAGTGCTGATTTTCAAATAATTCCTTTTGTTCACAGTGTTGACTATTTAACAATAATTTCAAGGTTGGAATATATGAATTAATATTGTTCTAGAAGCCACGCTAACGAATCGTTTTGTGGAACGGGAAACACAAGCCTTGAGTATCGATTACTACATAGTAAAAAATTCTATTAATTCCAGTTGTTCTTTCTTCACGTGTCAAAGACAGGTTGATGTTGATATCTAGATTGAATGTTTCGGGGATAGTGGGACGAGAATTTAAAAATCGCTCTTCATTTTGTTTACTAACAATATAAAGTGTAATACACGGTGTTTTTAGTTCAAAAAAGATTGAATTTGCCCAATACCTTCATTTCATTGAAAATTGCTCAATTAAATCATTCAAGCACTTGGGAGGTTGATATCTATTGATTGAATTAATGGATATTGTAAGAGAGATTCTAAGTAGATAATTCGAATAGCATCTTGTAATTTTTACCAGGTAATTTCTGCTGAATTATTTTATTCTGATGAATTTTAATAATAAAAACGAATGACTATAAAAAAGTATAAAGAACAATGCACAAAGTTGTTTAATCGGTCGCCACTAGTCTACTTATGCGCAATAGAAAAAGAGCTAAGAATTTTTAAAGATAGGACCAAAGGAAAAATTCATCACAATAAACTATCTCACTGAAATTCAACATTAAAAAACATTTATACAGGGTGTCTGGTGAGGAATGGGACAACGTTTAGGTGGTGATGAGGGATGTCTCAAGGAGTACGAAAATGCCATTTGAAATCATGTGAGGTACATGGTTCCTGATATACAGAGGGTTTTAGAAAAAAATAGGAAATTTCAAATGACCATAATTCAGGAAATATGAGAGCTAATCCGATGATTTTTCGTATGAACAATGATAGAGTGAGTAAGAATCTGTTTGAATGAAAAATTCGAAATAAAATCAGATCCGCACTCAGAATTTATTTTTTCTCTGCAATTAAGTAAAAAAAAAAAGTATGCGGTTTTCAATTTTTTTGACTTCACATTCTGAGAGAGCAGGAAAAATACATTCAAACTCAACTGTCATCTCCAATGGCACAAATTTTCCTTGCTTTCTATGACCCTTCGAATATCAATCTTCCGATTTTCGCTCCTTACATATTATTTTCTCGACATTTCAAATGACCATAATTCAGGAAATATGAGAGCTAATCCGATGATTTTTCTTATGAACAATGATAGAGTGAGTACGAATCTGTTTGAACGAAAATTCGAAATAAAATCAGATCCGGACTCAGAAATTTTAGCTCTTCTGAAATTTGGTAAAAACAACACCCTGTATGCGGTTTTCAATTTTTTTGACTTCAGATTCTGAGAGAGCAGGAAAAATATATTCAAACTCAACTCTCATCCCCGATGGCACAAATATTCCCTGCTTTCTATGACCATTCGAATGTCAATCTTCCGATTTTCGCTCCTTACATATTATTTTCTCGACATTTCAGAAACATGAAATCTCAGATAGGTAGTTACTAATAAGTAAAAAAAATGATCATAAACGAATCAAAATTTTTATAAAAATTATAAAAAATGCGAAATTTGGAAAATTAATAATTAATTCTTCAAATATTGTTCAAAATGAAAAACCACCAACTTCTACACATTTATCTGCTCTTTCATTAAGTTCAAAACTGCTTTCCTTATCACATTCGGGTTGTTTGGTATTTCGTCACATGCGTCTATTATGCGCTGAATTAATTGTTTCCTTGTATTTATTTCTCGCCCGTACACCATAGTTTTAAGGTGTCCCCAAAGGAAATAATCTAACGGTGTCATGTCGGGGGACCGAGTTGGCCATGCTCTTGGACCACCACGACCTATCCATCTATTTGGATAGACCTCGTTCAAATGATTTCTCACTAAAATTGAGAAATGTGGGGGTGCTCCATCATGCTGGAAGATAAGTCCTCTTTGATTAATATTCCCTTATAAATTAGGAAGAACATTCATAAGGAAATATTTATAAATTTTTCCGGTGAGTCTTTCTTCGAAAAATGAGGACCTATTAATTATTATCATAAACTGCGCACCACACATTAACACTGAAACGTCTCTGTGATTGTCTTTGTACGACAGCGAAAATCGGAAGATTGACATTCGAAGTTCCATAGAAAGGAGGAAAATTTGTGTCATTCGGGATGACAGTTGAGTTCGAAAATATTTCCTGCTCTCTCAGAATCTGAAGTCAAAAAAATTGAAAACCGCATACAGAGTGTTGTTTTTACCCTATTTCAAAAAACTGAATTTCTGAGTCCGGATCTGATTTTATTTCGAATTTTTCATTCAAACAGATTCGTACTCACTCTATCATTGTTCATACGAAAAATCATCGGATTAGCTCTTTTATTTCCTGAATTATGGTCATTTGAAATTTCCTAATTTTTTCTAAAACCCCTTGTATATCAGGAACCATGTACCTCAGATGATTTCGAATGGCATTTTCTCACTCCTTGAGACATCCCTCATCACCACCTAAACGTTGTCCCATTCCTCACCAGACACCCTGTATATCCAACTATCATTTTTCCAGGTAAAATTCGTCTAGAGGTTGCGTGAGTTGAATATACATAACTCCAAATATGACGGCTTCTACAGCTGTGAATCATATTCAGTCACACTTACTTAGCGCGTTATATATACGAAATTTTTTTCTTGAAGGTATTGAGTTGCTAGTGAATTTCTATTCTATTTCAAATCGGCAATTAGAAATATGCGGCAGTCAATGTGCTAGACTAGAATATTTTCTTGAGGCTACGTGATTGGTTCATGTCAACAAGCCGGCGACATTGGAAATGCACAGAGCCAACATTAAACAAGAAATAGCGGTCGAAATGTGTGGCCGAGTCATCGAAAACGTGGAAACGGGACATATCAAGTCGAGTTCCATCCATAAATGTTTTGATTGCACTTAAAGCCATAATAGAGTCTTTGAAATAACTCGAATGGTCTGCGTTTTTTTTAATGCCCTAAAAATGTATTATATTCACGAGAATAGGATAAAGCAGAATTACGCAACTGGCGCAACAAATTTACCGGAATATCCATACTAGTCCGGTCAATTTATACAATTGAAATAAAGAAAATTCCGACAAAGCCAAATTTTTGTAGACACCTTAGGTTTACCACAAGGAATAAAGTCTCAAAAGTCCCATCAGCCCATGTGAGCTTAGGGAGCTTAGGGACTTATTCGGGGTCAAAGGTTCAAAATTTTAGGTTTTTCGGATTTTTCTCGAAAACGGTAAGTTTTATCGAAAAAGTACCTCGGAGCAAAGTGTAGATCTTAAAATTCTCTATAAAATGGTTCCCATGATTTTTCTCTAAGACCCACTATTTCCCAGATATTGCGCTTGTAAGAATCATGTTCTACATAGTATGCACACATATGCCACGTATATACATACAGGGTCTTTATAAATGATTGTAACAGCGCAGTTGGCTTTGGATTGCAGAATACCAATCTCTAACCAATCAGAGCATAGCATGATCACAGAATTCTGTGGTTTGCATAATCCAAAGCCAACTGCACTGTTACAATCATTTATAGAGACACTGTATTTAGGTACTCAAGCAAGCAAAAATGCCTACTCGTGCCTCTTCTATGTATACATTATACTATTCTAAGAAATTTACTCTAAAATGACCGCCGGTCCTTTACCTTTACGTAATTTTTGAAAAAATATGTTCAGTATTTACGTGACATTATGGTCATACAGTTACGGTAGTATTTGATGGCTACAGTGACACAACAAAGAACATAAAAGCTGCAGAACAACGTCGTCGTGCTACAAAAACATCCTCAGGTACCGACATAATGTTTGACGAATTTATGACAGTTCCAGTTAATCACAACATTTTTTTGCAAACATTAATAAAAATCTCGTTTTATTTCTATGTGAGTAACAAATTAACAGCTGAAAATATGCCGTGAAACAAGCTCCTAATGACGCCGATGTCCTCATAATTGAAACAGCAATAGAACAATTTAATGCAAGAAATACAGCTATTGTAGTGGGTGAAGATGTTGATTTATTAGTACTACTCACTGCAAGGACTCCATCTGATAAAATTATTTACTTTTAAAACCTGGGAAGGCGCAGCAACGGACAGAAATATATTCTTCAAAAAGTTTATCAGCTTATCCGAAATGCCAAAACTTTATTTTATTTTTACATGCGATAACCGGATGCGATACTACGTCAGCATGTTTAGAAGGGGCAAAAATTCAGTATTAAAATTATTTGAAAAAAATGATTTGATTGACTGCGCAAAAGTATTTACAGAAATAATTCTTCACCTCAAATACTAATTGCTAAAGGAATTCGGTTTTTCTTGCGGTTTATGGAGCTCCAAAAAAAATTTATTGCATAGATACGTACAGATATTTAACATTCGTTAAAAAATACACGAAACAAAAAGCAAGTACAGCTATCTGGTCTTCCTCCAACATCGGCATCTGCTACTCAACATTTGTTTCGAGTATACTATCAAGTTCAGACATGGCAAGGCAATGAACTGAACCCTGAAGACTGATGGGGTTGGAAATTGATAATAATACTTGGAACCGATTCGAACTTTACTGCCCCCTGCTCCAGAAAAATTTCTTAACACTATTTTTTGCAATTGCAAGAAAGGTTGTAGTGCCAAATGTGGCTGTAAAAAAGTAGGATTGCAGTGTTCTCCAGCGTGTACCAATTGCCAAGGTGTCTCTTGCTCAATGTTCAATTAAATACAAGAGAGGAAGATTCATGTGATTTTGATGAAGAGACAACTGATTCATCTTCATTTGAACAATTTCTAAGCGTTCACAACAGGAAGGAGAAGAAGAAGAAGAACAAGAAGAAATTGAAGAAAACATGATTGTTGAAGTTGAATATGAAGAGTATGAGTCAGATTAAAGTAATAAAAAAAAGTTGAACGACAGTTAAACTCAGTAACCCATATCAATAATCTTCATACTATTAATAATTATTGTTCCTGAAAATAACGTCATAAAGGTTCGTGGAATCGGCCTACGGGGATACCACGTTAAAAAAATGCGCCGAGTACACTACCTCACAGGTGGTGTGGAAATGTGTGCATATTATATAGAACTTGATTCTTACAAGCGCAATATCTGGGAAATAGTGGGTCTTAGAGAAAAAATCATGGGAACCATTTTTATAGAGAATTTTAAGATCTACAACTTTGCTCCGAGGTACTTTTTCGATAAAACTTACCGTTTTCGGGAAAAATCCAAAAACCTAAAATTTTGACCTTTGACCCCGAATAAGTCCCTAAGCTCACATGGGACTGATGGGGACTTTTGAGACTTTATTCCTTGTGGTAAACCTAAGGTCTCTACAAAAATTTGGCTTTGTCGGAATTTTCTTTATTTGATCACTATTTTTATGTCTAAAATGACCGACTATACCTCAGACATTGTATACCATTGTATACAATGCCTCAGAGTAAGAAGTAAGCATCAAATAACTGAGCAGTAACAGAACGATGTTGCCGAACTGACAGAATTGTCTATAGCTGAATTTAGCTCTTATTACCATAGTAGGGGAGGCGTAGATCAATTATCCCAATACGGAATAAAGATACGGAACAAGCTCGCAACGCCGAATGTTGTTCGCGTTCATAAGCATTTTCTACTTGGCTGTGTCAACACAATGCGTTTAAGGCATCTCTAGGTTTACTTTCTTCCCTGAGATTCATACCATTTCACTAAATTACCATAATCTATTAACCCTCACGTCAATATGTTTACTTCCATCTTCATCGATCTATTGCAGTTTGCTCTTTTGTGGATAACGTATCAAGCAGAAGACGACGCCTGTCTTTACTTATGTAAAGATGCCTAGGGGGGCAAGTTATAAATAAAACAGCTTCAAGGCGAAGGAGACAAAACAACGCAATGCAATAGAATATGCCACCCGACATAACAGAGGCGTAACACGGATAAAATCAAATGGGTGGCAGAAATCTTTATTGGCCCTGAATTGATTGGTCTCCGTATCCAATGAATTTCGATTGAATGGGGACAAGAGCGATTCTAAAGACTTTTAATTGAGTCTAGACCACAGTTATGGGGACATTGCAGAAAAACAATACAATTACCATTGGCACCTGAGTGTTAGTTCAAACAGCTATTCAAGAGAAGAACTGTGTATGCCTTATTTGAAATGGTAATATGATAATATGAACTACAAGGGTTTCTGTAATTCGACGTGATCCTTCGAAGGAGATATACTACTGGTATTTCAAAAAATCGCCATATCTTCTTGACCATAGGTTTTCGGAGCATGCTTCACTCGACGCATTTCACTTCGAATGACGTCTTGTATATCCCTTTCCAAGGACGACGAATTACCTAACACACTGTATAGTTATAGTTATAAAAGGGGTTACAGTTCACTGCGACCTCAAGGTCTATTGTGCCCCCTTACAGAGCTGTTCTCACCACAACATGGCAGCCGTTATTTAGTTGTTATGGTAATGATCAACTATGTACATTTATCAAATTCATACCGACTTCTCGGCCTATAGTCCGGTCTATTTAGACATTGGAAGTTACATAAAGTCCCAACAAGCTGAATTTCTGTGAAGTTGTTCAAAACATAATTATAAACAATGTCTAAAAGTTCCCCATCATTCCCCTGTAAGGAAAAAATTCAATTCAAGGTCAAAGGTCAAGAAAATGAGTTTTTCGCGATTTTCAGCAAAACGGTGAGTTTTATCATAAAAGTACCTCAGACAAAAATTGAAGATCATAAAATTATCTATAAAAAATGTATCAATGTATCTTACGAGCCACCGTTTCTGAGATATAACGATTCAAAAAGTTGTAAAAGTCGTTATCGTCATAATATGCACACGTTTCCATGCCACCTATGAGGTAGTGTACTTAGCGCGTAGTTATAACTTTTTGAATCGTTATATCTCAGAAACGGTGGCTCGAAAGAAAAAAGGATTGATACATTTTTTATAGATAATATTATGATTTACAATTTTTGTCTGAAGTACATTCATGATAAACTTACCGTTTTGCTGAAAATCGCGAAAAACTCAGTTTTTTGACCTTTGACCTTGAATTAAATTTTTTCCTTACAGGGGAATGATGGGGAACTTCTAGAATTGTTTATAATTATATTTTGAACAATTTCACTGAAATTCAGCTTGTTGGGACTTTATGTAACTTCACTCTCATTTTTTGGTCTACTACTAGTCCGGGAAGTGCTACTTTCTCAGAGGACAAATCCGGGAAGTGCCTGATTCCCGGACGGTCACCGAAAATTTCTGTTTTGATGATAAAATTCAATACTTTCCAACAACTCCAAGGCTGCAACCTAACCAAAAGTAAACTAACTTTTTTCAAGAAATATGCTCATGTAATGGAAAGCTCATGAGAAGTGGAATCATGTCATGCTTTTGGTTTTGTTATTATATTTTTATTAGAACAATGGGCAAATAAAGCCCTCCTTCATCCTATAAAGCTCATGAGAAGTGGAATCATGTCATGCTTTTGGTTTTGTTATTATATTTTTATTAGAACAATGGGCAAATAAAGCCCTCCTTCATCCTATAAAGCTCATGAGAAGTGGAATCATGTCATGCTTTTGGTTTTGTTATTATATTTTTATTAGAACAATGGGCAAATAAAGCCCTCCTTCATCCTATAAAGCTCATGAGAAGTGGAATCATGTCATGCTTTTGGTTTTGTTATTATGTTTTTTTATTTGAACAATGGGCAAATATGCCCTCCTTCATCCTATAAGAAGTAAAAGGGCAATCGTTATGAGCATAATAAGATCTGTTCTGAAATTTAATGTGTCCGGTGAAAGAACATCAGCGATTAAAGTATTAAAGGTAAGTGGGTACCTAAGATGTAGATTGGAAAAACACTGAAAAATGAGTTTCATGGCGAGATCACAATCTGAAAAAATATGTTTTACAACAGAAAAATAAAAACACCAAGGTCAAATCAAGAAACAAAGAAGAATAGAAGCCATAAAAAAATCGGAGAGGACTAGCACGTGTTTAAGAAGTCCAGAACAGAGACATTGTTAGGAGAACCTTGTCGAAATAATGTCGGAAGACAGATGGATCCAAAATGCAAAATGCAGAAACATTACATACCCAGATCTATAGGCAAATAACCAAAGAAGAAGATGAGAAAGAAAAAGTCAAGAATCACACCCTGGTTTTATGAAAAGAGAACAAAGATGAATGAATACCTATATAAATCATGTTTTTTGCTAAATATATGATAGTTCCTAGAATTCAGCCAAAATAAATATTGAAGCATTCTGACGTTGTCGAAAGAGTATCAACAATAATCACACGTAACCTCACTTTCTGAGACAGATGCATTAATAGTATAATTATAGTGCAAGTGTTTTAAGGGGCCTTTGAAGCACGCAAAGAGTTTGAGGGCATGACGCAAAGTGTTTTCAAAGTTGCGAATGCTTTCTAAGGCACATAAAACACGTGTATTATACGCGTATTTTCATTATACGAGAACCTAAACCATAACAATGTTGGAATTGAGAATTAGATCAGGATATTCTTAGTCATATTTCAATACATCTAATAAGGTTTGTTTCGCCTAGATCAAAGAGACATATTGCTTGAATTTTTTGTATAATAGTTGAAACCTGAAAATGGCTTTAGTATTAGATCGAATCCTTTACCTTTTAATAACCAAACTTATTACATATTTTAAGGGGTGTTCATAGGATTGTGAGCTTTTCAAAGCAAATAATTCGATTGTTAAGATTCAGCAGAATAACAATAAACGAACTTTGCACCCTGATAGTAAGCTAAAAAGTGCCATGGTGCATATTATAGCTACATTGTGCTACATCTTTGCATCATTTTGAGACAAGGAACATAACCTACCATAACAAACAGCCATCCTCGTATTTCCAAGCAAAAGGTCACTGCAGCAATATTAAGAAAAACTTAAACTATCAATGTTCACAGACTTATTTTAATCGAATTAAGACTAAACACAAAAAATTGAGACTTTTGAATTTGGCAATGTTCGGCAGTGTTTGGAAAATTCCTCGATCCTCTGTACAGTCCTCAACGTCTTTTAACCAATTTTTGAGAATTGATCACAATTTCCCGGTTCCACGTGTAGTGATAAATGCACTTCATGCTACACACGTCGGCTCCACGACGATTCATGGATACATTCGAGCATCGAGGAGTTATTTTCACGTGTTTTATGTTTTCTCGATGGAGATCAGGGAAATGCGGAAAACGGATCACAGTTTTCAGCACGCACTTTTCCGCTAGACTTGCAATCTGCTACGTTCAGCTGACGAATAGGACGACTGCGAATAGACGTGATGTTCGCGACAGAAGCTTGCGTTGTTTTGAGAGATTGGAGTGATTGGACAGCCTTCGCTGGAGCGCTTTGTCCCTTCCACTCTCGCCAAGGCGATCGAGGCTATCAATTCTGGCGCTTGATAAGAAAAGAGTGGTTAGGAGACTGAATTATTCATAGAACCTGCTGAGACTTCGGACGACGGAAGGGAAATTTTCCGCTTCTAAGTCTAACCTCGTTTCGGCGAATTTTTGACAAACAAGAGGCCGTTACTCCTGTTTTCGATTTGCGAAATTTTGCGTGTGATGAATGGCTGACGACAAGGTCGTTCCAATTATACGATCGATAGTGGATTAATAGCTCACGCAAAATACTCGATTTATGATTGTCAATAGTGAGGAGTAAAGGTTGCGAGATACTTGTAAGCTCATTTATAAGTTTCGATCAAATAATGATTTTCACTCCATTATCCACAGAAGGATTATGGTTTTCAAGCGAACTTATCTATGTATGTGATTCTGTGATATGAATTCTCGAAGAAGATTTACACCTATTTCGTCCATCGAGTCCGTCCAATATGCCTACTAACAATTGTACTTTTCAGGATTTAATGACGAGTAGTCTCAACTAGTAACAAAAAAACGGTTGCATTCCCAAACACCAAGTGCAAAAAGAACTTTGAGAGTAGCTCAGCCAACACCTTGACATAGAGCTACCCGTGGCCAGAACACCACCAAGACTGGCTTGCACTACAATGGCGGGACAAGTCACGAATCGGTTAACAAGATGATAGTCTACGAGAAAGGGTCTGGAGAGACCCAGGTAGACTAGGGAGATATATAATGTATGTTCGCCATACCCATAGCATACGTCGAATGAACAAAGACTGGTGCCATCTTTTTTATGTTCGGTTGCCACGAAAGGAGGTATCCTGTTATGTTCATAGAACATCGCAAAAACCGAGGGAAAGAAGGTAGGAAGAGACTGTCAAAGGAGGAACGATTGAAAATATCTCAGAAGAGCATCGCCCATGAAAATATCCAGAATTCAACAGCTTCAGAATATGTTTAGGTGCCGCACCCCAAATATGGGAACAGTAATCCAAGACAGGTCGGATATGTGCCTTATAGATCATAAGCAGCTGACCGGAAGTGAAATAGCTCCTGGCACGAAACAGAAAACCAAATTTTGGATGCACTTTTAGCGATTGATCTCACGTGATTTTCCCAAGAAAAGTTATTGCTGATAGTAATACCAAGCATCGAGATGGATGACTTCAGAAGTATGGTCACTCCTGACAAGCTTATGTTGGCATATTAAGATCGAGCCTTCTAGAGAAAAGACATGCTTGGTTTTGTTAGCATTGAAATCTAGTAAATTATTGGATCCCCGTTCGAGAATTGTTGCCAAGTCCATATTTATGTTGTTAACATTTCTTCCCCGTTCGTTTCTGATTTGGGGGGCTGGTATTGGAGCCCTGGAACAGAAGGCGTTATCGAGGGTACTATCATCCGCGAAGCTGTGTACTGGACATGAAGATTCTCAGAACAAATCATTAATGTGAAAGTAGAAATAGTGTCATTGAACCAATCATTGTTCCTCTGTGCAACGAATGTGGGGATAATTTTATTTATCAGGATCATAACGCCTTTCCACACGCACACTAGTGGTTCAGATCATTTCTTCAAGAGAACAATATCCAGAGAATGAACTGTTCAGCAAATTAACCATGAATACAATTAGCAAGTGTGGCATTACTTAGGGAGAGCATTATTCAATCGCAAAACCCATCTTCGACTTTTCAGGAATTGAGTTTCACCCTTCTGGAAGAATAGAACGATATGCCTGAAAATGTCATTATTGGGTACGTTCAGCAACACTCAACTGTTGGTATAAAGCAAAAAGCAGTTGAGTGGAGTTGAGTTTCAGCGGATGAAAATTTTCTGAAGGCTTCGCAGAGTGATTTACAAACCTGACAAAAAATAAGGTTATACAGTGTGTTCGGTCATGACTTAGCGATAATTCAAGGGCATCATATATACCTAATATTATCGACAAAAACACCCACATTGGGAAGTTTACCCTCTTAGTTTTGGAGTATCCCCCATTTTAAATTTACTTTTTTATTTTCGTTGGCTCTTCCAAATAATATCGATTTCTTTGGACATGGTCCTACAGATGTGAAAAAAAAATTTGTTTGAAGATGATACTACAAACTTTCATTAAAGTAGAACAATATAAAAACATTCAACTTGAAAATGCCATAAAAAATTCTTGAAAAAAAAAATTTATTGAAAAAAATTACTGATTCTCTTAGTAAATCCGCAATAGTACAAGAACTAGCACATTGAAGTATAATTTTCTTCCAATGATTCAACACGCAAGGATATTATCTACAAAACAAAATTCACATCATTTCTGTAAGTTACTTTTTGTTGCTACAGGTCATCATAAGGGCCATTGCCTGTCTACAAAGCAGAGGCGGCCATTTTGAACAATTTTTATGATTAATTTGTTTGTTTGATCATTAAAAATTATCGAAAGTACATTAGTTCTATTTTATTTTATCAATTTTCATAAGGGTCATGTTCGAACAGCAATTACTTTCCAATTATGTAAGTTACAGAAATTATGTTGGTATCGTTTTGTAGCTAATATAATGCGTGTTAGCTCATTGAGAAAAAATTATACTTCAATGTGCTAGTTCTCGTAGTACTATTATTGCGGATTCACTAAGAAAATCAGTCCATTTTTTACCAAATTTTTTTAAGAGAATATTTTTATGACATTTCTAAGTTGAATGTTTTCATATTGTTCCACTTTAATAAAAGGTGGTAGTATCATCTTTTAAGAAACATGTTTTTCACATCTGTAGGACCTTTATGTCCAAAAAATCTATATTATTTGGAAGGGTCAACTAAAATAAAAAAGTAAATTTAAAATGGGGGCCACTCAAAACTTAGGGGTAATCTCCCCAATGTGGGTGTTTTTGTCGATAAAATTAGGTATATTGGTGCCCTCAAATTATCGCTAAGTCATGACCAAACACACTGTATATCATGATATGTCAGATTTGTAAATCACTCAGCGAAGCGTTCAGAATATTTTCATCTGCTGAAACTCAACTCTACTCACTGATTTGATTTTTCTTTTACCAAGAGTTGAACCTTGGAACGATTGGACGTATTGGGCAGTCGATTGAAAGAAAAGATGGTAACACGTATTATTGAATTTGGATTCAGTTGTGGAATAGCTATCTATTAATAAATGACAAATAATCGATAAATTTGATTTCTTCCCATTTTTCCTACTTCGTCTCATCCTGCATAAAGAAAAGAGTAACAAACGAAGATTTTCTATCAAATGAGTTAGAGTTGAAACAGAGAGAAAATATTTATCTCCTTTCTATTTATTTCTTTAGAAACCTAGGATGGCTAAGACTTTTGACGATGTGTGTCACTGGCGCCAGGGGGGGCCTTTGGGCTGGAGCCCCCCCCCCCCCAAGATTAATTTCTTCGTTATTTCTTTCTTCTTTATTTTTTTGCAACTTTCGTTATTTGTTGATCACCAAAATTGTTCAGTTCAGCCCCTCCAAAACAAATCCTGGCTGCGCCACTGATGTGTGTATTACATAGCAATCATTAACAAAATATAAATTCTCTGAGTAGTTGTGGATTGAATAAGCTGGGTAGAGTTATGTAGACTGTTCAACTTCTCAGCTAAGATTTTCACAAAAATTGAATTCCGTTATTGAAAAGAGATCAAAATTATTCGAAGAACGTTATTGATATTCCAGAGTATTTCAGGACTTATTCAAATAACAATTCGTATGAACGAATTGGCTGGATACTAGATAACGAAGAATTTTATGGTCATATTCAGTAATATTGACCATTGCTCAAATTTAAATTATGTTTTGCTATATTATTACATTTATGCAATCGCTTCATGTGCTAGGACCTCGAACTATGTTTCGCAAGATGTTTTCTAGATATAAATAATTCAGCTACTGCTACAACACATGTCTGCAAATTCAAAAATTAAACAATCTGCAAAAGAAGTTATCCACATTGAAGTGAATTTCATCGTCAAAAGTCTTGGTTCCATCAAGTTTCTTCTATTTCAACTATCAAGTAATAAATTCTAAGATTTTATTTCGAATTTATTTATGGATGAAGCCTTTGCTTCATCAGAACAGAACAGAATAGGAAAATATATGAAAATCTGAATTTATCCATTATACAGGGTGTTTCATTGGGAAAGGGAAATACTTCACAGGTGCATAGGTGGCACCAAGACGGTTCTAGAGATACCCTATTTATGGGTCTCACTGTCTTCGTAGCCGAGATACAGGGTGTTTATGAATTTTGTCCGTTTCTTCTGAGGCCGTACCAGACGAACCACCCGGTATATTTTCTTCATATTTGGCAAATATGTTCCTTATAAGAGCTCAAACATATCATGCAATAACCGCCTCGAAAATCCAGGTCCGGGTTAACAAAAAACTATGAATCGTTTGAATACTCGAAACAACACCCTGTACATCGGAATTTTGAAAATCTGTTTTAATATTCGATAGTACCACTAAAACTAAACTGAGACGTATACTTCAAATTTTCGCGCAGAAAGTTTTACTGCACAAATTTTCAGGTAAATGTGAAGTTATCAGGAACTGGATACCGAAAGTGGTTCTAAGTGACTTTAACAATGAATTATCAACAATATTGCATCCATAATTATTATTAAACATTACTTTGTAATTCATTTCAACATTGGTTTTCCTTTTTATAGCCGTATACTTGAAAATCCAGGTCCGGGTTAACAAAAATTATGAATCGTTTGAATCCTCGAACAACAACCCTGTACATCGGAATTTTGAAAATCTGTTTAAAATTCGAAAAAAACCACTAAAAACTGAACTGAGACGTACACTTCAAATTTTCGCGCAG
This sequence comes from Propylea japonica, assembly GCA_013421045.1. Taxonomy (NCBI): domain Eukaryota; kingdom Metazoa; phylum Arthropoda; class Insecta; order Coleoptera; family Coccinellidae; genus Propylea; species Propylea japonica. The sequence goes on from CM024239.1 coordinate 50,221,278, forward strand.
ATAGTTTCAATGCACAAATTTTCAACGTAGAAGTGAAGTTTTTAAGAACTAAGATAGGTACCTGCAAGTGGTTAGAAGTGACTTTTAACAATGAATTATCAACAATATTGAATCCATAATTATTTTATCATTACTTTGTGATTCATTTCCACATTAGTTTTCATTCATTGAGAAGTGAGTTGCATTATAACGTATAATAATTATGGATTTCAATATTGTGATAATTCATTGTTAAAAGTCACTTCAAACCACTTTCAGGTATCCAATTTCTTAAAAACTTCACTTTCACGTTGAAAATTGTGCAGTGAAACTATCTGCGCGAAAATTTGAAGTGTACGTCTCAGTTCATTTTTAAGTGGTTTTCTTAATTTTAAAACAGATTTTGAAAATTCCGATGTACAGGGTATCCCATTTTGGGCACTTTTACGGGATATCTCCGTTATTTTTAACGTTAGCGGGATGCGGTTTTCGCGACAGTGTGCTTCTTTTTTGTGAACTAAAGATGGCGCAATCAGTTTTGCATAGCTCTCTTAGTTTTGCTCTACAGGGCGGAAATGAAAGTATCACTTTTTAATCACCTCCCGTATCTCAGTTGTGCTTAAACTTGGAGAAATGGTTGAAACGCATTCCTATAGATTTTTTCCGTAGAATCCAGTGGCGTAGTCAGTTTTTCAATTAAACTTTCCGTTTTGAGTTATTGAGCAACATACGTTTTTTAAATTGGACACCCTGTATATTATTTTTTATTCTTATCAAGCACAATCTCAGCTTTTCAAAAACATATTATTTTATGCATTTATCTTCAAAACCAAGCTCAGAATTCAAGATTTTGTAATTAAATTGTCAATAACCAAGTAGTAGGCTATGACTGTTTATTAAAAACAAAAAATAAATGTCAAGATTTTGTCAGAAATCGAAAATAATGTTAACATAATATCTAGATTACAAACAAGTGTCATATTTCTCGTAATTTTCGTAAGCAGCCGTAATGAGAAAAACTTAAAACTGAATCATTAATATGATATAATAAATAATAAAAACTGAGAGAACTGTAAACTTTTAAACCAACCGACAAAGCTTTGACATTTTTTTGTTTTTAATAAACAGTCATAGAGCCTACTACTTAGTTATTCACAATTGATTTACAAAATCTTGAATTCTGAGCTTGGTTTTGAAAATAAATGCATAAAATAATAGTTTTTGAAAAGCTGAGATTGTGCTTAATAAGAATTAAAAATAATATACAGGGTGTCCAATTTAAAACATATGTTTGCCTAATAACTCAAAAACCGAAAGTTAAATTGAAAAACTGACTACGCCACTGGATTCTACGGAAAAAAATCTATAGGAATGCGTTTCAACCATTTCTCCAAGTTTAAGCACAACTGAGATACGGGAGGTGATTAAAAAGTGATACTTTTCATTTCAGCCCTGTATAGCAAAAACTAAGAGAGCTATGCAAAAACTGATTGCGCCATCTTTAGTTTCACAAAAAAGTAGCACACTGTCGCGAAAACCGCATCCCGCTAACGTTAAAAATAACGGAGATATCTCCGTAAAAGTGCCCAAAATGGGATACCCTGTACAGGGTGGCTTCGAGGATTCAAACGATTCATAATTTTCGTTAACCCGAACCTGGATTTTCAAGTATACAGCTATAAAAAAGAAAACCAATGTAAAAATTAATTACAGAGTAATGTTGAAATAATTATGGATTCAATATTGTTGATAATTCATTGTTAAAGTCACTTCAAACCACTTTCGGGTATCCAAGTTCCTAAAAACTTCACTTTTACCTTGAATATTCGTACAGTAAAACTTTCTGCGCGAAAATTTGAAGTATACGTCTCAGTTTAGTTTTTAGTGGTGTTTTGAATAATAAAACAGATTTTCAAAATTCCGATGTACAGGGTGTTGTTTCGAGTATTCGAACGATTCATAATTTTTTGTTAACCCGGACCTGGATTTTCGAGGCGGTTATTGCATGATATGTTTGGGCTCTCAATTAGGAACATATTGCCAAATATGAAGAAAATATACCTGGTGGTTCGTCTGGTACGGGCCTCAGGAAGAAACGGGCAAAATTCATAAAACACCCTGTATCTCGGCTACGAAGACAGTGAGACCAATAAATGGTGTATCTCTAGAACCGTCTTGGTGCCACCTATGCACCTGTGAAGTATTTCCCTTTCCCAATGAAACACCCTGTATGTCTGATTAGTTATAGTGATTTCCCAACTGAATCCGAATTAGATATCCCTTATTACCACCTCTTCTTTAATAGCTTTAACTGCCAATACGCCTGAGCATCCTACAAATCAAGCTATTAATTAAAATTTCAGGCATATCGTTCCATTCTTCCTGTGGGCACCTCAAATCCTGAAAAAATGAAGGTAGGTTTTGGTAATTAGATATTACTTTCCATAAGTTATCCCAATCGTGCTCAATTGAATTTATGTCTGGTGAGTTTGCTGGCTAGTTTATTTTGTATATTGTTCTCCTGAAGAATGTTTTGAGCCGTTCGTGGGCGGTGTGGTATGGCGTTATAATCCTGAGAAATGAAATTATACCCGAATTCGTTGCACAGAGGAACAATGATTGGTTCAATGATATTTTTTTTAGGTAGATGACACCAATCATTATTCGTTCAACGATGATGCGGCTGCCTAACATCAAACCCCCTGGAACATTGATCCGCCATGAAAGGGCACAACTGTTCGAACGAATTTGAGTCGATCATGTCTACATGGGACCAAACCCTATCTCTTCGACTATCACTTTGCAAACCGAATCGTGACTCGTGAAGTGAAAGTAAGTTGCGAGAATGTGGGAAAAGCCTGTGTGGTGGTGTTCTTCCCATTCAACAAGTTGAGAGTTGATAGGGGTGTATAAGACTTTTGACAATGTGTGTAATTTATGTGTATTCAAAAGCACGAAGAAAAATAATGATCTACATGGTTGGGGGGGAAAAGGAATCAATTATTTTGTCGACACAAGGCTTTACTGACCTATATCTCTGTTTGTATTTGTCGCATCTGGTCAAACTTTTTTCTTTGAAAAGAAGAAGTTGTTCTTGCAAAACATATTGTGTCATTGTTGTGACTGAACGATTTAGTTGTGTGTTAGAGCGTCAAAGATGGAGGTAAACAAAGAAAAATTAGGTACTTTTTACAATTTTGCTTTGATTAAGGGGAGAATGCAAGTCAGTTGGCTGCAAATGTTAATAATGTGTATGGCCCTAATCCTGTTAACAGCCAATCAAGCGCAGTTTTGATGTGAAAGATGCACCACGCTCTGCGAGGCCTGTCGTCAAACATGTTGATAGAATGTCGTAAATGGGAGCTGCTGTAGCATCGCTCAGGAGCTAAATATGGACATAAAACAGTTCTAAACCATTTGCATAAGACCGGCTTCAAAAAGAAGCTTGATGTTTGGGTGCCGCACGAGTTGTCGGAAAAAAATCTGATGGGTCGTGTCTCCATCTACAATTCCTTGGCCAAACGGAACAAAATAGATCCATTTCTGAAGAAGCTGGTTAATGGTCACGAGAAATGAGTCGTCACATATGACAATGTAAAGCGAGAATGTTCATGGTCGAAGGCCCGTGAAGCAGCTCAAAGGGTGGCCCGTAAAGTTTTGCTGTGTATTTGGTGGGATTGGAAATGGGTCATCTACTTTGATCTACTGACCAATGGCCAGACGCTTAATTCGGATCTTTACTGCCAGCAATTCTACTTATTGAAAGCAATTGATCAAAAGAGACCAGAATTAGCAAATAGAGAGGTATCGTATTCCATCAGGACAACTCCAGGCCTCGCACGTCAAAAGCTTCGGGACCTTGGTTGGGAGGTTCTTATGCATCCGGCTGATAGTCCAGATCTGGCACCCTGCGATTATCATTAATTTTGTCCATGTCTTACGCTCTTGGTAGTGTAAAATTGTCCTCAAAAAAAGATTGTGAAAATGGTTATCTCATTTTTATGCTTATAGAGACAAGACTTTTTGGAACTATGCATAATAGGGGCGTTCGGCATTGACCTCCGCGAGCGGACGGATTTTTTAGTCACGTGACCACAGATCGTACAGTAAATCTGAAATATCTGGGAATAAAACGAACGGTACAGAGCATCTGCCACAGAACATACTGCTCTGTTCTACTTTTATAGATTTTGAGATTTCAAAGATCACTATTTTGGGAAATATGCTCATCTTTTAACGATACTTTCACCCTTTAGTAGCTCTCCATAAAATCTCAATTAAATAATTAGGTGCAAAGGCACTGAATGCAAAAGAAACGAGTAATGCAATATCCCCTTCTGGTCGTTGTTGGCGATAGTTGTACCGAAAGATCCTGATCAATTAATTGATAATTACACGAAAAAGAAACGGGAAAGCAATATCTCCTAATGCCCATTTATAAATACGATAGCTATATTGAAAAATTTTAATGATTTAATTGAGTTTTTAATGAATAAATGAAAACAGAAGAATAAAACTGTTAGAATTTTTCAATCTATCGGATGTCGGATTAGGAAACTCAACATAAAACAAAAAAATATAAAAAAACATAAAAATCTATGGATAAAATCGCTTTGCTCCGTCGAAATAGACCGAGCGAAAAGATCGACGTCCGATTGCTCAGATTTTTATGACGAACGGTACAGATGTGTATTCCCCTCAATCCGGATGTAATAAACGAACGGTTTAGATCGATCCCACACGTCCGATGTCGATGCCGAACGCCCCTAATAAAATTACCTTCTAAATGGCAACAAGTGACTGAAAAAATGGGTGCATATTGAGCATTATCGAACTATGTTGAATAGAGTCCAAAATTAAAGTAAAAATAATGCATTTTTTCCCCAACCTAATATTTTTCTTAAAATTTTATTCCTTCGAATAGGCCGCATCTTTTCAGTTGACGTATTATGTCGATAAGCATTTGCAGTCCCCATTCATTCATATCAATTCGAATGCCGATAGGTTACAGGATATTGAAAAACCGTTTTTTCCGAAAGATAATTTTTTAGTTCTAGATACTGTTACCAAGTGCAGCACTAATTAATTGATTGTAATGTTTATCCTGAGCAATGCAATAATACTGTACTGGGAAATGATAACGCACTATGTACATGTCCTTTTGATATCGTTTGTTCCTCTGACGACTACTGACTTTCTAACCCATGCAATCAACACATACGAACAAATAAGGACACAGTATCAGCGAAATTTTTTACCGATAATTTTTCAAAACAATCCGTCATTGGAATGCGTTGTATGAGACAGAAAAATGTATATTAAATTAACAGGCATCAGAAAGATAAAATGTTGCTTTAAATTTATACTTTAAATTCAGATCATGTCCTTCAGTTTGAAATTAATTAAGTATCTCATTCAAAACTTTAAGTTCGGAATTAAAAGTATTTTCTAATTTAGGAAAGAATTTTGGCTTCAAATATTTAGTGAATTCTAGTTCATAATAGTCTGCGATTCGAAAATTATGAGCCAAAATATAGTTTGTTGGAACCACTGAAATAAAGGGATTTCCAATAAGAATTTTGTATAGCCTGCTATTTCGGTAGATGTCACGTTTAAACCTGTGATTTTTTGACATTTGACAAGTAGAAACTACGCCATTAATAATATCAAAATGGTGAAAAATTGGCAGAGACGGTTCGTAAAACTCAAACATTTTTGGGTCGTCGTGAAGCACCTTGTCGGAACGCAATAAGAAATTGGTGGAAAATTGCGAGCTGTTGGACAATTTAGGGATGTGAAGAATAAAACCCGTGCACGTCGCTCAAGAAGAGCCAAGAATATTGCTGCCGTAGCCGAAAGTGTTGAAGAAAACCCAGGTTTGTCCATTCCTCGTCGTTCTTTGGAATTAGGCATTCCACAAACGTCATTACACCGTATTTTGCATACTTAAAGATTTGAGTCTTAAGGCTTATAAAGTTCAGTTAACACAAGAACTCAAGCTGACCGATCATCAACAACGTCGTGTCTTTGCTGATTGGGTTGTTGAAATGCATGAAATTTTTTTTTTTAGCGTTTTATTGAAGTTTACAATCTACTTCTATTGAAGTATTGAGCAAACATGATGAATGTGATTGACATGTAGAAGAAAATGATCCGGAATTCCATCGAAAAATCATCTTGAGTGATGAGGTCCCTTTCCACCTTGGTGGCTTCGCCAACAAGCAAAATTGTCGCATCTGGGGATCTCTATCTCTATCCTCAACGTGTGACTGTTTGGTGCGTTTATGGTCCGGCGGAGTCATTGGACCTTACTTTTTCGAAAATGAATCTGAAGCAACAGGTACGGTGAATGGATTGCGCTATCGAGAGATGATTAATGATTTTTCATTGCCGAAATTGGATAGTATTGATCTGCACAATGTCTACTTCAATAAGACGCCGCTACGTGTCACACAAGCAACGAAACCATTGATCTTTTGCGGGAAAAGTTTCCGGACCTTGTTATCTCTCGAAGAGGTGATCACAATTGGCCACCGAGATCTTGTGATTTAACACCTTGCGACTTCCTCCTTTTGGGCCAAGTGAAAGAGAAGGTCTACGCCAATAGCCCAGCATCGATTCAATACTACAAGATGGAATTCGTGAGGCCTTTCATTGAAAGGATATGGTCCTGTGAGCTTGGTCGTGGTGGTTATTAGCTTGATGTCACTTTACACTATTAACGGCATAGCTTCTTCTTCATAATGAAATAAACATCCAATCATTTATATTGAAAAATGACATTTTTCTTTGAATTTCAAAATAAAAAAAATTCAAATTATTGGAAAACCCTTCAGTTCCTGGAACAATGCTCATGTCTTAATAGATTTATGTTGTAGTTATCATACAGACAGATGCCGTGTTAAGTCGGAGACAACAATGTTGTCTCTGGTTAAGTATCGAGCTAGCAGTTGGGGAATAAAACCCGAACTTGCCATGCTTGTGACTGGTCGGTAAATATGTAAGTCTCACCGCGGGTTTCACAAACGCTTGATTGGCAATCAAATCGTTGATTTTCAATTGAGTCGATGGTTCACGTCAAAAATGAACTGAAAATTGCACAGAAATGATGACATTTCAATAATCAAGCTGATTGGAGTTTTGTGAAACCCGGCTTGAGAGTAAGAATAGCTATTATTACAACTAGGGAAATATGAATACTATATTTCCCGAGGTTGTCCTAGTTACATCCCGAGGGCGAAGCCCGAGGGATGTATGAGGCAACCGTGGGAAATGTATTCATATTTCCCGTGTTGTAATCAATAGTTTTTTTCTGATCGATACAATATCGTTCTTGAAATGGAAAAATTAATATTATATTGTAAATTTTTGATTCAATTGGATTTTTAACGTTGCTATGGGCTGTGTTTGTGAGAATCATGGTTGACTGGTTTTATTTTGACGTCTTGTCAGAAATAAAATCATTGAAATAATGTCGAACTACGTCGAAACTCAAGCGGCGAGAGCCCGTGAATTTTTAATTCCGGCCAAATCTAAAGCTGCTCATAGTAAAGAGTATGAAGGCTTTCGAGAGTGGAAAAGAAAAAGTTTGTTGGACGGTGTCAGCGAAAATATTTTGCTAGCATATTTTGAAGATTTGGTATGTTGCTCTGATTCTTGTTCTTTTCAATGTATGATTAATTCATTCGATCTCCTGTTGCAGGAATATTCACCAAACACGTTATGGCCAAAATTATCTAAGTTTGCTGCATTTGAAGGAAGAAACGAATGTCAAATTATTCGAAGAAGTGGAAGTATTTGTTAAGAACAAAAATAAAGGATCCGTTCCCAAAACATCAGCAGTGTTGTCCCGGGAGCAGATCAAGAATTTTTGATAGAAGCACCAAATGACTTTTTTCTGATGTATAAGGTTGCATAATATACTATTTTGAGTAAAATATGACCTGACGTTTCATATTTCCCTTGGGACAATAAGACTTGACGTTTCATATTTCCCTTGGGATATATGAGTGTGTTATGACATATGGTAACTAAGGCGATATTGCTCATTATTGATTCGATCAGAAAAAAATAATATTTCTTACTCTGAGATGTAAGTCGATATCGTGTGACTGTGGTCCATACTGCTCTCGTCAAAAATAATAATGTATGTAGGTATCAAGAATCAACTCGTTCATTAATCAAGCGACTAATGTAATTATTAACGCGCTCTCTCCACTCACGCATTACATCTCGACCATTAATTGCTGTCATTAATAATCTAGATAATTAAATAACTATTAATTTTATTTTCACTTCTTCGGGTTTATTTTTGAGGTTCCACGATATGAGGTGAAGTCAGAATCCTTTGCACACTTGTCCATATTGAGAAAAAAATGAATGAAATATATTCATTTGTTTCATTCATAAATTCATCTATCCTCTTCAAACTTCGAAGCAACACAATTAAATAATTGTGCACCACTCAGTTGATTGAAATATTCAAGTACGTTTTTCAACCAAATCAGTTAGCAAGAGACCGAAGTTCTTTCAAACTAAATATTTCGAAGGCATAACAGGAAACTGCCTTATAACAAATTGAAATAAGGATATGAAGAGACGAAAATAAAAGTCCAATGATGATGACTTTCTAGTATTTGAAATACAATATTATTATTTGCCTCTTATCCTGATAGCGATATCTTTCTCATACGATCTTTCTACACTGTGATAATAGTGTTTTTGTCCCCAATTGATAAAACACACTTTCGACTTTGAAAAAGTATCAAAACAAAATCAGAAATTTAGCTCATGCTTGCGCTCCCTTCTTTCAACGAGGTTATTCGAGTTTATTCGATAACAAGTCAAATAAAGAAAGTCTGAGGATAATCGCTTGATTATCCTCGAATTCGATTTTTTGATCAAATCATTGCCGAATTATTTGGCCCGTTCAGCCTATTAATCCAAATTTGATAAAAATATGCCCACGGAAAAGTACTTAGTTATCTTTAGATAAGTTTTTTGCAATAATTTGGACATACGTGCAAAACGTGAATGATTTTCATTCATGGTTTTACTATTTTTAAACTGCTTCATGTCCGTGTTTTATCAGCATCCAACCCGACGTGTCATAACGAGTTGCCAATATCATTGTCAATATAACCACGAAAGGAAATGGATCAATAATTAAGTTCTTGGTGATCCAAATAACAAATTGCAAGAATATACCCTTGCGTTCAATATACAGGCTATCCCGGAAAGAATGCGACAAACAGATACCATGAATCAAGTACATCCAGGAGGACTCGTAACAGCCAATAAGAGGCTTTAATCGTTTGGGGTCCTCCGTTTGAGATATACAGGGTGATATTCATTTTATGGCTGAAATTTCAAAGTTCAATAACTCTTAAATTATTCGACCGAATGATTAGAAATCTGGAAGTTTTGTCACCCTTTACGATTGCCACCTTTCAATAATTCAGAAATTGAATAAATGAGAACCGGTTTAGAAAAATTTCGGGCTTTTTCTATTTTCAGGAATATTGGAACACCCTGTAGGTAACCACAAAGAATCAATAAATGAGAAAATTTGAAATCTTTACTTGGCACGGCCATACAGAGTGATCCAGAAACAGTCCAATAACTCTTCAAGTGTTCGATCGAATGATTTCAAATTTGGAAGTTATGTCACCTTTTACGATTGCCATGTTTCAATATTCCTGAAATTAAATAAATCAGATCTGGGGCCGATTGCACCAAATACTTTGCAACTTTTCACTTTGCACTTTTCAAATGATTTAAATTGTACCAAACGCATTAATAATTGAAAAATACAATGTGAAAAGTAAAGTGCATAGTAAAAAGTACCCCGCAGAAATTAATTGTTGGGAGAAATGTTGTGCAACATAACTAATTTTCACTTTTGATATTTGTCAGAATGCAAAGTGCGAAGTGAAAAGTTGCAAAGTATTTTGGTGCAATAGGCCCCTGGACTAGAAAAAATTCAGATGTTTTCTATTTCCGTGAAATTTTTTTTATTACATTTTGTTCTAACTCATCAGGTTTCTGAGATCCCCCCACTAGACAACGAATTTAGGACTCAACGATGAAGCCAGAGACATCTATAATCAGAAGCGATAACGATTTGATTAGCGATTCAAATGTGAATAAGCAACTGTAATTGATTAATTATGGTATTTACAACCATATTTTAATGTAATCCGCATTCATATATTATCTAGTTTCAAGCATGATTGATAGATGGAGTTACAATTATTTATAGAGAACTAGATCTTGGTGAAACCAGGGTTCAATTGAAAATGATGAACCACCCAAATAGCAAACTACTAGCATTTTAGTTGTCATCGTCTTCTGGCGGTGAAGCAATATAACACCTTGAGTAGTGATACAAAAAATTCAGAATTCCACCTGTAGGGATTTATGCTAATTGAATACCTCGAACGTCAAAAAATGTACTAGAAATATAAAATCTAATCCAGACCTCTCTCGACACGTTCCACGTGACACATACAGGTATGGAAATTCACATCGGAAAGATACGATATATAATGCATCAGACAGAGAATTCAACAGACATGTTGGGCAAATGAATATTCGAAAGAGTCACGTGCTGTAACTGACTGAATCCAGTCGTCTAATTGGTTAATGTAGTATTGTCTCATTCTTAATGTTGGCAGTGGCATTTAATGTGTCAGGTTGTCCTGATACTCGGTTCAAGTACTTGCGGTTGCCTACCATATTGCCTGAATTAAACCCCTCCCAACGATAAGAGAGAGAGAGACAAGACTACATTATTGCAATCAGACAACTGAATTCAGTCAGTTATAGCACGTGAATATTTCGCCCAACTTGTCCTTTCGAATTATTGCCATTTGATAGCATCAGTGATTACTTTTGAAGGGCCGAAATGTTTTTTAGGCATAGAAAAAACAACAAAAAACAATTCACGAGAACAGAGAAGGCAGATCAAAAGACAGAGCCTCTCAGAGCTTTTCATCTACGATATCTTAACACCCTAAAACGTCTTTTGGAAACAACAGAGTTGCTAACGGGTAATTGACATCTCAAGAAATACCTGATGAGACAAGATATAGCCGAAAACGACGAATGCAGATTCTGTGAAGAAAGGAAGACCTGTAATGTAATATCTCATCGGTTCTCAACAAAAGTGTTAGGGCACGCCAATTGTCAGCGATGAGGACGTTTCAATCCCAAAACAACTGCAGTTGCTGAGGTTTATCAAGATTGGTATTAAAGACCAACTCAAGATATATAGAGCGAAATAGACCATCAGTCGCAGTGCACATGAACTTGAAGAAACTTGAAGAGTGTTCTTTCAAAGACCTCACTTCGACACCTCTATTTGTTACTTAGAATTTTAACTAGTATGATCCATAGCAAAAAATGACAAAATATTGCAAGAATGATTTTTATCAATGTTTTGAAAGAATTACGGTACGCGAAACAAATATTAGTACAAACATGTAATAATATTCAATCATACTGGTGTTTGATTCACCTGATGCGGTTGTAATAGCAATCACCTAATTAAAAATTAACATCGCAATGTCATCTTACCTTCCTTGATCAATTCATCTAGATCTACAAAATTTTCCAGATCTTGTAGCAGCTGCGATGCAATATCAGCTTTAGAATCGCCATTGTTGAGGCCGAAAATGTCATTTTCCAATTTAAAGTCTACATCATGCTCCAAGGTAGAATAGAAGAGAGCCTCTTCTGAAGAAGATGCCCATGTCGAATCCTGAAATAAGACAGGATGTTAATCAGCGCATTTAAAAAAAATCATATAAATATTTCGTTGAGCGTAGATTGTTAGCGCAACGTATTGGTCATGAACTTCATCATTATCTATGTGAAACTCGCTTGTGCTCTCATGTTAGGTATCACCCACAATGATTCAGACAGAGGTCGATGATTGAAAAAAAATTTGGCACCCTTATCGCATTAAGATACCAGACCGAAGAGGCTGGTTGCTCCCTCGAAAGAACCGAAAAGGCCCCAGACTGTTTACAATAGGGATGTTGACTACTTTTTGGAATTTATTTTATTTTATAGATAAACCCTATACAAACACGAAAAATTACTTTTCCTTAAAAATATAGCAGAAATTCCAAATGTCTATTTAAGATGTGGAAATGATATATCTAACACTCTTGTAAGCAAATTGTAAGCAATCATCTGCGGCATCCACCGACATATTGGTTTTCAATTTTGACAGATTGAAGAGTATAATTTGGAACATATTAGACATGAAATTTTCATAAACCTCTGTACGTTTCTGTTGAATTTAAGAAAATAGAATTGAAGAGAAATGCAAACAAGCGCAACAAACCACTCTGACTTAATTTTGTCATACCATAAGCTCACTTCTGAACTCCATGGTACCATCAACACCCAATAGTAATTCAAGCATCCTACCAGTTCTGTAAATTACAATTAAAAGTTAATTTCCATCACAATTGAAGTTCCTACATCATCGTCGACTCGCATAGTCTACACTATTCTGTTCGGTATACCTTATTCCAATGTAATTCAGCATTTTGATGGCACCGCCAGAATGTATATTGAATTTACTGAACTTATAATGAATCTTTCGTTGCATAATCTCCCATTAAAATTGAAGAACTTGTGAGAGCCTATATAGAAAACTCAGCAGAACTATATTACACAAGAATGACTATAAGCTCCTTTTTGTAATATATGAGGATTCTTCACTGTAGGTTCTATTCAATGTAGGGTTGCCAACATAACTGATTCTTTGATATTGTCTTTTCTAAGGTAGGTACCTATTTCATAATACTAGTCACTAGAGGCATCTCTAGAATCAGACACAGCTCATATTTTGAATGTCAATTTAAAGTGATATAGAACTATACACCGAGTAAACATTCATCTGTCCTTCCACCGCCATATGTCGTATGTTTCTGTTGAATTGAAAAAAGACAAGGATTGAAGAGAAATGCAAACAAGCGCAACACCACTCTGACTTAATTTTGTCATACCATAAGTTCACTTCTGAACTTCCATGGTACCATCAACAGCCAATAGTAATCAAGCATCCTACCAGTTCTGTAAATTACAATTAAAAGTTAATTTCCATCACAATTGAAGTTCCTACATCGTCGTCGACTCGCATAGTCTACACTATTCATGTCGGTATACCTTATTCCAATGTAATTCAGCATTTTGATGGCACCGCCAGAATGTTATATTGAATTTACTGAACTTATAATAAATCTTTCGTTGCATAATCTCCCATTAAAATTGAAGAACTTGTGAGAGCTTATATAGTAAACTCAGCAGAACTATATTACACAAGAATGACTATAAGCTCCTTTTTGTAATATATGAGGATTCTTCACTGTAGGTTCTATTCAATGTAGGGTTGCCAACATAACTGATTCTTTGATATTGTCTTTTCTAAGGTACCTATTCCATAATCTAGTCACTAGACGCAGCTCAAGAATCAGACACAGCTCATATTTTGAATGTCATTTAAGGTGATATAGAACTATACACCGAGTAAACATTCATCTGTCCTTCCACCGCCATATGTCGGTATGTTTCTGTTGAATTGAAAAAAGACAAGGATTGAAGAGAAATGCAAACAAGCGCAACAAACCACTCTGACTTAATTTTGTCATACCATAAGTTCACTTCTGAACTTCCTTGGTACCATCAACAGCCAATAGTAACTCAAGCACCCTACCAGTTCTGTAAATTACAATTAAAAGTTAATTTTCATCACAATTGAAATTCCTACATCGTCGTCGACTCGCATAGTCTACACTATTCATGTTCGGTATACCCTCCAATGTGATTCAACATTTTGATGGCACCGCTAGAATGTTATACTGAATTTACTGAACTTACAGAATCTTTTGTCGCATAATCTCTCATTAAAAAACATGGAGAACTAGTGACAGCTTATGTAGAAAACTCATCGGAACTATATGACAAAAGAATGACTATAAGCTCCTTTTTGTCATATATGAGGATTCTTCACTCTAGGTTTTATTCAATGTAAAAAGTTGACAACTCGACTGATTCTCCGATATTGTCTTTTCTAAGGTACCTATTTCATAATACTAGTCACTAGAGGCAGCTCAAGAATCAGACACAGCTCATATTTTGAATGTCAATTTAAGGTGATATAGAACTATACACCGAGTAAAAATTCATCTGTCTTCCACCGCCATATGTCGGTATGTTTCTGTTGAATTGAAAAAAACAAGGATTGAAGAGAAATGCAAACAAGCGCAACAAACCACTCTGACTTAATTTGCCATACCATAAGTTCACTTCTGAACTTCCATGGTACCATCAACAGCCATAGAAATTCAAGCATCCTACCAGTTCTGTAAATTACAATTAAAAGTTAATTTCCATCACATTGAAGTTCCTACATCGTCGTCGACTCGCATAGTCTACACTATTCATGTTCGGTATACCTTCCAATGTAATTCAACATTTTGATGGCACCGCTAGAATGTTATACTGAATTTACTGAACTTATAAGATTTTGTCGCATAATCTCTCTTTAAAAATTGGAGAACTTGTGACAGCTTATGTAGAAAACTCATCGGAACTATATGACAAAAGAATGACTATAAGCTCCTTTTTGTCATATTGAGGATTCTTCACTTAGGATTTATTCAATGTAAAAAGTTGACACTCGACTGATTCTCCGATATTGTCTTTTCTAAGGTACCAATTTCATAATACTAGTCACTAGAGGCAGCTCAAGAATCAGACACAGCTCATATTTTGAATGTCAATTTAAGGTGATATAGAACTATACACCGAGTTAAAAAATTCATCTGTCCTTCCACCGCCATATGTCGGTATGTTTCTGTTGAATTGAAAAGAGACAAGGATTGAAGAGAAATGCAAACAAGCGCAACAAACCACTCTGACTTAATTTGCCATACCATAATTCACTTCTGAACTTCCATGGTACCATCAACAGCCAATAGTAATTCAAGCATCCTACCAGTTCTGTAAATTACAATTAAAAGTTAATTTCCATCACAATTGAAGTTCCTACATCGTCGTCGACTCGCATAGTCTACACTATTCATGTTCGGTATACCTTATTCCAATGTAATTCAGCATTTTGATGGCACCGCCAGAATGTTATATTGAATTTACTGAACTTATAATTAATGTTCTGTCGCTGTCGCATACGCGTAGTTCGCGAAACCATCCCCGGATTATGGGGAATAACTTTGTGCCCTTGTGGACTATGGGCGATATTCCGTGTACGATTCAGAGAATCGAATTACTCAGTTCAAGATGAGTTTTATTCGATTCGGCGACGAGAACTGGTTCGAGCCGCGCGGGAGGACTTCATGAAAAGATAATAATGATATCTGGCTGGGTGCAGCTCTGTAACTCTGTACGAACGTTTCCAACTACTTCGAATCGAAATTATTATTATTGTGGTGAAGTCTGACGGATTCGCGATTTGGTGGACCTTTTGGGGCGGCGAATCGCACCTGTTGGAACTGTGTTCGTCGGTTCATCGGGTTATTCGTTGTAATTTGACTTTTATTTGCAATATAATCAGTGAAAGCAGATGATAATATTTACCGTTTGAAATCAAGCAATATTAAACTCATACTTCGAAGCAAATCTCCTCAACGCTCATATGAAATCTGATAATATCAATCAGAGCATCCATAGATAACTATCTCCGTTCACGAAAGGTTGAGCACATAGTAGGCGTTTCTTTATTTATCTGAGGTTGGCAGTATTTGCTGTCATAACGTAAAATAATTCAATGTTGCCGAATGTACCCGGCCTCGTCCGACGAGCTTGCGAGTTATTAGACAACTCTATGCAATATTGACAACATTACGTATCAATCTGACAAGAAAATAAACATCATAACCTAAAATTTTAATATACACAGTGGAATATGTCAAATTATCATGGCCAACCGACTGCTCAACCTTTCGTGAACGGACTATATTTGGCTTTATCGTTCATCAATATGGCGAATATTTCTGAATGATAGAGGCATTTTACGGCACCCTTATTCACCATACTGTTGAGCCTGGATAGGGCGACATAGCTATCTTCAACCTAAATTTCATTCAAAAATATTTTCTTATTATAACCATCCTTTACTGTCTCTAGAAGAAACTGGCAAGACTGATTTGAAATTTCAATTCTAACAAGGTATCTGTGAATTCAAGATCTTTCCATAATTAACTAACTTTCCGAATCATTGCAGACATCATGGCCCAATGTATTACGATAATAGTATATCATGCAACGAGTGTATAATGATAGCTAGCTTATTATTCGCGTGATATTCACCGAGTGAATAACAGCCATTATATGCGACTAGCATACCATACTTTCTCCACGACTACTGAATATATTCCTTGAAGATTTAACATTTGGCGACCGCGATAAAACCCTTCTATGAAAAGGGTGGAAAAAGTCAGGTTGACACATGAGAAATTTTTGGAGAACTGGTCATTGTATATTTTGTAATAAAAAAGGTTTAATTGATATAATGAAAGTAGATTTGGCCCTCGATTGACAAGGTATCCTCATATTTGTCAGTTGGAGTACTTTAGAATACTGAAGAATGACCAATTTAAAGAATATCATATAAAGTCTAAATCTATGAAGCATTTGACAGCAATGAATTATAATCTTATAATTATTCCCTTGTGTCTAATGGGTATTATTAAGGCCGAGCACAGAGACGTACAATGGATGGATTTTACAATAGTCGTCAATAAAAAAATGTATACGCTCGATACTTCGATATCGCGACTCAGCAGCAGAAAGCATCAAGATAAATTTAACATCCAAGATTTTCAGCAGGCACTCCTAAATTCAGATATAAATTTCCAAGGGGAAAACTCTTTACATTTTTATAAAACCGAGAACGTTCTTTGTCATTCTTCCGTTCTTGAATCTTGTTGTGAGACGGGAAAGTGAAGGGTTGGCCTGCTTTATAACTCTGTTCATTAAAATTGAAGCTTTTCAGATTTTTCAGTCACAAAAATATTCTTATTTTAAAATTTTATATTCCATTTTCAAAACCTCAAAAAAATCCCGGTGTGCAAAATAAATACAGTTTAATTAATTTATTTTGTAGCTGTTATCATTCAGTTATCTTTGGATAGCTCTTTATAATTTTATCAACAAGTGGTGAAACAGGCCCTGGAAATTTTGAACTTTGGGGTATCTATTCAATTTTATAAATCGTTTGAGGCATCGAAAAATCATGGTCCAATGTATACGATAAAATTTTATGCGTTCGATACTTCGATATCGCGACTCGAGCAGCAGAAATCATTAAGATAAATTTAACATCTCTGATTTTCAGCAGACACTCGTAAATTCAGAGATAAATTTCCAAGGGGGAAAACGGTCTCGTCCTTTCTTCTTACTTATTTCAACATTGTCGCGGACCCGACAAAAGAAATGCAATAATCTAATTTACACATTTAAATTTCTTACGCGGAACTCTTTACATTTTTATAAAACCGGAACGTTTTTGTCATTTTCCCGTTCTTGAATCTCGTTGCGAGCCGGGAAAGTGAAGGGTTGGCCTGCTTTTTTATTATTCCATTTTATATTTCGCCTGCTCTTATTCTAGCAGCCTGTCTTTTTTGCACGATTCGGCTATTTCTGCTTTATGTAAATTATCGTCGAATTCGCGAGGTTGAAAATTGAATTAGAATGAGGGAAGATTTTTCTCCAGCTTTAGAAATGTATCTCAACTTTTCGGAGAGACGATCTAATGATATCAATCAGTTGGAAGCGGGGAATGTATGAGGTTTTTAGGGGTGTTTTTTCAGGAATTGTGAATTACTTACGAATTGTTTGGGTGGCTATGGAATGAGATATTTCTTGTTTTTACATACCTGCAACAAAAAAAGATATTAGTGATTGGTTCACAATATTCGATTTCAGAAAGACGTAAATCAAATATTACTGGTAAAATGGTATACAAAGGAATTATTTCCTATATCCTGTAATGAGATTCAGGCATAAAGTCTTCCTGTTGTTGTCGGAAATTTTTTGATGGTGGAAAGTTAATTGAAATGATATTTCGGCTTTTTTCATCATTTTCTTCAACTATTGAATATTTCGAGCAAAGCAATTGGGCACATATCACAGGTCACACCCAACCCACTCGAATGATAACCAGTGTACATAACACCATTTGTAAGACGGGTTATCAGAAAAGACGAGAAGAACTGAAATTAACCAACAGGTTTTCCGATAGGGATGATACAATTCAAAACATAAAAAAAATGTCGTCCATGAATTCTTCTCGAATTTCCTTCAGTATTCACTATTTAGCACTAATTTCGATTAACCGATTTAACAATTTCTGAATGTTGTTGAAACGTGTAGCTCTCCATGATTGAATGGCTCAACCTATTGAACACAAATGACATAAGAAATGTCGAAAAATAAAACGCAGTGTTGTTTCTAATATAACGATTTCAAATTGTATAATTTGAAATTAGAATTGAAACTGGAGATCCTATCAAGTTTAATCTAACTAATCGAATCTGATAATAAAAAAATAAAAACAAAGGTGTCACTCACAAAATCCTCATTAAAAAAAATCTAAATTTAGAAAAACTGAAAAGACAAAGCCTGTCGAATTTTGTTTGAATGAATAGCAAAGGATAAAAGTAAAGAAGCTTTCACAATATTGAGAAAATAAAATTAGAACGTGTTCAAAATTTTTGAAACATTATTTTTTTCCATCTTGAAATACTTATTTTTTATGTGACGGGAAACAAATTTGACATTTTGCCCCTATTGACAGGTAACAAAAGATGACTTTTCACGAAAATACTTTTTCCCCGGGAAAAAAGTGAGTGTATAGTTATCCGGGAAATGAATATTCACTTTTTTCCAGTGGAAAAAAGTAATTCCGTGAAAAGTTATATTTCATTCACTATTAAATCGTCCTTTTTTCTGTCACAAAAAATAGTTATTTATTGTAAAAGGGAAAAAAGTATTAGATTTTAGCTCGAGGTTATGTTGCGAAGCGATGCGAAGCGGAGGGAGACAAAAAACGAGAGCTAAAATCTAATATTTGTCCCGTGTATAATACACTTACTTTTGTGACAGGAAAAACGACCATTTAATAGAGAAAGAAATATAACTTTTCACAAAATTATTTTTTTTCACCGAGAAAAAAGTGAGTTCTTTTTTCCCGGATACATAGACACTCACTTCATTGACAGGGAAAAAAGTGAATTCGTAAAAAGTTATATTTTGTGACCTGTTACGAGATATAAAATGTCAATTTTTTTCCCCGTCACAGAAAAATAGTGTACTATACACGGGAAAAATTAGGATTTAAGTATAGATTTTTGATTGAAATACAATTTTATTTTGCATAAGAGATAAATTTGACATAAAAAATTCAGTCAAGTTTTAACATTACTCGTATCGCTTCTGAATATTTTTTGTTGGTTGCCCAGGACAATTTCACATTGATACATTAGGAATTGAGCCATGAAATGGTTCATTATTGATCAATTTCGTGAATGTCAAGGCATCTTTTATTTTGAGGTCGACGACAAGTAATTTTTCCACATACTAAGAGGACTATAAACTATTTCTGTCCAATCCAGAGTATACACTGTGCTCAAGCTTCAAATGTACTTCTACAATATAGTTTTCTGATTTTTGCCATATAAAACTGGAATTTGTCAAACTTCTCCGTTCTTTCGATATACTTTCATTCGATTTCCAGTAGAAACTTTTTCATTACAACTATTTGCCTGGAATAAACTAAAAAATAACCCTCCGAAATAGGTCGATCACCCTACATAGAAAAGTTATAAAATCCATAACGACATAATAATATAAAATTTGATCACAGAAAAATTCACAACGATTTCATAGAAGGAAAGCACATCTCCCCCCAAGTTGGGAACAAAGTAGACCAATAAAAATTCATAGGGTTGAACCGCCTCGAGATCATAGAAAAAGTTGCTGCCGGAACGGCGTTGTTGCACCAGAAATGGGATAATAAAAAGATTCAAAAATATCGGGGTGCCGAGCTGAGCGTCCGAACATTAGAGAAAAAGTATAAAATGGAAGATTATGAACTTGTATCTTTAATAGCCGAACTTTATGTGCGGATGTTGGACGATGAAAATCATCCTTCTTATGGAATAAAAATATACGGAGATAAAACGTTCGAGTCTTTAGCTTTAATATCTTATATTTATTATCTTCCATCCAACGAAATAATTTAATATTCCCCGCAATAAATTTCGGATTAGGGTTTACAGTGTAATAAAAATGATAATTCATAACAAAATATACAAATTTGGTTCCGAGCGTCATGGCGAGTGGAAACATAAATTCTTTTCTCGTTCGGAGTTGTATAATATACCTACTTTTTTGAAGTGTTTGCACCATTAAGGTTCATCTGGAACATCATAAGACTTTAAAAATTAACTGTCGACTTTTTTATGAAGAGATAGCTTTTTGGAATGTGTTCAGAATTGCGAACACTTTGTCGCATCGAAAATCACAGATGCGTTTAAAATAAAAATGAAATGATATTGAAGAACAAAAAGTATCCATTAAACCGCAGTTTTTTCGATGATGACTCCAAACTGATACTTTTGGTCATTATAGATTCCATATAACTTTTATTTTTGTCATTATCTCACTTTTTCACTGAAATTTGCATATTCAACAGTGAGTATATAGTATTTCCAAAATGTGAGATTGGGAAAAATTTAATAATTGAAGCAGAATGAACTCTGAGACACATGTTATCTGAATTATTTCATAGATTTTGAAATTGCCGAATTTCGATCTGAAATTTTGCACACGGAATCGAAATATGATCCCAAACAAATCAATTGAGTCCTTCGCAGTTAAAACCATTGATTTCCTATGTGTCAATGATCAATTGAGGCCTTTATACAGCTGAAACCAGTGCTTTTTCCATGTGTCTATGTTCAATTCAGCCTTTTACAGCTCAAATCAGAGTTTTTCCCATGTGTCAATGATTAATCAAAGCTTCTTCAGTTCAAACTTGTGCATGTCCTATGTGTCAATGATCAAATGAGTCTTTTACAGCTGAAACCAGTACTTTTTCAATTAGTCAATAATAAATTCAGCTTTTTACAGCTCAAATCGGGGGTTTCCCTAGGTGTCAATGATTAATCGAAGCTTCTACAGCTCAAACTTGTGCATTACCCATGTGTCAATAATCAAATGAGTCTTTCACAGTTGGAACCAGTGCTTTTTCCATGTGCCAATGATCAATTGAAGCATCTTTAGCGAAAACCAGTGCTCTTCCTATGTGTCAATGATCGACTGAGGCTTATACAGCTCAAACCAGTGCTTTTCACATTTATCAATGATCAATTTAGCCTTAAAATCTCAAACCGAGCTTCTACAGCTCGGACTTCTTCACCATTTCCTTTGTGTTAATGACCATTGAGTGTTTTAACAGCTGAAACGAGAGCCTTTCCCATGTGGCAATGATCAATTGAGGCTTTTACAGCTGAAACCAGTGCCTTTCCCATGTGTCAGTGATCAATTCAGCGTTTTAGAGCACAAGTCAGTGCTTTTTCCATATGTCATTGATAACTCGAGGCTTCTACAGCTCGGACTTGAGCATTTTCTATGTGTCAATGATCAATTGAGGCTTTTACAGCTGAAAACAGTTCTATTTCCTTGTGTCAATTCACCTAAACAAAGAACGTTGAGTTCTCACATTGTCGTGATCTCAAACACAAAAAAACGCGCAAGAAGTAATTGAAAAAACCCAATTATCGTATCTCCAAAGCCAAATGACCCAATTTTTAATCCATCACGAAAGAAAAACTCCATTTCCATCAAGGAAAGGAAGTGAACGAATGAAAAAAAAAATTACTCCCGATTGTTTTCCTGTGCGACTCAGTCAGGTCCGGTCATTTCGTCCGGCTCTAACGCAAATGGGACATGAAACAATCGAGAGCTGAAAGTACCTCTAATGATATTGCGAGTGTTTCTGCCATTCTCATTTCCAATTAAATATGGTGGAAGCGTTTCATAATTTTTAATACAGATCGGTATCGCATTAATAACACGCCTGTAGACCGGCCGAGGGTTAGGGGGTGAAGGTAAATTTCTACCTTTGGATATATTCGTAATACGTATTTATACATTTGATAAATTGCGAGATAAAGTGGTGTATTAGAACAAAGACAAATTATGCCCATTTTGATGTTAATTGTAAATCCATATTTCTTCAGTTTCGGTGTGCTATGTTAATATTTCTTTTCGTTTGTTTGTGAGGGTATTTATTCATAACATTCAATACCTAGTAATATGAAGTCTATTAATTTTCCAGAGTAGTCTGTTTGCTATGGCATTGTGACAGAGTTCACTTCGTATATCGAAATTATACAGGGTGACTGGTGACGTAAGATCCAATGAATGTGTTGAAGCAAATTGCTCTCGTTTAGAGCATTTGCTCAGTTCATTTTTTTATGAATCATATATGCTACTGTTCTTCTTTTTGTGTTTGTATTGTATTTTGAATTTTTCTTATAATATTAAAAAATTAATTAATGAAACAGGATTTCAAGATGTGAAGGAATATTGAAAATGCGCCAGAATTATTCTATTGTTTCGATATCAGTGTGTTTTCTATCAGCAATAGTATGTTTCTTCCAAATGAATATGAAAAAATTGTAATATTCGACTTTCCACATATCATAAAAACTATAAAAAATTTGTGCCTTTCAAACTAAAAACAGTTTTTTACTCAATGTTTTTTGCAGATTCAAATTTTCATGGGACATTTGAACCCACAATCCTCATTCAGTTTGGGTCCTCTATCTCCAGTTAGCCGTTGTTCCTTACGTCACCAGTCACCCTGTAGATTAGTTGGTTATTTTCTTGTCAGGTCGTTCACTACCAAAAAATTGACGAACTTGCACTAACTAATGTTTTTCGAAAATGAATATAAGGGAGAAAAAGTCCTTTATCTTTATCTCGATGATATTTCATATCGCTCGTGAAACATTGACGATCTTGCCCGAGGTGACTTCTAGTCGTGCCATTTCCCATTTGATGGCCAGAATTGGCCTCCATGTCATGCGATTTAACACCATCAGACTTCTGGCTGTGGGGTTCCTCTCAGATCAATAGAAAGGCCCTGTCAGATGTGAACAGAGATAAAAAAGAAAAAAGAGTGTAAACCCCCTAATGCTGTTGATATACATTTACCTAACTTTGTCTAATCTTATTATTGTCAAGATATTCGCGCCAGTTTTTCTGATTATTCATTTTAATGCGCCTTGCAGTGATATTGAAATTCATTTACTTCAGAAAAATGGCTGAATACTGTATTGTGAAAAACAAGATTGCCAACAACAAACATTTCAAAGTTGAGTACAGAAGTGTATAACGGCTTTACCCATAATAATAAATAATTCACTAATAAATAACACCTCGGGCGCCAGCTATTCTTTTGGGGGGAAAATGGCACAACCTACCCAGATAGCTACTTCTGTCGAAGACAAGGTTCTTTGTTGTCTAGGATAGTAGCAGCAACGATAATGTATGAAATAGAGCGTAACAATAAATGTTAATTCAAGTTTGGCAACAAGGAATGAACCAATTAAAAGAAAATATTCACATGTAACCAAGTTCCAATAAAGTTACCACCAGGTAAAATAATTTAAATCAGAAAATGTTTGCAGTCAAGAGTAACTAACGGTAGCGCCCATCCAGATTTATTGCTGTTCTGTATGTTATCTCAGTTTGGGTTACCTCGGTTCGAACGGAATCGGGGATATTCGATGAAGGTTTGTAGTGAAAAAATTAAATCGTTAGCCGCTACGGTTTGCACACAATTCCGTCAGACCATGCAAGGAAACCTCCAGTCTTCTATCCAAGGGTTTACACGCCTTAAATAATAGGTTACTGGACTCCGAACTCTCTGTACCAGGGTGTATTTGAACAGAAACAGGACAAATAATAAACGAGATATCGAGTTGACCACCTCTCAGTGTACTGATGGACAATTCGAAAAAAGAAACTCGCGAAAATTTATACGCAATAATAGGGAAAAAATTCACACGATTCACACGCAACCAGAAATCAGATGAAAATGGTGTTTGAGATTTACCTGGAACCTGATTCCTTTCACTCGCTGACTTCAAAGATAAAAACTCGACGATGTAACATGAATTGAAAATAAATCGGACTGACCGGAAACCGAAAATAAGAAGCTGGCTGAGGACCGGAACAAAAACATGTCCCTATCTGTACTGCATATGCTTTTTATGTCCGTTGCAGCGGTGAAAAATGCGATTGAATCTCGGTCCGGCGTTTTTTCATTGTTTTGATCTATAACGGATTTCTATATTCGATAAATAAACGAACGAAAACATATGGAAATTAACAGAAAAATACGTTTTTTAATAATCTGGAATTATTGATTGAACTGAGTGAATACGGAATTCCGAAATATTCTATATTAACGATTTTCATTCAGAAGAATAGGAAAACTTAAATTACAAATTCCAACAATTCATTTACTGAACTGAATAGACCACGAAATTCAGAAAAATATCAAAAATCCAGTACGATTATTATCCCGGAAAATCGAACTTCATGAGAAGTGCCTGTTCCTCTTATTCTGTAACCCTATAATAGGGATGATGACTACTTTTTGGAATTTATTTTATTTTATAGAAAAACCCTATACAAACACAAAAAAATTACTTTTTCCTTAAAAATATAGTAGTTGCCAATAAAATTGAGTAAATGAAAAAGACAATTCAAAATTCCCGCGGAAATGCTCAATTTTGTCACGTTCTGATGATTACGTCATAATACAGTGAACATACTTTGACTTCTGTCAAAGCGAACTGATTTTGCCCGATCCCTCGTGGAAAATCAATCTAAGCCTTCAAAATGAATACGTCGGTCTGTAAATGTAATGAGGTGCTTTTTTTATTTGTAATAATAAATATGAGTTGAAAGTCTGCTACTTACAAAGACAATTTCACGTTTTTAAGCTCCGCTGCACAAAAATCCTTGTTTTCAGCAAAGAAACTTGCGACCATAAGGGAATTATCTTCGTTAAAAGTTACTACTATTACCCTTGATGAATCCTATCTCCATTATGAAAAAATTGTAGATTATCGTTCTTGTAACGAACTAGGTATTCTGTTCTCTTTCAGCTTTCAACTTCGTAAGTTCGAATCATAGATATGATATATTATATATTTACTATGGTTCAAGTCACAGAACCGTGGGTTTGATTGGCAATCAAATCGTTTATATTGAAGTAAGTCGATGGTTTATGTCAAAAATGAACTAAAAATTGCAGAGAAATGATGACATTTCAATAATCAAGGTGATTGGAGTTTTGTGGAACCCGGCCTATGAATGTATTTTGTTGATCTGAGCACCGAACATTCGAATTTGCAATGACAATACGGATAGTTTGACGTCACTATACGGATTACCTCTGATTGGCGTTCGTAGTCACGTGATAGTTGATAATAAATAACATAATTTAAATCAGCTTAATTCAACGAGAATAATAAGATCATTAGAATGGTTTTTTAGGATTGCAAAAATTTCCTTCTATGAGGAAAACCTCAATTTATATGAATTCGTAACATAAGTCACATCCCTATTTCAACAGAAGTCTCCTCTTTCTGTATTGACTTGAAAGATTGAATCAACCTGTTGTTGAGGTGTCATTCATCACTACGAATAAAAATAGCTTCATACTAAATACTGAAATATCTCAATTCGAAAATCTTTATATTCTTCAAATTTTATGTCAGCCTAGTCAGTTAGTTAGTTTTAAAATGGGTACAGTTCACTGCGACCTCAAGGTCTATTGTGCCCTCTTACAGAGCTGTTCGGACCCTTACTGTTCGCCTTTCAGTTCCAGAGTTGTGATAAAATCCAATATCTGCTAAGCATAGAGATAGAATAGTATAGAGTTGCTATCAATGAAATGAAAGTGGTATCAGATCTGCCATATTACTGCCAGCAAACGTCGAGTTTTGACAATCATTGATTTTTTTTCTAAAAATAGTGATTTTTGTATCTTTTTCAAGTTAAATTGAGATTTCTTGTGCTTAATAAGCAATAATAAAATGGTATCGTGTGCTATATGGCTTTGTTCAAGCAGGGACGAGATAGATGAGAAGAAAATTAAAGGAATAACATTTCACAGGTGAGGATAAGAGTGAACAGATCCGCATTCGAAACTTTTGCATGTCTGTCTTGGTAATCTGATATCTTTTTATATGTATATATTATTGCCTGAGGAAAAATTGTTTATTTGATATTCAATTGACCTCATTTGAACAAGATTCCTAAAGACCCAACACGTCGTATTTTTTGGGTGAAATTTGTAAACAGAAAAAACTGACAACTTAATTCAACCCTGAACTTTCCGCCATATTGGTCCGCAACTAAGCCCCGCCCAGTGGTTTCATTTTTCCTTACACAATTGTATGTCATAGCGTCTCTTCTCTATACTATCTCTATGCTGCTAAGGCTTCAACGAGGCTAGTTCCTCACTCTTAAAGTTAGCAAGCAAGACGCCAAATATGAAAGGGAAAATTCTAGTGCAAGGGTGAATGGGGTTCTTCCTTCTCCCCACAGAACCTACACTCGTCAGTGTCCGGCAATCCCATCTCCAACAGGTGCTTCCTGAGGCGACAGTGTCTCGTAAGAAAGCCAGTGAGGAGGTGTACCCAATTGTTTCTTACTAAGATTCAGATATATTTTGGATCTTGCTGTTTTAAAAGTTCAGAAGGAGTGGAATGATCCATACCTGGGAGATACCGCCAGAGTTTTTCCCTATCGGCTTTCTCCTTCTCCAGTAACTCCTTCTTATAGGTACATTTACCTTTACCACAGAAGGGTTTTGGAACAATGAGTGACATTCGTGCGCCTCTTTGGCAAGTGTATTGGCCTCTTCGTTCCTTTGATTCCCGAATGACCGAGAACCCGGATTAAAAAGACCTTATTTTTCTTTCCTACCTCATTGAGTTTGTTCCGGCACTCCCAGATCATTTTTGAGTCGATGACGTAGGAGCTCAGTGCTTTAATAGCAGCTTGACTACCTGAGTGTATGGCTATATCGCACTTCTGATAGTTTCTTTCTAGATTTATATCTAGACATCTTTCAATAGCTAAGGTTTCCGCTTGAAAGTTGCTCATACAGGAGCCTAGCGACAGTGCACACTTGGTACTTGGCCCGTATATCCCAGCGCCAGCTCCTGTAGAGGTTTTGGAACCATCTGTATACCATTTTGCGATATTTTCTTTTTAATTAGCAATGTCCTCAAGTTTTTCTCAGTGTTTACTTTCTTGATCTTTACATCACTAGGGAAGTTCGCAGATGGGATGTAGTTTTTCAAAGAGACTCTCTGATTATGTTCAGTTCTTTCGGTAGCTCCTCGGTAGAAGCGACAGGTATCATTGGAAACATTTTTCATGTGACAACTCACGGGATAGTGTTCCGTGAGTACGCCTGTCAATTTTTTTGAAAAAATTGAGAAGACTTTCTGGTCCAGCTCTTTGAATAAGAGAGAAACCATCTAGTCTGATTTGTCAGGATTTTTTACTCCTGATTTGGCTGAGAAACCGCAGAATGGCTCTAGCTCAATCATACAGGTTATAACAACCTCGCAGAACCTTGAACTTAAGATCATGATATTGTGAAACCTCGAGCTGTTTATCATTCTGGCAGCAAGGTCTTAATAAAAAATGCTAGTTTTTTTGGCTCCATTATTTTTTCCAGTTTAAAGACATATGATCCAAGTAGTCGCAGCCTTTTCTTATGGACATCTGAACAATTTCATAACAGGTGTTCAGCAGACTCTGAGGCGTCATGGCAGAAGCGACAGGTATCATCGGGGGCAATTGAGAACTGCCAACCCGTCACCGTCGTGATGACAGCGATCTTCTATGTAATGGTTGCCAATTAAATTTTTCCAA
Source organism: Propylea japonica (assembly GCA_013421045.1). Lineage (NCBI taxonomy): Eukaryota > Metazoa > Arthropoda > Insecta > Coleoptera > Coccinellidae > Propylea > Propylea japonica. The sequence goes on from CM024239.1 coordinate 50,249,268, forward strand.
TGGTTCGTTTGGCCTGCGCTCGTTGAAATCGCTTTTTCTCGTGAGTTGATGATTCAACTAGGAATTCTTCAAATTTTGTCCACTTTCGTGTTCTCGATTAATTCAGTGCTTCAGTGAATAAAAGTGCTTGGATAACATGTGTTCATCATTGAACTTTCTTAGTATAAAGAAAGCTAGCAAACTACAAACACAAATAATTGGAAAATGCAGTTGCCTGTGTTTCTTCCCTCGAAGGTGTAAATTATTTTCAAATTTTTCGGCTATTACTCACAGAACTAATAGTTCCATACAGGAGTTAACAAGCTCTATCGTTGTGAAACACGAGTTATAAGGCTGCTCATTCGTGTGACATCATCTGCACAAGATCGGTAAGGAAAACTCCGAAGCCCCATAGGAAAATAATCAACTTCGCGATGGAGGCTACATTCCTGGGCCACATGGAGCTCTAGTATGGCAACGCAAAAGAGATTCCATTGTGGTAATTAAGGAAGGCAGGTATGGTGCAAATAGACCTCAACCTAATCTAATCATTTCATCCATTTTTTTAATCGCCCATTTCGATATTTTTTCTGACTGTCAATTAATATATCCAAAGAGATGTCCTTCCTTTGTTATGACTGTAATGGCACCTCCAAACATGCAAAAACTTTTAAAAATAAGGAGGAGATCCGAATTAAGTTCAATATTAACATAAAGAAACTTGTTATTACCTCAGATGAGGGCGGCGACAGGGGCTCCTCCTTCCAGGAGGGTAGTGTCAGCACTGTAGAAGACATCCTGTGTCGGTACTCCAGAACTGACTATGCTTGAGGAAAGATAATTCGAGGGAAGTTCTATTAGCTGTGATGTCGGTAAAACCGGCGATGAGAGTGAGAATGCCATTTTGGCCCTGCAAAAAACATTAGTTTAGAGATAATTCAAACATTCAAAGGCTGAAGGACCCTTGGTCGATAGCCATTTGTATTGCTGCAATAAAACACAGTTACTACTACTACTCAAACATTCAATTTGAGGTATGAATCTGTTCTCACGATCAACAAATGTTGAAATTGAGCCCAACGGGTTTGTGAATGGGATTTGTTTACAGAAGTGTAGAAATAATCCATAGTGTTGATTTCAAATTGTCTAAAAAAAAATTGAGGAAACCCCTGAGCAGGTGCTTTTGAGCGCTCGTTCATTGGTGGAGCAATAATGCTATTACCTCAAAATTTTTATAGGACATGAGATTTATGCTGAGTCTATTAATGTAAAATCGCAGTACGCTCGGAATTATATCAATCATCATTATCATTATATCAAAAAATTAAATAATTATGTAAAAAATCTATAATTGAAAAAAAATAATTCCATGGTTCTGATGATGCGATTCTATTTAAATTTCGCATAAACGTTCAGTATATCAATCTGCATTCACAAAATGAATTTCACTCTAATCGAATATCTTGTAAAGAAAATATAAAGATTTTTTTTTCAATAATTCAATTGAATTTTCTACGGTTCTGTTAACACTATGGCCACAAAATTTTGCATGAGGCTTATTATGGGCATCTTGAATGTGTCCGCAAAATTTCATTTCGCTTGGTTTCGTTTTGTCTGAGAGATTGAGGAACAAAAATTTCGAATGGCTATACAGTGAGGATTCCTATAAAGAACGTCTGTATGATGAATTTCTCTGTATAACGAATTTCATACAAGACATTGTACCTTGGATCCAATTCCATGTTAAAAACCCCTCTAAATGGATGTTAATTCTCTCTACAACGATATATTGAAAGAACATCACTGTTTGAATAGGTATTGGAAAGAAGGAATGAGGGTGGGGTTTTCCGAAAATTTTCTGGACGTAGGTACGTAATAAATACCGACCATCATTACGACGGTCAGAGAGATCCTTCTGAAACAGTTTTAAATACACCTCTGGCTGTTTGGTTTCAATCAAACCATTACGCTAGTGTGAAAAGTTGTGAGGAAATGTCTAAAAGCAAGTGCTTAAGTTCAGCGAAGTCGACCGCGAAAGTTACCGCGACATTGCCGACTATAGAAACAAATTTTCTGTATAACAAAATTTCTTTATAACGAATTTTTTTGCGTATTTTGGGTTCCACTGTATTTCATGGAACACCCTGTACGACTTGGCTAGTTAACGAACTCAACCGCGGTCCGCGGCATTTGAGAATAGAACTCACCCTGAAAATCTCAAGTCTCTAGAATAAACCCTTCGAAAGTTATCGTGATTACGGCCGAACAGCCCCACGGACAGAATTGAATTTGGATTGGTAATTTGGGCAAAACGTTTGAGTAGAACGAACGCTCAACAATGAATTTATTGTTTCATTCCACAAAATTTCGGACAGCCTCGTAAAGTATACTCATCTATCCTTAAAATGTATTACAAGCAACTCATAAATTGTGAGTGTCCCTCCATACATTCCATATTCCACTACAACAGAAATTGTTTTTTCGATGGCAAATTAAGAAATGTTTTTAAGCAAGGAACTTCTGTATATTTTTGAAGAAAAAAGTATGTTCTCATTGAAATACATAGTTATCCTGTTCACAAATCCTAGTATAAAAACTAAAAAACCTCTCGAATCCAGCCTGCTTTCAAGACATTAAGACTTGAGCAGAAGAGAAAATAAACATTCAGTAAAGATATCAACCTGAATCAAGTAGATCGTTCACCTCGTAATTATAGTATAAGGAGATCTCAACAGCCAGAACAACCTATGATCAATCAGTCGAGAAAGTATGTCATACAGAGTATTAGGTACACGTTGCAACCTACTTTTTTTTGCGAGTCTGGTCAGTTCTTTGGAACATCCACAGACAATACGCGATTTCAATACCAATATACTGAGCGAATATTCAATCTGCAATATAATTTCAACTGATCCATTCATATGTGGCACCTATATGAGAAGGATAACTTATACAATAATTTTTGTTTATAGTTTCATTCTACGAGTCCCTCTTGTTGAACATTGTGGGAAATGAGAAGGCTGACGTCCTTGCAAAAAGAGGATCAACACTCCCTTCAACGGATCCGTGCCCTCATGTTGGCAATCAACTTTGCTGATCAGGGCGGAGATCGATAATTGAGAAAAAATAGAGAGAATAGAGACCCTCTTACTAGATACCGAACACGCCAGGTCAAAGACTATATCGTTGTAAAAAACAAGTTAAGGCTGCTTTCACACGTCACTGTTTTCTGAAATATCACCTGCACAAGATCGCTAAGGAAAACTTCTATATCTGTAGGTTATGTGAATCGGCCGGAGAAACCACCGAGCACATATAATGCCAACGCAATTATGGGCGCAATCCAGTTTTATCTACAGCCGACATAAGAGCAAAGTCTCCTAGGAAAATAATCAACTTTGTGAAGGATGTTGCATTCCTGTTTAAAATGTAGCTCGTGTAATGATAGGGTACAAAATACCTCATTGGTCGCAGAACAGAAAGGTAGTCCCGGTGCCAATCGACCCCAATCAAATCTCCACTTTCGGGGGTGTCGGGCACTCCATACGCAGCATGATTGTTTTATTGGAAGAGTTCACCACCATTTTTGGATTTATTTTACTAAGGGATTTTAAAAAACAGGGTGGTGAACACCTTGAGCTTAAAAGAAATTCAGAAAATCGAATTTGTGTATGCGGAGCGTCATAGTGACGTTCTATCGACAACTTCAGGTATCGATCATTTTCTTTAGAAAGTGTGTCGCACTCGTCGCAAAAAAAGGAACTCGCAGTTTTCCATTTGTATGTGTCCAACAATTTTGGTTCGTTGTACTGGGAACTACTTTGACCGTAAGAGAAAACGTGCATTAATCGACTTTCTGTATTTGCCATGTTTTCATGCTTTTTTGGAAAAATCACCCTCAATTCCAAAAGCACTGTTTGAAATCTCAAGTCTTCGTCCTGAAGTTTCAACTACCAAAGGTAGACCTTTAGATTGCCAATTTCATACTAACTTGCCTAAATTCATTAATGAAACCTATCATCTTCTTAGAAGATTATTATAATATTATGTTCGCGGAAAAATAAAAAATTAATGGAATCAATTATTTTAAATATCGGTTAGTTGACCCTCTTTCGATGTAAATATTTTAAATGCTTCTCAATCGAAAAATAACTCCAGTTCATTACTCTCTCTCTAAAAATATAAATTCTGGCCCATCTACCTCTAACGAACCAATGTAAGTCACTCTTGCATTAATATGTGGAATTCAATCTGTATTTTTCGAAAAATATTGGAGTTTTCAAAATTCCGGAAGAAGTCTAATCAATCTCAAGTCCCATATAAAATTTTGAGGTGAAAGTCTTATTGCTTCACCAATGAACGAGCGCTCAGAAACTCCTGCTCGGGCTTTTCTTAAATTTTTTGTACATAATCAATCGTCACGAAGCTGAGAAGGCAGTTCAAAATATAGGGGAAACCTCACGTACAAGGATGAATAAAATCCCGCCATTGCTCAGGTGCCATTTGGGAAATGTGTTTTCCAGTCACCGGCCGGCGCACACCACCACAGATTTTGCCTTTCAACATCTGTGTTGGTGCACCTCCGAAGAGCGCCATCCGATAACGGTAATGCACTTGTTCACTCAACGTCGGGGTACCATCCCTAGGGTGCAGAAGTTTATTATCCTTCCTTTGGGAAACACATGCCAGGTAGGTAGGTAGGTAGGTACTATGGTGCCAATGTCAAAAATAGATCAACAACAAAAGAAATCTTGAAATATTTTTTATGAATATGGAGTTAGTGAGGTACTAATTTGGAGAAATATTCTCAGAAATATGACTCCTCTCGTTTTGAACTTTTTCTGAATATTTCTATGTTTCTTCGCCTGGTAAATTCAGGAATTTCCTACCTACACAACAAAAATATCGGAAATAAATTTTGGGAATGAGATAATGAAGAAGTTATCACAGTAAATTCTTGATAAAACACTACTTGAACTTGAAAGGTCAAGTGCAGTTGAGTCTCTTTTAATGACATGCTCAAATATTTTATTCAAACTATACTTATTTCTTCGGATTGAAGAAACACAGAGAACAGGATTTTTTCTTCGAAATAGAATGTTCTTTATGAAAAACTAATACTTTATATTGAAGTAACTCTCTACCATTGACACATGAAAAGCTCTGGTTTGTGGTATAGTGACTTTGAACTTTTTTCATTCTTTTCCGAATGAAAACTCGAGAAATATCGACCAAACGATCGTTCGTTCTAACAAGCATCCAAATGCAAAATATTATTCAATAAAATGTTATATTATTCTTATCTAATTTTCGGGTGACGAAGGAAATGCCTTTCTATTTTTTATCATTTTAATGAACAAATACAAACGACCAACAGATAAAACATCAGTGAAAAGAAATATCAAAATAAAATACAAATTCGACCAAAGAAAATATTTCTATCTTGAGTGATAGTAATATACCTATTATTTGTTTAATTCAAAATAATAAAATTTTCTATGTCTAACCCATATAATATCATAATTTATATTGATATTTCTAATTTGTTAAAGAAAATAATGACTATAAGTAGAAAACTAAAGAATGATCACATTTCAAATTTAATTTTGTAACGATAGATTTGGATTCTTGAACGTACGATATTCGATTATACAAGGTAGTCCTAAAGTATCCATATTATATAATCAACTATCAAAAAACGCTGAAAACCATAAAATGAACAAAATTTGCGAATATCTACATGTCACATATGGGCTCTCTGGAAAGCCTATGAAAAATTGTGTTTTCACTATTTTATCATTTGTACTAGGTAACCAGATTTCGATAGTTAAGCACCTTTCAATCTGGTCAAGTTGATACGCATACATAATAAATATAAACATGAAATAAACTAAATGTAGACATAGAAAAATTAATAGTTATTTCTCGATCTCATTTTTGAGAAAAAAATGGTAAAAACCCCAAGTCGTTGTGACTTTTTTAGCTACAGCACGTAATAGAAAATGGAACATTTTCTTTCAACGTTCATAAATCGTATGCTCATATACAATTTTTTAAACAACTCATCTCAGAAGCACTTTTTCTTCACTCTTTAACGGTGTCATTTGAAATTATTCGAAATATGTATATAGTAACATTCTCAGATTCAAAGAAATTGGATTTTTTAATGGAAGCCATGTTTGGTCATCATATTTTCAGAATTATCTTTTCATTAAGATTTCAAAAAACACGTTTTGTTTAAAAATAAACCTGAGTGATCTATGAAGTCTTTCTTTATCGATGACGCGTCATAGAATTTGATATTACACAAGTACGATCACAATTGATGTTATATTGAAGTATGATTTACGAAAAAATCAACAATGCACTGATTGTTACAGCTCTTACTTGTTAAATATCAAATTCTTTGACCGCATCAGCGATTAAAAGATCATTCATTTCTTAGTTGGATTTTGTGAGAAGAAAATGTATTTTCAAAATTTTCCATGAATAATGAAATTTGAAATAAATCATTTTTATTTTGAGGTGGTCTTCGGAAAACAAAAATATCACGGCCAAGTGCCAACTACTATGGTTTCCAATAAAAAAAAACTCATTCAATACCATGAAATCCAAAAATTTCATATTTCAAAATAAAAAATAAGTGATTTTTTTCTATATTTACAAGGCACTGGGGTAAAAGTTGTAGTGCGAAAAAATTGAAATCTTGCCACCCTGTACGAATATCAATACAAATAAACCTTTGCTCAGTTCACTTCGCAAACTTAAGACTGTTTCAAGAAAGAAATAAGAATTTCCTGCTGATAACAGATAAGAAAAGATGATCATGATAACACGAGAAAGTTATTTTCTTCTACAAGATTCTAGGAAGACTAAAATTATATGTTGCAATAGCACGTGGGGGACTATGGCAGTGTTGTGATTTGGAGGGAATTTGACATTTGCCCCATTCGGCCTTTTACCCTCAAAACACTATTAATTTATCACAGGAAATTTGCGTCTTTTCGCATAGTAAGAATAGTATTCACAGCACCTCATAACATTCCATAATGGGGCTATATAAACCGTGTCATATACAATAATTCGGTTGCTTGGAAACGGTAACACATACAATAACAAAATAGGCGAGGTTTGACATGTCAATTCAAAAATAAGGTTAGAAAATAAATCTTGATATAAAATTCTGGATTCACAGACAACATTTGCACATTCACAAACAAGTAAAATATCCAATGAAGGCCGAGAAAGTAAACAAAATGTCAAACAGCTCAGCATAACACGCTCTATAATCACGTTGCACTGGTTCTAGTCAAAAACTTATGTTTCAAAATGGAAATAAAGGTACTCACGTCATATTTGATAATTTGTACTGGCACACTTGCGTGTGCAAACTTAAATCGACTTAGTAACCCATCTTCCCGCTCGAGGATGCCAGCTGAGAAAATTCAATAACACTTTACAACTCCATGGATAGATCAACAATGGCGGTTCAGTTCAAGAAACGCGTTCACGACACAGGCGCTACCTCCTATGACGTTTATGCGCAGTACCAAAAGTGGAAATTTTGTAATGAACATGAACGGTGTCAGAATTCTTGATTGATACCTTTCACATTCCTGTACGTCCATCTGAAAATTGGCAAGAATCTAGTGAAGCTACACTCACCGGCAAAATAATCGGATCCACTCAATAAATCGATGAAGTTTGATTCATGATTTCGTAAATGCGTTCTGAGTCCGATTTGATTGATTTTTTTCAATTGTAGATACGTTCCTCAAAGATATAATATAGTATATATAAAGATCGGAAACGACACGACTACACTGTATGAGCGCCATCTCTGGGTCAAATGTGAACTAATGCCACTATAGAAGGGTTAAAATTCTGGTTCTATGATTATAAGTTTCGAAATCATATACACGGGATATGTCATTGATATAAAAAGTGCCAATGAATTCGTTTGCACAAATATTATTTCACTTCGAACGGCTTTTGCCGTTAGTGTCGTCTCGAAAAAAGTGGATGAAAGATTAGTTTGTACCCTTCAGTAATGCAGATTACGAACGAGATAGTGAAACTGGATGATCAACTGGTGTTTTATGGATGTATGCAGGTAAATCTATATCTTGGCTTGATCAACGTCAAACATCTGTTGCTATTTCCACGATAGAGGCAGAAATAGTGGCTGATAGTGAAGCTGCACGGAAAATGAAATGGTTAAAGTGACTATTCAGGAAAAGTTTTCCGTCAATTCAAACAGTGATGGTGGACAACGAAGCTGCAATTGAACTGAGCCAGAAACTGGAATTCCACAGACTCACTAAGTATATTCATATTCAATCCATGTATACATCTTACAATAATACCCTAATATTTCTGTAATATCTTCTATAAATGCATAATTAAAATATTACACATGAGATACTGCATTTTATTGAAAATTATGGATTTAAAATATAAAAATGAAACATCTGAAAGAATACGAATTTCGCATCAATTCTTATTACAGTTTTCTAATCCAAATTACAGATTTTATATAAAAAATTGATCTTCAGTGCCATCTCTGGGTCAAATGTGAACTAAAAAATGTAGTCGTTTTTTAGTACTACGAATGTAGGAGCGTTTCCTATCTTTCTATACTCTATAATCTATGACGTTCCTATTAAATCAATCATCAGTTTTGAATTGAAAGAAAACTTGGCGTACGTCACTGCCATTTCACACAATGATGTTAATGGTAATGTTAATGATGAGCTACGATGTTAACTCTTAAATAATTGAGAAACTACGACACTCTTCACATCAATGTTAATGTTAAGTGTATTGTATTCATTAACATAACCATTACCATTAACATCATTGTGAAAAGTCACAGTCATTCTCAGCGGCCCGGGCCCCCCTACATTTTTGCTGGCCCCCCTTGAAATCTGGTCTCTGCTAAACGAAACTGTTCAGATGCATTATTATTATTATTATTATTATGCCCCACTGAAACAAGCTGCCCCCTCCTGGGTTCCTATTTTCAAAAGCTGGCGTCGCCACTGGTCATTCTATAAAGGGTGAAACGAAATCTATTTTTTACTCTACCTTTAAAACCATGTGGCGTGTTCCAGTTGTTCATCAAGACCCATCCTATCTGAACAATTTCATTCTTCATTTAGCTCAATTTTTTTTAAAGATATAGGTTTTACAGTAAAAAAATTTTCGTACAACTGCCAGCAAATGTTGAAATTGATTGTTCACGTGGAAGCGTGTTAAAAATATTTTTAACATTAGTGTTGAAAATATTTTTGGGACTGCATTTTCTTATGATGAAATAGATGAAAAAATTCAGCAATTGCAAATTTTATTATCAATATATAACAATCATTACTTATGAACATTGATATTAATCGTTAAACTAGAACAATTACTAACATTAATGCTCTGTGATGTTAGGGGCCTTCGCAACATATTAGAATCCTCAGCACCATCAGTACTTGTAGAAACCGGAAGTAATCTGTTGTGTTTGGGAGAATTTTTTCAGCAATGACATATGCAATGGAATGATCAACCTAGCCCTCGGCTACCGTCGTAGACATCCATCCACCATGTTTTTTATATCCGTAATATTTGCTCCTGATTTTGCTAGCAATGAAGCGGAGGATCTTCTTGTATATTGCTTTGGTTCTGGCAGTTTGAGGAATTCGGCAACAATAGATGGAATTTCCCCAAATGTATTGATACCAACTGGATGGCAGTGCATTAATTAATCATGTATTTCAGGAAAAAACAACGATGTTTGATGATAGAAGGGCGCAGTACACAGTACTTTTGAAAAACGTCAACATACTTCCCAATAATACTGAAAGAATGACTGACTATCGTTTTTGTCTTTGGAAGTTGTATAACCAAATAACCAATGATTTGTTATTTCGATGTCTTCCACTAATAAATTATTGAATGGAATCAGAGTACTGCCAGTACAATGCTGTGCAAAACTAGTGCACCCAAAGAAAAACTTAAGTATGACATACTATGCTTATTTTCTATTAGCGAGAGACTCATGCCACTCAGTGATGAAAGTCTAGTTTGCGCCAACAGATTGCATGAACATGGTATTGGTTCGTTGGTGTTTGTCAGTTCGCAGAATAAACTCCTACAAACTCTAGTTACTCCACCAACAAATGTCTGAATATAAAAATAAACGTAGGTGAATGAAAGTTCTCACGTTCATTAACTAAGTCCAAGAATTTTCACCTGCGTCAAAACATATACATTAGCGACAATGTGCAAGATCATAGGTCGATCGCTGAAGTGCATACATATCATCAAATTTGATATTTGCTCACTTCATTGAGAAGTCTTGTCTTCTTCTGGAATTGAATTAAGTTGCATTTCTCAATGATGAAGTCACTTGAACCTATCATAAGATTTAATCGTAGAACAGCATACCAGGTCTGTTCGAAATTAAAGGTGAATTTTGAATTTTTTGGAAAATTCAGAATTATTTTTTCTAAATAATGATATATTATTGCATTCTGCTCATTGCACTCATCCAGCGCTTCTTCCAATCCTCGAATCACTTCTCAAATGCATTTTTCGGTATGATCATCATTTCATTTTTCGATTCTGACTTTATCTCATATCATCAATTGTGGCAAAACGCTTTCCTTTCATTTGTCTCTTCAGATTAAGAGATTTGGAAATAGAAAAAATTCGCAGGGAGCCAAATCTTGTGAATACGGTGGAATGATAGTGTTGTTTTTAGCCCAAAAAGCATGACTATATGTGAGGGGTGGTGCAACAATTCCTAACTTTTGAGCCGCATTGGTTGAAGCGAACGTTGCAAAACTTCCTTGTAGTATTCCTTATTTACCGTACGACCTGTTGCCAAGAATGTATGATGCATCATGCCATTCCTAATAGTGATTTGACAATTCACAAAAAAACAATTTTTTCGATGTTTTTTTGCTTGTTGGCGTGGTTGGAACTCCAGGACGCTCATCGTCATCAACATATATTTTTGTCCTTCTGTAAAGCGCTTGTAACACACTCTTTCAGACAAAGTGGACTCGCGTCTCGAGTGCCTTGAAGCAATTTATTCCATTTTTAATCCATTTTTTCAAGTCAAAAACCGAATAACACACGAAAACATTACTAACCTTTTCAGTTGTCATTAACAATTTATATGTATACAGGGTGTCCCAAAACTCGACGTCAACCCAGAACCGGGTGAAAAGGCAAGTAATGCTGGTTGTCAGAAAAATATAAAAAAAAATCTAAGTTGCATGATTTCAAAATAATGGGCATTAAAAAAAACACGCCAAATTCCACACCCTGTGACAGTCTTTTCGCTCCTTATTCCAACTTTTTTTTTTGCTGTGTAACCTTGAATAATGCTTGTCTGAACTGTAATCAAAATTTGGATACCAGCTGCTCTAGGTTTCATGAAAATAGGGTTAACTTCTCAGAAAAAAAATTCAAAATAAACAATTGCCTAGTTTCAACTGACTGTATTGAAAAAAAATGTACTACGCAAGTTTGGCAAGTTTTGTCAAAAGTTGGCGCATTTAGTAAGGATTCCAAAATGGTAAGAAATTTTTTTCTGGTAATGAACCTTACCTGCCTAGCCTGTTGGTCTTCTAACAGTTCTAACTACATATACAGGGTGAGTCTTCGACTTGTACATATATTTTAACCGTAGATTCCTGAGGTCAAAAGAAACACTTTTTTCCTCTACCATTTTTTCCGATTCGGCCTGGTTAAAAAGATACAGGCTGTTGAAAATCCATAAAAAGCATACATTTTCAGTAATATCTCGCAAACGATTCCTTCAAATGAAATGATTTTTGAAACATAGTTTTTCATGAATATGATTAATCTTTCCCGACTACAAAATTTCGAGTACTTCGATGTTGAAAGAAAAAAAAAATCTTAGAAATTCGAAAAATTGGGGGGGGACTTGGAATGCAACTCTGTCGAAAATATTCACAGAATTCAATTTTCTCTATGTGGTCACTTTGACAAATTTCAAGAATAATTCGAGAATTTGTTATCTGGAATGATGAATGGTAAGAGAACTAGCGGATTTTCTTTAAAAATGAGGTTAAGCTCACCTCTATACTTCTTCAGTGTGAATCCTTATCTATTCAAGCAAATTTCCACACCACTTTCGAAGTACCTATTGCAATTTTGTTTCGTTGAGCTTTGACATAATCACGTTGATCCAATAATTACATTACGTAGAATACGTACGTTCATTCTCATTTATTCATCATATTTATTACTACTAAAATGACCATAATAAGTTATTATTCAAGAAGTCGTATGATTTTGAAAAACAACCTAACACAGAACACCGATGTCAAAGAATCTAGTGTTACGTCTGTGACTTTCACTAGAGCACTAGAAAGATAGGTATGCCAGACAGGCTGACTGGGTCCAACCATAGACTCGAAAATTACAGATGGTAATGTCAATTTCTCAGTTATTGTGCTCTATTGTTAGTTGCGTGCTTTTTTTGAAGAATAGTTAATAGAAAGTATTGATTTTTTATTCAAAACAATAAAGTTGGAGACTAGACAGGTAAGCATAAGCATTTATTCGATTACAGATTTCATTTCATTCGAATTGTTCTGTAATTTTCTAGTCTGTGGTTGGACCCAGCATGCTGTCTGGTATACTCCCCTTTTCAGAGCCTTACTTTCACCATGCGGACCACAGAACATAAATATGCGGACACCCCTTGAAATTCAATCGCCCCAACTGGTGTTTATGAACGTGAAATGTCATGCGTGTTATGGTTGAGTTGTTGTTTTGATTTGAGAAACTCTTGCACGGAAGATTTCAAGAGATATTGGAAATGAATGCTATGGCTAGAATAGGTGGTTTAAAAGTTAATCCGATATAATAAAAATGAAGTATACATCAAGAAGAGATTATTCTGCTTTTCATCACTAGCAAAATTTTGGATGAATCAATCATTGCATTAGAAAATATACAACTAGTATTGAAAAAGTGAGTTCATATTTCTTTCTTTAATACAGCAGCTTATTTGAAAATTTCGAATGGTATATCTACTCGCTTCTTTGATACAATAGCTTATTTCAAAGGTTTGAATGCTATATCTCGTACTTGCAAAAATTCAGTGGTTAGTTTACCAGTGGCGGCATAGCTCATTCTGAAAACAAAAAAGGGCTATATCTTCTTATTTAGGCCGAATCGGAAAAAATGGTAGAGGAAAAAAGTGTTTCTTTCGACCCCAGGAATATACGGTTAAAATATATGTACAAGTCAAAGACTCACCCTGTATTTCCTCACACAAAAATCGCATATTACATCAAGTATTATAAAAAGTTGGAGCTATAGCTCAGAGTTCTATAGGATCAAAAAGAATATTTTTAGGAGATGTCCGTAAATCTAAACTTGAAATTTCACCTCATTTGGAGTAAATTATGAAGAATATTTACTTGAAATTTGGACATATACGACTGACAACAATCTACTATTAATACAAATTGGCTGGTAATACCAACATATGTTAAAATTTAAATAAAACGGATATCTCAGTAAGTCTGTTCCAATGGATTATCTCAGTCATTTCGAAAAATACGAATTTTAAAGTTTCATGTTCTGCAATTCCTTCAAAGAACTTTCGTCTGAGAAAAACGAAAGATGAAAGTTTTCCGGCTTGACCGGAAGTGACACTGATTTTTTTATTCCATAGCGCACCTTGTATATTTTTCACAATTTACGATTTTTACTCAAAATTACCTTTTCAACGATATATCACACTTTGTATTTTACTTTTGATTCCATGAGGAAAACGTCAATTCAAATTTCATTTTCACGGTTGTTCATTATTGTATGTTAGTTACTCTGATACGCACACAACTGTAGAGAACAGTCAAAGTTGCTTAAAATAATGTATTCACATGTTTCCATGAATGATCAAATTATTATTGAAGTCAAAATCAAGATTACACAAAATATCGTATCCTACTGCAATTCTTTCAGTTTGAAATTCGAATTGACGTTTCTCTACAAACGTCAAAAAATGACAAGGTTCGCGCATTGGCAAGAATATGGAAGTGACCCTTTTTTTCATTTTCCTTTGTTACTATGACACCGTGCGCGAAGTAGTGTGCGAAATACTTACTTCGCACACTGCATATAAACTATATGGGATTTTTATATTTCAACTTGGTAAATTTCTTTGAAATCCACGTTTTCTTTAACATTGAGTGTTGCTTTCAACATAGAATATATTGCCCATAGTTATAATACCTAATTACTTGATTTGGAAAAACAGTTCAAACCAGTTCAATATTTTTTTTCATATTAAGCTAAGCGTTTGTAGAAAAATTTTGTTTGCATCTCATGCGCGAAATACTTTGGTGATCTCGACTTTTTTTTAACTCGGCTGCGCCTCGTTAAAAAAATCAGTTCTCGATCACCAAAGTAGCATTTCGCGCACTAGATACAAAAATAACTATTTCTCCATGGAATCAAAAGTAAAACGCAAGGTATGATATAGTCCGTTCACGAAAGCTTGGGCCGTCAGAAGGCCTTGGAAATTTGGCATATTCAACTGTGTATATTAAAATTATTTTACATTATGTTGTTATTTTCTTGTCAGATTGATACGCAATGTTGTCAATATTGCATAGAGTTCTCTTATAACTCACAAGCTCGTCGAGCGAGGTTATGACAGCAGATACTGCCAACTTCAGATATAAAAGTGAATTTTAGTTTTTCTCAAATGAAGGTTCCTCGAACGAAATACAGAAGATGAAATTTTCAAATTTGTAGTTTTCGAACTGGCTGATATAATCCATTGGAACTTGAGTAGGTACTGAGACACTTGGTATATGATCCAACATAACAAGAAAATTTTGATAATCGAATGAACACCGCACACGGAAATTTGAAATTCGTTTTTTTTCGAACAGGCCTCGTATTTGAGCTTTTCTTGATCATCTTGACGGGTGAGTGATCTCTTGGTTCAAGGTGTAGGTGTCAATGGATTATTCAATAACTGCGCACAATGTCCTACGTATACGTCAGAAGTAGAAGAATTTATCTTTAATCAATTTCAAGCGGATAACAAATAATAACTGCGGTTATCATTGGTTCAGCCCTTGGTTATTCCATTTTTGTCCTAGAACGAATAACCGGCCCTCGGCTCTCGTCGTTTGAATGCGGTTTCTGGTTTTTTGTCAATTGTCAATATAGATTATATTTATATTTTTTTATGTTTTATGCTTTAAATACAAAATTCGATTTGCAAATGTAAATTATGATGCTTCGAGTTCAACTCCATGCTACCCAAAGTAGGGAAGATGAGGTATATATATGGGGTAGGAGCAAAATGATCCCAGGGATCATTTTGTACTATGAGTTAATAAATATCAAATAAAAATGAAATAATAAACTCTGCTGTTTATTTGAATGATAATATGTATTCTTCATAACAATTTAAATATGTAAGCAAGTCACACAAAACAAAAATATTCGATGGGTTGAAAAATAATATTTTTCTTGGGCGTTTCTCAAAGTCGAGAGAAATTCATCCATTTAAAACCTCACGCACGCATTGTAATTGATGCGGTAAATTATTTCTTTCTGCCATTTTTGGTGAGCTGAGGTTAAGAATTCCTGAGTGCTCAGCCCGTATATTATTCTGGACTCCATGTCAACAAGTTATAATAATAAGATATTTGTGGCAACAGGAGCGAAAAGACTGTCACAGGGTGTGGAATTTTGCGTCTTTTTTAAATGCGCATTATTTTAAAATCATGCAACTTAGATTTTTTCTATATTTTTCTGACAACCAGCATTACTTGCCTTTTCACCCGGTTCCGGGTTGACGTCGAGTAATGGACACACCTGTATAGCCCAGTCAAATTAGATGAAAAAGGGGGCCAACCTCGGAATGAAAGATAATAAGCTGAAAATTGGTATGAACCTTTGTTTTGTCATTCTAAATGTTGTCTCAAAAGTCACAAATGCTATCGTGCCGGCGTCTTAAGATATTGAAGGTCAAAGGTCATAAAAATCGGTTTTTTGCGAATATCTGCCTTCCTATTGCTTTAATGAGATTGGCAGTTATTATGAAAGTTGTGGACTATAAAATTGTCTACAACTTTTGTTTGAACTTTTTTTTCATACGATCAACCATTTTGGGTTAGAGCGCGAAGAGTGCGCAGCGTAGTCATATATGACCTAATGCAAGGTCAAGAGTGAGTTACGGTTAGCAGTTCGTTGTATAAAGTTAATTATTACCTAACCATTATAAATATTAAACAATGCCCACTAATTATGTACTAATTATTAATTAGCTATTTAAAAAAGGAAAAAAAAACTGTTACTAGAGCATTGAGAGAAAATTTCCAATTTGGATGAACTGGTGGAAGTATTTCAACAAGAAAATTGCCCGGGACAAACATTATTGAAAATGGATGAGTGCGCATCTTGTTGGCATTATATAATGCTCCAAAATCTGAGGACAACATTGACCATTTCCGCAATTCATCAAATTAACGAAACTAAATAAACCTGTATAATTGTCAACACTTCCACCAACAAGTGTAGCAGCAGTCGTCAATATTCAATCGTGTCTACTACCAGATTCAAACGTGTTAGGGAAGGACATAGAACCTCAAGAATGGGGCTGGATGCTCGAAAATGAAATCCTGGAGCCCATAAGAACGTTACTACCTCCATCACCAGCCAAACTACTAAACGTTATATTTTGCAATTGCAAAAATGGTTGTGGTTCCCGCTGTGGATGCAGAAAGTCAGGGCTACTATGTTCTTCAGCTTGTGGCCGGTGCAACGGACAAGCTTGCCTCAACGCTTCACTAAATCCAAGTAATCCCGATTCCCGATGAAGAAAGCACATATGAGCCTGAAATTCTGGAAGGTTTGGAGATGAATATGACCGATGATGAGGATGATGACAATGAACTGAACTTTTTGGAGCGACAACAAGGAGAAGACGACGAAGAAGAAGAAGATAATTAGCTTTCTTTTACAATTTTATTATAATTAAAATCAATATGCCATATTAAATGATAAATAAAGATATGTGTGAAATATATTCCCTTACTTTTTAATATAAAATATAATTGGAATATATAATCCAGAATTAATAATATACTATAGTAAAATAATAATTATAATAATTATATATGAATAATTCAATTACTTATTTTAATTTAATATGAATAATTAACAAATAGAACATAAATAATGGGCATTGTTTAATAATTATAATTGTTAAGTGAATAATTGACTCCATACAACGAACTGCTAACCGTAACTCACGCTTGACCCATTAGGTCATATATGACTGTACGCTGCGCACTCTTCGCGCTCTACCTCAAAAACGGTTGGTCGTATGAAAAAAAAGTTCAAACAAAAGTTGTAGACAATTTTATAGTCTACAACTTTCATAATAACTGTCAATCTCATTAAAGCAATAGGAAGGCAGATATTCGCAAAAAACCGATTTTTATGACCTTTGACCTTCAATATCTTAAGACGCCGGCACGATAGCATTTGTGACTTTTGAGACAACATTTAGAATGACAAAACAAAGGTTCATACCAATTTTCAGCTTATTATCTTTCATTCCGAGGTGAAATCCTAATTTGACTGGGCTAATAGTCCGAGAGCTGGCACGAATTTTAGGGTAGGTATTTGAGGCAAGCTGAAAACTTGTCAGATTACTCTCCTATTATATCCAACTCGGGATCTGGCTGGTGAGTAGCGGGGCTAAATCAACCCCTACATTTTTAATGGCCTGGCAGGTAGAAAGCCCTACCGAAATGATCTGTCTTTTTGGAAATCTTATTTTTTAGTTATAAGTAACACTCCATTAAAATTTCAAGCTGCCAAATAATTTAATCGGGGTTTTAACATTGCCAGGCGCGTGCAAAAATATTTTGCAAAAAATTATAAAAAATGTTTTTGAGGCAGCTTGAAATTTTAATGGAGTGTTACTTATAACTAAAAAATAAGATTCCCAAAAAGACAGATCATTTCGGTAGGGCTTTCTACCTGCCAGGCCATTAAAAATGTAGGGTTGATTTAGCCCCGCTACTCACCAGCCAGATCTGCAATCCCGAGTTGGATATAATAGGAGAGGTATCTGACAAGTTTTCAGCTTGCCTCAAATACCTACCCAAAAATTCGTGCCAGCTCTCCTACTATTATACCATAACAGGGACCTCAAATTCTCTTCTCGCGGTTTTGTGAGCCATACCATCTCTAATGCCTTTTGCATATGTTCTTCAGGCCTCTTTTGGCGATTAGTTTTACGTTTATAAATTCTCGGCATGATCTGTAAACAAAAACTATTAATGGGGTAAAATGATTCCAGGGATCATTTTAGACACACAGAAGGAATCATTTCACCCCAAATACCAAATTACAAAATATCGATCAAAACAAAACCTTCACATACCGCGTGCGATGATCGAACATGGCTTAAATATTAGCTAACTGCTACTAATACCCGCAAATAAAACAACATTTCAGTAAACACTTGCAAAAAACGAAAGTCCAAAAACATGCTTACCTTAGATCAGAGCCACACTTTTTGATATTTTTTAATAAAATCACTCCAAGCACTCGCATCGCATTGACATTTTACAGGTAACTCGCAGGGGCGCAGGGGAACATGTTTCATGTGTATTTGGATAGATGGTACAAGCTGTTTTTGATTTACGACGGGGGATCATTTGACCCTTAGGGATCGTATTACCTCACTTTCCCCTATTAATGTTTGAAACGTTGATTCAATGTAACGATGAACATAATTATGTTTTTCAGAATGTTCCGCTTGACAAGCGCGAAGTTTTTTTGTTCTGACAGAAATGATTCGAAGAGAAAATATTACCGAAAAATATACAAAAGGACTCTATCCAATATTTTCAAATTCACATGTACCTATTGATTCGCTGTGGTATTCGGCTACATCTCCACGTCTCAGTAAAGTTTGCTATTAATAAAACTTTTTTGGGAACTAAAACACAAATTAATATTTTTTTCTAACAATCGAGATCTATTAATTGTAACACAAAGCTTTTCCCTTAATCCAAGTAAAGAAAGAATGTCTTCTTTAACTCAAACAATATCAGCACTTCGGACAATTCTATTTTAAATAATATTAACAAGTCAGAAGCTTTTGGATGCTTTAATTTCCGAACCTAACTTAAAGATTTCGATAGATAATTTTAATTTCTAAATTCTAAATGAATGAAACTAAGTCGATAATTGAAATTGTTAAAATATTTCTCTCAATATGAATCGTAACGTGGCTAAGCTCACGAATACATATCTTCTTCAACTATGCTTCGTCAGTCGCCAAATTTTTAAATTTGCCGAGTACAACCCTACTTTTCTAATAACCAGAAGTTTAACCCAGCTCTTGAGTCTGGTCATTTGCGGTTCAAATCAATGACGTCGAAGGGCTAATTCATGACGTCATTAACCAAAATGATAACCGGTTATCCGCTTGAAATTGAATTTTGCGTTTTTGTTTCTAGGAGAACAGAGTGCTATAGTTTTGCCTAAAACCGATATTCTACAGTCGTGAGTTTCGAATTTTAAGCCAGAAGTAAGATAGGCTGAAAATGATCGAAATTGGATAAAATTTGTTTTCCTTCTTTTTTCATTTTTATGGTAAATTGAACTGGGATTTTAAATTAATTTCAATTGAAATTCTCGTGAAACAATTAATGTAGCCGGTGTAATTTGTACAATAATTTTGGATGATGGAAAATATTAACATTCGTCATAATTGCTAGTTGTGGAATTACTTGTTTTGGAATAGAAAATTAAAGGCACATAATACTAAAAATCACTATTCACTTCAATAATTTTTCAAAATCCGTGCCTACAATTTGAAGACATTATCTAAAACGTTCTAAAAAGTGAAAATTGCCTGAAGCTTCCCGAATTTTCTTGTTTAATTTTCCATCCCGTTTCTGGAAGTTCTTCACTCAATTCTGTTTCGTTGTTGGTTTCCTTCGCGTACACCAGCTGTTTGTAAAATCCCCAAATTCGAGAAGCTTCAGGCAATTGACTTTTTAGAACGTTTTCGGTAAAGTATTCGAATTGGAGGCACGGATTTTGAAAAATTATTGAAGTGAATAGTAGTTTTCAGTATTATGTGCCTTTTATTTTCTATCCCAAAACAGGTAATTTTACAACTAGCAATTCTGACGAATGTTAACATTTTCCATCAGTGGTGAGATCAAAATTATTGTATAAATTACACCGGGTACATTTGTTTCACGGGAATTTCAATTGAAATCAATTTAAAATACCATTTAGGTGCAATCTACTATATAAAAATAAGTCGGGTTTTCCTCCCTGACGCTATAGGTAACTCCAGAACGCACGAACCGATTTCAACGGTTTTGCATTCGTTGGAAAGGTCTCGGGATCCGCGAGGTTTGTAGCAAAGAAAATTCAGGAAAAATTTCAAGATATCGAGAAGAACGTAAGAAATTGGTAAATTTCTGACATTTCTGAAAATTTCATTATTTATGACATCGAATTCAATGACAACTGTCAAGACTCCTTACGAGAGGGAAGTGATTCCAAAAATTTCCTCATTTCAGAAGAAAAAGGCCAGATCCAAATGAAACAAGGTATGAATATCGTTTTTTAATCGTTTTATAACGTTTATTACTGAAAATATTTGTTCCAGAAACTATGAAATTATAAGGAAGTACGTGACAATTGTCAATTCAGTTTAGAGGTCAAAAAAGCTCTAGGAAATTTGCAATTTTGAGAAGGAAAACGAACAGATCCGAATCAAATAAGGTACGAATATCGTTTTTGAGTAGTTCTATAACGTTTATTAATGAAGACATTTGTTCCAGGAATTCTGAAATAACCAGGTAGGAACAAAATATTTTTGACAAAGGTAAGTCTGCTGTAAACATTTATTCGTTTCGAGTGGAAAACGTTATTTGAATGAGTAAGTCCATATGAAATCATCAACTTCAACGTTCATTCAACGAATTCCTAACATTTCAGCAATCAAAAGCATCATTTCAGGTCGCAGTGATATTTTAGGCTCCTACTAAACCGAATTTCCCTTTTCACTGACAAATAACGTAATGAGTACAAAATTCGAGGATTATTCGTATTCTAGGAAAAAATACGCCAGGAAATGATACTAAACTGTATGTATTATGATAATTATCGATATTTCAATATATTTTTTAGTACGTTTTAGATATATACAGGGTGTTTCTATAAATCTATCAATTATTTCACATTTCTACGTTATAACAAAAAGCTTTCAATGAAATTGAAGGGGCTTTTGAATTTCGAGTGATTTGTTATAGGAGGTGGGATTTTAAATATATGCTTCGGATTCATACGGGGTGCTCTTATAAACATGTCGAATATTTTGAATTTCTGCATTATTACAGGGACATTTCAACAGAAACGAAGATGGTGGTTGGATTTATACAGGGTCTTTCCATAAAAATGTCAAATATTGTAATTTTCTACTTCATAACACGAACATTTGTATCACTTTTTTTATAAATGTTCAATAGACGCTCTGAGTATATACAGGGTGTGTATCGGTTCAATTGATCTACCGGTTAAATTATTCTACTTAGAAAGGTAGATCTACCGGTTTCACAAAATTTACTTAAAAAGGTAGATCTACTGGCCTAACTATAAAATCATTGTTTTTCACATGGACAGTTATACGTTGCGTGTTCACGAGTTGGGAAACCATCCGCTTTGTTTGTGTTAACATCAGACCAAAAAAAAAATGGTTTATCAAAGAGTACTTAAAAAAAAACGGATAGTTTGCGGACACGTATAACGCTTCAATTCTGTATTTACTTTGGATTCACTTCATTTACTTAGAGAAGTTCAACTAAATAACACTTAATTTTTGTAATCGAAATGAATCCATTACTGTTGTGAAATGAAATAAAAGTTTTCCTTTTCAAATATGAAAAAAAAAAATTTTCTTCATCTTTTAATCACCAAACGAAATTTTACATAAAACGAAGCCATGGGTGGCGAAACGGAGTTCGCCT
This sequence comes from Propylea japonica, assembly GCA_013421045.1. NCBI lineage: Eukaryota > Metazoa > Arthropoda > Insecta > Coleoptera > Coccinellidae > Propylea > Propylea japonica. Next base: position 50,271,311 of record CM024239.1, read on the forward strand.
GGTTTGCTAGTTTACCATAAAATAAAAAAAACAAATTTTATCGAGTTTCAATAATTTTCAGCATATCCGTCTTCCAAGGCTGATTACAACAAAAAAAGTCCGATCTAGTACCTTTTTTCCTATGACTTTCGTAGCTCAAAATTTCTAAACTTAGCCAAAAGCTGAAAAACACCTTTTTTTATTTCTGAATCAAAAATGAATATTCGAGAAGAACAACTAATTTTATCTAATTTCAACGATTTTGAGCCTATCCGCCTTCCAAGGCTGATTAGAACAAAAAAAGTCTGAATCGAAAATGAATGTTAGGGTACATCCTACTGAAATCTGAAGTTCAAGCCGTTTTTGGGTAGCTTACAGTGATTTCAGGAAGCTGAATATTTTTTTTATTGGAGCAACATTCAGTACGACCATGTTAAAAAAATAAACTGCAAAAACACTCAAAAAACATAACTCAAAACTACAAAAAAATCGCATTACATACACGGGGTATTTTTGGATAGCCATGGGTGTAAGGAAAGGAAACTAAAAATAATTTATTGACGTCAATCGCCTGGACAGGGTGTTTCAGATAGCAATTCTGACGAATGTTAACATTTTCCATCAGTGGTGAGATCAAAATTATTGTATAAATTACACCGGGTACATTTGTTTCACGGGAATTTCAATTGAAATCAATTTAAAATACCATTTAAGTGCAATTTACCATAAAATAAAAAAAACAAATTTTATCGAGTTGTCTTCCAAGGCTGATTACAACAAAAAAAGTCCGATCTAGTACCTTTTTTCCTATGACTTTCGTAGCTCAAAATTTCTAAACTTAGCCAAAAGCTGAAAAACACCTTTTTTTATTTCCGAATCAAAAATGAATATTCGAGAAGAACAACTAATTTTATCTAATTTCAACGATTTTGAGCCTTCCTAGGCTGATTAGAACAAAAAAAGTCTGAATCGAAAATGAATGTTAGGGTACATCCTACTGAAATCTGAAGTTCTAGCTTTCAAGCCTTTTTTGGGTAGCTTACAGTGATTTCAGGAAGCTGAATATTTTTTTTTATTGGAGCAACATTCAGTACGACCATGTTAAAAAAATAAACTGCAAAAACACTCAAAAAACATAACTCAAAACTACAAAAAATCGCATTACATACACGGGGGATTTTTGGATAGCCATGGGTGTAAGGAAACTAAATAGTTATTTATTATACAAGGGAAAAAAGTATTAGATTTTAGCTCGAGGTTATATTGTTTCCCAGACAAAAAACCGAGAGCTAAAATCTACTATTTTTCCCGTGTATAATACACTATTTTTTCTGTGACAAGAAAAACAACGATTTAATAGTGAAAGAAATATAACTTCTCACGAAATTACTTTTTTCCCCGGGAAAAAGTGAGTAAGTACTTTTTTCAGTTTTTTCCCGGCTACATAGAGAATCATTTTTTTGACAGGGAAAAAGCAATCTCGTAAAAAGTCATATTTTGTGACCTGTCAAGAGATATAAAATGTCACATTTTTTTCCCGTCACAGAAAAAAATAATTTATTGACGTCAATCGCCTGGACAGGGTGTTTCAGAATGAGGTGCCATAAATTTGGTATCTTCATCCTGATGATTTCGTGACATAAAGTTCCTATGTACTATGGATCTCTGACGTATAGTTTTCGAGATACAAGGTGTTGAAATTTGAAGAAAAATGGTGTTTCGAAAATATTTTCGACACCCACACGATTATTGAATTTTCATCAGTGCAGACTTCTATTCTAATAAATAGGTGAAAAAAAATTGTACGCCAATACTTTTTTCAAATTCAAAATTATTTTCTTAATTACTATACATAATTTATAGTGATAATGGTATCTTGAGTTTTTACCTGTTATGAATAATTTCTTAAATAAAAAATAAAATGCTATTTCATCTAGGAGAGTCACGAAATTATTTGATTACTTCCGAACTCGTCTAGACTCTACACCATTTCCAAGTGTATTTCAGAAAGCGTCAATTGTATTTCAGAATAGTCAATTGTATTTCAGAAAGCGTCAATTGTACTTCAGAAAGCGTAATTTGTATTTCAGATTAGTCCAAGGGCGTAGCCAGGAATTAATTTCGGGGGGGTTTTGACATTTTGGAAATTGACTTTGTAGGTGCCGGGAATTTGAGGGTCGCTTTCTGTAGCAAGTATTAAATAAAAAAATAACTCTGAAACATTTGGCTACGCCCTTGGATTAGTCAATTGTATATCAGAAATCATCAATTGCATTTCAGAAAACATCACTTGTAATTCAGATCAGTCAATTCAATTTCAGAAATCGTCAATTGTATTTCGGAAATGGTCATTCGAAATTCAATTTATAGGTACACACATTTACATATAGCAGAATTGTCATTTTAAATACGGTTCATTTAAATCCTCCTCAGTCCCAAGACCACACTGAAATCGAGATAATTGTGATATTTGGAAATTAAAATAATATTCCTATTCTGAATTGCAAATGACGGGTTCTGAAATACAATTGACGCTTTCTGAAATACAATTGACTAATCTGAAATACAAGTGACGCTTTCTGAAATACATAATACTAATCTGAAATACAATTGCTAATCTGAAATACAATTGACGCTTTCTGAAATACATTTGACTATTCTGAAATACAATTGATGCTTTCTGAAATACATTTGGAAATGGTGTAGACACAGGCTCAGTGTCATCATTTTCAAATGAAAATATCGTGCATAAACCACATCGCGTTTCTTTTCATAAAGGGGACATCTTCCAACAAAATTGGTGAACTTCCACGTGATAAGCGGCGATAGGGCGTCCATCTTCTACTGGGCAAGAAGAAAGGTCCTAACAAATAAACAAAACTTATTCCAATCTACACATTTACAGAAAATTGGTCTTCGTGATGAGTTTCTCTAATGTTGTGTGGATTATCCTCTGCCCAAAAAATTTGAATGAAGGGATTGCGCTGCCTTTATCTGTGTCTAGACGATTTTAGAAGGAATCAAAGATTTTTGTGATCTTTAGATGAAATACAGTGGCGTAGTAACGCCACCACGGGCCTGTGTTCAAGATATTTTCCGGGCCCCTACCCTACTAGCAGCGCTGCCTGCTGGTTACATAATTAAAAAAAAAGATAAGGACAAAATAAAAGCACATTTTCTTTGTCACTTATATTAGAACAGTTACAATACAAAGTACGTGGGTACCTTCCACATATACATAAATATAACCAACTAACAAAATAACACTACAACAAATAACAACTATAAGCAAAATGAAACAAAAAACAAAATAATATTAAAACCGAATTAACATATAAAATATTATTAATATAATACACAAAAAAGACATAAAGACAAAGCGCAATCAAAACTCTTTTTGCGGGCTTTCGAATTTGCAAAATTGTCACAATATTAGCTATACTTAATGTTCGGGCATCTTCATTTTCTTTAGAAATAATTGAAAATAATTCTAGCAAGATTTCTTGAGACAAGTAACGAAGTAACTTGTGAATTATATCGTCGAGCTCTTTTTTTCTAATTATTTTTGGTTTATAAAGAAGTGTTAGTGACCAATTACCAATTCGAACATTTCCTTGATTATATACCGAAAATTATTTAAAAATAATATCTGATAACTCGACGATACAATTCACAATTCACTTAGTTTTCAATTCTAACAGCAACCCTCAAAGACTGACCTGCATTTTTTCATATTAAGAGAGGCGCCTAACGAAAAAATCAGCCACGTGATGAATTATAGAACTCACTTTCAATAACACTTAAAGTCCAGAAATTCGAAAACACTGAAAAAAGTCAGGAATTTTGAGAACTTTCACTCCTAACACACTCACAAGCACAACGTCTTTTCAAATTCGAATAGGTACTCATTTCCCTAGAATAGGAATAGAAGTGAAATGATTTCGCATTTTCCCCCTAGTCCAAAAAAAATTCCCTATGTACATGAAGAATCTTACATCAAAGAAGCCGCTCAAAAAGAAACCGCCCCAATAAAGCGATCATCTGGTGACGTTAATGTAATGTAATTATCCCCTAAACAGAATGTCGACACGCTTCATGCAAAGAGTTCGGAACGATTTGTCCAGGCCGCAAATTGATTAGGTAAAGAACTCAAGATACCATTATCACTGTTAATTATGTGGTGATTACGAAAATAATTTCAAATTTCAAAAAAGCATTGGCGTACCACAATCACTAATTTATTCGGACAGAAGTTTTGTAGGGTGTCGAAAATATTAATAAAAAAAAACAATTTTTTTCCAATTTCAACACCCTGTATCTCAAAAACAATGCATAAGAAATCTATAGTTCATGGGAACCGTATGCCATAGGCATAAAATCATCTAAGGATGAAGATCCCGATTTTTGGGCATCTTATTCTAAAACAACCTGTATTGTTGTGAATGGGTTAGAAATAATATATATAAAACTGTTACTCTCGCTAAATTATCTACTCGTAGTAGTCGGTGTGATGTTATGAAATCGAAATGTAATCTGTATTCTGTAATCAAGATTCGTATTGGCCATGATATAATAAGAAACATTATTCTTATATCATGGCACTGGCAGCAAAACAGATAAGTTCACTAGCCGTCCTTGCATGTTGCATAGCTATAGCTTTCTAATCAATATCGTCTATTGAAATAAATAAAGAAGGTTATATTGGTGCTGAATGAATATTTTGTCTCTTATAAGAAGGTATAATTAATTTTATGTAAAAAGAACCTTATTTTTCCATATAACGATAAATAATAAATATGAATATCCTATCGATTGAAATATAATCTGGGAGGATTCTGCATTTCTAAAAAACTTTTTAGGTTTTCACCCCCAGTCTCTGAAACAGAAATAACTACAAATTTTTTAATTAAGATGAGGTGCTCCCTTAGGTCTAAGGGTGCTCCTGATAAAATCTTTGCACTTATTTGTCAGGAGCAAATTCGTTTTGAAACATTGTTGCCTAACAAATACACTAAAAAAGGAAATAAATGGAAAGGATAATGTAATGTTTCGGTGTCTATGTCAGACACCTTTCTTCAGACTAACTTGTAAAATCTTCAGAATTGTGTTTTTTCATTTGCAGTATAATTGACATTGAAAGTTGTCAACACAGATATGTTGATTTATTTAGTTTTGAAATTTCCTGATGACATTTCTTTCTTCAATAAATCAATCCAAATACGATCTATTCCAACAGAACAATTGGCCAAATTATCTACTTCATCTAACAAAATACATGTGGATTCCTTAATTTTTCTTATCTAATTATCAGGTTCCGGCATTAGGACTTTTGTGTTGTTCCAGTTCATCATATGATCCCCGCTATTTGAACATACATGATCAGCGATTTGTGATCTTGTAATGTCTCTATTTTTGATGTTGTTCTTATGTTCCCGTTTTCTTATCTCTAAAAGTCTTGATGTCACTCCTGAATAAGATTTTCCACATATACAGGGAATATTATAAACACAATTTTTTTATTTTTGTGTCTCATTCATTGGTTTCGTTCTGGTCAGAATGGATCTCAAATCATTTTGTGTTTTGAAAACAGTTCTTATGTTGAATTTGGAACTAATTCTTCTTCTTTTTTCTGAAAGGCAAGGAATATAAGGAATGACGTTCAACAAATTTGGTTGTTCATGGCGGTTTTCTGTTTGTACCTGATCATCATTAGAATTTTTATTTGATATTTTTCGTTCTAAATTGGAAATCGTTCTTTCTATAAAATTTGGTGGGTATTGATTAGCTAGTAGAAACTCTTTAATGAAGGCAATTTCATAAATCATTTACAATTTTTTAAGTAATCGAAAAAATTTCGGTTCAGTTGTAAATTTCGGAGCAGTTGGAAAAATGTCGAAGTAGTTGGTAAAATTTTGAAGTAGTCGAAGAAATTGCTTCGCCATTTATTTTTCAAATTTATTGCTCCTTGTTTGCACATTTCACTGAATACAAACTATTACAAACTTACGAACGTGCGTCGGCCATCAAGGGGTAATAAAAAATGTGCATTGCAAACAGAGAGACATGTTGTCTATGCAGAGAGAGAATTTGCCTGAATTCAGTCGAATGATGGAACTTTGGAACTATTGCATTTTTTTTCTTTCGAATTTGATTTTGAAAGCGTTTAATCATTAAATGAATAATTTCTTGTACCGTCTGAAATTACTGAAATTAGTTTGATGAGGATTTCCTCAAAAAAATCTGAATGAATAAAATGCAAACCAAATGGTTTATGGCTAACCACTAACCACCCTGAGAAATAACAATTGCTTGTTACGTTATATTGTTGTATGCCAGTATTGCCCAGTATACGGGGTAGGGTTATAAAAACGACCGAAGTGTAACCTTCCTGAAAACCGGGGGTGGGTGGGAATTATTGTAAATAAACAGGCCCGGCACAAGGGCGGCACGTCCAGGGGGGCGGCAAATCCAGTGAAATTGAAATTTTTTTGGAGGGGACAAACAATGTGGTAAGCGGGAGGGGGGAAAGGGGGGGGTGGTTGTCCAACTCCAATTGCTTTAAAATTTTGCCAACTGTCGTAGAAACATAGAAATTTTGCCATATGCAATCGAAACTTTGCCAACTGCTCTGAAATTTCTGAACTCCGTTCAACATTGGGGGCGGCAAGGTCTCCACATCCCCCTCAGAGAGACTTTTTCTCTGAAGGATCGGAAGGACAGGCGGCCAACATCGATAATTTCCGTATATCCACGGAATTCAGTGAATTCACTGCAGTGTAACTTTCAGGTATATTTCCGGGAGGGTCACTGCCGCCCCCCGAAGTTCCGCAGGTGCCCTTCCCCCCGGCGAAATACTGAGAGCGCCTAGATATAGTTAAGGCGTAAAACTTCAAGATCGAAAAATTCACATAATTCGATAAATTGCCCTCTCGGAACTTCGAATTGCGCCCTCGGGAAGAATTTTCTGACAGAAACATCGATTCAGAAAGTTCCTACGGCATCTCTGATTTTGTCCAATATTCTACGAGAAAAATTTGCAGCTGTTCTTTTTCCCAATATAACACCAGGTAGTAGTAGTTGTAGTAGAATATTTTTAGTGTCGCCGTATCGCCAATTATTGCATGTCATAAAAAACCATCTGTTACCAAATTGCGCCCTTTCTACTAGCCGAGTTTAGGTAGGTACGTGATTTTGAAGAGAGAATTACGAAATAAAGATAAAAACAGAATGAGGGTCGGAATATACACCCCCCGGCCCCCAGGATCAATTGCATTTTGCATTCGAAATTGAAACTAGTCTCTTGTCTGTCTATGATTCGATTCGAACAGTTCCGTGGTGTATGAACAGTAACGATCAAAAATTAAATTCCAATTATTTTGTTAATAGTTTAATTAATTATTTAATTTTTATTTAATTAATACTGTTAATAATAATTCATTTTACCTGAATTAGTGCAAAATAGATAAGTGCAAGGTGATCGATAATAATAATGGTAAGTACTTATCTAAGTTTATTTGTTCATTAACTTATAGCAATAATTACTATGCAAGGAAGATTGAGGGCTCTGAATCTGAATACTTGAAAACTATATCTAAACCCCCCCCCTTTCCAGCTTTTCACTCAAGATCAATTCAGGTCCCTCGGTAAAACTTGCTACTAAACACCACCCCCCCTCCCCCGAATTGCTCTCTGGATACGCTCTTGATGTAGCGCCCTATTGGGGGCGGCATAACACTATTTGCACGCGGGCGCTCAGACAGCCAGCGGCGGGCCTGTAAATAAATACTTCCGCTTTTGCTAACGCGTGTGTTTTTTTTATTCATTCTGAAGGGGATTTCACCAATTTTACAAGCTGTTCACCTTGAAGGAAGCATCTTATTCTAAACAGAAAAACTTATAACTATCAATTGATTTATTCAGAGAAGGGTGGTTATGAATACAGCATTCTTCAATAGGAAATAACATTGCCTGAATAAATGAATCCAGAATCTAGAAATTGATTAAAAGAAGAAAAATAATAGCGGAAATGCTAATTCTGAATAAATACTTACTTTGCAATGGTTTGATTAGGTTATTAATTTTCAATGCCTAACATTTAAATAGCTAGAAAATGGATCTTTTAATGGAATAAAATATTATTTTTGTATCTAGTGCGCGAAATGCTACTTTGGTGATCTCGACTATTTTTTTAACTCGGCTGCGCCTCGTTAAAAAAATCAGTTCTCGATCACCAAAGTATTTCGCGCATGAGATGCAAACAAAATTTTTTCTACAAACGCTTAGCTTAATATGAAAAAAAATATTGAACTGGTTTGAACTGTTTTTCCAAATCAAGTAATTAGGTATTATAACTATGGGCAATATATTGCAATATGTTGAAAGCAACACTCAATGTTAAAGAAAACGTGGATTTCAAGAAATTTACCAAGTTAAAATATAAAAATCCCATATAGTTTACATGCAGTGTGCGAAGTAGGTATTTCGCACATTACTTCGCGCACGGTGTCATAGCATTGTATAAGGAAGTAAGAATACAATGGTCATAGTAACAAAGGAAATGAAAAAAAGGGTCACTCCGCATATTCTTGCCAATGCGCGAACCTTGTCATTTTTTGACGTTTGTAGAAAAATATATTTTTCTCAAACGTCAAAAAATGACAAGTTTGTAGAAAAATATTTTTCTACAAACGTCAAAAAATGACAAGGTTCGCGCATTGGCAAGAATATGCGAAGTGACCCTTTTTGTTTTTGTTACTATATTTTTCTACAAACGTCAAAAAATGACAAGGTTCGCGCATTGGCAAGAATATGCGAAGTGACCCTTTTTTTCATTTCCTTTGTTACTATGACCATTGTATTCTTACTTCCTTATACAATGCTATGACACCGTGCGCGAAGTAATGTGCGAAATACCTACTTCGCACACTGCATGTAAACTATATGGGATTTTTATATTTTAACTTGTAAATTTCTTGAAATCCGTTTTCTTTAACATTGAGTGTTGCTTTCAACATATTGCAATATATTGCCCATAGTTATAATACCTAATTACTTGATTTGGAAAAACAGTTCAAACCAGTTCAATATTTTTTTTCATATCAAGCTAAGCGTTTGTAGAAAAAATTTTGTTTGCATCTCATGCGCGAAATACTGTGGTGATCTCGACTATTTTTTTAACTCGGCTGCGCCTCGTTAAAAAAATCATTCTCGATCACCAAAGTAGCATTTCGCGCACTAGATACAAAAATAACTATTAAATTTTGTTCGCTTTACTCGAATATTTCGCTTTGTCTCAATGATAAATAATTCAAATAATTCGAATAAATTGAATATTATATTTTCGAATATTCCAATTTTTGTAATCTGGAACCTAATGCAGAAAAAAAAAGTATCACAACAAAATTCTTCAATAATGTATTTTTTCAATACTCTCGCGAAAAACATCGACTTGTAATCCAAAACTGCCTCCCCCTTACATAATCGATTTTTTTATTTTGTTATATCGTTGTTCAAGGGAATTTTGAAACATGGATTTATTCACCTTATAAATGTTCGGCAGAGCCATCTCTGAAGAAGAGAACTATAGATAAATACATTCATTTATCTATAAAGAGATTTCTTAAATATAAGTACTTGATGAGTTACGAATCAACAGCAGATTGAAAGGGAAATAAGAGTTTTTGTTGTATTTTTACTTATTGTTCTGAAATAATTGACATCCAGATGAGATACGATATCAGAATAATCAATTTGTAAGTTTCTGGTGAATAGGGTTTTCATAAAACACTAACTAGCGCGGAAACCAACAGATGGCGCAGCTAGTAAAATTAACGATTCAGTTCTTGAAATTCCAAACTATACAGGGTGTAAGTGAATAATAGGGTTCTCAAAAACTCGAGTTTCCCCAATACCATATAAGTTGGGGGGAAAATTCACCCACAAACACTTCAAAATCTTCAACAAATGAGACTTAGGAAAAAATATCTGCCAAAATCATGGCTTATTATGATAAGAAAATCACTCACTGAAGCTAGCTGTTTTCTGTGCTATAAAAGATTCCAGAGATTGTATATGAATGATGACCAAAAGAATGAAGTTTGCAAGATTTCCTGATTCCATATCATTTCTTCTTCTGCGCTTGTTCCTAGGTTACCAGCGTGCCATAGTTTTCCCTGAATATCTGTAGATTTCGAATTTTGGTCTGTGGGGTAAGAATTCGAAGTCATAGTAATTTTTTCCTGCCGTTCGTCCGTGAAGACTGAATTTAAGATGACTAACCTTCGAACGGAATTATCGAGGGACATGAAAATTTCAGGGTTTTGTGTAGGGTAGAAATATATCGTTTTAGTCTGTTATTTAGCACTATTGGTGGAAAAGTGTATTGAGGCTTCAACACCATCAGTTCAAAAATAGTGTTGGAATGCCTATTATAAATGAACTAAGAAAACGCAACAGAGTTTCCTTGATATTGATGCCAGGACAAGCAGGAATCAAGGGAAACGAGAAGACTTACGATCTACATCTACAAAAAGGAATTCACTCTGACAGAACCTTTTGGGTCTAGCAGACTCACGTCGGTATGTTCAAGGAGGAGATCCCAAATTTTATTGGAAATCATCATGAACAAGCTGATGCACCTTCTCACAGGTTTCTCACGGTTCACTACTATGTCAGGAAACAACTAACGGACTGGGTGAGCGCAGATTATATATACAGGGTTGGGATAAAGTTTGGCACCAAATTAATATACAGTAGAACTCCAATTATCCGAATTAATGGGGACCGGGACCCATTCGGATAATCAAATATTCGGATATCGGAGTTTTTCAAAAAAAATTGCCATTGGAGAGAAAAAAAAGCTACGTTTTGATATTGCACTATTTTTTATTGAATTAAATGAAAAAACATGATATTTTACATGTTTTAAATATAAATAAAATGTACTTATGTACAAGTTTAGAAATAAAAATCATTGTTTTTCAAACATCTCCGTCAATATAAGCTGTTTTTTGGACAAATTTTTTTCTGAAAGTGATTCGGATAATCGGCGATTCGGATAGTCGGAGTTCGGATAATTGGAGTTCTACTGTATTTAAAACGGAACGGACGACAATTTTGAAATTTGGCAGCTGAGTGTAATGGACCACAATGCACTTGATGAGCATATTTTCATTAATGAGATACTTCCGGTTTAACCGGAAATGACCATTTTTTTTATTTAAATGAGACACACCTGTATATTTCTGCAGATTCTGAAAGAGCACTTTGTTTCGGATCTGTCTCATACCAGGTTCCATGTAAAAATCATCTGTAAAAAGAAGAATTGAGACAACGGATTCTTGATGAATATGCATTAATACATGAGAAGTCTGAGAAAAGTTACTCAAGAATTGTAATAGACTGGCATATTGTCAAGGTGAAGCACTTCGAACGTTTAAAATGATTTTTTTTAAATTATTTTTAATAATTTTTTCTACTAGTAAAGTGAAGTATTTCTTCTTTTTATAGATTTTCATAAAAAACGTCATGAAAAGCAGAAAGAGTTATCTACTACAAAGTATTTCGTTTTATTTCTCACTATTGATACAAATAACAACGATTTATTTATTTAAATGGATTTTTTCTCAAATGTACAAAAATACTGAATTTCTTCTTTTTGCAGAGAATTTTTACATGGAACTCGATATGGACAGATCCGAAACAAGGTGCACTTTCAGAATCTGCAGAAATATACAGGGTGTCCCATTTAAATAAAAAAAATTTTGGTCATTTCCGGTTAAACCGGAAGTATCTCATTAATGAAAATATGCTCATCAGATGCATTGTGGTCCATAACACTCAGCTGCCCAATTTCAAAAATATCGCCCGTTTCGTTTTAAAGATATTAATTTGGTGCCAAACTTTATCCCAACCCTGTATGGAGGAGATTAGTTGATTTGAAATGTTATTTTTTGAATATTTTCAATAAGGTCAAAATACTAGCTCAATAGCTCCATAAAGATTCATATAAGATTTCGTGGAATTCTTTGAAGTAGAACATTGAGAAAAAATTTGAATTGTTCGACATGTTAAGTGAATGCGTTGTCTTATTTGAGGATCTTTAAAAAGGATAAAAGCAGTCTGTCATTTAAAAATTTCGAGTAATGATCGAAAATTGAAAAATAGCCGTTTTCGATTATGTGAGAGGTTTCCTCCCAAATTCATTTGTTTGAATTTGTATTCGAAATCTTTAGATTCTTTCTACAGGAACTGATTCAGAGGTGTTATATGTTGTAGTAAAAACTAACGCCACTCTTCTGAAGATAATATGATATGATTCACTCACTGGCGTATTTAGGTGTGGTCCAGGGGGGCCAGGCCCCCTCTGATGTACCTCTGCCCCCCCCTGAAAGATTCTTATCAAAAACTACGTATAGGTATCACAAAAAAACTTCTACTACATAGGGGCCGCGGCCCCCCCTGAAAAATGAGGCCAGGTACGTCTATGGATTCACTATATTTCGTACTGCTCTTTTATGGACATAACTTGGCAATTCAAATTAATGGCATATGAAAAGAAAAATATTAATAGGGTATTGAACCTATGCCTACTCAAAATTGCTAAAATTCAGCAAAATTCCTCTAGTAATACTTTTTGTTTTCATATGCCGATGATTTGAACAGGCAAGTTGGATTCTTAAAAGAACAATAGCTCTTATGTAGACTGAAAACAGGCTTGTCTTGGATGATATTTTGAATATCAGTCGATTTGGATATTGTCAACGATATAATAACATTGTAACAACATTTCCTCACGAAAACTAAAAATAGTTCAATGATTTTTTTGAAAGGAACTCCTCAGAAAATGGTTCAATAATTCATGAATGAGCTTAGGTCGTTGAGAGCAAAGATAAGCTTCTACTGGTTGAAAGGAGTAGCATTTATTGCTTATTCGGTATAATTTGAATGATAACCCATAGATGGCACCACTAGTAACAATATACTTTTTGCAGCACTCCTGAATGGCTGCTTCGAGCTACGGTAATGCTGTAAATGAAATAATTAACAGACAAAAAATGTTTGTTTGAATTTATCATTTTCGAAATTTTGCACGAATGAGGGTTAAAGAGCTTTTTTGTTGAAACAATTCAATAATTTATGTTATGTGTTATTTTGACATATCTGTTCATTGACATTTGAAACCAAAAAATGATGAAATCCGAGATGTAGGTACCAAATAGGGCACTTAGGTTTATTGATTACGTTTAAAAAAATGAATGAAAATATTATACTATCCTCGTCAGTCTTCAAATGCATGAATTCAATGAAAGAGTTGAATAATAATATTGAATTAACCTCAAATATTTGTGGAAACATTTACCACGAATATAGTGCCCTTTAGGCTTTTTTGAATGTTTTAAGATATATTGAAGTTTTTCTGATTCCGAAACATTTAGATATCTATAAAAATATTTAAATAAGGTATGAATGTACCAATGACCTTGAGAATGGCGCACGGTTCACAGACTTCAACCTATCTCTATCAATATGTAGGTGTGTTAAATACAAAGATTTTTTGTGAGAAATCTTTGGTTAAATATTCTGCATTCATGGACACATGTTACAGTAAAAATATATATTTGACAAAAATAGTAACTTCATTTATACAGCCTCAGATGATCTTATTATTTCATAGTAGGTTCTAGTTGTGTCCTATCCATATCAGTAATTTTGTGAAAGGGAAAAATCGGTGTTCCTGAAGTACCTACTAGGTTGAATAGGAATAATTACCCATAATGTAGCTGAATACGTAGGGAGAATCATAGTCATGCTAAGTACTAGATTGAGAATTTTAAAACCATCTGTCAGCAACTGTATGAAGTCCTTCTGTAGATGACTGGATGAACACATATGATCAATAAACAATTTTTAAGTAATCTGAGATGAACACGCTTAAGCTTTTAAAGCGATAATCACAGTTTTTATTAATTTCATTACATTATTTCTCACAAGTTTTCTATAATTATTTGAGTTGATATTCTGGAAGAAATACCTACCTCTATTTGAATATACATATGGATGATTACTCAGTTTTTTGGGTCTGTAGAGTTTCTTGCAAAAATAATCACTTGTAAAACCATACCCAGTTTAATAAATCCTCCTGTGGTAATAGAGTAGCTTTATTTGAATAGGTACCTAAAGCCTTAAGGGCTATACTCATATTTGATTTGGCTGTAGTTACAGGGTTGGGATATAGTATGAAAATATCTTTTCAAAGAAAATGATATTCATGAATTTTGCAAGTGCTATGGCACATTGTCAGGATGTGAACGGCGGGCATTTTGAACATTTAATTTTGTATAAAATATTATTCTCATTAGTCTGCAGTGAACAAATCCAGCTATTCTAAAAGTAACAGTAAGTTATTCGTCGTTTTTATAGATTTTTTACACTAAACCCAGTATGTGCGCATTCGAAACCCCAAGCTCTTTCAACATTTGCAAAGATATACAGGGGGTCCCATAGATTAAAAAAACCTTTTTGTACATCAGATGGAATGCACTAACCTGCAAAATTTCATCAATATTATAGGTACCAACCCTGTATGTATTACTTATAACATTATCTTGGTTTTTTATCCGTCTTCTGGTTTTTCAAAGTTTTAGCCAGATGTAAAGAAAAAATGAAAATGTAATTCAATGATAAAAAAAACCCTTTAAATGATCGTTTCAGCTTATTCTGCAATAACAATACTTATACAGGAGACAGGTTTTCATCTCTGTATTTTGGTATCATATGTTGAAATTTCTCCTATGCTTATACTGTGTAATACACATGCTTAATTTTTTGATATTAAAAAAAATCACATCTCTTAAGAATGTATACCTATACACCTTTGTAGTTTGTATAATGGTATGTTCTTCATGCAATGTGTAAACCTACATAATAATGGACATAATGATCTATGAGAAATTAAATATTTGTAATTTGAATAGCCACATTTGGATTTACCTTTTAGTCCCCCAGTTTCATTTTCTTATTATTGGAGAATTGTCAGAATGTGAATCAATAAATGAGAAATAAAAAAATATATATTCCTTATCAAACTGAGGCTTTATACCTAATTTGGTATATAACTAAATATTAATTTAAATAATAATATGTATTCCATTTATTACACTCAACAGCTTGGATCAGGATATGATTTAGACTAGAGCTCCTCTCGAATTAATATAGTTTCAAATAATATTTAACTTACATTATACACCCCATGATTGTTTAAGACTTTATTCTTTTTTTTCCAATTAGATGATTTTAAAAAATGGTGGTATCATTTTTTAAAATTATCCAATTGGAAAACTTATTCATAATCATGTAATTTTTTCTATTATATGAGGAAGAGTTATGTACTATTTTTCATTCGATGGGTAGGATACTGTACAGAGAATCGTTCGAAAAACTACTTCAGAGTAAATATTTATTTATGTTGTGTATTTGCATCCATATTCAATATTGTGAAGTGTTAACACGAATTTGGAAAAAGAAAATCTGTGTATTGATGTTTAAACCATTTATAACATTGCTAATGTTATAAAATCTGTGAATTGATGTTTAAACCATTTATAACATTGCTAATGTTATAAATGGTTTAAACATCAATACACAGATTTTCTTTTTCCAAATTCCTGTTAACACTTCACAATATTTATTTATATTTTATATGAATAATTCTAGGATCCAAGAATTCTCTAAGTCAACTGTCGAACAATTTGCAGAGCTTTAGAAAACTTTTAAAATTGAACTGCAAAGATAAGTAATTGGTGACATTCTTTATAGCTTTATTGCTACGAATATTATTGGAGACATAACTATGTACCAAAATATACCATATAAATTAATACAACTCTATAATGAAAGCGTTCTTGTCAAAATAATGAAAATTACCGCATAAGTGGAATAGAGGCAACAATGGATAAAAAAAATTTCAATAATAACTTTAGATAATTTACTGAAATTTTGGAGGCCTGAGACCAATTCACAAATTTATATTGTTTTAAATAATCAGTAGATACAAGCTCTACAATTTAATATATCCTACAATTAAGGAATCAGACAAAGTATATATAAACAAATGACAGTATATTTACAAGATTTATTTGTAATAAAAATTTCAGGATATTTTATGAACTCAGTCGATTATTTCAACACAATGTTAAAAACACTTTACCGATAATTCTTTATACATTTCTAATAACATTTTCTTGGTAGATGACATGTTTCTCATATAAATTATATTGAAAATTGCTTTTCATTCAAACTTTCGCTTCAAATCACAACATTTTCGGTTTCTAATTTTATTCAGAACAATTTTCGAACAGTTCAGGTTTCATAATATTTCAGAAACTCAATGAAACAGAAAAAATTTTCAATAACCGAAATTTTGTACAATCTTTCAACAGAAATCTCATTCATTCTGACAATACAGGATGACTGAACTTTCCGATTCTTTTATGAACATCGACAGGCCGTACAGAAAAGTAATACCTATTTTTATCCTTAAATTGAGCTAAAGTGCAAGCCATTGGCAATGGCATAGCTTTTACATCACCCACCTTTCTCCACATATCTGTACTGGGTACAGCAGACGTTTCTTGATAAGCATAAACTTGATAACTTGCAATAGCTTCATAGTTCGAAAGATCGTAAGGCATCCTCCATTGTAAAATTATACCTGTATCTGTTTTTCTGAAAGAAACAACAGGTTTCGGAGGAATCCCTTTTAAGTTTTTATCCAGGGGACCTTGAATAGCTGGAGGATTTGGCAAAGGTGCGGGATGTTTTGCTTTCAATGAATTATTCTGAGGACTAGGTTTTGCCTTAATTGGAACATTGGTAGTTACTCTAGGTATTACAGAGACAGAGGAAGAATTTAAACTATTCAATACACCATTTGTTGGTTGAAAGTTCACCAGAACCGCTTTCTGACCATGTGCCGTCAGGACTCCCTGCTTTATTTGCGAACTTGGCTGCACTACATACATAACTTGCTGAGTAGTTGTTGAAACAACAGGCGGTAACACAGTTGACACAGATGTTGTTTTAGGAACACTATTAATTCTCACTCCTTGGGGCACAATAGATTTCAAGTTTTTATTGTTCACAATCTTATTGTTTGCTCTCTTATCATCTTCATCTGTTAAATCTATGAACGAACCAGATGTTCTTGCTCTCTTCTCTGGAACTACTTTCGGAGAAATATTTGGTCTTTGTGGCAGGTTACTTTGAGGCTGAGGAGTTTTTACAGGCGTTCTATTTCTGTTCTGTAAAGCCTGAGTCAAGATCGGAGTAGTTTTCTGAGGACTAGGTTGTGGGAGAGGCCTATTAGGAGTATTTATAGTCATTCGTGATTTGGGTGGTGCACCTACTTGATTTTGTACGAGTGGAGTCTTTTGTGGTGGCGTTGGCAATGATCTACGTTTAGCTGCCATAGGATCATTCGCTGAAGGTAATCTAACTTGCAAACCTACTGATCTGGTTATTTTTACTGGGAGAATGGGTTTAGTACCATTCGAAGATAAAATTTCATGCATCAACTTTTTATTTACAATTTCCAGATCCTTTATTTGTTTAGTAAGAACTGTCTGATCTCTTCTGAGTGTTTCGATAGTTTGTTCTAGAATTTTGAGTTGATGATTTGTTTCTCCAAGTTCGCTTTTATGTAGAATAGCTTCACACAGTTTTTGAATACAAAATTCTTCTAAATCGGTCCTAGTTAATTTTTTCAAATGCGATTTTGTCATGAACTGAGAAAAGGAAATAAGATTCTGTAATTCAGTTATATCACCGCAATCAATTTCTGCTTCATCAACATTTGCATCTTCTACTAGTTTGATTCTTTTAGAAGCAGGTTCGGCATCACTGTTAGAAAGATTTCTTTTCGATGTCTTATCTGTTTGTTGGTCGCAATCCTGTGAAGCATCAGAAACAATGCCTGCATTATCTCCATTTTCAACAATGTTTTGATCTTGTGCTTCATCAGTTTTATCGGTAGTATCTTCCTTCTCATTTTCTACAACATCTTTATCTTTTTCCGAGTCTGAAAGATCATTCTGTACAATTTCAGATATTTCAGATTCTTCCTTACCATCTTCATCTGAATTATCTGAATGAGAAGAATCTTCGACATTGTCTACTATACCCTTCGAACTTGAATCATCATTCTCCTGCTCTAATTGAAGAGCATCTTCGGCGATATCTGCATCATCTTGTGCTGAATCTTTTATCATTGATATGTCGAGGAGATCATCAGTATCAGGACTTGAACTATTTGAGTTATCATCACACTTCTGGGAGTTACCGACAGAGTCATTGTTTTTTTCACTATCATTACTAGATTCCATAATTTCGCTACACTTAATTTCAATGTTTTCTGGTACACATTGCACTGTTCGATCAGATTTCTCCTCCACTACACTATCAGTCACTTCAAGTTTTTTTTCATCACTAGCCGATACAATATCAGGTTCTATTATGTTATTTTTTTCATCAAATTCCTCACCTTCAATATCATCACACTCATTCAGCAAACTATCCTCTATATTTGGGTCTAACTCTTCCACATTGTTACTTAATTCTTCTGAAGACACATGTTTATTCAGAATATCATCTTCATTTTCACTGTTAGCTTCAGTTTCTGTCTCAGCAACAATTGGTTTAGAAATGGTTTCCTCTGCTTGGCTTACATTTTCCTTTGAGATATTGATGTTTTCGTTGGAGTCTGGGGTAACATCTTCAGGAGATTGTGTTGCTGTTTCATTTTCCTTGATAGCTTCTATTTCCTCAGTTAGTTCAGTTTGTTTTTCTACTAATGTACCTTTATCGGATGAAATTATTTCGTCGTTTTTATTCTCATTTTCAGTTATCTCACTTGTATCTTGCTTATGTTTATCTAAAGACTCACCATTATTTTCTTCTGGCACTGAAATTGTATTATCTTCTTCTTTTTCCTCAATATTTTCTTTAGATATATCCTCATCTCCTTCACCTTCTAAGAATAAGTGGAAACTTTCTTCATCTGAATCTTTGTCTTCATCAATAGTTTCAAATGAATTCAATAAATCACTTGCATTTGACATATCATTGGTTTCCAAACAAGGTTGAACAGCTGACATTATTGTATTTTTTTAAATGAGTTCATAAAACACATGCGAAGACTTTTTCTGTGTTTACCACTTGCGGTTTAATGAACTAAGCGATTGTTGGTATACCAGACGCTAAGTTGTCCATTAAGTTAGGTTAAGTTTGGCGCAGATCAAAACCACTTTACCGTTATATTTGGTGCATAGACGCCACACTCATCACAGAGAGTCGAACAACACTGACTAGAATAACATCGTTGCCGATCGTTAGTACTCATGCGCTTAGGTCCGTTTGTTCGTCTGTCTCACTTCAGTTTATATTCCTTTCCATGAAATACCTCTAAGTTTTGGTACAAAATTATGGATTAATTGATCACTAGATCCAAAACTGGATCTTTTACTTCAATATCCAGGCAAAACCAACTCAGAAGTTTTGGTCACAAAACTTCATTCGACTTCGAGAAGAAAAATTCAATATGAAAACTTGTCCAAGATACGTTTGAATCGATACACGATTAAACTGGTTGTTTCCTCCACCGTTGCTGTTACTAGGCAGAAATATGACCTTCGTTCCCCTTGAGGCCTCATCTGGCTCAGTGGACCAGGTGTATATTCAACGTTTTTGGCGCGGCGGACGGAAAATTTATCCAGGCATCTGGGTCAAGTATTAACAAGGAAGTGATGGGGTAGCAGCAAAAAACCAAGAGTAACACTCATGGGGTTTTGGGTGGGTTGTGGTCGACATATTTTGTGGATGTATGGCCACCTAGAAACTCTTTTCAATAACTGGTAGACATTATGCTACAAATATTCCAAATATGGTGGGGGGTACTTCCAAAATATTTCGATGTTAGGATAGTCAAATTTCAACATTCCTTTGGACCCAGGAAAGCTCATTATATCGATTGGCAGAAAAAACGTCATTTAATGGCATTATGCTACATTTATTCCAAATATGGTGGGGGTACTTCCAAAATATTTCGATGTTAGGAAAGTCAAATTTCAATATTCATTTGAACCCAGGAAAGGTCATTATATCGATTGGCAGAAAAAACGGTCATTTATTGGCCTTAATGATCTACTTTTTCCTACCCCCACTACCATATGGTAGTAAATCATTACGGATATAGGTAAAAGCAATTCTAATAACTTTACTTGACGTTGTTGGGGAGCTTCCTGATTTGGGTAACAATAGTGATCCAGTGGCGTACCCAGACATTTGTCTTGGGGGGGATATGAAACTAAAAATAAAAATATTTTTTCAATTGCAGAACAAGAATAATTTTATAAAACAAAATCAAGTCGCCTTGGTCTTCTGGCTAGATCCATCAATAATTTCATTTTCGGAAATTGACAGTTCCCCGTGTATAGACATCATAGCTACACACTTTTGGACCTAACAATCCATCTTCCTGGGGGGGATATATGCCCCACATCCCCCGTGAATACTCCACTTCCACTGTAGTGATCAAATTTTGTTGATAGGGTACATAGGTATAAGAACTTCTAAATAAATCTCCAAGTGTTATATCTGCGCATTCTTTTCTGAATTCCGTGTTAAAAACCACCCATTATAACATGCTAATGACTATCGACCTTTTGGTGGGGGGGTCAACCAAAAAAAGGATTATGTAACGCTAAAAATGTTGTGACCTTGAAATTTTCAAGTAAAGCAATTTTCGTATCAGTCATAGGTAATAATATCTAAAAAATGGGGGGTTAATTAGCCCCTGTTTCTAACTCTTTCAAAGCGAGAAAATGAGTTATGAAATAAAATTAAATATGTATGGGACAACCCAAAATTATATCCTCTATTACCTATACAACCATTTCTAGATTTTTGTATCTAAAATGTGAATACTCCCTTGCCCCCCAAATACAAAAAGGTCCATGAGGCAATAAAAAAGTATGCCGTCCAAAATAGAACCAAGACATAACTCCAATATCCTCTCTCTTATGGTGTGATCGGAACCAAAGGTTAGAATGTTTGTCAAATTGTAAAGAATTTTATCAATTTTCATTGAGAGCAGACGTATATTTAATAAATTTGAGGATTGCATTCGTGGTGACTGGTAGTCAAGATAAAGGCGTGGCTTGCGTTCCATTCCGCCAGACAAATAGTCGATATGATATTGGAGCTTGGAGCATCGCCCGAACAAACGCTGCGTCATAACCGTGCTAAGGAGTCTGCGCTGTGACTCCAAATCAAGCGTTCAAGGCTGCAATCGAGGAAATAGAGAAACATGCAAACATGTATTATCCAAGAAAACAGAGGGATACGAGAACTAAAAAAAACATATTGAAACAATATATCGTATATATATATCAAGAAAATGTTTGGTCAATGAGTTGATGTAAATTGGTTTTTTCCATTTTTCTAGAGTAGTATTTGTATTTGGTATTTCCACTTCTCACCCTTCAATTCGATGGTGACGTATAACTCAATTCAATCCGCTGATAAAAAATTGTTGAATAAGATTGTTAGAGCGATTCGAAGAAAGTTTCATACCCATGCGAAAGGATCGGAATCGGCAGCAAACGGAGCGGCGAGAGGCTATTTATGTCATGAGGCAGGCCTTCGGCGGTTTATGTTGGTAGTGTTGTCGATGAATTGTACCTTTGTTACAATGCAGATTACCAAAGATCTTCATTGCTAGGCTTTGGTGTTCATAGTTGAGGTTTCCAAAGTGAAAATGAGAGCACCAAGAGAGAAAAAGCAAGTTATAAGTTGCTGTACGTCAATTTGAGATATGTCAAATAACCCTATTCAGTATTTTTATTTTTTACCACCACGTGTGTCGTATTTTTTTCTTGCGTATAAGTACATAAATGGATGGGTCACGATAGATCCGATGTGAACTCGGCACAGCGCATTACTTGTTTGTTGATATGAAATTCTTGATGATGGAACGTTTACGGAAATACATATTATTCGGGCTATTTCAGAAAAGCAACTTTCGCCACTCAAACAATTTCAAAGAGTGACGGAAGTTGCTTTTCTGAAAGTTGTAGCTTTGGAGTGTTTTCCTGACGACGGCTGGCGAATGCACGAATGGTTACCGAAACGTTGAATACAAGAAGCAGAAAAGAAATGACGGAAATAGCCCAAATAATATTTCAATCTAACTCATTATGCCAACTTTTTGAGGCTGAAACAGTATCGTTTTTTTTTGAGCTTACGGTAGGGTTTGAGTTCAACGGAATACAAATTTCATTGGATATAGGTATACAGAAATACAGAATGTCCTGAGAATTTAAAATGGTTCCTTTTATGAATTATTTCAAGGAGATATATTATAATGAGGGAGAATTGGAATGTTTTTAGAAAAAAAAACTTAGAATAAGACAGAAAACTGCTGATAATATTATTGGAAATTATCTCTCAGCTTTTCTTATCGATAAGGACCATTCAGGTAAGTACCTATAGAGGTGGCTATAAGTGAACACAAAACTGAACCTTTTTTGGAAATAATCGAACTGGCCAGAAGAACATGTTCATTGAATTTCCTATAAGTTGGAAACTGCTGCTTGCTGAAGATATTGATCACTTTGAACAATTTGACAGAGTTTAGAGGTGCAGCAAAATACGAGGTCTGTTCAAAAGAAAAGGTGAATTTCGGCGGTGTCTCTTGGTAGTATTGACGAGGCTGGTCAATTGTTCCTTTGTTACAATGCAGATTACCAAAGAACTCTAGCTCTGTTGGTCACAGTTAAGTTTTCCAAAGTGCAAATGAGTGCACCAAGAAGCGAAAAAACCCAAGTTATAAGTTATTATGCAACCACGTAGAGTTGAGATATATGTTTATTTGTCTAATATAGCTCTATCAATTCATTATTTTCTCACCACCACGTGTGTCTTATTTTTTCTTTCGTATGGATAGATCACGATAAAGCCAATGTAAACAAGGCAAGGGCGTAACCCTTACGATTTCCTGCACTTACAAAGTCAATTGCCAAAATTTTGATTTAATTTCTTAGGAATTAAGACCTTTAGCTGAGGGTATAGATCACTATAAAAAAGTGATTAAGTTCAGAGGCGCAGTTAAAAGATTCAGTTGTCTCTCTTTACAAGGTGAGTCACGATGTACAATTTAAATTTCTACCACGTATAAAGGCTATTCGGGTGAACATCAAATAACCATCAAAAATAATTGTCTGGTTGTTACACAGGTTTATTACTGGTTTCAAACAAAAACATTATTTATACCCCTCAGTACATTATTGATCTGTTTTGAAGGGCACAACTTCCGGGGCAAAATTTAGTTGCTCTAGTCTCCAAAGCCTCTCTCGTCGTCTGTTATAACTTTATTACACCATGCCTGCATTATATTCATATTTGAGCCTATTTTTGGTGTAAATTCCCATCAAAGGAGTCGCACTCTTACACCATGCCATCAGTTGCTGTCTTTAATAACCTAGTTGATTAAATAACTATTAAAAATAATTGTCTGCGTGGTAGACAGGTTTATTACCGGTTTTCAAACAAAAAATTATTTATATCCCTCAGTACATAAATCATCCGTCTTGAAGGGCACAACTTCCGGGGCAAAATTGAGTCGCTCTAGTCTCTAAAGCCTTTCTCGTCGACTGTTATAGCTTTATTACACCATGCCTGCATTATTTTCATATTTGAGCCTATTTTTGGTGTAAATTCCCCCAAAGGAGTCGCACTCTTACACATGCCATCAGTTGCTGTCTTTAATAACCTGGTTGATTAAATAACTATTAAAAATAATTGTCTGCGTGGTAGACAGGTTTATTACCGGTTTTCAAAAAAAACATTATTTATACCCCTCAGTACATTATTCATCCGTCTTGAAGGGCACAACTTCCGGGACAAAATTGAGTCGTTCTAGCCTCCAAAGCCTTTCTCGTCGACTTTTATATAGTAGGAGAGCTGCCACGAATTTTTGGGTAGGTATTTGAGGCAAGCTGAAAACTTGTCAGATACCTCTCCTATTATATCCCAACTCGGGATTGCAGATCTGGCTGGTGAGTAGCGGGGCTGAATCAACCCCTACATTTTTAATGGCCTGGCAGGTAGAAAGCCCTACCGAAATGATCTGTCTTTTTGGGAATCTTATTTTTTAGTTATAAGTAAACACTCCATTAAAATTCAAGCTGCCTCAAAAACATTTTTTATAATTTTTGCAAAATATTTTCGCACGCGTCTGGCAATGTTAAAACCTCGATTAAATTATTTGGCAGCTTGAAATTTTAATGGAGTGTTACTTATAACTAAAAAATAAGATTCCCAAAAAGACAGATCATTTCGGTAGGGCTTTCTACCTGCCAGGCCATTAAAAATGTAGGGGTTGATTTAGCCCCGCTACTCACCAGCCAGGTCTGCAATCCCGAGTTGGGATATAATAGGAGAGTAATCTGACAAGTTTTCAGCTTGCCTCAAATACCTACCCTAAAATTCGTGCCAGCTCTCGGACTATAGCTTTATTACACCATGCCTGTTTCATGTCTATATTTGAGCCTATTTTTGGTGTAAATTCTCCCCAAAGGAGTCTCACTATTACACTATGCCTTTTCAAGGTTGGTTCAGGTAGTAATACCAGAATTGCAATAAACCTTGAAGAAGAAACCGATATTTTACCTAAAACTACTACATATTTTGTTAGATTATTATTGAAAGTAAGAGATGGTATCTGGTGTTGTGGTACTGATATGAACAAATAATGATGCAAACAACAGGAAATGAAATTAAATTGAAAAAAAAATTATGACTATTATGGCGCCTGTGAGTGTTCTTCTGAAAATGAACATAAACAGAGTTCATAGGAGGTAGAAGGTAAAGCTTTTAAGTTTTAATCTTTCCATTCACCAAATGTTTGAATGAAGAATAGAGTAATGGAAATCATATTTACAATTGAGCGATTAAACAGACAAAATATATGAGGTTACGTCTAATCGGACTGATATGTAAATGTTGTGTTGGTGGACCCGACCCGACATTTCTAAAACTCCTATTAAATTAAACCCTTTTTCGTGCCTTTTTGTCGGCCTGACCGATTCCGCCTGAAATTTCAACGAAATGCGCATGCGCCTGGGACTATTTTGGTGCCTATTTCAGGCTTGCAAATAAATAGAACACGAGAACCGGTTCTATATCTTCCACCCCTGAAGCGTGGGGATTTCGAGCCTTTCGTAGAAATGTCGATTCGGGTCCAATAATGAAACGACATACCTTTTTTCACCTATAGGTTGTAATAATAGTTATAAGTGATTTTCTCTAATTCAATTTAATCTTCTATTGTTCGCATCATTATTTCTTCATATCAATACAGATACCATGGTATTCTTTCGAAAATATTCCAACAAAACACAAGCTTAAGGTAAAATATTAATTTCTTCAATGTTTGTAGTTTTGGAATTACTACCTGAAACCCCTTGAAACAACTCTTGAAAAGGCATGGTGTAATAGTGCAACTCATTTGGGGGAAATTTTCCAAACAACCAAGATAGAACATTACGTTGAAATTTCAGGCGGAATAGATCGGTTAGGTCTACGATAGTCACAAAAAACACATGTTGTAATAGGGGTATTCCTATGAAAACCGAATCGTCACTAGTCCAAAAAAGGTTCTCTGCTCGATTGTGGTAAAAGCCAGTCTTGGTGGTGTTCTCTCCATTGCTGGCGGGTAGTTTTATGTTCAGGTTACTAAGCTACCCTTAAAAATCTTTTTGCTAATCTTGTCCTAAAATTTGAGGGATGCAATCGTCTCATTGTAGTACTGATTGAGGACAACCCGTCTAGGCCGCCTATAGGTCTTCAAAAAATGACTTGGAAATCTTCACAGTCACCCAGGAACGTAGGGATTTTCCTATCTGTAAACAATATTCTATTCTCATCACCATGTGTGTCACATATTTTCGCTTAAAGATGAATTACGATAAAGCTGATTGCTTGATTGAGATATGTTTATTTGTCTAAAGGGGCCCACTCACTAGGAAAGAAGAATGCGCAGTTAAGTCTCTGCACGTTTGCTGTAAAGCAAACGTGTGCATTCATATTCCCACACACATACACTTTTGCGTGTTGGTTTGGATGTGCGACAAGCGTGAGATGACGTCGAAAAAAGATCTGATGTTAATGGCAGTGGCGTGTGTTGTTATTAAGGAAAAAATGTCCAAGGTATAAATATCGAACCCGACACTGTGTTGCTAAACATATGAAACGTGCAGAGACTTGTTGCCCATACACAGTCGTTTTGGTCATTCTTCCACGTACGGTGAAGAATGCACACGCCACACGACGGAGATGATTGCGCATTCCAAATTTACGCCATAAAGGGCCCACTCACTAAGAGGGAAGCGCGAAGACTTGAATGCGCGTTGTACGGGGTACAGTTTAAAACAGTGTGTGTATGGCGTAAATTTGGAATGCGCAATCATCTCCGTCGTGTGGCGTGTGCATTCTTCACCGTACGTGGAAGAATGACCAAAAACGACTGTGTATGGGAAACAAGTCTCTGCACGTTTCATATGTTTAGCAACACAGTGTCGGGTTCCATATTTATACCTTGGACATTTTTTCCTTAATAACAACACACGCCACTGCCATTAACATCAGATCTTTTTTCGACGTCATCTCACGCTTGTCGCACATCTAAACCAACACGCAAAAGTGTATGTGTGTGGGAAATATGAATGCACACGTTTGCGTTACAGCAAACGTGCAGATACTAACTGCGCATTCTTCCTTCTTAGTGAGTGGGCCCCTATACACACACTGTTTTAACTGTACCCCGTACAACGCGCATTCAAGTCTTCGCGCTTCCCTCTTATTGAGTGGGCCCTTTAATAATGCTATTCAGTACCACCACGTGTGTCGTATATTTTTCTTGCGTATAAGTACAGGGTGCGGCAGAGAGGACAGACGGTTTTTAAAAAGTCATAAAACAGTCTTTCACTCAAAAACAAATTTATTGATGCAATATGGTTCACAAGGAAATAGCATTTGAGACAGTCAAGTCAAGTGTCGAAAATAACCTCAGGCATGTGGTGGCCGATAACTTTGATGCAGTGCTGAAGGCGTTCTTGGAAGTTCAGAGCGAAATGATCACTAACTTTTTTTGCCTGAATTGAGACGGCGTCGTGTTTCAACTCGACGTGTGTGGTTCCAGCAGTATGGGGCGACGGCCCACACAGCCATCAGAGCAACAATGGACGTTATTCGCCCTCTCTTCCTTGGTCGCCTCATTTGCAGATTTGGCGATGTTCATTGGCCTAATCGGTCCCCAGGTTTATCCATAGGCGATTTTTTCTTGTGGGGAGACCTCAAGCGTAAAGTATACTGATACAAGCCCCGAGCTCTGGACGACTTGAATGATTCACGTGGAAGTCGCCAAAGTTGAGGAAGCAATGTTGGAGAGAGTCTATGCGAACTTCCAAAAACACCTCCAGCACTGCATTAACGATTTCGGTCACCACATGCCTGAAGTTATTATCCACACTTTACTGTCTCAAATTATTTCCTTGTGAACCTATTGCATCAATAAATTTGTTTTTGAGTTGAATAATTGTTTTATGACTTTTTAAAAACCGTCCGTCCTCTCCCGCCGCAACCTGTACATAGATGGATTACGATAAAGCCAATGTGAACAAGGCACAGCGCATTATCCGTTGTTATGGAATTCTTGATGATGAAACGTTTATTGAAATATTATTCAGGCTATTTCAGAAAAGCCACTTTCGTCACTCAAACAATTTCAAAGAGTGACGGAAGTTGCTTTTCTGAAAGTTGTAAGTTTTGAGTGTTTTCCTGGCGACGGCTGGCGAATGCAGCAAAGCTGACCGAAACGTTGAATACAAGAATCAGAAATGACGGAAATAGCCTAAATATATTTCAATCTAACTCATTATGCCAACTTTTTGAGGCGGAAAAAGTATCGTTTTTTTGAGCTTACGGTAGGCTTTGAGTTCAACGGAATACAAAATTTCATTGGAAAGACAGAATCTCCTGAGAATTCAAAAGGTTTTTATTTTAAGGAGATTTATTATAATGATGGAGAATTGGAATGTTTTTAGGAAAAATGTTTAGAATAAGATCGAAACTGCTGATGATAGAGAGTTATCGACACCCAAATGAAAGCCCAACTTTATTAAAGGATCTGTAATAAAAGATCCCTTAACGTAGATCTGACATTTGAGCTATCGGAACGGCTTACTTCCTCTCAACTTCATTGAGGCATTTGCTTTATTTTAAACACTTGTGACTTGACGAAGATACTTATTGAAATATCCGGAAAATATATTTTTTTGGACCAAAAGACAAATTGCAAAATGCAAACTTTTGATAACTAATTTCATATGAACTGTTAGCAGTTATTTCGTTGCTATGGTAATGATTCTTCAAAATCATACTTCCCGGTCGAGTCCTAGTACGTACTTCCCGGACAGACCAGGAAATGCAAATTTTTAGAAGAAAAGGGGCTTTTTATTGAATGAAATGTTCATTTTTACTTCTTCTCACAGTTCAGCATTCATGAACGAATTCTTTGTCAACACTTCCCCCAAGAATATCACTACATCCTCATAAATGAATGTGAGACATTAATTTTCCATCTCGTTATTCATTTTTTTCACAAAATAATATATCAAAGCTCTAATGGCTCTCCACTATAAAGAATTTCAAAGTGATCAAAGCGACTAAAAAAAAGAAAGTAGTACCTGACCAGGGTTCATACCTGTTACCTGACATTAAATAACCTAAAGGATGGGAGAACTGTCAAAATAAGGGATCTTTTATTTGAATACGGTTGTCCTTCATTTAAGTTAAGTAGGGGGCCTGTATTTTGTTAAAGGGCTACCAATTGTGATGAGAGAACTCAAAATAAGGGATCTTTTATTTAAATACGGTTGTCCTTCATTTAAGTTAAGTAAGGGAGGCCTGTATTTTATTGAAGGCCACCAATTGTATGTTCTGTGAGGCCACCCTAAAATCTTTAGATGTCAAAATAAAGGGAACTTTATTTCAAGTTGGGTATCCTTTTGCATTTCGATAACTCTCTAATATGATTGAAAGTTATCTTCATGGTGTTCTTATCGATATGGACCATTTAGGTAGGTGGCCAAGTGAACTTGAAACTGAACCTTTTTTCGGACTAATTAAACTGGTCAGAAGAACATATACATTGAATTTCCTATAAATTGAGATATTTTGCTGAAGTTATTGATCACTGCACAATTCAACAGAGTTTCGAGATGCAACAAAATACGAGGTCTGTTCAAAAGTAAAGTTGTATTTCGGGCGGTGTCTGTTGGTAGTATTGACGAGGCTGATCAATTGTACCTTGCAGATTACTAAAGAGCTCTAGCTTTGCGTATTCAAACTTTTTATAACTAATTTCATATGAATTTGTAGCCATTAATTCGTTGCTTTGGTAATGATCACTGTATTTCTCAAAATCATATTTCCCTGTCGAGTTCTAGTACGTACTTTCCGGACTAGACCAGGAAATGCAAACTCGAAGAGAAAGGGCCGTTGCCGAATAATTTTTTATTGGATGAAATTGCCATTTCTCACGTATTCCCATATTTCAGCATTCATGAAGGAATTCTTCGTCAACACTTCCCCATCATATACTACGTCCTCATAAGTAAATTTGAGACATTTATTTTCAATCTCGCTATTAATTTTTGCCACAAAACTTTCACAATATACGAAATCAAATGCTCTACTGACTCTCTACTACTAACGAATTTCAAATTGATCATTGCCCAAAAAAAAGTAGTACCTGATAAGGGTACATACCTGGTACCTGACATAAAATAACCCAAAAGGATGAGAGAACGTCAAAATAAGGGACCATTTATTTGAATAGGGTCACCTTAAAATCTGTCTTTGATGCGCATGAGCAGATGACAAAATAAAGGAAACTTTATTTATGTTGGGCCTCTATTTGCGTTTCGATAACTCTCTATCTATAATGATTCAGTTATCTCGCTTTACAAGGTGAGTCACGATGTACAATTTAAATTTCTACCACATATAAAGGCTATTTAGATTTTAGGTAAACATTAAATTTCCATTGAAAATAATTGTCTAGGTGTTAGACAGGTTTATTACTGGTTTTAAACAAAAACTACTTCGTTTCATCATAACTTTTGAACATCTAAACCGGTTCAACGATAATACTGGTATTTTTCTACTACCACTTCAACTGAAATTAACTGAGACACTGCTGACAGTTCAGTTCAAATTTCAAATTATGACCGTAGTTTCTCAGTTAACCTCAGTTGAAGTGGGTAAAAAGAATACTAGTAACCAAAGGGAGACGACGACCAAACATATACTCCCTCGGTACATTATTGATCCGTCTTGAAAGTTGAAGGGCACAACTTCCTGGGCAAAATTGAGTCGCTCTAGTCTCCAAAGCCTTTCTCGTCGTCTGTAACTCTGAAAACCGAATCGTGGCTAGTCCGAAAAAGATCTTTATCCACGACTATTGTATAATGCGCCCATTATACGTCTGTTTGCTCGGCCATAATAATACCCATTGATCACAAGTGAATAATTAGTTTATTTACTGCTGTCGCTGTCTGATGCTTCATAGATTCAACTCTAAAATTATATTCTTTGAATTGATATTTCCTCAATACTGTAAAGTACTCCAACTAACAAATATCGATATACTTGTCGTTTGAGGACCCAGTGGCGACGCTAGGGGAGGCCAGGGGAGCCTAGCCCGCCCTAAATTTCACTGGCTCCTTCTAGAATTTCACCAACCAACGTTGAAATAATTATTACAAGATCAGCAAAACTGTGATTTCATTCATTTTTGAAACAAAATACATATTGAAAGTACGGATTGAAATGTGAAAGGATAATAAATAATTCTAAACATGCACCAATTGCTATGTACGCGCCGCAATCAAGTCATAAATATTTTGTCGGGCGTCGGCATGTTCAAAGGTGCAGATCATAAATATTACTTACTCCTGGGGATGTGTGTGAAGTTAGTTCAGCACTTTGATTTTCGAAAATATTTTTGTTACGCTGAATTGTGCGAGGTTTGTGCTGCTTTATGACGATAATTTTTTTTCCTGATTCCAAGTGGTATTCAAAATATTTCGAAAACCGAAAAAATGAGCCAGCCCAGCACTTTTCGAAAAATGGAATTTTAATCTACTATATAAAAATAAGTCGGGTTTTCCTCCCTGATGCTATAACTCCAGAACGCACGAACCGATTTCAACGGTTTGCATTCGTTGGAAAGGTCTCGGGCTCCGCGAGGTTTGTAGCAAAGAAAATTCAGGAAAAATTTCAAGATATCGAGAAGAACGTAAGAAATTGGTGAATTTCTGACATTTCTGAAAATTTCATTATTTATGACATCGAATTCAATGACAACTGTCAAGACTCCTTACGAGAGGGAAGTGATTCCAAAAATTTCCTCATTTAAGAAGAAAAAGGCTAGATCCAAATGAAACAAGGTATGAATATCGTTTTTTAATCGTTTTATAACGTTTATTACTGAAAATATTTGTTCCAGAGAAACTATGAAATTATAAGGAAGTACGTGACATTGTCAATTCAGTTTAGAGGTCGAAAAGGCTCTAGGAAATTTGCAATTTTGAGAAGGAAAAACGAACAGATCCGAATCAAATAAGGTACGGATATCGTTTTGAGTAGTTCTATTACGTTTATTAATGAAGATATTTGTTCCAGGAATTCTGAAATAACCAGGTAGAACAAAATATTTTTGACATAGGTAAGTCTGCTGTAAACATTTATTCGTTTCGAGTGGAAAACGTTTTTGAATGGGTAAGTCCATATGAAATCATCAACTTCAACGTTCATTCAACGAATTCCTAACATTTCAGCAATCAAAAGCATCATTTCAGGTCGCAGTGATATTTTAGGCTTCTACTAACCCGAATTTCCCTTTTCACTGACAAATAACGTAATGAGTACAAAATTCGAGGATTATTCGTATTCTAGGAAAAAATACGCCAGGAAATGATACTAAACTGTATGTATTATGATAATTATCGATATTTCAATATATTTTTCGATTTCCTGATATGTTTACATGTCTTTTGATTCCTAATAAAACCCGTTGAAGTCTGAGATAAACAGTCGTCACGTGTAACAAGGCAAGTGGTGGTAACGCTAACGTCTAGGTGTGTGGACCCGGTAGTGTACCAGGTTCGAATCCCCATGGTGGCATGTTCTGTTTATTCTGGAAAAAAAGTATTTTTCCAGGTTCAAAGAAAGCTGATGAAAATACATAATTCAAAATTTTCATGTGCATGTTTTATATAGGTACGTTTTAGATATATACAGGGTGTTTCTATAAATCTATCAATTATTTCACATTTCTACGTTATAACAGAAAGCTTTCAATGAAATTGAAGGGGCTTTTGAATTTCGAGTGATTTGTTATAGGAGATGGGATTTTAAATATATGCTTCGGATTCATACGGGGTGCTCCTATAAAAATGTCGAATATTTTGAATTTCTGCATTATTACAGGGACATTTCAACAGAAACGAAGATGGTGGTTGAATTTATACAGGGTCTTTCCATAAAATGTCAAATATTGTAATTTTCTACTTCATAACACGAACATTTGTATCACTTTTTTTAAATGTTCAATAGACGCTCTGAGTATATACAGGGTGTGTATCGGTTCAATTGATCTACCGGTTAAATTATTCTACTTAGAAATGTAGATCTACCGGTTTCACAAAAATTTACTTAAAAGGTAGATCTACTGGCCTAACTATAAAATCATTGTTTTTCACATGGACAGTTATACGTTGCGTGTTCACGAGTTGGGAGACCATCCGCTTTGTTTGTGTTAACATCAGACAAAAAAAAATATGGTTTATCAAAGAGTAGGTACTTCAAAAAAACGTATAGTTTGCGGACACGCGTATAACGCTTCAATTCTGTATTTACTTTGGATTCACTTTCATTTACTTAGAGAAGTTCAACTAAATAACACTTCATTTTTGTAATCGAATGAATCCATTACTGTTGTGAAATGAATAAAAGGTGTTCCTTTTTTTCTTCATCTTTTAATCACCAAACGAAATTTTACATAAAACGAAGCCATGTGGAGGCGAAACGGAGTTCGCCTGGTTTGCTAGTGATTGATAATAATTGTGCTACACATGTACTGAATTGTGCCGTTCGAATTTTCTCGAAAGTCCCTCTCATTTCCTGAAAAATAGAAATTTAAGAGAAAAGATAGCCCAGCACTTTCGTTTTTTTTTCATTCGTTTGTGAGAAAAAAATAGTTATTTATTATACAAGGGAAAAAGTATTAGATTTTAGCTCGAGGTCATGTTGTCTCCCGACGCGTAGCGGAGGGAGACAAAAGACCGAGTCGATTATCACTTGTTCTTTGGATCCCATTGCGCCCCTGGAGCATCCTTTCTGTTCCGATGCAATTATATTATTTCGTTCGCAATGGGAGTATATTCGACGCGTGATGCAAGATGTTATGAGCTTGTACATCGTTGGTAGGCAAGTCTGTACTTTGGTGATTTTTTGGCAGAAGATAAGATACACCCTCTGTCAGGAAGAAGGGCACATACTCTCTGGAAGTCGTAAAATTCACTCACTGCCTTAGTTAAACTACTATGCAAACAATTAAATTTTTTCAGCCAAAAATTGTGCTTTGAGAATATCCGAAAGCTCTTGTTCTGTGATGACCGTAAGGGACATTTGTTCGGTGTTGGTTTGAGTTTTCTCTTCGTTTTTTATCCACTCGGCATTTTTGTTGTAAGTTGAAGGTGTTGACAGTTGTTCGGTCCAAAATTTTTCCATGTCATCCTTATTCGGATAGATGTTTGGGGAGCTCTGTTGTTTGCCATCCAGATGTCTGTAGAAAATTTTCTCCGAGTTTTCAAAGGAGATGTTATCTTGCTTCCTCCTGTTGCTCTCTTTATATCTTCTCAATCTCTCGGAGTAGACACAGAGTTTTTGTTTCAGTGTGTCGATGCACTGCTTTACTGTTGCGTTTTCTTCTTCTTCATAGCTTGAGTGCTTGCGGTTTCGATAGATAATCGATTCCACCAGCGATTTTAGCTTGATTTTTTCTGATGCCATTTTCATATTGTGCCAGCCTTCCTATTTCCTGCCGACAGCGTTGAACTTTTTCCTCCAGCCTTCTTTGCCAGTGAGGTAGGCGAGGTTGTGGCCAGGGTTGATGTGAGTGCTGTCTTGTTTTGGTCTTCGTGCCCAGCACTTCCACTACAGTTATTGCGGCACAATAAGGATGAGATGGATCGTTTCCAGTTGTGTTGCCATTGAAAGGATTTTGGTATGACATCATGTTCATTATCTTGAGGATGACCGCAAACTTTTTGGATGATCTGATCCTAGGTAGTGTTGGTCTGGAGAGTGGATCAGTGCCGTTGTATTCGCTGAATAGTCTGTGCATTGCTGATTGAAGACGTTCCACTAGAGCTTGTCGTTCTTCGTTCGAAATTTTATGGGCATTTTCTACTGAAGTATGAATCTGAGGTGATGAATGTTCATTCTGTGTCTCTTCAATCCCCGTTTGAATTTCATCTTGGAGCGGTAATTGGAGTTCCGTTGTACTTCTTTCCCTTGTTGTTTCGCGCCTTTGTGCTCTCTGTTTCCAGAAGTTTGTGTTCCTCTCTATTATGGTTTTCTTCGTTGTTTAATTCATTCACAACTTCATTTTTAATTTCCTGCAACCTGTCTTCTGATATAAGTTTGTTTCTGAGATAATGCGATATTGATCAACTATCCTCTGTTCAGTTACTTGTAGATCTCGAAAACATCGCTTGAATTCATTGAATAACTGTTGTCTGTATCCAGTTAGTTCTTGACCCAGGTTTGTTATTTTATAGTAGATGCGCATGATCGTTTCATTCATACAACTTGTCCATTTCATGCGTCTTCTGGTGACCCTGCTTGAGTGAACGCTGGTTGAAGATCCTGCGTAGCACTCACTGTAGGGGGTGACACTGCTGTTGTTTGCCTCCTTGGTTCTTCCTGTTGAGCTGTAGTGTTTTGTATGACAGGGGCCCCCTCCTCAGCGCCCTGCCACTGACGTCCCGCATGCTATCATGTCCAGCGCCAGCTCCAGACATGCCCTGACGATCCTCAGGCAGCGACTCAATATTTCTACTCCTTAATTGCACCATCATTATGGGTTGCATTTTATACCTACTGCCAGGTTTAGCTCGGGTACCTCGGGTTTGCTAAGCCCGTACTTTAGAACTTACCATTCCAGAGCCCTGAGGGCCTGTGGGGTTATTATTATTATTAAATGAAATAAGAGCTGAGGTTTGGAACCTGAAAAGAATAAATTAAATTAAATGGAAGTACATCAGAATAAAAAACCAAACTGAAGTAATACACCAAAAGCACTTAAAGTAACGCAAATCCCCGCCGAGTACACCATTCATCGTATCTTGATTTGAACGAGTTCACAGAAGAGGCCGCAACAACAACATCCGCTGGTAGATTGTTCCAGACGTCGAACACTCGATTTGGCAAAAACTGCTATCCGCAGTTGTTCTGAAATTTTTTTCAGAAGCTTATATTCATGACCACGTAGATGGTTCACATTGAGGAAAAAGGTCTTAACGTGATCGATTCCGTAGAGCATTTGGTGCGTGGCCCTATATGTAATTATTAGATCTCCTCTCAAGCGACGCTCAGCAAAGGATGGTAGGTGGATTAGTTGAGTCGTTCTTCATAAGGTGGGTCTAGACTGATCATATGGGATCCTTGTAGCCCATCTCTGCACCCTCTCAAGTGCTTCGATATCTCGTATTAGATGGGGATTCCATACTGGACCGGAAAACTCCATAATTGGTCTAATGTAGGCTGAAAAGATCCTCGTACAAACCTCGGGGGTGCATCCATGAAAAGCCTTACTCATCAAGTAGGTAGATCATCTGGCCTTTGATACACATACTCAACATGCTTGGACCACAACAAATCCTCTCTCTATCACTCCCAAGTCGTTATGGCTGTCTGTTGTTTTTAGAACAGTGTTCTCCAAAACATAGCTATGTCTTGGGTTTATTTTTGCCGACATGCAAGACTACACATTTATCAATGTTCAAGGGGAGCAGCCACTCAGTACACCACCTTGAAATCGTCTCAAGATCTCTCTGTAGGATGTGATGATGTAGAAAGGATGGGCATACAATTTAAAATCGTCAGCATACTGGGAGCAGATGGAAGCTAGAAGAGAAGGCAATTCAGAAACATACAAGAGAAAAAGCAGAGGACCCAAGACAGATCCCGCGGCACACCACTATTGATAGATCTGGGAGAGGACAACTGATCATGAACACGGACCTGAAATTCTCTGTCGCCAAGAAAGATACAATCCAATGCAAAAAATTTGTGCTGCTTTGTGCCGTAAATATTTTCACTAGAATCTTTCGTGTTTGCCTGGAAACTACAAAAATAAAAAAAAGTCATCCCAACACTTTTGTTTGTTTTCAAAGGAAACACACTCAAAAGAATGTGCTACTCTCAGGCAAAGTTGTTCCGTTGTTATTTTCACAAAATATCTCTCTAATTCACCAGAAAAATAAGAAATTAGAAAAAATTTAGCCCAGTACTTTCATTTTTTTTCGACGAAAATTGTTTCATATGGTTGTACTCTGTTTGTGCCAACTTGTGATGGTCAAAATTCCAGAAAATCATCAGTTTTCCTTTTTATATATGGGGGAAAATAAGAAGGAAGCATCAGTAGGGAGAGGCAAAACCAGTATACCAGGAGATAGTGTGTGTGAAGTTGGCCCGCACTTTTTGATTTTCGAAAAGTTTTTGTTGCGCTGAATTGTGCGAGGTTTGTGCCGTTGAAATTTTTCTTTTATTTCATTCGTTTTCGAGATATTCAAAGGAAATGTTCTGTACGAACCTACCTAGCATTTTCCGAAAAATTGATTCTCGATAGCTGAAAACAGATTGTGAACTGGATATACTTTTTCCAGAAGTCATTCTAATCTCTAAAAAGTCAAATGAAATAAGAAAGAGTTATCTCAGCAAATATGTTTTTTCTTCTCCCGAATTTCTCCTGAATAAAATTGTGCTTCTATCGTGATGTATCCATGCTAGTGGAATTTTCAGAAAAAAAACCTTCATTTATTCTTTCAAATGGTGCAAATTAAATAAATTTTCACGAGAAAACATCATACAAACCTTTTGAGTTTATTTTTATCGACAATATTGTCATGAGTTTAGCCCCCTTCAAATAATCATGACAACAGAGCAAGTTCAGACGTCCATCGGAATTCGACGGTGTGCTCGAATTGCAAAGTCGTCAATGTTATGTGGCCATGTGTACCGATTTTCCTACAGTAAACTGATTTATTCAATTTTCCACCATTCGACGGACAAATTCAAAGTGTTTTTTGAATATTGACACGAGTGACGACTATTACAGCTCTTTTTTTCACATTTTCCTGGAGATTAAAAAACAACTCAGTACCAACTCATTACATTTATACCATATCCATATCCATTTCAACTGTTCGAAACCAATATTTCGAAAACGATTCGTACTTAACATTTGTTGAATACCGATGAAATAAAAGCAAAATTTCAGTGGCACCTAGCACAATTCACCACAATAAATTTTTTTTCGAAAATCAAATGAGGTTCTTTCTGTTGTGAAGAGTATGAAGAACAAGTTATCAACTGGATGTGATGATATACCACTTAATGTATTAAAACGTCATGTATCAAGCGTTCATTATCAAGCCACTTTGTCACATTTCAAATTGCACCATTTGCTCCCTCAAAACTAGTATCTTTCCTGATGCACTTAAAATTACATTAGTCAAACCCTGTCATAAAAGAGGTGACCTTGATGACTTCAGCAACTGCCAACCAATTAACTTAATTACATCATTTGCTAAAATTTTGGAGAAATTCTTGCTGACCATCTAGTGAACTTCTTCTGTAAATTCAAGATTCTATCCATAATCAAAGTGGATTCACGAAAGGTAGAAGCACAGGAACAGCTGTACTCGAACTCACACATAGATTATATTCATCTCTTGAGGAAGACATAATTTCAGCAGGATTGTTTGTAGACCTTTTTAAGGCATTTGATTGTGTCGTTTACAGTTATATTAATAATAGAAAAAAAAGATTGTAATCTTGGAATGGTGAAAAGTTTCTATCATCGGAAGCAGCCTTACTTGTTGGGGTACCTCAGAATACTATCGTGGGTCCAATACTGTTCCTAGTTACGACGACGATCTACCTGATATATTGGAGATGAAGATTTTGAGCTTCAGAAAAAAACCTCTAATGAATCAAATCCCCTAAATCTTTTGGTGGTAGAGGAAGACATAATCGGCCAGCGTTGCCCATCAACGAGCATGTGGAAGTGAATGCATATTTATATCTGATGATAAAGTGATCTACACAATGAGGGCTGTGAGGAAGCGAGTTGACTTCAGCACATTAAAGACTATTCACTTTGAAAACTTCTCTTCTTCTTTGTGCGGCGCCTTTCCGGCCGAACTGAGGCCTAGTGGCCCATTGTTCACCCGCATCGTTCTTTAGAGACTCAGCTCCTCAGACACGAAGACAGAAATGTCGCGAGCCTGCCAGGAGTGGTCCCTCTAACCATAGGAATAGAAGGTGTTGGATTTCCTAGTGTGTGTTGACCGTAACTCAGTAAGGTTCTCACAGTTGAACAAAATATGCTCAACCGTTTCATCAGTACTCCTGCACCACCGGCATAGGGAGCAGCTCGTCAATCCCATTCTCTTCAATGTTTTGTTGAACAGGTGACCAGTCAATGCACCAGTCACCAGACCTAGTTGTTTCCTCTCCAGCAACAGAAGTCTATTGTCCTCAGGTCGCGAGACGGTCTCTCAATGAGAATCCTCGACCACCTCAGGCCCACCCCCGCGCTCCATTCCGAGGGAAATTCCCTGTTCAGCCAGTTCCTGAAGAAACTTCTGACAGATGTACGACAGATTGGCAGAGCAGGCTCCGGACCAACAAATGCTATCTGGCTCCCCGCCTAGCCATTTCATCTGCCTTGACGTTAGCAGGTATATCCTCATGAGCCGGACACCAGATTACTTTCAAAAAGTTATTAGAGCCCAGCCTACGCAGAGGTTTCCTGTATTCTTCTACCAAAAGAGAGTCAACTCTAACATCAGATAGAGGTTTCAGAGTTCCCTGGCTCTCGCAACATATGTAAATGTGCTGGCCAGAGTACCCCCTACGAAAACTTACAATCACTTTTATCATATGGCATGATTTTTAGGGGTCCTAGTATCCTAGTTCACAAAGCTAATCATATATTTATAATTCAAAAGCAAGCTTCGACAACATTTGTTGAGCAGATCAGTGAGGCAATTATGGAGACTTTTCACTCTAGCTGCCCACTGTCTAAAGCTCGATCAAGTATGGAAGCTTCTTGGTGAGTGTAGATTATTCAGGATTATTCACTCTAGTAAAAGAAGCAGTAAACCATCTCTCAAATATGAGAGTATCTAATTGTTCATGGGGAAATTTGGAGAAAGTTATGGTGATAATGATTGATATTAATGAAAATATAGCTGAAAAACGAAAGAAGTCACTGCCTGCGCGGTTAGAGAGCTTTTTCACCGAAATACAAGTGGAAGAAAACTCCGAATACTCGAGGACTCAAGAAATTGATTTTCCAAATATTATATAAAAACACTTTTCCGGTTTCAGTGTCCTAGAGCCTGGCCGTGAAACTTTACTCAATATTAAAAATTGACATTTCTAATGGATGTATTAACGCAAATCCCATAAATTTTTGCGCACTGCTTTGAATTGGAACATTTTACTGCAAAATTTCATTTCGGCAGAATCGACAAACTCGGAATTATTCGAAAAAAATTATACCTAATTAAAACAAAATGATGATGATGCGATCCTCTTTGCATGGTTCGAGACCATTTTCGACTCAAAATTCGAAAATTAGAGACATTTGGCAAAACGATACAACAATCGTTTGAGTAGAACGAGCGCTCAAAAAGGGGAGTGAGGACAGTTGACAATCCTACAATTGAGGGTCACCTTTCTGCTTCTTATCGATAAAGCCTATTCAGGTAGGTAGGTAGGTACAAATGGATGACTCAACACGAAGTAAAACTTATTTTGGAAATAAATGAACAAGTCAGAAGAACATAATTCATTAAATTTCTTAGAACCAACACAGATTAAAAGTTAACTTCTTGCTCTGAGCTAGGAACAATCGAGAGTTCGGAGCTTGAGTGAAAATATTTCAATTGTCTGTCCATACAGGATGACTCACACGAGGTATTGCATATACATCAACATCAAATGACCATTAAAAATGTCTTCTCCTTTTATCTTTGTAATACAGACTGTTTCTCGGTTTTTTACAAAAACCCCAATCCATCATAACTTTAAAAGATACGATTCAGTTTATTTTTTCATGGGGTGTTGTCCTACAGCATCTTCAGTTGTTTTTTCTTTCGAACAACACCGTGTTTATGGTTTTTCATATGTAATAGTGGTTAGTCAAAGATTACATTCTGAAATGAAAGTTGCGAAATTGAGTATATGTCTGCAGAATCTAAGTACCTAATTGCACACATCGTCAAAAGTCTCTCAACTTATTGAATGTAACATGACAATTTCTTTTTTTTTTAACTCTTTATTGCATATTTACAATCTACTTATCAGTAATTAGTAAATGTTATGAGTTAGTTTATGGCTTGAGTTGGGTACCATCCATCAATGGTTCACCACACAATTATTCCTCCAAGAGGTCTTCGGGCCAGGTTCTTTTCAATCTCTTCTCCATGAGGGGTTCGGTGAAAAGATTGCTTATCATAATATTTTCGTGATTTGTGGTTCGGTCCTTGTATTTGTTGATTCTTGGCTTTATTGTATTATTTATAGATTTTATTCCAGATCATTTTGTAGACTTTGGTTGGTGACATACCATGGTGCTCCTGCTATCATACGCAAGTTTTCGACTGGAATGACTCAAGTATTCTTGTGTTGGACGGCTTAGAGAACATCCCCACAGTTCTATTCCGTAAGTCCACACTGGTTTAAGGATACATTTATAGATTGTCACTTTGTTTTCAAGAGACAGCTTCGATTTTTTGTTCAATAGCCAGTACATTTTCTTCACTCAATGTCCAGTTGTCGCCGTTTCATTTTTATATGAGTTCTCCATGTTAGTTTTTCATCCAGATGTAGTCCAAGGTACTTGATCTCTGTCTGGATAGGTATGGGTGTGTTTTGTAGTTTTACTTGTGGTGGTTTCCTTTTTTATTTGTGAAAGTTACCTGGGCCGACTTGTTGGTGTTAATTTCAATCCTCCATTTTTTAAGCCACTCAGAGAGAGCATCCAGATGATTTTGTAGTTTTTGGGAGATAACAATGGGTCTGCATCTGAGGTTATAAATGCTGTGTCGTCTGCAATGTTGCTATGGTAGACTGGTCAGTTTGTGGGATATCCGAGGTATATATCAGGTAGAGTATAGGCCCTAGTACACTACCCTGTGGGACGCCAGATCTTATGGCCTTGTAATCGGATAACGAGTCCTCTATTTTAACCTGCAAGTAGCGGTCATTCAAGTATGACTTCAATAATTTGTAAAGTCGGTCAGGTAAGATTTTTTTCAGTTTGTATAGTAGTCCCCCTCATGCCAGACTTTGTTAAAGGCTTGTTTTACATCTAGGAAACACTGAGTTGCAGTACTGTCCTGTTTCTAGGCAAGTTTTGATTTTGTTGACAATTCGATGGCATTGTTGGATTGTTGAATGCTTGTTTCGGAATCCAAATTGATGATCTGGTACATGATTTTTCAGTGTTGTTGTTCTTCTAGTCTTTTTAGTAGGAGTTTTTCGAATAGCTTAGACATGATAGGTAGCAGACTAATCGGGCGGTAGGATTCACAGTTTGTTTGTGTCTTGCCGGGTTTAAGTACCATGATGACTTGTGCGAGTTTCCACTGCATTGGATAGTAGCCTATTTCTAAAATTCTATTGTATATTGTAGTAAGAAGAACGAGCTTTCCGTGGCAGGTTTTTCAGTATATCTCCTACTATAAGATAGTGTCCAGGTGCTTTGCGCGAATTCAATAATTTAATTTCTCTGAATACCTTTGTGTAAAGGGCTCAATTGGAGGAGATGGCTGGTTAGGAGCATTTAGAAAATCTTTCATTTCACTGTCAAAGTTACCTTGTTGTTGGTTGGGAATATATAATTCGGCTAGGTATTCGGCAAAAACTGTTGATTTGTCAGAGTTGTGCGAGCCCAAGTTCCATCAGATTTTGATGGGTGAGTTGCTTACTATGGGCTGTTTCAGCTTTTTGTTGCTTTCCATAAAGAATGGTCGTCAGGGGATAGCTGGTTATGTAGCTATGGAAACTGTGTTTTTATCTCCTGTAAGGTTTTCGTGATTTTGTGGGTCAGTCTGTTAGGTTCCTTTTGACTGATGGGTTTCTACTACTTTGCCATAGTCGTCTTACTCTTCGTTTTTCAGATATCATTTGCCTAATGTGTAGTGGTGTATTTGAATTTCCACTTTTTCACTTGCATCTGGTTTGTAGCAGTCCAGGACGCGTATTGTATG
The DNA here is from genome assembly GCA_013421045.1 of Propylea japonica. Taxonomy (NCBI): domain Eukaryota; kingdom Metazoa; phylum Arthropoda; class Insecta; order Coleoptera; family Coccinellidae; genus Propylea; species Propylea japonica. Next base: position 50,313,979 of record CM024239.1, read on the forward strand.
ATTTCTGTCAGGTATTTAACAACTTCTTCTATTTCTTCATCATTACTTATTCGATGGTTCAGAGTTATGGCTTCATCAATTGTTTTCCGAAATAGTTCCCAGTCTGTTTTTGCGGTGCATAATTTTGGTATAGACTTCTTCTGGATCGGTTGAGTGCTAAGGCTGATTATTATGGGACTATGATCGGATGAAAGATCGTAACAGGATTCAATGTTGTGTACATCACCAATGCCTTTAGTATACCAAAATCAAGCAGTCGGGGATTTTATTCAAGTCAGTGGGCCAATAAGTGGGTTCCCCTGTAGATAGGATATTGAGGCTATTGTCTAATATCGTTCTGTATAGAGCTCCTCCCTTGTGGGTGGTTAATCTAGATCCAAATGACAATTTCTTGTGTGTGGAATCTTCATTATCTTGTCACTCAAATGAAAATAATAAACCAGCAAAAATTGTTTCTTGTTCGGGTGAATACAAGTGTAAATCAGTCTTCAGCGAACAACAAGAGTAACATTGAGAACTACAAATTTGCGCAACGTTTGAATATTTCACGGACTTCAGCTCATAGTGGCCCTAATAGTGTAAAAGAAAGTGTTACCGAGAGACCGTTGCCTGGTCGACTCAGAATAATATCTGCAAGGGAAGACAATCGGCGTTTCAGAGACCGACCACTAACCTGGGTTGAAAATTGACTGATGAACAGTTGAATTGCTGTCAATTTGTAACCTGGGTTAGCTATTTATAGTTTAAAAAGGGGTTACAGTTCACTGCGACCTCAAGGTCTATTTTGCCCACTTATTACAGAGCAGTTCTGTTCACACCCTTTACAGCTCGCCCTCAAGTTCCAGAGATCTGATGAAATCCAATATCTTGGCTTCAACGAGGATAGTTCCGCACTCTTACAAGTTTCTCGCCCAAGGCATTCTCTCCTTAGGCTCGCAATGCCAAAGCATTCCGTGACTAGGTGAATGGGGGCTTCTTTCTCCTCCCCCACAGAACCTACACTCGTCCGTATCCGATAATCCCTCCTCAACGGGTTCTTCCTGAGGCGACAGTGCCTGTAAGAAAGCCAGTGAGGAGGTGTAATTGTTTCTTACTGAGATTCAGATATCTTTTGGATCTTGCTGTTTCAAAATCCGAAGGAACTTAGTGGAATAATTCATCCCTGGGAGATTGCGCCAGAGTTTTTCCTTCTCGGCTTTTCCTTCTCCAGAAACTCCTTCTTATAGGTACATTTACTTCCTATATACCACGGAAGGGTTCTGGTCCAATGAGTGACATTCGTGCGCCCTCTTTGGCAAGTGTATTGGACTCTTCGTTTCCTTTGATTCTCGAATGGCCGGAAACCCAGATTAAAAAAACCTTATTTTTCTTGCCTTCCTCATGAGTTTGTTCCGGCACTCCTAGATCATCTTTGAGTCGAAAACGTAGGAGCTCAGTGCTTTAATAGCAGCTTGACTATCTGAGTGTATGGCTATATCGCACTTCTGATAGTTTCTTTCTAGATTTTATATCTAGACATCTTTCAATAGCTAAGATTTCCGTTTGAAAGACTCTCATACAGGAGCCTAGCGACAGTGCACATTTTGGTACTTGCCCGTATATCTTAGCGACAGATGCTTTTGGAACCATTTGTATACGGTATTTTCTTTGAGGTTCTACTCGGTGTTTTCCCGTTACCATTCTTCTCTTTTACTCAGCAATGTCCTGAAGTCTTTCTTAGTGCTTACTTCCCTGATCATTACATCACAAGGGAGGTTCGCAGATGAGATGTATTTGTTCAGAGAGGACCAGACTCTCTGATTCTTTATTCTCTCATTACCTGTGTACTTCCTTAGATATTCTGAGGATAGCCTCATGGCTACCCTACAATCACAAGTTGTAGAGGTGTGAGATCTGTAATGACCTCAAGTGCCCTAGTTGGGCACGTTCTCATAGCTCCAGTGATGCACACACAGGTAGGCCTCTGTACTTTATCGAGCCTTTTTCCTCGTACTCACCTGACTTGCCTTGACAGACCAGGCTACTGCCCCATAAGTGATTATAGGTCTCACAATCATGACGTACATCTATCGCAGTATTTGGGGTTGCAACCCCAATTTTGCCGCATAGACCTCCGCACGCCATCAGAGGCCTTTTAGCTCTACCAGTAACAGTATCAACATGCTTATTCCACAGAAGTTTGCTATCCAGTGTTATTCGTAGGTATTTTACTTCTGACTTCCACTCCAAGATATTTCCGTTTAAATATAACGTTTTCATGTCAGGAAGGTTTCTTTTCCGAGTGAACGGAATTACTACAGTCTTATTTGGGTTGATGTTCAGCCCCACAGAAAGGCACCACTGCTCAATAATTCTAAGGCCTTCTGCAGTGAGTCGAAAGAGTGCCTTCGAATTTGCCTCTTATTACATATTAGGATTATGTTATCAACATAGCCTAAGCATTCGAAGCCAAGCTCCGTTAGCCTGTGTAGTAGTTCATCCTCTACTAGGCTCCATAGAAGGGGAGATATTCCTCCTCCCTGAGGTGTGCTACGAGTAACCTAATCAGAGACAGATTTACCATCCATCGATGTTTCAGCTATTTTCGTCGATAACATTTCATACATCCATTCGATAATGGTTTCTTTATTGTTCGGAGTTCTCTGGATGGCTTCAGTCAGCTGATACAGAGCGGTCTCCGTTGACCGTCCCACTCTGTAAGCATGCTGACACTTATGAAGTGGTATAATCTCCAGATTCTCTGTTCTTATGTAGTTATCTACTACTTTCTCCTTCGTCTTAAGTAAAAATGATGTTAAGTAAATCGGTGAAAGGATCAGTCCCGCCCTTTTTCCCTATTAGTGGTAGTAACTTTTGCCCTTCTCCATTTTCTAGGTATTTGACCCAGTGCTAGACTGCTTCTTGTGATCTTCAGTAGATGAAGTATGATCTCCTCCACTTCTTTCTACAGGAGTATCAGAAACACCCCATCTACTCCTTGGGATTTATACGGCTGATAGGTTACTTATTGCCCATTCAAGTCGTTGCCTTGTAAATATTTTCCTAGCAATGTCTCAGTCCTCCTTACGGGAGTTCAAGGTACTTTGTAACTTAGGATATTATGATATTTGCGAATTTTATTTTTATTATAAATGGTAGGTATTATTATTTTTATTATAATTTCGGGGTTGTATTGAACATAGTTATTACCTATACAACATGAATCAATGAAATAAAATAACATCTCTTTATTAAAGAACAAAAACAGGACAGGGTTATAAACTTAGTGAATGAGGTAGTCTCTGGAAAGATATATGACTACAATAGAGCGATCGCTCGAAATAATTTATCTGTTTGGTAGACAGTCGGTTAACCAAATACTGCAATAATAGATTAATATCATTCAGTACCAAACCAAAATCACTCACGAAGTTTCACACTTGGTATTTACATATGTATCAATTGTTTTTAAAATATCAATCTTTGTTCGAATTCGGGACAGTTCGGGAACTTTTTTCAGTAGCGGCACGAGTGACAGACAAAATAAATAATCTTCATTCTTTGTAGAAGTCAATCTCATTCGGATTCCTGGTCAATATTTCTGGGAGGTTCACTTCTTCGTTTTCTGAGTTCGGCTCTTGTTTTGGTGTGCCGCAAGTGTATACACTCAGAATGCTGAGCGGGTTGATGTCGGCATCTCTTTCTGGGACAGACGAAGAACTTTCTTCATTTGGAAAGAAAAGGTTCGTGTTGAAACGACAATTCAGTTTCATAGTAGGCCTGAGGAAGTGAAGTTTGTCATAGTATACGTATCTCTTGAATTTTCTCGTGAAGAAGCCAGCTGCTGTCGATTGCGAATTGAGAGAATGGTTATCCTTCAATACTTTGCGATATTGGTCCTTGATGTTTTTCCACATGCCCATCAGATCTTTACCTGAAATCATTAAATGAAAATATTATTCTTTAGTACTGTATCAAAAGATCTGTTTATCGAACTAATCAATTCAAAGTGGAGTTTCATTTCAGCTTACACACCTGACTTGACCAAAAAGATGTTCATCGAATTGACAGAGTATGTGTTCAAGTGCAGTTATTTTATATTTGACGACATAATTTACGCCCAAAAAGAGGGTACAGCTATGGGTAACCCCGCCTCGGTAGGGTTCGCTGATATGGTTATGAATGATTTGGTGCTGGTGTGTTTGACCAAACTCTCCTTCCATAACCTATACTTAAACTATTATGTGGATGATACCCTGATGGCTATACCGAAGAATGGGGTAGACGAACTTCTCACAGTCTTTAATAGTTACCATCCTTGACTAAAGTTCACAATCGAAAAAGAGAATAATAAACAAATCCCATTCTTAGATGTCATGGTGCACCGTCAAGATGACGGAACGTTTAAAACCTGCTGGTATAAAAAACCCACTAGTTTTGATCGCATGCTGAATTACCTCTCCAACCATCAGTTTTCACAAAAGATTGCAGCTGCGAAAAATCTAATCTTCAGGGCTGAACATTTGAGCCATAGTGACTTCTATGAATCTAATAAAAGAATAATAAAGAGCATACCAGCTACCAACAACTACCCTAGAGGACTGATTAATAGGATGCTTAGCGATCACAGAAACACTCACAGGAACCAGATTGATAAGCCGGCTTAGATGAGGTTCTTCGGTTTCCCATATTTACCTGATTTATCCGAAAAAATGAACAGAATATTTCAATTGAATTCTTCAGTGAAACTCGCATGTTACAGTTTGAAAACTGTGAACTCATCTTTACTAAATTAAAAGATAGCACCAAAAAACTAGCTCACTCTTATGTAGTTTACAAAATAAACTGCAAAGATTTTGATAAATGCTACATCGGCCAAATAAACAATATATCCAGTCCCGTTTGAAGCAACATGAATATGATTGTCGTAACATAAATGCCGAGATGAGGGAAAAAAGAGCTTTAGCAAGCCATCATTTTGAAAACGGTCATAATTTTTATTTTTCGGGGTTTGAAATTTTAGGACGGACACTGTATCTCTCAGTCCCCAGTATTCGAATTTTTTTAATCTACACGAGAATTATGGAAATCGAAGATGAAACATAACATACTTTATTAATTTCTGTGCAGAGGTCTGCGTTAACATCATACGCACTCATTGTTTGTGTTTGTTTACGTTTTAATGATTGATGATATATGACTGTTATTGTCTTTTCTCTTCGAATTTTTATATGTAAGTCTGAAACTGTATTTTCTAGACCACCTTCCGCAAAATGATCTAAAACCAGCCACAATTCAATTAGGGGTAAGTTTCCGGATGTAATTATTTGTCGTCACTATATTATTTTGTATTTTCCAGCCTTGAAGAAGCATAAATATACATGCGACACGTCGGTTGATTGAAAGTGTTGTTTCAATTGGTTGTCCTAGTCCCTGTTAATTTCCATTTTGCAATTATCAACATTATTAGAACTGGGGTTGTAATGGCTTGGTAAACCTTCCAGGAACTGCCACCATGTAAATCTCTCATTTATTTATTTATTTGTTAATTTATTTATTTATTTATTATATGAATTAATCGAGTTGAGGACATACCTATAAACTCGAACGTATATGAATTGAATACAAGCATACAATTGGCTACAAGAAAGAAACTAATAGATTTGAAATCATACCGAATGAGTAAGAGAAAAAAATGATTCCTATGGTGTCCGAAAGAGATGCCACAACACAAACACTTGTTCACGGGTTCTCTTCAGTGAGTACTTCCACCTGTCGTAACTGTTTTTGAAGGTTTTGACGCACGATGATTGGACAATGTTGTCGGGTAGTCGATTCCAGTTAGGAAATATGCGGTTGGGGAGAAATTATTGTCGCAGAGAACACTTGAAGTTTTAATTTTAGAATGTGACATCTTCTGTTGTTGGTGTTCAAGGTAAATAAGCTACGAATTTGCTCCCTGCATTGCTCTAAATGCGAAAATAAGATCCCCACGCATTAGTCTCTCTTCAAAGGATGTCAACCTCATGGCAGAAAGTCGATAATACCATGATGTAATCGAGTGGCCCACCTCTGCATGTTTTCCAATACATAGGTTGACTGCACCGATCTTTGAACACCAACAGACTGGACTGGCGTATTCTAGAGTAGACCTGACATATGTTTTGAAAATTGTCCCAAATGTTTGATAGTCACAGCTTCTGAATGATTTATGAAACATACAAGTTAGTTGTTTGGCTTTTGCGGATACTCGTTCAATATGGGCCAGCCAACTGAGGTCATCAGAAACTGAAACACCAAGGTCGTCAATCTGAGAAACAGGGGCAAGATAGCAGCTACCGATATTGTAGCGCAGCCGAGGGTTGAGGGGAAGTAACCATGTTTCACACTACTTCTTCAAATTGTTCACTTCTTCTTGCAGGGTGGCATAGTGAGATGTTGGACAATTATACAGCATCCGCAAATAGTGATACTGTGGATTTAAACTGGAGAGGAAGATCTGAAGTGTAAAGGAGGAAAAGCAATGGCCCCAGAACGAAGCCCTGAGGTACACCAGATAACACAGGCCAAGCCGAAGATGAGAAGACACTGCCAACTCGAACTCGATATGGGCGGTTAGAGAGAAAGGCTCGTAGCCAGTCGAGTAGTCTCCCCCGAACACCTATTTGTTCAAATTTCGTCAGCAAACTGTTATGTGGGACTGTCGAAAGCCTTTTAAAAATCAAGGTAGACTACGTCCACAGGTTGTCCAGTATCCAATGCCCTCATCCAATCGGATATAGCCGAGAGTAAATTGGTGGTGGTAGAGCGTCCAGGGACAAAACCGTGCTGTTGGTCTGGAATTATTTTAATGGAAAGAGAGAACGCAATAAGTTGCTCGCTAATTATTATTTCCAGTATCTTTGACACTGTGGAAAGCAAGCTTATACCTTATAGGGTGATAGTTGTCAGAAGATAGCTTGTTCCCTACTCTTTCATGTAAACCAATGGAGGCGTCAATGGAGTTGATGAAACCAAAAGCCTCCCAAGGAACCTTGGCTGTTAACTCTATCTCTATCCAGGACCAGTTTCTCCATATGAATTACTATCATTATTAAACAACCACACAGCGTATACGGAAGACTGGGTTTGTTTCTGCCGAGGTGTAGAACACAGCACTTGTTAGTATTGAGAGGTACCAACCATTTTTCCACTCAGAAAATAACATTTTTCAGGTCCGACTGCAGTTGATTAGAAGAAAGGGATGGAACACTGTATAATTTTGCATCGTCGGCGAGCAGGAGACACTTTGAACTATGAACTGTAGAAGATCTGCTGTATACAGTAGAAAAAGTATAAGACCAAGAACAGAAGCCTGAGGCCCACCACTGGTAACTTTCATATCACTTGAAGAGAAAGCACCTCCAACCCTCACCCTGAACGTTAATTATGTCACTGAGAAAGGACTTTATCGAATAAAGCAATATTCCTCGAATTGCTCCAACTTATAAATTTAACGACGGTGGGGAACCCTGTCAAATGCCTTGGCGAAATCCAAATAGTTAATAACATCGATCGGAATACCATCATCCAAACACCTACACCAATCATTCACTGCCATGAGAAAGTTGGTCATAGTTCAGCGACCCAGAAGAAAACCGTACTGAACATTGGGTATCAAATTATTGGATAAAATCGAGAATGTGGTCAGTAATTATTATTTCGAATACTTTGGAAATTGTAGACACAAGAGGTGTCACAGATGCTGAACGCCATTGTGAAGGGAGTGATGAAGTGACCATTGACATTTGAAATAGATGGAAAAGAGGTTCGGCAGAAGCATCACAACATCGCAAAAGGAGGAGACATGTAATTCCATCACTACCAGGGGCAGCAGTGACCTTCAGGCTGGATAGATACTTCTCAACAATGCCCACTGACAGAGGTACATTATCAAGGGAGCTAGGACCTCGATAAGTGAGTAAGGCTGCACCTACATTAGGTCCGCATTTCTCCCGATCCGATCCGATCCGACGTTGTCCGGCCATCGGACAACGTCGGAAGAAAAACAAACACTTTTATCTTAATGTAAGTGCCTACAATGGAAACGAAGCTTCCGAATTCTCGATTTCCGACGACTCACGACACTATCCGATTTGACGGCCGATCAATCATGTTTGTTTCCAGTCCGACGTTTCTAATCCGACGCGTGGTTAGTAAAGTACTAAAGTTAAATCTTGCTGTTAATTAAGTTGAATATCAATCAAAATTTTAAAAAAATGACGGGAAAAATTGATAAGGAGTTGTTAATACAGCTTGTGAGAGATGAACCTCATCTATGGGACCAGAGGGTGAAAGCTTACTACAATCGTGACATAAAATTTGAGTTGTGGGAATCAATTGGAACGCAGCTTCAACAGATTTCAGTTTTCATTTATTTTGCTATCACGTGTTTACTGCTATAGTTTCTACTAAAAACTGCAGTAGAACGGTAGACAGTATACAGTTAAACGGATCACGTCGGGACCATGTAGGCAGTCACGTCTGACGTCATCGGATACCGATGGACGGATAACTTCGGATCGGATCGGATCGGGAGAAATGCGGACCTAATGTAGGTGCGGCCTAAGGGAGGTATGGCCGACTTAGGTTCCTCGGTAAAGTGGGTGGAAAATATTTCTGTGAGAACATCAGCTGACTCTGAATAGTTACTGCACTGCTCTCCAGATGAATTTTTCAACATACTTTGGACGTATTTAAAAAATATTTTTCGGTTCAAGAGACCACTCTCATAAACGGCTTTGCAGACCGAATTAAGGATGACAAGTGATTAGAGTTATTTCGATGGTTAAGGTAGTCAGCATCAGATCCACTCCTGACATAACGCTGCCATGAAGAATTTTTAACCTTAATCGAGTTGTAAAGGACTACATGTTTTCCATGGTTTTTTAGGATTGTTATTCACTGATTTGGAGTAAGTGTTCGAAGAAACAGCATCCAGTACAATAATAAACTTTATTCATCCTGTCAGACAGTACAGTATAGGACAAGTCAAATACAAATAAATCAAAGAATAGCAACAAAATAGAAAGAGTTAGAAGACCACATCTAACTCCGAATCATTCAAATATTCGGTAACCGAATAATATCCTCTGCTCCATAACATACTTTTCATCGTATTTTTGAAACGTACATGATTCAAGCTTTTAATACTCGCAGGTAGATGATTGTATATTCGTATACTCTGGTATAAAGGCGAATGTTCAAACCTGGCTGTTCTATGTGCCGGCACAACGAGGACATCCCCATTCCTTGTTGGATATCGATGACAACTAGAAAGTTTTTTAAAAGATTTTTCGCTGGCTTTTACGTGAAGAACGCACTTGTATATATATAAACATGCGACTGTCATGATTTTATTTGTTCGAAAATAAGGCCGGCATGAATGTTGTGGAGGTATTCTGAAGATACATCTAATTAATCTTTTCTGACATAACAAAACTCTGTCCAAATCAGATGCACTACCCCATATAAGAATATTGTATGATAATGTGGGTAAGCAAGACAGTAGTATATGTCCTGGAGCGACTGAAGAGGAAACAAATTTTTTATCTTGTTCAAGGCGTAGTAGGCACTATTTAATTTTTTACAAACCATATCTATGTGTTCAGTCCAACGCAATTTTTTGTCAATCTGAATTCCTAGAAATTAGTGGAATCTGTTGAAGTTATTGACAAATTCTTATGATTTAAAACAAGTCGATTGTCCCCATATTCTTGAGGAAAAAATGAATGCACACTGTTTTTTCGATATTCACCACCAAACCGTTGCTGCGACACCAGTCAACAAACATTCAAGTACCGCCGAGATACCAGCTACAAGCTGCCCAATGCTCCGAGCTGCCATCAAGAAGGAAGAATCATCTGCAAACAGTGCAACCAGAAGTGCAATTATATGTTCAGGTAAATCATTGATGAACAGAAGGAATAGCAGAGGTCCGAGAACGGAGCCCTGAGGAACCCCCATATCCAGCGTGCTAACCCCGAGTCAACACCGTCGATCCGGACCGACATTTTGCGTTCCGTTATGTAACTCTTCAGCCACTCCAGGAATATACCTCTAAATCCTAGATTATAAAATTTACTCAACATAAAACTGAATTTCAAGGAATCGAAAGCCTTCGACAAATCAAAAAACAAACCAGTCACATAAAGCCCGTCATCTAACTTTTCGTAAACAGTCTGCACAAATGATTAAGCTGCAGTCTCGGTTGAGTGACCTGGCCTGAAGCCGTGTTGTGAACTCGTAATTACATTAAACCTATTCAAAAAGGCAAGCATTCTGTCTAACTAATCTTTCGAATACCTTTGAATAACAACTAAGAAGGGATATCGGACGATAATTTGCAATATCAAGAGGATCTCCCTTCTTATGAATAGGCACCACTATGCTTTTTTTCAAAATTTCCGGAAATCTGCCAAGAAGAAACCGAGATTGACTAGGTAGGCGAAGTGCTCAGAAATAGAGTCACCAATAACTTTCATAGTTCTTGACGATATACAATCAATACCTGTACTTTTTTTGTTTTTCAATTTTTTGATAACATCACATACTTCATATTTTGTAACAGGATAAAAAAAGAAATTTGAAGTAAGCATTTTCGAAGTTGTACATGAAATTGATCTTGAGAAACTTCTGGCCCAGCCAGCTCTCGACACTTGCATACCATCTGTTCAGCTGCTTATGCTTCTGATCTGGAGAGCCTGCAAATCTCTTCTGCTTTTTTCCATGCGGTACAATTGATATTTGTAGCGACAGTACCCCGTCAGCAGTCTCATTATAAACCGAAGCACACTGCACAGAACAGCTCCAGAGGCTTTTTGGTATAGATAAGTGAAAAGATCACAAATTTCTTGGCCTGCCCTGCCCAGCAACCCCATAGGAAGGCTCAGGTCTAGAAGGTGTTAACCGTGATGCACTTTTCGCAAGTCCATCAGCTTTTTCATTTCCTTCAATACCAAAATGCCCTGGCACCCGAAGTAGAGTCACTAAACGGTTTGTTAGTTTGTCTATGATTTTAAGTTATTTCCCAACGTATTTGTTGGATGTGGGTGAAACAAGATATCTTTTTAAACCCTAACTTTAGAACCACCCTAGGTGTTTTCCAGTTATTCGACCGTTTTGATTTCTCATTTCATAATCAGGACACTTCTTCTCTTGACATTTCAATCTTCATTCATAACAATCGCTCAATTTTTGTTAATGATACATGGTTCAAGTGAAACATTAAATTTCGCTAAGGCTACAACAGTACTACAACGAATTCAACCTAAACTTCTGACCTAATGAAAACAAAGTCAAAAACATAACGTGCTTTCCACCTCGATGCAGATAACAGGTGCAATTCGTCTCGGCCTCTCCCCATTAAGATTTTGAATCCATTAGAGCATCACTGAGCTGCTGCAAATTTTCAGGAGTTGGTACGCGAGATCGATTTTTCCTCCTAAGAGCATTAAAACATGCCCAACTGGGTTCAAATCTGGTCTTTGAGCAGGCCAGATGAATGCTTGGGTATCAACCTCTGCTAAATACTCCTTGGCAATCCTAGCCTTATGCGGTTGATGCGGTCCGGCATTATAAATCATTAGCGCCATTAGCACGAATTCGTCTCCAATAAACGATGCATACCGAACAACATGTCGCGCTGAACCTTCTCTTGTTTCATGTTTTGACTCAGTTTTCAGTTTATTTTCATAACGTTCGGATTTAAGGTTGAATCTGTGAAAGTACTTTAATAGCCATAGCGAAATTGTGGATTTTATTGTTGCTCTGAAAACCCTGTATCTTCAGAGAAAATTGAGCTATTGTTATGAATGAAGAATTAAATTGTAAAGATGAGCTGATGTGTCTTGACACAGAACACTGTGGTCTTGATGTTGAAATAAGAAATCACGCAGCGGTGGAATAGCTGGAACACACCAGGGGGTGGTTCTAAACTAAGGGTAAAAAACATATTTTGTTTCACCTGTATAACTTGACATACACCGAGTTTTCTTGGAATTCAAAACTGGTGATTGATAAAGGATGACCATGACCATACCTACAATTGAAAAAAAAAATCAATCGAATCGGACTTGAAATAATATATTTATGAATTAAGAAACTTCATCGATTTTTTAATTGGATCGATTATTTTACCGAAGAGTGTAGTACTGATGAAAATAGAACATTAAATAGAACAAATAATAGTAAAGGGCGTTTCAAAAAGAGCGCAGGATTGCAGTGTTCAATAAAACATGGTTTTCTGTAACGAAGTATTGAAATATTTATTACCACGGCTTTGTTGACATGTGCGTACTGCGTATCTACCCTTATAGAGCAATTTTCAGTAGTATTACATATGGTATTTTATTGATACAGCGTCCAGTTTTGGCTTTCAACCTCTGACATCTGAAAATTTTCAGGGCTATTTGTTGGGTAAATGTCCCCCTAATGAGTCGCACTATTACATCATGCCTTATCAAGGTTGTTTCAATGGATTTCAGGTAGTAATTCCAAAATTGGAAACATTGAAGACATTGATATTTTACCTTAAGCTTGTGTTTTGTTGGAATATTTTCGGAAGAATAACATGGTATCTATATTGACATGAAAAATAATGATGCAACAATAAAATATGAAGTTGAATTAAGAAAAACACAGCAACTATTTTTGCAACTATAACTGTGATTCTGAAAAATAACAAAAAAAGTGTTTCACAGAAGGTAGAAGATGAAGCCTTGGACGAATAAAAAATCAGGCAATAAAAGCCATGAGTCAAAATTATTCATATAGGTATCTATAGGTATGCTTCATTGATTTGTTTTTACAATATGTCCATTCATTAAATCTAAAAATAAAAAGTAATAAACATATTTATTAGTGAGCAATTCAAAAGAAAAAATATATGTATTAGGTTACGCCAAGATGTCGAATTAGACAGAAAAATTTTGTGTTATTGGACCCTGACTCGACATTTCTACGAAAAGGCTCGAAATCCCAACGTTTCAGGGGTGAAAGATATAGGGTCTTTATAAATGATTGTAACATCGTAGGTTGCTTTGGAAAATTTTTCATCCTATCTTTTCTTATGCAAAGTCTAGAAATTTATAATTCCAGATTTCTTTCAGAATGACCAGCCTAAACTGATAGTATCGTTTGTTTAAATTAAATGTCACATTAGAATATGAATATTAATAATAGTCCAAAGCCAACTGTGCTGTTATAATAATTTATAGATAACCTGTAGAACCGGTCAGGGGTGTATCCAGAGAGCGAGACTGATTTTAAGTGAAAAGCGGGGGGGGGGGTTTGATTGATTCTTCAAGGAGGGGTATTGCAAATTTTCTTCTGGGGAGTAATTACCCCCAGTACCCCCCGTAAATACGCCCATGGAACCGGTTCTATTTATTTGTAAGCCTGAAATAGGCACCAAAATAGTCACAGGAGCATGCCCATTTCGTTGAAATTTCAGGCGGAATCGGTCAAGCCAACAAAAAGGCTCGAAAAAGGCATGGTGTAATAGGGGTATAAGGAGTTAAATCGCAAGAGAATTGAGACCTTGGACTAAAGTCTAGCATTGTTCAAGGAATTCTCCTTAAACAATTAGTCCAGTATAAGATGAAGACCAATTCTGGCCTCCAAATCGGAAAATCAAACGACCAGGAGCAAACTTCGGAGTTCATTGTTGAGAGACAGAAGTTGTTGAGTCACTTGAATTTTTAAGCCAAGTAGCTGTAAATCTTTAGTGAGAATTCGCTGCCTGTTGTAATGTCCGATTCTTTTGCCCGTTGGCGAGTCTCTGGCTTTTCTGTCACACTGCCGTGATTTTTTCTGTACCACCCCGTCGAGCCCGTATCGTATAAGTTTAACATTAATAATCAACTTTTCGATTATTGTTTTCACAGTGATGAATAGGGCACATTATTTTGTCTGAACATTGGACTCACTTTACGACTAGTGACAAATAAACTTTCACAATTTTGATAATAATCAGGACGCGTTAATCTATCATAGGTGCATTTGGTTATTACATCACTGAGCCGAGGAGATCGAGCGGATTTAATTACGTGATTTTCGAGTCTTTGAAGGGTTCATGGATAACCATACGCGATTAATGATTATGATGGAAAATGATCGAAAAATTTTCCGGACGTACGTAATAAATCCCAACCTCAAACTTAATCATTACGGCGGGTAGAGAGATCCTTCTGCAGAAGTTTTAAATACTGGCTGTTGGTTTCAACCAAACCATTACGCTAGTGTGAAAAGTTGTGCGAAAATGTCTAAAAGGAAGTGTTTGAGTATGATGAAACTTAAAATCGTTGAAGTCAACCGCAACATTGCCGACAATAGAAACAAATTTTGTTAATAACGAAATTTTTATAACTTTTTTTCTCGGATTTAGCGCTTTCGTTATCGGGTTCCACTGTATAATTATAGAATCATTACGAAACTTCAAACCCGAGACTTCCAGCGCTAATTTATTTTGTTTTCAAGAGATATAGTAGCTCGTTCACATATCGTTGGAAATGAAAATCAAGAGAATTAATTTCTTCGATTTTTGGTAATTTGCCTATTTTGACAATGGAAAAAAACTGAAACATACCTTTGTACCTCTTCTGTTTGTCGTCTAACTCGTGCCAATCAGGCAGCATAATTTCTGCTATTTCTTGCCAATCCTGACTCTTTTTCATGCGATTCGCGAAATCCTCTGATGATGGATCCCAAATAGCAGGTCTACGCTCTATTTCTTCTATGAACTTTTCTGAATCGAACATCGTGAAATGAGACGATCTTCTGACGTTTCCTGAAATTATAGAGGTGAAATATTCATCTCAAAATAAAGTGTTTTCAATGGATAAATTAAAAAATGAATATCGATATTTGAAATATACCATTTTGGGATTTTTTTTAATTATGGTACCAGTGGCCGTTTTGAAAGCAATAGGACAATAGACGGATGTAAAAACTTTTATTTGTTTCTCATTTGTAAACGTCAGTTTCCAAAAACACAATATTAATCAAGAAAGTTTATTTTTTCAAGTCACTAACTTGTAAAATTGACAGTTAACTTGTAAAACTTTTACAAGTTAGTAGTATTATTTACATTGAAAGTTGTCAAGTACTTGCTTCTAATTTAATTTATTCTTCTAATCTCAGAGTTCCTGGAACAAATGTATTTCTCAATAAACGTTCTCAAACTATTCAAAAACGATATTCGTGCCTTGTTTTATTCGTATCTATTCGCTTTCCTTTTCACGTACTTGCTTCTAATTTCATTTATCCTTCTAATTTCATCGTTCCTGGAACAAATATTTTTAGTAATAAACGTTATAAAAGTATCGAAAAACGATATTCATACCTTGTTTCATTTGGATCTGGCCTTTTCCGTCAGAAATTAGCAAATATTCTCGAATGACTTCCCTCTCGTAAAGCCACTGACAGTTGTCATAATTTTCCGATGTCATAAATAATCATAATAGCTTACGACATTTGCGACAAATTATTGAGATTTTTTGGAATTTATCTCACCTTTTTACAAACGAGAAAAAAATAAAATATAAAACAATACACGCAAGGTAACGGGTTTTACTGGCTCAAGGAGGTAACTGACTCGCCTACGGCTCGTCAATTATATCCTCCATTCGCCAGTAAAAACCCTCTTACCTTGCCAGTAATGTTATATACTATTACTGAAGCATCCGGATTACCAGCCAGCATCAGAACTCCCAAATAGCAAATAGCACAGATGTGCTCAAAATATATGTGTATATGCATACACATTACCTCTAAGTAAAATTCTGCAGATAGAAGATATGAACGTCTGTAGAGCATACAACTTAACTGATTATGTAACTGACCAAGTTAAGCAATTAAGTAGTGGGTCCTTTGTGACTTGGGCAGTGGTGATTGTCAGTAGGGCCGAACATTATTCTAGCCAAGAATTGCCTTCACCTGACAAAGAAATCCTTTTTGGAAGTAGAAGTCTGATGAAATCAAATATCTAGGAATTTCCTTAGATAGTAGGCTGCCGGGGCTGCTGTACACAAGCCAAGATCCATGTACACACTATCGTTAGGCTGCTATTCGAGTGTTTTTCAGGCAGACATACTTGCAGTCCAGATATATGCATAGACATAAACCTAGAAGGATGTAACAAGCAATCCATGTCGATAGTCAAGCTGATAGTCAATCGCTGAACTGCTATGTCATAGACAGCATAGACTCAAAATTAATATGGAATACCGAAGAAAACTCAATAAAGTATAGGCAATAACAATAACGTCTCTTTTTTCTGTGTTCCTGGGCACCTGAAAAACCAAAAGGCTGACATACTAGCCAGAAATAGAGCACAAACGCCACTTACAGGTCCAGAACCTTTCTGTGATATAGGCAAATGCCTTCCGTGAATGGATAATTCCAAAAAATTCCTTCTGAACTTTGAAACTGCAAGCTCCAAAAAGTATTCGGATCTCGGTAAGGATGAGTTTCGCCTCCTCACTTTCTAAAATGGCGTTGTCGCCTAACGAAGGCTATGATGAGAATGGGCTCAACAGAAACTGACGGGACTAGAAGATTTTGCGAGGAAGGAAGAAATTTCCTGTTCACTAAGTTATAGAATGCCTTGCCATTGCGAGCCTACATGAAGAATTTCTTGGACAGGAAAATTATAGAGAAACGCGAATTAAGTCTCCTTGAAGCCCTCTCGGAGTCTTCTGCGAAATCTCTTATGATGGGATGCACAATATTCTGTAATGTAATACCCTTAACAACCTACAAAAAGCCCCTGAAAATTGCACTGCCCAGGGAACCTACACATGGTTAATCCGGCCCTGTTTGAGAGATCCCTGCTTTCAGTGTTTTTCAGCAAGGACATCCATTAACACATGATAAACTATCGTCGTGTCATCTGCGCAACTGGTAATGGTACCATACTTTGTTAGATTATTTCAGAGCCGGAACTAGGATTTTAGCGCCTGTGGCAAACTTTCAAAATGCGCCCTTGAAGAAATTTATTTTTCAAGAAATATATAATTTTTATTATTGACATTTATTGATTATAAGGGGTTTTCCAATTAAAGGTGTTATTTTGATATTAAAAGAAAAATGCCATTTTTCAATAAAAATGATCGGATATTTATATCATTATGAAGAAGAAGCTATGCCGTTAATAGTGGAAAATAACATGAAGCAAATGACCACCACGACCACGCTTACAGGACCATATCCTTTTAATGAAATCTTCCATAACCAAGTCGCAAAGTGGCTGCCCTTTGTCCTCGATAGCCTCACGAATTCCATCTTTGAGTCGCAAGTCGCAAGGTGTTGAATCACAAAACTCGGTGTCAAATTGTAATCACCTCTTCGAGGATAACACGGTTCGGAAACTTTTCCCGCAAAAGACCAATGGTTTCGTTGCTTGTGGGGCACGTAACACCGTCTTGTTGAATGTAAACGTTGTCCAGATCAGTACTATCCAATTTCGGCCATAAAAAACCATTCACCGTAACTGTTTCCAGCCTCATTTTCCGAAAAGTAAGGTCCAATGACTCTGCCGGACCATGAACCGCACCAAACAGTCACACGTTGAAGATAGATAGGCTTTTCAACAATAAGTCTTAGGTTTTCCGAGCCCCAGATGCGACATTTTGCTTGTTGACGAAGCCACCGAGGTGAAAATGGGCCTCATCACTCAAGATGATTTTTCGATGCAATTCCGGATCATTTTCATGCATTTCAACGACCCAATCAGCAAAGACACGTTGTTGTTGATGATCGGTCGGCTTGAGTTCTTGTGTTAACTGAACTTTATAAGCCATAAAACCCAAATCTGTATGCAAAATACGGCGTAATGACGTTTGTGGAATGCCTAATTCCAAAGAACGACGAGGAATGGACAAATCTGGAATTTCTTTAACACTTTCGGCGGCAGCAGCAATATTTTCGCTGTTCTCTCTCGAGCGACGTGCACGGGTTTTATTCTTCACATCACTAACTTGTCCCTAAAGTTCGAATCTTCCACCAATTTCTTCATTGCGGTCCGACAAGGTGCTTCCGACGACCCACATTTTCCCCCAATTTTTATAATAAATTTTAATGATTTCAGTACGTTCTTGAAGCGTGTGTCGTCCATTTTTATCAATGACGTATTTTCTACTTGTCAAATGTCAAAAAATGGCAGCTTCAAACGTGATATCTACCGAAATGGTGGGCTATTCATAATAACACCTCTGTTTGGAAGACCCTTCATTTTGAAGAACCTTTTACTGACAATAATCTCCCATATTTAAAGGTAATGGACAATGCACCGCGAGTAGTATTTCTCGTTTGTTTCGTTTTGGAAGTGTCGTTAACTACGTGTTTCTCAATTTTGTAAACTGGAAATTCGCCACTTTGAAATATAGAGCTTGTATTAAAATGGAATATATCATATTTTACATGTTGCGCCCCTAGGTCGTTTGCGCCCGTGGCAAATGCCTCCCTCGCCACGCCCACGGTCCGGCTCTGGATTATTTGAATGTTTATGATGAAACTAGAAAAAATGCACAGTCTGACAAGGATGCTTTAATAGTATATTGTGCAACGAACACGGAATATCATCCATTTCCTACGAGTATGAAAGCTTGTAGCACGAGCTGTAAGCAAGTGCTGCAAATCATACGAGTAGGAAATAGTCATTCCGTTCGAGTTTTACACTATACTTTCTCACGACTGTTATAACAAATGTTGCGGTATTAGAGTCCGTTCTGTCAGAGAAATGTTGGAAATATTCTCCAAGAAATTAAAGTTTCCATCAAAATATTAATATCTATAATAGTCCAACGCTAACTGCCCTGTTATAATCATTCATAGAGACCCTGTATTTCTTGAAGATTTCAACATTTGGCGTCCGCGATAAGACCCTTCTATGAAAAGCGTGGAAAAAGTCAAGCTGACAAGTTGGAGAACAGGGGCCTATTGCACCAAAATACTTTGCAACTTTACATTCTGGCAAATTTGCAAAGTGAAAATTAATTATGTTGCACGACATTTCCCCCAAGATTCAATTTCTGCGAAGTGTTTTTCACTTTGCACTAGCGTTTCCACATTGCACTTTCCAATTATGAATGCGTTTCGTGCAACATTATTCATTTGAAAAGTGAAAAGTATAAAGAGAAAAGTTGCCAAGTATTCGGTGCAAAAGGCCCCTGGTCATTGTATATTTTGTAATAAAAAATGCTTTAATTGATTTAATAAAAGTAGATTTGGCCCTCGTTTGACAAGGTATACCCATATTTGTTAGTTGGAGTACTTAAGAATACTGGGGAAATACCAATTTGAAGAATATTATATCAAAGCTAAATCTATGAAGCATCTGACAACAGTGATTAATATGTCATTATTCCCTTGTGTTTAATCGGTATTATTATGGCCGAGCACAGAGACGTACAATGGACGGATTTTACAATAGTCGTGGATAAAATCATTTATGCGTCATAACCATGGAGATAAAGGAAAGGGAGGGAGCATATTTCCCATATTTGTATGGGCAATTTTGTGGCGGGAATTTTTCAGATTCTTTAAAGCACCCTTTCACTGAATGAGAAACCTTTTTTAACTAACACTTAATATCATTCTGCTACAAACTGTAGAGAAAATGAACAAGAAATGAGGCACAAATAATAAAATTGAAGGTTTGAAAAGTTCGAAGTCTTTGTTTTGTGTTGTTTTGTTAAATTTGTTTACGTGACACTTGTCAAACGTTAGGCTCCCTCCACTTCCTTTACCTCCATGGTCATAACGTTAGTTCAGAGAGGAATATAAATAATTTTGTTTTCCAAGACCTCCCACATCTTTTGGATCGCTGATGCCCAGTTCCGCCACTGATGTTTATGTACGTAAACACATTCATTGGTCAAATAGACATAAGTCAAATAATTTTGAAAAGTCGCCAATTTCGGCGGTTTTATTTGAGAATGATTGAACATGAAACATGATTACTAATCGAACTGCATTACTGTGAAAATGAACATAATGTACGGGAATGGCACTGTTTGAAAATATGATTCTTTCATACTCACGTTGCTTCTTCGCCTTTCCATTCACTCAACTGGCGGACAGAACGTGGGAGGGGACGAAAACGGGCGGGTATGCCAACCGCATAGCGGACGTTCGTTTACCCGCAAACGATTGAAAATCGGTTTTAATAGGAAAATTGAAAAATTCTTATCCTACTATAGAACCAAAAAATGTCGAAAAATTTTATTACTCAACATGTTCTCCTCTTAATTGGATACATTTTCTACAGCGAACTTGCAACGTCTCTAGACCTTTCAAAAAAAGTGTTTTTTGTTGCTCTGCAAACCAGACCTCTTTAGCTTTCATTACCTCCTCGTTCTAAGAAAATTTACGACCCTCGAATCTTTTAAACTTTTTTTCAGTCGGGGAGAGAGATGATAGTCGGACGGAGCCCAATCTGGTGAATAAGGGGCGGGTGTTCGGTTTTCTAGTAATTCTAACCCTAATGCTCAGTACCTATTAATTTCTATTCTTTTTTTGTTTATTTTTAAAACGAGATGCGCTTGTTTGAATCCCCTACTTCCTTCAAACCTAACATCCTGATGCAACACATGTTAATAAACAATATAAGAAGATTAACGAACGAGAACGGTGTAAGGTGTGAAAAAGGATTTGAACGAACGAAAAAACGTATTTTAAGTTAACGGCGACTAAATAAGGTTTTCTTGTTAGAAGAGTGCACAAGGGCATACTTAGTGCTATGTGGAGAAAACGGCGACTGGTTGGAACCGAAGATCAGGCCCCGTATTCTGGACAAGTGATCTTAAATTAGGTCTGCCATAAATATTGGAGCATCTACCGGGACAAGTGCCACAAAAATAGGTATATACCGTGCAAAAAAAGCTTGTAGATCTATATAGGTGTTATAAATACAGGGTGTTACATAATATTATGTCACAAACTGAAATTTCCGAAAATAATTTGTTTTTATTCATAACTCCTGCAGTTTTGGAGATATTCAGTCCAAATTTGGAATGCGAGCTTTTTTCAATAGTCTCCATCATTGCACTTCCTGAATCTTAACTAGAATCTACAATGTTTTCTTTTCCGGAGCCATGTCTCCTTTTTCCCTCCCAAACTTTTTTGCGGCACGACACTGATCAGCGTTTAATAAATTTTTTTATATTCGTTCATTTCAAAAACTTTTCTGACTCTTGTAATTTTTTCGTAACTCTAGTCGTTTTCGAGTAAAAAATTATTGAACCTTTGCATGTTGATATTGAATGAGTCCAGATGACGATCTATCAAAATAAAAGCAAATTTTGGACATACCTATATCGAGTTTTTCTATTATTTTTTTATTTAGCGAATAACATACGATCGTTCAATAATTTTTTCCTCGAAAACGGTTAGAGATACGAAAAAATTACAGGATAACAACCAAATTCAAAGTACTGACCGGGACACCAGGACTCAATGCTTCAAACCGGGACGTGTCCCGGCGTACGGGACGTATGGTAGCCCTATCTTAAATGCGTATACGAACTTCATTGCGCGAGTCCCTCTTTCACCTGCAAAAATGCACACCGCGCAATGAAGTTCGTATACCTACGCATTGAAAAATCACTTGTCCAGAATACGGGGCCTGGTGCTGATTAGTAGCCGACTTGTAGTAAGTGACACTGCCGTAGTGAGGCCTATCCTAGCCTATGCCTCTATGGTGTGGTGACCTTCTATGGAGAAGGTCGTCAACCAGAACATTATGACTAAATGCCAGAGGAAAGCTTGTTTAAGTATTACAGGCGCTCTGAGGTCTACCCCTACAGCAGCAATAGAATGTCTGCTAGGTCTCCCACCTTTACAGCTCTCAGAATCTGGAAACAGGGACAATGGCGTGAAGGAGGACTCTTCACTGGGCACGCAAGGGCCCTCAAAATGGTTAAGGATGCTCACGCTCCCCTTCTCCAAAGAGGTGACCGCGCGGCCACTAAGTTCTACTTCGACGAACCCTACAGGGCAATTGTTCCATTTGTTCCTGACAGAGACCTATGGTCTTCATCAAACAGGCTTCTTAGTCCTGAAGGTCCCACGTGGTTCACTGATGGCTCTGTAACAATAACAGGGTCTGGTGCCGAAATCGTGGGTCCTCACTTCAATCAGGCTATCCCTCATTGTACAGGCTTAGCTATTTGCTGTTCTTGCCTGCAACTTTTTGAAAGTGATCTGGTGTCCGGCTCATGCGGATATACCTGGTAACTTCAAGGCAGATGAACTGGCTAGCCGGGGAGCCAGATTAGCATTTGTTGGTCCGGAGCCTGCGCTGCCAATTTGTCGCACATCTGTCAGAAGCTTCTCCAGGAGCTGGCTGAACAGGGAATATTCCTCGGAATGGAGCGCGGGGTTGGGCCTGAGGTGGTCGAGGATTCTCATTGAGAGACCGTCCTCGCGACCTGAGGTCAATAGACTTCAGTTGCTGGAGAGGAAACAACTCGGTCTGGTGACTGGTGTATTGACTGGTCACCCGTTTAACAAACATTTGAATGGAATGGGATTGACTAGCTGCTCCCTATGCCGGTGGTGCAGGAGCACTGGTGAAACGGTTGAGCATATTTTGATCAACACACCTAGGAAATCCAACACCTCCTATTCCTATGGTGAGAGGGACCACTCCTGGCAGACTCGCGAAATTTCTGTCTTTGTGTCTGAGGAGCTGAGTCTCTATAGAACGATGCGGGTGAACAATGGGCCACTAGGCCTCAGTTCGGCCGTAAAGGCACCGCGCGAAGAAGAAGAAGTGACACTTTTCTCAACTCACTGTCGCCCTTTTTACATTTCCTCCGTCTACTTTATGAACCAGCACATTTCAATTACTTGAAAACTTTTGTCGTAAACACCTAAATCACAAATTTTTTTAATAGCATCTAGCATCATGAGATTTGTGCGCTGGGCGTTGTACTGCAAAAACATAACACCTTTGAATAGCTTTTCGCGTCTTTTCTCTTCAATTTTCTTCCGTGAAAAATCCGTAATGGTCAGTAATATGAATAGTAACCTCCAGATATCCAAAAAATCTATTATGATTACTCCATGGCAATCCCAAAAAACAGAAGCAAGGACGTTTGCTAGTCTTGTAGAACCATGTGTCGCCAATCCATCGATTGTTGCTTTTTTGCTTTTTTTGTTTCTGGATCGTAGAAACGTACCCAAGTCTTCTCCATAGTAACAATTCGGTTTGAGAAGCCTACATTGTTTTCAAATCGAGCACTGATTGAACGCGTACTTCTACCCTTGATCAACATTCAAACATTGGGGCATCCAGTTTCCAGAAAATTTTCTGTCCACATTAACGTGAACAGTTCACGGAGACCTATATGAATTTATTCAGTTATTGTTCGTTGCTATGATATCGCAATATTTTGTTCATGCATGGAACTGGTCTAGGCTAACTAGATAGTCTAGATATCAACACATCCTCGTATTTGACTTTTGCGTGCTTGTTCCTAGAGGAACAACATGCTATCGTTTTGCCAACGGACCGCCAAAGACTACAAAATATAAAGCAGTCAAGACAATATATAGTATAGTCCGTTCACGAAAGGTTGAGCGCATAGTAGGCGTTTTTGTTTATTTATCTGAAGTTGGTAGTTTTTGCTGTCATAACGTAAAATAAAGTCAACATTGCCGAATGTACTCGGCCTCGTCCGACAAGCTTGCGAGTTATCAGAGAACTCTATGCAATGTTAACAACATTCAGCCTATTCGTTTTGAAGAGTTTCGTGCTCCTGAGCTGTTCCAGCCAATGGCAAGACGTATTTCGAGCTTTTGAGTTACTCAGGAGAACGAAACTCTTCAAAACGAATAGGCTACATATTGCGTATCAATATGACAAGAAAAATAAACAAGATAACCTAAAATTTCAATATACACAGTGGAATATGCCTAATTTCTATGGCCAACCGACGGCTCAACCTTTTGTGAACAGACTATACTAGCTACCAGCTAGAGTACTTCACACTCACATCGACAGTTCAAGTATACAGGGTGTCCCGGGAAGAATGCGACAAACGGATACCATGAATGAAGTACATCAGGGAGGACTCGCATCAAGAGGTTTTAATTGTTTGAAGGCCTTCGTTTGGGATATACAGTGTGATATTCATCTGATGGCTGAAATTTAAAAGTTCCATAACTTTTAAACTATTCGACCGAATGATTTCAAATTCAGAATTTTTGCCACCCTTTACGATTGCTAACTTACAATTTTTCTGAAATTGAATTAATCAGATCTGAACAAGAAAAATTTCAGACGTTCTCTATTTTCGTTGATATTGGATCACCCTGTACGTGAACGTTATATTTTTTTTTCATTTTCGTAACCACAAAGAATCAATCAATGAGAAAAATTTTAAATATCTGCTTGGCACTGTCATTGTCATACAGCGTGATCTAGAATTATTACCTCATGAAAATTTCATAGTTCGATAAATCGGTGAAATTACTTGGAATATTTCAGTTATGTCCCTTTTTAATGCTGCCTTCCTTGAAATTTGCTCATATTGACAGAAAGCTTCATCAACGTGCTTCAAAATGTATTGAAATGAAAGGATACCATTCGCATTCTTTCTTTGAATAAATCAGTCTCATTAGTGATTCTTTTTTTATTTGATTTCTTAATCCTGAACTGTCTACTGAAACATTAGCATTCTTTTTCAGTCATAAAAATCGTAATGCCACCCACAGTCTGATCCAATATCACTGGAATAAGTCTTAAATTTAATAGTCGGGTTCTGGTTTTTCAATTTAAGAAAAAATTTTAAATAATATTTATTGTGAAGTACAGATTCATTCAAGGGAATGTTTATTGATCGTCCTGTATAAAGTTGCCAAGCAGAAAGCAGAAATTTCAAATTTTCATTATGAACTGTTCCTTTGTGGTCACAATAACGAAAAAAACATAATGTTCACGTACAGGGTGATCCAATATCAACGAAAATAGAGAAGGTCTGAAAACTTTCTAGTCCAGATCTGATTTATTCGATTCAATTTTCAGAAATATTGAAAGATGGCAATCGTGAATGGTGACAAAGCTTTCAAATTTGGAATGATTTGGTCGAATAGTTAGTAATGTTTTTTGATCACTTCTTGTCACCCTGTATGGCCGTGCCAAGCAGAGATCTTGAATTTTTCTCATCAATTAATTCTTTGTGGTTACGAAAATGAGGTGAAAACATAATGTTCACGTACAGGGTGTTCCATATTCATGAAAATAGAAAAAGTCCCGAATTTTGCTAGTCCGGGTTCGATTTATTCAATTTCTGAAATATTGAGAGATGAAAATGGTGAAGGGTGATAGAACTTCCAAATTTGGAATCATTCGGTCGAATAGTTTAAAAGTTATTGATCTTTGATTGAAATTTCAGACATCAGATGAATATCACCCTGTATATCCCAAACGAAGGCCCGCAAACGATTAAAACCTCTTGATGCGAGTCCTCTTTGATGTACTTGATCTGTTTGTCGCATTCTTCCTGGGACACCCTGTATAAAATAACTAAAATATTAAATGTAGAAAAGTTAAGACTCTTCGAACAAACAAAATGTATTTACGAAATAAAGAAAAAACTATTGAAAACCAGCACTCTACTACTCCAAAATGATAATTATTATAACTAAGAAACTAGGGAAAAGGAGAACCTTAGGCCGGAGACACACTTGGCGTTTTAGTCCGATCGGTTTTCTTGCCGTCAACGGTACAACAAAATTGGAGCTTACACACTGGATTACACACGGGCGGTAAAATATCCGTCTCAAGTCACAACCACGCTCCTCCGCCAGTCGATCACTGACACGTATTTAAAAATGACAGAAAAACCGACGAATGTAGTGGCAGCGGTCGGCTGCATTTCTACCGACGGCGGGTTAAAAAATCCGATCGTCCTTTTTTCCGCCGAATGTGTACGTCACCATAAGATCCCACGCGCCACTTCTGGTACGGCGTCGACGGCAAAATATCCGATCGGAAAAAAACGCCAAGTTGTGTCTCCGGCCTTAGAAATATCTCCGCCAGAACCACAAAAGCGTTAAATTCCCCCATTGCTAGCAGCATTTCCTCGTATAATGCCGATACATTTACTAAGGCTACCTCGATAAATAGAATGTGCCATAATCTGAAACTTATGTGATTTATGCTCAGTTGCAGGACGTCAATTAAAATTTAAAGGTCCAATAAACCCTTAATCCTCCATTAGTTCCTTGTAATAATGGAGGTTTAAGAGTTTAATGGACCTTTAAATTTTAATGGACGTTCCTGCAACTGACACAATGTATTAAAATTTAAAGGTCCATTAAACCCTTAATTCTCCATTAGTTCCTTGTAATAATGGAGGTTTAAGAGTTTAATGGACCTTTAAATTTTAATGAACGTTCCTGCAACTGACACTTAATCTCTACTACACCATTTCCAAGTGTATTTCAGAAAGCTTCAATTGTATTTCAGAATAGTCAATTGTATTTCAGAAAGCGTCAATTGTATTTCAGAAAGCGTCAATTGTATTTCAGATTAGTCAATTGTATTTCAGAAAGCGTCAATTGTATTTCAGATTATATCATATGTATTTCAGAACCCGCAATTTGTAATTCAGAATAGGAATATTATTTCAATTTCCAAATATCACAATTATCTCGATTTCAGTGTGGTCTTGGGACTGAGAAGGGTAAACCGTATTTAAAATGAACAATTCTGATATATGTAAATGTGTGTACCTATAAATTGAATTTCGAATGACCATTTCCGAAATACAATTGACGATTTCTGAAATTGAATTGACTGATCTTAATTACAAGTGATGTTTTCTGAAATGCAATTGATGATTTCTGATATACAATTGACGATATCTGAAATACAATTGATGCTTTCTGAAATACAATTGACTAATCTGAAATACAATTGACGCTTTCTTCTTCATGTGCCATCTTCGATCCGAAGGTCGGCAATCGTCAAAGCTATCCTGATCTTGGATACGGCGGACCTAAAAAGCTGGCTCGAAGAGCAGCTGAACCACTCTCTTAAGTTTCGCAGCCAAGAGTGTCGTCTTCTTCCTATACTCCTCTTCCCCTGAATTTTTCCCTGCATTATTAGCCGCAAGGGCGGATTTACGGGGGGGTAATGGGGGTAATTACCCCCCCCATGAATATCGAAAACCTTGAAAAAGTTACGCAACGTGGTGCACATATTTCATTTGTTTGTTTTTTTACTACTATTATTTTACTACTATTTTTTTCTTATTATATCATTCCTCCTAATATTTTGATTAAATTTTTTTTTAAGTTTTGAGCCTGATTTATCGATCTTGAATCATTACTACCCCCCCCCATGAAAAAAAGCTATATCCGCCCTTGATTAGCCGCAACAGGTTGTATTTGTTTCCGCGCATTATGTGTCCTAGATATTGTAATTTGCGCCACTTCTTTTTCCTTCCTCATCTTCTGCATTACAGATTCGTTCGTCACTCTGTCCATCCAGCTTAATTGACGCTTTCTGAAATACAATTGACTATTCTGAAATACAATTGCCGCTTTCTGAAATACACTTGGAAATGGTGTAGTTTGTCATACTTTTGGTAATAGTATGTTGTGAATGAGTGTTATATTAGAGAAAATAATGTTTTTTTTCTTATTTTGTTACAAGCTAAACCTAGCTACAAACTAGGCTCTGGTACCAGTTCTTTGTGACTGTTTTGGTGTCAAAAATAAAGATTGTTTATTTATGTATTCATTATTTATTAACTAAGATTAACTGAGAATCTACTGACATAATTCGAATTTTGAACTGAACTGTCAGCCAGTGTTTCAGTTAAATTCAGTTGAATTAGGTAAAAAGAATACTATAATTGTATTGTTTGTCCTTAAACAATGCTAGTAGGTACTATTGTTATTAAATAAACGTATACCTATGTGATAATTTTACTCAGCATCTTTAAAATGTCGTAGTTTCACTTAAAATGAAAAATGTTATTGGACATTGGTATATTTTTTACCATTTCAAAGATTAAGAAACATATTTGTTTCGCATACAATAGGATACTTTCGTACAAGACAAATACGATTACTTAAACCATTGTTTAAGGAGTTTTCCTTAAAAAAATGCTTCTACTGAGACACTCAAGGATAGATTGGCATGATGTGTTATGACATAAAATATAAATTCATGGGATTCAGCTGTTGGAAAGATACAGAGGCTCGAATTGTTTATTTTCCGTGAAACAGCCTGTATCTCAGAAAAGAAGACTCAACGAAACTTTAGATGAGCCATTTTGAATCAGTGTTGTAGGGATAAGTTAACTACAAGTTTTTCCAAGAATAAAAATATTTTCATTACAATCATTCAAATAATAAAAGAAAATTCGCTGAACAAAAGAACAGATTTTAGATCTGGTGTAGTGTAGTTCACGTACATCGTAGATAAACTATATTTATGTTCTGTTCTATGACCTAACCTCCTCAAGTACGAAAATAAACACATGAGTTTGTGTAATTTTTCTAGTTATTTTGAATTGGAAATATTGAAATGAAATTGAAATAATATAAAATGGACGATTCAACTATTGTAGTCAAGGCAAAACCGGCCAGAAAAGTCTTCAAAGCTAAGAAAATCACGAAAGTTCCTGAATATTTTCTTAACGATCCTAAACTGAAAACAGCTATTCAAGCTTTACCAAAAAATTATTCTTTTGAAATACCTAAAACATTATGGAGAATAAAAGAAACCAATTCGAAAGTTGTAGCTCTACAAATGCCTGAAGGTTTATTACTTTATTCTACAACCATTGCAGATATAATCGAAGAATTTACTGGAGCAGAAACTATAATAATGGGAGATGTTACATATGGTGCTTGTTGTATAGATGATTTGACAGCTAAAAGTTTGGGAGTTGATTTGCTCGTTCACTATGGTCATAGTTGTTTAGTACCAGTCGATCAGACTAAAGGAGTGAATGTGTTGTATATTTTTGTAGATATCAGTATTGATCCTCTTCATTTCTTAGAAACAATAAAACTGAACTTCACATCTGGTTCTAAACTCAGTTTGGTCAGCACAATCCAGTTTCTGGCTACTTTACACAATATAGCCAATCAACTGAAAGAAATCGGCTATGAGATAAGTCTTCCACAGTCGAAACCCTTATCAGCAGGTGAAATTTTAGGATGCACTGCCCCAGTTTTACGTTGTACAGATGCCATAATTTACTTAGGGGATGGAAGGTTCCATTTAGAAGCAATTATGATTGCTAATCCTAAAACAAAAGCGTTTAGATATGATCCTTATGAAAAAAGTTTTACTAAGGAAATTTATGATTATGATTTGATGAATTCAATAAGAAGAAAAAGTGTTGATGATAGTAAGAATGCTAGTAGGTTTGGTGTGATTATGGGAACATTAGGAAGACAAGGAAATCCAAATGTTGTGGAGCGCTTGCGAAAAAGATTGGATGACTCAAATAAAAAATCTGTGATCATTCTGTTATCTGAAGTTTTTCCAAAAAAATTGGAACTATTCCCTCAGTTAGAATCATTTGTTCAGGTTGCATGTCCAAGACTTTCTATAGATTGGGGTATGTCATTCAGTAGACCTCTTCTTACTCCATATGAATTGTCTGTGGTAATAGGTGACTCGCAGTGGCATGCGGATAAGAGTTATCCAATGGACTTTTATGCTGCAGGTAGTTTAGGTCCATGGACTCCAAATCATAAACCTGGTGAAAATAATACAAACACATGTTGTGGAAAGTGTGCATAATTATATAAAGAAAAACCTGTAAATTATCTGTAATATAATTTATAATTGTAACTGTTGTCTTTTATTACTTGAGAAAAACCTTATTAGGATGAGTAAAATTTCAGTGATCAAAATATATCTATACAGGATTGGAATGAAGTACAATTTCATATTTATAATATACTTGCGGTGGAACCGAAAATCCCTCTAATTTTTCAATTTATATGGAATCTCCTGTATATCTTTGGAGATATAGAAAGAGTTTAGGTATTCGAATTCGTACCAACTGGGTTTGGTGTAGAAAAATCTGTACTGGGTGTCCTAAATTCGTTGTCTAAGGAGGAAATCTCAGAAACCTGATAAGCTGGAACAAAATGTAATAAAGAGAAATTGATTTCTTCAATCAATTCTACTGAAAAATGCCTGTATAATGTTTTGGTTTCATGTTTATAACTTCAGTATTAAAGAGAAATTGATTACTTCAATCAATTCTACTGAAAAAATACCTGTATAATGTTTTGATTTCATGTTTATAACTTCAGTAATAAAGAAGTTATGAGAACTTTTCATTTGACACCATTTTCGAATTTTCTCTAATAGCTCGAAAACAGTTTGACCAAATGAATTTTCTCAAAAATCGAGCCCGAAAATGTGCCACTCATCGGGTTTCTGAGATCCCCTCACTAGACAACGAATTTAGGACACCCAGTACAAATTGAATGTATGGTTCTCAGACAAGGTTAAAAGAAAAGTTCAAACAAAAGGTAGGTGTTTTGAAGGACATCAACACCCTGAAATATAATAGAAAAACTTTAATTATATTTTAAATTCAAATTAACGTAACAAATATTCTAAATTTGCCCCAAGAGCTTCCACTCAACTTTTAAACCGAGTCATGTGTTGTATATCTGTCGCGAATCATTTATGGCTTGAAGAGCTGTTTTACTATGTTTCAAGGTGTTGTTTCGTTTGTTTCAACGTTTTGTTTATTGTCTCTAACGAAAATCTTGGTATAGTCCGTTCACGAAAGCTGGAACGCATAGTGGGCGTTTGTTTATTCATCTGAAGTTGGCATTATTTGCTGTTATAACGTAAAATAAAGTCAACGTTTTCGAATGTACCCGGTCTCGCCCGAGGATCTTGCGAGTTATCAGAGAACTCTATGCAATATTTACAACATTGCTTATCAATCTGACAGGAAAAAAAACAACATAACCTAAAATTTTAATATACACAGTGGAATATGCCAAATTTCTATTGCCAACCGACGGCTCAACCTTTCGTGAACGGACTATACACTAGAAATATTTCACCATAAATCGAAAAAATGGTGGATGTGACAAAATTTATGATCATTTTTGAGGATTGTATTTACGCCAGATGATAAAAAAATGTTTGAACATATGTTTTCTTCTACTTGAGAGTGGTTCAGAATAAAAAAAATTTAAGGGTGCTATAAGAAATTTATCTAGTAGTAATATGATTAGAAACAAGATTTAATGGCAGAACCTGTTAAAGTTTTCGAAGGCTTTCAAAATACTATTGGTTGAAATTTTCAATCTTCTCTGAGAGCCCATCAGATTTTGCCTGAATGAACGATCTTGGATTCTGGGAAGTGGGAACAGCCTGTATATGACTGGTGTTTGGCGAGCCTGGAATAGGAAGAAAAAGACAAAATATTCTGTGACAAGAGCACAAGTTTCTGGTAAGAAACATTTTCTGCTTCCTTTTGCAGGTTAAGATTACCTCACGAAATTTAAAATAAATCTCAGATAGCCACCACGTGTTTGTGCTTGTTTTCTAGGTATGTTTTAACTTTAAACTATTAAAGTAATGTAAGGCTTCAACTTTATTTTTTCCCAGATAAATAAATCAGTCAAAATGGAAAACGACGCTGGAGAGAAAGTTGATCTGTACTGCCCAAGAAAATGGTAAAATAAGCGTGTTATACCTTTAATAGCTAATTTCAATTGATACAAATTATTTCTAGCTCCGCAAGCAACAGGATCATCCACGCTAAAGATCACGCTTCCATTCAGTTGAGCATTGCTGATGTTGATCCAGTCACAGGAAAAATGACTGAAACTTTCAAAAGTTATGCTCTGTGTGGTGCTATCAGAAGAATGGGAGAGTCCGATGATTGCATTGTCAGATTATCGAAGAAGGATGGTATTCTGGCTAAGTAAGTTCGAACAATTATTATTTGGTGTATTTCAGTAGAGGGGTTTTTGGAAATTTACTCGATC
Organism: Propylea japonica; assembly: GCA_013421045.1. Lineage (NCBI taxonomy): Eukaryota > Metazoa > Arthropoda > Insecta > Coleoptera > Coccinellidae > Propylea > Propylea japonica. Next base: position 50,345,998 of record CM024239.1, read on the forward strand.
ACTAACCCGGGTTGAATACTGAGAGATAAACAGTTTATTTGTTGTCAAAATTCAACACGAGTTAGTGATCGAGTAATTTTCCGAAAACCCCTTTGGATAATTGTTGAAGAAAATAATATTAAGGAATAAACCTTCAGAAGATCGTTACTGCTAGTCAGTGCTTTTTCGCATAAGAATGGAAAGTTAAAATCTGTAAAGGACATTTTTTGCCATTATTTTTCTCATGATTGAAACATTCTCAACTGATCACTCTAAATTCTAATGTTATTCTGGATTAAGGGATTATTTGCTTTGGTATTTTACAATCCATTCATATGATTCTTATTCAATATGAGAATACCACCACGAGGAATTTGAGATATTTGTTCTGAGTTTCAGAAATAAGATTGTAGATCCAGTATAGTATTACCATATCATTCAACATTTTTTTTAATTTCAATGTAATGTTTGTAATGTACTTCTATGGGAAATATTGAAAATAATTCTTGAAAATCGATTATTTTGATACAGATACAGTTGTTAATTTCTTCCTTTTTGTTTCAGGAACTTCTGAGGACCATTATATATTTCATATGTAAATATAAGAAATAAAATTTGATATAAAAATCATTCTCTCTTTTTGTCCATCAAGGTCTGATAAAAATACAGTTAAGAGAATGTGATTATAAGATAGAAATTAACTATTTTCCAAATTGATTGATGTGATATTGTATAATAGGCTAGACTTATTAGGTATTTGCTAATGTCAGCATGGGTGCTTGAAAAGAGAATAAAGACCCATGCTATGCTTGAACGGGCAAATTTTTTTCTTTCTTCAAGTGTTGTGCTGAAAACTCTTAATAATAAGTTGTGTTTAATAACTAATGGTGGAATTATTAGGACACTTATTTGATAGGAATACAGTGGCTTAATCGAGTTTTTGTTGAGGGCTTTCGTCCATTACATGTAATTTTGTTTTTCTTACGAGAACTGGTTAATTTTTACTCAAAAATAGTCGCCGTTTTTCCTTGTTTCAAAAATATGTAATATGTCATATATGTCTTTAAGGTCAGTGGCGACGCTAGGAGGGGCAGAGTCGGCACAAAAGTTTCATGTGTGATTAATAAATTGGTACAATTTTGTTGAATGTAAGCCATAAAAATTTAGGAGGCCTGGGCCAACCCTTGCTCCCCCAAGCGTCGCCACTGTTCCAACAGCGATATAAGACATGTTATATATTTTGAAAAAAAACGGTGATTCTTTTTATGTAAAAATTAATTATTGTTTCCATAGGAAAAAACAAATTTTCATTTAATTAATCAGGAAGGAAACCCTCAGCAAAAATTAGATTAAGCCACTGTATTCCTGTCAAAAATGAAAAAAAGTGTCTGCATAATATTTTAGTTTGAAGTTTTCAGCACAAAAGAAACGGAGATGAAGACCAAAATTGTAATTGCCCAAATGTCAATTTTGTCTTATAACTCTCATCAATTGATTTCAAGCGAATGACCGGTCAATATTCTGGATATTGTTGGTCTCGCCTTTGGTTTTAGCCCTTCAGGAATGACCACTAATAACCGAACATCCGCTTAATTGCGGTCGGTTATACGATCTGTCCATAGATAAATAAACTCTAGTTTATTTAGTTAGTTTATTATTTATCTATGGACTGTCATTTTCTATAGGTTAAGGGGTTGAATTCAAAACAAAAACTTCTTGATTTGAAATTTTATTTTAGAATATTGATGAAGGGCTCAATCTTGTAGACCAAAATATAAATGACATAATCAATGGTTGGTTGAACGAGAACCCATTGCCGAATACCCAAACAACCTTATAGAGATCGAAAATATGTAACAATACAGAGCTTTATTATTTCTCATCGGAATCTTCTCTTTTTCTTTTCCTTGATAAATATGTTTCTAAAACTCCGATCAGCCTGTCCCTGTGTTCTTCAGTTCTCTTCATATAATTTTGCAGGATTTGAAACTGTTCCTTTTGATACAATATGTTCTGCTGTTTCAATTCCTGCAGTACTTGATCCGCTTTGCTAGTTCGCGGAACTCGAACAAGTACCATAGGATCCTTTCCTTCAATATTTAATACAACCTGGTATCGATCCATCTTAATTTTTCTTTTACACCATCAAAATAAACAAGCCGTTAGCCGAACTTAACTCTAACCCTACTTCTTCAATAAATAAAGACCAATAATGACCGGAATCGCTTGAATGCTGTTGGTCATAGTTGTTTCAAACCAATGATAACCGGTCATTCGCTTGAAATTGATTATAGAATTAAAAAGTTGTAGTTATTGTGCTTTTACCTCAAAATTTTGAATAGTACTTGAGATTGATATCGAATAAATAAATGCAAAATCGGAATGATATTCTGATAATTATTCAAGAGCTGAAATGTGTAAAAACTTGAAAATTGAACAAATTAAATTTTATGGTTCTGATGATGCAATCCTCTTGAAAATTTGCGTGAACATTCAGTATATCAATAATCATTCAAAAAATTAATTTCACTCTCATCAGATATCTTGTTATGGAAATACAGAGATTCTTCATTTCACTATTCCAATTGAACTATCTATGGTTCTGTTAACACTATGGCCACAAAATTTTGTATGAGGCTTATTATGAGCAACTTGCATGTGGCCGCAAATTTTCATTTCAATTCGTTTTGTCTGAGATTTTGAGGAACAAAAATTTTGAATGACCTTGTACGATTTGGTCGATTTGGCTGGTTAACGAACTTAACCGCGGCATTTGGGAACTGAACCTACCCTGAAATTTCAAGTCATTCCCTTCGAAAGTTATCGTGCTTACGGCAGAGCTGTGCCGAAGCCTTGTGCTTAGTGCTCGTGAAAGCACTCGAAGCACTTTTGTGCTCGTAAGCACTGTGCTCGCGAGCACTTAATTGAACCAGTGCTTGGTGCTTGGTGCTTCGCGAATTTTTCGAAAGGGCTTAGTGCTTAGTAATTCGAAAAAGTGCTCCCGAGCACCAAAGTGCTCCCAAGCACTTTCAGGAATTACCAAGCACTAAGCCCTTCATAGACTTGTTAGAACATGGAAATGACAGACTTTCGCGTGCTTCAAATAGACAAAGAATTAAAGTTTTTTCTTTCGTTTCATTTCTATAGATAAAAAATTTGTTCATTTTTTCTTGCATTACAAACACTGGTGTTAAAAAACAATCTCGCTGTATGTTATGGACTTTGTGGTTTTTACGTTTTCATTATTTTGACAAAAAAAAACAGATTGTTTTGATGTAATGGCGAAATTTTTTCAGGAAAGCTCTAAGCAATGCAACATACGATTCAGGTATCTTTTATCATGATTTCAAGAAGAATATTTTAGTTACAGTTTGTTAACTGAATGAATGCCATATAGAGCTCAGAAAACCATAAGAAATATTCCATCTAATTTGTTGACAAGACGTCACTCTTTCTCTATAACTTTTTTGGTATGTCGTCATGGTAACTGTCTGTATATCCGGAATTTATCAAAAATAATTATTTCGTCGACCTAAAAAGTGATTTTAATATGTACAAAATTGAATATAAATGACCAATTTTAATGTTCAATTGATGCTGTTTCAGTGTGCTATTTCCATGAACAAAAAACATAAAGCATTCAGAAGCGATAGAGTAATGTCAGAACTCAACAGTAACATAGAAATACAGGGTTGGGATAAAGTTCGGCACCAAATTAATATCTTTAAAACGGAACGGACGATAATTTTTAAATTTGGTAGCTGAGTGTAATGGACCACAATGCATCTGATGAACATATTTTCATTAACGAGATACTTCCGGTCTAACCGGAAATGACCAAATTTTTTTTATTCAAATGGGACACCCTGTATATTTCTGCAGATTCTGAAAGAGCACTTTGTTTCGGATCTGTCCATACCAGGTTCCACGTAAAAATTATCTGTAAAAAGAAGAATTGATACAACGGATTCTTGATGAATGTGCATTAATACATAGAGATGTCTTGAGAAAAAATACTCAAGAATTTGTTAATAGACTGGCATATTATCAGGAGGTGAACGGCAAGTACTTCGAACAATTAAAATGATTTTTTTAAAATTATTTTTAATAAATTTTTTCTACTAGTAAAGTAATTTCTTCTTTTTATAGATTTCATAAAAAATACGTCATGAAAAAGAAAGAAAGAGTTATCTACTACAAAGTATTTCGTTTTATTTCTCACTATTGATACAAATAACAACGATTTATTTATTTGAATGGATTTTTTTCAAACGTACAAAAAGACATTTACAGAGAATTTTACATGGAATCCGATATGGACAGATCCGAAACGAGGTGCACTTTCAGAATCTGCAAAAATATACAGGGTGTCCCATTTAAATAAAAAAATTTTAGGTCATTTCCGGTTAAACCGGAAGTATCTCATTAGTGAAAATATGCTCATCAGATGCATTGTGGTCATTACACTCAGCTGCCAAATTTCAAAATATCGCCCGTTTCGTTTTAAAGATATTAATTTGGTGCCGAACTTTATCCCAACCCTGTATAGAAATTTATATTATGTCAAATGTATGTCTTGTAAAAAATAAGAATTATCTACAATTCATATTGATGTCGTCAGAAAAATCTTGTATTCAACCCAGTTATTAATCAAACGACTAATGGTCTCGAACCATTATTGCGTGAGCGGAGCGAACGCTCTAAAATATCTTGACCATTAGTCGCTCTCTTGAATAACCTAGTTGATTAAATATCTATTAAACGACTCGCTGAAAAAACCTATTGTCAATTTCATTATGTCCAGTTCAAAACACGATAACATTAAAGAAAAAATCAAAATTCCAAACTAAGAGATCTTTGGATGGAAAATATTAAGTTTGATTTTGAAAAGTGCTTAGTGCTCGGTGCTCGTGTAAACGAATTACTTTTCAAAAGTGCTTAGTAATCGCGAGCATTTCACAAAAAATAAGGGCTTAGTGCTCGAGATTCCCGAGCACTTTCAATAGGGCTTAGTGCTTTGTGCTCGAAGCACTTTTCTTCAGTGCTCGGCACAGCTCTGCTCTGGCTTACGGCCCCACGGACATAATTGAATTTGATCACGGATTCTTCATCAGGGGTCATTGAGACCATTTTCTTCTCAAAATTCGAAAATTACAGACATTTGGGCAAATCGATATAGCACTCATTTTGAGTAGAACGGGCGCTCAAAAACACTATTTGTTGAAGTGAGTTTTCCATTTTTGGTATAGTTTGGTGAAGGGGTTATGAATACTGTTTTTGGGTCTTCGACCACATTGTGTTCCTAATGTTAAATAAATAGATAAAAAATGAATGAATATACAGGGTGTCTGAAGATATTTTCATTCAGCCAATATCTCGACCCTCCGACATGATAGAAATTTCAAACAAAAGGTATTTTTAAATGGCAGCAAAAAGTCTCTTTCAAAATACGCTTAAAAATAATGCCCCCGGATATTTTTTAAATTGCACCCTTATATTTTTCCCCAATAAAAGAAAAACAAACAATTTTTCATCATTTTATGTCGATTTAACCATAAAAAGTGATAATTATAAATTGTGGCACATCTACCTTCAATTTAATTGTTTTTCCGCCGACCTCGAAATAAAAGGTGATTTTAATGTGTACGAAATTGAGCATTAATGACCCATTTTAATGCTCAATTTTTTTGGCTATTTTAATGTGCAATCCTCATGGCAACCGTTCACAAAGTATTCAGAAGCACTACGAGAAATGTCAAAACTCTACTGGAACATAGATACATAGAAATTTCATTATGACAATGTATGTCTTGTGCAGAATGAAAATGTATTTCAATCAAGAATTCATACACATATCATATTGAGATCGTCGGAAAAATCTTGTAATAAACTCGGTTATTAATCGAGCGACTAATGGTCTCGAACTTTTAAAGCGTTCGCTCCGCTCACGCTTTTAAAATATCTTGACCATTAACCGCTGTCTTTAATAACCTAGTTTATTAAATAACTATTTCCGCCGACCTCGAAATAAAAGTCGATTTTAATGTGTACGAAATTGAGCATTAATTACCCATTTTTAGTGCTCAATTCATGCTATATTTTAATGTTCAATCCTCATGGCAACCGTACACTATACCATTGTTTAAGGAGAACAAACAATGACTATACCCTTATTCAGAAGCACTACGAAAAATGTCAAAACTCTACTTTGACATAGAAACATAGATTAGGTCAAATGTAAGTCTAGTGCAAATTGAGAATGTATTTCAATCAAGAATTTATACACAATTCTTATTGAGATCATCGAAAAATCTTGTAATCAACTCGGTTATTAATCGAGCGACAAATGGTCTCGAACTATTAACGCTCCGCTCACGCGTTAAAATATCTTGATCATTATAGTCTCTGTCTCTAATAACTTAGTTGATTAAATAACTATTAATTATAAGTTGTGTTATTATTTTCAAGTTATCTTTTATGCAGATTTTTGTTTATTGTCTGTATATTGAATATCTTGGGACACCAAAAATAATTCACCATAAATCGCAAAATGTTGAATACGCATCAACCATTAGTCTTAGAGGTTTAATCTAAATAAAATGACAAAAAACTGTTCAACATTTTCTTTATTGGGAAATCGTTTAATAGAAAAAATCTAAGGTTTCAATAAGAAAAAAATCTGAGGAAGTTTTACAGGGTTGGTAATTAGGAACATAATTTAAATGACAGATTCTGATAAAGTTTTTGATGTCATTCAAAATACATTTTGTTTGAAGTACATCCTTCTGTTCAATATTAGTACGTTGAACTACATGCTCAGGCATAATGCAGGCTATCTATCTCATCTACTACTATAGTACTGAACCAGTTCAATATCAACTCTGGAATTTTCTAGATTTTGTCAATTTCAAAGTACATAACCACAGATATTCAAGAGTCAGAAACAAGGAGATGTTCACGTCAAACCAGGTAGCTCTTCGATGATGACTCTTTCATTCCTATGTAATCAATTATTCATGCATTTTGAAGAGAACTTATTGAATACCAGTTTGAAAAACGATAGGGTTCGGCTCCTGATAACGAATCCGTGGTTAAATTCAATTCTGTCCGTAAGGCCGTCCGACCGAAGCACGAAATGTCCTAGAGACTTGGAGATTCTTGTGGTGAATTCGGTTATCAAATGCCGCGGTTAAGTTCGTTAACAAGCCAAATCGAACAGGGTGTTCCATAAAATATGGCCATTCAAAAATTTTTGTCCCCACTATCTCAGACAAAACTAAACCAATCGAGAAGAAATTTTGCTGCAAGATGCTCGTAATAAACCTCATGCAAAATTTTGTGGCCATAGTATTAACAGAACCATAAAAATTCAATTGGAATATTGCAAAGAAGAATCTTTATATTCCGTAACAAGATATTCGATTCAATTGAATTTTTTTTTGGTGAATAAAGATAATGAATGTTCATGCAAAATTTCAAGAGGATCGTATCATCAGAATCATGGCATTTTTTTCCGTCGTTTAAAAAAAAAGTTGATTTTAATGTGTACGAAATTGATCATTAATTACCCATTCTAATGACCATTTCATGCTATTTTAATGTGCAATCCTCATCGCAACCGTCCACAAAGTATTCAGAAGCCAACTGTAAAACTCTACTGGAACATAGATACATATAAATTTCATTATGTCAAATGTAAGTCTTGTGCAAAATGAGAACCCAGCAAACACTGAAACGCAGAAACTGTACAAAATTCGTACAGCGTTGCTGCACTCCACTGCAGCGATGGTAATGCGGTAATGAAATACATTAATGTATTTCAATCAACTCATAGACAATTCATATTGAGATCGCCGGAAAAGTCTTGTAATCAACTCGGTTATTAATCGAACGACTAATGGTCTCGAACTATTCAGGCTGCACCTACATTAGGTCCGCATTTCTCCCGATCCGATCCGATCCGACGTGTCCGGCCATCGGACAACGTCGGAAGAAAAACAAACACTTTTATCTTAATGTAAGTGCCTACAATGGAAACGAAGCTTCCGAATTCTCGATTTCCGACGTCTCACGACACTATCCGATTGACGGCCGATCAATCATGTTTGTTTCCAGTCCGACGTTTCTAATCCGACGCGTGGTTAGTAAAGTACTAAAGTTAAATCTTGCTGTTAATTAAGTTGAATATCAATCAAATTTTTAAAAAATGACGGGAAAAATTGATAAGGAGTTGTTAATACAGCTTGTGAGAGATGAACCTCATCTATGGGACCAGAGGGTGAAAGCTTACTACAATCGTGACATAAAATTTGAGTTGTGGGAATCAATTGGAACGCAACTTCAACAGATTTCAGTTTTCATTCATTTTGCTATCACGTGTTTACTGCAATAGTTTCTACTAAAAACTGCAGTAGAACGGTAGACAGTATACAGTTAAGGATGATTCACATTATCAGACATGCAACGACACGGCACGGAACGACAAAGACACGACAAACCATTCTTTCTATATAAATAAATACTGATGTACACACTAACAGACAACGACTCAGCAACGACACGTAAAGGCAGCGACGAAGCGGACCGACATTCTTGGCAAGAATGTTTTCGTGTCTGTGCCTGTACGTGACGCGTACTTGCTGGAGAGTGTGAACAGTTTATGGATTTTCGCGATACTTCAGTGGAGTTTGAGGATTATTACAAAATGGATAATGAAAGATTGATTGAATTCGGAAATATTGGTGAAATTTTCGTTCGTCGTCTACCAGTTCTTTATATAAAGTATGATATTCTTCTTCAGTTTTACGTTTTGTAACATTTTATGCACCCATAATTGTTTTTGTTTCTTCTTTACGGCTTCGTCATCTTCATCAAGCAATACAGCCATTATGGCTAGATCTTTATTGGTAAAATTTCTAAACATGACACACGAGGGTTGCTCACTTGTAGCACTACGCTTCTAATTTTGTTTAGCAAAAACTAATTCATTACAAACAACCCGTCGAGATGTCGAATACGTATCGTATAATGTGAATTGCTGCCGCAACTATCGGGTCTTTGTCGTTCCGTGCCGTGTCGTTGCATGTCTGATAATGTGAATCAACCTTTAAACGGATCACGTCGGGACCAGTGTAGGCAGTCACGTCTGACGTCATCGGATACCGATGGACGGATAACTTCGGATCGGATCGGATCGGGAGAAATGCGGACCTAATGTAGGTGCGGCCTAACGCTTTAAAATACCTTAACCATTAGTCGATGTCTTAATAACGTAGTTGATTAAATAACTATTAATTATTGATTTTTCACATATTTAATTTTTAAATAATATCCTGAAGAATTTGCATTCATATACTTAGCATGAATCTCAAGTCCTTAACAACATTTTGAGGTAATAGCCACATTGCTTCGCCAATGAACGAGCGCTCAAAAGCACCTGCTCAGGGCTTTGTTTGAATTTTCCTCTACTCTGTTGTTCTGCATGTGTAATTACCGTAACTGGTGTTTAAATGTAAGAAATAAATGAAAAGATAAATAAATAAATAATCGAAAGCAGTACGATTTTCCAAATGCCCAAACCGAACGAACCGTTCGTCCTCAGTCTACCTGCTACGAATCCCACCGTAAAAAAACAACCCCTACATTGAGGTAGCCCCCATACGTCAAAAATCACAGCGCTTCGTAAACCAGAAGCGTCGCGACGACTTCGGCGCGTGCTTGAATAGCTATTGATCGCGCCACGAGTGCCGTACAATCGGGGGGGTGATTCCTAACTAACGTAGACATTGATGTTTCAGGTGTTACAATTGTAACATTTTTGTTACGGTGTTACTTACAATCCTAAAATTAGGCATAAGTGTTACGAATTCAGTTTTAGTATTGGCAAGTGAATTCAACAAAGGATAAAATGTGTTTCTTTACTGAAATATTTAAGAAAAACCCTGGGCAGATGTTTCTAAGCGCTCGTTCATTATAATAATAATAATGTTTATTGATCCCGTTTGACACAAATACAGTCTATAGGACAGGTCATCAAATATTCAACAAATCATTGGATACATTTATCATACAGATATTCATCAACACCATAATAACATTTGGAAACAAATAAAGATTTTATTCTCCTAGAGAAACATGACATATTCAGAGTCTTAATTGAATCAGGAAGATGGTTGAAAAGTATGATGCTTCGATATTTAGCTGATGTTTCATATTTAGCAGTTCTATGATTTGGGATAAATAGAGTTTTACTATTTCTAGTACCATAGCTGTGAAAGCTAGAAACTGTTACATTTTCTTTCCCTAATAATGCTATTATCTCAGAATTTTGAATAGGATTCACGTCTGGTCAATTCGAGAGCCACTGTTTGGTCGAAATTAAGTTCGAAACGTTGTTTTTCAACCAATCTTGGTTCACTCGCGCTTTGTGAGGCAGTGCAAAGTCTTGTTGGAACGTCTATGGTGCGCGACCGAAATGTTTGTCTGCCCAAGGCTTCGAAGCAGCCTCAAGGACACTTTCCTGATAAGTATATGAATGCTAAATCTAAGCACGATCGGAATAATATTCTGGAAATTTTTCAGAAAATGAAATATGTAAAAAATCAATCGGATATATTGCTATGGCCACAAAATTTTGCATTAGACTTATTATGAGTATCTTGCATGTGGCTGCTAAATTTCATTTCGGTTGGTTTCGTTTTGTCTAAGATTCGTTCAAAAATGGACCAATTCTCATTTGGTGGAACTAAAAACATTTGAGAAAAGTCAGCAGGTGCTTTTGAGCGGTCGTTCACTGGTGGGACTAAGACTATTAGGTACCTACCTCTAAATTTTGTATAGGACTTGAGATTGATACTGAATAAATAAATGCAAAATTTCAGCACGATCGGATTTCTTTTCTGGAAGTTATTCAAAAAATGAAATATAGATGTGATTTGTGAAAAATCTATAACTAAAAATATAAAAATTTTATGGTCCTGATTTCACAATCCTTTTGAAAGTTTGCATGATCATGCACTTTGCCTTTTTACATCCTCAAACTCGATTTTATAGATTTTTTTCATGGAAATATTAGAATTTGTTTCGATAGTACAAAATAATCCAAAGACACTTTTGCGTATAGTGTTTTGTATCGGTACATTTCACAGCATAACTACAGCTCGGTCGAATTGATAAATTCTGGATTATTCATAAAAATGGATGATTTGGAAAAATATGTATTAACTTCGATAGTATTTTTACCCTCAAAATAAATCGAATCGAATATTTTGTTGTAGGAGTAAAACTTTTTTTTTTCTATATTTCGATTGAATTTTTTATGGTTCTGTTAACACTTTGAGCACAAAATTTCGTATGAATAAGCCTCTTATGAGTAACTTTTATGTGGCCGCCATATTTCATTTAGATCGGTTTTGTTCTGTTTGAGATATGTAAGAACAAAAATTTTAAATTACTATATTTTATAAAACACTCTGTATGATTTGGGTGGTTAACGAACTAAATCGCGGCATTAAGGAAACGAACCTACCCTGAAAATTTTAAGTTTTAAGGACAATCCTTCCGAAATTTATCGTTTTTACTGACAAACGGTCCGACGGACAGAATTTTGATTGACCACGGATTCGTCATCAGCGAGTCGAACATTATCCTTTTAGAGACCATTTTCGGCTTAAAATTCGAAAAATCCGACATTTGTTTGTGCATGGTAAAAGCAAATAGCTCTCGTTCAAGTAAAACGATCGTTCAATAACTATGTGAGAAAAGCCCTGAGCAGAAGCTTTCGAGCGCTTGCTCTTTGGTAGAGCAATAAGAATATTACCTCAGTATGTCGATTAAAAATTCACAAAAGCAATTTCACTAGAATCAGATATCCTGTTATGGAAATATAAAGATTCTTCTTTTAAATATTCCAAATGAATTTTCTATGGTTCTGTTAACACTATGGCCACTTCATTTTGCATGAAAATTCAGTTTACGTTCACAAAAGTAATTTCACTCGAATCGGATATCCTGTTATGGAAATATAAAAAAGATTCTTCTTTTCAATATTCCAATTGAATTTTCTATGGTTCTGTTAAGACTATGACCGCAACATTTCGCATGAGGCTTATTATGAGCAACTTGCATGTGGCCGCAAAATTTCATTTCGATTTGTTTAGTTTTGTCTGAGATATTGAGGAAGAAAAATTTTGAATGGCAATTTTTTATGGAACACCTTTGGTTGGTTAACGAACTTAACCGAGCCATTTCGGACCCGAACTTATCCTGAAAATGTTAAGTCTCTTGGACAATCCCTTCGAAAGTTATTGTGCTAACGGACGGCCCCACGGACAGAATTGAATTTGACCACGAATTCATCATCAGGGAGTACAACCCTATCGTTTGAAACCATTTTAGGCCCAAAATTCGAAAATTACAGACATTTGGACAAAACGATATAGCATTCGTTTAAGTAGAACGAGCGCTCAAAAAGGACTTCACCACCATCACATTGTGTCAATCCCATTGATGTTACGAAACGTTACAATTCAAAATTTCAGTCTGTTACAATTCATGGAGGGCCAAGAACAACGCCGAACGTAGAATATCCAGTGCACCCCGGTCAGTTTGAGACGTCGTGACGCGAGCCGTCCAAAAATCAAACCGTTCCGAAAGAACAACATGTCGAAGTCGTGACTTGGAAGGACAACACAGGACCAGGATGTCCTCGATGTCTGCCCAAGGAGTCGTTGAAAGAGCTTCGGCGGAGCTCTCAAAACGCATCAATGGCCTCGGTCTCAGAAGGGATAAACATTCAACCAAGGGTAGCGTAATGGAACGAGTAACGAATGTTTTCTGCGGGGGTGGAAATAACGCAGCAGTGGCCGCTCCTGAAAAACCGTCCAGGTTGCTGCCGACCATGCGGGGCTCTTCCAAGGTCCAGGGAAGCACGCACCAGAACCACATGGCGATGGTCAGCAGAAGACCACACAGACCTCAGCCCGTTTATTTGACGTGGGATCAATTGATGATGGACGAGAAGTTCCTAGGAAGATTTTTCACCTATTTTAGCCCTTGTGAACGATGCGTCCTAGCGCAGGTAATTTGTGTTGTTTTTTCTTGAGGGTTGTTGGATATGGATACATATTGAATAATAGAAGTAGTAGATATCAACCTCTTAAATTTATCGAAATGATCACCTGAAGCATTATATTATGATACAATTGATTGATGTTGTTGTAACTATGGTGTTGTTTCCCTCTGGTTACAACATAAGGAAATGATTTAAGTGAATTATCTGCCTTCTACAAAATAACAGAATAACAGGTTTTGATTTTGTTCAAATATATATTTGTATGTAATGTAATGGCTTCGAACAACTCGTTTCTAAACGAGTTGTTAGCATTTATTATTGAGCCTACTCAATAATGAAGTGATCAGGGTGCTATTATGAGCGAACAGCTAGCCGTTCTTTCACAGTTCGAACGAAATGGAAAAGGACTGAAAATATTAAGGAAAGATTCAAGATCTCAATTTTCCATTGGTTATGTTGGGTAGTATACACTGTGTCCGTAAAGTATGGAACAAATTAATTTTTAGCTAAACAGACCATTTCAAGAAATATTCCTGAAACACGTCGAATTTTTATTTCAATTTATTATTTTAAAATAGTAATCTAATATACAGGGTGAATTACTTTCGAGTAAATGAATCATTTAGTCATTTGATATTTTGTCTGCATTTTCGGAATACTCTAGCTGAGCTGATTCCAAAATGTATCACATGTAGATTTCAATTGGAACAGGTTGCACAAAAATACAATAGTGTTGTGTATGCTCATGAAGTAACGCGTAACATTCTTTTCCGTCGATCTCAAAATAAAAGGTGATTTCAATGTATACGAAATTGATCACTAATTTTAATGCTCAATTTGTGCTATTTTAATATACAATCCTCATGGCAACCGCTCACAAAGTATTCAAAAGCACTACGAGAAATGTCAAAACTCTACTGAAACATAAATACATAGAAATTTTATTATGTCAAATGTAAGTCTCGTGCAAAATGAGAATGTATTTCAATCAAGAATTCATACACCGTTCATATTAAGATCGTCGGAAAAATCTTGTAATCAACTCGGTTATAAATCGAACGACTAATGGTCTCAAACTATTAACGCGTGAGCGGAAAGAACGCGTTAAAATATCTCGACCATTAGTCGCAGTCTTTATAATAACCTTATTGATTAAATAACTATTACCGTCGACCTCAAAATAAGAGATGAATTTTATGTGCAAGAAATTGAACATTAATGGCCAATTTTAATGTTCAATTTATTCTATTTTGAAATGCAATTGTCATGGGCAACCGAACAAAAACATTCAGAAGCAAGACAAGTAATGTCAAAATTCTTGGTAGCTATACTGAAACAAAGATACATAGACTATCTCCTCGTCTATAGTCCGTTCACGAAAGTTTGAGCCGTCGGTTGGCCATGGAAATTTGGCATATTCCACTGTGTATATTAAAATTTTAGGTTATGTTATTTATTTTCTTGATACGCAATGTTGTATAACAAGAACATACAAAGTGCCATTTTTCAAACGTTTTGTAGACGACTGTCTCACAGCAGCACCTGAAGATAAAATACAAGACATTATAAATAAATTCAATAACTACCATCCCAAATTGAATTTCACCTGTGAGTTAGAAAAACAAAATGAAATAAATTTTCTGGATCTAACACTTGTAAGAAAAAACACAGGAATAAAAACAATATGGTATACAAAACCTACTTGGAGTGGCCGCTACTTAAATTTTGAAGCTACAGTCCCAATAACACATAAAAAAGGTGTCATATCAGGAATTGCTGACCGAGCTCTTAAACTTACAAGTCCGGAATTCAGGAAACAAACAATAACAAAGGCAAAGAATATACTTCTTCAAACAATTATCCTCTAAAAATGATAAACAAATATTCAAAAACAAAATTTTTATGCTATATAACTCAGAAAAACAAACAAATAATAAAAAAATTGAGGCTGAACCACCCAAATACGTATCTGTGCCGTATATACAGGGCTTATCAGAAACCTTGAATAAATCACTTAAACAGCATGGAATAAATTTGGCATATAAAAATATAAATAACTTACCTTCTTAAACTCAAAATTGAAATCAAAAATCCCAAAAACAAAAATATCCAACTGCGTATACCAAATAATTGTTTAGATTGCCCTAAGGTATATATTGGACAAACATCACAGTACATAAAGGAACGAATAAATGGCCATAAATATTGTAAAAACATCACTGCATTGAAGAAACACGAACAAACCGAAAAGCATAAAATGGATTTCGATAATTTTTCCATCTTAGAAAAAGAAAAAAATGGTAAAACCCGAAATATATTAGAGATGATTCACATAAAGAAGAATAAAAAGGCTATGAATGACAAAACGGACACCAAGAATTTAGCCCAAATATATTACAACTTAATAAAATAAAAGAAAATATAACAACTTCCAATAAAATCCTTCAAGTAACTCCATCTACAAAACCAACAATGAGTATAAACATGAATAAAATAGTTATCTAAAATTTAACAATTTACACTTTATCAATCCATACAGATGTCGTAATATTTATTCGTCTTGAGTTTGAAAATTTAATTTGACGTTCATAACTTTACCAATGTTTGTTGTGTCATATCTGTGAAAATGTGTATTGTGTTTTATATTTTTAACTGAAAATGTAATATTTTGACGAAAATAGTAAGTGTAGGAAAATTTTAAATTGATTCATTGTGATGTTCATTATTTGTAATTTTACAGGAATTATTGATGGTTGTACTATCCTTGAAAAGGCCATAATAAGGCCGAAACATATGTCGGAGTCATATATTTTATTAAAAGTAAATGACTATTTACTGGTAAGACTTAGTGCTAAAAAAACCCAAGAAACTTCAATCAAAAAAACAAGAAAGATGTATATATCGCAGATTGCTTAAAATACCAATTTACTCGCAAGCTCGTCGGACAAGGTCGGGTACATTCGGCAACGTTGACTTTATTTTACGTTATGACAGCAAATACTGCTGAATTCAGATAAATAAACAAACGCCTACTATGGGCTCAAACTTTCGTGAACGGACTATACATGCAATCAAAAAATAATGGGCGGAAAACCGAACAGTCAACAGACTCTTTCGCTATTTCAGTCGTGATTCATAAGTGAGCCATGGCTCGATCACTTGAGTTAAAGACGATATCTGAATGATTCGAAAATTCTTTCACCTGTTCGGTTTTCGGGCCATAGTTTTTGATTGCATGAAACAATTGCAAAATGGCGAATGCGCAGCATTAATTATTGCGCTATTATTTTTGAGAGTTGGGAGTTGAATTCACGTAAAAAGACTTTTTTTATATTTCATTTCACTGAGGAATTGTTTAGAAAAAAAAGAGCAATTTGAAAAAAGGTAAATATTTGACCAGCTCGTATTTTCTAAACTAAGACCGCCACCTGTTGGTTTCACTGATGTTGTTCAGGAAGACTCAATGAATACAATGACTCCAAAATCTGGTCGGTATCTGCTGGTCACCGAAATTCAAACATTTATCGAATAAAAATGTCCACTGATGGTAGTCAAAAACAAATATCAACGAGGCAAGCTGATATAGAGCTTATATGCTGTCATTAAAAATACTTTCTGTTTGAACTTTCTATCCCGTCTGCATAGAAGGTCTTGGGGCATCCTGTATCTATCAACGAAATTTATAGGAACAACAAAATTCTGATTGCTGAACTATTTCGAAAAAAATCAAAAAAGTAGAGGGACGGCCCCGAAAGTTCAGAAGCGTAGATCCGCCATAGTATTCCGGTTAGATTTTTTCGATTTCTGAGATGAAGAAAATAAACACGAATTGCACTTTTCAAAGTTCAGTTTGTGTGTTCAATATTTCACCACAAATAGCAAAATGGCGACTGAGCCATAATTCATAGCTACACTCACCGGCAAAATAATCGATCCACTCAAAAAATCGAAATTTGTTAATCCATAAATATGTTATTTCAAGTCTGATTCGATTAATGTTTTTTCAATTATAGGTTTGTTCATTCTTAATCAATCTACACTATTCTGAATTCCAAGAAACTCAGCGTACGTCATTTTATACAAGGTAAAACAAAATCTGGTTTTTTACCTTAACTTCAAAACCACCCCTTGTGTGTTCCAGTTGTTTCACCCTGTGATTTC
The DNA here is from genome assembly GCA_013421045.1 of Propylea japonica. Classification (NCBI taxonomy): domain Eukaryota; kingdom Metazoa; phylum Arthropoda; class Insecta; order Coleoptera; family Coccinellidae; genus Propylea; species Propylea japonica. The sequence continues at coordinate 50,363,210 of CM024239.1, forward strand.
TTATTCCATCATCAGAACATATTTTCTCTCGACAATTTAATTCTCCATTCATAACAATAGCTCAATTTTTGTTAAAGATGCAAGGTTTTCAGTAAAACATTAAATTTCGCTAAGGCTACAGAAGTACTTCAACGAATTCAATCTGAAATTCTAACCTAATGGAAATAAACTGAAAACATAAGGTGTTTTATTTGTTTCTCATTTGTAAACGTCAGTTTCCAAAAACACAATATTAATCAAGAAAGTTTATTTTATCAAGTCACTAACTTGTAAAACTGACAGTTAACTTGTAAAATTTTTACAAGTTAGTAGTATTATTTACATTGAGATTTGTCAAGTACTTGCTTCTAATTTCATTCACCCTTGTAATTTCAGAGTTCCTGGAACAAATGTATTTCTCATGAACGTTCTCGAACTATTCGAAAATGATATTCGTACCTTGTTTTATTCGTATCTATTTGTTTTCCCTCTCTGAATTGCAAATATCCTAGAGGTTTTTTGACCTGTAGACTCACTGACAGTTTCACGTACTCGCTTCTAATTTCATTTATTCGTCTAATTTCATCGTTCCTGGAACAAATATTTTTAGTAATAAACGTTATAAAAGTATTTAAAACGATATTCATGCTTTGTTTCATTTGGATCTGGCCTTTTTCATCAGAAATGAGCAAATATTCTCGAAGGACTTCCCTCTCGTAAAGCCACTGACAGTTGTCATAATTTTCCGATGTCATAATAGTACCTATATTATTCAATGAGCGGTAATGCAGGTCAAAACACACGCAGATGAATTTTGCACCACGAGCCGTTAGGCGAGTGGTGTAATTCATCAAGTGTGTTTTGAGCATTACCGTGCATTGAATACTATACTTTATCCACGACTTCTTCAGTAAAATTCGGATTAATCTGCATTTAAAAAATTTTGAACAGTTGTCAAAAGCGTTGACAAAATTTCGTCTAACCGTCAAACCTCTGTACTCTGTGGTCGGGAATCAAATCAGAGTCTCTAACTAATCAAACGAATACTTTCGCAACTTCAAAAATTTACGTTTTCCAAAAATAATCTGGAATGAATCGCTAGAACGTTATCTTGATGGCTGAAATAGATTTCCGGATCGATCCTACTTTTTGTTCATTTTTTTTGTAAGCAATTTCATTTTTCCTAAGTATTTTTATCAGCGGGTGTTGTGGGCGGGTGTTATTATAACACTCGCTTTTCGGTTCATAGACATAGACGGTTGTGTTGTAGCTACTATTACACATAGAAATTAGTTTAATAATTGACATATTACTCTATAGGAGTGGATAAATAATCATAAATAATGCAACTTACGACATTTGTGACAAATTCTTAAGATTTTTTTGGAATTTATCCAACCTTTTTACAAATGAGAAACAAATAAAATATAAAACAATACACGCAAGGTAACGGGTTTTACTGGCTCAAGGAGGTAACTGACTCGCCTGCGGCTCGTCAATTATATCCTTCATTCGCCAGTAAAAACCCTCTTGCCTTGCTAGTAATGTTATATACTATTCCGCCATCAAGGTTTTGAATCAATAAGAGCATCATTGAGCTGCAGAAAATTTTTAGGAGTTGGTACACGAGATCTAATTTTACTTCCAAGGGCATCCGAACATGTCCAATTGGGTTTAATTCTGGTCTTAGAGCAGGCCAGTTGAATTCTTGGACATCAACCTCTGCTAAATATTTCCTCGCAATCCTAGCCACATGCTGTTGATGCGGTCGGGCATTATAAAGATTTAGCACGAAATCGTCCCCAATAAACGGTGCATACGGAACAACATGCCACGCTGAAACTTCTCTTGTTTTATGTTTTCACTTAGTTTTCAGCTGATTTTCATAACTTTCGGATTTAAGGATAAATCTGTGGGAGTAATTTCATAGGCATAGCAAAATTGTGGAGTTCAATGTGGCTCTGAAAATCCTGTATCTTTAACAAAACTATTGTTATAAATAAAAATTAAATTGTCAAGAGAAGATCCGCCGTGATGATGAAATAAATAAACATACGGTGGAACAACTGGAACACAACAGGGGTGGTTTTAAAGTTAGGGTAAAAAAACAGATTTTATTTCACCCTGTATAAAATAACGTAGGCCGTGTCTTCTTGAAATTCAAAATGATTATTAATTAAGGATGAACATACCTACCATTGAAAAAAGAAATCAATCGAATCGGACTTTAAATAACATATTTATAAATTACCAAACTTACTCGATATTTTGGGTGGATCGATTAATTATTTTTTCAGTATATATACAGGGTCTCTATAAATGATTGTAACAGCGCAGTTAGCTTTGGATTACTTTGCCGCTACAGAATACCAATGTCTAACCAATCAGAGCATAGCACGATCACAGAATTCTGTGGTTTACATAATCCAAAGCCAACTGCGCTGTTACAATCATTTATAGAGACCCTGTATATTCTTTTGAAATCAAGAGCTAACTAATACAATACATAAAACAAAAATAAAATCCCTAACTGAGGTTGGTGCAGAACGGGGTACCATACTATTTTTTCGTATGATACCAGAGCTCAGGGAAAAACCCCAGTAGAAAAAACCCTGTCTCGCCGTTTCAACAAAAATAACACTTAATACTATTAGAATATTGAGGATTTTCTACTTTATTTAGTCCAAATGAACGATAACCCTCTTCAGGATGCCTTCGGAATTCTGAATCTGAACGAAAAATCAAAGCAGAAAAAAGAAACAGAAAAATGATTAAAACTCTATTAAATCGATTTAAATTAACAACCCCATTCAAAAACGACTCGTTAATTTCATGTATAGCTCTCCAGCCATCCTGAAATTTATATATGGAACAATTATTTATCAGGTGTTCAATTGTCTCCTCTGCTTCTCCGCATTCGCAACTAGGACTCTCAACTGAATTCCATTTGAAAAGCATACTATTGCAACGTCCATGACCTGTTCTTATAAGATTAAGAACAGTACATATTTTCCTTGGAAGATCAAATCCAGGAACTTTATTCGAGGGATCAGTTATTAAATCTTTGTTCTGTATATTATTACATGAGTTCCACTCGGATTGCCAAATTGCTTTATCACTTTCATTTGAGTTCAGAAAATGATTTGACCAAAAAGGTTTTCGTGATTTTAATTATTTTTTCAGTGTATTATTTTTAAGAGTTGATTTTAAGTTGAATGATAAAAAATTGTTTCGACATATTTTTCTTTCTCTGCGGAATGGTTTACAAGGAAAACATATAAGAAAATATCCGTGGGTACTTTTATCAGGGGTGGTCATCAAAAACAAACATTCAACGATATCTGATAGAGTTTCTGCTTTCATTCGAAATACTTTGACTGAGAGTCGAGATATTGGCTGTATATAACATCTTATACGAACAGCCGTATTCTGATTTATAAATTTTTTCGGAAGATATTAAAAAGGAGAGAGGGGACCCGAAAGTAGAAGAGTAGATCCGTCACAGTATTCAGGTGATTAAGATTTTTCGATCGAAAAGAAGATTACATCACCTATCACCATGAATCGCAAAATGGCGAACGCGCAAAATTTATATCTGTTACGGTCAATATAATTATTTATGTCAGTATTGATAATGCTTCGTTGTTATGAATAATGACCATTAAAATTGGGCAACTTGATGATAACTTCAAGTGCCCAACGATAATTTCCACACTGCCCGGTCCTTATAAATACCGCTATTATTTCTTTGGGCACTTTGATTGATGCAATGGTACAATCATATATATGTTCTAATTTTATGGAACACCCTGTACGATTTGGATGGTTAACGAACTCAACCACGGCATTTGGAAACTGAACTCAACCTGAGAATCTGAAGGTTCTAGGACAATCCCTTCGAAAGTTATCGTGCTAATGGTCGGCTAAACCTATCTTTGAGACCATTTTCGTGAGTAATATAGGGCATCTAATTTTTCAGAAAAGAATCGAAAAAACACCTTGCTAAGTAATATTTTGACAAGAAGCATGAGTGCTGGTGGCAACAAAAATCCGAGTCGAAGACGAGGATTTTTGCACCTGCACGAATGCTTTTTGTCAAAAAAATTACTTTGCAATGTGTTTTTTCGATTTTTTTCACAGGAAAAATTAGATGCCCGAATGGTATTTGACAAGACTATTTCATAAGAGACAAATTATTCTGCATGCATTAAGTTTAGGTATTGATTTGACAATAACTGTCAAGTTTTGCCGCCGGTAAACGCGAATAAAGTGCTGACAGGTCCTGCCAAACAGTTTTTCCAACTAGAAACCATTTGTAATTCAAAATTGCGAGTTTCTGATTGGTGCAAATTACGACGGAAATAGTCGACTCAAAGTTCGAAAATTACAGAAGTTTGGGAAAACGATGTAGTACTAGTTTGAGTAGAACGAGTGCTCCAAAATGACGCCTTAGCTGCATCCTAATGTAACTTTTTTCAACTTTATGTCGAGTGTACACTCGTTGAAAAGCTCGTGAAATATGGAATCTTACCGTGTTTTATTTTTTATTTTACTTATGTTGTATTAATTAAGATATAAGACATAAGTCTGATAAAATCAGAAGAATGTATACCTTCTCAGTACTAGGTACGAGTGAATTTAATTTAGTAGATACTGAAAATGCCCTTCACCCTCTACTTGGCACACTCCCAGGAATAGTAACTTGTCTGTGGAATTCCGAACGATCTCAGCTCGAATGTTGTTTGTATAAATTGGCAAATTGCCCACTTGACTTTTAGCATTATACATAATGACCGGGAAATGTAATATTTGCAACATAATTTACCATTTTGTCATATCCCTTTGGGCACTTTTTAAATTGCCAGGGCATTATAAACAATGCCCAATTATTTATATTGCCCGTAACATATAGTTTTTAAGAGTTGAAAGTTGAATTCACGTAAAAAAATTTTAAATATTTTTTTACCGAGAAATGATTTGAAGGGAAAAAATATCAGGGTGCAATTTGAAAAAACATCCTTGGGTGGTTTTTTCAGGGTTATTAATCAGACACAAAATTTCAACGAGAGATTATAGAGTTTTAGCTGCCTTTCTGTTTGAACCCTCCACCTAGTCTGTAAAGAATATCTTGGGACGTCCTGTATTTATCAATGAAATCTATACGAATAAGCGAATTCTGATTGATGAAGTACCTACTTCAAATGATAACATACAGATTTTTCTGGAGTATCTTCTCAAATTGACCTTTTGGCCAATGAATATATCACGATAGGTTTAACTAATTCATAGTAATCAAAATCAAGAAATTAAATGAACCATAACAAAAACAACTACAATACAAATGTTATACGAAATGCGTTTCGTTTCTCGAGTTGAAACTCATCAGTGATATCTAACTTATGGTCATACGTGTCTGAACAATCAGTAAGAAGAATACCCACTTGAAGATTGCGGAAAATTAAATTATAACCTATGAACAAAACCACCACGTACGTATACACAAATGAACTTAATCATAGATTTACTAACTACTGAGTTTCTAGTTTGAAAACGAAACGCGTTTGGTATTAAAATTGTATTGTAGTTATTTTTATAATCGTTCTCTTAATTTATTCTTGGTTTTGTTACTATTCAAAATAGTATGAGATCCGGTATAGAAAATTTATACCCTCATCTGTTATTTATAAGTGATAAATAAATGATAGATAACATTTATATTGACACATTCCACATGATGGGCTGCCTAATTAAATTTTGGTGCGGATGATGTTAAATTCTTAAAAATTTAATTGAGAATTTTCAGTATATTCCTCTCATTTGTTATTTGAAAAAATCGCCAACCAGTTAAGATAATATATATATTTTAAAGAAGTGAAAAAGTAATGGTTGCCCCCCCTTTTATTTTTCCGGGAACCACTGTAGGGTTGCCAGGTTTGAAAAGGTGAGTCAAAGAGGTGAAACTACCCTCATCTGTTATTTGATCGTATCTAGTGTCAAATGAAAGCTTATTTCATTATCAATCCGACTGTATAGGGTTGCCTCAATTTCAGAAGGAGATTTTGGACAGGAGCCGCGGTGACAGATATGCAAGTTGTGCGCTCAACTCTATGTTTCAGAACATGATGAAACGAATTCCTATTGATGAAGTTTTCTCTCATTATACACGGTGTCCAACCGGGAGTGCCAATCAGAATTTTTTTCTCTATTTTTTCAAATGGAAACAGTATTTTTTCATTCAAATGAATGTTTAATAATAATAATTTATTTTTATTGATATTTAGTCTGATTTAATTCGATTGATAACGCGCTTATACTATACAACGTGTCCCACCGGGAATGTCCATTATTGTCTGAAATAAAGAGTTGAGTGCGCAACTCGCATATCTGTTACCGCGGCTCCTGTCTAAAACCTCCCATCTAAAATTGAGGCAACCCTGTACTGAATCCACTTTCTAATGAGGTAACCCTTTACAGTCGGATTGAGAATAACATAAGCTTTCATTTGACACTAGATGCGATCAAATTACAGATGAGGGTATTTTCACCTCTTCGTTCTTTAGGGTATATTCTTTTAACTGGTTGACGTTTTTTTTCAAATAACAATTGAGGCAAATATACTGAAAAATTGCAGTTAAATTTTGAAGAACTCAACTTCATCCGCACCAAATTTAATTAGGACACTCATGTGAAATGTGTCGATATAAATGTTATCTACCATTTATTTTTTATCACTAATGAATAACATGAGGTTGTATATTTCTTATACAGGATTTTAGACTAAAAGCATATAAACAAATTTGTTTTATATTCTTCATGGATCGGTGTGTCTGGAATAAATTAGTGATATCGTAAGATATTGATTGATCGGAAGGTTGATTTGTAAAGGTACTACAGAAGAATCTGTAAATTCATAATCATTGATTGTAACCTTTATCAAGCATAGTGGAAAACCCGGATAGATGCCCCATCTTCACCTAACTTCGAAAACACGTAACAAAAAAATAATTTTATAATTAGATGCTATAGTCACCATGGACCTTAGTTTTGTAAGGGTTAATGTAAAGTGAGTTCGTTTTTCGCTATTGTGTGCGATCATATCCACAGCGAACTTCACAAACACGCCAAAACTTTTGAAGTAGTAATAAACTCAGTTACTTTTTTTTAAGTCAATACCGATGATTTTTCGAGATATAGGTCCAGCTAGGGGCATCTAAAATAAAACCTTATCTTATTAGCTGATTTTCGATTTATTGTGTTATTTTGATTTTAAACTTGATCCTTTATTATTTTTGTTGAGACTTAACATTTTATTAATTTATCATGAGCGTGTGGAATAATGCTTTATGTTAATAAGAAGAATTCAAATTTTCGTTAAATATAATATGCTTTTGAAATTCAATTAAAAATGCACAATGGTTGTTAATTCGATCCATGTTGCGTAGATAAAGTTCCTGTTTTAGGCATGGAAAATCTCAATGTATTTAGTTGGGTTCTTGGTTCACATAGTATGAAGGGCTTCTATCCATACTTGTGGGCATCTATCCCCCAAAGAAAGCGTTCCACAAAAATCGAATTCTCGTGAAATTTGGGATTGCTATGTCAAAGAAAAGTCTCAGTATTTCAAATCAAATGATGGGGCTACCTACATTAACTAATATAAAATCAATATTTTCAAAAATATGAGACAATTTCAAAAAGTGGGGCATCTATTCGGGTTTTCCCCCACTCACTCATATTTAAATTTATATTTCGAAAACGATGAAAAAATAGGAGGGCTCTTCCGGAAGTTTAGAAGCCTAGATTCGCCACAGTATTCAGCTTTTTAAGGTATATGTCTGAGATGAGGAAAACGAACACGAATTGCAAGCTTCATAGTTCAGCGTGGCGACTGAAAAGAAGATGAATGTAGCGAGCTTGTTTTATTAATGCGGCAAACAGAAAGTGGGTTACGTTTTTGATCGTGACCAATCTCAACTGAGTTTCAGAAAGGCTGTTATTGGCAAAGATTCAATTCCAATTTGGAAGAACTTCAACGGAGTATCTCCACTTCTTGAACTATCGCCATTGCTAAATATGAAATCAAAAAATGAAGAATAAAAATTTTTGGAGTCATTTCAATATGCTGATCAGTATTAGTATACAAGGTGTTCCAATATTTTCCATACAACTATTTCGAAAGGAATTAAAAAAGTAGAAGGGGACCCCAAAAGTAAAAAGCGTAGAATCGCCACAGTATTCAGGTCACTCGCCGTAGGACGGAGCAGTGGTGGCAAACTTACTATGAAGAACGACGGGGTTTCCTTAGAATTTGTGGATATGTGATACCTCTAAAATTTCCATGTTTCTGCATTAATTATTTAATATACCTGAAATAAAACTAATCGAATAGTTATTTAAATGTTTGAAGGTGCTTTATAGACTAAATTGGAGCAGTGAATTTGTGTTTTTATAGTGAAAAAAGTGACGTGAAAATTTGGGGGCTTGTATTTTCTAAACTAAGACAGACCGCCACCTATTGGTTTCACTAATGTTGTTCAGGAAGATTCAATGAATACAATGGCAACAAAATCTGGTCGATATCTGCCGATAACCGAATTCAAATATTCACCTTTTTTCAAATTGCACACTTTTTTAAATATTCATCACTAAAATAAAATAGTGAAAAATTTTTTTTACTTGAATTCAACTTCTAACTCTCAAAAATAATGGCACAAAAATATACAGGGTGTCCTGAAAACAATGGATAAGCCTGCAACTATAGATAGACACTGTCGTGGTCTAACTTATTCCAATTTAGACCTCGACGGTTTCCGAGATATTCATGGTTTTCTTATTCTTAGAAATTTCAAGTGCGATTAGTTTTTCTAGTGCCATTCTACAAATGGAGAGGTATTTAGATATGTTTTTTTTAATTTCACATGAGATAGTTCAGCTATCGGAAACAAAGACTTAAATTCATCAAACTAGTGTAAAAGTTAGAAACTCGTGAATTACAAAGAAAAATTGAAAACTAAATGAATTTTCTTCAAGTTGATGAGCTACCGTATAAAAAAAATCTAGGACGCCCCTAGTAGACATCATCCTAAAAACTTGCTCAGTTATTGCAGATTCCAAAAAGGTATCATAAGCCTAGGCATTCTGTAGTTTTTCATTCTCGTAACTACTTGATTACCAAATAGTCGAAAAATTTCGAAAAAACTGCTTTTGTTGTAATCGTATTCTGAACTCATGTGTTAATGTAAATGTATGATTATACCTAGCTATTCTGATTTGTTTAACCTTATGGTTATTGTTCAAAAGCAAAAGTATGAGTTACCATATTACTATTCATTGGAAATAAATGAAGAATGCAAAATGAAACAATAAGTTCATTATTCATATCAAACATTTATTCATAATAAATGTTCAAATTGACGGCCTTGCACCCTAATACACGCTCTACACCTTTTAATGAACGCACTTTTAATGCGACGTATTAATTTGAGCCGCTGCATTTTGGATACGAGCCCGTAACTCCTCAATCGAAGATATTGGCTTGGAGTAGACTAGATCTTTTAGGCACCCCCCATAAAAAATCCAGGGGTTTAAGTCCGGTGATCTCGGGGCCATGAAATAGGGCCAACCCGGCCTATCCACCTTTGAGGGTATTTTGCATTCAGGCGAATTCTCACTCTTACTGCGTAATGAGCTGTGTTATTATTGTTCTATGCAGAGTTTCATTTTTTATGAATAAATTTAAGCTATGAATGACTGAACTAATTGTTTGATTTCGAAATCTTTATTCATTTTCAATGAATAGGTAATTGGTACTAATTCGTTTTATTTTTTCCATCGAAAGTAATTTGGTAATAATTCGTTTTATTTTATCTGTATGATGAGAAATGAGAAATGAGAAATTTTGTCAAATACAGTAAGGTCCGGTGAGGTTTTCGAGATGTTGAATGCAAATAATGCCATCTTTCTATTCAACCAGAGAAACGATACGCTACTGCTTTTTTCAAAATAAAAATAATTTTCGTAATTTTCCACTAGATTCCAACAAAAATGGTCTCCTGACGTTAACACATGAGCTCAGATAACGAGTACAACAAAAACAGTTTTTCGAATTTTTCGACTTTTTGGTATCAAGTAGTTACGAGAATGAAAAACTACAGAATGCCTAGGCTTATGATACCTTTTTGGAATCTGCAATAACTGAGCAAGTTTTTAGGATGATGTCTACCAGGGGCGTCCTACATTTTTTTTATACGGTAGCTCATCAAACTTGAAGGAAATTTCATTTAGTTTTCAATTTTTCTTTTAATTCACGAGTTTCTAACTTTTTACACTAGTTTGATGAATTTGAGTCTTTGTTTCCGATAGCTGAACTATCTCATGTGAAATTAAAAAATACCATATCGAATACCTTTCCATTTGTAGAAATGGCACCAGAAAAACTAATCGCACTTGGAAACTTTCTGAAAATACGAAAACCATGAATATCTCCAAAACCGTGGAATTTTCATTAAGGTCAAAATTTGGAATAAGTTAGACCACGACAGTGTCTATCTATAGTTGCAGGCTTATCCATTGTTTTCGGGACACCCTGTATATTGCGTATTCGCCATTTTTCAACTTGTGAATTATAATGCAACTATTTCGAAAGAAATTAAAAAAGTAAAAGAGGCCCTGAAAGTAAAAAGTGTAGAACCACCACAGTTTTTCAGGTTCTTAAGATTTTTCTGATGTGTTCTATCTGAGATGAGGAAAACAAACACGAATTGCACGCTTCAAAGTTCATCATGGCGACTAAAAAAGAAGATGAACGTGGCGAGCTTGTTTTATTAATGCGGCAAACGGAAAAGTGGGTTAAGTTTTTGATTTCATCCGAACTCTACTGAGTTTTAGAAGGGCTTTGGCAAAGATTCAATTTCAATTTGGAAGAACATCAATGACTATCTCCACTTCATGAACTATCGCCATTACTAAACATAAGATAATAAAATAAAGAATAAAAATTGTTGGAGTAATTTGAATATGCTGATCAGTATCACTATATACAAGATGTTTCATACAACTATGTCGAAAGAAGTTAAAATTTTAGAGAGGGGCCCCAAAACTAAAAAGCGTAGAACCGCCACAGTATTCAGGTTCAAAAGATTTTTCGATGTGTCCCTCCGAGATGAGGAAAATAAACACGAAATGCAAGCTTTGAAGTTCAGAAGAAGATGAATGTGACTAGCTTGTTTTAATATTGCGGAAAGTGGTTTACGTTTTTGATGGAATCCGAACTCTGCTGAGTTTCAACGGACTATCTCCACTTTTTGAACTATCTCCATTACAATTGTTTAAGGAGAACTTAAACAATGCCATTACTAAACATAAAAAAAATTAAAATTGTTGGAATCATTCCAATGAGTTGATCAGTTGTAGTATACATGATATATTCATATATTTGATTTAATTTGCCTTATTTTTTCTCCTTGAATGATTCTGCAGTGGATTCAACTTTCAAAAATTATGGTTGTTTATTGTGGCATATCCAGTTTGTTTTATTTCGCGATCATATTATCTTTATTGTTTTAATTATCAAGTTGTTTCAATGTATCTTCTATCGATGTTTTGGTTATTGTCTGTATTAAATATCAGGGACATAAATCGCAAAATGGCGAATGCGTACGACTATAAGTAGCCAAATGTTGAAATCTTCAAGAAATATATTCGGTAGTCCCGAATAAAGTATAGTATGGTACTTGCGTATAATGGCTATTATTCGCTCGTTGCATAATATACTATTCTTTCAGTGTGGAATGATTTGGAGGGAAAGAGTTTTAGAAAGGCTGTTGGCAAAGATTCAATTCCAATTTGAAATTCATGAACTTACGTCATTACTGAACATAAAATCATAAAATGAAGAATAAAAGTTTTTGGAGTCATTTTAATATGCTGATCAGTATAAGCATACAGGATGTCTCTAGATTATAATAATAATAATAGACAGAGCCCTCAGGAACCCTGGTATGGTAAGTAACGGGCAAGAGTACTGGCTCAGCAAATCCGAGGTTCCCGGGCTAAATCTGGCAGTAAGTATAAAATGCAACCCATAATGATAGTGCAATTAAGAAATTGGAACTGGCGCTGGACATGACAGCATGCGGGACGTCAGAGGCAGGGTGCTGAGGGGGCGGGCCCCTGTCATACAAAACAGTTTAGCTCTACAGGAAGAACCAAGGAGACAAAAAACATAGGTTTCACTCCCTACAGAAGGGATCTTCAACCAGCGTTCACTCGAGCAGGGTAACCCAGAAGACGCATGAAAAGGACAAGTTGTATGGATAAAACGATCATGCGCAACTACTATAAAATAACATGGTCCAAGAACCAAAGATTATTCAACGAAATCAAGCGGCAATATTATTATTATTTCCGCTTCATTTTTGTTCCCAATAGGAATATTCCAATAATATGCTATATTATGATTGTCACATAATAAAGATATCCATGAAAAAACCTATTAATCAAACAAAAATTCCATAAAGCCAATATCTCGAAGCCTTAGACATGGTAGAATGTTCAATAAGGATGTATTTCAACTCTGTCAGAATATACGCTGTTAAAATTTTGTTTCTTTTCTCCCCCGGTTAGTCGTTTTCGAAAGGCACTTTTATTTTTTTTACTCTTTAAACGATAACACAGCGAAAGAAAAATACTGAAAACAATTGAATTGTTTTTATCATAAAGTGTTTTATTGTGTTTCAAAGTTTTTTGGGATGGTGTTCTGTTTATTGCCTTTATGGAATATCTTGGAGAATCGCAAAATGGCGAATGCGCCTCAATTTATGGCTACTATTCGAATTTAAATAAAATGATGATTAATTGTTTCAATTAATTTGTTTTTATTAATACTATATCCTCACATGCATTCAATAATATTATTGAAAATTTCGTGAAAAGGGTGAACATATGTCAGCAAAGCCATGGCGACTATTTACAAGATATTTTGTATCGTACTTAATTCCCAAATGTATATTTTCCGAATCTGAATAAATACACTGCGCAAAAAATTAACGCACATTATGGAAATCTCAAATTTATTCTACAACTGAAGGTGTTATGAATGAATGTTATCCACTTTCAACGTTTTTCTTCAATGCAGATGTTTTTTTACCAGCAGGAATAAAAAAGATGAGATTATCAGATTTTGAATGTATTGGCTCCATTCTGAAATCAGTTGTTCTCGATCAATTCCAGAGATTAATAGTTTTTTTTTCGTTCGATTTTCTACACTCGATCGCTATGCAACGCGAAACACGCAATTTGACCCAAAAGGAATGTGCCCAAGCGGTAGTTTTGCGAGAAGAAGGGCTGGACATACACAAGAATTGCAGAAAGGTTTGGAGTTTCCCATACAAGTGTGTCCAGAATGTTGCAGCGATTTAGGGAGATAGGTATGAATGTCCGAAGACCAGGACAGGGTAGACCACGGGTAACAACTGCCATTCAAGAACGTTACTTGAGAGTTTCTTCGTTGAGACCACGGTTTGCAACCGCTCGCCTCCTTCAAAATCAGCTTGAGCAAACTCATGAAGTGGAAATTAGCACTCAGACAATAAGAAATCCTCTCAGAGAATATGATTTAAGGCCTCGTATCGCGGCAATGCCCAGCTCTTACCCCAGCCCATCGAAGGGAGCGTTTGGATTTTGCGAGCGAGCATATCCATTGGGAAGAGACTGATTGGGAAAGAGTTCTCTTCACAGATGAGTCTAGATTCTGCCTCTACCATTGTGATCGACTCTCCCTTACATACAGACGTCCACATGAAAGATATGCTCAGTGCATTTCCTGAATACTACTGGTTTAGGGGGAACGATTATGGTATGTGGTGGGATATCTTTGACTGCCCGCACAGACCTAGTGGTCGTTGATAATGGAGCTATGAATGCTGATAGGTATATACAGAGAACCATGTTTTATTGAACACTGAAATCTTATTTACACGTCGAGTAAACGCTCAGCTGGGCATATCGCGAAGCGACAGAATATCAAGTTAAGTGGAGGATTAGAGGAGCTTATGATTTCCTAGCTTTATGTCTAGTTAAGTAAGTGCAATAATCTTGTGGTATGGATTAGAATTCAGATTAAGTAGATAATGAAACCTACAGTTATATTCTACTAGATTTATTCATCCGAGATTGAGAATCTTGGATAATCTTTTATTCATGAGAACCATATCAGATTTAATTTGATATAATTAATTTAAACTCAAACGTTTAACTACAGCTGATTGAGAAATTAGAAAGTCAACATGAACTGAAAAATGCCTTTTCCGCCGACCTCGAAATAAAAGTTGATTTTAATGTGTACGAAATTGATCATTAATGACCCATTTTAATGCTCAATTTCGGCTATTTTAATGTGCAATCCTCATGCAACCGTTCACAAAGTATTCAGAAGCACTACGAGAAATGTCAAAACTCTACTGGAACATAGATACATAGAAATTTCATTACGTCAAATGTAAGACTTGTACAAAATGGAAATGTATTTCAATCAAGAATTCATACACAATTCGGTTTGAGATCGTCGGAAAAATCTCGGTTATTAATCGAGCGACTAACGGTCTCGAACTATTAACGCGTTAGCGGAGCGAATGCGTTAAAATATCTTGACCATTAGTCGCTGTCTATAATAACCTAGTTGATTAAATAACTATTGAAGCGAGATATTGAAAATTTCTCATCGGGACCCTTATTCGAAGCCAACATTAGCAAAAATTATTGTACTCGTTTATTCTTTCGAAATCTTTAGATTCATTAAAAGACAAAAAATATGATTTCAGTAGTTATCAGCAACGCACCTCGCTATAATTTCCAGTGGCGACGCTTGGAGAAAAAGAAAATTTTGAAAACTTACCTTCAAAACTCGCAAGATGAAGCTGCGACGTTCTTTCGTTTTATTTTGAGATACTATTGGTTAATGCAGAGATCAGAATACTTTTTCGACTTTGCAATTTTAAAGTTTCGAAACAACTTTTTGGATTGATCCATTTCCGGAAGATATCTCCAGAGTGCTCCTCTTTCAGTTTCTTCCTTCTCCAAAAACTCTTTCTTATAAGTGCATTTGCTTATACCATGTACTGAAGGGCTCTGGGCCATTAAGTGCCGGTTGTGCCCTTTCTGGCTAGTTTGTCAGCATCTTCGTTTCCTTTGATTTCTGAGTGACCAGGAACCCAGACTGACGAGACTTTGTTATCTTTGCCTTCCTCAATGAGTTTTCTTCGGCACTCCTATATTAGTTTTAAATCGATAACATAGAAATTCAGTGCTTCAATAACAGCTTGATTATCAAAATGAATTACCATTGATAGTTTTTTTCAATGTTTTCATCTATGTAGGTATATCTTTCGATTGCAAGTATTTTTGCCTAAAAAACACTGGAGTAGGAGTCAAACGATAGTGTACACTTGGCTCTTGGCCCGTATACTCCAGCGCGTGTCCCTAATCGTATTGTATTCCATTTCACATTTTTCTTTCTCTTATAGCAGTCAGTTCAAGTTCTTCTCGGTAAATGATGTTATCTAACAATTTTAGACGTTTTTTAAATGCTATAAACCGTTACATATTCTGCAGATACATAATACATAATATATATATATATACAATACATAAATATTTCTATGTAACTATCTAGATGTATTGTGAGTTGGTATTCTAGACTATTGATTTTGCATAATTCAATTTAGTTGCCAATATCACCTCTCATCATTAGCCACCCTAAAGCAATCCTGGAATATTTCACGGAAATCCTAGCACATTTGTGAGAACCGGATGTACAGGATGCGGCAAAACAAATAGTGCAGTTACGATGGGCAACAACATCCGTTCTGGGTTGAAATTTGGTAGAGGGCACCAAGCAGCAAAAGCTTCTGACACTAAATTATATGGTAGAACAAAGAGCATCAAATTCGAAAAAGTTAAAAAAAAACTTAAACTTTTCATTTCGCCAAACCGAGGTTCGAACGCGAGACCCGTTGCACGCAGGCAGACACTAACCATTTAAACTATAGTCCGTTTACGAAAGGTTGAGCCGTCGGTTGGCCATGGAAATTTGGCATATTCCACTGTGTGTACTAAAATTTTAGGTTATGATGTTGACTTTATTTTACGTTATGACAGCAAAAACTGCCAACTTCAGATAGATAAACAAACGCCTACTATGCGCTCAAACTATCGTGAACGGACTATACGTAACTTTAATATCATTTAATGTATTGCGCGTGTAATACCTTCTGTTTCATATGTGTTGATTTAAATATGAGAGTTGCGTTCATAAATATAAAAAATTTATCAGGATGCAAGTGTGCAAAAGCAGACTTTACGTCAAGGCTTTCTTGAACTTGGAATTTATTTAGATGTGAGAATGGTATATTCCAAAAGAAGTTGCAGAATAGGATCCTATTACAACATGTGTGTTGGAATGACCTACTGCAACGAGTAGGTATTAGACGATATTTTTTCTCTTTCAGTCAAGTCTTTTTTTCATACTACCGAAATTCGATGAAGAATTAAGATTATACATCCTAGTGATTTTTGTATTGTACCTTGGCAGTTGGTGTGACTTACGAAAATTCACGGATTACGAAATTTTAATTTAAGTCAAAAGTTTCGAATTTTGAGATAATTTATTATTAGATGTAGCTCGAATTTTTTTTTGGAATGCATAATTAAGAATTTACTCAAACCTGAAATGCCATATTGTAAAATATACAGCCTAAATACATGCAGCTGAAAATATTAACCATCTACAGATACTTGTTATGTAATAGACAGTTTTTTTTATTTTGCTTCATTCTTTAAGTTTAAGGCTCCAATCGGAGAAAGGTACGTTATACACATTGTAATAATTTTCTTGGAGCACCAATAATACTTGATTCAGTATATAAATTGCTGCTCAATAGCTTTTCTGTAAATACATTTGTGTTATCATATGTATTAATCATATAGGTAATTAGAAAAATTCCCTTCCATCCTAAAAAAATGTTATGTATTAATAAATATAACCACCTAACTTATAGATGAGATCTGAAACAGTTTTCTGATAAAACAAATGATTCACAGCATTGTTTTAGTTTAAACAATGTTCATAGTTAGCAGGAGGCAAATCTTTAACAGGTTCAGCGCCGAGGTATTTCGAAATAAATTAGTTCCTGGGCCATCATGTTTTTTTCACGATTTTTTATATATATGTTCATTTAATAAAAAAAATTAAAAGCGGACATCGGTGTCCGCTGTGGCCCACAGAAAGTTCCAGCAGACACCGGTGTCCGCTGAGAGCCATGACTTTATCGAACACTTCCCTATGTCCGCCTTAGATTCAGCAAGTATCAACAAGAAAACTATCAATTAGATCAATGAAACATTACATGATCTCATCAATCATTTGCAATTCGATGAAAATTTTGTGGGAGGACTGAAAAAGGAAATGGAAGCCATACTGTTAGGAAGTAAGCTGATAGACTATTAATATATTATAATAAATGATGAATTAATTTTTTTGGAAATAACATATGTTTAATTTTTTTTCATATATTGTGTAACGTGCGAATTTATTAGAAACGAAATACCATCCATATTTTCCATACAGGTCAGGTTATCAACAACCTGGTTACACTTTTTGGTAGAGTAAGGCCATAGCGGACACACTCCGATGTTAAATAACGTAATATCTCGTCCGCTTGGCCAGGCGGGACAAACATATTAATTCAGGGTTTTGGAGCGGACACCGGTGTCCGCCATGGCCGTAGTAGCTGGAAACGTAGCGGACACCGGTGTCCGCCATGGCGCTAAACCTGTTGATACCTAATTTTCTCAATGAAAGTTAAACTTTTTCTGTCAACAATATAAAATGAAACATTGCTACCAAGTCTTTCATGAGATAAGAAGAGAAAGAAGATGGGGAATTTCAATTCATTATTTTTACAGGTTTGTACCAGATGGCGGGACATTTTGTACAGAAGCCCAAGAAACTGGACAGGGCTGTTTCCAGTACTGCAGTGTCGTGAACTGCGTTCCTCACATATGAATGAAAGAGCACGTTTATATTCTTCACTACTCAGAAGAGGATTTCACTGTATATGCCTGATGGGTGCCTCAGACGAGGATGCCATAGACCTAGTTAATTCTTTTCCCCTTGCGTCCAAACACATACACAATTTAAGCTTGAGATGTTCTAGTATCACCGATAGAGGACTCGAAACATTGCTGGACCATCTGCAGGTAAATGAGGAATACATGTATATAGAGGGTGTCTGTTAACAAATGCGAGGGACTTTGGGAGATAATTCCTCGATGAAAATAAGCAGGGATAGTTCATATAATTTTTTTTCGAAATCGACCCCCCTTTCAAGATACAGCCTTTGAAGGCGATGACGAGTTGACAGTTTTTAATTTTTTTACGGCTTCTTAAAACACTGAGTCATAAAACTATACATAATATGAAGCACTAAGTAGATGTTACTCAAACAAATTTTTTAGATCTCATAACTTTATTATTAGGGGTTGAAAATAACAACCCCCTATAATTTTTGTTCAAAATTGTTTTCGTGGGATAGATTTTCGAAAAATAAAATTCTCGTAGGGTTTCCCATTCAATTCTGGAGAAAAAAATCTAGATCTCAAAAATTTCGATACCGTCGATACTTTTCTAGGAAGAAATAAAAACTTACAAGCAGTTATGAACACTGTTCATTCCATTTCATCGTTTACCTAAGTGTTCCATAGAATGAATATTCTGAGATATTGTATGTCTATTAGAGGAGATAAAGATCTATAAATCTTTCTGAAGGTTAATCACTAATTTCCGGAAGAAAATTATATCCGTAATATTTTAATTTCACAAAAAGAACTTTCTTTCGATTAATAAGCATAATTGACAAAACCGATTTTCAGCATAGGTAAACAATATCTCAGAATATTCATTCTATGGAACATACGATGAAATGGAATAAACAGCGATCATAACTGCTTTTAAGTTTTTAGTATCTATTTATGGACTGTATGGAAATTTTGCAAGAGAATTTTTTCTGCAGAATTGAATGGGAAACCATAAGAGAATTTTATTCTTCGAAAATCTATCTGCAGTTCAATTTTGTATTTGAAAAAGGCGGAAATAAATCTTCTACTCTTTAATAGATTTAGTAATTTCATATATTCTATTACCACGGAAAGAGAAGAGAATTTGGCTCAGTGTAAAATTTTGGTTACATGAGCCGAGAAAATAATGTGAAACAACTTCTTCATAACTTGCAGATGCAGATCTTTCTGCTCTAAAGCTAAAGCCTTATTTAACATAGAAAGAAGGATTTTATAGAAGCCAATAAATCCAAGCAAAGCTAGAGACAATCAGTAAATAAACTAGAACTGAAAAAATAATAAATCTCTACTTCTTTAACATAGGTACTCGAAAATAACATTAAACGTGGAAGGGCACATCAGAAATTATAAGAAATATCTTACAAAAGCCAATAAATGCAAGCAAAGCTTGAGACAATCCGAAAATAAACTGGCACTGAAAAAATAAATCCATAAAATATTTGGTTATTTTATCGATACGACTGTCACTTCAAATCCTAAACCTGATGTGTTCGTTAACTTAGAACTCGTGTCCGTGAACCGAGTAGATCCGTCACGTGACCCAATGGATCGAGTTAGTTACACCGAGTAAGTTTCCGAAAACGCCTTGTGACAGCCTTCATTTGTGAAGACCTAAAAATGGGCAGCCTCAGACAGTACCATAAAGAGACGATAGGAATCCTCAAATTTAAGGGCAAGAAGACCTTTCAAGAGGAGCTTACCGTCACCAATGAGCCGAATATTACTAGTACTGGCTTTTAACACAATAGTGTAACGTTTATTTTCAAAGTGATAGTCAACGAGAAAGGGTTTGGGAAGGTCCAGACAGACTAGAGCGAAACAATTCCTCCCGGGAAGCTGTGGCCTTTGGATCAATTATGTGCGAGGGGAAAGTATAATTTTTGGTTGCCGAACCACTCTTATTATCTAGTTGAAAGAAAGACTGATTCAATCTACGTAGAAAACATCATTAAACCAATCATTGTTTCTCTGCGCAACGCATATTTTCATTCATCAGCGCAACGCACACGAAGGGTTCAAAGCATTTGTTAACAGAAAAAATCTAAATAATGAACTGGCTAGTAAACCAGCAGACATGAATCCAGCTCAGCACGTATGAGATTACTTAGGGTTAGCAAGAATTCTGAAAATTTCATCAATCAGTTGATTGATGCCTAGGCGTATTGGGCAGTTGATAGAAAGAATATGTTTTAATACGGACCATTAGATTTGTATTCAGTTTGTGGAATTACTATAATTTATCAATAATAAATAATCGATAAATTCGTTTTTTTCTTATTTTGTCTTCATAAACTCAGAATTAATGTGTTCTTAAACTTCATTTTGAGGTTATCGAGAAAAAAATGTGTTCCACCACATTTCCAATTGGACCAAAATCTGCTTAACCAGGTGTCCACGTACGATATAACTTTAAGTTTAGTTCAAGTTAAAAGTTACATTGGGACTTGTTAGGGTAAAGCAGGTAGTCTCATGGTAAAAGAACGTCTAGTCGTCGATCAAGATGAATAAAAGAAGGGGCAATAAGGCTTAGTGGACCTCACAGCACCTTGCCCTTATGATGTATTGTGCAACTCTGCGCTCTTTATCATTCATGCAAGAAGGTCATGATAAAACCTTCTCGTTGAGTAAGATGATTTTCGTCCTTTGATCAATAGCCAGGATCTAATTTTAACCTTTATTTCTCATTTCTTAACTGTCATCGTTTTTTGGGGAATTTCTGCGAAACCGCAAAATAGCTCTGGCCCAGTTGGTTTGTCATGTCATGCTGTGCACCTCAGTAGGACCTAGGACCAGATACCCATACAAGGTTTACCTGATTTTTGAGCCTGAGTGCATTGAGTGACATTTTTTGCATCCGAAATTGATTTGACTGGAGGAATCAAAATGACACATATAATCCTAAGGATTACGTCTGTGGAAATTTTGAGGAACTGTATATCAAACTCATCATGACAAGGAACAAGAAGAGAATCTTTTTATTATTATTGACGAAAATTTTTAACTCTTTTCATATTTTTAAACTTTAACTTTCATACTCTTGAAGAGCAATATCAAAAATGATATTTCGGGAGCTCTTTAAGAATAAAGAGTTGAGAAATTATTGATGAAAGAGCCATCTCTGGCAAATCCAACCACGATGGAATTTTATACATTTCTGGCCTTTGGGATTGAAAATTTGAGTTGTCATCGAAAGAAAAACTAAACTGAACTCACTGATTTCATGCATCTTGACCTACTCTGTAGATTATACCTAAACTGAGACCCACACTATCAAGAAAACCATCTAAGAATCTGCTCAAAGAGACACTCAACTCTCGGCCATTGAAATATACTCTTTTCTTCACACCTCATCTCATTGAACAATCAGCTAAATCGTGCGATTTCAGAGGCTTTTTCTTTCACAGGCACTTTACGAACTGGAGCAAGTAGGTTTCTATGAAATAACGGAGGCAGGGTTATGGGCCTGTTTCAACCCCCAAAATTGTCCTTCTCACCCTGAAACTCTGAACTTTCGAAAAAGAAACTTCCGTTACTCTTTGAAAATGTTCATCATTTTTGACAGTTCTCAGGAAACAATTATCGAAGACTTCGATCTATTTTTGATTGTATCAGTTGTCAAATAATTCTTTTTTGAGCTGGTTCCCAGATTGTTGTACTCATTTCCAATTCTTCTAATCATTTCAGATAACTTTTTAATATATGGTATCACAATGGTTATCATTTATGCTGGTTCAGTTTGACATGTTGTAGGTTGTGTTTCTATAATATTGTGTTCAATTGCTTTGTCTTTTCTAACAGTTTCTTGGAGTTCGAGAATTTCTGAGATATTTTCTGTTTTATCTGGATGTGCAGGGATATATGATAGAAAATACAAAATACCTCAAATTACTAGAATTAGTTTATTCAAACTTTGGACACTATATGCGTAGACATTACGAGCATCAAAAACTGTCGTACTGTGCTGTCTGTCTCTCTGTCAAGAGCCACGCTCGATGGTCTAACATAGAGTATAAATGGCCTCAGCCTACATAACTATATTAAACATCCTTCCCTTTAAAGATTTAACTCATCTGGTTTTTTAATAAGTCTACCTGATCTGGATTTATTTACAAGGTCAGATCCTGTATTACTTTCAAGTGATTCAGAAACAGTTTGATCCAATGCAGGTACTTGATAATTTCTATTATGATCTGAGTTATTTTCACATGAAGCATCATCATCGTTATTCTGCTGTATCATTTTATTTTCTGACGGCTTTAGATCAATTCTGTTTCTCCTCATTACATTTCCAGCACTATCTACTACATTATAAGATCTTTGGTTTTCATGCTGATTCAATATTCTTGCAGATTCCCACAATTTCTTGACATGATTGTACACAGAAACATTTTGGTCAATTTCTAATGGCTGCAAATCTTTAGCAGTCCTGTCATAATATTGTTTCGTTTTATTTCGCTTAGTCTCTAATTTATTTACTACATTTTGGCAAATCTGCGGTTCTAACAATTTGGTTGAAATAGGAAACTTAGTCTTGCATACTCTAGAATTCAATAACTGAGATGGAGTATAATTCATGTGTTTAAGGGGAGAATTTCTATAATTTAGCAACGCTGAATACACATCCTTTCCTTCCTCTAAGGATTTTTTAAGCATATTTTTTGCAATACCTACTGATTTCTCAGCTAGTCCATTTGATCTCGGGTAATTGGGCTTCTGAATGCAAGAGTAAAATTCCATTCTTTAGAAAAATCAATACATTTCTTACTGTTAAACGGTACATTATCAGCAACTAATTTATCTGGGGTGCCAAAGCGTGCAAATACATCTTTCATTTTTTCTATAACCGATTCGGCACTCTTATCTTTTATGTGTAACATTTCTAACCAGTTAGAATATGAGTCGTACATAGTTAAATATGACTTTTCACCATAAGTGAAAATATCTGTTCCTACTGTCTCCCAAGGTCGAGTTGTTAAGGGTAATTGTTGGAGTGTTTCCTTACATTGTTTCCTTGAATATTTTTCACAAATTTTACAGCATTTAATATACGATTCAATATCAGCTGCTTGACCAGGCCAATAAAAAATTAACCTTGCCCTAGATTTGGTTTTTTCCATACCTAAGTGACCTTCATGAATGATTTTCAACATCTTGTTTCTCAAAACTAATGGTACAATGAGTTTATGTTCTAAAAATAACAATCCATTACTGTATAATATTTTTTCTCGAAGCTTATAATAAGTGTTGACAATATCGGGAATTTTGTGTCTTTTGTTTGGCCAACCCTCATTTATGAATTTAATGACTAAATTAAGTTGTGGATCTTTCGAAGTTTCAATTCTGAATTCTTCCTTTCGTTCTTCTGACATAGGTATAGATCTTTCAATTGAGTGAACCACATAATCTAATTTACATCCAGTCATTTCATTTTGTTTGTCACTAAAAGCTCTAGATAAGGTATCTGAAATATACATTTCTTTACCTGGCTTATATTGTACATTCAAGTTGTAATTTAAAAGCTTTAAGCGCATTCGTTGAATTCTTGGAGACAATGCTTGGAGTTCTTTAGTGAAAATTCTTTCCAGCGGTTTATGATCACTGAACACTCTTATAGCTAAGCCGTATAAAAACAAATGGAACTTTTAACTCCGAACAGTATCGCCAGCATTTCTTTTTCAATCTGCGCATACTTTTGTTCTGTTATTGTTAAACTTCTAGAAGCGAAAGCAACAACATGCCCTTCTTGGGATAGGCAAGCGCCTAGGCCATCTTTTGATGCATCGACTTCTAATGTAACCTCTTTTTCTGGATTAAAAAATTGAAGAACAGGAGGATTCGTGATCAAAGTTTTCAACTGTTTCATAGCTGACTCATGGTCTGCGTTCCAGTGCCACTGAACGTCTTCTCGGGTCAAATTTCTTAATGGGGCAGTGATTGCCGATAAATTTGGAATAAATTTGCCAACAAATTTCACCATTCCCAAGAATCTCATTAATTGTTTTTTATCTACAGGATTTTTCATATCCAATACTGACTTAATATAATTTTTATTAATACTTATTCCATCCTGTGAAAACACCTGACCTAAGAACTTGACAGATGTTTGCTTAAATTGAATTTTAGCTTTATTGAATTTAACGTTATATTTAACCGCTCTTCTCAAAACAATTCTTAAATTCCGATCATGCTCTTCCTCAGTCTCTCCTGTGACTATCAGGTCGTCAAAATACAGACCAACGCCATCTATATCTCCGAATAGTTCATAATTCTTTTTTTGAAATACCTCAGGAGCTGATGAGATGCCAAATGGCATTCTTAGAAACTGATATCTCCCGAAGGGTGTTCCAAAACTACATAATTCTGCACTAGGTGCATCTAGCTCAATTTGCCAATATCCGTCACGCATGTCCAGAACTGTGAAATATTTTTTTTTTGATAATTTTGCCGATATTTCTGTTAGAAATAATTATATTTGGAAAGCTTTTCGAGGAGGTTTTAGAACTTTAATACACACACTTTTATATACAACCTTTATTCTTGAGAGATTCAAATTGAACATCAACGCTTAACGCACACTTATCATAACGGTCAACGAGCATATAGTATATCAGACATAGATGTCGCTTAATCAGTGTTGAAAACACCAAGAAACTAAATAATGAATCTGAGCAATGTTGTAAACATTTCAACACCCCCACTGTTGAGACATTGCTCAATTATTAACTAAACCTAGTTTTTCACAAAAATAAGAATTTTTGACATTAGGTAATCCTTTAGTAAGGATGTCAGCAACCATTTCATCGGTACTGATATACTCGACATCAATCAGTTTTTCATTAACACAACTTCTGATGAAATGATGTCTCACATCAATGTGTTTGGTTCTACAGTGATTTGATGGATTATTTGACAATTTTCGAGCACTTTGATTATCGTTGTAAAGAACAATTTTATTATTAAAATCAACTAGTTCAAAAAGTATGTATCTTAAATATATGGCCTCTTTCGCTGCCTCAGTCAAAGCCATGTATTCTGCCTCCGTGCTCGACAAAGCAACTGTTTTCTGTTTAACACTCTGCCAGGAAATGGCACCTCCAGCGAACTTAAACACAAAACCGGTATAAGACCGTCTGTCGCTCTTATCGTTTGCCCAATCAGCATCAGCAAATCCCTCCAAATCACTGTCATCCTTAAAATACTTTAATTTGACATTTTTTGTGTTTTTCAAATATCTCAATACTCTCTTTGCACTTTGCCAATGCAAGTTAGTGTACTTAGTATTGTACTGACTCAAGAAGCTAACTGAAAATGCTATATCTGGGCGTGTTAAAATAGCCAAGTACATGAGGCCTCCAATTAAGCTCTGATAAGGTATATTCGGATCACAAATGTTTTTATCGCCCTTATCAAAATCCAGGCTTAAATCTAAAGGAGTCGTCACACCTTTGCATTCAGTCATTTTGAATTTTCTTAAAAGATTATCAATATAATGTTCTTGGTCTAAATATAAACATTTATTTTTATGGTCTCTAGTTAAATTAACGCCTAAAATTTGTTTGGCCTGTCCTAAATCTTTAACTTTAAAATTAGATTTCAAGCAATCTTTCAAACTATTAGACTCATTCACATCGTTTGAAAACACAAAAAAGTCATCTACATATAACGCAATAATTGTGATACAATTATTTTTTCTTTTATAATATAAACATGGTTCATGTTCTGACTTAACATAGCCTAGTGAAAGTAAAATCTCATCCACTCTTATGTACCAAGCTCTAGAAGCTTGTTTTAAGCCATAAATAGCCTTTTTCAATTTGTAAACATTATTTTCAAGACCTTTTATGACAAAACCTTCAGGTTGCCTCATATAGACGGTTTCTTCGAGAAAACCATTAAGGAACGCTGTGGTTACGTCAAGATGGGTTATTTCTAAATCTAACTTAACAGACAAACTTAAAAGTAGTTTTAATGTAGAGTGTCGCACAACGGGAGCAAAAGTCTCTTTATAATCTACTCCTTCCTTCTGTGTGTAACCTTTCGCCACTAATCTCGCACGGTAAATCGCACCATTGTCACTTCCACTTTTCAACTTGAACACCCACTTACACTCAACAACAGTCCCTTCGTTAGGTGGTTTCACTAATTCCCATGTGTCGTTCTCTTGAAACGAATTGATTTCGTTGAGCATGGCCAGTCTCCATTTTTCTGCATCTGATCTCGACAATGCTTCTGACACAGTTACTGGTACATCATCCAAGATTGTGTCTACTTCACCTGGTGAGCAAAGGTAAGTAACATAATCGGTATATACTTTTGGTTTAGGCTGTCTACGGGATCTTCTCAATTCTTCATTTTCTAAGACGACATTTTCAGGGACATATTCCTCATCAGACTCTTCAGTTTGGCCAATTTGATCTGCTTCTAAACTTGAATCCCCCACTGAGTCTTCATGATCTGAGAATTCCTTGTCGAGATGTGGAACGATCACCTCAGCAAGTTCAGAACTCCTCTCATCGAATGTAACATCTCTACTGGTTATAACCTTTTTCGTCTCTGGATCGTACAGACGAAAACCTTTCACGTTTTCAGCATAACCAACGAATATCATCCTTACAGCTTTCTTATCCCATTTACGACGTTTCTCCTTTGGTATATGAACCATTGCCTGACTACCAAAAATTTTAAAATTCTCAACATTTGGTTTTCTGCCATACCAAACTTCATAGGGTGTTTTATTCTCTAAGCATGATGTTACTGACCTATTTATTAAATAGACACTAGTGTTCACTGCTTCTGCCCAAAAGGACTTGTCAAGGCCTGCATCAAACAATAAACATCTGCTTTTTTCAATGATCGTCCGGTTCATTCGTTCACTTAATCCGTTTTGCTGTGGGCAAAAAGGATTTGTTTTCTGGTGAATAATTCCATTATTCTTCAGGTAATTTTCAAATTCCATACCACAAAATTCACCTCCTCCATCAGTCCTGAATGTTTTCAATCTGGTGTTTTTCTGATTTTCTACCAAAAGTCTAAAATCCTTAAATCGTTGAAAAGCTTCATCTTTGCTCTTTAAAAAGTATACGAACACCATACGACTGTAATCGTCTTCTAAAAGGAGAAAATATTTACTTTTTCCTATAGACAGATTTTCCATAGGCCCACATAAGTCTGCATGCACTATTTCTAAGAAATTACTTGCTCTGTGACCTTTATTTGAAAATGGTAATTTTGTTTGCTTACCCTCACAGCATGCTTGACAAAACTTCTTAATGATTTTTCCATTAACTTTCATTCCTTCAACAGCTTGTTTTTCATTCATGATCTGCAAATTTCTATAATTTATATGTCCAAATCTACGATGCCAGGTCTCATCGCTAACTGCTAAATTTGCTGAGGCATTGGAACAACTATCTTGTTTCACAAAATTCAATTTGTATACATGATCGAGAGAATCAGCTGTGGCTACTACTGTTCCTAGTTTGTTCATGATTACACAACCATTTTTACCAAATTCTACTCTGTTTCCATTCTTGATAAGTTGACCAACAGATAAGAGATTGGTTGTTATACCTGGACAATAATATACATTATCGATCTTAATGTTGTACTGTTCTGTGCCAATTACTGTTTTTATATATAAGCTACCATGGACTGAAGTTGACATTTTTGATTTATTTGCTACTGTTATTTCCTTCATTTCTCCATCAGTTTTGACGTTCTGTAACCAATCTTTCCTTGCAGTAAGATGTACACTGGCTCCAGAGTCAACATAAATTTCAGAGTCATTAAAATTTCCACTCATGAATATAGCATTAAATGCATTCATGTCCTGTCCAGTTGGAGGTCTTGACTTTGAATTTTTCTGATGGTTTTTCTGTTTATTTGGGCACTTTGTCACATAATGACCGCGTTCTTTACAACCATAACAAATAACGTCCATTTTGTTTGTTTTGTTCTGTGAACTGGTTTTATTACCTGTGTTGCCCTCTTTTGAGTATTTCCGGAAGTTGCCTTTAGCTGCAAATGCACTGCTCGATGGCCCGCTGCTACTGCCATCTGTCTGCATGTCGATCAGTTTGGTTTTGATGGAATCTGTAGTAATGTTTATTCCACTGTTTTCTATCGCCATTATCATAGGGGAAAACTTTTCTGGGAGACCTGCTAATAATAGTGAACCTACCCACTCGTCATCAATCTTGAAACCAGTTCTTCTCAACTTTTGAGATGTTTCAATCACCTGATTGATATATGATTCCATTGAGTCACAATTATTTAGCCGCAAATTAATGAGAGTTCTCAATAGTCCAATTTTTCGCGAGAAGCCCGAATCCTCATAAAGGTTTTTTAATCTATCCCACACGTCTTTCGCGTCTCTTGCATCTTTAACATGAATGTACAAAGAAGGGTCGATGGTTAAGATCACTTTTGCCTTAGCTTTGGCCACTAGCACTGTGTCTTTTTCCATACCATTGAGACAATTTGTCAATCCTTCCAATACTGCCACGTTCTCAATCGCAAAACTCCAGTCATCGTAATTCTCGCGACCGGTAAGCTTGGGGATGCTGTTGAAATACGACGCCGCCATTTTAACTTGTTTCACTGAACACGTTTTATGACCGAATTTCACACTCAGCTAGTTTGTTATACTAAAATTCACTACCAGCTCTATCTGGGCACATAACCTGTTAGAAATAATTATATTTGGAAAGCTTTTCGAGGAGGTTTTAGAACTTTAATACACACACTTTTATATACAACCTTTATTCTTGAGAGATTCAAATTGAACATCAACGCTTAACGCACACTTATCATAACGGTCAACGAGCATATAGTATATCAGACATAGATGTCGCTTAATCAGTGTTGAAAACACCAAGAAACTAAATAATGAATCTGAGCAATGTTGTAAACATTTCAACAATTTCTTCAACGGAAGGAATTAAGAAATGTTCCCTTCTTATCGCTTCGTTAAGATGCTTAGGGTCTAAGCATAATCTGATATCACCGTTCCTCTTTTCAACTATAACTAATGGACTTAGCCAATCCGTGGCTTATCTAATTTTTTAATTATGCCTTTTTGTTCAAGTTCATTAAGCTTATTTTTCAGTTTCTGATTAAGGATTTGTGGAATTCTTCTAATTGGCACTACTTTCGGTATAGCGTCTGACTTTAATGAAATGTGATGTCGAGAAGGAAACCTACCCAATCCTTCAAAGACTTGGGGAAATTCCTTCACTGCATCTTCTACACTTTTGATCACCATCCTCTGAGAGTCTTCAAATCTAACCTGATCTATTCTTTTAATCAAATTTAATCGTATACAATCTTGCAAGCCCAAAAGTGGAACTTGATCGGTTGCATCTACTATTACAAATAAAACTTTTCTCGTTACATTTCCTACTTTGCAGGTAAGTTCTACCTCACCAACTGTTTTCAATTTAAATTTTGAACTACCATACGAGATTAATGAAATACTCGACCTGTCTAGTTTCTTCACCGAATCAATGGATTTCAAAATATTGTATGGAATTATTGATATTTCAGCACCTGTATCTAATTTAAAATCTATAATACTGTTATTAACAATTACCGACTTTGTCCAGCTTCTTTCTTGCTTAAGTTCATTCTTCCTTACAGCATTGATGAAGAATTCAATGTCGCTTTCTTCAGACTCTGCATCTTCTTTTACTACTTCATGCACCTTTTTCTTGTTCTTCTTCGTGTTTTCTTCAGCATCACTTCTGCACACTCGCGCAAAATGATTTTTGCCTTTGCACTTTGCACAGGTTTTCCTGAATGCAGGACACTTTTTCACTTCATGCTTATAACCGCAAAAATCACAATTTTTCTTAGTTGCTCTCACTGCACTGACTGTGTTATATCGATGGCTTTATTGAGAACTAACTCCGGTTCTCTCAATAACTTTTCTTGAATGGATTTATCATAGATTCCAAACACAACTCTATCTCTTATCATTTCCTCTGGTTTGCTATATCCAGTGGTTTTCACTGCTGTTTTCAAATCTGTTAGGAAGCTGTCGAAGCTTTGTCCTTCTCTTTGAACAATACTATTAAATAAGAACCTTTCATAAATTTCATTCTTTTTCGGTTCACAGTGTTCATTAAACTGTTTTTAACACATTTTCCAAAGTTTTATTATTTGCTGTTAAAGGTGGGAATGTGTTGAACAAATCAAGACCATCATCCCCTATTATATTTAACAGCATGGCCACTTTCCTTTCTTCACTTTCTCCATTCAGACCACATGCATTCATGAAGTTCTTGAATTTCTGGTGGAACTTCCGCCAATTGTCTGCGATGTTTCCATCTAAATTGAGAGAGTCTGGGGGTTTGAAGTAATTCTCCATTCTAATATATCCAAATCCAGTTCTTCTTTCACGAACGACGAGCACGTGCAATCTAACCTAACTTGCTGGTTCGATATGTGTAAAATTCTTTAACTAGCCAGAATATTTACACAATCACACCTGACACCATGTTTTATCTGGATGTGCAGGGATATATGATAGAAAATACAAAATACCTCAAATTACTAGAATTAGTTTATTCAAACTTTGGACACTACATGCGTAGACATTACGAGCATCAAAAACTGTCGTACTGTGCTGTCTGTCTCTCTGTCAAGAGCCACGCTCGATGGTCTAACATAGAGTATAAATGGCCTCAGCCTACATAACTATATTAAACATTTTCAATATCTTCTTGAAGAGAGCACAATTTGATGGCCTTCTGAATAGATATTTGAATACAAGAAACGAAAATGATGGCAGGAAAAGTACGAGTTGTCATTCAGAACAAAAACTAAACTGTCCTCATGTATCTTGACCCATACTGTAGAATATAGAATATACCTATCCAAACTAGGACAGTAAAACCTACACTATCAAGAAAGCCATCTAAGAATCTGCTCAAAGAGACACTCAACTCTCGACCATTGAAGTATACTCTTTTCTTTCCTTTTCACCTCATCTCATTGAACAATCAGCTGAATCGTGCGATTTCAAAGGCTCTTTCTTTCATAGGCACTTTACGAACTGGAGCTGGCAGGCTGCAATGAAATAACGGAGGCGGGGTTATGGGCCTGTTTGAACCCCCGAATTGTCTCCCTCACCCTGAGCGACTGCATAAATGTTGCCGATGAGGCAGTGGCGGCGGTGGCCCAGCTCTTGCCAGGATTGTACGAGTTCTCCCTCCAGGCCTACCACGTTACAGATGCAGCTTTAGGATATTTTTCGCCGAAACAAGGATCTTCGCTGAATGTGTTGAGGTTACATTCCTGTTGGGAGATCACGAATCATGGAATTGTAAATATTGGTGAGTATTACTCTGAGTCCAAAAAAAATTCACGCGTTTAAGAGTTAAGCAGGTATAATATAAACACTGAAAGCAGAGAATAATATTAATAAATTCAACCAATATTAAACTCATACGTCGGAACTAATCCCGTCAACGCACAAAGAACATGCATGATGGTAACATCAAACATAGCATCCATAGATAGCTATTTTGCCCTATTTGGGCTCTTCAATATGGAGGAGCTCCGTCTGAAAGGCATTCTAGGTCCCCTTATTTGAAGAAATGTCGCCTATTTCTGAGTGAAGTCCGTTCACGAAAGTTTGAGCGCATATAGTAGGCGTTTGTTTATTTATCTGAAGTTGGCAGTATTTGCTGTCATAACGATTAACAAAGTCAACGTTGCCGAATGTCCGACGAGCTTGCGAGTAATCAGAGAACTCTATGCAATATTGACAACATTGCGTATCAATCTGACAAGGAAATAAACGACATAACCTAAAATTTTAATAAATACTGTGAAATATGCCAAATTAACATGGCCAACCGACGGCTCAACCTTTCGTGAACGGACTATATAAACAGGAGATAGCGTTTTGTTTCTGTTTATACCGAGAGTTTATGCCGAGAGTGGCAACTGCCCCTCAATCAGGAGAAATGTGCTGTGTTACACCTAGGTTCCCTCAATCCCCGTCATCAGTACTATCTGAATGATGTCCCCATCAGCACCTGTAGTAGTCATTCTGATCTCGGTGTGAAAATTAACGAGAATCTGTATCATTTCTAAATAAATAAATAAATACTCAGAAATAAGCGACATTTCAAATAAGGGAACCTAGAATGTCTTCAGATGAAGCTCCTCCATACTGAAGAGCCCCAAATAGGGCGTAATAGCTATCTATGGATGCTCTGTTTGATATTACTACCATGCATGTTCTTTGTGCGTTGACGGGATTAGTTCCGAAGTAGGAGTTTGAAATTGGTTGATTTTATTCAATTAATATTATTCTCTGCTTTCATTGTTTATTACTCATTAAACGATAAATGAGCTTCGTCATGAAGATGATTTTGCGATGAAATTCATCATCTTAGCGCATCTTCTTCAGTTTGTGATTTCTTGTGATTGGTCTCATAAAACAGTATTTTTCAAGCCGTTTTATTTTCACAGTTCACTCCCTACCCAATTTGACCATTCTCAGTTTATCTGGCTGTAGTAAAATTACTGATGATGGTGTAGAATTAATTGCTGAGAACCTCCAGAAACTTCGTTCCCTGGATCTCTCTTGGTGTCCAAGGATAACTGATGCAGCCTTGGAATATATTGCCTGTGATTTGAATCAACTAGAAGAACTCACACTTGACAGGTAGGAGAAATTATTTTATCCACTACTACTATATAATCTAGCCATTTTACGTCTGTGGGCTCGGCCAAAATAATAATTAATGAGATATAATTCACTGCTGTCGCATGCTCCATAGATTTAGCCTTGATAAATGAAACTTCAACTAACAAATATGGGTATACCTTGTCAATCGAGGGCCAAATCTACTTTTATTATATCAATTCAAGCATTTTTTATTACTAAATATACGATGACCAGTTTACCAAAAATTTCTCACGTGTCAACTTGACTTTTTTCACGCTTGTCATAGAAGGGTCTTGTCGCGGTAGCAAAATGTTGAAATCTTGAAGAAATATATTCAGTAGTCGTGGATAAAGTATAGTATGCTACTTGCGTATAATGGCTATTATTCGTTAGGTGATTTGGGCTAAACTTCACGTTGCGAATAATAGCAACCAATACGCATAATATACTATTATCAATAAAAAATAAAGCAAATGCATTTGCTTTAGAGAAACTACAACACCTAAAAGGTACTGTTTAAACTTCAAATTTCTTTTGATAAAGCATAGATAGTATAGCAAGGAGTAAATGATTAAAACTTGGAGA
This sequence comes from Propylea japonica, assembly GCA_013421045.1. Lineage (NCBI taxonomy): Eukaryota > Metazoa > Arthropoda > Insecta > Coleoptera > Coccinellidae > Propylea > Propylea japonica. The sequence goes on from CM024239.1 coordinate 50,396,586, forward strand.
AAAAAATCGTGAAAGTTTTTTTCAGCAAAACTTGAACTTTGTTACTCAAATATTGTAGTCGTTTTTTGTAAATTTTCTTGAATTATATAACAAACCAACCAACTGTTCGAGTTGATCCAAAGTTATGTTTCGTTGTTGTTAAAATGCCTAGAGCACGTGTACGCGGAATTTATCGCCAGCTAAGTGAACGCATAATTAACTTATTTATCCTACATTTGACATATTATAAATTTCTATGATTCTATGTTTCATTAGAGTTGTAACATTGCTCGTATTCCTTCTGAATACATTATGTTCGGTAGGCCACGACAATTACACATTGCAATAGTATAAATTGAGCAATAGGTACAATGAGTCCTTGTATTTTGAGGTCGACGAAAAATAGTTATTTTTGTATCTAGTGCGCGAAATGCTACTTTGGTGATCGAGAACTGATTTTTTTTACGAGGCGCAGCCGAGTTAAAAAAATAGTCGAGATCACCAAAGTATTTCGCGCATGAGATACAAACAAAATTTTTTCTACGCTTAGCTCAATATGAAAAAAAAACTATTATGGGGATTTTAATCGTGACAAGACCCTTCTATTACAACTGTGACAAAACTCAAGTTGACATATGGGAAGTTTTTGGAAAAATTGTCATTGTATATTTAATGATGAACATTGCTTCAATTGATGTAATGAAAGTAGATTTTGCCCTCGATTTCCAAGTATACCCAAATTTGTTAGTTAACATATAAAATCTCATATAGTTTACATGCAGTGTGCGAAGTAAGTATTTCGCACACTACTTCGCGCACGGTGTCATAGTACAAAGGAAAATGAAAAAAAGGGTCACTTCGCATATTCTTGCCAATGCGCGAACCTTGTCATTTTTTGACGTTTGTAGAAAACAAATTTTTCATCAGTTTTCATAGATTAAATCGTGGAAAAAAATAATTATAAATTGTGGCTTATCCACTTTGTTTTATTCTGAAACCTAATATACTTTGATTTTCTCTATAGTTAAGTTGTTTTATTATATTTCTAGGTGTCTTTTGTGTTGATGTTTTGTTTTTTGTCCGTATTGAATATCTTGGGACACAAAAAATACTACACCATGAATCGCAAACTGGCGAATGCGCCTCAAGTTATAGGTATTCTTCTTCAAGGTTGAATTTACGTTAAATGATAAAAAATTATTTTTCCGCCGTGAGCGGAGCGAACGTGTTCAAATATCTTGACTATTAGTCGTTGTCTTTAATAATCTAGTTGATTAAATAACTATTTTTTAGTATTCTTAAGTACTACTACTAACAAATATGGGTATACCTTGTCAATCAGGACCTTATCTTCTTTTATTACTCCAATTATATCAATTTTTGTCACAAAATATACAATGGCAAGTTCTCCAAAAATTTCTCATGTGTCAACTTGATATTTTCCACATTTGTAATAGAGGAGTCTTGATACGGTCGCCAAATGTTGAAATCTTAATTAAATATATTCAGTAGTCGTGGATAAATATATATGCTATAATATGCGTATTATGGTGTTTCGGGCCACTCGCCTACGGCTGGTACCTAAACTTTATCTTGTGAACAATACGCTCGTTGCGATATACTATTGTCCACTTCGGATTCGCGAGATCCGTATTCGTTTAAACGTCTAAAATTCCAATTAGGGGAAGGTGAGGTATAATGATCCCCTTAAGGGAAAATTTCAATTGTGGCTAAAGTTGAAGGCAAAACCGCAAGATTTCAATTGTTGAAGGTAGTGTTATTTTACTTAACTTTCTATCTGCCTACTTATTTTTCATTTCATCTATGTAGTTTTTTTGTATAACATATTTTTGTGAAAGTTTAGTAGAGGATCATTTTATACACCCCTGTGGATAAAATGATCCCTGGGGTAGGGGCAAAATGATCCCCAATGAGTTAATAAATGTCAAATAAAAATGAAATAATAAACTCTCTGCTGTTTACTTGAATGATAATATGTATTGTTCATAACAATTTAAGTAGTAAGCAAGTCACACAAAACAACAATATTCGATGGGTTTAAAAAATAATATTTTTCTTGGCGTTTCTCAAAGTCGAGAGAAATTGATCCACCACATTCTTATTAAAACCTCGCGCACGCATTGTAATGTCTGGATATCTACCTCTAAATCCACGAAGCCATTCAAGTCCAGCTTTCCCTTTAGCTTCGGAAAATTGATGCGGTAAATTCTTTCTTTCTGCCATTTTTGGTGAACTGAGGTTAAGAATTCCTGAGTGGTCAGCCCGTATATTATTCTGGACTGCATGTCAACAAGTTCCAGTTCTTGTTCCAGGTTGAACACTGTTTGTTTGCTACCTAACTTTTTAGCTGACCCTACAGCTATTTCATTTTTACCTTTGGCTCTTCTTTCTTATACCATCACAGGGACCTCAAATTCTCTTCTGTGAGCCATACCATCTCTATCCTTTTGCATATGTTCTTCAGGCCTCTTTTGGCGATTAGTTTTACGTTTATAAATTCTCGGCATGATCTGTAAACAAAAACTATTAATGGGGTAAAATGATTCCAGGGATCATTTTAGACACACAGAAGGGATCATTTCACCCCAAATACCAAATTACAAGATATCGATCAAAACAAAACCTTCACATACCGCGTGCGATGATCGAACATGGCTTATAATATTAGCTAACTGCTACTAATACCCGGAAATAAAACAACATTTCAGTAAACACTTACATGTAAAAAAAAACGAAAGTCCAAAAACCTGCTTACCTTAGATCAGAGACACACTTTTTGATTATTTTTAATAAAATCACGCCAAGCACTCGCACCGCATTGACATTTTATAGGTAACTCGCAGGGGCGCAGGGGAACATGTTTCATGTGTATTTGGATAGATGGTACAAGCTGTTTCTGATTTACGGCGGGGGATCATTTGACCCTTAGGGATCGTATTACACCACTTTCCCCTAAATATCGAGATAATGCTAATGATATACCCCACACTAATTCCATTCATTTTTGCAGATGTGTACATATAACAGATATCGGAATAGGATACATTTCAACCATGCTAACGTTGTCAGCTCTCTATTTACGCTGGTGCTCGCAGATAAGAGACTTCGGACTTCAACATCTGTGTGGCATGCGAAATCTTCACATATTGTCTTTAGCAGGTAACATTTTGATTATATTATTATTATTTCCTCCTCCGACCACACCGAGGATGTGCGGACTATTGTAGCACACTCCTAGATTCATATCACCCTGATCCATCGAGATATAATAGAGAAGAGACGATATGACATACAATTGAGTAAGGAAAAATAGTACCACTGGGCGGGGCTATGTCGGGGACCAATATGGCGGAAAGTTTAGGGTTGAATTAAGTATTATTGTATATTATTAAGCAAAAAAATCACAATTTAACTAGAAACGGGCGCAAGAATCACAATTCCTCCAGAAAATTCAACGATTGTCAATTTTGTCGTTAGGTGGTAGTAATATGGCGCATCTGATACAACGTTTATTTCAATGATGGCAACTCTATACTATCCTATCTCTATGCCCTGATCAGATCCAGTATCTGGATTCAGCTGATTACTGATTAATCGGGAATGAGTTTTTCAGTTTGTTCTGAGCGATGGTAGAGTGTCCGAAGACTTTGTATCTGATTCGATCCGCTGCTGGGCATTCTGAGATAATGAGCATAGCTGTCTCTAAATCCACGAGACATATCGCCGATTCTGTGAAAATATGCTTTCATCCTGCTGTGGCCTGTCATAATTCCGCCAAGGATTGTGATCTTTGTTTTATCCAGAACCAGCACAAGTTTTTTGGATGTTTTAAGTCGGAATGGTTCAGGCAGAAGGACTCTAATATATTCTTCATCCTGTCCTTCATCAATTGTTCAGCTTTGTCATGTGTAACCCACCAGAGAAAATTCATTCTTATTGAATCAATGCAAAGACGTGTTGAGGAATATATAGATAATCTCGACGGAGAAACATACATAGTTTAGTTTAGTTGAGTTTAATTTAAAAAGAGGTTACAGTTCACTGAAACCTTAAGGTCTATTGTGCTCCCTTACAGAGCTGTTCGGACCATACCTCACAGCTCGCCTTCCAGTTCCAGAGATCTGATAAAATCCCATATCTGTGAAGGCTTCAACGAGGCTAGTTTCTCACTCTTACACATAGACATCTTTCAATAGCTAATATTTCCGCTTGAAAGACGCTCATACAGGAGCCTAGTGACAGTGCACACTTGGTACTTGGTCCTAGATTAGATTAGATTAGATTAGAGGAGGGGCGACAGATCAAAACCGACCTTGCGAGCACCTTGACCTTAAGATCTATTGTGCATCCCCGCGCTGTTTACCAGTCCGGCAGCAAAGTCTCAATGAACTTCACCACCTTTCTGGGGGCCACATCTATTACTTGTTCAGGCTTTAGGAACCTGGAGCCAAGATGCCGTAACCGTTTCTGGTGAACAGCCTCACACTCACATAGCAGGTGTCTGGCTGTCTCTGGTGGCTTCTTGACAGAAGCGACATGTACTATCGGGCGCCTTTCCCATGTTTTTTAAGTGATACCTCACGGGACAGTGTCCAGTGAGAGCACCCGTCAGTTTCCTCAGTTCCAATTTACTTGGTCCTATATCCAAGTGCCTGCTCCTGTAGAGGTTTTGGAATCATCTGTGTACCATTTTACGGTATTTTCTTTGAGGTTATAGTAGGTGTATTCCCGTTCCCATTCCTCTCTTTCACTTAGCAATGTCATGAAGTTTTTCTCAGTGCTTACTTTCTTGATCATTACATCACTAGGGAGGTTCGCAGATGAGATGATGAGATATAGTTATTCAGAGAGGACCAGACTCTGATTCTTTATTCTCCCATTACCTGTACCTTCCTTAGATATTCTGAGGAGAGCCTCATGGGCTGCCCTATATCAATTACTAGATTTATGCTCAGTTGCAGGAACGTCCATTAAAATTTAAAGGTCCATTAAACTCTTAATCCTCCATTATTACAAGGAACTAATGGAGGATTAAGGGTTTAATGGACCTTTAAATTTTAATGGACGTTCCTGCAACTGAGCATTAGAGATATGAGATCCGTAATGAGCTAAAGTGCCCTCGTTGGGTACGTTCTCATACACAGGTAAGCCTCTGTACTTTATCGAGCCTTTTCCTGCCCTATATGTGATTTTAGGTCTAACAATCATGACGTACATCCATCGCAGTATTTTTGGGTTACAACCCCAATTTTTGCCGCATAGTCGTCTGCACGCCATTAGAGCATTTTTAGCTCTGCCAGTAGCAGTATCAACATGCTTATTCCAAAAAAGTTTACTATCCAGTGTTATTCCTAGGTATTTAACTTCTGACTTCCATTCGAAGATTCCGATTAAATATAACGTTTTCATGTCGGAAAGGTTTTTTTTCGAATGAACGGAATGACTAGTCTTGTACACCACTGCTCAATAATTCTAAGGCCCTTCTGCAGTAAGTCGCAAAGTTTGCTTTCGAATTCGCCTCTAGTTATTAGGACTCTGTCATCAGCATAGCCTACACATTCGAAGCCAAGCTCCGTTAGCCTATATAGAAGTTCATCCACTACTAGGCTCCATGGAAGGGGAGATATTACTCCACCCTGAGGTGTCCCACGAGTAGCCTCAACAGAGACAGATTTACCACCCATCGATGTAACCAGAGCTGGACCGTGGGCGTGGCGAGGGAGGCATTTGCCACGGGCGCAATCGACCTAGGGGCGCAAAATGTGAAATATGATATATTCCATTTTAAATCAAGATTGACTACAAGCTTTATATTTCAAAGTGGCGAATTTAAAAGTTTACAAAATTGAGAAACACGTAGTTAACGAACACTATCAAAACGGAACAAAATCCTAGAAAATTATTATACATGGCGAGAAACCCGACTCGGGGTGCATTGTCCATTACCTTAAAATAGGGAGATTATGGTCAATAAAAGATTCTTCAAAATAAAGGGTTTTCCAAAAAAGGGTGTTATTTTGAATAGCCCGCTATTTCGGTAGATATCACGTTTGAAGCGTCATTAATAAAAATGGAATGATACACGCTTCAAAAACGTATTGAAATCATTAAAATTCGCTATAAAAATGGTGGAAAATGTGGGTCATCGGTAGAACCTGGTCGGACCGCTATGAAGAAATTGGTGGAAAAATTCGAGCTCTTGGGACAAGTTAATGATGTGAAGAATAAAACCCGTGCACGTCGCTCGAGAACAGCCAAAAATATTGCTGCTACCACCGAAAGTGTTAAAGAAAATTCATATTTGTCCATTCCTCGTCGTTCTTTGGAATAAGGCATTCCACAAACGTCATTACACCGTATTTTGCATACAGATTTGGGTCTTATGGCTTATAAAGTTCAGTTAACACAAGAACTCAAGCCGGCCGATAATCAACAACGACGTGTCTTTGCTGATTGGGTCGTTGAAATGCATGAAAATGATCCGGAATTCCATCGAAAAATCATCTTGAGTGATGAGGCCCACCTCGGTGGCTTCGTCAACAAGCAAAATTCTCGCATCTGGGGCACGGAAAACCCAAGAGTTATTGTTGAAAAGCCTCTCTATCCTCAACGTGTGACTGTTTGATGCGGTTCATGGTCTGGCGGAATCATTGGACCTTACTTTTTGGAAAATGAGGCTGAAGCAACAGAAATGGTCAATGGATTACGTGCCCCACAAGCAACGAAACCATTGGTCTTTTGCGGAAAAAGTTTCCGAACAGTGTTATCTCTCGAAGAGGTGATTACAATTGGCCACCGAGATCTTGTGATCACCTTGCGACTTCGTGAAAGAGAAGGTCTACGCCAATAGCCTAGCGTCGATTCAAACCTCAAAGATGGAATTCGTGAGGCTATCGAGGACATAGGGCAGCCACTTTGCGATTTGGTTATGAAAAATTTCATTAAAAGGATATGGTCCTGTAGGCATGGTCGTGGTGGTCATTTGCTTTATGTTATTTTTCACTATTAATTAACGGCATAGCTTCTTCTTCATAATGAAATAAACATCCGATCATTTTTATCGAAAAATGGCATTTTTCTTTTAATATCAAAATAACACCTTTTATTGGAAAACCCCTTATAATCAATAAATGTTAATTATAAAAATCATTTATTTATTGAAAAATAAATTTCTTCAAGGGCGCATTTTGAAAGTTTGCCACAGGCGCTAGAATCCTAGTTCCGGCTCTGGATGTAACATACATTATTAACAAAACAATTTTTTTTAAAAAAATTGTAAACCCGTCGTTTTTTCTATAAATTTCAATCATTCACTCTTTGCTGTTCATACTATTTATTAAAATAAATTTAAAATTTAAACAAATCCTTCTAGATGTCGCAGTTTCTTCGTCAGTAAGTATATGTATATTTCTGTTCCAGGTTGTCCCCTACTGACTTCTAGCGGCCTGTCCAGTCTGATTCAACTTCGTCATATGCGTGAATTGGAACTCACTAACTGTCCTGGGGCCTCGAAAGAACTATTTGAGTACCTCAGGGAACACTTGCCTCGCTGCCTGGTGATAGAATGAAGACGTAATTTCTTCAAGAGAGTTTATCAATTAACTCCCCTTGTTACGTTTGATATCCTAGTGCAATAATTCAATTTCCGTTTTATTGTCCGATTATGTTGATTCTAAGCAGGTCAGAGTTATTTTGGAGGTTCTTCTTGTGAGGTTAGAGATGCGAATCATCATGTGAAAATTATTGACGTGAAAATCTTGATGATTGGACATTATTGAAATATTACTTGGTCTAAAGGGGCCCACTCACTAAGAAGGAAGAATGCGCAGTTAAGTATCTGCACGTTTGCTGTAACGCAACGTGTGCATTCATATTTCCCACACACATACACTTTTGCGTGTTGGTTTGGATGTGCGACAAGCGTGAGATGACGTCGAAAAAAGATCTGATTAATGGCAGTGGCGAGTGTTGTTATTAAGGAAAAAATGTCCAAGGTATAAATATCGAACCCGACACTGTGTTGCTAAACATATGAAACGTGCAGAGACTTGTTGCCCATACACAGTCGATTTTGGTCATTCTTCCACGTACGGTGAGAATGCACACGCCACACGACGGAGATGATTGCGCATTCCAAATTTACGCCATACACAGACTGTTTTACTGTACCCCGTACAACGCGCATTCAAGTCTTCGCGCTTCCCTCTTAGTGAGTGGGCCCTTTAATACAGACAGAAGTTCAACGCGTAACACGCCATGAAATCATAAATAATGTAGGCAGAGAATAATATCGATCACTATTAAACTTACACTTCGGAGCTAATCAAACAGAGCATCTATTCTATGGATCTCCAGAGATAGCGTCTTCGTTTAACAGGGTGTTACATAATAGTATGTCACAACTTGGGGGGGGTGAATCTACATGTAATTTTAAGAAAAAAAGTTTATATAAACATGGTTCTGTAAAAGCTTCGTTACGGAGCTACAGGGTGTTGAAATTGCCAAAAAAAATGGGTGTTTTCTTCATAACTCCAGCAGTTTTTGAGATATTCAGTCCAAATTTGGAATGCGAGCTATTTTCAACAGTATCCATCATTGCACGTCCTGAATCTTAACTAGAATCTACAGGGTGTTTTCTTTTCCGGAGCCATGTCCCTTATTTTCCTATAAAAATTTTTTGCAGTACGCCACTGATCAGCGTAAAATCAATTGTTGATATCTTTGTTCAATTTAAAAACTTTTTTGACCCCTGTAATTTTTCGTATCTCTAACCGTTTTCGAGTAAGAACCTATTGAACGATTGTATGTTGATATTGAATAAGCTTAAGTTGAGTCTCAGATGACGAGTTATCAAAATGAAAGCAAATTTTGGGCATACCTATCAGGTATTTCTATTATTTTTTATTTAGCAAAAACATACAATCGTTCAATAATTTTTTACTCGAAAACGGTTAGAGATACGAAAAAATGACAAGAGTCAAAAAAATTTCTAAATTGAACGAAGATATCATAAATTTTTTTTACGCTGACCAGTGGCTTACCGCAAAATAGTTTGAGGGGGAAAAAGGAGACATGGCTCCGGAAAAGAAAACACCCTGCAGATTCTAGTTAAGATTCAAGATCCAGCTTAAAGACGATCGAATGAATTCTATGGCAACAGAATGAATCAAAATCAAAGTCAACGATGATTGTTTTCTGAAAACTATAAAAAATGAGAAACATTTTCGAAGAGTGACGAAAGTTGCTCTACTGAAAGTTAGGAAGTCTAAAGTGTTTTTCCTGAAGATGTTTGGCGAACATTGGCCTAAACGTTGAATAGAAGAGGTTAACTGATGAAAATATCCTAAATATTGTTTCAATATCATGTGAAGAATTGGAAGATGGCGAATCACTGATGAAAAAATAATAATCTTCGTCCAAAATTTCATCTTGCATATCTAAATCGAACTGTAATGAAAAAAGCTATAAAATCGTGATCTGAGATATTTACCGTAATAATATTCATTTGAAGCGAGTGTTAGGATTAAACAGAAAGTTGCAGTCTATGAATTATATTGAAAATACAAAAGAAGATCGCAACACATTCAAGTTTCTTCAATTGTGTTGATAAAGTTGCAAATAGTTATTCAACAGATATTTTTAAAATCGATGTTATTCATTGAATGAATTTATTTCGTAAATTTGAAGTTGTTTCCTCAACTGAGTGGACATCTTGGATTATATTTACCTTTTCAAAGGCTACTATCCAGATCCATTAGGCTCTGAAAAGGGGAGTATACCAGACAGCCATGCTGGGTCCAACCACAGACTCGAAAATTACAGAACAATTCTAATGAAATGAAATCTGTAATCGAATAAATGCTTATGCTTACCTGTCTAGTCTCCAACTTTATTGTTTTGAATAAAAAATCAATACTTCTATTAACTATTCTTCAAAAAAAGCACGCAACTAACAATAGAGCACAATAACTGAGAAATTGACATTACCATCTGTAATTTTCGAGTCTATGGCTGGACCCAGTCAGCCTGTCTGGCATACCTATCTTTCTAGTGCTCTAGATCCATTGATCGATATAAACCAAGTTTCTATCGTCAAAATTGACAACACCGTTATTCCGAAACCATAGACATCTTTCAATTAAATAAGGCAATACTCAAAGATTATAGAGTAGGTATACTATATTACTCAATACTCGTAAAGAATACTCATATTGGAACGACTGATTATTTTGATCTGGAGAGCCTACAGAGACAGATATAATGGTATGGAAAATCACATCGGAAAGAAATGAACAAAACTGTAATGGTCTACTTTCATTCGTTGACAAATTTCATCAGGTACCATAGTCTTAAAGTAAATGAGCCACGACACATACCGAAAACCTCTAAAAAAAATTTTTTCTTAAAAATTTCTGCACGCCTGTAAAGAAGATACAGAGACCTTGGCAAAAAAGTACCACATGACCCACTTACCCTATTGAAAAAATTTAGAATATTTAAAGGGATAGCACAGGATGTAAAAAAATTCTTCAAAAATACATACAAATTCGGTGAAAGTGAAACAAAAATTGACCTGTGTCAGGATTTTGTTGCCAAATTTTTTTCTTCTGAGAAAATGAATTTGTTCCATAACTTTGACTTGCACTGTCGACATATTCAATTAACCACAGAGAAGACTAATAGAACAGTTGCATATTCGAAAAATTTACCCGCTAAGATTATAACAAAATGAATAATCAACTAAGAATTATGTTGTCTTTCTTTTATAGTTTGGAGTGACCTAATTTGAGCAGTATGGTAGACTAAAGCACTCGAATCGAGTATTACTCGATTTGAATACTTTTAGTTGTCTACCATACTGCATGAATACGGTCACTGTCAACAATAATAAAAATGCAACAACATTGTTCGATATAGATCATTCATTTCGTCATAATCGTAGCACGTGAAACTTTCGAATATAAAACTGGTCAACGAGACGCCACAATCTTAAACTCATATGATTGTCTGGCAAATCATATTAAGCTTTACTTAAGTTTTATTCATTCTTAGTTATTTGGTGCGATGGTGATTTGAAGCAAGTTGGTTTGAGCTGAGCCAATTTAGGTTTAGAGAACTAATGAGCTACTTCGCGTTTATTGTTCAACTGTGGAAAAAAATAAAAAATTTACAGTATTTGTTGTATTGTCAACAGCCTCATCTAGGATTATCAAAAATTGCTACTCTAAACCTTGATATCTGATGCAATTATATTCATTTTTCACAGTAATGCGATTCAGCATACTCTGCTTTCATAAGCTTGAACTTCAGCCATAAATTGTCTTTTATCCGAGAATGCCGGCATTCTCAGAAAACGTTCGGAATGTCGAAATGTGGTGTTTGAAGGCAAGAGATTTCAGGTCATTATTGCAATTTCTGCTGTTAAAGCCTAGATTCTAATAAGTTCTGCATAAACATTCAGATTCAAATTTTACAATATTCTCTAGACTCTTACATATCGCTGTCGAAAATCAATTTCGAATGAGGTTAATAAGAAGTAAGAAATACTTTCGACGTATTATTGCTCAATTTTCATTGATCTCCTTTCATATTCGTAAGTATAATTAACTTTCTTCTATTCGCAAAGTAATAAATGCTCAACATATCAACCTCTAAACTGAATATAAATCTGAGAATATTTGCCGTGTAACTCAACCAAAACGGTAAATATGCTTATCCCAAAATTATACTCGACTCATTTATGATGTATGTATTACACTTTGGGTTTCTGCAATACATTACATACTTCATTCCTTCCTGGGAATAATGTTCACTATTCAATGGACAGTATTACCACAGAATATACAGAGGCAACACTAACACCCCGGTTACACTCAGCTCAAGCCTCAATTACACTCAGCCACTGCCACTGCCGCTCGCGCTGCCTGAAATAATTCCCGAAATACTTCTGCGACAGTATCGAAGACAGTGAGCATTCATACTCTGCTGCAACATTTCCATAGACAAAGGCGGACAAGGAAATTCCACAGCAACATAGTTAAATGTATTCACTTACCTGCTCCCTGCTGTGGAGGTGAGCTGAGTGTAATCGGGGTGTCACTTCCACGGCAGGTAGCAGGTAAGTCGGCAACACGAGAATGTAATCACTACGCCCTACGCTTGCTACGAAGTCAAGCAGCAGTAAGTTATTACATTTAACCAGGTTGCTGTGGTTGCGTCATTGCCAAAACTTGGTCGTGAGAGAAATGTTGCAGCAGAGTGTGAATGCACACTGATTTCGGAAATTATTTCAGGCAGCGCGAGAGGCAGTAGAAGTGGCTGAGTGTAATTGAGGCTTATAAGGCTTCTAATGAATAAAGTGAGGGCCAACGGAATGTAGAAGCTGCATTCGGGAGCAAGGCGTTTACGAATTTCTTGGTGGTGAAGGAGAGGAAGGGGTACTTGACATGATCACATGGTTTTAGCTATGGTCATAGTGTCCTTAAATGTAGCGGTGACGGTTTTAAGCTTTCATATGCTAAAAAATATTCCTAGGCATTCTTTGCTTGGTTTTTCGAAACGATTAAGAATAGGGCAGGAAAAAAGGAAAATTTATCTTGACGGTTAGTTATTCAAGTTTCACTTAAGCTATATTCGTTGATAACGGTCTTCAATAATGGTCAACTTGAAAATGTTTTGTTTTTTTCTTCACCACATGCTCTAGAATAAGAGATAATTAATTGGTCTAAATAGATAATATATCACTCAATCACTCGTGATTACAAATAGAGATTGGCTGTATCTTTACAATTAAGTGTTGTGAATTGAACCTCCAAAATCATCATGTCAACTTATTTCAGGTTTTTTTCTCAATGAGAAATATAAGTTAAGTGATTTTTATAATTAAAGAAATATAATAAGCTATAGCTTCTGGTGGAACCACTTTTATTATTACAATAATATTAATGCTTTGGAAAGAAATTATGAATCATCTGAAGAATTCGGCGTTATTCGCAGTCGAAAGAAACTTGACTTTAAAGATTAAACATAGCTATTCAAACGCTCAATTATTCCTGTGGAATATAAACAAATTTTTGTTCGAGTTCGAGAACAGCTCTTAGCTAGGAACGCCAAAAAATTCAGACATGTTGCAGTTCAGGACATTTTTTTCACCCTCGAACTCATCTCTATACCTACTTTTATAGAATCGATATTTATCTCATTTTTGATTGTATCATTGACTTCTTAAATCAAATCATTATTATCTGAGCGAACACAATTTTTTTCAGTCATTGATGGTCCAAATTCATTTAGTCCAGGTATAATAATTTCCTAAGGTGAAGATTTAGGAGAAGACTTTGCAGACCGATTTCCAGTAATAATCAAAAATACGTCATTTTCAGTAGGTTCCAACGATATATTTTTTATCAATCCTATGGAAAATTTCTTTTTATTCGCGAATATTATGTCATAAATTAACCAAAATATCAGATTTAAGAAGAGTGATACATAGAAGTAATATTAGAGTTGTACTCACGCGCTAGGATTCATCTCGCGAGTACTCAATAATGCTTAGGCCCTTCCTCGAACGGAGGCACTTTTATCGAGTCTGGGAGGATGTTTGGCAAGTCAGATTTGTCTGGCTCATTGGAAAATATTTCAAAAAAGTATACTCAATAATATATATAAAGTGCAGCCTTCTTGAGATGTCCTAAGTAGGCATTTTTTCACCTTTGATACCTACTTCCTCGTAAAAGGCCCCGCCTTTAGCATATCTTCTATAAGTTAATGTTATACTACCTGCCGATCTTATAGGGTGATCTTGGACTTCTATGGCTAGAAGTATACTTTTCACGGTATAATTCCGGAACAACCCATGAATTTGAAATATTTGTGATGTTCCTCTGCATTTTTTTAGAACAGAGATATGAATCTGATAATAGATACTTTCGATGCAATATGTAAAATGAATATTCTAAATAGGAAAAATGATCGAGAAAAAAAAAAGATTCATGATGTCCAAGCAAAAATAAATCTCGACAATAAAACAATGCTTGAACCGAATAATGAAAATCCTACGATTTCCTGGATCTTCAGTCCATTGCATAGATATATTTAGAGTTACACGTTCACGAATTTAATATTCTATAATGGCCTATTTTATCAATAAGTTTATTGAATTTTCCAATCACCAACTTTCATAATTGTATAAATGTCGACAAATTTCTGTGAAAAATTTGAAGGGTTCTGCTTCTTATCGAGAAGCGACATAAATTTTTAATGGGGTGTATAACTTCAATGGGCGAATAGTGAAAATTTAATTTTTTGCTCATCATTGAAAATTTAAATTATTGATGGTAGTAAAAATTGATTAATTGATAGAAAAAATACGCACAGCAAGGGAGATTAATAAAAAATTGAACTAGTATTTTCTAAATTCCACTAATCTATCTGATTTTTTCACCGCATTACTGACCTGTTTAGAATTTTGGTTTGTGAATGTTTGTGTTCGGTAAATGTGTTATATGTTTCAGAATGTATATAATAAGGAGCTTATGAGTTGTGAATCTATAAACTTTTCTGATATGTAAATATTTAAGATGAGATTCAATAAAATAGATATTTTATAGCAATTTTTATCTATTTTCCATTTAACTTCAGTATGTAATGAGTTTTCATGAAAAAGATAAAATTATCGGAGGATAAAATCGCGATTAGACAGGGAAATAGTCTTATGCTGCAGTGTTTTCGTTCAGTACCTTCTAGCGTTCAAAACAGTCAAGCAGAGGCGGCTGCTCAGAGAAGCAGAAGAGAACGAGCCTCCCCTTATTTCACTGCATTTTATAAAACTGTAAATTCAAAGTTCGAAAAAAAATAATCACATTATATATCTGTATTATTTCCATCATTATATCTATAGTCTGTTCACGAAAAGTTGAGCCGTCGGTTGGCCATGACAATTCGACATATTCCACTGTGTTTTATTTAAATTTTAGGTTATGTTATTTATTTTCTTGTCAGATTGATACGCAATGTTGTCAATATTGCATAGAGTTCTCTGTTCACTCGAAAGTTCGTGAGACGAGGCCGGGTTCATTCGGCAACGTTGACTTTGTTTTACGTTTGACAACAAATACTGCCAACTTCTGATAAATAAGCAATCGCCTACTATGCGCTCAACCTTTCGTGAACGGAGTATACAATCGAAATTTCAAAGTAATAAACATATGTTATTACTCAGTGATCTGAAACATTCATCATCCGCAACACACAATACAGAGTAACGGATAGCAGGCAAACCGCTTAGCGAAGGAGGCTCGCCTCCACGAGTCGAGATTCGATAAAATGTAACATTTCAAACTTCTTCAAAGGAACGGTACGGGAACCACTCAAAACTCAAGCTATAGATCACGTGTCGGAGGCCCGGCCTCGCGGCATTTTTTCGCTTCCAGGCCAACGAGCTAAGCCGAAACTGAATTTCCGATCGGCCCGAATCAACCCCGGAGATCGTGGATGGAGATCAGCTGTTGTTTTGATTCCTTCCTTTTCATTTAGTATTAATCCTTTCAGCGTGCGGTTTGTGATTTTGTGACATTTTCGGAATAGTTTGTAGGAATATTTTGATATTCAGCAAGACAGATTGAAACGGAAACAGAAGTGAGAATTATAATGCAAGTAGTGAACTTAAAGAAACGCAAGATACTGTAGATTTTATTTTTATAATAAATTCAGTATAAAATGCCTTACGATGATAAAAATTTTCATAACTCAAGTTATTAAGACCCCTCGACCAATGCGAAATTCAATTATTAATTCTGCTCATAATCGTTCGTTTTGCGTAGAATGGTTAATAACTGCCAGTGGCTGACAGGAAGCCCAGTTCGAAATAATAATGTTGTTGTTTGCGTGGTCTCGGGTATCCTCTTATTGAAATCTCACGAGCTGCCACTGCAGTCAAGTTAAACAATAAGCATACAATTATTATTAACAGATGTGCTCGCTAGGTGTAAACATCTGCAATTATATGCTCGTCTGATTTAGTGGAATTTTCACAGGAAAAGTTGCCGTTTTGAAGTTCAGATTGCGTTAAGACCTCCATAAACTATCCTTTTAAGTGCTAATTAAATACCAAATAATACTTCAATTTGCCTGGAAAAATTGTGAAAAATTCGAGTTCGTTTCTGGTATTTCCTGAAACTATGAAGGTAAACAGCTGTTCATCGAGACTGATAAAACATTCCCATTTGTTCGTGATTGCTTGGTATCATGATTCCGATTATGTATATTTCGAAATGGTAAAGTGTAAACAGTGTGATAGACGACAAATAAAAATACGGATTTCTTGATACAGTGTTCATTAGAGTGTAAAAATGAACTGTTCGGGTGTTCTGGACTAACAAATGATGAAATTGAACAATATAATGATTTGGATAAAACTTTTGCTTGTTTCGACTGTTTCATTCGCACAAGAATAAAAAGAATATCTGTAGAAAGACCAGACTCTCCTATTGGCGGAGAGCACGACAATGATAATATTAATCAAACTGAGTTTGAAGTAGCAACTTCTCAATCAATAGATAAACTAATGGGGAAAGTGAATGAGCTTATGGATAGATTTCAAAACTTGAAGCAAGAAAATTCACAATTAGACCAAATCCTAAAAAAGCGCGATGCCGAACTAGAATTGTATAAAGAAAAGGTTGATTTTCTGGAAAATCTGCTGGAACAGGTAGATCAAGTAAACCGCAACAATAATATTATCATAAAAAACCTGCCAAAACAAGATGAAGTTGAACTTGAAACTACAATTATCACTATTGCAAATAAACTTGATATTGACCTGGTTTCGGATGACTTCGAGTCTGCAAGGTTATCCAATAAATTTGATGGGCCTGTTTTAGTCAAGTTTGCCAATCCCAAGAGAAAAAATGCTTTTTTGTCGAAATTCAAAAAGAACACAGTTACCACGAAAATGGTGGGTTTGAACAACCACGACATGAGGATGTTCGCAAATGAAGATTCAACTCCGTTTAGGCGTTTTTTATTTTCTAAAACTAAGGCTAAACAAAAGGAGCTTGGTATAAAGTTCGTATGGATAAGTAATGGAACCATCTTCGTAAGAAGAAGTGAGGACTCTGAGAAAATAATGATTAACAGTGAAGATGATTTTTTCATACTGGTATGAGGAGGCCTTCTAATATTGGATATCTATAGGGCAGTTCTTCTTATCATTTACGCTTTTTGCTTTCTTTTTCTTTCTATAAATGAATAGCTTTAAGTTATTCACTTATATTGTCTGTTTTTTACACATTCTCTTTATTTCTTTTCTTTCACCACTGCTTTTAGGTACTAGTTGCTGATATTTTTGTTTGTTTTGCATTCGAGAAGACACTTGAAGATTGCATATCAAAATTGCAAATCTATGGTAGCACATATAGGAGAGAACTAGTGTTGAATTCTCGACAAGTGATCTTTCAAAACTTCACTGCGCGGTGTGCATTTTTGCAGGTAAAAGAGGGACTCGCGCAATGAAGTTCGTATCACTTAGAAAGATCAATTGACCAGAATACGGGGCCAGGCCCAGGGCTTTCATTGAGGCCGAAAATATTGATATTCTTAGTCTGAGCGAAACTTGGTTGTGTGCTACACATTTTACAGTTGCAATTCAGAAAATCAAAGTTCAATTTCAGAAAAGGAAACATGTATTTCAAAATAGGAATATGTAATTCAGAAAATGAAAATTGAATTGAATATAATTAATTTATTTCAGAAGAACGAAATTGCAATTCAGATTAGGAAGTTGGAATTCAGAAAAAAAAAATTTATAATTCAAAAACGGTGAATTGAAATGAAATTCAGAAGAACGGCAATTGAGTTTCAGAAAAGCGAAATTGTAATTCAAATTACTGAATAAAACGTTCGCTTATGTACCGCTGTTGAAAATTGCTCAAACTACTTTCTGCTTATACTCTCATCTACAATCTTCACCGATTATTAATTCCGCTTGTATATATTCAATTGTTTATTTTCCGAGAGCTCTCACTGCCGAAATCATGCTGCTGCATGTTACATCTCGCTTCGACTTCTCACCGCCCTCTCACCCTCTTTCCTCACATTATATTTGATATATATCATGGTTAATTTGTTGAGTGTCATTATTACCGTTGATTGAATAAAATATTTTATCAACGATTATTTTAAAATCTACTCATTAGATATACATCTGTTTGATCAGCCATAATAATATCCAGGCAGCTGATAGAAGTACACTAATCGGCTTACCCAGCTTACCCTTCTAAATAAGGAATTCAGGAGACCCAAAAGGGCAAACTATCGCACCTTTTGCCAAGTACGACTGACTCTCACAGTAGCAAGACTACAGAGAGCCACAGCAGCAGGAGGAACAGGACAGGACCCACTTTGGCTTCGGAAAAAGAGAAGGAACCTAAGGGAAGGAGAATGCTGCTTTTGAAAACTCACTTTTCGTGTTATGAACTTGAACCAAAAATAAAACATCCCACGAAACTCACCAGGATATAAACGAACAATGACTAAATATACCTTCCAGCCGTTTAAATTACAAGGAATGAATGTGGAATACTAGCTGATGAAGAAACTACAACCCCCAAAAGAAGCAGTTTAAATTTGATTTTTTTTTGTAAAACTAGATAGTACAGCAGGGAGTGAAGTATTGGAATTCGAGAAAAAAACGAAGGATTTACAATTTTTTTCATAAAGTTTATAATGTGTCTGCTCACCGCGATTATCTATACACTCTCCAATACGTCTTGGCCTTGATGCAATAAGATGGTCTATTTCTTCTTGAGGGATACTAATTGACAAAGAAACTACACCACCCAGAAGATGCTGTTTATATTTCAATTTTTTTTAAACAGATAGTATAGCAAGGAGTAAATAAATCGTGAAGGTTTTTCCATGTAAAAATTTTCCGTTACTTAAATATTGTAGTCGTTTCTTGCAATTTTTTTAAATTTTACAACAAACCAGCTGTTCGAGAAGATACTTAGTCGATATTTATTTGTTGTTTGAATGCCTAGAGCAAGCCTATACGCGGAATTTATCGCCGTCTAATTGAATTTGAAAGAGGTCGAATTGTTGGTCTACGGGAGGCGGGGTTGTCATTTCGAGAAATCGCTAACCGTTCGAACAGAAAATCAGTTACTGTTATAAGATGTTGTTAAGCGTGGTTTAAAAAGAGTTTAGAAGAGTGTTAGGGACCGGACGTCTACGGGACACAAACGAAGTTCAAAATCGACTTCTAAAGTTGACTCTCACTTGGACGAGACGAGACGAAATGTTGTTTCCGCCGAACGGTTTGCACTGAATCAAATGGGTACACGCTCACTTAGAAGGTGCGAAGCGAAAAGCCGAGGCGTTAGACGCGAGGCATATTAGACGCGTATTTGGCGAAGCGAAGCGCTCGGAAGGAACGCGTCGTTTTCCGTTGGGGTGTTTTCCGTCTCGTCTCGTCCAATGAGCGTCAACCTTAAGACTCATGGCTATTAGATACCGATTTGTAGAAATCGATTTTTGGCTGATGAGTGGTTTCGAATGGTTTAACGCCGCTTGAGATCTTTCGGACTGCAGCATAACGACCTCATCTTGTGTTACCTTCGACGGTTGAGCAACGCCGGCAACGATTACTGTGATGCAGAGAACGTCAACATTGGAATTTGGAATGACATGAGGTCGTCTTTTTTTATGTATCTCGATTCTCCTTGGGTACACATGATAGCCGAAGAAGGATTAGACGTGAACCACAGTTTGATATTGAGCGTCATCAGCAACGGACAGTAGGCGCTATGGTGATGGGTGCTATTGCACATGTAAATAGATCAGCTTTATTCTTTATTCGAGTTAACATGATAGCGCTGCATTCCCTTCTAGAAATAGTGGAGTCATATGTTCTCGCTCACCCCGACTCGAGAATCCAACAGGAGTTAGTTTAAACTTTTTTGAAGCAACCCATGTAAATTTTTCGCCATAGACGCCCAGATTCCCCGATCTTTCGCCATAGAGCATTTTTGGGACATCGTGGGTAGTAAGCTTGGAAATTTACATGTAATACAGGTAGCTTGGTATAGTATCCCTAAAGAAGAAATAGACCATCTTATTGCATCAATGCCAAGCCGTGTTGGGGAGTGTATAGAAAAGACTAAGGATTACCAGAACCAATTTGGGACGAATACTTAGAGACTCGCTGAGTGCTTAGGTAGACTTCCTATCGAAAGCAGGTTATGAGGACGAGAGCCATTAAATCCTTCAGAACCATCAGACTCACATTGTTCCTATTGAAGGTAATGTAGAAAATGGTGGACAACTACATAATAGCAAAGACTCTGCAACAGCTTTCACAATATAGAAGCCAGCATACATACAGGGCAGGTAGAGCAACATAAACAGCACTGTATCAGCTAACGGTGACTATCCGGAAACCCCTCGAGGAAAAAGAAGTGGCCTTATGCGCCTTCCTTGAAATAGGGTAAAAGCTATAGTAATTGACACCTTAAGGAATGGATACTTTCAGATAGCGAATTCGGTTCCTTAATCTACTGTGACACCATGGTCATTATTACGGAACTATAGTTGAATGTTTCTATTTTGGTATAAGGTACCTTCAAACTTTCAATAAAAATATCTATCGAACATTCGAGGAGACACTAATTTCGTCGAAATTACATATTTGATAGTCATTGACATACTTCGATAGTAATTGACACCCAGTATTATATTCATGGACATAATTTCATCTCACTTTTGCATCAATTTTGGTTATGATATCATCCTGCTTTCTCTCACTCATACATTCTCATTATATCGGCCATTGAGATATTCATACTAAAAATAAGAGAGATATAAGAAGGTTCAGACAATTTTATTCCATATAACCAAAGAAATAACAGAAAGTATTAGTGATCTTCACATATATAGCGATGTAATACCTAAACTGTTGGTGCTATATAGGGTTTTTCATGGGTGTCTCCATATTTCAGAATGTTTTATTTCTATTTGAGTCCTCAGGTTATCATTCTGAAAACGGCATCATTAGATATTGGCGCGAGATTTGCAGTAGTGTCAATAAGTGTATATGTTTACTTAATGGTAGCGACTGCAGATAATTGCGTATATTTTCCGATTTTTTTCTGTGTTTCGTATTCGTTAGAAGTTTTCTATTGGTTAGAAGGTTCCAAGGAATATTCAATTGATGTAAAAACACCCTTCAATTATTTATATATCAAGGTTAAAGCCTATGTCAATCACTGTTCGATGTAAAATTACTGACACAGTTAATAACATATGGTTTAAGCTCAATATATTAATCATTGAAAGGTTTACTTACATCAATAGAAAACTTCTAACGAATATGAAACATAAAAAAATCTGAAAATATATGCAATTGATGGCAGTCACTATCTAACATATCACTTATTCACACTACTGCAAAATCTCACGCCAAATATCTAATGATGCCGTTTTCAGGATGATAACTCGAAGAAATTGAACTTGACCCAAATAGAAATAAAACATCCTGAAAATGGTAGAGACAGATGAGAAAACCTTAGTTGGCACCAATAGTTTATCACATCGGTATATGTGCACTATCGGGGTGTCAACAATTGAACCTTCAACCCTATCAGAGGTCTTTGACAATACAAATTATGTGACAGTCAAGAGGGCCCTCTAAAAACGAGTAGTCAACAATACAGCCACAGTATCTGTGAAAGATGTTGGCCACAAGAACAGTAGTGCCATCAAGGCACTGCTGGTGGGAGAAATATGGCAGGAAAAACCTGGGTATATAAACAACAATATACTGAAAGGAAAGTATTCTAGTACTGGGTAGCCATGGCATAGTAACGCTCCATCAATATTATTCTTGACAAGGTACAGCGAATCGCACACCTCTTAATAACAGGCACTATGTAAGTAAAAGAGAGGAATGGAAACGGGAATACACCGACTATAACGTCACAGAAAATACCGTAAAATGGTATACAGATGGTTCTAAAATCTCTACACAGGAGCTGGCGCTGGGATATACGGGCCAAGTACCAAGTGTGCACTGTCGCTATGCTCCTGTATGAGCGTCTTTCAAGCGGGAATCTTATAGCTATTGAAAGATGTCTAGATATAAATCTAGAAAGAAACTATCAGAAGTGCGATATAGCCATACACTCAGATAGTCAAGCTGCTATTAAAGCACTGAGGTCCTATACCTATGTCATCGACTCAAAGATGATCTGGGGTGTCGGTACAAACTCAATGAGGTAGGCAAGAAAAATAACTAAAATAAGGTCTTTTTAACTTGGGTTCCTGGCCATTCGGTAATCAAAGGAGACGAAGAGGCATATACACTTGCCAAAGAGGACGCACGAATGTCACTCATTGGCCCAGAACCCTTTCTGTGGTATAGATAAATGTACCTATGAGAAGGAGTTTCTGGAGAAGGGAAAAGCCGAGAGGGAAAAACTCTGGCGGAATCTCCCAGGGATGGATCATTCCATTAAGTTCCTTCGGAACTTTGAAACAGCAAGATCCAAAAGATATCTGGACCTTGTTAAGAAATAATTACACCTCCTCTCTGGCTTTCTTACAAGACACTGTCGCCTTAGGATGCACCTGTTGAGGGTGGGATTGTCGGACACTGACGAGTGTAGTTTCTGTGGGGAGGAGGAAGAAACCCCCATTCACCTAGTCACGGAATGCTTTAGCATGCGAGCCTAAGGATAGAATACCTTGGGTGAAAAATTTGTAAGCGTGAGGAACTAGCCTCGTTGAAGCCTTCACAGATCTTCATCAGATCTCTGGAATTGGAAGACGAGCTGAGAGAGATATGGCCAGAACAGCTCTGTAAGAAGGCACAATAGACCTTGATATCTAGGGAGAGCACAGAAAACGAGAACATCAACAAAACGGGCCGCATGGAAGCGATACATCACTTCTGCAAACCTACCTAATAAAATTTTACTGATCAAAAAGGAGTAGCAGGACTGAAAAGACAAACCAACTCCTGTAAACAAAACATAATAAAATGGTACCTACGCCTATTCATTTTGAAGAGTTTCGAGCTCCTGAGCTGTTCCAGTGCTTGTGCGCAACGAATGGCAAGCCGTATTGCGAGCTTTTGAGATACTCAGGAGCAAAGACAAGTTAGTCTATGCTCAGGAGCACGAAATACATCAAAACGAATAGGCTAAATGTTTCCATAACCAACTCAGAAAGCTGAGTGGGTGTATTTGGGCCTAGAATCAAAGATTATAATCTTTCCCTAGAATTAGATACTTGGAACCGATAGGTGAGTATACGAGCGCATTTCAAGAGAAAATACACGCAATTGAAAGATGCCCTCAGAACAATATGGAAAGAGATTTCCAGAAACGTGATATAACCATGGAGGTAACCATATACACGGACAGTCAAGCTGCCATTAGGGTGCTAAGCTCCAACACAATCAGTTTAAAGATGGTGTGGGGATACCTAGGTGAACTAAATGAACTAGAAAAAGGCATCAGTCTCCAGGAGACTCAGGAATCAAGGAGGCTGACGATCGCGCTCGGGGATGAGGTCATCAACTCCTTTATCGAAATAGAAACCTTCTGTTACATAGGAAAAACTCCTGCAAAAAGTCGTTTATAAGAATTTCTTTATGATGTTTGGACTATCCACGTCATATGACAGCATTCGCCAGGAGAACACTTTAGAGTTTTGACTCATAACATTAAAAAAAGCCCCGGTTCTTCGATAACTGTGAGAAGTGTGAGATGCGATGTTGAGATTTTCCAATGACTAATATTTGTGTTCTATGAATCATTTATCTCCATTTGCTATCTGTGATTCCGTCATTCCCTTTTGTTTGACGTGTGAGTTGACAACATTCCAGATTTGACACAACTGCCAAAGTCGTGGGGTACCTCCCAAAAACTGAAAATTAATTCCTCAAATATTACTTGAATAATCATTGGAATTCGTGTAGACTGACCAGAGTCCGCGAATTGGATCAAACGTAATTAAATTAATTCATACTTGAAGTTCTTTTCAAAAAGCTTTCTTGTTTTTAGATGACTGAACAACACCGGTTTGGTACAACCGTCGCCCCAATAACTTGTCATGCTTGGAACAAACAGAAAAATCGTAAGTGATACCCACGACTTGTCTTCAAGTCGTATAAGGCAAAAGTATAAACCATTTTTATCTATGTAACATATTTCTAGAGATCGCAATTTCCCCAAACAATCAGGAAGTTCATATTTATGAAAGATCTGGTTCAGAATGGAAAATAACAGATAATCTAGCTCAACATGATTTGAGAGTGATGGGAATTGATTGGGCACCCAATACCAACCGCATAGTAACTTGTTCTGCAGATAGAAATGCTTACGTTTGGAACCAAGATTCGGATAAGAAATGGAAGCCTACCTTGGTGTTATTAAGGATTAACAGAGCCGCGACTTGTGTTAAATGGTCCCCTGATGAAAATAAATTCGCAGTTGGATCCGGTGCAAGATTAGTCAGTGTTTGTTATTTTGAATCTGAGAATGATTGGTGGGTATCCAAACATATCAAGAAGCCATTGAGGTCAACTGTCACTGCACTAGATTGGCATCCAAACAATACTTTATTGGTTGTTGGCTCTACTGATTTTAAGGTAAAACTTAATTCAATATTACCTATACATACTACTATGTTTTATCTTTTTTTAGGTTCGAGTGTTTTCTGCCCATATTAAGGACATTGAAAATGCACCGGAACCAACTCCTTGGGGTTCTAAGATGACACTTGGAACTCTTTTGGCTGAATTCTCAAATTCGTCATCTGGTGGTGGATGGGTACAGAGCGTCAGCTTCTCTCCAGATGGAAATAAAATCTGTTGGGTAGCTCATGACTCTACTGTGAATGTAGCTGATGCTTCAAAAGGAAATGCAATTACCAAATTGAGAACAGAATTTCTGCCTTTTATGAGTTGTACATGGGTTGGTAATAATTCGATAGTAGCAGCTGGACATAGCTGCATTCCAGTGTTGTACCACCATACAGATAATGGACTTGTGTTCAGTGCAAAGGTAAGAATTAGTAATCTACAGGGTGTCCCAAAACTCGACGTCAACCCGGAACCGGGTGAAAAGGCAAGTAATGCTGGTTATCAGAAAAATATAAAAAAAATCTAAGTTGCATGATCTTAAAATTCCACACCCTGTGACAGTCTTTTCACTCCTGTTGCCACAAATATCAACTTTTTCCAACTATGTTTTTTGCTGTGTAACCCTGAATAATGCTTGTCTGAACTGTACTCAAAATTTTGATACCAGCTACTCTAGGTTTCATAAAAATAGGGCTAACTTCTCAGAAAAAAATTCAGAATAAACAATTGCCTAGTTTCAACTGATTGTATTGAAAAAAAAATGTTTCGAGAAAAATATTTTCCGGAGAAATTTCTCCGAAAATTTTTTTTCTGGAAAAATTATTTTCTCTGGAAATTTTTTTTTCTGGAAACATTTATCTCCCGGAAGATGGATCGGACGTTGGGGTCCAATCTCGTGAACGGTCCGTCAACCGGACTTGGATCCATTGGACTTTTTTTACTGGGAAGCAGTTAAAGAAAAGTGTATTCAAAGGCAATTGTAAGCGAATTTGAACTACAACAGCTACAATTTACCAAGTATTATACCATTTTGGAATCCTTACTAAATGCGCCAACTTTTGACAAAACATGACAAACTTGCGTAGTACATTTTTTTCAATAGAGTCAGTTGAACCTAGGCAATTGTTTATTTTGAATTTTTTTTCTGAGCAGTTGGCCCTATTTTCATGAAACCGAAAGCAGCTGGTATCAAAATTTTTATTACAGTTTAGACAAGCATTATTTAGGGTTACACAGCAAAAAAAAAGTTGGAAAAAGTTGATATTTGTGGCAACAGGAGTGAAATGACTGTCACATGGTGTGGAATTTTGCGTGTTTTTTCAAATGCCTATTATTTTAAAATCATGCAACTTAGATTGTTTTTTATATTTTTCTTACAACCAGCATTACTTGCCTTTTCATCCGGTTCCGGGTTGACGTCGAGTATTGGGACACCCTGTATACAATTGTAACAAAAACTTACATTTCTAACTACATTTTCACTTTCAATTGTGACTATTGAAAAGGTAACTTTGTCTACGAGATCCCTGGAATCGCAGTAATCGCACTACCAGTCCAAGTCTGCTGAGCTGGGAGTTTCGTAACCCCATAGAGCAACTGGTAAAAGGCAATAAAGTGGCTGTACTTTCAGTGCCAGGGCATTATGGTGTTGAAGGAAATGGAAAAGCCGATGAACTTGTAAAAAGTGCATCAAGGTTAACACCTGCTAGAATTAAGCCTTTCTGTGGCCTTGGAAAAGACCAATAAGAGGCGCAGCGGTCTAGCAATGGTTGAATAACCCTCTGGTCATTTGTACCATAGGGGGAAGTCAGCAGATGATGTTTGCAGGCTTTGTGGATCAGAAGCAGAAACAGCTGAACACATGGTATGCAATTGAGCTGGCTGGCCTAAGTACAATTCATATGGAAAAACCAGTCCTGGACACCCAAGAGGCAACGGTCATGGTATTATCAACGCCATTTTGGATCTCCTTAGGTTTCGATGAATGAGTAGGACAAAGAACAAAATATCTATATGGTCGCAGTTCTCGGGAAGCTAACAAGCTATAACGACCCCAGTTTATATAATAATAACTACAACAATAAATGTTCTAATTTGTTTCTATATTATTGCTGGCCAATACCAAATTGTTCCCTCAGGCTGTACCTGTATTTCTCTCAGAAAGTTGTCTTCAAATTACAGTTCGCAAAAAAACCTCTGATGTCGCTAGAGAAAACTCTTAAATGATGACAATTTCTTTAAATTACAGTTAGATGCCTCTCAGAAGAAAGAGACTGGAGGATTATCTGCCATGAAAATGTTCCACTCCCTAGATAAGCAAGCAAGAAGTGAATCGTCCGATACTTCTATCCATTCAATTCATCAGAATGCTATAACTTGCGTACGTTTGTATGATGGTACGAAAGCCAACTGTAAAAAACTTAGTACCTCTGGCCTAGATGGGCTTCTTGTTATTTGGGATATTAACTCATTGGAAAAGTCGATTCAAGGTTTGAAGATTGTTTGAAAAACATCAGTATTTTACTTCATGATATTTGGCATTTTTTTTAAAGTGAGAATAAAGGTAAGCGTCCACCTATCGGCAGCGGACGAAGCGGATTTTAGAATGCTTTGTATAGAAACTAATGGAAGCGCGTCCGCCTACCCGCGCCGAACGAATCGGATTCTGTACAAAGAATTCTAAAATCCGATTCGTCTGCTGCCGATAGGTGGACGCACTCCTTAAAATAGAATTTTTTTACATTTAAAAAAAATAATCAATTATTTGTTATCAAAACAGCTTGAATAAATTCTTAAGCTAATATATTATAATTTTCATATTTTATTTGCACTTCTACAATAAAGAAGAGGTGGTGCTTCAATCAAATTGGAATATCGTCAAAAAATAAATTTTTTGAACCATTTGTCTCTTTTTCCTTTGGCCAATACCCAGATTGTTGAAGGCGTGAAGAGTGAAATTCTTATTGAAGAATTGAGATGTGCTGGTCATACGTGATGATGAATTTTGTAAAAATATTATGACCAGTTAAATAATTGTAATTCTCAAACTATAAGTAGGAAAAACATTTAAAAAAACGCGCGTTTAATCCTGAAATCGAATTCTCTGAGTATTTTCTTGCACCTTAAAAAGATGAGACAGCATCTCATTCAAAAATTGGATTAAACAATGAAGTCAACACAAAGATAGCAATATCATTTTATACTGTTATGGCAACACTGTACAAACTAATTCAGTATAACTTTCACGGATGCCAGTGGCGTTAACGTGAAACGTAATAAATTATTCGAAATTGAAGGAGTGAATCACAATTCACATTGTCAACATAACAACAACATATCCTACTGTATAATAGTTTAATAGCAAGAGTAGAATGAACCTGTGTCCAATTTTCTACAAATGCGACACTCACAAACCATTACTACATTCGGCTAATAATATTCTTAAATCAGCAAAAATCACAAGTAAAATAATTCAATTTACTTCTAAACATTACAGAAAGTGAATAATTATCCTCACTTTTTATTGCTAGTAATAAAAAATTCATATTACTTAAAATTTCCTTTCAAACTCGTTGATATTTACAGTGTTCATTTTGAGGAGTTTCGTGCTCCTGATCTGTACCAGTGCTTGTGCGCAGCCAATGGCAAGCTGTATTCCGAGCTTTTGAGTTACTCAGGAGCACGAAGTATCTCAAAACGAATAGGCTAATTGAGATATTCCTTTTCTCAGAACCTTTATAGGTTTTCACTCCCAGTCTCTGAAACATAAATAAATAAAAATGTTTGATTAAGGTGAAGTGCTCCTGCGAAAATATTTGCACTTATTTGTCAGGAGCAAATTGGTCTTGAAAAAAGTTGTTGCCTAACAGTAAACTGAAAAATAAAACAATTAAAAGAATATTGTAACGTTTCGGTGGCTATATCAGACACCTTCTTCAGACAAACTCTAAATTCTTCAGAATTGTGTATTTTCTCATTTGTAATCTAGAGTTTGTCTGAAGAAGGTGTCTGATATAGCCACCGAAACGTTACAATATCCTTTTAATTTGTTTTATTTTTCAGTTTTACTGTTAGGCAACAATTTTTTTCAAGACCAATTTGCTCCTGACAATAAGTGCAAAGATTTTCGCAGGAGCACTTCACCTTAATCAACATTTTTTAATTATTTATGTTTCAGAGACTGGGAGTGAAAACCTATAAAGTTTCTAAGAAATGCAGAATCCTCCCAGATATTTTCAATCGATTGGCATATTCCATGACGACATCAGCGCCAAGGTGGCGAGAATCAAAGCTGAGCTAAGATAGTAGTAAATGTAAACAATCTTGTTTTGGACAGATAAGTCATTGGAGTTTCATCGAAATTTTTACGAATAATCTGGAAATTAATATGGAGTTGAAATCTTTGTTGAATTATTTTAAGCGATTTCGATTGATGTTGGTTCTTGGTTGGTTCATGAATTGGTCCGTCATTTGTTGACCAACCGCTTTCGATTGATATTGGTTTTTGTATGGTTCATGAATTGATGACGTAATAAATCAGCTGTTCAGGGTTGGTTAACCGAAACTCGAACCGTGCTCTGCAGCACGGTTCGATCTCTGGTTCATAGTTCTATCTCTTTTTATTCTACAATCTCCCGCCATCGGTCATAACTTATTTGTTATTGTTACTTCAAAAATGTTTGTTATTATTTGTTTAGATTAAAATAAATTAGAGTTTTGGAATTGTTGAGTGTTCGCCTTCTATCTCTGAATTGAACTTGACAGCTCGCCGATCAACCAACCGTTTCGTTAAGGAAGAATTCGAATGGGCCGGAACCAACCGGAGGTCGGACGTCATCGTTGATGTACCGACCGGTCAACCATGAACCAACCGCAAAAGCCATTCGAAATCGCTTTTTGTGATTTAATCAATATTTCAATCATTTTATCACTAATATTCAAATGTTTAATCGATATAAAGGTTACAAGTCGGTAAGTCTAGTTGTAGATGTTGTCAATCTTAAACTATATTAAAAAATATTTTTTCAGTTCATTTATATCGTACATGTATACACGTATATGAAGTGAAGTGCAGCCATTAGAATTTCTGGAAATTTAAGAGTTTTAACCTCTAATTCTAGAGCCCCAGTTGAAGGAGAAGTTCGAGAAGAAGTTCTGAATGCATGTCATATTATAATGTGTTGGAAAACAAATTGTGGGTCCAGTTTTATAGACATTTGCTCTTTGTGTTTAAAACTATTGCCCTAGCCCCTAATACAGAACCTCTTAAAATTGATGGTTCATTGAGTGTGGGGAGTGATAAAGTAAAACGAAACTAATATGCACGATAGTTTCTTGTTAAGGTGAAGTGAGGAGGAAATATAAACATATCATTACACTTGTTTTAATTAGATTGATCAGGTACATGATGTTCCTTTTTATCCATGACAGAATCATGTCAAAACTCATGGTTTTTTCTCCTTTCCTGCTGCGTGTTTCTTTATCGGGGAAAAACTATCTAACTTGAAGAAATATCACATCCAGAATTGAAGTGCTTATGGAATTAGCAGAAGGCTGATGTAAGAAAATAAGGGTTCGTCTATAGAAAATATGCCTTGCTGCAAAAACAAATTTGCTGTATCGTCCTATTATACATCAAGAGGATAATATGTGGAAATATTTTATGAACTCTTTATCGATTCTACAATAGCCAAGTACAGGTTTGTGAAATAATATGTTGTATGTGTACCTTATTTTAAATGATCCTAAGAAGTAGAGAGAGCTTGTCGTAATCTGCTGTAATATCAAAACCTTCGATACAAATCGACGTAAGAGGTTAAAGCGACTATATGAATTACTTTCCTATATTTATTGGAGTTTATAAGCATTGTTTAAACAATGATATAAGATACGAGCCTTTCTTTTACTATTAGTTTCCTTCCAAACTCGTTTTCAAGATATATTTTCATTTGGATTTCCTGAGGAAGAAGTGATAACTATAACCTAAAGTTTGCAATTTTTTCGCCCATAAATTGCATCGGGGCACACAACTGTAGTCATTTCTGATCGAAATCATATTCAAGAGGATAACATTTCAATTTTCCCTTGAATATTTCTCTAAACAAAGTTTTGAACAATTACGAATTATTACACTGAAATACGTTCAACAACGCTTTGTTTACTACTATCGTAGCTCTATTTCGATTTCAACAACCGCTAGAGTGCGTACGCTGGTCAGCAAGCTTAGATTATTCATAACAAGATGGAGCAATCCCTTACTAGATGAACTGAATGTTTTGTTCCCATAATAAACACTGTTTGTTTACAAACAAAGTGTGTTGTCGTAAATAGAAGTCAGTGGCGTGGATCTAAAAATTTGTTGAGAATAGAAATAAATCCTTCAAAGGTTATCGAATCTTTAATTATTATTTCATTGGATGCATAATTAATGTCATTATTTTTATGAATTTTGTTAACCTTCCCGATGGTTTCATCTTATTCTAAATCATTGATATACGCAGAATTTTTATAGTGCGGGCATATTTTCGATTCGAAAAAAATTCAATATGAAAAGAGATTTGAAATAGCAAATATGATATTCAAATATTGTTGTTCTGGTTTTAATAATTACAAATACCTATACAATTGAATGTTATATCATTATCAATGATCTTATTAACAATCCTATTATATCGAATACATCTATTCAGGTCACTTTTCAGTAAGGCTGCATGGTACGTTATTACCATACAAGATGATGCTGTATCTAAATTTGGATTTTAACACAGCTTGATATCTTGTTCCGAGTTGAGTCCAGATTTTTATTGGGGACCACCATGTTATTACAAATGGAGCTCATTTGACTGCAAAGGTTTGAAATTTAAGGATATTACACCTGAATACTATGTTAAATTGAATAACAAAAATAACAATAAATTTATTGATCCAGTTCGACATGAAAATGTATTAGATAGGTCAGTTTTACATCAAGTGTGAAGTATAATCATATCAGTTCTCATTAATGCTGCAATAGGCCTTACTTACTTAATGAAACCTTGTCCATCCATTACCTGCACCTTTGAAGGCAAATGATAGTATGAATGTATAGTTTTGTTCCACTATATAAGAGATGATTGGAATTTTGTGAGTTTTGCAATGGAATGGACGGGGCATCAGTATTTATAGTGGAATAGCAATTGAAACTTGAAAGCCTGCATAATCAGGATTGATTATCAAGCAAGGATGTATTAATAACTTCCATAAAAATAACATGTAACATAAAATAAATGATTTTTACAATAATGATTTGAAGAAATACGATAGGTAACTAAAATATACTGATAATCGATTCTTCAGAAATGTTTATAATAAAATAACTAAGAATCCATATCTACTACTGCTATAGTCCTTGGTAATTGAATCCAAACAGGATCGAAAAGTACACGATCAAAAAAGAGTGTTTTATACACCCTGATCACCCTAAAACTTAAAACTAACAATTGTAAAGATAAAAAAAAACTTATTGATTTTGATACAAAATCAGATGTGTGAGCATACTTCTAAGTCGATTCACCACTTGATCGCTCATTTTCCTTGTCTCGTGGTGAATTCTTATAGTGAAATATCTTTACAATATTAGTTTTATCAAAGGCAATTCTTGACTTTCTAAAACCCCTTCATCAAATACATGATTGTCAAAAGCATTTAAAACGTCATACAATTATGAATCAACTTATTGATTAAATTTTCAGATCTTATACTCATAATATTAGAGTTATTAGAAATCATTTATATTGTTTATTTCTGCTTGTGTGCATATCTTAATGACAAATTTGGATGCCTTGAATAAATTGCCATAAGTTTTTCTTTTCTGTAAAAATGAATATGTTTCGCAAGTCTCCAACATATCAAGACATTTTGAGCAAGTGCTACATTCCCTTACATAATTATAGGCCCTATGCGAGTAAAAATGAAATGATAGGACCAATGCTCGTAGAGAAGGTGTAAATTATCGGATATAAGGTTCATTTCCCTCAAATTATTCAGTAGTCCTGAGATATCTGCAATTTTCTGTTGCAGTCTCCTGTTCTTCATCCTCAATGCTTTCAGTGTCTTTTTCTGTTCTGCAATTTTTCGTTTAGAAAGGGAGAAGGCAAATTTTCCTTGTTTTGGGGTCCTGAAGTCTTCATCCATTACATCACCAACAAAACATTTTCTTTTTCTCTTTCTTGGTCTTGTTACAGTACTTATAGCTTCATAACTGAAATAAGATAATCAAGGTTTTATATCAAGAACCAGAATATATTTGGCAATATTTCCCAACCCTTAAAAATATTAAGAAGAACTTACGTAGTTGGATGTGCTACCGTAAACACTTCCGAGGATACCAAGTTGCTTGACGATTCTGAAGCTGTCATAGTACCAGACAATTCTGAAACTGTCAATGCACCAGATGATTCTGTATCGGTCAAAGAAGCAGATAAATCTGAAGCGGTAAAGGTATCAGATAAATCTGAATCAGTCGATGTAGCAGATAAATCTGAAGTAATCAGTGTAGCTGACAAATCAGTCGCTGTTGAAGTTCTGGATAGAACTCAGTTTTGAAGATTCCCTGACACTACCCAGCTTATTATCTTCAAATGGCTCCGGAGTGACAGGCGGCACAGGCCTTTCATCTGAAGATGTGCTACTGGCACTGAAATTAGAAATATTATATTTTGATATTCATATTATCCAAATCAAATTTGAATAAAACACCCTAATAATACACTTACCAATGAATCGATAACGAAATCCTGGACGGAAAAGCTTCAGTATTCAAATATCATTTTCCTGCTTTATATAGGAAATCTTCATCAGAAAAATGGTCAGAGCAAACTTATACCTTCTTCGCTTATTTTGTATTTCCCAAATTTATTGATCCATCCACAATTTCCGTCTGACATTATCATTAGATACTCTATTAAAAGAAAATACTGCTTTTGAAATATGTTTACAATATTATGCTTATATTGAGAGCTAGGTATTCCTTGCTACGCCTATGGTAAATGATTGTTTGTTGTGCTTACTTACCGATGTATGGATCGCCCGCAGTCCTTACTGGTGCTGTTTTTACATATCACACAGAATTAACCATTTTTCATTTTAATACAACAAATAATTATTGTACAACCTCGTTTTCACTACAAAAATCACTTAGTTAACTCAAAACGATGAGTTTGAACCTAAGCATCAGCTGTCAAAGAAGGCGGCCATAATGGAATTCATTCGTACGTCCAGGTCACGTGGTAAGAAGCCACCAATAAGGAGCTGCGGGAATGTGTTTTGATTTTGAAAAATAATAAACATATCGCTATCTTATTTCGGCCACGTTTTCTCTCTCTATGCTCTATCTTGTTATGAATAATCTAAGAGCAGACCAATGAGAGTTGAATTGCTGCCAAGGACGTAGACTTAAACGTTACAATTGACATGTGCTCATGCGCATCGTCATTTTCTTACGTTCACGCTTGGCCGGCTTTACGTGCGACGTAAACTAGCGTCCTGTCACGTACGTACGTATACGTACGTAGTACGTACGTAGTACGTACGTACGTAACCGAAAGTTGAACGAATCCGACCGATGAAGGGCGAATGCTGGAATTTTGAAATGAATATGCTTCTAACCTTAAAAATTTTAAAATAATCTAGTAGCAGATGTAGCTGAAACTTTGTTTTGAGAACACGATTATTTAACTTTTTACTTAATATCTTCCTTATTATTTATAACTATGATTTTGCATTTTTCTGAGAAGTTTTGAATTTTTTTCAATGCAATACTTCTGTTACGAGATTGCATATAAGTACCAGAACTAATATATTATTTCGATAAGTTACAAATGTGGCATTTTCCTTTCGAATGAGAGTGATATTTACATACAAGCAACTCATTTGTGATGATTTCCTCTAAATTCCTCCTGCTTTCGGCAAGAACTCAAGTTATAAAAAATTATTTTCATTATTATTCATTTTGAAATTCGAATGTAATGAAGGAATCCTACAAATATATGTTCACCTTCATCAATTTGTTTATAGGAAACAGACAATCTGAATCGCTACTATCAGAAACTTTCTGTCAGAATACAACAAAAAGAAATAATAGGTTAGCTTTAGTCTCTAATGTAGCCTATTCGTTTTGAGATATTTCGTGCTCCTGAGTAACTCAAAAGCTCGAGATACGGCTTGCCATTGGCTGCGCACAAGTACTGGAACAGCTCAGGAGCACGAAACTCCACAAAACGAATACCGTAATGGTCTGCCGTACGTACGTATGGCAGCACTTCAACTCTATTTTTACTTCAAGACGTAAACGTTATATTTGACTGTTTTTCTCACGTCTACGTCTACGTTCGGGCTTACGTGCTGCGCGCACTTCAACTCTCTAATATCTGATATTCCTATTTTGTACTCTGATTCTAACCTTATCTTTTCGTTGATTGTCATTTGAAAAAGGCATGTTCTCTCAGAGTAAGAAATAAACATTTTTTTTATTTCTTACTCTGAGCATGTTCTATTTGTCAAAATCACATTACTTCCAATTGAAGTGATTTCGGAAATTATTCAGTCAAATAGAAAGCTAGGTATTTATTTATTCGAATAAGAATGGGAAATTCACTCAATAAAAATAATTTCTTACACAAAGAATCTTATTTATTTACAAACTTAAAACTGATAAAAGATATAAGTTAGTAAGGAAATCGACCAAATCCAGATCCCCACCAAGACATCTGTCTATACTGTGCAGATCTTTCAGAAGTACCAAAAGCTCTACCTCTTGAGCCTCTGGAACTTCTTGACGCCATCAACTCTCTGCTCACTTTATTGTACCCGGTAGGTCCAGTAGGTTGTGCGCCGCATGTCTCTAAAGCCACAAAATCATCCACATGTAAGGAAGGAGGTCTGGAGGTATTCGGTGGCCTCGACCTAAAAAGATCGGGCCTCTGTTGTACCATCCTTGGAAAACCTCGAGTCCTTAAAGGTCCTGTGAACGGTTTCTTTATCTTCTGATCTTCACTTTTCTTCTCTTTTTCGGTGATATTGGCCGAACTTATTCTACATAATATTTCAATTTCTCTGACTAAATTGTAGTCATCTGATAAATTTTGTTTACATAATTCTGCTAAGTCAGCAGTTATATTTTCTATTTCAGAATCAGTTTCTTCACTTGGGACTGAGAGCCAATATTCTGCTGTTAATCTTTCGTTGAATGTATCAGTGCAATTGTATACCACTCGGTGGGAAAATTGTACAAGTAATGGTTCTGGAGTTGGAAGTATTGGTTCTGGGAATGTTTCTTCTGAATCTGTTTGAGTGTCGTTATTCAATGAATTGAGAAGTCCAGATAATTTTTCCTGAAGACCTTCAAAGGTACTGTCTTCTGCTGCCACTCCTGAGAAAAAAAGAAGACTATCAAACTATTTTATTGATTTTGTCTAAATTGACATTATTTGTAGAAATGTTAACTACAGCCCTTCATACAAGTGTAAACAGTGAAAAAGTAAAAAGCCATGGATAGATGGTAGTTTGTCCATATGATTTTTAGTTAAGCCTTTCAATTTGGTTCCGCTGGCAAAAAAAGGTTACTTCTCGGTGGTGAACTTCCTTCACTAACGAGAGACCCATGCCAATCAAGTAGGACCTTGACACCATACTTCAATATCTGACGCGCTCGAGTCCATGTAACAGTTTTTTGTTAACATTTTTGAAGATGAAAAGGTATACATTATAAGACACTTTTTTCTTCTTATCATCCAAGCTTGGTAACCCAATAGGTCTCTATGACGCTAGAGTAAATCCCGTTTTAGCTACGTGTTCACAAGTATCTGTATACCCTGTAAGGTGCAGAGAATGGGTACGTTCAGCAGCACTCAATTGTTGACATAAAGCAAAAATCAGTTGAATAGAGTTGAGTTACAGCGGATGAAAATTTTCTGAACACTACGCTGAGTGATTTACAAATCTGACATATCCATAGTCCATACTAATATTATAAATGCGAAAGTAACTACTAATTTGGTATGGTGATAGATGATAACCTAGAAATGGTCATAGGCTATAGCCTATAAATAATCACGCCATCGTTCTTAGGGGGTAGGCAGTAGGCAGATAACTACATTGAGTTAGTGATTTTTAGTCGTTTTGTTGGGACTTTTGCTCTTTCACGTCTAAACGGCTGAACAGATTTTGATGAAATTTAGTAAGGTAATAGATGGGTACCTAAAAACGGATATAATATCAAATGATCACGTCATCGTACTTAGGGGGATTTTTTTATGGTTTTTGCTGGGAGTTTTGCTCTATCATGCCTAAACGGCTGAACGGATTTTGATGAAATTTAGTTAGGTGATAGATAGTAACCTAGAAAAGGATATGGGCTATTAGTATTCATGCTATCGTACTTAAGGCGTAGGCAGTAGGCAGAAAACTAATTAAGTTAGTGATTTTTAATCGTTTGTTTTAAAAGTTTACCTCATTCACGCCTTAACGTCTGAACGGATTTTTATTAGACTTGGTTAATATAGAGAAAGGATCCTAGGCACGGACACAGGCTACTTTTTAAGGCGGGAAAATATCTCATTCCCGCGGAAATCTAGCGTGATCGTGTCGAGAAGCGCATGACGCCATAGCTACTTAAATGATTTTGATGTTTTTTTTAACTGAGTGTTTCTAAGACTTCAAGTTAGTATTTGGTCACTTTTCTAACTAAGAGGGTCGGTAGGCGCCATAATTTAGGGAATTTATGATAAAATTTTGATGCAACTGTCTTTATTTAACAGTTTTACTTGGATCGAAACTTAGCGACATTCCATCACACTACTTAACTTAGGTAGGAAGGTACCAAAATTCAGACGTATGATTTAAGTGAATATTTTCGAAGATATTACCGTGCGAAGCCGGGGCGGGTCGCTAGTCATGATATATAATCTTATTTTCTGATACCCAGTTGAGAAACTTTTTGTGATTGTACTTGCAGATTATAAATTCAAGTGTATTGAAATAACCAAAATACTCTTTAATAAACTTCAACTCACAGAACACAACAAAACTAAACTTCAACTAAAAAAACCCTGAACATAAACAAATCACAAAAAATAGGTATATGCGCATGTCTCAGCGATCAGATGAGTTACAAAGCGTAAATTTTTACCGCTGCCAGAAATCGACAGCTGCTGAGAAATATCGATCTGTCAGCGATTTTGCTGAACGCTATTGCTTTCTCAACTTACTCAACTGTTGTCAACAATAGAGTGCTACTGAACGTACCCATTGGCATGCATATGCATCATAGCCCATAGGGGCTAAGAGAATATGTACATCAGGTCTCTAGAGTTTAGTACAGACTTCACAAGCCCTCCACATTAGAGGTTTTCAATTCCTTTCATAGGATCAGAACTCTTTTGTGACGTAGGAAAGAACAATTTTGAAGAAGAAGAGTTTCCTAGCTTGGAGTACTTCAAAAAATTCGTTAGGATTTGGATGCTGAGAAATCAAGGATTTCATAGGAACTCAGCAATGGCAAGTTGCACATTCTCGCAGGCCCCGTATTCTCGACAAGTGATCTTTCAAAGCGAATACGGAATTCGTTGCGCGGGAGCATTTTTGCGTGTAAAACAGGGACTAGCGCAAACAATTTCGTACACGCATCGAAAGATCACTTGTCCTGAATACTCCTTGCAGACTCTGATGAGTTTAGCTTCTGTGTGGAACAGTAAGAAACTCCAGTCCACTGTTGTAAGAAAGGCGAACAATCAGCTGAAAGGAAGGGAAGCATAAAAGACCTTGAGATCTCAGTGCTTGATATCCCTGATTTCAAACTCAATTTTTAAGGTTAGTTTCCAGGTAAATAACCTATAAAACCTCTTAGTAGGAGAGCTGGCACGAATTTTTGGGTAGGTATTTGAGGCAAGCTGAAAACTTGTCAGATGCCTCTCCTATTATATCCCAACTCGGGATTGCAGATCTGGCTGGTGAGTAGCGGGGCTAAATCAACCCCCTACATTTTAAATGGCCTGGCAGGTAGAAAGCCCTACCGAAACGATCTGTCTTTTTGGGAATCTTATTTTTTAGTTATAAGTAACACTCCATTAAAATTCAAGTTGCCCAAAAAACATTTTTTATAATTTTTGCAAAATATTTTTGCACGCGTCTGGCAATGTTAAAACCCCGATTAAATTATTTGGCAGCTTAAATTTTAATGGAGTGTTACTTATAACTAAAAATAAGATTCCCAAAAAGACAGATCATTTCGGTAGGGCTTTCTACCTGCCAGGCCATAAAAATGTAGGGGTTGATTTAGCCCCGCTACCCACCAGCCAGGTCTGCAATCCCGAGTTGGAGATAATAGGAGAGTAATCTGACAAGTTTTCAGCTTGCCTCAAATACCTACCCTAAAATTCGTGCCAGCTCTCGGACTATCTTCAGAAATTATACTCCGTTCACATATTATTGAGCACAAAGTAGTCCATGGAAATTTGGCTGTGTATATTAAAATTTTAGGTTATGTTGTTTATTTTCTTGTCAGATTGATACGCAATGTTGTCAATTTGGCATATAGTTCTCTGATAACTCGCAAGCTCGTCGGACGAGGCCGAGTACATTTGGCAACATTGACTTTATTTCACGTTATGACAGTAAATACTGCCAACTTTGTGCTCAATAATATGTGAACGGAGTATGTATTGAACAAATACAGCTAAGCCAAAATTTTCTTTGAGGTTAGTTCAATATATGGATATCTTAACCTAACATACCTTTATACAATTAAATTGTTAATTTCTTTAAAGTTATCAAATTTCAATTTACCTTGCAATGACTCTTTCAACATTTCTATAGGATGTTTATCTTCATGCTTCTCGTCCTTCCAATCAATCAATATCTTGAATTCTTTCAAACTGAACTTCATAGTCCGCGGTGTGTAACTCAGAGGACCAACAACTTCTTCAACATCTATGCTGATGCAGAAAAACTCCACCAGTGTATTCAATACAGAAATACATTCAGCGTTATCCTTTGAAAAACTTTTACTGAGTTTATCTAAGATCACAGTAAACATTCCAGGTCTTTTCAAGAGTATCTCCCTAAGATGATAAAATCCGTAATTGTGTTCTGTGAAAAGAAAAATAGTCCGAACTGCTGGTAAGTACGTCACAAAGGAATTATTATTGAACAAATGCTCCGCGATAACTTCGATGAAACTCACAAGTAATTCTTTTGTTGGAAGTGCATTTGAGAGGTATATATTGGAAGTTTGCTCTGAAGAATTTTGCATCAAACTTATTTCAGCATCGCAGAAACTCTGAATGATGCTAAGAATGCATTCTTGGCACTGTATATGATGGCTTATTTGGTTGTTTGTTTTCAAAATCTGTACAAAGTAGGAGATTAGCGAAGAATACTTCTGCTCTTGTGCGCCATTGCTGGTTTGAAGTAGGGATAATACCGCTGATTTCAGAGTACTATGTGTCACTAGACATGCCAAGAAATTCAACAGTCTAGCCAAGTGCATAGTACAAGTAACTTTGGTATTCTCCTTCGGTGTTATTTCTTCATTTACTGCGTCTAGAATGCCTCTAGCAATCATTACAGCTGAATTTGCTGCGAGATCTGATATTTGCACGCAGATTCTCCTCAAAATATTCAATAACGATTGATTAGAGGTCGTACAAAGCTTATTCACGAATTCTTGTATTAAAGAGCTCAAGGGATGCAAATGAGCAGCCCATAGTTTTCTTAAATTTATCATCCATGCGGTATCATTCTCTTGAAGTTCCTCGTTGGTTTGGATTGGTAGTGGAAGTGGAAGAAGTTCTGACAATACCAATAGACCAGATATGAACGTATAAGGAGCATGAGTTATATACTGGATAACCTGAAAATAAATAGGTTGTTAATGAGGCAACATAAAAGCCCATAACAACCATAAGCTATTGGGCAGGCAAATAACACAACGCATAGTGAAGGGAGCTATTATGTATTAAATTAATATTAGAGTTTTCAATTGATCACAATTAGTTTTAGATGAAAATTAACATGAGAAAGGTCCCTGACGGTACCTGTTTCTTCTGCCAAGAAGCCAATGAGACAGCTTAACATCTGCTATGCAAGTGCGAAGCTGTCCTTGGGAGAAGGCTGCGACTTCTTGGCTTCAATTTCTCAAAACAGCAGCAAGTAAAGGGTGCAACACCCAGGAAAGTATAGTAAATTTCATCGAGGCCTTGCTACCTGACCGGTAAAAAGCGCGGGTTTGCACCTCAGAGTAAGAAATAAAATTAGAGATGACCCTACGCGCAAATAGTACTGCATTGTAACCAACGCATTTGGGTGAGATGGAAAGCATTTCACTGCCGCACTGGGGTGAAGTAAACAATAGGTTACACTGCATTTCTCCAATTCCTGAATATAATACAACATAACGAATGCGTGAAGGCAACTCTAGGTTTACTTTTTACTCTGAGGTTTGCACAATAGATCTTTTGGCCAATGTGTCAGCAAGGTTTAGATTGGCCTTATCGCCCCTCCTCTAATCTAGACGAAAATTGTTAAAATACAAAAAATCATTGGCAAACATTATTGATTAGAAATCAGCTTATATTCGTAACTCCAATTTTCTTGTAATCGATGTTTATAGTAAGTTTTCGAATGTTGACTTGTTCATTCCTAGGGAAACAGTTTGCTACAGTTTTGTTATTTCCGAATTTTGAGACTGGATCTCAAACGAATCAGTTGGCTTCACAGATGAAGAATTCCAGGACGAAAATAATTATGTCCGGCCGTGAATACGATAACTCTCGAACGGATGATGTAAGGGGTTCTGAAATTTCGAGGATAAGTTCAGTTCCCCATTGACAAAATTCGAGTATAAAATTTTCACAAAAATCGCAAATTTTTCCTCGAGTTGGGAAAACAGCACGCACATGCCCCAAGGATCATTCACGCGTCTAACGACTCGCCTACTCTCTACTCTTCGCGCCACCTAGATGAGCGTCTACCCATTTGTTTCAATGCTAAAGATCCCTGCGGAAAACGACGCGTTCCTTCCGAGCGCTTCGCTTCGCCCAAGTGCGCGTCTAATATGCCTCGCATCTAACGATTCGGCTCTTCGCTTCGCGCCTCCTAGATGAGCGTCTACCCAGTGATTCAGTGCTAAGCTCTTCGGCGGAAAACAACGCTTCGTCTCGCTTCCCGCCTCTTTGCCCAAGTAAGCCTCAACCTTAAACCGACAAACTTTTGACGCAGCAACCATCAAACAGAACAAGTAATGGGATTGAAATTTTCACGGTAGATTTGCGACATCCATATGTTCATATTATGCATTTATGAGAAGGCAAAATCGGTCTATTCTTTTCGGAGTTACTCTCACTTGAACTTTTTCTTATGGATTTCTCGATATTAGTGAAATTACAAATCTAATCAATATCAAATTTAGGACAGCGATCGCATATTTTTATTATAAGAATCGTTCCATCAGATGATTTTCAGAAAAATTAAAATTCTGTTATATATTTATCAGATTCATCAGAATTAATTTTGGATTACAGTTCGATTTTTCAGACCCATTTTTTCGGCAAATTAATGAGAACGTTTCTCTATTTAAATTGTATAAAGCAATTTTTGTATTCCATATTTATAAAAACACAGTGCTATAGTTTTGATCGAATGTTCGTAATATTTCAAGTCTTTGTATGGACTCACCGAAAAAAGAAAAGAAGGAACTTACCTCCTTACACATCAAACTCCATAGCGTCTTGTTCAGTGTATCCTTCTCATGAATTTCATCAGAAATTGGCTGGGTATAAACTAGTAAAATATCTATAATGGTCTCTTTGATCTTGGAACATTTTACAAAATGGGGCGAATCCATAGGATAAGAATTCATCAAATTATAGGTTTGTAAGAGAACAGGAACAGCGGTCAAATCCTTGAAGTTCATATTTCTACACTGTATTGCATAGGTTAACATCTGCTTCAAAAGAACCACACAAGGCTGGACAATTTCCACTATCCAAAGTCCCTGTTGCGTCATAAAACTCAACAAATGGACACTTGGCTGTTCGTAATGATCACAGATCTTCTGTAGAATTTTCGTTATCAAAGAAACGCCATCCAGAGAAAACAATTGCAAGATGACATGTTTGTACTTCAATTCGACGTAGTTATCAAATGGGTTTTCGAAAACTGGTGACTTACCAGCATACTTTGAAATTCCCAGGCTATGTATGATTCTCAAGCTTGTTATTATTTGTTCTGGTCTTTCTAACAAGTTATCCATCTCCTTAGCAATCAATTCCACGAATGATGAAATGTTATCGTAGGTTATGGTATTTTGAACGGGCGACATGTAAGCGTTGATGCTGTTCAACTTGCTGGAACACACTTCTTGTTGACCTTCGTAATTTAAAAGGTGCAAAATTTCTTTCTTGAATTTTTCCAAGATGTCTATGTTGGATGAGTGAACTAGAACTATGTAAACTAAATCTATAACGTACAGTATGGCCGGAGATTTTTTGAGTTTGGACGATTGACTTTCAGGTTTCTCCTTGATATTGATGAATTGCAACACTGCCCTGAAATTTTCTATTGTGCCTAGTACACTTGCAACAGCGATTTTTCCAACTGGAGACAAAGTTAAACTGAAAAGTCCATGCAGCTCGTTAAGAATATCAGTTGATGACAAGTCAAAATTTTTTGGTCCTTCACTTAAGATATCATTAGATAATACGTCAATATTTTTCAGTCCGATATCTAGAAGGCTGGTTATATGGTAATAACTCCTCAATTTGTACGCCAGCGTGATGCCCAAACTTTGCGATTTTATATCCATCGAATATTGTTCATCTTCTGTTTGCAATAAATACTTCAGCAGCACGTTCATAGTGTCAGAATGCAATGACATATAATCTATCCCATCTTGCGTCTTGGACAAATCAGAAATAACTTCTAAAATCGGAATTTTTATGACTGGCAGATTAGAAAGTAGGGGATGCGTTAACAACAGTACCAAAGCTTCAATAAAGTCGAATATCTGAAAATATTGTACCAGAAAATTTTTCGAGTGCTCCCTTACAATTTCAAACTGAGAAGAAACTGGTAAAAATCTCTTTGGTTGCGTCAAGGTGAATTGTTCGTTGCGTAGATATTGCAGAATTTGATCTAAAAATTTACCAATCAGATTGATTTCACTAGTGGAAACATTGGACTCCGTATTTTTTAGTTTTGAAATCACCGAGTGAAAAACTGTGAAAATTTCATATAT
Source organism: Propylea japonica (assembly GCA_013421045.1). NCBI lineage: Eukaryota > Metazoa > Arthropoda > Insecta > Coleoptera > Coccinellidae > Propylea > Propylea japonica. The sequence goes on from CM024239.1 coordinate 50,440,496, forward strand.
GTTGATTTTTTTGATGATTGAACATAGAGAGAATTTTAAACGAACAGGTGTGTTGAACTTAATTTGATTCAAAAGAATGCTGTAGTTACTTTCCATATCTTCCTTACTGAAGCCATTCTGTTTTCCTCCATTCTTGTTCGTCATTTCCAGAAATTTATCCATACCGAATTTATGAATTAAACAAGTGTCCAACGCCTTCAAAATCATGAGTTTTATAGATGGAGCCATAAACTCTTGTCGGTATAAATCTAGAAGAATTTTAAAAATGTCAAAATTCTTTTTGAAAAGATTTTCTATGAAAATGTTGCTTTCAAAACAGAATTGAGCTATCCTCAATCCACACTTGATGTGACGGATTTTGTAAATAGGCTGATCCTGACTATTTGCTAAATCGTAGTTGAGAGCGATCTTCAGCCAATCCACAGTAGAATCGAAAATAAAATTTATTTGATTGGAAATTTCAACGTCCATCTCGTTCCATTTCTGATCAACAAAATTTTTGATAGCATCGTATAATTCAATTATTGTAACAAATTTTTCTACTGAGCCAATTGTAGAGGTTAGTTTTTCGCACAAATGAATGAATTCTTCCTTAATCTCAGGACTTAGTTTGCTGAAATCTTCAGCTGAATACTTTGTTATACTTGATTTGAAGTAATCGTCGCAAATACCAATAACTATTTTTAAATTCTCATTAATTTGAATCGAATCTTCAGAGATTTTGTAGAGTTTTGTCCGCTGGTATGTGGTGAGTTCTGTCGAACCAGGTATGAACAACCTGACTAGATCATCAATGTCACCTAAATCATTATAATCTTCTGGAAGATCTTGATATTGTTCATTGTCATCTAAGATATCTTCATCACTTAAGATTGGTTCAAACTCTTCTACGTCCAACTTTGGTTCTTCAACTGTTGTGTTTTGTTCTTTTTCGTCTATACCACTTTTTGATCCTTTCTTATCGAAAAAGTTGTCAGAGTTAGGCTCTTTTTCATTAACAATGGGAGTTTCTACAGTTTCGTGGGGTGTTTTTGGACGTTTAGGTGACATCATTGGAGGAGTTCTTGGACGTTTTCTGTCTTCTCTTTCTTTATCATCAGACCTATTATAAGAACGACGGCATGAGTCCTCATGTTTATAGGGACGATCCCTTGTCCTTTCCCTATCACCACCTGAAAATTTCAGAAAGTAACTCATCAATTTTTTATTCATTTATATGGTATAAACAGAACACAATTGAATAAGAATCCCTGACTTAAGTCATTGAAGCTTTTGAGCGCTAATCATCACTTTGGAAACATTTTGCTTTTGAGCAAATTCGGTTTTTATGCTCCTTTGGTAAATACAGGGAGTACATTTATGTTCTACCAGGAAACACTGCGTACTAATTACAAGAACAATTTTTATGTGCACTGTGCGATGGCGCACATCAATGACTTGGATTTTTTTGGCATTTCTTTAGGCTTGTTTAAGAGTAGAGCGCTTAATTTAACTGGTTTGTGAATGTTGCCTATGTAAGATATTTATGTTATGAGTATTCTGATGTTTATAAATTATTTCTTTGCATTTTATATTTCAAATGGGATGTATGGTATGTATACATGTACAAGTTACAAGAATAAATAAATAAATGAATAAATTCTTGTAGCATTATTGCATTGGATGAAACACACTGTATGCTTTTACAAACACACATCGTAAAAAGTATATATCAACTTTCAACTTGTTGACTGTAACATGTCAATTATAGAGAGAGAATATAATTTTATTGAAACCTTCAAAGGGCTAAAGACCGAGGTCTTCCTGCCCTTGTTCAATTCATATTTTACAGTTAAAAGTGGAAGTAAGAGTCTGTGATACATTGAAATGAAAGAATATCAAATAAGACTACAGTCTATCCAGCTGGCCGAGAGGCCAGCGTAAACAAACTACAAACGCGATTAGGACGCTCTTATTGGTCGAAGCTTCAGGAACGCCAATTTCCGCCAATAAGAGCGTCCTAATCGCGCGTTGTAGTTTGTTACGCTGGCCTCTCGGATTTGGATAGACTGTAAGCAAATATTGAACAATTAGTTTGTCCGGTAATTTCCTCTCAGTTCTCAGGATGGGATATGTGTTGTATCAGTGGTTCTATTGTATTGAAGTTGTGTTGCTGACAGATACATTTCTTGTTCAATCTCTGTATTTTGTTACTTATTGGTTCTATTTCATTTTTCTCAGAGTCAATTATATTTTCTTCATCATCTTCATCATCACGAAAATGTTTTTTTTGTACAGGAAAATACAGGTGTATTCAAATATATTCAGTTCACAGTGAATAACGAGATTAGTAATATTGAGAATATTCCATGGAAAATTGTGGGACATCAAAGTTCTCAGTTTGACCAAGAGTAGTAGCGGTAAAACAACAAACTTTGTCGGACCACCAGATTGCAAAAGGTTTGAATATTTCATACTTCAGTGAGGCATAGTGGTCCTTTCTCTGGAAGCCGGCAGCTTTGCCTGGTAGACCCACATTAACATATGCAAGGAAAGAACACTATATCGCAAATTTTACTTGAAGTAACAAACGATATCTGTAATAGTCCTCCAAAGTAATTTTTTTAATATATGAAATCACAGAAGCTCCAGTTCGGAAGCCATAGCTTGTACGTGAATAGTATCAATTTCGCCCAGGAAATTGGGTCCTTTCAAGTGAATCAATAATAATAATGTTTAATTGTCGTACACCGCATATTATTGAGTATAATTTCTTTTAGAAGGATGATACGCCCACCACACAGCTCAAGGACGGTTCAAAACATTCTTCAAGGGAACAATATCCTGAGAATGAATTGGCCAGCAAACTAACCAGACATGAATCAAACCAAGCAAGTATGGGATTACTTAGGGAAAGCAATATTCAACCAAAAACCACCTTCAAAACTGATATACTGAATGTTCATGCTAAATTTCGAGAGGATCGCATCATTAGAACCATAAAATTTAACTTTTTTTTAATTTATAATTTTTACATATTTCATTTTCTGAATAATTTCCAGAATATATTTCCGATTGTGCTGAGATTCTGCATTTATATATAAGGTATCAATCTCAAGTCCCATATTAAATTTGAGGTAATAGTCTTATTACCCCACCAATGAACGAGCACTCTAAAGCTCCTGCACAGAGCTTTTCTTAATTTTTTTTCATTAAATGTGGCAATACATACCTCTATCATGATCAGTATCTCTAGGTGAACCTCTATAATCCCTTGGTGGTCTATCTCTATCCCTATTAGTACTAGCTGAATGGATCTTATCCCTATCTCTATCTCTTTTATCTGATTCATTCCTATGATCTCTATCAGTCTTATCATAAGACATGTCTCTTGGTCTTTCCCTATCCCTATCACTTTCATTTGGTCGCTGGCATACTTTGTTCCATTCTGCATTTTCAGCATGATAATTTCTAGGATCTTTTGGAGGGTCTGCATAGTACTCTGTGTACTCAGGCTGATAAGGTTCCTGCTGAGTATAAGGTTGTTGGTACGGTTGAGCTGGTTGATTATAATCAATAGGAACTGTGATATTTTCTGTAGGCCATTCTGTTTCTAATCTATTTGCTGGAAGTATCTGTTGAGGTTCAACTAAATTTGGTTGACTTGGAACCACTGGAGGATTAGAAACCGGTTGAACAATTTGTTCTGTTATATTCTTAGTCAATGTTCCATAAACAGCAAGGGTTATTGTAGTATACAACCCTCTTAAAACTAGTCCATCAGTAGGTATCTTTCTAACTGTATCATCCGGAGCACATTCCAAATTTATGCATCCATTCTGATTATATTCAAATCCCCCTAAACTCTCAAAGGTGCTAGCACCTGGTTTACCAAGATCATTTACGAAAAATTCAATATTGAATTGGCTGGGGTTTGTTGCACCGAGACGTACTCCTCCTGGAAAATCAGCTTGAACTCTTGCTCCCAAGGGAATTATCCGTACTTCTGTTACATATACTGGTTTGGGAAATTGCACTAAATCTAAATTGAGTTCTTCTGTATTGTCATGTGCGAAAGTATCGAAAAATAATAATTCAACAAATTCGTTTAGATTATCCATTCTAAACTATGCAAGTTTTTTTTATATTATTCACATTAATAACGGTGTAACACTAGTAAGTTGCTTCAATTAAGTGAGTAGATTTGCATAATTATGATTATTTTCGTATCTTAAATATGCTCCACTAGACACAAAAATTGTTTTGCTACTTTTTTGTATTTTGATTTTTGACATAACATGACCACAAATTGTCATCATAGAAATACCTTTTATTTTACTTCTATAAACGCAATCAACTGCAATTAATCATAAGAAAACTATATCCCATATCAAAATTTAATATCAACTCATTCAATCAATCAATGTATAATAATAAAAAAAACTATTCAGAAATTATTAACAACGACAACGAACAACGACCCGAATTGGTTCATTACTACGGCTATTCCTTTACTACTAAGAAAAGTTTAAATGAGAAATCATAGAATTTAAGGGTGTGTTTATTTTGACAGTTTGTCAACATTAGAAAACTTCGATTTGGCAGTTCAATAATTGACGTTTAAGTTTTGACAGGTGATCTGGGTCGTGTGTTTACTGAACCCTCGAATTGTGAAATGCGTTGAAAATAAGAGATTTTTGTTTGATAATGCTATTATTAAGTGCACTATAAAATAAATATGAGTGTTTTCGGCGATTTTCAACAAGTATGGTTACAAAGATTTCCAGAAAGTCCATTACCTGGAGCATGGGAGGAAGATGTTCGAGCCAATCTTTTGAAACATAAACAAAAAGTTTTATTACTCAGGGAAGAATTAGAGAAAGAGCAATTTTATGTTGAATATTTAGAAAGACTTCTCAATGATGTAGAACAACATAAGAAACAAATCGAAGGTGGGAAAAGGGCAGATATTCGGAGTGATGTCATCGAGACTGATTTATCTAAGGTAAATATTGATATTTTTACAGGTGTTCATCTACAGATATTTCCAAAAAGATACTCCCATAATTAATTTTCTAATTTCCATGTTAACAATGTCGATTTTGCTTTTATTTTTTGGTAGTATTCTTTTGAACCATTCTAGATGACATTTAGCATTTAGGTAACCCATGGGAATAATTCAAAAATTCATACAAATTCAAAACAAATCTAGTGAATATTTCAAACATGGGAAGTACAATTCTTCTATTATCTTCATGAAAGTTTGCTATAATAATTGAATTTGAATTACCCTGTGTCTCCATGGATCTATTAGCATTAGTTTCTTCTTATTTAACTTGATTAGTCATGCAGAAAATACAATTTATGTGAATATTCAGTTGAGATATCTTTCATATTCATTATATTTTATATAAAACATACATTTTGAATTATTATTTACTGGGAACTATTTAAGCTGTAACTTGAAATATAAAAATTCAATTCAAATCACCTAGAGAAAATGTGTTCCTGTCTGAATTACAGGGTGTGTTATTTATAAATTCATATTCCATTTCTGTCTATAGAAGGCATTTTAAGTTGACTATGAAGCTGTTTTTTGATTTATTGTCAATTAATTATGAATTTTGGATTCATACACTTCCTTACTTTTCAAAAAATTAGGATGTCACTTAAGGAATTAAAATTTTTTCAACTTCTTTCAACTGACTCGGTAGTCACATTTTATCCAGGAAGTGTATTGAATCTTCATAATTATAAAGATTCTGAGAAAAAAATGTGACATAAAATTTACATCTAAAAAATTCAGTCAAAGTAGAAATGAATGCCAAAAGAAATTTCCAATGTCACTCCATTTTTTTCTCCATTAAAGGGTTCATAGGGGCTGAAAGTTGCTCATGAACAAAACTGTAATGGTAGACTTTCATTTGGTGACCAATTTCATCAGGTACCATCGTCTCAAAGTAAATGAGCCATGACAAAGTGCATATACTGAAAACCTCTTTGAACTAACCTAACGAAAAAAAAAGTACCACATGGCCCACTTTCCCTATTCAAAAAATTCAGAGGGTTGATGGAGATGGCACAAGGTGCAACAAAAATTCTTCAAAAATGCATACAAATTTGGTAAAAGTGAAACAAAAATAGACCCGTTTCTGATTTCCGTTGACGCGCACTGTACCGGGTGTCCTAAATTCGGTGTCTAGTGAGGGGATCTCAGAAACCCGATGAGCTAGAACAAAATGAGTGGCACATTTTCGGGCTCAATTTTCGAGAGAATTCGTTTGGTGAAAACTGCAACTTTCTAAGTCGAACCGTTTTCGATCTGTTAGAGAAAATTGGAAAATGGCGTCAAATGAAAAGTTCTCATAACTTATTTATTACTGAAGTTATAAACATGAAACTAAAACATTATACAGGCGCTTTTTCCAGTAGAATTCATTGAAGTAATCTATTTTTCTTTATTACATTTAGTTCTATCTCATCGGTTTCTGAGATCCCTTCACTATACAACGTATCAATTAAGGACACCCGGTACATATTTGGAATTGTTTATATCTATATCTCTATAGAAATTTGTGAAAATATATAGCGTGTTCCATTTAATTAAAAATCTTATGTTATGTCAATTTGCGAAGAACAAAATTGACGTCATTGTATTCTACGTGAAAAGTTCTTGAAATAATGTTTCCACAGAAAAAGATAATTTCCATCAGAAGAAAAGTTACAGCTGTATTTCGAAAATGCACATTTTCGATAAACACACGGTAACTACATAGATTTATAATACTAACTAGATAGCGAACATGTCAAAAAATTTTGAGGCAAACGGCGGCCATTTGCAGTTTGGAGTGAAATTGACTAATTTAAGAGTTGTCAAGTTTTCAACGAACTGAAATATCAGAATTAGCAAGGTTATACCGTTTTTGAGGAATCTATTGTGTATAATCATCATATTGGTACATTATTTTAATAACTAATCACACGAATCGAAAAAAATTCTTCTTATTTGATATAGACCGAAATGTCAGTGTTCACAGAACACTAATATACAGAGTTCGTTTTTCATCATTTCTTTCAAAGGAACGTCTATGTTTCAATCAAAATTCGAGCACATATGGCATAAATATCAAAATATTTGTGGTTCACTCCAAACTGCAAATGGCGGCGATTTGCCTCACTTTTTTCTACGTGACAGTTAGGAAGTTCGACGTCCAGTTAGTATTATAGGTCCATGGGTAACTATGAAACTGTCATAGATATTCAATTGCGGTTTTCACCATTTTGTTTTTCATAAAAATCGGATCGAATCGGATATCTTTTTATGGAAATATGAAGTTTCTTCTTTTCAATATTCCAATTGAATTTTCTATGGTTCTGTGTACACTAGGGCCACAAAAATTTTGCATGAGGCTTATTATGAGCCTTGTTTATGTAACTTATGAGTTACATAAGGTTTGTTCCAACAGCTGACTTTTGTACGGTAATTTGACAGTCACGAAACTGTTAGTAATCGATCTTATGCGCACGTCTAAACTTTGACCGTACAAGAACCGTCCAAACAGTACTTGCTCCAGACCAGGGGCAGGGATCGAAATGACGATCACAAAACCGTTCTACTCACGGTCCCGAAGTAGGATGGAACAAAAACGAAACCGTTCTCAAACGATACATTTTCAGTTGGAACACATTTTTATCTATTGCGCAGAATCCTGACGATCATTGTACGGTCAATTCTTGAGTTGGAACAAACCTATAAACAAGGTTATGAGCAATTTGAATGTGGTCACAAAATTTTATTTCGATTGGTTTCGTTTTGTCTGTGATATTGAGGATAAAAAGTTTTGAATGGCCATATTTTATGCAACACCCTGTTAAATTTGACTGGTTGATGAACTTAACCTCGGCATTTGAAAACCGAACTCACCTTGAAAATCTGAAGTCTCGAGGACAATCCCTCTGAAAGTTATCGTGCTAACGGCCCGACGGACAGAATTGAATTTAACCACGGATTCGTCATCAGGGAGTCGAACCCTATCGTTTGAGACCATTTTCGGCTCAAAATTAGCACTCGTTTAAGTAGAACGAGCGCTCGAAAAGGGAAGTGATTTACGGTGTATTTTGAGCAGTTGACCATTCTTATAGTACTCCTTTATCCATACTAATATTATAAATGCGAAAGTAACTCTGTCTGTCTCTGTGTCTGTTACTCTTTCACGCCTAAACGGCTGGACGGATTTTGATGAAATTTGGTATGGTGATAGATGATAACCTAGAAATGGTCATAGGCTATAAATAATCACGCCATCGTTCTTAGGGGGTAGGCAGTAGGCAGATAACTAAATTGAGTTAGTGATTTTTAGTCGTTTTTGTTGGGACTTTTGCTCTTTCACGCCTAAACGGCTGAACGGATTTTGATGAAATTTGGTATGGTGATAGATGATAACCTAGAAATGGCCATGGGCTATAATAATCACGCCATCGTTCTTAGGGGGTAGGCAGCAGGCAGATAACTAAATGGAGTTAGTGATTTTTAGTCGTTTTTGTTGGGACTTTTGCTTTTTCACGTCTAAACGGCTGAACAGATTTTGATGAAATTTAGTAAGGTAATAGATGGTTACCTAAAAACGGATATAAGATCAAAATTGAGTTAGTGATTTTTTTATGGTTTTTGCTGGGAGTTTTGCTCTATCATGCCTAAACGGCTGAACGGATTTTGATGAAATTTAGTTAGGTGATAGATAGTAACCTAGAAAAGGATATGGGCTATTAATATTCATGCTATCGTACTTAAGGCGTAGGCAGTAGGCAGAAAACTAATTAAGTTAGTATTTATAATCGTTTGTTTCAAAAGTTTACCTCATTCACGCCTTAACGTCTGAACGAGTCACTATGTAGCTAAGGTTGCTTTGAACAAATTTGATGTGAAGGAGAGGACTGGAACACGATAGTGGGACATTGTTGCAGGGGGACTTACAGCGGGAGAAAAAAAACTTTTGCGGACGAAGTCGCGGGTAAAAGCTAGTTATTCATAATTCTAATTATTTCATTACACCATCCCTTTTCATGTCTATATTCGAGCTTTTTTTTAATGTCTATATTCGAGCTTTTTTTCATGTCCATATTCGAGCGTTTTTTCATTTCCATATTCGAGCTTTTTTTCAGGGCTATTTTTTGGGTAAATTTTCTCCAAATGAGTCGCACTATTACTCCATGCCTTTTTAAAGGTTGTTTCGAGGGGTTTCAGGTAGTAATTCCAAAATTGCAAACATTGAAGAAATTGATATTTTACCTTAAGCTTGTGTTTTTTTGAAATATTTTCGAAAGAATTCCATGGTATCTGTATTGATATAAAAAAATATGAGCAAACAATAGAAGATGAAATTGAATGAGAAAAAATCATATATACTTAACTATTATTGCAACCGTAACTGTAATTCTGAAAAATAACAAAAGAAGGGTTTTACAGGAGATAGAAGCCTTGGATGAACTAAAAATCAGGCAATAAAAGCTATGAGTCTAAATTATTCATATACATATAGGCATTGTTTAAGGATATTAAACAATGATATAGGTGAAAAAAGGATGTCGCTTCATTTATTTGTTTCTTATAATATGCCCATTCATTAAATCTTTGAATAAAGATGAGGAGTAATAAACATATTTATTATTGAGCAATTCAAAAGAAAAATCAGACAGAAAAATTTTGTGTTATGGACCCGACTCGACAGTTCTCGAAAAGGCTGGAGGTGAAAGATAGAACCGGTTCTATTTATTTGCAAGCCTGAAATACCAGGCACCAAAATAGTCCCAGGCACGAAAAAGGCATGGTGTATTAGGGGTTTTATGCTAGGATGTGCGCTTCAGGGGCGCTGCCCCGTTCACGTACCCGCCACTGTTTAATGCGTAAGGAATCGCCTCATTTGCAGTGATTAATATGAGGTATTTTCACCATATCTATGATGCATGAACACCGCTCCGGGTGGTGGGCGTCGTTCTGAGATTTCCCACGTGCTGTTTTATCTGGACCGTCTTCTCAGTTGTTACCCCAAAGTTGGTTGTGATTATGTTTTTGTAAAGTTCTCTCTTTTTGTTTTCTCTGAATAATCTGTGAACTATGGAAATTATCGTATGAGGTATGAAAGTCGCAGAATATTAAATAATTGAAAAATACTTCGCGATAACTTCAACATTATTTTTTTCAAGATTAATAATATCTTTCAATTTAATATTTTTTTTATTTGATTTTGATTGCTCCTAGGGATACAGCGTGTTATCATTATGCTCAAATGGCTGTAGTTTCTCAATTTGTGAGCTGTAAACACGATAACTTTTTAACGGATGAAGTTAAGACCTTGAAATTTTGAGGGTAGAAGTCCAGAATGCCACTTCGAAGACCTATTCAGTAGTTTCAGGGTTATTGACATTTGAAATGTTTTATTATTTTTCCGATGTTCCCGAAACCACAAATCCAATCAATTCATAATTGCGTGCCATTAAGAATTTCTCGTAAAACGAAACATCTGTGCGATGTGGAAAGACAAATTTCTTGAACGGAAGAAATTGGAGACTTGAAATTTTTACGGTGGGTTTGAGACATTTATATAGGGTAAGTCGGGAGGAACGGGCCAAACTCCAGAAGCGTATTTCACCGGGTGTCTCAAATTCGTTGTCTAGTGAGGGGATCTCAGAAACCCGATGAGCTAGAACAAAATGAGTGACATTTTCGAGCTTTTTGAGAGAGAATTCATTTGGTATAAACCGCAACCTTCTAAGTCAAACCGTTTTCGAGCTATTTGAGAAAATTGTAAAATGGCGTCAAATGAAAAGTTCTCATAACTTCTTTATTGATGAAGTTATAAACATGAAACTAAAACATTATACAGGCCCTTATTCCAGTAGAATTCATTGAAGTAATAAATTTTTCTTTATTACATTTTGTTTTAGCTCATCGGGGTTCTTAGATCCCCTCACTAGACAACGAATTTAGGACACCCGGTACATGTGAAAACAATTAAAAAAACCCATATGTTCTTATACGATTCTCCTTTGTTTTCAAGATACAGTGTTCAAATTTTAATACTTTGTTTCTGATGATTATTCGAGTTTATCGAAACTTTATGAATCATTTCTACAGATCATGAAAATAATCATAAAAACTTATAAAGGGTGTCCCAAAATTAACGCAAGATTTGAATTAAATAGAAAACGCCGTTTTTATTCTTTTGATAGTTATATTTTTATTGACTCGTAAAGTACATAGGATAGGGTTATGTATGGAATAACACATCGGACAAATGGCCTCCACGGCTTTGCATGCACATGCGCCCAATTATGCCTCCAGCCCAAAATCCACACCATACAGTCACGCGTTGTGGATGCATTTGTTTTTCGACAATCACATGTGGGTTCTCCGAATCCCAAATGCGACAATTTTGGCGATTGACAAAGCCATCAAGATGAAAATGTGCTTCATCGCTTAGGATGATTTTGCTCCATTTGTTGATGTTCATAATCCATTCAACGAACTCTCTTCTCTGTCCTTGGTCATTATGCTTCAATTGTTGTGTTAATTGAATTTTGTAAGCATGAAGACACAGATCTTTGGTGAGTTTACGCTGTGTAGAGAGGTTCTTGAAATTGCAATTCTTGTCCACGACGTCGAATTGAGGTTCCTGGATTGTCAGCAACACTCTCACGCACTGCTTCGACATTCACATTGAACGGCTTGTTTTTGGACGACCAGTGTGTTTGGCGTCTCCAACGGATCTAGTTTCCATGAATTTTTCAATTAATCTCTTCACAGTTGACGAAGTTAAAACACTATTTCTACCATATTTTGTATGAAATTTTCGAACTGCAGCCGACAAGCTTTCACTATTTTGAAATATTCTTTAATAATGAAGACACGTTGTTCTATCGTGTAACGCTCCATTTTTAATAACAATATACTGTTAGCTGTCAAATTGCTTTTTTTCAGGGTTGCCAACACTTCACTGCACAAATGGCGGCAAATTCAAATCTTGCGTTAATTTTGGGACACCTTTAATATATTTATTCACCACAGCTTACTATTGTGATTTTTTATGACAATTTGGATTTTCTGAGGATTTAGAGAGAATCATTCAATTGTTCTTTCTCGAAATCGGAAGCAGATACGATAACGAAACAAGAGACCATTAAGGCAACAAAGATTCTTTTTGCATTCTTTCTAATTAAAAGTGGCCCACCAAAAGAGTTCTGGAGGAAAACAGTGTTCCAGTGAAAATGTCACCCTGTGGATTTGCTATCGAAATTGGCATGTCACATGCTAATACAAACTATTTATGCCAATTTTCAGTTGAATATCTTGTGCAGTGTACTATAAGAGAAAAACTTCTAACTTCAACACACTGTATGTCGAACAAAGGAGTTTGGCCTGTTTCTCCAGACTCACCCTGTATGTCTATAGCTCCTGTGGAAAGGCGAAACCAGTTGATCGCTTTCGGAATTACTTTCACTGAAACTGTGTTTTATTAATTTTTCAATATTGATGGGATTACAAATTCGATCAATGTCTAAATTAATATTTAAAACTAGGTCAATAACGCGTATATTTATGCTAATTTTGTGACAATTGTATCATTACAAGTTTTTCGAAATAATGCTAATTCTGGCCAATACTGCCAGTCTAGGTCTAAACACTCATAACCATAATACAGTATTCGTTTTGTGATATTTCGTGCTCCTGAGCTGTACCAGTGCTTGTGCGCAGCCAATGGCAAGCCGTATCTCGAGCTTTGAGTACTCAGGAGCACGAAATATCTCAAAACGAATAGGATTTGACGGAAGGAGCTGAAAACTTCCAATTTTCAGGATAAGTTCAAATATCTCAATTGAGTTCAGTAGAGGGTCGAATCAGATGAGTAGTTTTGAAGTTATTGTCACTGGAATATTATATGATACGATGTTCGAAAAAATAATTCATTCTTGAACTGCAGGTTCATTCAATTTTGGATCCAAGTATACATTGGTGCCACAAAACAAGCTTTGTATAACAGATCCCGCCCCCCTGCCATAAAAAATCGACCTGTCTGAGTGTCTTCACATATTTGTTGTGGAGTTATTGAGGCTGAATTTTGTTAGGGAATAGAATGACAAAGTATTGTCAGATTCGAAATAACCTGTGGTTCAAATTATTACCGATATATGGCCTTCCTTTGCATACAAGATTCCATCATGCACATTGGCATAATAAATGCTTCTTTGAGAGAGCTTCACTAAAATATTTCCATTTTTTTTCAGGAAACTTCCAAAGATGACGATGAAAATCCAACAGCTGATGTTGATCATGAATCTTTGTCTGCAAATATGTGTATTAATGAATTATCGAAGTCGCATTCAGTAGGCGGCTCAGATGAGAATAAAAAGACTGCCACAGATGACGGTACATTCGTGACTGTAATTGAAGTAAATGGTTTGAAAAATGCTGACTTAAATCAGGAGAAAATACCTCCAAAGTAAGTATGAGAAACACAAGTAAACATTTCACTGATGAAATAATCCGAGGTCAAGAATGATTCTGTCGGGCCGTGAACATTATACCTTTTCCCAATATTCTCATAGCCTTTCATCCGATCAGTTCGAAATTTGGTATCTAATGAGAAAATAGTGACGCCCAAACTCGTGCAGAATTCTGTGAGTATATTGCAACCAGGAAATGAAAAAATATATTTTGTTCAAGCGATGTGAACAAATTCCCGGTGGCCAGAATTGGTGATCACTGTACTACAACTATTTAACCCCATTAGATAAATGAAAATGAGTGGCACATTGTGGTCATCCTAACCTAACCTTTCTTTGTGCCCTGAGGTAGGGGGAAATCTTTTCAGACTTCCTGACAGCGGGCAGTGCTATGCTGTCAGTTCGTGTGGGGCTTTCACACACACTAAAACCCCCTCCTCCAGTGCAATAGCGGGGTGGGGGGGGGACACCAGCTCCAACTATTATACTTTGTTGTATGGGCACTACTAGCTCTCCAATCAGATTGGAATTAGTGATGGGCAAAACCGAATTTTTTCAAAAATCGAAAACCGAATGAACGAATGAATTTGAGAATCGAATGATCATTCGAATGATTTTGCATTGGGTTTGGGGCGACACCTACAATAAAAACCAGGTACTATGTCGTTAAGGTTCAATATCTCAACCTTTGCGTGCTTTTTCTTAGGGAGGATTTGGAAAATGAACTCTATTGCCATTCATTCGGTCTGAATTTCGAATGAATCATTCGTTTTGCATTCGGTTTCGGGCGGCATCTATCAGAAATTGTAGTTACTATGTCTATGTCTATGCCCAATATCTATGTCATTACGTGCTATTTCTTAGGGAGGTTTTTGAAATTGAGCTCTATTGGAATCAATTCGGTCTAAATTTCGAATGAATCATTCGTTTTGCATTCGGTTTCGGGCGGCCTCTTTCAGGTATCTTAGTTACTATGACTATAAGGCTCAATATCTATGTCATTACGTGCTATTTCTTATGGAGGTTTTTGAAATTGAACTCTATTGGAATTCATTCGGTCTGAATTTCGAATGAATCATTCGTTTTGCGTTCGGTTTGGGGTGGCCGAAACTAAAGAGAGAAAGTTTTCATGAATGTTCTTCGTAACTTTCAATTTTGACATATGTATATCATTTTATGATTTTATTGTATTGTATTCATCACCTACATACATCTAGTCCTATATAACGCAAAGTGCGAAGTTGCTAGCCATTATTATAACAGAGAAAAACCATTGCATTCTGAAACTCAAAATCATATGGTTCTGAATTCCTTCAACGTCATGTTGTTACAATGTAATGTAAAATACGGTATCATTAATTTCTAATTATCATAAAATAAAATATATTTCAAAATATCGCATAAAAGAACTTTTAGATTAATTTCAATGTATCAACCGAAAAATAAAGAAATTGTTACAAGAAATTACAATTCTGCAACTGAAAAAACTCAATTACCGAAATCCCTATATAATGATAATAAAATGTCAATGTTGTGCCTTATGTACATACATATAATCATTGTATTAGAAATATTATACAATGAGTTAACATAGCATTTTATACTCTATTGGAATAGAGTTCAATTTCAAAAATCTCCATAAGAAATAGCACGTAATGACATAGATTTTGAGCCTTACGGACATAGTAACTAAAATTTCTGGTAGATGCCGCCCGAAACCGAATGCAAAACGAATGATTCATTCGAAATTTGGACCGAATAAATGGCAATAGAGTTCATTTTCCAAATCCTTCTTAAGAAAAAGCACGCAAAGGCTGAGATATTGAACCTTAACGACATAGTACCTGATTTTTATGATAGGTGTCGCCCCAAACCGAATGCAAAATCATTCGAATTGCTGAAATATTGCATTCGAATGCAACGAATACTTTCAAGAATCGAATGCTGCATTCGATTTTGCATTCGAATGGCCCATTACTAATTGGAATTCTACAGTTCACTCACAACGGACCGACCGGTATCTTCTCCCCTTGGGTTTGTTGGATGATAGAAAAATTTCCGCGTCCGCTTGAGGTCCTGCTGCTATCTCACATTGTGAGGACTTGCCAGGCTGCAGCTAACCTTCGTTCCGAAGTTTCACCTGGCGTATTTCACGGAACTACAACAACAAGTATAGAATCCTGGAGGGTCTTGATACACGAGTTGATAACTCCCTATGCCGGTCGTTACCAGTGTATCCTGGTCCGTTAGGACCTTTTCTGTCTAGAAGGATTTGTTGGGAGTAGGTTGGGGTAACATGGAATACTAACATT
Source organism: Propylea japonica (assembly GCA_013421045.1). Classification (NCBI taxonomy): domain Eukaryota; kingdom Metazoa; phylum Arthropoda; class Insecta; order Coleoptera; family Coccinellidae; genus Propylea; species Propylea japonica. Next base: position 50,456,287 of record CM024239.1, read on the forward strand.
GCTCCCTGGATCTATCTCGATCCGTCCTCAGGTTCGAGGGGCCAGTTAAGCCATAGTTACTGGTCACACGAAGTGCTAACCTTGCTCACTGGGTCTACCCCAAGCCCGTTCCCGGGTACGAGGGACCAGTTAAGCCATAGTTATTTCATTTTTTTGGTCATTTTTAGTTTTCATTGGAATAACTCTCAACTACTTATGCCCGTACACCACGAATAACCAAACCTAACCCCATTAGATAAAGAAAAATGAGTGGCACATTGCGGTCATCTTTTTTTGAGAAACTCAAAATGCTCTATCGTCTTTTGTTTTCGAGCTATAAGCCAAAATTGACATTTTGGTCATTATCTTCGTGCCAGTTTATGCTATAAATTTAAATTAAATCATGAAGAGACTTTTTTTATAGGAATCTAGTGGCCCAATCTGATTTTTGCTGAGGGGATTCCTTTCTGGTTAATTAGATGAAATTTTAAATTTTTTTATGGAAACAATAATATATTTCTACTCAAAAAATTCACTGTTTTTTTCTCGTTTAAAAGGTCAGGTATGCCGAGATTTTTCAGTTGGGGGTGGTGATAAATGAATTGGTACATTTTTTGAAGGGGTGGCTGGGCTAAACCTTGCTCACTAAAGCGTTGCCTCTTATCTATTTGCGATATGTGACATCCATACTAATATTATAAATGCGAAAGTAACTCTGTCTGTCTGTTACTCTTTCACGCCTAAACGGCTGAACGGATTTTGATGAAATTTGGTATGGTGATAGATGATAACCTAGAAATGGTCATAGGCTATAAATAATCACGCCATCGTTCTTAGGGGGTAGGCAGTAGGCAGATAACTGAATTGAGTTAGTGATTTTTAGTCGTTTTTGTTGGGACTTTTGCTCTTTCACGTCTAAACGGCTGAACAGATTTTGATGAAATTTAGTAAGGTAATAGATGGTTACCTAAAAACTGATATAAGATCGAAATGATCACGTAATCGTACTTAGGGGGTAGGAAGTAGGCAGAAAACTGAATTGAGTTAGTGATTTTTCTATGGTTTTTGCTGGGAGTTTTGCTCTATCATGCCTAAACGGCTGAACGGATTTTGATGAAATTTAGTTAGGTGATAGATAGTAACCTAGAAAAGGATATGGGCTATTAATATTCATGCTATCGTACTTAAGGCGTAGGCAGTAGGCAGAAAACTAATTAAGTTAGTGATTTTTAAGCGTTTGTTTTTTGTTTACCTCATTTACGCCTTAACGTCTGAACGGATTTTTATAAGACTTGGTTAATATGAAGATAGGATCTTAGGCACGGACACAGGCTACTTTTTACGGCAGGAAAATACCTCATTCCCACGGAAATCTTGCGTGATCGTGTCAAGATGCGCATGACGCCATAGCTACTGAAATGATTTTGATGTTTTTTTTAACTGAGTGTTACTAAGACTTCAATTTAGTATTTGATCACTTTTCTAACTTACAGGGTCGGTAGGCGGACGAAGTCGCGGGTAAAAGCTAGTGTTATATATTTCTGAAACGAGAAAAATTTCATGTAATAAATCAGGAAGGAAACCCCTCAGCAAAAATTAGATTAAGCCACCAGATTTTTATCAAAAAAGTGTCTGCATGATATATTTGTTTCAAGTTTATAGCACAAACAGGAACGGAGATAATGACCAAAGTTGAAATTGCCAAAATGTCAATTTTGGACTATAACCCGAAAACAAAAGACGATTGAGCAATGCGGTTGACGGCAAAATGAATTTCTCGAAAAAAGATAAACGTAATGCGCCATTCATTTTTCTCTATCTCATAGGTTTCAGGGCCACCCTGTACAATTATTTACGGATGAACCTGTATAGTAAGCCTCTATTTTTTTATCATTTGATTCTAGGGAGATAAATTATAATTCACTGAAAATCAAATTTGCATACATGGACATTCCAGATAAGTTTAGAATAATTGGTTCTTAATTGTTTCAATTTAGTTATGTTGCCAAAATAGAATGCAGCAGCCTTAGAGTTTATGTGAATTTAGGTTAATTATTTCAATGTCATTTATTAATTTTATTATCATCGTAAATAGGCTGATTCAATTTTGTATGGACAAACTTCATCGCTGAATCATGCAAATTGCAGAATATCAAATTATTTCTGCGTACTGTTCCTCCAGGAACAAAACAACGTGCCATAGTTTTGGTCATATGTCTGTACGTTTCGAATTGAGCCAGGAGGGGTTTCGAACGACTTGTTCGACCGACCGTGCGCACAATAATAGAAAATAATCAAAGATTTAAAGGTAAAAAAGTGTTGGCAGTGATGGCATCTCTATTTATTGATTCAGATTAGCCCTTGCATTAATTGATCCGGATTATTGAAAAAAAAATAAATTCTATGGTTCTGATGATGCGATTCTGTTGAAATTTTTCATGAACATTCAGTATATCAATTTTCATTCACAAAATAAATTTCACTCGAATCGGATATATTGTTATAGAAATATAATGATTATTCTTTTCAATATTCCAATTGAATTTTCTATAGTTCCTAACACTATCGCCACGAAATTTCACATGAAGCTTATCGTGAGCACTAGTATGTGGCCGCAAAATTTCATTTCTATTGGTTTCGTTTTGTTCGAGATATCAAAGAACAAAAATGTTCCATATTTTATGGAACCCCTTGGCTGGTTAACGAACTCAACCGAGGCATTTGGGAATCGAACTCACCTTAAAAATCTCAAGTCTCTAGGTCTAGGACAATCCCTTCGAAAGTTAGCGCACTTACGGTTGGCCCCACGGACAGAATTGAATTTGACCGTGAATTCGTCGTCAGGAAGTCGAACTCTATCATTTGAGACCATTTTCGGCTTAAAATTCGAAAATTATAGACATTTGGGCAAAACGATATAGCACTCATTTAAAAAATGGAGAAACAGAGCAGGCTGCGCTTCGCATAAGAGGACGATTCTGCCCTGTTTAGGAAATTTATCAACCTAAATACTGTCCACAGGACCACAGAATATTGAAACTATTTATCACATCAGCTTATGGAATAATTCAAGTGATAACTCGGTGATAACACACTTAAGCCGGGTTTCACAAAACTCCAATCACGGTGATTAATGAAATGTCATCATTTCTGTTCATTTTTAACGTAAACCATCGACTTAATTCAAAATCAACGATTTGATTGCCTGATCAAGCTTTGTGAAACCCACTGTAAAATTGATAATTTTACGTTAATTCTGTAATATTTTCGATATCACATGAAACTTGGATGTTGAGCTTGTTGAAATTGTGAAAAAGAATAACTTAATAAAATACTTTCAGGGTACCAGAAAAACCTGATTCCCAAATCAAAAAGACTCTTCTTGAACATTCCTCCAGTAGGAGCGATTCCCTTGAATCATCTTCTGACGTGCACACAGGTGATGAGCCATTCTACGATATTGTAGCAGGAGAGGACGAGTCAAACCTACAACAAAGTAAGTTTTTGATCACAAATAAACAGACCACAATCTACTGTTTTTCGATCTCTCACGTGCGTTTGATTGTTTGAATTTCAATTTCATATTGAAAAAGATGTATAATTTGGGCTTTCGGGGGGTTTTTCTCGAGTGGCTTAAATCTTTTCTTATGGACAGAATAATGAGTGTAAAAATCAATGATTACATTTCGGACCATTTTAATATTCTTCTTGGAGTCCCGCAAGGATCAGTACTAGGCCCTCTTATCTTTCTACTTTTATAAATGACCTTCCTGACCACATAATAACGGAATTGCTTGTCATGTTCGCCGATGACGTTTCGTTTGCAATCTCTGCGAAAACGCGTGAGGAGCTAATATCAAAGTGTTCTTCATTGATGGAAAGATTTGTCGTATGGTGTAAAGTAAACTCTGTGATAGTTAATATCGACAAAACTGAGTGGGTTGTTTTCAACCTCAAGAATCATAATGAAACATTCACTTTCAACCATGACGACATCTCAATTACATCTAAATCATCTATAAAATTTCTGGGTTTAGTTGTAGATGAACAACTTAGATGGTGCGACCACTTAGAATATCTAGTCAAAAAGCTGAACAGGTCCTACTACGCTTTAAGCAGATTAAGAGGTTATTTGCCCGTTGAGTCCTTGACCATCTACCATAGTCTTTTTCACACACATTTGAACTATAATACGTTAATTTGGGGTAATTCTGTGAATATCTCACGAATATTGATTGCTCAGAAACGGGTCATTCGCCTGATTTTTGGATTGAATCCTCAGACATCGTGTAGACCAATATTCATTAAAAACAAGATTATGACGGTGACATGCCTGTACATATACAAATGTCTAGTATATATAAAAGAGAATATTAACGATATTCCCAAGCTTTCTGGTGATTTCAAATACAAAACAAGAAATGTTACAACATTGTTTATTCCTCAGCACAGAACATCTAAGTATGAGTCCTCTCCACATTTCCAAGGTATTAGAATGTTCAACCATTTACCTGTTGCAATGAGGCAGCTTGGTTTTTCTGTGTTCAGGTTTAGGTTAAGATTTCTGTTAGATAAAGGCGTATTATAGTGTTGCGGAATTTTTCAGTGATACTAATTTTGTATAAATTTGTATTTAATTTAAATTCATATTTTTTTTTCTCTTTCTCTGTACACTGACCTGTCTCATACACCACTGTGTGTCTAAATGGATCAATAAACATTATTATTATTATATCGACTTGAGCCTATTAGCGTAGAAAGGGTGTGATTTTTCACACCCCCTAGCGATCGGCTATCACACTCCCTACTAAGGGGAACATTCACTCATCCCGGATAGCAAGTATCAGGGGGATTGAGCTCTGAGGTCTTCGGTGTTCTTCTTCTCCTGGGTCCTGGGTTGTTCGTCCTTCGTTGCTTGGTCCTGGATCTCTCGGTTGATGTCGTGGTAGTTGGTTTTGCAATGTTTCCCTCCATGGTTGTTCCTGGTGTCCATCGTGACCTACAAACTTCCTTACCGTTCTAGCAGTACCAAGAAGTACTGCTTTTTGCATTACTTTAAACAGGTTTTCATCCAAATCTAGCTCCTTGAGGTTGGACTTGAGGCTCTTAGGAATAATTCCTGTGGTTGATATGAGAATGGGAATGGTTCTGGTACTAGACATTCCCCACTGCCTTTTAATCTGAAGTTCAAGCTCTCGATATTTCGATATTTTGTCAGCATATTTTTGACGTAGATTGTTGTTCGGGATGGCTACGTCTATAAGTATTGCTCTCTTCTCTTTTTTCTTTATTATTATTATTATTATTATTATTATTACTAATGCATTTACATAATTGTTTCATGATGTAGTTACTTCTTAAGTGCATATTTTCCTTCGTAGCATCAAGGAATCTTTATTTCCCTTCGTAATATTGAGGAATCTGTAGTGAAACTGAAATCAGTGAAATTCTTCATCGTGGTTAGGTATCGGAATCTTTCATGTGCAACATATTACTTAAAACACTTCTGTCTTCTGTCATATCTATATGATGTTCATTCTTTTGATCTCAGCTTGAAAAGTTAACCTAGAGATGCCTTCACGTATTTGTGGTCGCAGCCAAGTAGAATCTGTTTTTGAAAGCGAACAAGATTCGGCGTTGCGAACTTGTGCCGTATCTTTATTCCGTATTGGGATAATTGGCCTACCCTCAGAGTAAGAAATAAACATAGAGATGCCCCTACGCGTGAAAAGTACTGCATTGTAATCAACCAAGCTAGAGTGAGATGGAAAGCATTTTACTGCTACACAGGGGTGAAGTAAACAATTGGTTAGATTTGCATTTCTCCAATTCCAAATATAATACAACATTTTCGCAATTTTGCCCAAGCTATAATTAATATATTATAATAATAATAATTATAATGAATAGCCTTAAGCAACAGTAAACTGTTACCAAATCATTGAAATAATTCAGTCAATGAACGTCAAATCGAAATGAAAATGTAAACACATCGCATCAAGAAACTAAACACTAACAGGCAATGTTGCCAAACTGACAGAATTATCTGTAACAGACGCAAGTTTGTATCAAAGTAGGGGAGCGGTTAACCAATTTTCTCAATACGGAATAAACATACGGCACGATTCCGCAACGCCGGGAGTTTGTTCGCGCGTATAAACAGATCCTACTTGGCTGGATAACAAATGCATGGAGGCAACTCTTGGTTTACTTTTTACTCTGGGGGTATACCGCTCTCCTACTCTGATACTAACGGCTAGCGTCAGTTACAGATAATTCTGTTAGTTTGGCAACATGGCCTGTTAGCATTTTCATTTCGATTCGACGTTTATAAACGGAATGATTTCACGGTAATTATAGCTATTGAAAAATTACGAAAATGTTGTAATATATTCTTAAATTGTAGAAATGAAACTCTAACCTACTGTTGACAGTGTAATGCTTTCCATCTCACTCTAGAGCTTGGTTGATTACAATGTTTACTTCTTACTATGAGGTGCCATTCATTTTGAATTGAATGAAATTCGAATTCAGCTGTCAGGTATTCTTGCATAACGAACCCTAACGGCAGAAAAATTGAGCGTGTCCGATCTCAAATTTTATCGCCATAATTTCTGAAACGAAGGCCAAACAGTAGTTTAGTTTAAAAAGGGGTTACAGTTGACTGCGACCTCAAGGTCTATTGTGCCTTCTTACAGAGCTGTTCTGACTACACCCTTTACAGCTCGCCTTGAAGTTCCAGAAATCTGATGAAATCGAATATCTGTTAAGGCTTCAACGAGGCTAGTTCCTCGCTCTTACAAGTTTCTCGCCCGAGGCATTCTCTCCTTAGGCTCGCAATGCCAAAGCATTCCGTGACTAGGTGAATGGGGGTTTCTTCCTACTCAGCCTAGCAGTAAACCCATGGTGGGTTTTTTACTTCAAAACATTTCATTTACCAATCCCGGATACCCTTCACAACTTCAATTTTTGTCAATCAATCTGTCCATGGTAACCTGAATTGATATTGATAGAATATCTTAAAAGAGTTTCTTGTTAACTATTACACTTTTCATGAATTCGGTTACTAACTCAAGACACCATCGACAGCTCAACGACAGCATTGGAAGCATTGATCATTGTCACTCAAGCTTTCAAAGATCCCATTAATTTTTTTCTAGCTCAATGGGTTCTTGAGATCCCCTCACTAAACATCGAATTTGGGATTGGGACACCCGATACACAGGATCGAATTTCACTCTGATATGGACAAAATTTAATGATACTATTATTATGTTAAGTTATTCATATAGATCGTTACAAGTAGAAATATTTAACTAAATAGAGTTTATAAAAATCCATATATTATACTTTATGTGGTTGTGCTTGTTCTTCACTTAACGACCAACATACAGGTTCAGAAATTATCATCAGAAACATACGACATTCAATGCATTAGAGAGAGTATTTTGCCGTGAGGTTGGGCAGTCCTATACTTGACAGATTACGTGCTATGTTTCGCTTTCATTTGACGCGATGGATGGTCCAATGAACAAATAATAAGGTTGGTCCTTTCAAATCAACAAACACCGGCAGTCCGACGCATTGAGTTAATGCTGTGCGTAATTCTCGATGCGAGAACTGCAGGTCCCCTACCATACTGCTCTATTAAGCCACTCCCAACAATAAGAGAAAGACCAAAGTACATTATTCCAATCGGCCGTTTATTTAGAGAGTTACAAATTACTTGAACTTTTCGATTATACACAGTTACATATACAGTTCAACTGGACGGTAAAGTTCTCTATCTCTCTCTCTCTCTCTCTCTGATGCATTGAATTTCGTATGTTTCCGACGTGAATTTCCAAACCTGTATATCGCTTTGTTTTTATGGGACTGAATATCAAAGGAAAATCAAATTACTCATAAAAAAATCAAATTGATTCACTCTTCTATAAAAAACTATCATTATTTTAGGTGATACCTCTAGTACTGAAAACGTCTTCAGCACTTCTTCCACTTTACCATTGACGGCCAAGCATGAATCAGTAATTCAGGAACCACAGTCACCTGGGACATCCAATTATGTCAATATTGAGTATTTTATAAAGTAGGTTTCGAAAATACATTGATCTAACGAATTTATTATTTTTGAAAAATCTTCTAGATGTACCAAAGGAAATGATAACGATCCAAGTAGTAGTGAAGATGAAGAAGAAATTGCGCCCTTACGTACGAATACTGCTGACAATGGATCATACGCAAGTTCTAGTTCTTTAGAGTCATCGACTCCGTCAACACGAAGAAAATTCAGCCAGGTAGGTAATCGATCAACTGTGATTTTTGGCATGATTGAATTGAATGATTTTATTCATTTGGTAAATATTTGGATTTCGGTGACCAACAGATATCGACCAGATTTTGGTGTCATTGTATTCATTGAGTCTTCCTGAACAACAGTAGTGAAACGAACAGGTGGCGGTCTGTCTTTGTTTAGAAAATATGAACCCCCAAAGTTCCAAAAATGTTTCATCGTCATGTCACCTTTTTTTTACTATAAAAACACAAATTCACTGCTCCAATTCAGTTCATAAATCACCTTCGAACATTCAAATAACTATTTGATTAGTTTCATTTCAGCTATATTCAATAAATCAATGCAGAAACTAGAAATTTGAGAGGCACCACATATCCACAAATTCTAAAGAAAGCCAGCCGTTTTTAATGGTAGATTTGGCACTGCGGCAGATTCATTCGCTCGACTATGATACGATGCATTCCCGTAAATCCTGCCATCATTTAATGTCACTCGCCGAAGGACGGAGCAGTGGTGCCAAACTTACCATGAAAACAGCTTGCTTTCCTTAGAATTTGTGGATATGTAGTACCTCTAGAATTTCGTATTTCTACATTCATTATTGAATATACCTGAAATGAACCTAATAGAAAAGTTATTTGAAAGTTCGAAGGTGATTTATAGATTAAATTGCAGCAGTGAATTTGTGGTTTTATTGTGAAAAAAGCGACGTGAAGATGGAACATTTTTGGAACTTTGGGGGCCCATATTTTCTAAAGTAAGACAGACCGCCACCTGTTGGTTTCACTAATGTTGTTCAGGAAGACTCAATAAATACAATGACACCAAAATCTGGTCTATATCTACTGGTCACCGAAATTCGATATTTACCATTCATTTTATTATTTCAGGAAGGAGATGTTAAAGTTGAGGCTGAAAGAATGACTATGTATCGCTGTATTTTATTGAATATAATTGACAGTGAAACTAACTATGTGGAGTGGCTAGGCATAGCTATCAAGGTAAAAAAAAATGGTTCTTATACAGTGTTTTCCTTTTGGAGAACTATTGGATAATTCTGAAATTTTAGGTGGTGCCTAGGAGACAAGGGAACTCTGGCTAAAATACCTTAAACGCATTTCTAATTTCTTATTTCAAATGGAACTACCCAGTGGCGCAGCTAGGATTTTGTTTTGGGGGGGCGGCTGAACTAAATAATTCTTGATGATCTAACAAATACGAAAGTTTTAAGAAAATGAAGACGAAAGGAATAACGAAGTAATTTAATCTTTGGGGGGGGGCTACAGCCATTACTATATACCAAAATTGACTTTATACTAACAAAACCCTTCGTGATCGATCATTTATAAAATTTTGGGAATCTATATTAATAAAACAGGATCTATGGTTACCGTCAAAATGCAATACCTTTCAAACGGCTGTTCATAATTGCTAGGGAAAGGTTTATATAACAAATATTTCCAAAAATTGTTCAGAAAGAAATAAAAGGCTCTCCTTTTTCTTACGACCAATCAAGCAGTCATAGAATACATATTTATAGGTTATTCATCACTGGTTTTCGTGTCCTGATTTTTCTAAATATTCAGCTGTGTAGTGGCAAAGAGGACCGGGAAAATAAAATCCTTAATGAGATGCCGACGTTTCGACCTTTATTTCTGGTCTTTTTCAAGGCTGGAAACAGAACGACATTGAAAATATGGGGCGTAACATAGTGCCATAACATAAAATAGTGTAGTTTAGTGGGTGTAGAAATAAAATACAATAATACAATAAATTAATACAAAAACATACTTAAAAACACATACCACATACATATAATATGAGGGATAATCCATATGAATAGGTATGTGTTTTTAAGTATGTTTTTGTATTAATTTATTGTATTATTGTATTTTATTTCTACACCCACTAAACTACACTATTTTATGTTATGGCACTATGTTACGCCCCATATTTTCAATGTCGTTCTGTTTCCAGCCTTGAAAAAGACCAGAAATAAAGGTCGAAACGTCGGCATCTCATTAAGGATTTTATTTTCCCGGTCCTCTTTGCCACTACACAGCTGAATATTTATAGGTTATAATGATTTGACATTTGGACAAAAAGTGAAATTACATCGACTGAATCGAAAATTTAAAATTCTAATCAGAAATAACGTATGAACTATCATATTATACAACAATTTTTTACTTATGCCATATTTTACAATTTTAAACCTATGATCTATGAATGTATTTTGGATTGCCTGATGCCCGTATGTTTATGATCACAAATCATATCAACAGATGGCGCTGTAGCCATTATCTTGGTTATTCATCTATTCTGCAACTAAACGGCTGGATCGAATTGAATGAGTTTTTGTGTATGCAGAACAACGTCTGTTGGGTCCGCTAGGTTTATATAAAAGAATATACCGATATGCTTGAATAATAAACTATAAGACTGCTAAGTTTGTTTTTTCGCATGAATATCAATCTAGATATTGCAATTTCAATCTGGTAATGCAGACATCAAGAATTGCAAGAATTAGTGCATAACTTGGCAACAGTGCGTGGTAGAGATTTTTTCTCAGCAGGTTGTACATACCGAATTCGGTATGGAATCTATACATTGATGAAAATGTAGGTGGTTCCATTTGAAATTAGAAAGTAGATATGGGTTTAAGATGGATGTGGCTACACTGTACACTTTAAAATATTTAAGGCGATAGATCCCTCATCCCAAAGGCTCCACCTAAAATTTACAGAACGAAATACAGTGAAACTTCCCTATAACGAATTTCTCTGTATAACGAATTTCGTACTAGGCATTGTACTTTGAAATTCCTTGTCAAAAACACCCCCTAAAACGAAGTAAATTCTCTCTATAACAAAATATTCAAAGAACATCACTCTTTGAATGGGTATTGGTAAGAAGGTATAAGGGTGGGTTTTTTCCGAAATTGTTTCGGACGTACGTAAAAAATCCCGACCTTGAACTAAATCATTACAGCGGGCAGAGAGATACTTCTGTAACAGTTTTAAATACACCCCTGGCTGTTTGGTTTCAATCTAACCATTACGCTAGTGTGAAAAGTTGTGCGAAAATATCTAAAAGCAAGTGCTATAGAAACAAATTTTCTTTATAACGAATTTTTTTGCGGATTTAGCGCTTTCGTTATAGGGAAGTTCCACTGTATTCTCAAGTTCTTCAAAAACATCTAATAGGGCAAGTTTAAAAAAACCTGTATCTATCTGGAAGTTATGAAATCTTAAATGTTTTGTGTAAAAATTACATGGAATTTTTATTTCTTTTAGTATATGAAAGCAATTCAGTCAACTCTAGGAACATCCCAACCAATAGTTACCGAAACTGAATTGAGAACTATATTTTATAAAATCCCTGACCTGTACACTTTACATTTGAGCTTTCTGGAAGCTCTTCAAAGACATACACAAAAATGGGACAGTAAGATTGGAGAGAGCTTTAAGACTATGGTAAGAAGATGGAAGATAATCTTCCTGTCATTTTTTCAAAAGATATTTGTAGGCAGTGTATGAGTCAGTTTCAAATACATAATAACGAATTAAATTAATACTATTGTTGTGGATAGCATTAATCATGGTACAACTTACTATAACAGAAATAATTAAATTATTCTTTGTGTTTCAGGCAAATAATTTAACAGTTTACGGGGCATTCCTTAGCAATTATGGTCGTGCAATAGACACTGTAAGAAAATGCAGTGCTACCAATTCGCAATTCAATGAAATAACAAAGAACATCACGTGTAAACAGTTATCTGGCCAGCCTGTATCACTGGAGGATCTATTGCATAAACCTGTGGCACGAGTGCAAAAAAATGCACTTGTTCTACATGATATGTTGAAGTATGTTCATCAGAAACATCCGGATTATAAAACTCTGACCGATGCGTTGCAGATAACGCAAAGGTTTTTGGATCAGTTCAATATGATACAAACCAAATCAATGTTCCCTGTAAGTAAGATGTTTAGGGGCCTGTTTCACGACTTGCCGATAAATTACTGATATCTATCTGACATATATCGTTGAAATAAACTTATCTGCATTTATAACTTCGACAGACTATAGTCCGTTGACGAAGGTTTGAGCCGTCGGTTGGCCATGAAAATTTGGCATATTCACTGTGTATATTAAAATTTTAGGTTATGTTGTTAATTTTCTTGTCAGATTGATACGCAATGTTGTCAATAATTACATAGAGTTTTCTGTAACTCCGAGGCTCGTCGAAAGAGGCCTGGTAAATTCGGCAACGTTGACTTTATTTTAAGTTATGACAGCAATTACAGCCAACTTGAAATAAATAAACAAATGCCTACTATACGCTCAAATTTTCATGAACGGACTATATATTGTTTTCAATACATTTCATGGAAAGAAAGGAATATCATCCTGACTCGGAACCTGAAAGGCTTAAGTTTTGATGAATAGAGATATACAGGTATGGAAATTCACATCGGAAACGTAGGAAATTCAAAGCATCAGAGAGAGAATTTTGCTGCGCAGTGAGCAGTGCTATAATGGAAAAGTTCACGTGATTCGTAACAATCTCTCTTATCGTTAGGAGTGTGGTAGGGAACCCGCAGTACTCGCATCGGTTATTACGCGCAGTCTGGCTCAAATTGAATGCGTCGGACTGCCCGTGTTAGTCGATTTGAGAGAGACAACCATATTATTTGTTCATTAGACCATCCATCGCGTCAAACTAAAACGAAACATAGCATTTAAATATGTCCAGTATAGCACTGTCCAACTGTACCGCAACATACTCTTTCTAATACATTGAATATCGTATGTTTCTTATGTGAATTTCCAAAAATGTATACAGGGTGTCCCATTACTCGACGTCAACCCGGAACCGGGTGAAAAGGCAAGTAATGCTGGTTATCAGAAAAATATAAAAAAAAATCTAAGTTGCATGATTTTAAAATAATGCGCATTTAAAAAAACACGCAAAATTCCACACCCTGTGACAGTCTTTTCGCTCCTGTTGCCACAAATATCAACTTTTTCCAACTTTTTTCTGTAATCAAAATTTTGATACCAGCTGCTCTAGGTTTCATAAAAATAGGGCTTACTTCTCGGAAAAAAAATCGAAATAAACAATTGCCTAGTTTCAACTGACTGTATTGAAAAAAAATGTACTACGTAGGTTTGGCATGTTTTTTCAAAAGTTGGCGCATTTAGTGAGGATTCCAAAATGGTATAATACTTGTTAAACTGTAGCTGCCGTAGTTCAAATTTATTTTCGATTGCCTTTGAATACACTTTTTCTCAAACTGCTTCCCAGTAATAGAGTCCAATGGGTTCAAGTCCGGTGAACGGGCCGGCCACGAGATTGGACCAGAACGTCCGATCCATCTTCCGAGAAAAAATGTTACCAGAAAAAAAAATTTTCAGAGAAATTTCTCAGGAAAAATTTTTTCTGGAAAAATTATTTTCTCTGCAATTTTTTTTTTCTGATAACATTTTTTCGGACTTTCTGGTCCAATCTCATGGCCGGCCCGTTCACCGGACTTGAACCCATTGGACTCTATTACTGGGAACCAGTTAACGAAAAAGTGTATTCAAAGGCAATCGAAAATAAATTTGAACTACGGCAGCTGCAATTAAACAAGTATTATACCATTTTGGAATCCTCACTAAATGCGCCAACTTTTGAAAAAACATGCCAAACCTACGTAGTACATTTTTTTTTTTCCGAGAAGTAAGCCCTATTTTTATGAAACCTAGAGCAGCTGGTATCAAAATTTTGATTACAGTTTAGACAAGCATTATTCAAGGTTACACAGCAAAGAAAAAAGTTGGAAAAAGTTGATATTTGTGGCAACAGGAGCGAAAAGACTGCCACAGGGTGTGGAATTTTGCGTGTTTTTTTAAATGCTTATTATTTTAAAATCATGCAACTTAGATTTTTTTTTATATTTTTCTGACAACCAGCATTACTTGCCTTTTCACCCGGTTCCGGGTTGACGTCGAGTAATGGGACACCCTGTATTCATTTCAATGATATCTGCTAGACAGCTGGCAATGAATTATAGATTATTTATTTTATGTTTTCAGTCGGCTGATAGAGCTCAGAGAAGGCTAGTCAAAAATTCGTTTATAGTTGAATTTGCAGATAACCATAGGAAATTACGGCATTTGTTTTTGTTCAATGATGTTATTGCTTGTGCCAAGTATAAGGTGAGTAAGATTGTTTATTGATAATTGGTAGTTCTATAAATGCTAAATTAATGGATCATATTTTTGATTTTTCTTCTTCAATCTGTACAGTTAGTCAATTTGAATCTCGACCCCCAACTAAATCAAAACCTTGCATATATCGTTGATAATTTGATTGGTCACAATCAGATATAACAAAATAAAATCGTCAAGCTTGTTCGCGAGAAAAAAAATTCAGATTTTGTTATTTGAAAATTATTCATTCGGTCAAGTGAATTAATTACTCTATTAGTTCTTGATCTATATCTTGCGTTCAATGCATAATGAATAAATTCTGGGGGGATTTTTATAATTTCAAATGAGTTATAATGTTTTCTCTTGAATAATACCTACTCAAACACACTCATTTAGTTTTCATAAAAATTCTATCGTATAAAATAATATTTTTTTTTATAGTCATCTGGTCGGACTGAGAAGTATACGTTTGAATTAAAATGGTTTATTCCTGTGGAAGATATAATTATATTAGAAGAATCGACCGCTAATCTTCATGAAGTACCAGCTTCAAATATTGTTTCATTGAAATCTCAAGCTTCAAATGTTAGAGATCAACTCAGACAAGAGGAGAAATCGACAGAAGACAAGGTCAGTATGTTATTATTATGAAAATTCTGTTATTCTTGCCGAAAAACTGTTTCGCACATAACTACTATCATGTTGATTATTGTTATATGTATATACCGAAGACGCCATCTCTTCTTCCATACGAACAACCTTCTTCCATATCATGAACCTTGAACGAAGTAGCGAGATGTTAACCATTTGTAGCATTGACAGAAGCGTACTTGCATTTTAGACCAAGCAATAGAGCTATCGAAAGGTCGATTTCGTGACAAAAATACTACCTGAAATCTGACTGTGCAGTCATGCAATAGGTAGTTTCTACATGTTTTTCATGATAAATTCCACTCCTGAATCGTCTTAGGTTTTTTTTGAGAAGCCAAAATAGCCAAAAAATCCAAAATTTTGCCTTTTCGCTTATAATAATAATAATATATTGGCCAACAAAGGAATACAAACAATAACAAAAATATTATATTATAAAACGTGAAGTATTGATCTGATCGAAAAGCTGTTAAGGCACTTTTTGTAGAGAATTCAAAAGCAAAAAAAATGAGAGGTGACACGGCTCAAGCGGATAATTAGTTTCCAAGAAAAGTCCAAAACCTGGAAAAAAACATCAATTTTTCGAAAATTCATAACTTGGTCAATTTCTGAGATGAAGCGTAGTTGCTCTGAATTTAAGTAGCATATACTTTATTGGTGCACAATTACAAAGCTGTCGGATAAATAGTTTTTGCACAATCGCAGTTTTCCGAATTCGACGTACTTTTTTCAAGAAGGTCGTGATACTCGGCTACTTGTCGGATTTGAATTTTACAAAAAGCATTTTAAAGAAGAAATAAAATTCTTCAAATCGTTTATTCTCTCGATACCGACCGATAATGTTTAGTGGGTGAAAAACGGCGTCAAACAGGAGCAAAAAGGCTCGAATGCATCAAACTAGTCGCGGAGTGGGAGTCGCCCGTTACGCGACGCGCGAAAGATACAGGGTAATCAGTTTTCCCCTCGCGTAGCGGGCGACTCCCACTCCACGACTAGTTTGATGCATTCGAGCCTTTTTGCTCCTGTTTGACGCCGTTTTTCACCCACTAAACATTATCGGTCGGTATCGAGAGAATAAACGATTTGAAGAATTTTATTTCTTCTTTAAAATGCTTTTTGTAAAATTCAAATCCGACAAGTAGTCGAGTATCACGACCTTCTTGAAAAAAGTACGTCGAATTCGGAAAACTGCGATTGTGCAAAAACTATTTATCCGACAGCTTTGTAATTGTGCACCAATAAAGTATATGTTAATAACTACTTAAATTCAGAGCAACTACGCTTCATCTCAGAAATCTACCAAGTTATGAATTTTCGAAAAATTGATGTTTTTTTCCAGTTTTTTGGACTTTTCTTGGAAACTAATTATCCGCTTGAGCCGTGTCACCTCTCATTTTTTTTGCTTTTGAATTCTCTACAAAAAGTGCCTTAACAGCTTTTCGATCAGATCAATACTTCACGTTTTATAAGCGAAAAAGCAAAATTTTGAATTTTTTTGGCTATTTTTCGCTTCTCAAAAAAAACCTAAGACGATTCAGGAGTGGAATTTATCATGAAAAACATGTAGAAACTACCTATTGCATGACTGCACAGTCAGATTTCAAGTAGTATTTTTGTCACGTAAAAAACCTCTATTGCTTGGCCTATTTCGCAAATTTTACGTCTTCAGTCCACCACGCGGTGCGCTCAGGGTAACGTCAGTTGACACCGTAGTACGAGAGGATGAGATTAGCTCCGAAGTTTGAGTTTGATATTGGTTGATTTCAATCGATTAATATTATTCTCTGCTTTAATTATTTTTGTATTCATTGCGATGTTACGCGTTGAACCTCTGTTTATTGAAGTTAATGATTCAATTGCTTCAATTTGTCACTAGTAATAGAATTTGTTCAATTTCACACTATTTGTCTTTAAATATTAAAAATAAACTAAACTTTCAGAGAATTCGATTAGGCAGGGGTTCGGAAAAGTTTAGAAAAAGGCTAGTGGAGCTAGAGAGTCAATTAGTTTTAGTATCTCCGAATTTGGTCTTCAGAATAAAACACAAAGTGAATGGCAGAACGTATCTTTTCTTCCTGTCGTCTGATTTCGAAAGAACACAGTGGATCGAAGCGATTCAAACTTTACAAAGGACCGGAATTCCACCATCGCCTACAACGAACAATGCCAGTATGTTTGAACTACAAACGTGGATAACCGCTTGTAGGACATTCTTGAAGACC
This sequence comes from Propylea japonica, assembly GCA_013421045.1. Taxonomy (NCBI): domain Eukaryota; kingdom Metazoa; phylum Arthropoda; class Insecta; order Coleoptera; family Coccinellidae; genus Propylea; species Propylea japonica. Next base: position 50,473,636 of record CM024239.1, read on the forward strand.
AATATGGGATCGTACCTTTTAAGGAGTGGCCAGGATGAGAGCCTCTTGGTTGGAGATTTGCATGTTTTCATATATGATCTTAATGGTTTGGAATATACAAGCGGTGAGTAATCTTCTATAACACACTGCGCAAAAAAATTAAAGCACATTCTGAAAATCTCAATTTTAATGAAAGTTAACTCTACATTGACTTTATAACTTATTTTTTATGTTCTCTCGAAAAGGTTTAGAACCAAGCAAGACACATTAAATGGAAGAAAACAATTCAGTATTTCACCGAATCTTATGTGAAAGAAGAGAAATAAACAATTTTTAAAATACTGGAATGCTGATAAATGATTTAATACTTGGTATTTCCACCCCTTGCGTTAATTACAGCTCGGCAACGACGGTTCATACTCAAAATGAGTGATCTTAAAATGTTCTGATCTAATCCTTCCCAGATTTCTCTGAGTTGGATTCCTAAGTCATTAACACATTAGCGCCCAGCGTCCTCATTTGAGGACGGGTATTACTTTTTGCTATAAGGAATAGATGGAGCTTCTCTCCATATGTTTACAAATTTGACAGTTCATTTGAAACTATTTTCAGTTTTCCTTATCAATTACAACTAAAAAATCTATTGTTCTTCGAAATTGTGCAGCTTTGAATTTCAGACTTTTGTCGATCCATTCATCGTCGAAATAAACAGTGTACTTTTGTTATCAATTTTTGCTGGTGAGTAGTTTTATATTTATAAATAGTTTTTTTATACTAGTCAAATTAATACGGTAATATGGTATTCAGTTATTTTGCATTACTTTTTTCATGAAATGATGACAAAGTATGTGTCCTCAAAATAGGACGCTGGGTTTTGACGTGATATTATATCAGGTTGATTCAAGACTCTCTTTGGGAACTAAATTCCACGTTATGGAACCATTTGTGAATGTTCAACGATGGAGTCGAGAAAAAAAAAGAAAAAGTAGCTGTTCCGAAACCACTCGTAGTAAACAACTACAATAAATATATGGGAGGTGTCGACCACGTCGATTGACTTTTAGAAAAGCATACCATTGTTATAAGGAGAAAAAAGTGGTACTGGTCCTTTTTCACAAGGATGATTGACATGGCAATTGTGAATTCCTGCATCCTCTATTGGCTAATAAATGGAACCCAATAGATTTCCATAAAAGATTTCAGAGGACAAGTTGACGTAACATCTCAAATTGGGCCATGGAAGAAGAGTTTTGTAGGGCATCCTTTATCATTTCCTACCACCTCAAAAAGTCAATATTTCGATGACGTGAGATATGATAATCTTGGACATGTTCTGAGCAAACGGGAAAATCAGCGCCGTTGTCAATTCGAAAGATGTACTTGGAAACCAAGAACATTTTGTGTAAAATGCGGACTGGCCTCATGCATTTCTTGTTTTCCTAAATATCACAACAAAACATTGAAATAGTGATGTCGTGCAATAATTACGAATTATTATTGAGAAAAAAAATTTTTTTCATTCATTAATGAAAATGTATAATTTTGTTGAAAAGAAAATTTAAACCTGTGAAAGCCCAGCGTCCTCATATGAGGACAGCGTTTTTTTTCTACTTATACATTTTTTTTCTCATTTAAATTATTCTTACCTTCGAGGAGGGTATATTTTATGCATCATATACAAATTTCAGAGTAAAATAAAAAAAAAATAATTTAGGCGTTAATGGGAAGAATAGCTGGATGATTTTCTGAACTTCTCAGCCTTCTATTGAGGTTGTCCCAAACCTACTCAATTGGATTGAGATCTGGACTTCTTGCTGGCCATTCCATTCGAGATGCGCGCACGATGGGATCTGGCATTATCGTCCATAAAAATGAAATTTTCACCAATGAATGAGGCAAATGGCACTACATGCTCTTCAAGAATGTTCCTTATATATCTATCAGCATTCATAGCTCCATTATCAACGACCACTAGGTCTGTGCGAGCAGTCAAAGATATTCCACCCTATACCATAATCGATCCTCCCCGGAAACCAGTAGGATTCAGGAAATTGCACTAAGCATATCTTTCATGTGGACGTCTGTATACAAGGGAACGTCGATCACAATGGTAGAGGCAGAATCTAGACTTATCTGTGAAGAGAACTCTTTCCCAATCAGCCTCTTCCCAATGGATATGCTCTCTCGCAAAATCCAAACGCGCCCTTCGATGGGCTGGGGTAAGAGCTAGGCCTCTTGCCGCGACACGAGGCCTTAAATCATATTCTCTGAGGCGATTTCTTATTGTCTGAGTGCTAATTTGTACCCCATGAGTTTGCTCAAGCTGATTTTGAAGGAGGCGAGCGGTTTCAAACCGTTGTCTCAACGAAGAAACTCTCAAGTAACGTTCTAGAATGGCAGTTGTTACCCGTGGTCTACACTGTCTTGGCCCTCGGACATTCATACCTGTCTCCCTGAATCGCTGCAACATTCTGGACACACTAGTATGGGAAACTCCAAACCTTTCTGCAATTCTTGTGTGTGTCCACACTTCTTCTCGCAAAACTACCGCTTGGGCACATTCCTCTTGGGTCAAATTGCGTATTTCGCGTTGCATAGCGATGGAGTGTAGAAAATCAAACGAAAGAAAAACTATTGATCACTAGAATTGATCGAGAACAACTGATTTCAGAATGGAGCCAATACATTCAAAATTTGATGAACTCATCTTTTTTTATTCCTGCAAAAACACAAAAAAAATATAGAGCAATGGTATCAAAATGATTTTCCGAGTATGGAGTTGGAAGAGGACATCGAACCAATCACAGAGGATGAATACTTCAAGGCATTACACCATGGCAAAAACACTTCACCTGGGGCCTGTAACACAAGCACTACAAGTCCTACAATTGTAAGAATATATTCTACACTTGTAACTGTTTCATAACACAAACCCACTTGTAATTACAAGTACGGACTAGTAATTACGTCAAAATCTCTACATATGTAAACTTTTTCTGTAACATAAAGTTCACACTTGTATAATCGTGTCACGGAATTTTCTACAAGTGTAGATAATGTTTTACATATCTCCAACTCTAGGTAGCAATACTACTTATATTGACAAGTCATGTCATATAGTAGGAATCAAATAATAATGAATTCTATGATATTTGCATTACAAGTGTAGCTACACATGTACAAAATTATTTAATTTCTACAATTGTAGCCATTCGCATTGTGACATCGAATTGGGTTGGACTTGTAGTTACAGGCAAATTACTTGTAGACTTGTTACACTTGTAAGGTTTGTGTTACAGGCCCCTGGTTATGATAATATCCCCAGAAAAATATTAAGGAAACTAGATCCTGAAGTTCACAATCATATAATTAAAATCTATAACTATTGTTTGAAGTACTCCTACTTTCCCAAAGAATGGAAAACAGGAATACTTATCAACATTCCAAAGGGCAAAACAGATCATAGCAAAATAGAAAACTATCGTCCGATTACGTTACTCCCAGTAATAGGCAAAAATTTTGAGAAAATTATAACTGAAAGAATACATAGTGAACTTGGTAGGTTTATTCCAGTACATCAGTTTGGATTCAGAGCAAAACATCCACAATACACCCACTAACTATTCTTACTACCAATATTCAGAACAACAAAAAAAGAAGTAAAAATCGGCAGCTTTGTTCCTGGATGTAAAAAAGGCTTTTGATAGTGTCTGGCATGCCGAGATAATATTCAAGCTAGCACAGCTACAATGCCCCAATTACTTACTGAAGATCATCCAACAATTTTTTAACAGGAGGAACAACGAAAGTCAGAGTGCAAAATGAGGTCTCAAATCCCTTCACACTGCATCAAGGACTTCCTCAGGGGTCTTCCCTCTCCCCAACCCTTTTTAACCTGTACTGCCACGACATATATAACCACATCACACAGAAAGTAGACAAAAATGCCTACACACTTCAGTTTGCAGATGACACAACACTCGTCACCCACGATACATCTTTGGGTAAATGTATTCTGCAGTTACAAAAATTAACTGACGTCACGGTAGCATGGATGAGAAGATGGAGACTGCAGCCCAACCCGAATAAGACACAACTAATTATATTCAATCACAAAATCAAGAACACCTCTCCAAATATCAAAATTGGGAAATACACCATTGGACCCACGAACATGTGTAAATATTTGGGTATAGTTGTTGACAATAAGTTGAGCTTCAAGTCACACATAAGAAAGCAGAAAAAAGCAGCAATTGATCGAGCGGGACATTTTAGGTCACTAGTTGATAGTTGATAGTTTACAGAGGGGTTACAGTCCACTGCGACCTTAAGGTCTATTGTGCCCCCTTACAGAGCTGTTCTGGCCAAAAAAAACCTTCACAGCTCGCCTTCCAGTTCCAGAGATCTAATGAAATCTAGTAACTGTGAAGACTTCAACTCACTCTTACAAGTTTCTTGTCCAAGGCATTTCCTCCTCAGGCTCGTAATGCCAAGGCATTCCGTGACTAGGTGAATGGGGGTTTCTTCCTCCTCCCCACAGAACCTACACTCGTCAGTGTCCGACAATCCCATCCTCAACAGGTGCTTCCTAAGGCGACAATGTCCTGTAAGAAAGCCAGTGAGGAGGTGCAATTGCTTCTTACCAAGATCAAGATATCTTTTGGATCCCGCTGTCTCGAAGTTCCGAAGGAACTCAGTGGAATGATCCATCCCTGGGAGATTCCGCCAGAGCTTTTCCCTCTCGGCTTTCTCCTTCTCCAGAAACTCCTTCTTATAGAAAGAGTGACATTTGTGCGCCCTCTTTGGCGAGTGTATTGGTCTCTTCGTTTCCTTCGATTCCCGAGTCACCGGGAACCCAGATTAAAAAGACCTTATTTTTCTTGCCTACCTCGTTGAATTTGTTCCGGCACTCCCAGATCATCTTAGAATCGATGACGTAGGAGCTCAGTGCTTTAATAGCAGCTTGACTATCTGAGTGTATGGCTATATCACACTTCTGATAGTTTCTTTCTAGATTTATATCTAGACATCTTTCAATAGCTAAGATTTCCGCTTGAAAGACGCTCATATAGGAGCCCACCGACAGTGCACACTTGGTGCTTGGCCCGTATATCCCGGCGCCTGCTCCTGTAGAGGTTTTGGAACCATCTATATACCATTTTACGGTATTTTCTTTGAGATTATAGTCGGTGTATTCCCGTTTCCAATCATCTCTTTTACTTAGCAATGTCATGATGTTTTTCTCAGTGATTACTTTCTTAATCATTGCATCACTAGGGAGATTCGCAGATGAGATGTAGTTATTCAGAGAGAACCAGACTCTTTGATTCTTTATTCTCTCATTACCTGCACCTTCCTTAGATATTCTCATGGGCTACCCTATCAACCACTAGATGTAGAGGTGTGAGGTCCGTAATGACCTCTAGTGCCCTAGTTGGACACGTTCTCATAGCTCCAGTGATGCACACACAGGCAAGCCTCTGTACTTTATCGAGCCTTTTCCTCGTACTCACCTGACTTGCCTTGGCAAACCAGGCTACTGCCCCATATGTGATTATAGGTCTCACAATCATGACGTACATCCATCGCAGTATTTTTGGGTTACAACCCCAATTTTTGCCGCATAGACGTCTGCACGCCATTAGAGCCCTTTTAGCTCTGACAGTAGCAGTATCAACATGCTTATTCCACAGAAGTTTACTATCCAGTGTTATTCCTAGGTATTTAACTTCTGACTTCCACTCTAAGATATTTCCGTTTAAATATAACGTTTTCATGTCGGGAAATTTTCTTTTCCGAGTGAACGGAATTACTACAGTATTGTTTGGGTTGATGTTCAGCCCGACAGACAAGCACCACTGCTCAATAATTCTAAGGCCTTTCTGCAGTAAGTCGCAAAGAGTGCCTTCGAATTTGCCTCTAATCATTAGGACTATGTCATCAGCATAGCCTACACATTCGAAGCCAAGCTCCGTTAGCCTATGTAGTAGTTCGTCCACCACTAGGCTCCATAGAAGGGGAGATAATACTCCACCCTGAGGTGTCCCACGAGTAGCCTTGACAGAGACAGATTTACCACCCATCGATGTTTCAGCTATTCTCATACATCCATTTGATAATGGTTTTGTTCACTCCTCGCCTTTCAAGTGCATCTTTGACGGACACGTGCGTTGTGTTGTCAAAACTAACATATAAGACGATGGGCATTAATACGAAGACTGCAACTCAGATATACAAAATGATATGCAGACCTATGCTAGAGTATGGTCATGCAATTTTCCTCAACGCAACAAAAACAACCTTAAAGAATCTGGAAGTAGCAGAGAGAACATGCTTGAGGAAGGTTACAAAAATGAGAACCCTAACAATCCCATGTACAACCCTTCTAACCAACTGCTCTATGAGACAACTGGAGTTGAGCCGATACTGGGAAGACTTAAGAGGCTGGGACAGAAATTCATCAGGAATCAAATAAACAAGGATATACTGGGACCATTGATTTATCAGTACGATTCACAGGATGCAACACGGGCTAAATTACCGGCATTGCCACTATACGAATACCTTTTATCTTTAGAATAACACCTTTTATATAAACTCTTTTATTTGTAAACAAATGTATATAGTGTAACTGGCAGGAAGACTTCGGTCGATATCCAATTGATACTAGTATCAATAAAGTTATTTTCTCTCTCTCTCTCTCTCTCTCTCTCTCTCTCTCTCTCTCTCTTTATTCCTGCTAGGTAAAAATATCTGTATTGAAGAAAAACGTTGAAAGTGGATAACATATGCATGCATAATTCTGATAAAAATAATTATCATTGAGAACACCTTCAGTTGTAGAATAAATTTGAGATTTCCATAATGTGCGTTAATTTTTTTGCGCAGTGTATAAAAATGTTAATGTATAAATTTTTTGAGTGTTTTTTCAATGTATTTTGCCAGCTAGGTTTGAAAAATTCATAATTTCTCATGTAGTAAGTATTTTGCTGTTTTTATTTTTTAACATAGTCGTCCTGAATGTTGTTTCAATAAAAAAAATATTCAGCTTCCGGAAAATCATAGTCGTCCTGAATGTTGTTTCAATAAAAAAAAAATTCAGCTTCCGGAAATCATTGCAAGCTACCCAAAAAAAGGCTTGAAAGCTAGAACTTCAGTTTTCAGTAGGATGTACTGAAACATTCATTTTCGATTCGGAAATAAAAAAAGATGTTTTTTTTCTTTTGGCTAAGTTCAAAAACTTTGCGGAGTCCGAAGTAACTAATATCATAGGGAAAAAACGGTACTTGATCTGACTTTTTCTGTTGTAATCAGCCTTCGAAGGCGGATAGGCTTAAAATCATTGAAACTCGATAAAATTGGGTTTTTTTATTTTATGGTAAAATAAGCCTAAAAAATGAGATTTTAAATTGATTTTAATTGAAATTCCTATGAAACAAATGTAGCTCGTGTAATTTATACAATAATTTTGTTTTCACCACTAATGGAAAATGTTAACATTCGTCAGAATTGCTAGTTGTGAAATTACCTGTTTTGGGATAGAAAATAAAAGGAACATAATACTAAAAATTACTATTCACTTCAATAGTTTTTCGAAATCCGTGTCTTCAATTTGAATACATTATCGAAAACGTTATAAAAAGTGACGTGTCAATTGCTTGAAGCTACTAGAATTTTCTTGTTTTATTTTTTATCCTGCTTCTGGAAGTTTTTCACTCAACTATGTTTCGTTATTGGTTTCCTTCGCGTACACTAGCTCTTTGTTAAATCTCCAAATAAAAAAACTGATTACAACAAAAAGAAATCCGATCAAGTACCATTTTTTCCTATGACTTTCATAGTTTTGAACTCCGCAAAGTTTTTAAACTTAGCCAAAGCAAAAAAACATCTTTTTTCATTTCTGAATCAAAAATTAATGTTGAGTACATCCTACTGAAAACTGAAGTTCTAGCTTTCAAGCCTTTTTTGGGTAGCTTGCAGTGACTTCAGGAAGTTGAATATTTCTTTTTATTTAAGCAACATTCAGGACGACCATGTTAAAAAAATAAAAACTGCAAAGTACTCACTACATAGGGAAATATGAATTTTTCAAACCTAGCTGGCCAAATACATTGAAAAAATACTCAAAGAATCATAACTCAAGAACTACGAAAAATCGTATTCATGGGGTATTTTTGGATAGCCACAGGTCTGAGGAATCTAAAAATAATTTATTGACGTTAATCGCCTGAACTCCCTTTATATTTATGACAGAAGTATAACATACCTAAATTCCATTCATTTTTCTGACTCCATTAATCAGAGTTCAGTATATGCTACGTTGTCAAACTGGTTTCGTCAACAAACTCGGGGATCAACGTAACTCTGGCAAACCTACTGAGGGTTTCTAACCATGAATGACTTGCCGTATATTTAAATGTGAAATATTGTTTTCAGATTTATATATCTGTATCGAGGTAGACTTTTATGGCCACTTCTTCCAAAAGGCAAAAACGAAACTAGCAAGCAACACGAGTACACCCGTTTGGAATGAGAATTTCATCATTGATCTAGAAGGATGTGAAAATTTAAGGATTTTGGTCTACCGCGAAAACAGTCCAGTAGATACACTCTTCGGAAAGCATACCCAAAAATTGAGTAGACAGTGGCTGTTAGGCCAAGGACCTGACTTGATTGAGAAAAAATTGCACATAAATGGTTGTACATTGAGGATAGGATTGAAGTATATTCCCTGCGAAGTTAGTCTCAGAAGGGTGCCTGCTGGAAAGGTTGGGAATTTATTTGGAGAAAAGATTCAACAAATATGCAAGTAAGTTATTCTGTATTCTTGTATGTTTCATCATAAACTGGACAAATATACAGGGTGTTTCATCATAAACTGGACAAACATATATTTTCGTGTAGAGGACATCGGGAGAATAATTTTTGCCTTATACAATATATACCGTTTTCGAAGCATAAGCGAGATACAGGGTGTCAAACGTCATTTTTGAGCAAGATTCTTATGAGTGTGGTCAGTTATGTATAACACTTGGTGTAATGGTTTTTGGTCAAATCTCAATATTTTTGGGTCCTCTATTCAGAAAAGTTGACGAACTCCGAAAAAAATTTACAAAATGGCGGAAGACCTGCAATGTTCCAAATTTTTTTTTGCGGTTGTCAAATTGACTTTTATTTTCTGAATGAACATAATTTTCTTAGAATTTCTGTGAAAAAATTTTTTCAAAAATCGAACACAATTTTTTTTACATGTCTACAGCGATGAAAAAATTTCACTCGAAAAGGAGGAAATTTTGTACAATTGTACTTCTTGAATTATCAATCACGGATATGAAAACAGAATTGTGAAATATCGAACGGTTTCGTTACTACAGTCATTCAAATGTTTCGTTCAGACCTCTGAAATATTGAAAATAAAATTCTTTTGGGTTCTAGAATCAAAATAATTAAATTATTGGCATGTTTAAACATTCTAGATGAATTTATACAAAAAAAATCGGTGAAACTTAGTTGGGACTCGAACCGACGGCGACGTAGGTATTAAATAGGGAAATGGCACTGTTCTAAGGATATTATTATTCGTTGCCAGGCAACAGTAGTTCGTAGTTCATAGAGCTGGACTGGTATTTTAATTTCAGTGAATATAATTTAGCCAGTAGTCAAACTCTATGAACTACGAACTACCGTTGCCTGGCAACGAATATTAATATCCTTAAAACACTTCCATTTCCCTATTTAATACCTACGTCGTTTCGAGTCCCAACTAAGTTTCACTGATTTTTTTTCGTTTAAATTCATCTAAAATGTTAAGACATGCCAATAATTTAATTATTTTGATTCTAGAACCCAAAACAATTTTATTTTCAATATTTCAGAGGTCTGAACGAAACATTTGAATGACTGTAGTAACGAAACCGTTCGATATTTCACAATTCTGTTTTCATATTCGTGATTGATAATTCAAGAAGTACAATTGTACAAAATTTCATCCGTTTCGAGTGAAATTTTTTCATCGCTGTAGACATGTAAAAAAAATTTGTGTTCGAGTTTTGAAGAAAATTTTTCACAGAAATTCTTAGAAAATTGTGTTCATTCAGAAAACAAAAGTCAATTTGGAAACCGCAAAAAAAAATTTGGAACATTGCAGATCTTCCGCCATTTTGTAAATTTTTTTCCGGATTTCGTCAACTATTCTGAATAGAGGACCCAAAAATACAGAGATTTGACCAAAAACCGTTACACCAAGTGTTATACATAACTGACCACACTCATAAGAATCTTGCTCAAAAATGACGTTTTACACCCTGTATCTCGTTTATGCTTCGAAAACGGGATATATTGTATAAGGCAAAAATGATTCTCCCGATGTCCTCTACACGAATATATAGGTTTGTCCAGTTTATGATGAAACACCCTGTATATTTTTTCATTAAAATTCAGTTCAAACCTTACTGCCCATTCACAATGATGTTAAAGGAATTATCATTGTTGAGTTACAATGTAAATGCTAAAATAATAGAGAGACTACTTTACTATTACAACAATGTTTATGTTAGTTAAGAGTAATGTTAATTTTGATTCAATTCCGTCAAAAATATTTCTTCAATTTCAATCATAATAGTTGATATCAACCAATGCGAAACTTTGTTTTTGTAAATGCGTACTATCAATTTACCATTTTTGTTCACAAAACTAACATATCTGATCATTAAGATTTTTCTTTTTTTTAAAATCATTTTTAGTAGACGCTGATGGTGCTGTTTGTTTATATTAGATGACGATCGATGTACACTGCCGGCAAGCGAAATGTGAATGACTCTACAGAGCATATTTGGCTATTTTCAGTTGATTAAATCAGGCTTTGACAAATAATACTTCAATTCTGTGAAGGATGGTTCAATGAACAAATAATATGGTTGTCTCTCTCAAATCGACTAACACGGGAAGTCCGACGCATTCAGTAAATGCGTCAGGCTGCGCATAATACTCGATGCGAGTTCTGCAGGTTCCCTTCCACACACGGCACACAACTCAACGATAAGAGAGAGAAAAACCACAATATTCCAGTCGCTCGTTTATTTAGAGAGTTACGAATCACGTGAACCTTTCCATTATAGCACTGGTCAACTGCACGGCAAAATTCTCTCTCTGATGCATTGAATTTCCTATGCTTCCGATGTGAATTTCCAAACCTGTATATGGATGGAGCCGTATTCACAATAGCAAAAAAATCGTTCACATTTCTCTTGCCGGCACTGTACTTTTATTGTTAGAATGACTACGGCTTTCTATATTATTGAAGTAAAAAGAATTTAAGGGATTGATACAAGAAAAATAATGTCTGGATTGAAGAAGCAATGTAACAAGATCGAAACATTCAACATCAGAAGGCTGAACATTTTCTCAGTTCATTGAAATATAGGAATTTTAAAAAACTAAAATGGTTCAACAACAAAGCAGGAATATAAAATATTATGAACTGTGTTATGACGGTTTGATTCTTGTATTTTGGCGCACAATTCAACTTGTGATGGTTGTGAACACTCACCATAACATCTTGACATTTACGTTACCATTAAAATAATTGTGAATGGGCAGCTAGACGATAGAGAGAGGAGACGTAGCATTCAATAATAAATATTGAAAACTGAAGTTATCATCCAAAATGTTGAGAGCTAGACGGTCCATTGTTTCGATTTGGAGTGATAAATAAACACTGAAACATTTTGGAGAGCCATTTGAAGTTGCATTATTTTACTGTAGTAATAAAGCTATAAAGATTCGTTTCAAAAATTCTCGCAAGAATAATGCTTCAAATGATATGACTATTTTATCAAAATATGTAATTGTGTGCGAAAGGATTCTGTTGCTTCAGCATCTGGAATAAACGGAAACAATATGGAAATTTTGTTCTTTGTCCTTTCATACATGTTTTTCTTATCTGATATCTATTTATTTTACGTTATCCAGGATCCAGCGGTGTTGTCACAGCAATATTCTGTAAAACGTGTTATTTCTGCTATTTGAGCATATTTCAAGTGCGGTTAAATAATGCTTCGCAAGTGTTGCATTTGTGGAAAATTGAACAATGTGAACACTAATCCTAGTTTTACACTTGTAATTCAACTGTAACAGTGGTTTATATTGTGTTATGTTAATAATTCACTCATAGTTCAATTTTCATTAATTTATTACGTTACCTCTTCTTCATTGGTGACCGTAAAAGTTACACTGATGCAGTTAGTACAGTGATGCCAGGACAGTATAAAGAAGCTATCCTAGAGCCATCTTGGTCACTCACAGTGGAGATGTTGGTTTCTTCGTTTTTATCCTATTTATGAATGACCCGCTTTGTCTTTTCTCTTTATAGTGAAAGGTTCAAACTACACCAAAAATAACTTACTAAATTGAGTTCGAGATAGTATAACCTAACGAATAACAAATACAATTTGAGCGCAATATACCTGCTGTTTATGAATTTAACTCTGATCACGTTCTTTGATGTAATAAAATGACTTTTTTTTAAAGGAGACAGAAGCGAGATATACCTTTCATTGTAACTGCTTGTATACGAGAGGTTGAGAGAAGAGGAATGTTAGAAGTTGGAGTTTATCGAGTGTCCGGATCAGCTTTGGATTTAGCGAAGTTGAAAAAATCATTTGAAACTAGTGAGTATTACCTGAATATAACTACTTTCCTCTAGGCCCAAACAACGCTTGTAACATCCTTGTCCTCATCGTCCCAACTCTCGATGGTTTTATATCCATTCTTTCGTTTGAAAACTTAATTTCCATCAATATTTTTCAACTTTCAGATTCATACGAGGCGGAACAACTACTGAAAGAGGTAGACATACATTCTGTTACAGGGGTTCTCAAATTGTTCTTGAGGGAGTTACCAGAAGCACTTTTCACGGATCAGTTGTATCCAACCCTTTTAGAGTCATTCAACCAAAGTAATGGGAATCTCATGAAGAGAACTGAATTATTGAATGAATGTTTCGAAAAATTACCCCAACAAAATAAAGCTACCATAACATGTATTTTAGAACATCTGATAAGGTGAGTTATTTGCTTAAAACTAAAACAAGTAATAAATTTTCAATGTATAGTCCGTTCACGAAAGGTTGAGCACATAGTAGGCGTTTCTTTATTTATCTGAAGTTGGCAGTATTTGGTGACATAACGTAAAATAAAGTCAACGTTGCCGAATGTGCCCGGCCTCGTCCGACGAGCTTGCGAGTTATCAGACAACTCTATGCAATATTGACAACATTGCGTATCAATCTGACAAGAAAATAAAGAACATAACTTAAAATTTTAATATACACAGTGGCATATGCCAAATTTCCATGGCCAACCGACGGCTCGACCTTTCGTGAATGGACTATAGCTGTGAAGCTAGAAACGAGAGTTGAATTCATAATAAGGCAGAACACAGAAATTTTCAGAAAAATTAATGCGTATGCGTATTAATAAATGGGTTTTTGGTTAACGTTTATCTTTTAAATTGATCACCCACCCATTTAGCTGTAAAAGGCTGAGATGGTATTTGACAAGACAATTTCATGTCATGCTGAGATTTTGCATTCATTTATCTATATTAATAAAACAGGATTTATGGTTACCGTCAAAATGCCATATCTTTCAAACGACTGCACCAGATTGGATAATTCTTTTTTGTGGTGTTCACAATTGCCAGGGCAAGGTTTATACATTTTTAATGATTTTGACAAAAACTGAAGTTAGATCGAGTGAATCGAAAATTTAAAATTTTAATCAGAAATAACATATGAACTAACATATTATGCAACAATTTTTTACTTATACCATATTTAACAATTTTTAAACTGACAAAACTAGGTTTGCCGGGTCAGCTAGTTTAGCATAAATCTCAAGCCGTATACAAAATTGTGAGGAGTAGCATTATTGCTCCACCAATGAACGAGCGCTCAAAAGCACCTGCTGTCTAGTTAAATAACTACCTTTCCTCGAATATGTACGACTAATATTGAAGAGGCTATGAGATCTTCACTCTACATAATATGTAAAATGCCAACTGGTGTTTTCAACCTACTTGATGACTACCCCACAGACGCTCCAACTTAGTTGTAAACATCGGGCTGCGCCCACCAAATATCAAACCGGTTTGATCTCGCATCAACCTGGAATATCAACCACCAACCAGCCTACAGACGTTCAACTTGGTCGTCAACACGCCGTGTTGAAAACTTAGTTGTCAACTAGGTTGATCGTCTGTAGGCCACTTAAGATGAGGGAAATAGTCATAGTAAAACTCACTCAGAAACCAACACCTAACTGGACTTTCTTTCATGAAATCTGAGGAGTTGTCCAATATGCACTTTTTTTTAAGAACAAACAAAACATTTATTAATGGAACTCGACTTCGTCCAAAAGGCGTTTGAAGCGGTCGATTAATTGGATCCAATTTTCTTTGACTCGATCACACGGTTCGACCGAAATGGCCGCTATTTGGCGTTCAATATTGGCTCTGGCTTGCAATTCACAGAAACGTGACGATTGTTATCGTCGACGAAAAAATATGGCCCAGTTCTGCACTCCCTTCAGTGTAATCCGTTATGAATTTTTCTCCATCCACACAGCAACGAGGTATATTGAAACCAAACAAATATAACCTTATAAACTGAGATCAACAGGTATTCCTTTAAGCCATACATTACTTCCACCTATTGATTATTAGCGACCATACATTATCTAACTACTTATAGGTTCAGAGAATAAAGAAACATTATTAATTAATACCTACCACCCTAACTCAACCCACGCTACTGTACCTAACGCTCGAATGTTGTTTTTTGTATTCAATCATGTTTTTGACATGTCTTGCAAAGCACATAGAAACGTAGAATCACGAAAAATGGCTCAAATATCTCGAAAATCATAAGAATACTCAAGTTAGGTTGTCTCGCTTAGTCTCAAAATTTTGCGCCATAACTGTTATTGCCTATCTGCTGGGCCGAGAATTACAACTGAAAATTTAAGTTAACGTTCTGAAAGTTGCGGTCATCGACTCTGAATTTCGGTAGAATATTTTTATAATTTGCAGAGGTTGCTCGTTCGTGTACTTTAACATGATGACAATATAAGGTTTGTTCCAACAGCGTATTTTTGACCGTACAATGTACCGTACAGTACAAGGATCGTTTTGTATCGCATTTATGCGCAGGTCAGTGCCGTGTACGGTTCAAGGGCTGGTTCACAGTTTCAGGTTGTTGGAACGCTTTTGTGTACCCGTGTATCGTTAAAAAATTTGAATTTTGTGTTTACAATTTTTATCAGCGTGACATGTTTCTATTGTCTTATTCTTTCGATCTTATTGTCACTGACAAAATAAATAATCCCTAGAGATTTATTTTATCTAAGTTGTTTGTTGTTACTTATTCCGCTAATCTAATTATCTAGTCTGTCTTCACATCCTTTGAGCTTGAAAGAGTATTTTTTTATAAATGAATTCTTCAATAATATGTTCGCTTGAATAAGTATCGGAAATGTAATAAAACTTCGCCGAAGAATGAAATAAATAAAATATAGTGTGTTATTATTATTTCCGATACGTTGTATACTTGGAAGGGTAATTGCCAATTTTGAATTCTCTTCTAAATCGAATATCCTGCTCGATGATGTCTATTATTTTTGTTTATTAAGCTTTTCATCAAATACTTTGTTACTTTTCGGAATAAAAGTGACTTCCTCAAGTACACGGGATTACAAATGTAGTGCTAAGAAAACCAAATTCTTTATTTGAGTACATGGTATTCATATGAAGAAAGTGGGCTTCTTCGAAATGAGAATTCTTAAGCAACTTTGGAATAAAACTGCTCACGTAATAATTGACAATTTCAAACATTTCCTCACCATACACTGTTATTACTTTTAATTCTATAATTCTAATACTTTGTTCAAAGTTTCCAAATAATGAATAATTTCCATTTGAATACCTATATCGTTTAATGAGTAACAAAACAAGCGAGCAAAAACCGAAAAAAATCAGAGACCTATCTCTGAAAATACCACAAGAACAAATGAGATAAATAAATGAACCTCATATCAATAAATAAGAAACTTTCTTTCGTTCTGAAAAATAAACATAACCGTCCTAACCTAAAATAAATAGAAATACAAATGGCGCAGGTCGGTACCAAACCAGTACGAACGATCCCTGCCTCCTAGCAGGGATCGATTTGACCGTACACTGTACCGTACATGGGACGGTACATAGGTCAGTTGGAACAGGAGATCGGGATATGGGATCGTTCACTGTACCGTCCAAAAACGCTGTTGGAACGCCTTTAGTCTACTGCGCATGTGGTGGACCGTACAATGACTGCTGTTGGAACAAACCTATTGAGTTTCTGAATTAATTAGCAATGAAAGTTCGATGATCAGTGGAAGGTTGCGTCCACAAATTATATTCAAAGTTTTCAAGTCCCTATTGGAAAACCCGATGTGATCCTTTTAAAGAAAAAAGTTTCTAAACAATTGTATAATTATGTTGCAATTGGCTTCTGCTGACCAGCGATACGCACTTTAGCGGTTGAAATCGAAATAGAACTAAGATAGTAGTAACAAAGCGTTGAACGTATTTCAGTGTAATAATTTCGTAATTGCTCATAAACTTTTGTTTGGAAGAAATATTCAAGGGAAAATTGAAATTGTTATCCTCTTGAATATGATTTCGATCAGAAATTACTACAGTTGTGTGCCCCGATGCAATTTATGGCGAAAAAAATTGCAAACTTTAGGTTATAGTTATCACTTCTTCCCTCAGGAAAACCAAATGAAAATATATATCTTGGAAACGAGTTTGGAAGGAAACTAATAGTAAAAAAAAGGCTTGTATCTTATACAGGTGTCCCATTACTCGACGTCAACCCGGAACCGGGTGAAAAGGCAAGTAATGCTGGTTGTCAGAAAAATATAAAAAAAAATCTAAGTTGCATGATTTTAAAATAATGCGCATTTAAAAAAACAAGCAAAATTCCACACCCTGTGACAGTCTTTTCACTCCTGTTGTCACAAATATCAACTTTTTCCAACTTTTTCTTTGCTGTGTAACCTTGAATAATGCTTGTCTAAACTGTAATCAAAATTTGCTACCAGCTGCTCTAGGTTCATGAAAATAGGGCTTACTTCTCAGAAAAAAAATTCGAAATAAACAATTCCTAGTTTCAACTGACTGTATTGAAAAAAAAATGTACTACGTAGATTTGGCATTTTTTTTCAAAAGCATTCAGTAGGATTCCAAAATGGTATAATACTTGGTTAATTGTAGCTGCCGTAGTTCAAATTTATTTTCGATTGCCTTTGAATACACTCTTTCGTTAACTGCTTCCCAGTAATAAAGTCCAATGGATTCAAGTCCGGTGAACGGGCCGGCCACGAGATTGGACCAGAACGTCCGATCCATCTTCCGGGAAAAAATGTTACCAGAAAAAAAAATTTTCAGAGAAATTTCTCCGGAAAATTTTTTTCTGAAAAAATTATTTTCTCTGGAAATTTTTTTTTCTGATAACATTTTTTCCCGGAAGATGGATCAGACGTTCTGGTCCAATCTCGTGGCCGGTCCGTTCACCGGACTTGAATCAATTGGACTTTTTTACTGGGAAGCAGTTAACGAAAAAGTGTATTCAAAGGCAATCAAAAATAAATTTGAACTACGGCAGCTACAATTAAACAAGTATTATACCATTTTGGAATCCTTACTAAATGCGCCAACTTTTGAAAAAACATGCCAAACCTACGTAGTACATTTTTTTTTCAATACAGTCAGTTGAAACTAGGCAATTGTTTATTTCGAATTTTTTTTCTGAGGAGTGAGCCCTATTTTTATGAAACCTAGAGCAGCTGGTATCAAAATTTTGATTACAGTTTAGACAAGCATTATTCAAGGTTACACAGCAAAGAAAAAAGTTGGAAAAAGTTGATATTTGTGGCAACAGGAGTGAAAAGACTGTCACAGGGTGTGGAATTTTGCGTGTTTTTTTAAATGCGCATTATTTTAAAATCATGCAACTTAGATTTTTTTTTATATTTTTCTGACAACCAGCATTAATTGCCTTTTCACCCGGTTCCGGGTTGACGTCGAGTAATGGGACACCCTGTATACTCCAATAAATATAGGAAAGTAATTCATATTGTCTCTTTAACCTCTTACGTCAGAATTTGTATCGAAAGTTTTGATATTACAGCAGATTACGACCAGCTCTCTACTTTAGGATCATTTAAAATTAAGATACACATACAACATATTATTTCACAAACCTGTACTTGGCTATTGCAGAATTGGTAAAGAGTTCATAAAATATTTCTACATATTATCTTCTTGATTTATACTATAGGACGATACAGCAAATTTGTTTTTTAAGCAAGGCATATTTTCTATAGACGAACCCCTATTTTCTTACATCAACCTTCTGCTAATTCCATAAGCACTTTAATTCTGTACATATGTGTTTTTCCCCAATAAAGAAACATGCAGCAGGAAAGGAAAAAAAATCATGAGTTTTGACATGATTCTGTCATGGATGAATCAATTGATCTAATTAAAACAACTGTAATGATATGTTTACATTTCCTCCTCACTCCACCTTAACAAGAACATATCGTGCATATTAGTTTTGTTTTACTTTATCACTCTCCATAATCAATGAACCATCAATTTTATGAGGTTCTGTATTAAGGGCTAGGGCAATAGTTTTCAAACACAAAGAGCAAATGTCTATAAAACTGGACCCACAATTTGTTTTCCAGCACATTATAGTATGACATGCATTCAGAACTTCTTCTCGAACTTCTCCTTCTACTGGGGCTCTAGAATTAGAGGTTAATGCCCGATTGCACCGTTCGTCTAAGCAACGTTTAAGCCCTTAAGTGAAGTTTATTCCATTGATGAAACGTCATTTCAGGGCTTAAACGTTGCTTAGACGAACGGTGCAATCGGGCATAAAACTCTTAAAATTTCCAGAAATTCTAACGGCTGCACTTCATATACGTGTATACATGTACGATATAAATGAACTGAAGGAATTTTTTTTTAATATAGTTTAAGATTGACAACATACAACTAGACTTACTGACTTGTAACCTTATATTGATTAAACACTTGAATATTAGTGATAAAATGATTGAAATATTGATTAAATCACAAAATAATTCAACAAAGATTCCAACTCCATATTAAATTTCAGATTTTTGTAAATTTTCGATGAAACTCCAATGACTTATCTGTCCAAAACAAGATTGTTTATATTTACTACTATCTTAGCTCAGCTTCGATTCTCGCCACCTTGGCGCTGATATCGTCATGGAATATGCCAATAGCTCAAAGAGTACGAAATTGTTGAAAAAAAATGCAAAAGATACATGGGCAGCTGGTACCTCCTCTATTGTTGAATTTGAAAGACTTAACACTGGGAGAAAACAATAATAGTGTAGACAAAACAAGTTATTTTGATTGTAACTTCACACTCGGTTACACACACATTCTGAATCAAGAAGCCATACTTAGAAATATGGGGATATTTCTCTATATGTTGTTAGTAACGTTGATGAATATGAAATGAAACGTATGAATGAATACAAAAATTAATTGATTAGTTGATTCAACAAACGTTTAGAAAAAAAAATACATATGCAATTGAAAATAAAAATGGGTGTTGCATCAACAGTATATGTATCTGTAATGATGTCTGGTTATACATGAAAATATTCTTTGCAGGGTACACAAACATGAGAGTGAAAACAAGATGTCCCTTCATAACTTGGCAACAGTGTTTGGACCAACTCTACTACGACCGAGTATAAAAGGGGATAGCTCCAAACACAAAGATATGCCTGCTGCCACTGTTGATGTGATGGCTCAAGCAGGTATTTTGTATTGTTACCTTCAGGGAATGAATAATATGCAGAACAAATGCTGACTGAAACAATTGTCCCTTAGTCCTTTAAACTAATGATATATTATGAATCTTTGCTTGTGAAATTAACACATTAAGCGTCACAAAAAAAATAATTATAAAAGTTTTACACATTATGGAGATGTATTTTCTCAAGTAGAAGGGTTCGAATATATGCTTCGTACTGGGTGAAATGAAAATTATTCGATTTTCTTTTTACATGAAAAAATATACCTTCATGAGATGTGTATGGCTTTCATAGCAGGACGAATAAAATTTCTAGTTATGCCTGAGCAACTGCCTATAGCCCATAGTCGAAGAAAGTCAATTATACTCCTATAATATTGATAGAGTACAATGTGAAATTGTTTGAAAATTTGAAAAAACAGAATGGATTAATGAAAGCTAAAACGGTAATATGAAAACTGATAGAATTGATAGGCAGGCTTAATTTATATAAACATGTTACGTGAAGGAAGATTTCCTTAAAGTAATATATCGAACTAAAAAGTGAAATTTGCAGATAAAAAAGAGTAAAAGGAAATTTCAATAATAATTGAATCTCTCAATGCATTTTAAGCCCAATTTTTTCATTCACCTTGGGTTTAGAAATATATTCATATTCAAAATTAATCGTTCAAGGTTATATACAAAGTTGACCTGTTTTTCTATTTTTTGTTGTGTTCCAGTAATTATTCAACTATTCAAAACTTTTATTTGCCAAGGAATATTTGTTTATGCAATGGTTTCAGCCACATTGGCTTTGAAGAGATTTGAAAATATTTTTCGTTCACTTTATTCATAATGGTTATTTCTAAGTTCCACAGAGAGTTTTTCTCGAATTGTTAGAACTAATGTTAATCATAACTATACAAACAAAACAATTGTTGATTTGCCTTAAATTTCCCTATTTCCCGAATTATTTTTGATTTGATTGAGTGATTGCAGGGTTACAGTTCTTTCCATAAATTCTGAAAACACTGCAAGTAAAAATTCTTCTAGTATCGAATAAATCATTATTTTGTTAGATTTGTAAATTTATATATTTCTTGTTGATTGAAAAGACGAAAGTAACTGAATATCAATAGTCCCCAGTACAACAAACTGAACTTTTTTGACATACGTTATTATGTATGAAGTTTGAGTACTGAATATTTTTTTCGAAAATTACACACCTGTAATTTTTAAACAATCAAAACGTATATTAAAGACAAATTTCAATGCAACAGATGATTTTTAGTGGGAAGTTTATAATGACTTGGAATGGAACGAAATGAATGTCTATTGACAGGTTCTTCAAAGCTTTTATTTATTTACGACTATTGTATGATCTACCCGTTACACGTCTGTTAGTTCGGCCATAATAATATCCATTAATCACCTGTGAATAATGAGATATTATTAACTGCTGTTGGATACTTTATAGATTCAGCGTAATAATATATTCTTAAATTGATTTTTCTTCAGTATTCTAAAGTACTCCAACTAACAAATATGTGTGTACCTTGTCAATCGAAGGCCAAATCTACTTTATCACATCAATTAAAGCAATTTTTATTTCAAAATATAATATGACAAGTTCTCCAAGAATTTCTCATTCAACTTGACTTTTTTCACACATGTAATAGAAAGGTCTTGTCACGGTCGTCAAATGTTAAAATCTTCAAGAAATATATTCAGTAGTCGTGGATAAAGTATAGTATAGTACTCGCGTATAATGGCTATTTTTCACTCGGTGATTTGGACCACTTGCCTACGGCTCGTAGCCTAAACTTCACCTCGTGAATAATTATTATACTCTCGTTGCATAATATACTATTGGAAATCAAATCGTTCGTTTTGGTTTGGTTGAGAATCAATTAATTTCGGAATGAAATGTAATACTACAATTTGGTGTGGAATTTTCTTACCGAATACCGGTACATAAATATTTTCAGAAAATTATACCTCGTCTTCGACTCGATAATTCTTAAACTACTAATGATCTCGAAAAAATTCCCAAAAATAATCCGCACCTGTAATTTTTAACCAATCAAAACGTGACTTTCGACATACCATCGCAACGGATAATTTATTGTGATTTTTTTCCCGTGGGTACCCACAGCAAATTATACTGGAAATTTTTTGTGGTTTATAATCACTGAAATGAATTAAATGTTTATGTCTAATGAAATATAATAACATAATTTGATGTGGAATTTTCTCACCAAATACCACACGATGTCAAATGTAATCTGGACAGTTTCTCCAGCTCATGAAAATTTAAAAAAATAATAATTTGAAATAATTTTCAAAATATTATAAATTCGAAAAATTTCCGGAAGTACAGGGTCTTTATTAATGTTTGTAACAGCGCAGTTAGCTTTGGATTACTTTGCCGCTACAGAATACCAATCTCTAACCAATCAGAGCATAGCATGATCAGCGAATTCTGTGGTTTGCATAGGACGCGGCAAAATGAGAATAATCCAAAGCCAACTGCGCTTTTACAATCATTTATAGAGACTCTGTACTTTGACCCCTAGTGGTGTAACTAGTGATAATTTCGAGAATCATGCATACGACAGCAGCTTTCAAAGTTTTCGCATTAGAAACCTTGTCGGATTCGTTGCAAAAAAAACAGGTGTTACGTTTCTATGTGTCAAAAAAATCGAGTTCGTTGTACATACTGAGGATTATTACAGAAAGACATCATTCAACAGGCATCAGAGGTTGAGAAACCCCGTTCATCTTCATCGATGAAAATATTGAAGAATTGTAACCCAGTCGCTGTATGAAATTTCCTTTATCAGATCCATAAATAGGAATGATATAGTCCGTTCACGAAAGTTTGTGCGCATAGTAGGCGTTTGTTTATTTACTCTAAGTTGGTAATTGCTGTCATAACGTAAAATAAAGTCAACGTTGCCGAATGTACCCGGCCGACGAGCTTGCGAGTTATCAGATAACTCTATGCAATATTGACAACAATGCGTATCAATATGACAAGAAAATAAACAACATAACCTAAAATTTTAATATACACAGTGGAATATGCCAAATTTCCATGGCCAACCGACGGCTCAATTCTAGTGAACGGACTAGTACAGTATTCGTTTTGAGGAGTTTCGTACTTCTGAGCTGTTCCAGTGCTTGTGCGCAGCCAATGGCAAGCCGTATTTCGAGCTTTTGAGTTACTCTTTAGCACGAAATATCTCAAAACGAATAGGCTATACAGGTTTGGAAATTCACATCTGAAACATACGATATACAATGCATCAGACAGAGAATTCTTCCGTCCAGTTGCCCAGATGAATAGTCGAGACAATCACTTGCTGTAACACACTGAGTTCAGTTGTTTTACTTCTTTATTTTAGTCTTGTCTCTCTCTTATCGTTTAGAGGAGCATAATTCTTTAGTATGGTAGGCAACAGTAAATACTTGAATCGAGTATTACGGGCAGCCTGACAAATTAAAAATTCTATACGTGTAGTTCGGGTTCCCTACCATACTGCGATAAGAGAGAGACGAGACTAGATTATCGCAGTAAGACAGTTGAATTCATTCAGTTATCGCACTTGATTATCTCGCCTATTCATCTGTGCAACTGTAGGAAAAATTCTCTGTCTGATGCCTTGTATATCGTATGTTCTCGATGTGAATTTCCAAATCGGTATATGTAATACATATATTAAAAGCACCCTACATGAGCTCCGCATCTCATGTACAAAAGATGGAATTTTTTGTTGAGTTCAGTATTATATACCAATTTATTATGGACAAAAGGGTTCTGAAGGTGGTTTATTGATAGATTTTATACAATACAAAAACTATTCTAGTCGATCTATAGAAGCACCAAATGGTGGTGGAATTATAAAGTTAGTCTATATAAAATCAACTTGCTGAGCATTTTATACTAGTTCGTAGTAGAAAAAAATAAGTATTTCCAGTGATGCTTAATGTGTTGATAACAGTATTTCGCATGCGCTTTTTTCCCGTGTGTGATTGTTTCTTACAGTGCTTCATGTTGTCTCTTTTATGAAGTACTTAATACTTAATTATTCCAATCAGACAATGAGAGTCCTTATAACTTAAGCATTCTTCCAGGCAGTAATCTTTTTAGATAAGCGATATCACTTTCTCATATGTTATTTACACAAACATAGATATTTCAATTTTGATATGTACAATTTGAAATTGGTTGGAAGTTTGATTCAAGTGACGAGATGGTGAAATATGTTAGTCAGACTAAATTGTACTTTTGGCTTCTTTTGATAAGTATTATCTTAAGTATTTCTTTTCAGCTGTAAGTTTTTACATTACCAAATTTTTTATAAGTAGGTATTTTTGTATGTATGTATTTGTACTTGAATATTATGTAGTTAAATTATTTTATAACAACCTTTAATGTGAATTTGTATATATTTATATATGATCATAATACAATTTCGAAATATAAGGTTTCTTTTTTATGAATCTTACCCTAATTGTATCATCTTTTTTAAAGAACAGAGTTTCAATTTCTACATTCATCAGATTACATTGTAGTAGCTACCTTTCTGCACTGTGACGTGCTTCGTGCGTTACCATACTAGACTACTAGAGCTACATTTTGCCCAAGAATGAAACCTTCTTTGCAAAGTTGATTATTTTCCTACTTATGTCGGCTGATGTCAACGTCGAGATTAGTGTGAAGATATCCACACATTTCCAGCCACAGTTTCTGACGTAGAGACTGTTTAATTAGGTATAGGGTGAAATTCGTAAGCAACGTTGCCAAACTTCACACGAATTTCAGGATATAATTAATTTTACGTTTCAAGATCAGTTGATGAAATAATTTAAGTTTTGATAATATATTCAGAAGATTCATACCTTAGGTCAGAAAGTAGTGGTGGTTATTGAATATTTTCATTATGAATTCAGTACGAAAAAAGGCTCGGACCTACCTACAGCTTTTTTGGATTTTATCGCACTACTGCGAACATTTGAGAAGAAAAAGTGATGAAGTACTGATTTCTAGGAATCTTTCGGAATTTCGTGGAAGATATCATCATGAATTCATGATTGAAATTTGTCGCTCTCATTTCTATTGAGAATTTCGCTCATATCTCAGTTGGGGGTTGTTGTGTAGTATATTTAATTTAAGTCGAATTGAAGCGAAAAATGTCAACAAATAAGGACAACAATAAGATTTCATTGCCTTCCCATCGAACATTTTCAAAAAAACTGAAATCCTGAGTTTGGTTGAGATTTTCGTTCATAACTCCGTTGGGGGTTGTTGTGTAGTGAAAATTTGTTCACCAAATTAAAGCGGAAAATGTCGTCAACTCAAACAAAAATGTCCCCACTTCAGGACCACAACAAGATTTCATTGCCTCCCCGTCGAACATTTTCAAAAAAATTGAAATCCTGATTTTGGTTGAGATTTTCGTTCATAACTCCGTTGGGGGTTGTTGTGTAGTGAAACTTTTTTCACCAAATTAAAGCGGAAAATGTCGTCAACTCAAACAAAAATGTCCCCACTTCAGGACCACAACAAGATTTCATTGCCTCCCCGTCGAACATTTTCAAAAAAATTGATATCCTGATTTTGGTTGAGATTTTCGTTCATAACTCCGTTGGGGTTGTTGTGTAGTGAAACTTTTTTCACCAAATTAAAGCGGAAAATGTCGTCAACTCAAACAAAAATGTCCCCACTTCAGGACTACAACAAGATTTCATTGCCTCCCCGTCGAACATTTTCAAAAAAGTTGAATTTCTGATTTTGGTTGGGATTTTCGTTCATAACTCCGTTGGGGGTTGTTGTGTAGTAAAAGTTTTTTCACCAAATTGAAGCGGAAAATGTCCTCAGTTCAGAATTACAACAATATTTTATTGCCTCCCCGTCGAACATTTTCAAAAAAATTGAATTTCTGATTTTGGTTGGGATTTTCGTTCATAACTCCGTTATGGGTTGTTGTGTAGTGGAATTTTTCACCAAATTGAAGCGGAAAATGTCCTCGATTCAGAACCACAACAAGATTTCATTGCCTCCCCGTCGAACATTTTCAAAAAAATAAAATCCTGGCTTTGGTTGAGATTTTCGTTCATAACTCCGTTGGGGGTTGTTGTGTAGTAAATTTTTTTTCACAAAATTAAAGCGGAAAATTTCCTCAATTCAGAACCTCAACAAGATTTCATTGCCTCCCCGTCGAACATTTTCAAAAAAATTTGAATCCTGATTTTGGTTAAGATTTTCGTTCATAACTCTGGTGGGGGTAGTTTTGTAGTAAAAATTTTTTCACCAAATCGAAGCGAAAAATGTCCCCAGTTCAGGCCCACACAAGATTTACTTGCCTCCCCGTCGAACATTTTCAAAAAAAAAATGAATTCATGATTTTAGTGGGATTTCGTTCATAAGTCCGTTGGGGGTTGTTGTGCAGTAAAAATTTTTTCACCAAATCGAAGCGAAAAATGTCCCCAGTTCAGGACCACAACAAGATTTCATTGCCTCCCCGTCGAACATTTTCAAAAAAATTGAATTTCTGATTTTGGTTGGGATTTTTGTTCATAACTCCGTTATGGGTTGTTGTGTAGTAAAAATTTTTTCACCATATTAAAGCAGAAAATGTCCTCAATCAGAATTACAACAAGATTTCATTGCCTCTCTGTCGAACTTTTTCAAAAAAATTGAAATCCTGGTTTTGGTTGAGATTTTCGTTCATAACTCCGTTGGGGGTTGTTGGTGTAGTAAAAATCTTTTCACCAAATTAAAGCGGAAAATTTCCTCTGTTCAGAAAACTACAAGATTTCATTGCTCCCCGTCGAACATTTTCAAAAAAGTTTGAATCATGATTTTGGTTAAGATTTTCGTTCATAACTCCGGTGGGGGTTGTTGTGTAGTGAAAATTTTTCACCAAATTGAAGCGAAATATGTCCTCAATCCAGAATCACATCAAGATTTCATTGCCTCCTTGTCGAACATTTTCAAAAAATTGAATTCCTGATTTTGGTTGGGATTTTCGTTTATAACTCCGTTAGGGGTTGTTGTGTAGTGAAAATTTTTCCAACAAATTGAAGCGGGAAATGTCCTCAGTTCAGAATTACAATAAGATTTCATTGCCTCCCCGTCGAACTTCTCAAAAAATTGAAATCCTGATTTTGGTTGAGATTTTCGTTCATAACTAGGTTGGGGGTTGTTGTTGTAGTGAAAATTTTTCATCATATTGAAGCGGAAAATGTCCTCAGTTCAAAATTACAACAAGATTTCATTGCCTCCCCCGTCGAACATTTTCAAAAAATTGAATTTCTGATTTTGGTTGGGATTTTTGTTCATAACTCCGTTATGGGTTGTTGTGTAGTAAAAATTTTTTCACCATATTAAAGCAAAAAATGTCCGCAATTCAGAATTACAACAAGATTTCATTGCCTCCCCGTCGAACTTTTTCAAAAAAATGGAAATCCTGGCTTTGGTTGAGATTTTCGTTCATAACTCCGTTGGGGGTTGTTGTGTAGTAAAAATTTTTTCACCAAATTAAAGCGGAAAATTTCCTCTGTTCAGAAAGTCTACAAGATTTCATTGCCTCCCCGTCGAACATTTTCAAAAAAGTTTGAATCATGATTTTGGTTAAGATTTTCGTTCATACTCCGGTGGGGGTTGTTGTGTAGTGAAAATTTTTTCACCAAATTGAAGCGAAATATGTCCTCAATCCAGAACCACATCAAGATTCCATTGCCTCCTTGTCGAACATTTTAAAAAAATTGAATTCCTGATTTTGGTTGGGATTTTTGTTTATAACTCCGTTAGGGGTTGTTGTGTAGTGAAAATTTTTCCAACAAATTGAAGCGGAAAATGTCTCTCCAGTTCAGAATTACAATAAGATTTCATTGCCTCCCCGTCGAACTTTCTCAAAAAAAATTGAAATCCTGATTTGGGTTGAGATTTTCGTTCATAACTAGGTTGGGGGTTGTTGTGTAGTGAAAATTTTTTCACCATATTGAAGCGGAGGAAATGTCCTCAGTTCAAAATTACAACAAGATTTCATTGCCTCCCCGTCGAACATTTTCAAAAAAATGAATTCCTGATTTGGTTGGGATTTTCGTTTATAACTCCGTTGGGGGTTGTTGTGTAGTGAAAATTTTTTCACCAAATTGAAGCGGAAATGTCCTCAGTTCAGGACACAACAAGATTTCATTGCCTCCTCGTCGAACATTTTCAAAAAGTTTGAATCCAGATTTTGGTTAAGATTTTCGTTCATAACTCCGGTGGGGAATGTTGTGTAGTGAAAATTTTTTCACCAAATAGAAGTGGAAAATGTCCTCAGTTCAGGACCACAACAAGATTCCAATACCTACCTCTCCGTGGAACATTTTCAAAAAAATCGAATTCCTGATTTTGGTTCACTATTTTATCACAGATTCTGCAATTCATTAATGAATAGAATTCGTTTGAAAATATGATTGATGTTTCCTTTGATTTGATTTCTCAATATTTAACATAATTCACAGAGACCATTAGAATATTCATTAATCCTTGATGTATTCAAGTGTTGAGTACTTTTCAAGTGAGAAGATCTCCTACAACTTGAACAAGTTTTGGAATCATCCTCGGTAAAGCGTAGGCCACAATAGAAGCAAATCTTGGTAACATCATCTGAAGAAATTAACAATTTATCCTTTAGATAATTTCTATAGTCGACAATGTCCACGTTCTGTTCGAGAGAGCAGCTCTTGGAAATTTGGTCGAATAAATATACTACGAAAACACCACAGCTATTTCCATTCACCTGTCTGTCATGATTGATCATTTCAGTTTTCCACCCTTCGGCAGAACGACTCCTGTAATTAAGATATTTTAAAATTTTTTTCATGTATTTCTCTGTTTCCTTCGTGGTACTTTTATAAGGATTGAGAAAGGTGAATTTTTTTTTCTTTGAAATCTGCAACCGCTAGGCAGAAATGGTGCAATTTCGGTTGTGGCTTCAAGTCAGAGTAATTCTGAAGAATGGGAAATACAATCTCATCTTTAAGAAATTTAAATTCACCTATGGAAGCATGGTGTTTTCTATGTTTCAGATAATGAAATTTTCTTGAAATTTTGTTGTGGTCCTGAACTGAGATTATTTTCCGCTTCAATTTGGTTGAAAAAATTTCACCACACAACCACCCCCAACAGAGTTATGAACGAAAATCTCAACCAAAACCAGGATTTCAATTTTTTTGAAGAAGTTCGACAGGGAAGCAATAAAATCTTGTTGTAATTCTGAATTGAGGACATTTTCCGCTTTTATATGGTGAAACAATTTTTACTACACAAACCCATAACGGAGTTATGAACGGAAATCTCAACCAAAATCGGGAATTTAATTTTTTTGAAAATGGTCGACGGGGAGGCAATCAAATCTTGTTGTAATTCTGAACTGAGGACATTTTTCGCTTCAATTTGGTGAAAAAAATTTCACTACACAACAACCCCCACCGAGTTATGAACGAAAATCTCAACCAAAATCAGGATTCAATTTTTTTGAAAAAGTTCGACGGGGAGACAATGAAATCTTGTTTTAATTATGAACTGAGGACATTTTCCGCTTCAATTTGGTGAAAACATTTTCACTACACAACAACTCCCAACGGAGTTATGAACGGAACTCCCAACGGAGTTATGAACGGAAATCCCAACCAAAATCAGGATTTAAATTTTTTTGAAAACGTTCGACAAGGGGACAATGAATCTTGTTGTAATTCTGAACAGAGGAATTTTCGCTTTAATCTGGTGAAAAAATTTTTAATCTTGCACATGTTTGAAATTTTTAATACAAACAAACCCATAATCATTTATTTTAAATGTGTTCGACGGGGAGGCAATGAAATATTGTTGTGGTCCTGAACTGGGGATTTTTCGCTTCAATTTGGTGAAAAAAAATTACCACACAACAACCCCCACCGGAGTTATGAACGAAAATCTTAACCAAAATCAGGATTCAAATTTTTTTGAAAATGTTCGACGGTCAGGCAATGAAATCTTGTTGTGTTTCTGAACTGAGGACATTTTCCGCTTCAATTTGGTGAAAAAATTTTCACTACACAACAACCCCTAACGGAATTATGAACGAAAATCCCAACCAAAATCAGGAATTCAATTTTTTTGAAAATGTTCGACGGGGAGGCAATGAAATCTTGTTGTGGTCCTGAACTGGGGACATTTTCCGCTTCAATTTGGTGAAAACATTTTCACTACACAACAACCCCCAACGGAGTTATGAACGAAAATCCCAACCAAAATCAGGATTTCAATTTTTTTGAAAATGTTCGACGGGGAGGCAATGAAATCTTGTTTTAATTATGAACTGAGGACATTTTCCGCTTCAATTTGGTGAAAACATTTTCACTACACAACAACCCCCAACGGAGTTATGAACGAAAATCTCAACCAAAATCAGGATTTCAATTTTTTTGAAAATGTTCGACGGGGAGGCAATGAAATATTGTTATGGTCTTGAACTGGGGACATTTCCCGCTTCAATTTGGTGAAAAAATGTTCACTACACAACAAACCCCAACGGAGCTATGAACGAAAATCTCAACCAAACTCAGGATTTCAGTTTTTTTAAAATGTTCGATCTGGAGGCAATGAAATCTTATTGTTGTCCTTATTTGTTGACATTTTTCGCTTCAATTCGACTAAAATAAAATATACACACAACAACCCCCAACTGAGATATGAGCGAAATTTTCAATAGAAATGAGAGCGACAAATTTCAATCATGAATTTATGATGATATCTTCCACGAAATTCCGAAAGATTCCTAGAAATCAGTACTTCATCACTTTTTCTTCTCAAATGTTCGCAGTAGTGCGATAAAATCCAAAAAAGCTGTAGGTCCGAGCCTTTTTTCGTACTGAATTCATAATGAAAATATTCAATAACCACCCACTACTTTCTGACCTAAGGTATGAATCTTCTGAATATATTATCAAAACTTAAATTATTTCATCAACTGATCTTGAAACGTAAAATTAATTATATCCTGAAATTCGTGTGAAGTTTGGCAACGTTGCTTACGAATTTCACCCTACACCTAATTGAACAATCCCTACGTCAGAAACTGTGGCTGGAAATGTGTGGATATCTTCACACTAATAACGTCGAGCCATTGCATTGGCATAAATGTGCTCATGTCTTTTGTACCTGATCTACATAACTTACAGATATCGGTGTTTTCCTTATCGATCTTGTGCAGGTGATATCTCTCGAAACAGTGAACTATGAGAAACGCAGTAAGCCTTAATACGTTTTTTGAACGCTCGTTCTACTTAAACGAGTGCTAAATTATTTTCACCCAAATTTTTCGATTTCGAGCAGAAAATGGTCTCTAACGATAGGTTTCGAATCCCTGAATTCGTGATTAAAATCAAATTTGTCCGTGGGGCCGGCCGTCCGTTAGCACGATAACATTCGAAGGTTTTGGGATAGAAAAACGTTAATAGAAAGTCTATATAAAGTTTATTCAGTAACACAGTGATTATTGTATGATATTGTAAGCGAATGATAAAATGAACAATACGTAAAAAGCGTTATAACTAGTACAAAGACAAGACGTTCACCGGTCGATGGCTTGGGACGAACTAACTAAGCAGCTGCTGACCGCGCCCTTAATTTATCATCGCATCGTAGAGGGAGAAAGCCAAAACATCGCGCCAAAATGAAACCATAGAAGAGGGTGGATTGGAGACCATAGAACCACATTTGTTGTATTCCAACACCCGTCCTCAACAAATGGGGTGTCAATGAGGATGCACCATCAGTCCGCAGTCCTCAGCCATTCTCTGCAGCTTAATTCTATCCAAAGGCTTTGTCAACATGTCTGCTATATTTTTGTTTGTGGGACAGTACTGTAATTCTACTAGATTTTTCTTTTTTAAATCCTTAATAAAATTAAATTTTGTGTCTATATGCTTTGTCCTGTGGCTAAATTTATTATTTTCGATAATTTTCAGACAACTCTGATTATCTTCATAGACACGAAATTTATTATGAGAGATCTCAAAATCACCTAGTAATCTATTTATCCACATACCTTCTTGAACTGCATCTGCTAGGGCATGGTATTCCGCCTCAGTTGATGATAGGGAAACTGAAGCTTGTTTGCGACAACCCCAGCTAATTGTAGAGTTCCATAGCTTGAAAACATACCCGCTGTTGGATTTTCTATCTACCTTCGTACTTGCCCAATCTGCGTCCGAGTATCCTACCAAATTGTTCCCTTCAGTGTTGTGGCCACCAAGTAAAAGTTCATAGTTTATAGTTCCTTTTAAGTATCTGCATATTCTCTTTACCTCGGTCCAGTCCATTTCTGTAGGACATTTGTTGAACTGGCTCATAATTGAGACGCTAGCTGTTATATCTGGTCTGGTGTTGACAGATAAATACAACAATGCTCCAATTAGTTGTTGGTATTTTTCATTGTTCTGCATCAACGGAGTTTTCTTCCCTGTGTTTTTGATATCCTGTATCTAGAGGAATGTTGGATGGTTTGGCTTCTTGCAACCCAAACCTGGTCAAAATATTCCTGATATAGTCAGATTGATTCATACAGAAATATCCTTCACTATTTTTCCTGATGTTTATTCCCAAATATTTCCTTATTTTTCCAAGATCAGTTAATTCGAAATTTGTCTTCAAGTAGACAGCAACTTTGTCGACGTTTTCTTCCTTTTCTTGCTGCAATCAGAAAATCGTCAACGTGTACAATCAAGTAAACTGTATCATCTGTCATCTTTTTGGTGAACAAACATTGATCCTCTTTACTCTGGCTGAAATTATAATCCCTTAAAACATATCTTAACTTTTCATACCATATGTTTGCAGCTTGCTTCAAACCATATATCCCCCTCTCAAGCTTGCAAACATAATTTTCTTTTCCTGCCACTGCATATCCTTCAGGTTGCTGCATGTAGATTTCTTCCTGCAAGTTCCCATTAAGAAATGCTGATTTTACATCAAAGTGTTTGATGGTTAAATTTTTTCTTCCAGCCACTGTAAGTAAAACCTTCAATGTTGTTTGTCGAACAACTGGTGCAAATACCTCATCATAGTCTGTGCCAAACTTTTGTGAGAAACCACGAGCTACAAGTCTTGCCTTGTATCGTTCGACTTCTCCTTTCGAATTCCTTTTTGTTTTATATACCCATTTACAGCTAACTATGTTTGCACCTTTTGGGGCCTCAACAATGGTCCATGTTTTGTTATGTTCCAGAGAACATAACTCTTCATCCATTGCCTTTATCCATTCTTCCTTATCAGGTCTGTTAAGTGCCTGTTTCCTTGTTCTTGGGTCCTCTTTTATTTCTTCAGCTAGACTTGATACATCAAGATAACGACTTGGAGGTACACCTCGATTCTTTCTCGTTGACCTTCTGCATTCTGGTTCGTCCTGAAGTTGGTCCTGCGCAGGTTCATCACTTGTATCCCTTTCTGTTGTCACTTCTTTAACAGAAGTGTCTATCTGTGGAAAATCAATTTCAACTAGATTATTGTCAATTTCTTCATCAGTGTTATTATACTTATCAAGAAACACAACATCTCGACTAATTTTTATTTTTCCTGTCGCCTTATTCAAAAGTTTGTATGCTTTAGAATGTTCTGAATATCCTAAAAAAATATTTTTTCAGCTTTAACATCTAGTTTTCGTCGTAATTCCTGTGGGACATGGACATAAACCTCGCAGCCAAAAATATGAAAATAACTTACATCAGGTTTTTTTGAATGCCAAATTTCGTAAGGTGTCTTTTCCCGTGTTCTGGTGGGCAATCTATTTTGCAAAAAATTTGCTGTATTACAGCCTCTGCCCAAAATTTTCTCTCTAACTTTGCGTCTAATAGCATGCACCTTGCCATTTCTATTAAATATCTATTTTTTCTTTCAGCCACGCCATTTTGCTGTGGTGAGTAGGGAGCTGTGTATTGAATTTTTATTCCTTGACTTTTTAGGTAATTTATAAGATCTGAATTTACATATTCCCGTCCTCGATCTGACCTGATGCATTTTGGAACTTTTTTATGCTGTGTTTTCATTTCTTCGATGAAATCTTTAAGATACTTTCCGGCATCGCTTTTTTGTTTTAAAAAGTACAAAAACGTATATCTTGAATAATCATCAATGATTGTCATCACATACCTTTTTCCAGCAGGTGATTCTGTCTGCATAGGTCCACAAACATCTGTGTGTATTAGGTCAAGTATAGCTTGAGTCTTCGTCTCGCTTTCCGTGGGAAATGGTTTTCTTGCCATCTTTCCTTCCAGGCAGTGTTCGCAGATGCTTTCTAGTCCACAGTCCCGAATTTTTAATCCTGAAACAAGATCTTTTTTAATTAAATCCTTTATTGCCTTGGTGTCCCTGTGGCCGAAACGCCTGTGCCAGATGTGGTAGCAGTTTTCACCATGCTTCTCAGAGTCCATGGCTGCTTTAGCTCTTTCTGTAACTGTGTCCACCCTGTACAGATCCTCCTGTCTATTACCTGTATATGCTTTTGCTTTGCTAAAATTCTATCATCTTTCCTGATGTTGCATACATTCTCCTTAAAATCTACTTTATAGCCATTTATAGCGAGTTTCTTTACTGATAATAGACTAGATTTGAGGGATGGTGCATACAGAACATCTTTCAAAAGTATCTCACTCACCTGATCATCAACAAAGCATTTAATGAGTATTGATCCTTTACCTTCCATCCTACAAATCTTATCTTCTTCTGCCAACTGTATGCATCCTTTCTGCGTTTCATCTAGGTAGTGAAACAATTCTTTTGAACCTGTCATGTGACTTGTGGCACCTGAGTCTACAAACCATCCATTTGAACACTTTACAGAATCCTTACAATACTTGCTTAGAAGTAATTCTTCTGTCGCTTCTGTTGCTACACTGACTCGTTCTTTTTCTTTATTCTTCTGATTGTTCTTCCACTTCTTATAAGCAAAACACTCTTTTTTCTGGTGTCCTGGCTTCTTGCAGAAAAAACATGCTGTATCTTTTTTTTGATGATCCTTTTCTTTGAACTGCACTGTTTTCAGAACTGCTTCACTGTTCCCTGCTGTATTTTCTTTTCTTCGACTGTATTCATCAATAACTCGGCTTTTCACAGCATCAAGTGTAAAATTTTCATTTTTCTGATCTCCTAGAGAAGTAATAAGTGAGTTATATGATTCTGGCAAACTTGTAAGAAGTAACGTTGCTTTAAACTTGTCTTTCAATTCTTCTCCTAATGCATTAAGTTTATTGAAAAGGGTAAGTACCTGTATGATGTGATCTTCAACGTTATCTCCTTCTTGCAGACGAAGATTAAACAATTTTCTGTATAAATATATAATACCTGCATATGTTGACTTTTGATGATATTCCCTGAGTTTGTCCCAATATTCCCTTGCAGTTTTACAATCTTGTATATGTAAAAACTGACTGTCTTCAATGAGAAGACCTATTGATGATCTTGCTAAATCATCCTTATCTTGCCATGCCTGCTCCTTATCTTCTTCATTTGTCTTAAATGGGTTTTTCCTTACTTACAACTTCCCAGACTTTTTCCCTTATGAGAAGCAGTTCCATTTTCTTACTCCATATTCCGTAGTTATCCGTATTCAACTTCTGTATGGAAGAACGATACATTTCACCCATGTTTTCTGATACACTTAAACACGAAAAGTTCTATACTGCTTGGTAACTTTTTGTTCTCTCGAAACTGTTCATTCACTCACGAAAATAGTCACACAGGGAGAGAGAGAGAGCCCATAACCTTTTGGGATAGAAAAACGTTAATAGAAAGTCTATATAAAGTTTATTCAGTAACACAGTGATTATTGTATGATATTGTAAGCGAATGATAAAACAATGACAATACGTAAAAAGCGTTATAACTAGTACAAAGACAAGACGTTCACCGGTCGATGGCTTGGGACGAACTAACTAAGCAGCTGCTGACCGCGCCCTTAATTTATCATCGCATCGTAGAGGGAGAAAGCCAAAACATCGCGCCAAAATGAAACCATAGAAGAGGGTGGATTGGAGACCATAGAACCACATTTGTTGTATTCCAACAGAAGGGATTGTCCTAGAGACTTGAAATTGTTCAGGGTGAATTCGGTTCTCATTTCTCAAATGCCTCGGTAAAAGTTCGCCAAATCGTTCCATAAATATGGAAATTCAAAGTTTTTGTTCAAAATATCAGTCAAAACGAAAACAATCAAAATGACATTTTGCGGCCACATGCAAGATGCTCATAATAAGCCTCGTGGAAATTTGCAGCCATAGGCGATTCAAGTTGATCTCAAGCCACCTTGCGGCAAAAATTGGAAACCGTGAATTAGGTCTCGAAGTTTGGCATCGTAGTGCATGTACTAGATATTAGTTGGTGTTACCAGTTTTTTCATGAGTTTTGAGCGACTGAAAGTTTATTTTTCTCGTCTTCATTGTATTTGTGTTCGGAAATGTCTAATTCAAAAGTATATTGTTGTGTTTATGGATGCAAAAGTCGTGCCAACAAGGACCTGTGTCCTTTCATTCTTTCCCCAAACATGGTACTTGTTCAGTTGAAATAAACAATAAAAATGGGTTATTGAAAAAGTCGATGTCAGAAAAGTTTGGGAAAAAAATTTGAAGTGTGGAAAGACAATTTCAAGTTCTATGAAAGTCTGTTCAAAACATTTGAAGATTCGGATTTCTGTCTACATGGTGAGTTGTTAGAACTTGAATAATACAGTGATTTTCTATTCAGTGGAGGACAACAGACCCAAAAAGTCGAATTTGAGACGTAATAGACTGAAGAGGAATGCTATTCCAACAAAAAACCTTCCTAAGGGCTCTCATGAAACCGGAGTGAATAAGGAAAGACGGAGGATAAAAAAATATGATGCTGTACAGCCAATTGTAATTAAATTTATATATATATTAAAAGCTTATATTGTATTATGTAATGTTTAATGAGGGCTGATGTTTGAAGGCACAACGCAAAAATATCGAAAGGTTTGCTTTTATTCCTTTCCAAATTACCACACATAATCAAATGCCCAGCATTCAGAATTGCTTCTCCTATAACGGAAAAAGATTTACGGAATATTCATAACGTTTTATGTGCTTACCTTCATAAACATTCCTACTACTCGGCATGGATTCTAAATATCTGAAATATTCCCCCAAGCTAAGGAAAACTTTACTACTCGTCATTGTTCTTCTTGAATGTCCAAACTACACAAATACAAAATCCCAACAAAACTACTAAAATAATCCAACTACATAAATAAAATATCCAAACCGAACTAATAAAATATCCCAACTACACCAATAACTAATACAAACCACTAAAATACTAATATTTCTGCCACAACATCCATACGCTAAATACTTCGAGACCTAATGTCACGGTTTCCAATTTTTGCCGCAAGGTGGCTTGGAGATCAACTTGAATCGCCTATAGTGTTAACTGAACCATAGAAAATTCATTGGAATTTTGAAAAGAAGAAAACTTCATATTTCCATAACAAGATATCCGCTTCGAGTGAATTTTATTTGGTAAATGAAGATTGATATTCTGAAGGTTCATGCAAAATTTCAGAAGATCGCATTATGTGAACCATATACAATTCAATTGGAATATTGAAAAAAAAATTCCTATATTTCCAAAACAGAATATCTGGTTCAAATGAAATTTATTTTGTGTACGAAGATTGATATACTGAATGTTCATTCAAAATTTCAAGGGTTCGCATCATCAGAACCATAGATTTATTTTTTTTAATTGTCAAGTTTTTAAATATTCCAGTTTCAGGAGATATTTTGTTATACGAAAATTTGAGGTAATAGCCTCATTTCTTCACCAATGAACGAACGCTTAAAAGCACCTGCTCAGGGCTTTCTCAAATTTTTTTGGCAACGATGAGACTTCTCTTTTGAAGGTGCAATCACTCCCTCTGCTTGTCTTCAACCTCGTGTGTTAATCAGTAACATGAACCTGCACCCTAAATCAGTATGGGTGATACCCTCAGAGTAAGAATATACCGTAAAATGGGGCGAAGTCGGACAGTAGGGGTGAAAACGGTCACTCGGTTCTTGCCGTCGTTTTCGTCAAAGTCACGTGAACCGGTAAGATCAAATTAGAATGTTTGGACTATATCGAGTTAGTTAAAGTCTAGCAAAGGTACTGTGCGGATCGTTTCAAGAAGATAATCATTCTTGTAGCTTGCAGGTACGTCTTATTGAATGTAATCATTTATCCACTTTTTAAATTCTAAAAAAAACTCTTGCGCACAAGAAATAGTGGGGAGTGCTTGCATGAAACATATTCTGAGTCGTTAAGGAATTAATCGAGAAGAAATAGCTATAAAAATTACTTCTTCAAATAATTCCTTCTTGATAATAAATGAAGAGATTCAAAAAATTTCCCTTTGTAGGGTGAAGGCGGACACAATGGGCCGGCAGTATAAGGCTAAAATTGGCATTTCATTTATGAATTACACCCATGAAAATTTACAAAAAGCTGTGAACGATGTTAAAAGTAATCGAAAAACAC
This sequence comes from Propylea japonica, assembly GCA_013421045.1. Lineage (NCBI taxonomy): Eukaryota > Metazoa > Arthropoda > Insecta > Coleoptera > Coccinellidae > Propylea > Propylea japonica. The sequence goes on from CM024239.1 coordinate 50,512,068, forward strand.
TTAGAGAAGCTACCGAGTGTTATGGTATACCAAAGTCAGCGTTATATGATAAGGTGAAAGGAATAAAACAAAAAAAACATGGAGGACAAACAAAACTGTCTGAGTTAGACGACAAAAAATTGGTCGACGGAATAATCACATTATCCGAATGGGGTTTTCCAATCACTAGAAGCGACATTCGTCTTTTAGTAAAGAGCTTTCTTGATGGAAAGAAGTTGAGGTGAAGATTGATCAATTCAGGATAACTATCCCGGAATTGATTGGTTTCATAATTTTATCAAACAAACAGCATAATAAAATCTTGACAGAAAGACTAGCCAAAATATAAAAGAGCACAGGCACTGCCAAAGACTATTTCGAAAATTTGAAAAAAGTCGTTGAGAATGTTCCAGCAAGCCACATAATAAAATTTTGAGGAAGGTTAATGATCTGCGGAGCCAAAGGTTTCAGTTTCCTCAGTTGCCCGAAAATATTAATATAGAATAAGGTTTGTTTTGTTTTCGTATATATTCATTTCCTGTCAGAATATATTTTCTTTATACGTTGAAAATGTTGAAATTGTTAGAATGAAAGCTAATTGTGATGTTTTCATTCATTTTCTCATCAGAATATATTTTATATTTTCTTATCTGTTTCCAATAAAAATTTCAAACATGATGAGAGTTTAATTGATATCCATTGAAATGTCACCTCTTTTGTATGATTAAAAGATGTTTTTGTGTCCGTCTTCATCCAATACAAGGATCGAAGACGTTTTTGAATTGAAATATACGGCTGTCCGCCTTGACCACACACATAGGGGAAGTATGCCTATGATGGCATCCTGCTTATGATGGCACACTTCAAAGAAGTCTGTTAACATCACCTGAACAAACTTATATTACTGAGTTTGTAAGCCAGATGGCATTTACGCTTGTCATACGTAGTACACCTTGAATAAGTGGCAATTTGTGACTTTTATAAGAGTTCAATCATTTCGGTAGGTGTTGATGTGATAGTTATTTCATTCTTTTTCGTTTTATTTGGATATTCAAAAAACTGTTCAAAAAATGATTTTACTTTCCTTTAATCACTCTATAACAATGCTTTAAGTGTGAAAGTTTCAGGTTTTTTCGTCTTTTTAGTTATGTTTTCGCTTTGTTGAAAAATATATGTTACTTATGCTTATGATGGCATAGCCAAAGTGTTCCTATGATGGCATAGGGTGCCATCATAGAAAAAAGAATCAAGATCAAGAGACAATTCCTCCAAAGCGTGGTACTTCGCAAGAAATATTAGAGGTATCCGAAAATAATGAAAATGGTTTCGAGTTAAGTATCGAGATCATTGAAAATCATACAAGATTTCTCACCACTGCCAACTGCCGTTGTAGAATCAAAAGTGAACAGAGGAAGAAAACGAGGAAAAGTTGGAATCCTCAATACAACCACTGACATTAAAGAAAAGAAGTTGGAAGAAGAAGAGAAGACAAAGAAAGAGAGAGAAGCTAGCTAGAAAGGTCAAAAGACAGATTAAGTTCGTAGAAGAAAGTGAGGAAAACGAAGAAAGACATTATGACTATGATTCAGATGCCGCTTGTCTTTATTGCTATAAGCTGTTGTCTATGTCTAGACCAAGGGAGAATTGGTTGCGATGCCAGAAATGCGCCAGCTGGTGCCATGCCGAGTGTGCTAGTGCATATGTGAATTGTGCGTATAAAAATTATATTTTTATATTTTGACGATGCCAAAGAATGTAAATTTAGTTCCTTTACACTTATATTTTCATTTTCATAAAATAGGACTGCTATTTTCTTCAATAAAACATTTCAATAAATAATATCATTTCATTTTCAGTTATTATGCCATCAAAGGACATACGTGATCTTATGATGGCACCCGTGGCCAAATTTTAAAAAGTGCTATAATCCAAATTTTTGGAAATTTATATTGAAACTATATATAAAAATGCATACTACATACGAGTAGCAGTAAATCTGTACAATCGATGACATGGAAAAATATTCCTTCAATGAAATATGTGAATAATTCGTTAAGGGTGCCAACATGGGCACACTTCCCCTAGGGTGAACGCGGACACTCTTTACCACAAAAAATAGTGAGAAGCTAAAATTTCTGGATAAAGAAATGATCAGATTATATTTGGGGGGCATCATGGAATTTAATTATTTTTTTCAGAATTTTTTTGCTCAGTTTAAGAAAGTTATTCACAAAATATTTGAAAATCGTCCGACTTCGCCCCACTTTACGGTACTAGAGTTGCCCCTACGCGTTGAATAGTGCATTGTAATCAACCAAGCATTAGAGTGAGATGGGAAAACATTTCACTGCCACACTGGGGTGAAGTACAATTGGCTAGATTTGCATTTTCCAATTCCCGAATATAATACAACATTTTCGTGATTTTGTCCTAGCTATAATAATAGGAATAGCCTTGAGCAACAATAAACTGCCACCAAATAATTCAGTTTATGAACGTCGAATCTAAATGAAAATGTAAACACATCGCATCAAGAAACTAAACACTTACAGACAATGTTGCCAAACTGACTAAACTGAATTATCTGAACAGACACAAGCCGTAAGTATCTGAGTAGGGGAGCGGTAACCCATTATCCCAATACGGAATAAACTAACGCACGTTTCGCAACGCCGGAAGTTTGTTCGCGCGTATAAACAGATTCTACTTAGTGGCATAACAATAAGTGAAGGCAACTCTAGGTTTACTTTCACTCTGAGGTAATAGTCAACACGAGAGCATAGTTCTGGCAAAGAGAGTGTTTGCTCATCTTTTTGAGAAGTTTTCTCATTTCCCTCAACGTTCTGGTGGGCAAGTACCCAAATTAGAACTGGTTTTTGTACTTTGCAAGTGTTGTGGGACGGACATCAGTTTCCTTATTTCCATCTGACTATCAGAGGCACTGAAAATTCTGGCTCCCTTGTAATGTATCAACAGACAGACTTATGCAATATGCAAGAATCATAAGGACAATTACTAAAAATGTCCAAGAGTATAGCAGACCTGAGGAATAATTGAAAGACTATATAATTTACCAATATTTATTTATACTATGCAGACAAAAAAATAATAACGTGCATAATTAATCGAAATCAGTTGACTAAAGGCGTTCTTGTAGAAATAATTTAAGAAATGACAAGTTCAAATTATATTTGCAGAGCAACTGGTGTGGTGTAAAATAGGTTGTCCCGTTTTCTATATAGTAGCCTGTCTATAATTGTAGCACAATGAATATTTATTGTATACTAAGGGACTATTTTGGATATAACATGATGTTATATCTTGCCCTAACATCAATAATTATCCTAAATATCTTTCACAGTACACATTAAATTAAAGCATTCTTTTGGATTTCAATACAAAATAGTGTACATTCTTTGTCCCCATAGTGTCAATTTTGAATAAATATCAATGAAAAATATACCCTGTAGATAATTTCGAATATTTAACCTGTAATAAAATTTTTTCTTGGGCTGAAGGAAGGTTATTATTATTTCTTGGTTTTTTCAACTATACTGAATGCATTTCAGATTTAACAAGGAAGATAAGCAAGTTATATGGGGGCAATAAATGAAATATTTGTATTACATAAAAACAACATACTTTCTTAATTTCTTTTTAGTTTCAATTCACAATAGATATGAAAAACATGCCATTCAGGGTAATACCATTTCTAAACACATTAAAATTTACAATTTTGTAAAAATCTAGTATATCGAATGACATAAGTGGTCATAGCTTGAAAGGCACTTACTACTCTTTTTGAACACATTTAAGCCTAGTCAAAATCAAAATTAAAATGAACCAAAATATACTAATTCAATACTACAATGTTTGCCACCTATTAGTGTTTTACAATACAGAATGGAAGAAACAAATTTTCATGTTATTATTTATTTGTAGCACTGTATTAGTATGATTTCGATCCTAACTAAACCACGAAACAAGAAGAGAATTTTCGAGATAAATTTTCCCAAATATACAAAAATAATTTGAAATAATAAAAGTCTGAAGGCCACTTTTGAAAATATCTATCACGTCTCAACATTCATGAAGTCAAACAATCTGGTAGACCCATAAATGGCAGGAAGGCAATATAATTCCATTTACGTTTTTTTCTCAATAATCGTGATTTTTTACATTTACGAGATATAAATTTTGTACATTATCATTCTATGATCTAAACAAATCACAAAAATATCTTTCTTGGCTCATTGGGTTCATCTAGAAGACTATTTTGAAATGAAAAATTCATAATAAGAATAATAAATTAATCAATCATTAATCAAATAATAACAAAAAAGTTTGAATAGAGAATATCATCATTTTTGATGTTGTACTCTTACAATTCATCAATTATGTAGGTAAGTTACATTGATTTTCCATTATTTTCTCAATTTTCAATTAAATTGTTTATGAGCGATTTCAAATGTGATTTTCCTAACAATTTATGATTTAAATTTTCTTACCTTCAAAGATGAAGGAATATGTTCTGCCATATTATATACCTCCCGAAATTTTTTTTTTGTTCTTTCTATCTTTTAATACCCTACATAATCGAGGAATCTGTGTAAACAAACTAAATTCTAAATTCTGATGTTCAGTACGGTACAATTATGTGCTACTTGTAAGATTCATAAGGAAACTGTTTTTAGTTCTATTTTCATTAAACAATGGATCTATATTAATTGTTCTTTAAGGTTGCACTAAATTCTGATACATACACAACATTTATACTCACTATTTGAATAACTGTAGCTACTTGTATCTTGATAATTAATACATACTTACATTTTGTTTGGCATTTCTGTACTATTTAGGTTTAATACCAACTAAAACTATATAAGCAATATATCTGACCATATGTTTCAATCAAAAATTTTAGTGATTTAATTAAAAAAGAAGAATTCATGAGTGAAAATTCGAACATCATTTTAGCTAAAAGTGTCTTTTTTTGTTGAACAAAGTTTTCTTTATTGAAGAGATGAGATACACAGTCTCTACAGGCTCTCCCAAGATGTTTCATATAAATAATATCTCACCAAGAAAGTTCAAACAAAGTATTTTAAATCGCAAAAACTAGTGGATGTGTCACAATTTATAATAATAATTATTATTTTTAAGGGTTGAATCTACGTAAATTGATACAAAAGTGTTTGAACTAATATTTAAATTTTTAAATTAAAAAAAAATATCGGGGGGATAGTTTTTAATCGATGATAATTAGGAACAAAATTTCAACGACAGATTCCGATAGAGTTTGCGCTGCTATTGAAAATACTTTTCTTTTGAACTTTGTACCTTGTCCGAGAGTCGAGATATTGGCTTTATGGAACATCTTAGGACACCCCTGTATAATATTCCTGGAAGAATAATGAAAATCATTTGTACCAAAATAAAAAAGCCAACAATAATGAATTGTTCATTAGAATACAAAGACTTACTTAGCTATGGTTATAGTTTGGTATGAATAATATTTTCAAAGATATTTTCAGTATTTTATTTCATGGCATGAATTGAAACTTATGATCAAAAGTATCACTTATCTGCTGCTGGGAGAACTTGTGAAATTATTTTTTGATTATTCTGTATCATCAGTTACATTGGAATATAATATATTGAGTTAATATCAACTCAGCTTCATGGCATAACTAACTTATAAATCTATGTATTTTATTCATATTGTACACATTATTATTTATACATAAATAAATAAATAAAGAAGACCAGTTGACCTATGAAATACTGATAATCACTGACCATATAACAGAAATGGAAATAAAATATTATTGCACCAAAATAAGAGAGTGGTTAGAATATCTGTGCTGTTGGATGGACAATAATAAAGATAATTCTTCATCAGGAAGCATAAATGCTTTTTAAATATGACGTTTCGAATGACATGAAATTATCCATCCTACAGCACAAATGTGTGATGTGATGTTCTACAGTCTGAACTTTTGTACATTAAATATTTATGATTTTTTTATTGAACAAAACGTTTTTTTTCGAAAAATATTTTTTACTGAAAAAATTTGATTCATCAGCCTTGAAAAACTTCATAGAAAGTTGTGAATTATAGCTCAGAATACTTTCAAAGGTTTATTTCATGAAAAAATTATTGAAAGTTCAAACTGTAGAGATTTCAGTTATGCGAGCATAATTAAATATCATTTGGAACCACTCTTATGAAAAAGTTTATGTTTTATCCGAGGCAGATTGTCGATAAGCGAATGGGGAATGTCATTTAACATATCGTTTTTCCAAAACTATTTTCTAACGCGAAAAATCCACTTCAATTTTGAATTTCAGAGAACAGTATACATATATAACAGTCTTTTAATAAACTGGCCGAAACTTTGGCTTAATTTTCAATAAATTTATACAAAATAGTCCAATAATAAATTTTTTTAAGTAAGAAACAATAATTTTTCCGTATTATCAAACAACATAACAAAAAAACAACAGGAAGGATAGAGAAAGTTCAATACCTCCATTATATCTAGCGTTACCTTTTTCCATTATTTGAACGATAATGTCCACAAACACTGAAGTAAAATTTTGTTTCTTGGTAAAAACTTCAAGGAAAATCTAAACTCGACAGAATTTTGTAAACTGTGACAACGTTATTAGAAGAGATACCCAAGTTATTAACTGACATAAGAAATTGTAGGTTTTCTAAAAATATTAGAAATGTTCATTCAACCGTTTGAATTTACGAACTTTTATTCACACAGAGCTGTAAAAGGATATGTTATGCATTAGAGCAGCATTTCCCAACCTTTCAATATTCGCGGCCCAATTTTCAATCTCAAATTTCATCGCGCCCCCCTTTAGTTAGTTAAGTGGTTCTAATTCGAGCCATGCCAGAACTTTTTGGGGCAGAGACGAGTTGTCGGCGCCCCCCTTGAACTCAATCGTGCCCCCCAAGGGGGGCGTGCGCTCCACAGCTTCAGAAACGCTGCATTAGAGTGATAAATTTGATTGAATTTGATATTTGCAGGAACACTTTTTATTTCCTTATAAATTTGAAAATTCTCCGCTTGGAACTAACTGTTAATGAGTAATTCAGTGAATAATCTTGTTTATATTTATGTTTAAAAACTTAACTTTGAAGTACCAACTGGTATTTAAATCTATAGATAAACAGTCCAGTAGCAATTCTTCTTTTTTGTTTTAATTACCTATCCAGTAACGATGCGTTAATTTTATTGTGGGTAAATGTACTTGTTCCATAAAGCCAATATCTCGGCTCTCACAAAGGTAGAAAGTTCGAATAAAAAGTATTTTAAATGACAACAAAAGCAGAATCCTTCATTGAAAATTTGTTTCCAATTACCACCCCTGAAAAAACTACCCCCAGGTAACTATGTTTTCAAATTGTACTCTAAACGATATCCAGTAAAGGAGTAGAGATCCCATAAGCCTGATGGTCAGTGCATTGTCCGGACCTAACACTCTTAGACTTTGTCTATTTTTTTTCAATCGATATCTTTTTTGTCTATATTCACCACCTATCGGCGGTGTATTCGGTCCAATCGGCAAATTGTGGAGACTTCATGATCAAAATTGGTGAAGTCTGTCGTAATGCCAAGCCGGAAATGATACGTGTCAACTATAGAAGTTATTTTTTATTTACTGGGTTTGGAAATTGTTTGGAAGCAGGTGGGGCAAAATTGTTGCGTTAATTTCATTTTGAAACAATTTTTAGGTCCTTTTATTATGTTTTAAGGAGTAGTTCGTGGTGATGTTCTTTTTAAGGTTTGTACTGAATATATGGGAAAAATTTCACCTTGTATCGCAAAATGGCGAATGCGCGACAATTCATAGCTATTGTTTTCAAGGGTTGAATTTACGTGAGGTGATAAAAGTATATTATGCAGGAGCATATAATGATAACTATGATAATAGCCATCATACGCGAGTAGCATAACAATACATTATCCAGGACTATTGTATAATCCACCCATTATACGTCTACCAGCTTGGCCATAATAATACCCATTAAAGACTAATGAATAATGAGTTATTGTTCACTGAATCTACTTTTAATACGTTAATCAAATCAAGTTTTAGTACAAAATATACAATGACAAGTTCTTAAAAAATGTCTTATTTGTCAACTTGTAATAGGAGGGTCTTTCAAGATCGCCAAATGTTAAAATTTTCCAAAGATATATTCGTGGATAAAGTATAGTAAACAACTTGCGTATAATAAAAGCTATCATTATACGTTCGTTGCACGACTACTGAATATATTTCTTGAAGTTGGCGACCGTGACACGACCCTTATAATAAGAGAAAAGGTCAAGTTGATACATGAGGATTTTTTGGAGAACTGAAGAAATATCAGTTTCAACAATAGATTATTAAAGCAAAATTAAGGAAGCACCTAACAGCAGTGAATAATGACTCCATATTCACTAGTTATTTATAGGTATCATTATGGCGGAGAAAAAGACATATAATGGGTAGATTATTCCATATAGTTATAGTCGTGAATCAAATTGATATCACTGAGAAATAGTTTGAAGAGAAGAAATATAAGGATGCAGTGTAAAAAAATATCTGGGGGTAGTTTTTTTTGGGGGTAATAACTAGAAACGGAATTTCAACGACGGACTCTGATGAAATATTTGCTGCTATTTAGAATACTTTTTGTTTCAATTTTCTACCTTGTCTGAAAGCCGAGATATTGGTAATATGGAACATCTAGGGACACCCTGTATTTTGGAAACAAAATTCAAACGAATTTGAAATTTGATGCAATGAATGATCGAAATAGTATAGTGAATTCATTTGTTCAGAGGAGCAAATTTGCTCATCAGTTTGCTTTACCGAGAGTGAATATATTGATAACTATTCTTTTTCAATCACGCGACAGACATTTTCCGATAGGTGAAAAATACTGGCATTAGTTCGAAACAGTATGTATGACTTGAAATTGAAGAATATATTGATGGTAAAACCTGCGAAATGAACAAAAAAATGAAATAATAACATTTGTTATAGGTTCCAGAAAAGGTTAATCCCCTAAGTATCAAAATATATCTACGCCAAGCAACAGAGCTACAAATGATTAGTTTTTTGACAAAAATACTACCTGGAAGCCACTGTGCCATTCAGAGCAGGACAGTCCGTAGTTTATTCCCACCATGTTTTAAACACGAAAATGCCATTTTTTTTATTTGTTATTAACCAAAAAACGCGTACTTTTTAGTTTTTTCGTTGCAAAATGGAAACTATTGATGCAGTGATAACGTTGCAATGGGATGAATGTAGAGAATTACATTGTGAAGAGAATGATGGGTCAACGATCCGATCGAATAATTAAAAACTGAAGAAAAGCGGAAAAAACCGGAAAATTGCGTGCTTTTTCTTTTAACTCATACTCTGTCATTTTGCAATATGTATTAAGAACTGAAACTTCACACGATAGTAGCTATTGACGTGCAATTCATGTGTGCCAAAATTGGATTTGGTCGGATAAATAGTTTTCACATAATTCCCATTTGAATTTTTTTGGACATATTTTCGCGGAGAGCAGCATGAGTTTGAGGTCGTCTGATAGAAATTAAAAAAATCGATTTGGAAAGAAGACGTGATCAGTAACAAAATGTCTATTCTGATTTTTCAATAAAACGCGTTTAAGTGTGTTAAAAACTAGTGAGAACATGAGGGAAAACGGCCGACCGAGCGAGAGCGGTCGAGTGGAGAGGAAATAAGCGAATCGAGGGAAGACGTATATGTGTACAAAATTTGGTGCGCTGTCGCGCAACTTTTCTTAAACTCGGCGACCGTTGGCTTCCGCGGCGTTTCCCCTCGATTCGCTCATTCCCTCACCACTCGACCACTCTCGCTTGGCGGTCGTTTTCCCTCATGTTCTCACTAGTTTTAACACACTTAAACGTTTTATTGAAAAATCAGAATAGACGTTTTGTTACTGATCACGTCTTCTTTTCAAATCAATTTTTTCAATTTCAATCGAATGACCTCAAACGCATCCAGCTCTCCGCGAAAATATGTCCAAAAAAAATTCAAATGGGAATTATGTGAAAACTATTTATCCGACCGAATCCCATTTTGGCACACATGAATTGCACGTCAATAGCTACTATCGTGTGAAGTTTCAGTTCTTAATATTGCAAAATGGCAGAGTTATGAGTTAAAAGAAAAAACACGCAATTTTCCGGTTTTTTCCGCTTTTCTCCAGTTTTAATTGTTTGACCCATCATTCTTTTCATAATGTAATTCTCTACAATTCATCCCATTGCAACGTTATCACTGCATCAATAGTTTCCATTTTGCAACGAAAAAACTAAAAGAAAGCGTATTTTTGTTGTTTTTTGTTGATAACAAATAAGAAATGGCAGTTTCGTGTTTAAAACATGGTGGGAATAAACTACGGACTGTCCTGCTCGGAATGGCACAGGTGGATTCCAGGTAGTATTTTTGTCAAGGAAATATCTCTATTGCTTGCCCTAATCCTGCATTGTTTTGTTCAACTGAAATTTCCTTTCGATTCACTACTTTTTCATTATTAATATATTTACCCTTGTATGAATTTCATATCAGTCATGGTACAAAAATAACCTTCAATACTAATTGTACGAAAAAGATCATACCAACTTTTTCAAGAACTCTCTCTCCCTTTCACCTGTTAACATATTTTTTCATTATGCAGCTGTTAAGCTAGGAAGAATTAAGTGTGTCTTATTTTACAATCAACTGTTTTAACTAATGAGAATTTATCACATTGTACTCGATCATGGTACTCTCTCATTCGCCTCGACATTCTGTCATTGGTTCCAGTTTGATAGGCATCGACTCTCTCGAGTTAGGGGTGGAAGAATTGATCGGTTTCACCAGATCATTAATATCCTCTTGGAAGAGATTTTCTGGCCTCGGAGACGAGTATAACCGCGAAGATTTGTAATTCATACCCGTCACACCCGATGCACTTGAAGTGTTTATGTTATGGGACAGAGATAAGTTCATGGTCTGTTCCATGGAACTGGGGACTGTTAGGCCTAGAGGGGAAGATATGGGACTTTCAAGAGCCGACTCCGAAGGACTTATCCGGAGGTCCTGTATGCAAGCCGCGGGGCTGCTTATACTTCTCAGAGAGGTTATGTGGCTCATCGAAGGCATCATGCCCATTGGAAGTGAACCATTGTTCTGCATGTTACCACAGGCGTTACCGAAAGCTAGTGAGTTTACCAAACTAGCTACGGGGTTCGTCTCGTGAGCAGAACTTTGATTGGCTGCTGCAACCATACTGCACATCTGCTGTCGAAGACCTTGGGCCACTGCTGCTACTGCTGCGGCTGCTGCAGCTGGAGATACATTTGGGTCCGAAGAATCGTTACATGAGGAGTTCTGGAAGTTCTGGATGTTGGCTGTTGTTCCAGCAGTATTTACTCCTGATGTGTTGACAGTACTGACAGAATCCTGAAATAAATAATATGTTAGAATAAATGGATACGATTCATTTATGATGCGGGAAAAACGAATCGAATCTGTTCCGGAATGTTTGAAAACCGCGTTTTCATTTTTCATTTTTCTCTTGATTGTCACTAGCTAAGTCCATGCAGCATCTAACAACAGTGAATAAGGACTCATTATTTAGTTGAGTGTAGTGATTAAATGGACAGTAGCTACTAAATTACTCGCGATTCGACTAAACTACTAGCGTAATGCGAACAAGTCTTCAGTGACGCTTTAGATTTAGATTTTATTGAATTAATGGAGTAATTGGAGTATACCATAGAAATTATAACTCAATGGAAGCGGCGAAAGAGAGAGACTCGTGATGCCAAAAGAAAGATAGAGCTAGTGGTGGAAAGATTAATTGGATTACTTTCATTTTTTGAGAATAATTTGTTTTTTTGCTATATATACTGATAATAATATATACTAATTTGAAACACGTCTGAAAAATAGCAAAAAAACAAATTATTCTCAAAAAATGAAATTATCCATTAATCTTGCCACCACTAGCTCTATCTTTCTTTTGGCATCACGAGTCTCTCTCTTCGTCGCTTCCATTGGAGTTATAATTTCTATGATTGGCTCTCAAATGAGGATTGCGGGCTTTTTGCCACCTCTAGTCTATCTCTCTCTTGGCATCACATTCTCCGAAAGTGTTGAATGACAGGCCTCATCCATGTAAGGTTAGTATATCTATGGAGTATACGCATATACTTAAAACGTCAAAACTCACATGGATTCTAGGATAATGTATTTGTTGTTCTTCTTTGATATGATGAGAATCTCTGAATACTACGGCTCTTATGACACCTCTTATGTGTTCATCTGGCCATATTCCAAGGAGTATACGTTGCGGCCGTCCTCGACCTTTGGGTCTGAGATCTGAAATGAGAAAAATACAATGAATTACTGATGAAAACATATCTACAAAATTAAAAAAATATGGAGGAAAAACCAAGGTACAAGAGAGAGATCGTTTTGATTTTGTAATGATTGATTCATATGCGATAAAAACTTGAATTTCACATAAGGTTCAATTATTTTTTTCAAACTTATTTATAAATGTGAATTAACACAATGGTTGTTAACATAGTTGACTCATTACAAGTAGCATTGAGTCAATGATAGGATGCACAGATAGAAAGAAAGAAACTATGAAGAATGTGACATAGTGATCCATTCTGATAGTCAAGTTGTTTTTGAAGCACTGAACTCTTATGTCAGACTCAAAGCTACCATGGAAGGCTGAATAATATTCAATAAACTAGGTGAGAGCACAAGGTCTTTTTCTCTGGGTTGTTGGTCAGTCAAGAATCAAAGGAAATATTATTAGATATTATTAGAATTGGTTCAGCAGAAACTGACGATTGTAGATTCTGTGGAGAAGAGAAGGAAACTCCTGTTTACTTAGGTACATAATGCTTAGCCATTTCGAGTCGGCGCAAAGTATGTCAAAGTTTTAGCATCCTTGAAGCCCTCACAGATACTTCAGTTCATTGAAACTCTGGAACTGGGGAAAATAGCTCTGATCCAGAACACAAATGACATAAATGACAAATGGCGCAGCAGAATGTAATCTCTCTCTGATATATTGAATGTTGGATATATCCGATGTGGTTTATTTCCATAAAACAATACTGAATATTCTTCTCGAGAAAGAAAAAATTAACAAGGTAATATTTTCGGAATTTCTCTTTCTGGAATGGCAGGAAACGAAAAATGATCAATATAAAATGAAATTAAAATTGACTAGATAACTATTACCTGATCCACCATCTGCCGAAGGTCCTAACATATTGTGAACTCGATTCGCGTAAAGCACGAACGTTGGATAAGGAATGTCGTATTTTCTGGCAGCTTGAGAGAGCGATAAACCCTCCTTCAACACAGAGAAAATTGCCTCAGCCATCGTCTCTGGCCGCCATGATTTCAAAGGTCCTCTTTCCCTGAATCGTAGATGATGAACAAGGCTTTGATTCGTGTTCCAGCATTTTTGCCACATGGATTGCAATTGGTACTGGTAGCTATCTGCTGAAATGAAGAAATTAATTCATTAGTAACGTGTGAGGTTCGATAAAACGAAGTAAAGAAGAACAAACGAGCAAACAACATCTATCTTCCACTCAAAATAAAAGTATTAAAGGTTATGTTACCATTCTGCTGCTTAGGGATGCCCGTGGACTGAAACATAACAAGATAATGAGCTCTTTGAAATTAAAGAAGTTAATGGATACAAATCATTATACCACAAGCTTCAATTGATCATTGACGATTATCCTCAATGATGCTGTTAAACTTACCATGAATTCTGAAAGTGAAATAATAAATTGCGGAAAATACACTCAGTATTACATTAAAAAATATCTTGTATAGGTACAGTTTGTTTAGTTAGTACAAATAAGTTGTAGCGAAAATGATGCATGGATTCAAATTTGTATGAACATGCAGTTTTTAGTCTATAAAGTGTTAAAATAGTTCTATCGTTACCATAATTCCATAAAAACATCCTGTAAGTTTAACTGCCGGTTAATACAACTTTGAATCCATGCATCATTTGTGCTACAAAACTACCCACTTTCCCTATTCAAATTCCTGGATAGGGTTGCCACCCTCTCCAGATGGTTGCTATTAGAAACAAGCTTTGTACCTCAGATCATGTCCGACTGTCATAAAAAATCGACCTGTCAGAGTGTTTTCCCAAATTCTGAGAGTATAGTGTATTTATGATACAATCGCCCACGTGTACTAAAGGGTTTTCCGATAAAAGGTGTTACTTTGAATAGCCCGCTATTTCGGTAGATGTCACGTTTGAAGCTGTCATTTTCGACATTGGACAAATATAAACTACGCTATAAATAAAAATGGAACGATACACGCTTCAAGTACGCATTGAAATTACTAAAATTGACTATAAAAATGGAGAAAATTTGGCAGAGACGGTTCGTAAAACTCGCACATTTTTGGGTCGTCTTGAAGCACCTAGTCGGACCGCAATAAAGATATTGGTGGAAAAATTCGAGCTGTTGGGATGTAAAGAATAGAACCTGTGCACGTCGCTCATAACAGCCGAGAATACTGCTGCTGTAGCCGAAAGTGTTGAAGAAAACCCAGGTTTATCCATTCCTCGTCGTTCTTTGGAATAAGGCATTCCACAAACGTCATTACACCGTATTTTGCAAATAGATTTGGGTTTTAAGGCTTATAAAGTTCAGTTAACACAAGAACTCAAGCCGACCGATCATCACGAGCAACGAAACAATTGATCTTTAGAGGGAAAAGTTTCCGAACCGTGTTATCTCTCGAAGTGGTGATCACAATTGGCCACCGAGATCTTGTGATTTTACACCTTGCGACTTCTTCCTTTGGGGTCACGTGAAAGAGAAGGTTTACGCCAATAGCCCAGCATCGATTCAAGACCTCAAAGACGGAATTCGTGAGGCTATCGAGGACGTAAGGGAGCCACTTTACGATTTGGTTATGGAAAATTTCATTAAAAGGATGTGGTCCTGTAAGCGTGGTCGTGGTGGTCATTTGCCTGATGTTATTTTCCACTATTAACGGCATAGCTCCTTCTTTATAATGAAATAAACATCCGATCATTTATATTGAAAAATGGCATTTTTCTTTGAATATCAAAATAACACCTCTTATTGGAAAACCCTTTATATAATCCCGATTTCATGGTCGACAAAAACAATTACCTATTATTCACACTTCTGTGCAGACTCAATATTATTTTTCTAGATTTTTATTCTAACAAAATCACAAAGCTGGCGGAAATATAGTAGTCTTCTCGTTCAAGATATAAGGACACACATCAGTTTCATAACATGATCATGGTCTACTCTGAAATATCAATACAATTTATTTATGGATTTGAGCGGAAATATATCGGCTTAATCAAAATCATTTTTCGTATAATTTTATAATGAATTTATTAATACTGAGTGTATTTTTATGTTAATCATATATCACAGTTGAAAATGCAAATATCCAATCAAATATAAATTAGATATGACTCCTCTTTGAGTGTAGGAAGAAAACAATTGCAAAAAACTAAGAAAATATACGAACAAATATTTATTGAATTTTCCTAAAATACAAATCTTCATCTCTAATAATTTTACAACAAATCATTCATAAGGCTTTAGTTTATCACAAATCAGAAGGGTATAAAATTGATTGCTTCAGTTATTGCTATTTATAATTACAGAAATCATTATACATATATTCCAGAAAATAATAAACGCGAATAAATCGAAAAATTGATTTTATCATACGATAAATGAACATAATAATGGCATTTTAATGACAGCGGTAATATTTCGGTTGCCAGAAAACGGAAAAATATAAAACAATAATGATAATAATGATTAAAGGGGATATCGATATTTTTTATGAAAATAGTAATTAACATTGTATTCATTTAGTTGATAAATCGATAATTAGTTTCTTAGATTAGAGTTGGATATTAGATCTAGCCAAAAGTCGAAATTTTATTTATTTAGGATTAATGGAATATTGCGTTTAATATTTCAAAAATCATTTTTTGTTTTAGCCAGAATGGTACCATATTTGAATTGATTTAAATTTTGTTTGGATTTTTCAGATTTTTGTTACCATCCAACATCCATTCAACAAATTGCAACAAATCGACCAAAAGACGGTGTTATATTAAAAAATAAAGAAGAGGAAAATGTTAGTTCAAAATATTTCAAAATCTTTCGAACTTCTGGCACTTGAATTACATTGAAATTAATGTAAAATCGTTTAAAAAATCATTTCGCATAACAAAACTTCGAATTAATTCTGAATAATATATACACATTCAAACTAAAAACACAAATAATGTCTGATATAATGAATCAATTACAATATTCTAAAATAAAGGATGTAGCATACATACAAATAAAATTAAAAATGTAAACATAAAATTAATGAGTTCTTAAATAATAGAAGAGGAATATGGCAACTATAATACAATAATAAAGGGGAGTTGGGAGATGTAGAGCAATGTACGAAAAGATGCTGAAAAAATGTATCACAGGTCCAATTCTGAAAAATATAAAAGCCAAACTCCATGGAGAATAATTCAAGAACTATTTGAAATATGACATAGGGTTATCGAATCTATCATTGAATTTCATCATTCACGCATCCATAAAAAAATGACAATTCATCTATTGAACAATATTTTATAGTTCAATGTTATATCTCCTTAATGAATTGTGAATCAAACAATGAAAAAAATATTTGATATTTATATTTTGTTTTCTATAATTTGTGAATATCGTTTATCAAATTCCTTCTTTACAATGTGTTTATAAATAGTTACGATAAAATTTACTTACTATTCTTTCATTTCAACGTTTTTTAGCTTAGTTTGCAGCCCCTAAAGGTGGCGCCTAAAACCTTTTTTAATTTTTCTCCCAAAAACCAAAAAAGTAACAGGAATGAAATCAAGTAGATTTTCAATGGGGGTAAAAAGGCATTCAAAAATTCGACGGTGTTCCTGTTTGTTTGCAAGGGGTAAAAACTACCCCTGAACCTTATGTCACAAGAAACTTTTTTCGAATTCACGTTAAAAAAATTAATTTTGGATAGCTTGATTAATTTTTTTCAAATGAGGTATCTTGTAGAGATTTCTATAATTTCCGAACTAGAGTTTATCCATATCACGTTGATATTTTCATTGAGAGCAACAAAACAACAACAAATATAGAATAAATATAACAAAACAAACAATTTCTCGGAAGTAATTTCAACCTCTACGACTCACGTCATCAAAAAGATAAATTATTTTTTCCTCAAGAATCTAGAATTTAGGAGAACTACAAGAGACCTTGTGAAGAATGGACCAAGCTACTATTGTGGAATATGAATATGGACAAAAGTTCCGTGCGAAACAATATTAAGGGGTCGGCCTACACCTTGCAATCATATAGGAACAAAACAAAAACATTTTTGGATGCCCTTTCCTTGCATGGAATATCTGCTTAATTTAATTCTGGTTAGTTTATTGGTATAAAAATATTTAAAAATTGCTCTTAAGATGGCTCAGTGTAATCGTGTTCACAAGCCAACAGATCTGATTGTAAAAAAACTGCGACTAAAGTTGAAAGCTTGGCTACTTCACACGCTAAATCGCTGGCGTTTTGGCTTGTTGGCATGTAATCAAGCCGTGTGTAATCACAGTTGCTACTGAACAATCTGTGAGTTCTCATCTACTCGGTGGTTCCTGGTTCTTAAATTTGAAAACGTATTTGACATTTATCTTTGATTCTTGACAACGATACAAACGTAAACCTCACGTGGATAGCTAGATTATTGGCTAATCAGCGAGTAAACAGTTTTGTGTACCATCATCACAATCTCACAAGCTAATTCACTCGCTTCTAAATTCGCTCAGTAGCAGCTTGTAAAGTATCTCAATGTAATTGCCCCACAAGCAGTGGGCGTCGAAAAAAGTTGATATGAAAGATCTAGCCTAGTTTTTGACAAGGAATCATCCCCTTAATTTTCTCGTAACTATTCATATAGGTGCATGCTGTATAGAGAGAGTATCCTTTTATGAATTGAATATTCTCCAAAGAACGTACCCAAATTCCCAAAAAAAATGATTAAATATAGATTTAAGAATGTAGCCTTTCCAAACATAATTATCTGACTAGGTATATTACGTAGAGTTTTTTTTCATGAAAATCGTCGAATATAAAAAGGAAAATTCTAGGAACAGAACTTCATGGTATAGCTACCGAATAGCACCCGTAGAGTATTATAGAAAATAAATCAAAATACGCTGAAATTGAAGATTTCTTCTCGGTTCATCTAACAATTTTCATGCAGGTGCTTCATCGTTAAATATTTGTTATGATTGTTCAACTGCCTATTACAAAAATAAACCTGAAATCAGTGTGTATTTCACACGATTAACGAGTCCCGGTTAACTTTCTGCGAATATCGCAATTTCAATTAAAACCATTAAGCGATGGGATTATTGGCCATAATAATCGGGATCCGAAAATAAATTCATAAATGATGTATTCCAATGAGCGAATTACACAAGTATTTGATGAATATTGAACATATTGATAATGATTCAATGAATGAGCATTCGGAAGCTGGGAAAATTCATTGGCTTTTATATTTTACGAAATATCACATGTGAAACAGCGACCAATTGACTGATTCATCGGTTCGCGATATAAAAGCGTTCAGCGTATGACCGTTGAACGCAAAATCATCAAGTGTTTTATTATTTTACGCAATTTTAATTTCCGTTATTTAATAAATGGATCAGTAATTACCGCGGCTTCAACCGACCAATTGATTGTTCAAACAAAAAAGGGAATATGTGTAGGTCTACCAATGTTACAAAATGAACGTATTCATGTTTTTTTCGGGGAAAATTAAGTTATAGAATTGTTTATTGTGCCGAATTTGAATGATTGTACAATTTCGTGTATAGCCAGGGAGAACCGTCGAATTTTGTGATTTGATTAAATACAATAATGTAAAAAATAAAATCGTAAGGTATTAGATTGCTGAAATTTTGTTTTGAATAAATTTGGAGCAGATTTGATTTGTTCAATTTGTTTCGAGTTCGCTCTATCAGTTAAATGAGATTAATAATATCGTAAATATTGTTATAGTTCATGAGTAAACTTAATTATAATATTGATACAACATCTCAATATATTCCGAATTTTTGTAATTTTTCAATGGAATACTTTTGAATCACTACTATGAGCTATGAGATAAAAAAAATTGGAAATTAGTTACAAAACATACCTCAAATTAATCTCCAGTATGATTCATTGATTCAACTATTTTCATCTGAGCAAATGAAATATTTTTCATTTCAGTAGTAGTATTAATACAATATATCAAGTTATTCTTATTTTTTAAAATTTTTTGTATGGAAGACTTTTGATTATTTTTTCATTAATTTTTTTGATATTTCTCTGAGCGAATAAAATATTTCTAATTTAAACTGAAGTTATTACCTACATATCTACAGTTTCTTGGATGAAAAACAATTAGTTTTCGCACTGAAGCTTCGACATGGTTATTTTAATTCTCGAGGTTTTTTGAAATAGCACCACGCAAAAAATTCAAGAATAAATATTTAAAAATCTTAAATGATTTGAAGCTTTTCAGAATTTTTTCACAGATTGAAACAGCATTTTATCTGTTCGTTATAAAACGCAATTTCATAAATAAATATGATAATCGTTTTAAAATTCCATATAATTATTCTATTCGAACCTCTATTGAAAAAATATACAAAAGCGCTTTCTGATCTACTTTACATTGTTTCAGCATCTCATACAGATACAGATAGGGCGGGGGGAGAATGAAATTGAGAATGAAATAATCTAGCTAAAATAGTTTGAATAACGAAGTTTGTACATAATAATTATACCTTTTCTAATATTTATTGCTGAGGAAAAAGAATAAAAGTCAGTTGATATGTTCAATTTCTAAGGAATTAATTATGAATTTTTTTTTTCGATAAGAAAACTGGGATGCTTGGGATTGAACAATCTATATACAAAAAGCTCTTTAATATGTTCAAGAAATAAGAATAAGATTGGACCCATCAAAATACATCAACATAGAACATAATAAAGAGAAAAAAGTATTGAGTACATATACCTATAATGAAACCGAAAAATGCAAACATTTGTGGAATGTAAAAAAACAATATTGCTCAAATTTTCTCAAATATCAATACAAATATCAAACAGGATTATAAAGATAATATAAAATATAACAAGTTTGGAATGAAACCAGAACTCTGATTAACCATCATGAACTTTAAAATATCAACTTCGATAAAATGCAAATATTTCAATAATTTTCTTATTCTGTGTAAAAGTACCGAAACAAATATTTTAAAAATATACAGGGTGTAATTATAAGAATAGTTGTGAAAAAATTTAGGAGGTGATTCCGTGTGAAAAAATGGGCCTGATATTTCGTATCAAGATGGCGCATACAAAGCAACTTTTAATTTTTTTCTTAAAAACTAAAGAACTAATAAAAATGAAATCAAGCAGAGATATTTCACACGAGCGAAAATGCTTTCAAAAAAATTTTTGTACTGTTTATCTATGATTGCAAGGGGTAGAAAAAGCTACCCCCTAACCTTGTTTCGCAAAAAACTCTTTTCCATATTCATATTTTCAAACGAAAAATTTCATTTTGCATATCTTGATCCATTCAAAAAAGATCTCCTGTAGTTTCTTGCTTACGGGTAATGATCATTTTTCTTTGGAAAAAATGGGAACGCTACTGAGATATTTCAATTACAATAATTTTCGAACTCTCCGTTGAAATTGTGACAAAAAACTTTTTCACCTTTTTTTTGTATGTATATTATTATTATCGTATATTTTTTTAGTCAGTTTTTAAGTAAAACTAAACGAACCTTATCTCAGGAAACGGAGCGTTTACAAACTAAAGTTTTATAGCATAATATGGTTATTTTTTTGCAGAATCACCTGTAGTTTATCGCACTTGTTCACTAACACCCTGTATTGATTTCTACAAACTTTAAAGACTCAATACCAATTGAACTTTCGAAGTGTTTCAGAATATTAGTTTAAGTATGTGAAATACAAATATTTATCAACTAAAGCTAAATTGAACTAATTCTGTTTCTATTCAATATGCTCTGGCACGTTTTACACAGAAAAAATGAGCAAAAACTCAGCGTTCACTGAACATTACGGAATGCTGTATAAAAGTAATCTCGAAAGAAATCAAAAGTTTTCAGAATTCATAAATTTCTAAAATGAGGAATGTATTCTTAAGCATAACGAACAGCCATTTTGAGTAATATCCCTATGTAACGAGTTTAAAATAAATGAAATTACTGAAAAATAACTACTACAACGAGTTTCTAGTAACATTATTCTCGTAAGTAAAGAAACGATACTATGTTTTTACACAGAAAGCCCACCACCATCTAAAACCTGACAATCCTGTGAATAAAAATTCAGGATCCCTCATTCTTCTCAACTTTTCAACGTATAATAAAACGGCTTTCAACGATTTTTTCGTTCTTCTGTTGTATGGTGAGACTGAGACGTCGCAACAGAATTCTAGAACGGCGTTTTCTTCTTCGTTAGTAAGGCCAGCTTCTTCTAACACTGCCATCCTCTTGGATTTGCCTAGAATATTGTCGTATAGAGTTCCTTTGGGAATGCCGTACCTTGTAGAAGCTTGCGTGAATCGCATTTTTTGCGTTACAACAGCTTCTATAGCCTCTTTAAGTTGTTCTTGAGTCCATGTCGGCGTTTTTAAGCTTTAAAATGTGGGATAATCTATTGGGACAAAAATAAAAGGGTTAGGAAAAAACAAAAAAGACGGAAAAAGTAAAAGTGAACGAAATAAAAAAAGATGTAAAATATCGAGAACAATATTATCAGAGTTAAAAATATTACATGAGTAGAATTCTCGTTAGCATTGATTTGAATATTTTTTAGGACCTCATTCTGCTAAAGAACAAATAATGATAAGACACAATATTCAACGGTTCGGCCAGCATTCGCCAACCATCGTTGGAAAACATACTTGAGACTCGAAACTTTCAAAGAAACGAACTTTCATTTTAAATACACACACCGTCAAAAATCTTGCCCTCAAGATTTCTCGAGAATTGAGAATCTATGTTCTGGAGATTAGATGAATGAATTCTTTGTTACCTACTCTTTGCTTCATGCAGGATGAGACAAAATATAAATAGGAAAAATGAGAAAAAAAAATTTAAAGGACCCCGCACACTTACTTAGAAAAGCGGGTCCAGTGAATTTCCCCATTTCTACATATTATATATACCAACTCAAGAACAATATATCAGATTTTCACGAAGGTCTTACATCTGGTTTATTCTATAGGGCGTTCCAAAATTGCAGCTACGGAAAATGAATCTTTAAATTTTGATGATAAACTCTTCTAATTTTCAAAATTTTATCATGATGCTTTGGGTTCTGAATAACAAGATGTGACAGATATCCAAACAACGCCCACCACGTTAAGGTTCGTTATACAGGTTGTTCCATGAAGCTGTATAAGTAACTGAATGTAACTTTGTTAGTGACTTTGGGACCACCCTGAGTTTTTCAAAATATGATACCATGATGTATGTCCACTTCTGTAGAAAGTTTCATTAATGTACAAAAAACAGTTGCAAAATTATTCAGGTTTAAATTCGGATTTCATACAATTTTTCTTTAAAACTTATCTGTAGTTGAGATTGCTTGTCAAGGAATATAGGTTTTTCATTAGTATAATTATTATGATAGGTCGGTCCAAAGGTGTTTTTCAGGAATGTACAGGATGGACATAATGTTGTGTCACTAATCTCCTCATATACAGGGTGTTTCATCATAAACTGGACAAACATATATTTTCGTGTAGAGTAGAGGACATCGGGAGAATAATTTTTGCCTTATACAATATATCCTGTTTTCGAAGCATAAGCGAGATACAGGGTGTCAAACGTCATTTTTGAGCAGGATCACTATGAGTGTGGTCAGTTATGTATAATACTTAAAGTAACGGTTTTTGGTCAAATCTCAGTATTTTTGGGTCCTCTATTCAGAAAAGTTGACGAATATTCTAGATGAATACAATACAACTAAAATACAAAAAATACAAAATCAGTGAAACTTAGTTGGGACTCGAAACGATGTAGGTATTAAATAGGGAAATGACACTGTTCTAAGGATATAATATTCGTTGCCAATAATTTAATTATTTTTACTCTAGAACTCAAAACAAATTTTCTTTCATTATTTCAGAGGTCTGAACGAAATATTTGAATTCCTGTAGTAACGAAACCGTTCGATATTTTACAATTCTGTTCTCATATTCGTGATGATAATTCAAGAAGTACAGTTGTACAAAATTTCATCCATTTAGAGTGAAATTTTTTCATCACACAATTAGACATGTAAAAAAAAATTTGTGTTCGATTTTTGAAAGATTTTTTTCACAGAAATTCTTAGAAAATTGTGTTCATTCAGAAAACAAAAGTCAATTTTACAACCGCAAAAAAAATTGGAACATTGCAGGTCTTCTGAATAGAGGACCCAAAAATACTGAGATTTGACCAAAAACCGTCACTTTAAGTGTTATACATAACTGACCACACTCATAATAATCTTGCTCAAAATGACGTATGACACCCTGTATCTCGCTTATGCTTCGAAAACGGGATATATTGTATAAGGAAAAAATTATTCTCCCGATGTCCTCTACTCTACACGAAAATATATGTTTGTCCAGTTTATGATGAAACACCCTGTATATGAGGAGATTAGTGACACCACATTATGTCCATCCTGTGCATTCCTGAAAAAACACCTTTGGACCGACCTATCATAATAATTATACTAATGAAAACCTATATTCCTTGACAGCAATCTCAACTACAGATATGTAAGTTCAAAGAAAAATTGTATGAAATCCGAGTTTAAACCTGAATAATTTTGCAACTGTCCTTTGTACAATAATGAAACTTCCTACAGAAGTGGACATACATCATGGTATCATATTTTGGAAAACTCAGGGTGGTCCCAAAGTCACTAACAAAGTTACATTCAGTTACTTATACAGCTTCATGGAACAGCCTGTATAACGAACCTTAACGAGGTGGGCGGTGTTTGGATATCTGTCACATCTTGTTATTCAGAACCCAAAGCATCATGATAAAATTTTAAAATTAGAAGAATTATCATCAAAATTTAAAGATTCATTTTTCCGTAGCTGCAATTTTGGAACGCCCTATAGAACAAACCAGATGTAAGACCTTCGTGAAAATCTGATATATTGTTCTTAAGGTTGGTATAAATAAAATATGTAAAACTTAGGAAAATTCACTGGACCCGCTTCTCCTAAGTAAGTGTGCGGGGTCCTTTATCGATTAACAGTGATCATAACTGCTTGTAAATTTTTATTTCTGCTGAGAAAAGTATCGACTGTATAGAAATTTTGCAGGAGATTTTTTTTCTCCAGAATTTAATGGGAAACCATAAGAGAATTTCATTTTCCGAAAAAATATCTCACGAAAACAATTTTTGAATGAAAATCATAGTTGGTTTGTGACTTTCAACCCCTAATAATAAAGTTATGGTATCAAAAAAAATTGTTTGAGTAACATCTACTTAATGAATCACATTTTGTATAGTTTCATGACTCCTAAAAAAAAAATTAAAACTTTCAACTAGTCATAGCCTTCCAAAGGCTGTATCTTGGAAGGGAGATCGATTTCGAAAAAAATTATATAAACTACCCTGCTTATTTTCATCGAGGAATCATCTCCCCAAGTTCCTCGCATTTGTTTACAGATACCCTGTATAGTTGTTCGACAAAGCTTCTTGATATAGGGCTACAATTTTGACCCAGTAAAATTGAGAAATTGGATGTCCTGGAATTTTCTACGGAATATTCTTAATATAACTCTTTTATCATTCGCCGAAAACTGATTAACTTCGAATACATCTGTGTTCTCCCGAACAAGAAACATTCTATACTGGTTTATCGTTTTCATTTGAGTGATAAGAAAGAAGATTCCACATACAAAAAATTAAATTAGATTCAACATGTTGATAGGGAGGCAAGACCTTTGACGATGTACCGGTAATATGGGGTAACTTGGCCACCCTGGGGTAACTTGGTCACCTATGATTTAATTTTTGTTTCAGTTAATACTTTTCCTCCTGTTCTTTTTCAGTTGGATTTTCAGGTGTCCATCTTTTATTCCAGGTAACTAGTAACTAAAAATGGTGAGAAACTATCAGAGAACACCCGGGCAAAGCCCTACCAAGACTACCCAGAAGAGAACATGCAAAAAGCCGTACAAGTTGTTAAGGAGGGGATATCGAAAAAATTAGCTGCGCAAACGTATCAGGTACCTCGGACAAACTTTGGTCGTAAGATTCTCGGCAAAAATTCTGGAGCAGTGCGCCGCCCAAGAGTCCTTTCATCCGAGGAAGAACGCAGTATATCTGAGAAATTTTTGTCGTTATTTTTGTGTTATTTATGAAATTTTCGAACTGAAATAAGTAGCTGCGGGTTGGTTTTATCAATTTCCAAACGAATTCGGGGTAACTTGGTCATGCGAACCATTAAAAACGTTCATTTCACTGAAATTAGCAAAAGTGACCAAGTTGCCCCAAACCCGGGGTAACTTGGACACCCCACATATATATTTTTTTTCTTTTATATTAAACAAAAACACTACTTTTTACGAACTTCAGCTCTTTCATTAAGTTGAAGTCGGTTTGGGGAAAAAATTTGGTCCACATGCGTCAAAATATAATGAAGATATTTTGAAAAAAGTCTGAAAAGAGGGACCAAGTTGCCCCGTTTTACGGTATTTATTCAGTCTCTGGAATCCATTTCTAGATTTTTGAAAAATTTAAAAACATTCTTACGACTTTGCATTGATGTTCATCTACACCTTTTCCAATTGTAATTTCAGAATACCAACTTTATATTCAGACATGGAAATTTGAATTTCAGAAGTAATATGTAATTCAGAGAAAAAAAATTGTAATTCAAAAATAGGAAATTGTAATTCAGAATTGGTTGAATATATTTCAGATTAATATAGTATATAACATTACTAGCAAGGTAAGAGGGTTTTTACTGGCGAATGGAGGATATAATTGACGAGCCGCAGGCGAGTCAGTTACCTCCTTAAGCAGTAAAACCCGTTACCTTGCGTGTATTGTTTTATATTTTATTTGTTTCTCGTTTGTAAAAGGTGAGATAAATTCCAAAAAAATCTCAATAATTTTTCGCAAATGTCGTAAGCTATTTATGATTATTTATGACATCGGAAAATTATGACAACTGTCAGTGGCTTTACGAGAGGGAAGTCCTACGAGAATATTTGCTAATTTCTGACGAAAAAGGCCAGATCCAAATGAAACAAGGTATGAATATCGTTTTTTAATACTTTTATAACGTTATTACTAAAATATTTGTTCCAGGAACGATGAAATTAGAAGGATAAATGAAATTAGAAGCAAGTACGTGAAAAGGAAAGCGGATAGATACGAATAAAACAAGGTACGAATATCGTTTTTGAATAGTTTGAGAACATGTATTGAGAAATACATTTGTTCCAGGAACTCTGAGATTAGAAGAATAAATTAAATTGATAACTTTCAATGTAAATAATACTACTAACTTGTAAAAGTTTTACAAGTTAACTGTCAATTTTACAAGTTAGTGACTTGAAAAAATAAACTTCCTTGATTAATATTGTGTTTTTGGAAATGACGTTTACAAATGAGAAACAAATAAAATATTTATAAATATTGAGCGCTCGTTTACTTTAACGAGTGCTATATCGTTTTGCGCAAATGTCTGTAGTTTTCGAATTTTGAGCCGAAAATGATCTCAAACGTAAGGGTTCGACTGCCTGATGAAGAATCCGTGGTCAAACTCAATTTTGTCCTTGGGGCCGTCCGGCCAGCCGTCCGTTCGTTAGCAATATAAGGGGGAGATAAGGGATTGTCCTAGAGACTTGATATTTTCAGGGTGATTTCGGTTCCCAAATGCCTCGGTTAAGTTCGTTAACCAGCCTTATCTTAGAGGGCGTTCCACAAAATATGGCCATTCAAATTTTTTTTCCTCAATATCTCAGACAGAATGAAACCAATCGAAATGAAATTTTGCGACCACATGCGAGATGATCATAATAAACCTCAAGCAAAATTTGGTGGCCATAGTGTACACAGAACCATAGAAAATTCAATATTGAAAAGAAGAAGAAACTTCATATTGCCATAAGAAAATGTCCGATTCGAGTGGAATTTATTCTGTGAATCAAGACTGATATACAGAATGTTCGTGCAAAATTTCGAAAGGATCGCATCATCAGAATCATAGAATTATATTTTTCAATTATTTAATTTTCACATTAACATATTATGTAGGATTTCATTTTCTGAATAATTTCACATATACATATTATGTATTTCATTTTGTGAATAATTTCCGAAATATAATTCCGATTGTGCTGAGATTCTGCATTTACATAATCGTTATTAATTAGACTTATTGCTCAAAAGCTCCTGCTCAGGGCTTTCCTTAAATTTTTCATATCTATGTTTACCTTATATTTTGTATGTGATTCAAATTGAGACATGATTTCATTCAAAATGGGTAGCGCCAAATAATAAATACAACTTTGTTTTTCTGAATTCCGACTTCCTAATTCCGAATTTCAATTTCGTTCTTCTGAAATTAAATTGACTATTCTGAAATTCAATTTGTTTTCTGAATTTCATATTCCTATTCCGAAATACAAGTTTCCAGATTTTCTGAATTACAACTGTAAAAGGTGAAGAGATACTAAAAATAATTTCGTGTGTCGTTCTTAAAGTATTCGTCACATTGTTGCATACGTATGATATCAAACAGATTGAAATTGCACATAACGACATTAGAATCTGATTGAAGTCTCCCGCGAACACCAGAATGAAATTCTCTTTGTCAGGGAAACAGTAATGGTATCGTTAAAGATTCATACGAATATATCAGTTATCTCAATATTCTGTTAGCTTGTAACAGCGATTTGGGAATAAACAGCTTATAACTTATTTATCTGCCGTAGTTTATTCGCATAGGTTAATCATTTATCGATGAAACATTTCGTATTAATGTAGAAATGTTGTATCGTTACGCGGCTTCATATATTATAAATAATACTGAGGTATACTTGTCAGATACGAGGGTTGCCTTTTATATTTCGGAATCGAACAACCCTAGTGTTTAGCTACTACTAACAGTTCCATTGTGAAATTTAAAATTTGGTCGATTCTTGAATTATGTCGACCAACTTAGTAGGGAAGTTGGTCGACAATTGTTGAATCCCGAACACGACATTATACAAAAATCACCCCCCAGTCTGACAGCTACGAGCAGTTTTGACAGTTATCAATGGTTGAGACGAGACCTGAGGACCAACCTATAATGAACTGATTTTTTTCAATTGCGATTTATTGGGGAATTTGGTGGTTTTTCGATACTTTGAACCTTCATTCATATTAATTGTACAAAGAAATATCATTTCAACTTAATTCTCTCAAAAAGCAAATCAAATATTCAAAATATCAGTTGAATATGCCATCTTTTTGTATTATAGTGGGCTGTGACAGTAAGGAAGGAACTAAAAACTTTACAAATTTTATTTTCTTCAGGTGAATTGAAATATGAAATTTAAATTACAGCAATGAAGAATATCAATGATACGAACTTATGCAGTAGTTTTGGTATTTTCATACCAATACTGTATAATTGTTTAGATCAGGGGTCTCCAAACTTTTCAGCCTAAGGGCCATAATGTTTACTCCAGCAAATAAGAAGGGCCAAAATATTTAACCGTTTGATTCAAAAGCTTCGGGATTCGTGCAAAAATTGATAAGCTAATGAGCTTTCGCGGGCCGGAATCTGGAAACTGGCGGGCCAGATTTGGCCCGCGGGCCGTAATTTAGAGATCCTTGGTTTAGATGAACTCGATTTATTCACGACTCACGTTGAAAGTCGGAAAATGTTAGAATGTTATTGATTTGAAAAGAAAATCATTCTTTTTAATGCTTGTAATGAAGACTTTGAGTCGTAAAAATTAAAACATGAAAAATATAATGAGCAGAAATCAGAAAGGAAGACAGCAGATAAAGCGAGAAATAAAGCTATAAGTACCTACATGCAAGTAGGTAGGTACCTACTTTCATGTTTTATATTGAAGAACTCAAAGTCTTATTAAAGAGACTTGAAAAAATAATATTTCCGAATAGTTGGCGATGTTGTTACTAACTTCACATACATTAAATATTAAATATTCCCACTATTTTCATTTTAACTATATTATTGATTTATTTTGTTTATACACTTCGTTAAATACCTAATGCCTCAGTTGTAGATGATAAGTTGAAAGAATTCATACCTATGTTTAATTTTTCAGTTGTCAGTCACAAGGAAAATGAGAAGATTTTTTTTCAGATCCAATAACAATCGTTTTCTCACGTTCAACATGAATAAGTCAATTTTAACCTCACAATGATAAGTATAGAAATGAAAATACCAAAACTACTGCATATATTCGTGTCAGTTATATTCTTCATTGATTTAATCAAATTTTAATTAATAATAAACATGATCGTAGGCACCTACGTGAAAGTACTTGCTTCATTCGATGTCTCATTCCTAATTTTTCTCATTAAAATTTTCATGTTTTATTTTTCATTGCTCAAAACTTTATAACGAGCCCTCAAAAGGGTGATTTTCATTTCAAATCCAATTACAGTCTAAGATTTTATCACTTCCAACATGAGAAATCGAGTTCATCTAAACAATTATACAGTATTCAAATGAAAATACCAAAACTACTGCATAAATTCGTAACAGTGATATTCTTCCTTGTTGTATTTTAAATTCCATATTTTATTTCACCAGAAGAAACAAAAATTTGTAGAATTTTTAGTTCCTTCCTTGCTGCCTGATACATTCAATAACTCGATGCGAATACTGCAGGTACCCTACAATACTGATTGAATTAAGCCACTCCCAATGATAAGAGAGAGACAATACTGCAATATTGCAATCGGTCATATTTATTCTGTTGTTTAACTGGAAGGAAAAATTGTCTGTCTGATACCATAATCTAATTCAAGCGAATGACCAGTAATGACCGTGGTCATTGTTGGTCCTGCCTTGGTCTTGGCCCTTGAGGAATGACCGCGAATGACCAGCTTCCGCTCAAATGCAGTTCTGGTCATCTCCACCATTTTCGTTAATTTTATTCAGGGAGAATGAAAACAAACACATAACCAACGATTTTCTGAATTAGAGTTTCGTTTCAGTAAAAATGCAAGGACTGAATATTGTTTGTTTTGGAAATTACCATTATATAGTAATATTTAATGAGAACCTAGAAAAATCCCCAAAACCTACTGTATTACTCCCTGGACAAAAATTTGAAAAATTTTTCCATACCACATCCGTACAACCACTTAAGTTAATTACATGATTTATTTTATTTTTGCTAGCTGAATGTTGTTCAACATTTCTATTTCAGATTTACGCTACAATTGAGTCATGTCCAGTTTAGAAGATTTCATAGCGTATGTTGTAATTGCAAGTGAATGTTTATTTGAATCTGACATTCATGTGTTATCATAAGATATAAACATAGAATTTAACCTTATTTCTTCAATGACCAGAAGCTTGACTCGGCTCTCGAGTATGTTCACCTTAGGTCATCTGCGCGGTCTCAATCGATGACGTTGAAGGGCACTTCATGACGTCATATGATAAAGACCAGCAATGACCAAAAGCGCTTAATGCAGTTGGTCATTGTTGGTCTTGACCAATGATGACCAGGTCATCCGCTTGAATTAGATTATTGTATCCATATCTTTCCGATGTGAATTTAAAACCTGTAGGTCTTCATACTGTAATACAATTTAGATCTTCGGTACTTTTTGTTTGCTGTTCCCGAAATGTAAAAAGCTACCCTCGTAAACAGCGTATAACTTATTTATCTGCTGTAGTTTATTTGCACATGTTAATAATTTATCGATGAAACATTTCGTATTAATGTAGAAATGTTGTATCGTTTCGCGGCATCATATATTATAAATAAAACTGAGGTAACCTTGTTCAAATAGTCATACCGTTGCACTCGTATAGAGTACAAACCGCGTATAAACTGTTCTCTGTATGATTTACAGTTCGAGCATTTGTTATCCAACTCTATTTATGCTGCGAGGAAGCGACAATTTAACGTAGGGAATCACGATATAAAACATATCCCCCAGGGTTTTTGCACACAACACGAAAAAATTAACAGGCAGCAATCGTTTACAGAGATGCCTGACGAATCATTTTTTACTGATTTAGAGTTATTTAGCAGTTCAATTATATTTCATATGAACTAAACTCAACTATAAATGAATCATTCACATAACACACTCTAAAATAAAAAAAAAACTTTGCAGATAATGTTTTGTACAAAGATACATGGAATACCTGTTTACTTTTCTTTATTGAAGCTTATTAGACCAGGGTTGATGATTTTGGGAAAAAAACAAAATTATAGTGAAATTGAATCGATTGGGGAAGACAGAAAATACAATGAAAATGAAAAGAACAATGATTTACTAGTGATTTGAGGTAATTAAGTGGTAGTGGGTGAGTTTTATGAGTGAAAAACAACAACTCCCATTGAAAAAAGGTGAAACCAAAGTTGTTTATCTCTTTGAGATCTATAAATTTTTATTGAAACTTTTCCACATAATCGCAAACTTATGTGAAAAAATCAGATTTCTTCATTTTTATTTTGCGAAATTTGGTGAAAACATTTTGGTCCAAAACAAACTGTAATTGTTTTGATTCAAAATTCGAAGAAGCACCTCAATTTTCAATCGCAATTTTCACGTCAATATATCAGTGTTTTTGATAAGGTTTTGAAAAGCTTGTATTCCATGCATCCTTGTACGAATTATGTGTGAATTATGACTAACATTCCACTTCAGAATTTAAGCCATAATTCACAATTAAATATTTCGATAACAACAAACAGTCATTTCAGAAGAAAAAACATTCAAATACAACAACAAACGAACAAAGCTGACAATGAATTTATAACTGTTGGGAAACAAAACACAAAGAGCAAAAAACCAATAAGATGACATGATGATATCTCACAATATATGAGTTTTACTATTGTGAACTTCGATATTTTTTTTCAAGCAATTTCAATTTTGTTGTCCAACAAGTTGAAAATTCACAGTTTATTTAAGGCTTGTACGTCTCCTAAAATGCTACTAAATTGTCTTATACAATATTGGCACTTACCGGCGATTGAAGATGTGGAAGCTCCGAGCCAAGCATGTGAAGATTCTAACAGCTTAGCCTGAAAGAAAACCAAGAATTATAGAAAATGTTTTAGCATTTAAGAGCAGGAGAAATGTAAAATTCACGAATATCATTAATTTTTGTGTGGAAAGGGAAATGAAGGGTTATATATCTTGATGCTGGGCTGGAGAATATAGGATCAAGCCGTAGTCGGCTTGTTGGCATGAACCAATGATTTAACGTAGCTCCAAAGAAAATAGTTTAGCGGCCTTAAATTGCACTAACGAGGTGGCCAATCAACTGACCTATTTCTTGAGATAACACTCCCATAAAAGTCTCTCTTCAATAAATCGATTATAAGGTCTGTGTATGACTTGTCCTATCATATTCTTCAGAAGGCCGTGAAATTGACTATTTTTGATCGTTTACTTCAGATGCTAGAACGGCAGCAATATTTTCAACACTTAGATCAACCCTAATCTAATCTAAGATAATCAGCATCATCCTCGAACTGAACCTGATCGAGAAAATATTAATTTAAGAGTGTACCACAGACCACAGTAGTCGGTCTGTCAGATGATCGTAATAAATGACTAACTGTTGTCACATCGTATGCGTCGAAATCCAGAAAAGCCGATACTTGGCCAAACCACATCAGCTTATCAAATCTAATGCAGCAAGTTGGTTATAAGGAATCTAACACGAAATGTATCTTCCTCAGAGACAACTACAAGATATCCAGAGTTCGGAACTGAAATAATTACCGACCATCATCTCCTGCAACTGTCGCTAATCTTTATTTCCTTAGCGGGCAAGCTCTTCGGCGAAGTCAAGGAGCACACTTCGTCTATCAGCGAAGGGGGCTTTTTATCCTGACAGCACAAGGGATCCAGAATTTGCATTGCTGTTGATTTGTCAGACGACACTGAAGAAATTGATAGACATTGATTTCAAATCCATGTTAACACTGGCGAAGATCAACGAGTTAGTTTTAGTTTGGGTATTTGTCCTAGTATTGAGCGACATGATTGGGTATTTGCCTACGGCTTTGAAGAAAAGGTCCAACAAGCTCAAATGCTATCAAGGAACGAGTTGAAGCTGGTTACCTGCTTTGTTACAGGTCATTGTATCATTAGATAGTTTAGTCTTAGTTCAAATGAAAACAAGGGTTACAGTCACTGCGACCTTAAGGTCTATTGTGCCTCCTTACAGAGCTGTTCTGGCCAAACCTTTCACAGCTCGCCTTCCAGTTCCAGAGATCTAATGAAATCTTATAACTGTGAAGGCTTCAACGAGGCTAGTTCCTCACTCTTACAAGTTTCTCGCCCAAGGTAATCTCTCCTTAGGCTCGCAATGCCAAGGCATTCCGTGACTAGGTAAATGGGGGTTTCCTCCCCACAGAGCCTACACTCGTCAGTGTCCGATAATCCCATCCATAACAGGTACTTCCTGAAGCGACAATGTCCTGTAAGAAAGCCAGTGAGGAGGTGTAATTTCTTCTTACATCAAGCTAAATCTTTATTAAGGAACGAGTTAAACTGGTAACCTGGTTTCTTACAGGTCATTGTATCATTAGGTAAGGAAAACTATGGAATCTGTAGGTTATCTGGATCAAAAAGCATGACTCTCAGATCAACCAACACAAGGCCGAAGTCTTTCAAGAAAATACTTAACATTGCTGAGAAGCTGACATTTCTGGGTGAAGAGTAGTTGTGGTATGGTAACGCAGAAGATACTATACGTATTGTAGTGCAGAAGATACTACATCCATTGTAGAAAAGTGTACCAATTGGTCACATCTTATCCAATCTAATCTAAGGTAATCAACAGAATTCTTAAACTGGACCTTATCGAGAAAATATGAATTTAGAAGTGTACCACAGACCACAGTAGTTTGTTTTTCAGCAGATGACTGGTTGGCACCAAATTGTAAGCGTCGAATTGCAGAAGAGCTGGCAAAATTCGATATCAGTAAATCCAATCTAATACAGCAAGTGAAGGAACCCAAGACGAAATGCACCTTCCTCAGGGATAACTTCAAGATATCCCAGACTTCGGAACTGAAATAATTACCGACCATCATCTCCTACAACTGTCGCTAATCTTTATTCCCATGGCGGGCTTGTCTCATAGAGCGTAATCACCTGGCTGGTAGGCTCTTCGGCGAAGCCAAGGAACACACCTCGTCTGCCAGCGAAGGGAGCTTTCTATTCAGACAGAATAAGTGATCCAGAATTTGCATTGCTTTTGATTGGTTAGAAGGCACTGAAGAAATTGATATACGTTGATTTAAAATCCATCATAACACTGGCGAATTTCAACAAGTTAGTTTTATTTGGATATTTGCTTACGGTATTGAGGGGAATGAAAAAGCTGACGCCCTTGCAAAAACAGGAAAAAACTTGCGCTTCACCGGACCAGTGTCTTCATCTTGGGTATCACCCGCACTTATAAGAGTAGAAGTCGATGATTGAGAAAAAGAGATTGGATGCACCTTTTGAAGAAAAGGTCCAACAAGCTCAAACGCTATCAAGGAACGAGTTGAAGCAGGTTACCTGCTTCGTTACAGGTCATTGTATCATTATGTAGTTTAGTTTTAGTTCAGTTAAAAACAAGGGTTACAGTCACTGCGACCTTAGGTCTATTGTGCCCCCTTACAGAGCTGTTCTGGCCAAACCTTCACAGCTCGCCTTCCAGTTCCAGAGATCTAATGAAATCTTATAACTGTGAAGGCTTCAACAAGGCTAGTTCCTCACTCTTACAAGTTTCTCGCCAAGGTAATCTCTCCTTAGGCTCGCAATGCCAAGGCATTCCGTGACTAGGTAAATGGAGGTTTCCTCTCCACAGAGCCTACACTCGTCAGTGTCCGATAATCCCATCCATAACAGGTAATTCCTGAAGCGACAATGTCCTGTAAGAAAGCCAGTGAGGAGGTGTAATTTCTTCTTACATCAAGCTAAATCTTTATTAAGGAACGAGTTAAACTGGTAATCTGGTTTCTTACAGGTCATTGTATCATTAGGTAAGGAAAACTATGGAATCTGTAGGTTATCTGGATCAAAAGGCATGACTCTCAGATCAACCAACATAAGGCCGAAGTCTTTCAAGAAAATACTTAACATTGCTGAGAAGCTGACATTTCTGGGTGAAGAGTAGTTGTAGTATGGTAACGCAGAAGATACTATACCTATTGTAGTGCAGAAGATACCATTGTAGAAAAGTGTACCAATGGTCACATCTTATCCAATCTAATCTAAGGTAATCAACAGCATTCTTAAACTGGACCTTATCGAGAAAATATGAATTTAGAAGTGTACCACAGACCACAGTAGTTTGTTTTTCAGCAGATGACTGGTTGGCTTGGCACCAAATTGTATGCGTCGAATTGCAGAAGAGCTGGCAAAATTCGATATCAGTAAATCCAATCTAATACAGCAAGTGAAGGAACCCAAGACGAAATGCACCTTCCTCAGGGATAACTTCAAGATATCCCAGACTTCGGAACTGAAATAATTACCGACCATCATCTCCTACAACTGTCGCTAATCTTTATTCCCGTGGCGGGCTTGTCTCATAGAGCGTAACCACCTGACTGGCAGGCTCTTCGGCGAAGTCAAGGAACACACCTCGTCTGCCAGCGAAGGGGGCTTTCTATCCAGACAGAACAAGTGATCCAGAATTTGCAATGCTTTCGATTTGTCAGACGGCACTGAAGAAATCGATAGACGTTGATTTCTAATCCATCATAACACTGTCGAAGATCAACAAGCTAGTTTTAGTTTGGGTATTTGCCTAAAGTATTGAGGGAAATGAAAAAGCCGACGCCCTTGCAAAAACAGGAAAAAACTTGCGCTTCACCGGACCAGTGTCCACATCTTGGGTATCACCCGCACTTATAAGAGTAGAGGTCGATGATTGGGAAAAGAGATTTGATGCACCTTTGAAGAAAAGGTCCAACAAGCTCAAACGCTATCAAGGAACGAGTTGAAGCTCGTTATCTGCTTTGTTACAGGTCTTTTTATCATTAGGTAAGGAAAACTATGGAATCTGTAGGTTATCTGGATCGGAAGGCATGACTCTCAGATCAACCAACATAAGAGCGAAGTCTTTCAGAAAAATACTTAACATTGTTGAGAAGCTGACATTTTTGGGTGAAGGGTAATTTTAGTATGGTAACGCAGAAGATACTACATCCATTGTAGAAAAGTGTGCCAATTGGTCACATCTTTTCCAATCTAATTTAAGGTAATCAACAGTATCCTTAAACTGGACCTGATCGAGAAAATATGAATTTCGGAGTGTACCACAGACCAGAGTAGTTAGTTTGTTAGCTGATGCCTGGTTGACACCACGTCGAATTGCAGAAAAGCTGGCAAAATTCGATTTCAGGAATTCCAATCTTTTACAGCAAGTGAGTGATAAGGAACCCAATACGAAATACTTCTTCCTCAGGGACAACTTCAAGATATCCCAGACTTCGGAACTGAAATAATTACCGACCATCATCTCCTGCAACTGTCGCTAATCTTTATTCCCTTGGCGGGCTTGTCTCATAGAGCGTAATCACCTGGCTGGCAGGCTCTTCGGCGAAGTCAAGGAACACACCTCGTCTGCCAGCGAAGGGGGCTTTCCTCGACATCAAACAAACATATCACGTGACTTTGACACCGAATGAGTTCTCTTTCGGTAATTACGATAATAAACTGTAATTACAGGCGACAGCATAAATGCATAATAAACGGCATTAGCTCACCTGGGAGCGTTAATATCGAATAATATAAATCGAAAAGCAAGAAATATACTTTGAATAAATGTTTGATGGTTATGGTTATGAGTGACGTTAACATTTGTCATTGTTTAATGAGACAGCCAAGAATGTTTCGAGTGAGGGAGGAAATTGTAAGTTTCGTTATAATTATGTCGATCTATTTCGAGCGATATTGGATGATACTTTCAACGCAATTGTATGGTATTATCAAAACATCGGATAGATGGAGACACAACATTGAACTTTGTTTTGTAACTGTTTAAGAGCACTGTAGAAGTTATTCGTGTCTCCATTTGCGCAAATGATTACATTATCTCGGGTGAAATGATTCATTTCGAAGAGTTCTACCTTCTAGAATCTAGAGGGTGTTCTGAAAAGAGAAGATTTCCGTGTTCAATAAAACATAGTTTTCTGTAGCAAAGTATTGAAATATTTATTGATTTAGATAATAAACATTTGAAAATTACGTATTAATAGTTACTTAATCAACTAGTTTATTAAAAACAGCGACTAATGGTCAAGAAATAGTTCGAGAACATTAGTCGCTCGATTAATAACCGAGTTGATTATAAGATTTTTCCGACGATTTCAATATGAACTGTGCATAAATTCTTGATTGAAATACATTCTCATTTTGCAGAAGACATACATTTGACAATATGGAATTTCTATGTTTCTATGTTCCAGTAGAGTTTTGACATTTCTCGTAGTGCTTCTGAATACTTTGTGTACGGTTGCAATGAAGATTGCACATTAAGATGGTTAAAAAATTGAGAATTAAAATGGGTCATTAATGCTCAATTTCGTACACATTAAAATCACCTTGTATTTCGAGGTCGGCGGAAAACAAAATTTCTTGTACATGACCGCCAAAGATTTGCTGGCATATGCGCACTCTTCAGACTTAATTCTCAAAATCGTTATTAGGCTTATTAGCCTAAACCTGTGACTTCAGTTAAACCCACAGTTAGATGTCTGAAGAAGTTAAATCTCAAAAGCGTGGAGGTCATTTCTGGTCACCAAAATGACACGACCAGGAATACACTCGTGCAAGGACCTCAATGTTTCACGGACGGTATGAAATGTGTCATCGTCCTGCTGAAACCATATAGCTTCCAAATGAGCTTCAAGAAACTGTGTTATCATAGTATGATAACGTTCGCCATTCACTGTTCTCGAAGAAAAACACACACACTCTTCCGAACTCCTGTGATGTTTTGATCTGAACGACCTCTATCAGATCATATTGTGTGTTTTATATCACTTACCGAGTCAGTACTTTCATTACTACTTTTGGACTTTGCGATACACGAGTTCGATTTTATCGTATTGATATGATATGAGATTCGATTTCCAATAAAACGGAAATGTATCGAAAGTGATATTACTTTCAGTTCTACCAGTAAAGACACTTGACCAACCAAAGGGCTTCTCATGAGCGTGATCTAGTTGAAATCGTGGTACCTATGTCCAGAACTTATCATTCTGCAAGTTGACGTATCCTAACAGATCTAAGCACTGAATATTGTTTAATCTGATAATCAATCATTGTTTGAATTATTCGGAAACCATTGGCAGTAATCTAGACAACGCGAAATATCTGCTGGCACAAATCACCATGCGTTATCGCAAAAGGATTCATATGTAATTTGGTTGCGACCACTATTAGTTTCGGAATGTACTCAAGTTCTACTTGACTGTGATGCAATTTCATAGTTATATTGGGTCCGGTGCTCGAAGTGGGACCTATTCAGAACTCAGAAGACTATAATTTCGGTTAGGAAAATGATTTTCATTTATTTTTATGTACAGAACATGTGAAAATAATCAAATTTTCAGATACAAGTTCTTTGGCTCGATATGACCATTTTCAATATGACTATTGCCTCAAGTAGGTCAAAAAACGAGTCGCAAGTTGTCTGAACGTATCTTGCCGGTATTTTAGCCCACTAACGGACAATGACTTTCTTCAGCGTCTCGGGGCTGGTATATTTTTCAGTTTGGATCTTGCTTTCCGAAATGGTTCAGAGAAAATAATCCATTGGATTCACGTCTGGTCAATTCGAGACTCGAGAGCCACTGTGTGGTCGAAATGATGAAACGTTGTTTTTCAACCATTCTTGATTCACTCGCGGTCTGTGAGCCGGTGCAGTCTCCTTTTGGAACATTTATGGCCTACGTCGTAAATGTATATCTGCCCACGGCTTTAAAGCAGCCTCAAGAACATTTTCCTGATAATATGTCGCATATACTTCGACGCCAGGCTCCGTATTCTGGACAAGTGATCTTTCAATGCGCATACGAACTTCATTGCGCGAGTACCTCTTTTACCTACAAAAATGCGCACTGCGCAATGAAGTTCGTATACGCACTGAAAGATCACTTCTCGAGAATACGGTGCCAGGCTCAATGACAACCATTGGACAGCGTTCTACACCATAATTTGTGGCTAGTCTTGGTTTCTGGTAGCCAACCGATGATTGTGATTCTCATATGAAAGGTTTGTCAGGTGAACTCTATCGTTTTGGAAGTTTAAAAATTACTCAAGCGGAAAATTTTTCCCATCAGAAAACACGATGTTCGGAAATTCAACGCTTTCTATCAAACAGAGCCATCTTTTGCTCTCTCAAGTCTTATAACTTACTGCGTTGAATTTTAAGCAAGATTCTTTTGTAAGCTTGTGAACAGTACTTATAACTATCACTTGGCAAATTTCTAAATATCTTATGTTACTGTGTCTGTCACAAGTTGAAGGTTATTTATTTGGAGTTTATTTTTCACAAGTTTCCCCATTATACAAATCAATCATCATTACTCGAGAACTTTTCGATCGATTTGCAAACTCGAGCAATTTTTCACGATTGGTATGACATGTGGCACCATCCTGCTGAAAACACATGTCGTCAAAATCAATATCTTCCAAATGGTATAATTTTTCGTAAAAAAATATTGACCCAGCAGGTCATATTTCCCTAAATAAATAATTATCATTATTCATATCCCGTCCGTGGCATCGGAAAGAAAAAAAAAGATTTCTCGTTAGGCAACGTACAAAATTCATAAACCAAAAGCCTTTTACCTTCGTTTCGTCGGTAAACGCAACATTTCCAATGAATAATGAAAATTCCAGATTTATTATAGGTCTAACATGCGACAATAATAAATTGATGAAATCAATAATCAATTCGGTTACTGTATTATTACAAAGAGTAATGTTTCCCTCGCTATTTAAGCTTATGGAACAAAGCCCGTTACGGTCCGATGAAAGTAGACTGGATGAGCTTGATACAAAATTGAACATGCACAATTTATTTTGATTGTTTCAACTCGGTTTTATACATGATACGCGTAATATCGGCTCGATGCAACCCTAATAGGAATATAGGTTTATGTGTTTATTTACCCTTTGATGGTTACTTTATTCTATTTTTTGTGTTTATCAAATTTGAATGACATATGCCATTCTCCCTGTCTTCAGTGTCGCGGAGGAGGGATTGAGAAAAATTTCCTGTTAGCTGAGTATTAGGGGAAAGTGAGGTAATACGATCGATCCTAAGGGTCAAATGATCCCCCGCCGTAATCAGAAACAGCTTGTACCATCTATCCAAATGTTCCCCTGCGCCCCTGCGAGTTACCTGTAAAATGTCAATGCGTGCGAGTGCTTGGCGTGATTTTATTAAAAATAATCAAAAAGTGTGGCTCTGATCTAAGGTAAGCATGTTTTTGGACTTTCGTTTTTTTAACATGTGATTGTTTACTGAAATGTTGTTTTATTTGCGGTATAAGTAGCAGTTAGCTAATATTTAAGCAATGTTCGATCATCGCACGCGGTATGTGAAGGTTTTGTTTTGATCGATATTTTGTAATTTGGTATTTGGGGTGAAATGATCCCTTCTGTGTGTCTAAAATGATCCCTGGAATCATTTTACCCCATTAATAGTTTTTGTTTACAGATCATGCCGAGAATTGATAAACGTAAACTAATCGCCAAAAGAGGCCTGAAGAACAAATGCAAAAGGCATTAGTGATGGTATGGCTTCAAAACCGCGAGAAGAGAATTTGAGGTCCCTGTGATGGTATTAGAAAGAAGAGCCAAAGGTAAAAATAAAATAGCTGTAGGCTCAGCTAAAAAGTTAGGTAGCAAACAAACAGTGTTCAACCTGGAACAAGAACTGGAACTTGTTGACATGGAATCCAGAATAATATACTGGCTGACCACTCAGGATTTCTTAACAGCTCACCAAAAATGGCAGAAAGAAATAATTTACCGCATCAATTTTCCGAAGCTAAAGGAAAAGCTGGACTTGAATGGCTTCGTGGATTTAGACGTAGACATCCAGACATTACAATGCGTGCGCGAGGTTTTAATAAGAATGTGGTGGATGAATTTCTCTCGACTTTGAGAAACGCCCAAGAAAAATATTATTTTTTCACCCCATCGCATATTTTTGTTTTGTGTAACTTGCTTACATACTTAAATTGTTATGCACAATACATATTATCATTTAAATGCACAGCAGAGTTTCTTTATTTCATTTTTATTTGATATTTATTAACTTATAGTACAAAATGATCCCTGGGATCATTTTGCCCCTACCCCAGGGATCATTTTATCCACAGGGGTGTATAAAATGATCCTTTACTAAACTTTAACAAAAATATCTAATACAAAAAAACTACATAGATGAAATGAAAAATAAGTAGGCAGATACAAAGTTAAGTAAATTTACTACCTTCACAATTGAAATCTTGCGGTTTTGCCTTCACTTTAGCCACAATTAAAATTTTCCCTTAGGGGGATCATTATACCTCACCTTCCCTAACCTTTTGAGCCTGAATATTAATAAAACTAAATTTATGACTCATTCGCTGACAATAACCTGTAAGGGAAACTTTGCCAATTCATGAGCACCAGCGTAAGTCTTACTCTACTTGCTCTTATCCAAATATTATAAAACAAGTAGTATAAAACCTAGGGGTAATGCTGGACCAATTCTCATGATGATGCTCATGTAGATTATTTGGTAGGGAGACTTCGAGAGCTGAGTTATAAATTCTACCAATTGGCAGCTATACCCAATAAAATTCTGATTATTATATCGATTCACTTGAGGAATCAATTATTAGGTATTGGATCCATGAACCTATAATACTAACTGGACGTCGAACTTCCTTACTGTCACATAGAAAAAAGTGAGGCAAATGGCCGCCATTTGCAGTTTGGGGTGAACCACAAATATTTTGATGTTTTATGCCATCTCTGCTCGAATTTTGATTGAAGCATAGACGTTCCTTTGAAAGAAGTGATGAAAAACGAACTCTATATATTAGTGTTCTGTGAACTCTGACATTTCGGTCTATTCAAATTATAAATATTTTCGATTCTTGTGATTAGTTATTAAACAATATTGGTAATCCTATCCTTTTGATTCGTTGAAATAAAATAATGAAGGAATATTGGTATTTCTAATATTTCAATTCATAGAAAAAGTGACACCTCTCAAATCCACCCCAAACTGCAAATGGACGCCGTTTGCCTCAAAATTTTGACAGGTTCGCCATCTAGTTAGTATTATAAATCTATGACTGGATCACCACTTGGGTAGCGCCTGCAAGATTTCCCTGTCCAAGCTCAGTATTAAACAAAAAACCCTAAAAAATTTTACTGAAGAAAAAAGCGCTACCCAACTGAAGCTCTCTATGAAGAATCTGGTTTGCTCGATATTCGTAAATTATACGTCTACTTTAGTTTGATGAATATACTGAAATCTCCG
This sequence comes from Propylea japonica, assembly GCA_013421045.1. Taxonomy (NCBI): domain Eukaryota; kingdom Metazoa; phylum Arthropoda; class Insecta; order Coleoptera; family Coccinellidae; genus Propylea; species Propylea japonica. The sequence continues at coordinate 50,555,001 of CM024239.1, forward strand.
GTACCATTTTAGGACATACGTTCCTTGCCGATACGCTCTAAGTTAAAATGTAACATGCCAGTACCGTTGTATAAAAAAAAATTCTCAGCGCTATATATCGTATTTAGGCCCTAGATTCTTCCGACGCAGTTGAGTGATATCAGAACTAAGACTAGGCGAATGAAGTTGACATTATATAATATGGAGAATTTTCAAACTTTCAAGAGATTATTTTAGTTATCTGCCTCGTCCACATTTTTCTCTGGCTCCGGTCTCTCTTTCTGTTGTGCTTGTTAAAGATATATCATTCTTGGATTTTTTGTTTGATAATTGCTTTTGTTGTTTCTAGTAATGTTTGTAATGTTTTTTAAATGTTTGTTCAAGCTACACATCACAAGCCCTGCGTGGCTTAGGTGTCTTGAACAGACAACTCTGTTAATCTTCTTCAATACTGAATAAATTTATTTATTCATTTATTATTATGTTATACTTCTAAAGTTGATATGGTCACTCCAAACTCACTTGAAGAATGTGAAGGGCTCAGAGTAAAAAGTAAACCTAGAGATGCCTTCACGCATTTGTTGACGCAGCCAAGTAGAATCTGTTTATGAACGCGAACAACATTCGGCGTTGCGAACTTGTGCCGTATCTTTATTCCGTATTGGGATAATTGGTCTACGGCTCCCCTACTATGGTACTAACAGCTAGAATCTGCTATAGACAATTCTGTCAGTTTGGCAACATCGTTCTGTTACTGTTTAGTTACGATGCGTCTTGTTTACATTTTCGTTTCGATTTAAGGTTCATAAAATGAATTAGTTTACTGATTTGGTGGCAGTTTTTGTTGCTTGAGATCATTACGGTAATTAAGCTTTGGCAAATTACGGAAATGTTGTATTATATTCTGAAATTGGGGAAATGAAAATCTAATCTACTGTTTACTTCACCCCAGTACGGGAGTCTCAGAGAAAAATGCGTAAACCTAGAGAGGCCTTCGCGCATTTGTTATGCAGCCAAGTAGAATCGAACAAAATTCCTGGATGCGATGTGCTTACATTTTCATTTCGATTCGACGTTCATAAACTTAATTTTTACTGATTTGGTGAAATTTATTGTTACATAAGGTTATTCCGGTAATTTTAGCTAAGACATAATCACGAAAATGTTGTATTATATTCAGAAATTGTATAAATGAAAATCTAACCTTTTGTTTACTACTTCACCCCAGTGCCGCAGTGAAATTCTTTCCACACACTAATGCTTGGTTGCTTACAATGCAGTACTATTCAAGCGTAACGGCATCTCTTTGTTTTCTCTTACTCTGAGAAGTTTTTGACCGATCAAATTTATATGGGGAGTCAGCAAAATATAAATACACCAACAAGATATGACGAAGAACGAAGAATTTTTGGATACAATAGTAAGCTGTTTCCACCAACATCCGCTTGAGCTCCCTCTTCAACTTCTCCCTTTTGGCTTCTTTGAGATTTGAAGGTTTCTGTTTTAATATTTTTATTTCCCAGTTGTTTTATGCCCTACTGACCTGCATTCACCCTGTGGTAAGGAATTAAGAAATCATTTCTGCTACGGACTTTATATTCTTGATGATAGCTGTTCTTTTAAGGCTTTCCTTATGGTCATATACATAAATGACGCAAGTCATCACAAAAATACCTGTCAAGGTGAGTATTCCTTCCTCAGGAAACAGCGAGCTATCTCTTCCTCCACCCCAAATAGTACTCTTATGGAGTATTTTTGCTTCTTGAATAATTTAATGCAGTCGGGAGAGTATCCCCAAAAAAGAATGCCAAAATTGGAAGCACTATGGAAGTGTCCGAAATACGCTGTCCTCGCTGCTTCTGATCCAGCTAGCTGCTTTATTCTCCTTATGATGTATGATGCCTTCGAAAGTATTGGAACCAGCGTGTCGATGTGGTTTGAGAAGCCCAGATTTGGCGACAGTGTTAAACTCAGAAGTCTTATGGACTATCAGAAGACGGCTTTGTTTCGAAGAAAAGCCTCTGGGTTTTATCGATGTTCGTCATCATCCCGTTTGAATCAATTCATGCCTTTGCCTCTACCATAGTTCTATCATCCTTCAGCCGCAACTCCGCGACCACCCACTCCAACATTCAGGAATGAAGTATCGTCGGCGGAAATTGTTTTTGTCTGCTGTTATATTTTCTGGCAAGTCATTCATGTAGATCACAAACAAGATGTGACCCCTCATCGATCCCTGCGGTATTCCCTGCTAGACCCCTTCCCAGGAAGATGGTCTCTGGTCCACACAAGTTTTCTGCGTCCTACCTGTGAGATAGCTCTTCATCAAGTCCAGTGCCACTCCCGAATACCATAAAATGCGAGTTTCTCAAAAAGCACTGAGTAATGCTGTCAAAGGTTTTTGATAGATCGCATGCTTGTAGGCTGCATTTCATTTCACCATCGAATGATTCACTTATTCTTTTCAATATTTCAGTGAGAGCTGTTTCTACTGATTTATTTGCCAGAAAGCCATGTTGTTGTGTGCAAAAAATCTTCTGCTTTTTAAAGAATTGAATCATTCTATCTCTTATGATGGACTCGAACAGTTTCGACAGTATCACACGTATAGTGAGTCATTGACCGTTGGATTCCAATTGAAGATAGACAAACCGACTTCACCCTCAAGAAAGAATTCCAAACCACCTTTTATGGAAATATCAAAATTCCGTTAGCAAATATATTAATATATGCCTTAATTCATCATCTTACGTTCCCCAAACTTTTCGTCACATATAGATCAAATACGGGATAACAGATTTTATCGTCAGAATTTCTTGGAAATCTACATGTCGAAACATGTGTTTCGAAGGCATTAACACAAGGGCCCGACAAATTACCTCTAGGTGTTTACGCTGAATTTTAATAGTGCGTAACGCACGCGAGTCTCTACTTTTCTGTGGCACGGTAGCTCGACGGGCAAAATGGGCGTGGCCCAGACGAGAGAAATGAAGTCATAAAAGTCATTACCGGTTATGAATGGGAGGCCTGAGAGAATGGAAGCATAGACGAGCATTTGGAAATTATAGGATGAGACTATTATGTGATAACGGTCAACAGTTGATGGCCGTACGACTTGAACCGTCACTGTCTTGGCTATGCTATATCATTGACCGCTGGGATATCGCTATAATGATGTGTTTTGGTTCCTTATTACGAAATCGAGTGTAGAAATTCTAGGATATAGTATTTGGCTCTGATCAACAAAAAACATAGATGAGCCCCAACAGCAATATCAATGGCATTTTGAGCATCAGAGATATACAGAGCAAAAGCCAATGTTTCGAAATTTGAGAGTCGTGCTTTTTTGGAGGTACTGTTACGAAATTAATATAAATTCAAACTGAAATTGATAAGAAATTTTTCGAGGAATAAGTCGCATCCAACTTATGATTATAAGAGACCTTACCTCAGAGTAAGAAGTAAACATACAGCCCTTTCTATTTGACGCTGACGACTACGATGTCAACTGATGTAACCCTAGGCGATTTGCGTCGTTGACTGAAGAATGAAGATGTAAAATCTGCGACATGTAAGTACGCTTCGCTCAATGCTACAAATGGTAAACATCTCGCCACTTCGTTCAAGGCTCATGCTATGGAAGAAGGTTGGTCGTATGGAACTACAGATGGCGTTGGTTGATTTCAATCGATTAAAATTATTGTCTGCTTTAATTAAGTTTACAATTTACTTCTAAACATAGCAGAAAGTGAATTATTATGCTCAGTTTTCATTGCTAGTAATGAATAACTCAAAATACTAATAAAATTTGCTTCCGAAGTATCGTCGATATTCTGATTGGTACTCTGATTTTAAACTTTTTCTTTTCATTGATTGTCATCCGAAGAAGTCATGTTCTATTTGTCAAAATCACTTCACTTCCAACTGAAGTGATTCCGCTAATTATTCAGGCAAATAGAAAGCTAGGATAGAGATGCCCTAAATAGTACTGCTTTGTAATCAACCAAGCTCTAGGGTGAAATGGAAAGCATTTCACTGCAGCACTGGAATCAAATAAACAATAGGTTGAATTTTCTACAATTTCTTAACAAAATGAAACATTTTCGTAACTTTGCCATAGCTATAAATAATTACCGGAATACCCTTCAGCAACAATAAACTGCCACCAAAACAGTTAAATAATTCAGCATATGAACGTCAAATCGAAACGAAAATGTTAATACGACTTTTAAAAAAATTAAACAACAACTGACGATGTTGCCAAACTGACAGAATTGTGTATAGCAGACTCTAGCTGTCAGTACCATAGTAGGGGTGCCGTACACCAATTAAGGTTGACGATCACTTGGACGAGACGAAGAGTTGTTTTCCGACGGAACGGTTTGCATTGAATCAAATGGGTAGACGCTTACTTAGGAGGCACGAAGCGAAGAGCCGAATCGTTAGACACGAGGCATATTAGACGCGTACTTGGACGAAGTGAAGCGCTAGGAAGGAAAGCGTCGTTTTTCGTTGGGGTGATTAGCATTGAAACAAATGGGTAGACGCTCATCTAGGAGGCGCGAAGCGAGGAGGCGAGTCGTTGGACGCGTGGATCATCTACCCTTGTACATGCGGGTGGGCGGCATGCAACAAGGGTAATAAAAATTCATTGCGGCCTAGAAATAGGGCGAATTTTTTCTGATGCCTGCTCAACGCATCGCTTCGTCCAAGTGCGCGGTCCTCGACGAACTTACGCTTCGTCTCGTCTAGTCTCGTCCAAGTGAGCGTCAACCTTTATTCCAATATGGAATAAAGATACGGCACGGCACAACTTCGCAAAGTGGAATGTAATTGGAGTTCATAAACAGATTCTACTTGCTGCGTCAACAAATGCGTGAAGGCAACTCTAGTCAACCAAATGACAAAATGACAATTATTAAAGAAAACAGTTCCAATCCTGAATTTCTGAAAAATTTCGGCCTTGATTATAGGTTTACAGAATAAAAGAAGAATTGCGAAACCTAATGACCATGAAAGCCATGTTCATTATATTATATGAAAAATAAGTTGAGGCTGAAAGGGACATTTACCTCATGGTTAACTCAAACATTAACAACAATAATGAATGGTGAAACTTTTGTGTCCCATGAATGGAATTCTTTATTATTACTATCCGTTTCACGTTAAATTTTCAGCTTTTTAGATTAACGAGCAACGATTTATTTCTCATTCATATAATTCCGTATACACATATTATGTATAACGAAATTATCAGTTACCGGTTACTTAACTAGGTGAGTCGAGTTTTTTGCATGGTTTGCAGAGTTTCTGTTAGAAAATTAATGTTATTCCATATTGAATACATCCGGTAAGTCTTATGAACCCGTTCAATGAAACATTCCGATCTATGTGCACTTTATAATTTATTTTTCATTGGAGTTGAATGAATTAGAAATCAATTTGACATTACGCTTGACGAAGAAATTGTACGCAGAACTATTGCGATTCGTCAAGCAAATCTTGAATGAAAAACAAAGCAAACAATTGATTCGGTCAATGGAGAACAATATCAATAATTAAATTTTCAACTTTATTAGAACATGTTCATGAAAGCATTGATGATGGGTTATGTGTAATAGTTCTCTTTTTTTTTTAATTTTGAATAGACTGTATAATTTAAATGTTTTTTGTGGTCAATGTGATCTTGGGAATTCCTCAGTGGTCCACTCTGGGACCATTGTTTTTTTCATTTCATAAATGATCTTCCGTATCGAATTTCAAATTTTCAAAAAAACAGGAGGATGTGGTTGAAATTTTGTATTCGAAGAATATCCCTCCCATCAATGAAAAACTTCACCCTGAAAATTATTTGATTCGATGGGATCGTTTGCGATATACAGTGTGATTGGTCATGACTTAGCGATAATTTAAGTGCATCAAATATACCTTATTTTATTGACAAAAACACCCACATTGGTAGTTTACCCCATTTTGAAAATACTTTTTTATTTTAGTTGACCCTTTCAATATATAATAATCGATTTCTTTGGACATGAAGGTACTACAGATGTGAGAAAAATGTTTTTTGAAAGATGATACTACTACTTTTCATTAAAGTGGAACAGTATGAAAACATTTAACTCAAAAATGTCATAAAAAATTCTTTAAAAATATTTAGTGAAATATGTACTGATATTCTTAGTAAATCTGCAATAGTACAAGAACTAGCACATTGAAGTATCATTTTTTTTCAATAAGCTAACAAGCAAAGATATTAGCTACAAAACGATACCAACATAATTTTTGTAAGTTACATAATTAGAAAGCAATAGCTGTTCGAACATGACCCTTATGAAAATTGGTAAAATGAAATAAAAGTCAATACTGCACGTTCGATAATTTTTAATGATCAAACAAACAAATTAATCATAAAAATTGCTCGAAATGGCCGCCTCTGCTTTGTAGACAGGCAGTGGTCCTCATGACGCCCTGTCTTGAGGCGTAGTGGTCATGTTCGAACCGCAATAACTCTCAAATTATATGACTCACAGAAATGATGTAGGTGTTGTTTTGTAGCTAATATCCTAGCTTGTAGAATCATTGAAAAAAAATATACTTCAATGTGCTGGTTCTTGTACTATTGAGGATTTACTAAGAAAATCAGTACTTTTTTTACTAAATGTTTTTAAAGATTGATGGCATTTAAGCTAAATGTTTTCATATTGCTATACTTTGATGAAAGTTTGTAGTATCATCTTTCAAATAACATTTTTTTCACATCTGTAGGACCTTCATGTCCAAAGAAATCGATATTACATATTTGGAAGGGCCAACGAAAATAGAAAAGGTAGATTTAAAATGGGGGCTATTCCAAAACTTAAAGGGGTAAACTTTCCAGTGTTGGTGTTTTTGTCGATAATATAAGATATATTTGATGCCCTTAAATTATCGCTAAGTATCAACAGAGCCGAAGCAGAAAAATTGTTTCTTCTGGCCTCATTTTCGGTTAAAATGTTTCACATAGTCAAAAACTCATCCTTTATACGAGTATGCGCAAAATATAGAGCTTTGGTCCTTACCAAGCCTACAGAAAGGTTCAGGTCCAGCAGGTGTTAACTTTGAAGCCTTTATTCCCACTTCACCACTAACTTTTAGCCTTGGTTGAATAAAACCTTTGTTGTTTCGGTTTTATTCTTCATTACTAATAAAACATAAAGATGAAATATCCATATCATTGTTTCAATGTGCCTTTGGAAGAATAAATAGGCATATTGACTATACCGACGACAATAACATTCTTCGTGTATTGAGTGGACTTAAAATAACATATCAATAATCAACCCATGAAATATTCTCAATGGAAATGATAAATAGACTCGAACAGTAAAAAAAATATACCATATATTCCAGGCAATTCGAAAGTGTTTAAACATGCAAATTATCGTATTTAGATGGCTTTGTAAATGGGCGCTTACATATCCTGTCGTAGAACCGGCCAACTATGAATAACTTATAAATACACGTACATACACGCGGGTCCAGTCATACATAACAAAAACATTGTTAGTGGATTGGTTAATTATTCAGAGAAACAAATATAATCAAGTATTAATGAACATGCATATTTGATGGTCTAAGGAGGCCACACGTGATGTCATTTCGAGGTCTAATAAACCGAGGGTGCGAAACAAAAGGATATCGAACCGGAGCTCCTTTGTTCCTACGAAAAAGAATCTAGAAAAATATCCCTTTGTTCAGAAGGATGGATGTGGAAAAAATATTGAAATATTACCTGGGGTTAGACAAACGCGTAGAATCGCCATGAAATATGAACATATATAAAATAATATTAGTCGATTGAAATCAATCAATATCAAACTCATACTTCGGAGCTACTCTCGTCCTCGTTCAAAGTAAATACAAAGAAGAGATATCAAGCATCCATAGATAACTATTTTCCATATTAGGCTCATCAGTATAGACTAGAGAATAGCTCTGAATACCATTCTAGGAACTTTACTGCGATCTGGCGGTCATCTATGAGTATAAGTAGAAACAAAACGCCATCTATTGGGATCCTTACGAACACCTACCTCCAATGCATGAACCTTGAACCTTGGTTTTGACCAGGACCGAAGAGCTTCCACGATGTCGACTGTACGCTACTTCGTGCAAGGTTCATGCATTGGATGTAGGTGTTCGTAAGGATCCCCAGAGATGGCGTATCGTTTCTGTTTATACTCAGAGATGAGCGCCAGATCGGAGTAAGGTTCCTAGCATGCCTCTATCATTCAGAGCTTTTCTCCATACTTATGAGCCTTAATAGGGAGATATACTTTTTATAGATGCTCTCTCTTCCTTGTATTTACTTTGTACGAGGATATTAGCTTCGAAGTATGAAAATTTATGAGCTTTCATTGATTACCTGGGCTATTTTCATCAGGTTTAGGTCATCATTCACCATTCGTCAGGAAAACTCTTAAAATTTGCAACTTTCGTTCAATTTGTAACTCTTTGGAAATATTGACATTTCCTATATACCTCTAAGGTATCTAAAAGGATGAATAAATTATTATTATTATTATTATTTGTAATTTTTGACAGAAAACAATAATCGATTACTTTGATCTATTTTTGATTGAATCAGTTGCTAAACAATTCATTCGATCTTTTTAAAGCTGGATTTTATTATTGAAACACAAATTGTTTTGAGATCAACAGATATAGGATTTTCGGTACCTAATTGACAAAAAAGATGAGTCTTTCAGTTTTCTACTTTTCAGTTTTTCCTCGTTTGATATTATGGAATATACGCACAAAGCATGTTAAATGAGCTTTGATTCATCAGTATCTCCCTGTTGAGCAAATTTTTCGTTCTTTTATTCGAAGTACGTTCTGTTTTTCTCTGCCACACTTACCGTTTTTATATCAATCACCGAATTTCCCATTAGTCTGTTAACCGCAAAACAATCTGAGCTCCAGTGAAAAGATCTAGTTTAGAAAAAAATCGACTAAAATTGAAAATAATTTTGGATATGTATCCCAAAAACAATGTGTCAGAGACATACAGAGTTTTCCTTTTAAGTTAGCCTATTAGACGTTTTTGGAGAACTAATGAATATTTCGTTCTGAAATTTTAGGTGGAGCCTTGAGGATGGAGGAACTTTTCGCCTAAAATATTTCCATTTCGACAGTGTTACCATGTCTATCTCAAACGCATATCTACTTTCTTATTTCAAATGAAACTACCTTTATTTTTATTTATATATCGATTCAATACCGAATTCGCAGTATAACCTACTAACAAAAATCTCTGCCATGCACTGTTGCCAAGTTATGCACACATTCTTGCAATTTTTGAAATCTGCTTTGCAAGTTTGGAAATGCAATATCTCGATTATTTTCTATGGGAACGGAACCAAACTTTGCTATGTAAAAATATCGAAATATTTCAATTTGAAGTTCCACATTTTCGGATCATAATTTTCGAAGAACCTTACGATGTATCAAAATACTGAATATGCCATATGAATGCAAGGCATCTCTACTATGAGACTGCTGAGTTTGGTTCCGTTCGCATAGAAAATAATCGAGATATAGCATTTCCAAACTTGCAATGCAGATGTTAAAAATTTCAAGAATTTGTGCATAACTTGGCAACAGTGCATGGCAGAGAAATTTGTTTTTTAGGTTATACTGCGAATTTGGTATTGAATCGATACAAAAATAAAAATATAGGTAGTTATATGCGTTTGAGATAGACGTGGCAACAGTGTTGACTTGAAAATATTCCAGGCGAAGAGTCCCTTCATCCTCAAAGCTTCACCTGAAATTTCATAACGAAATATTCACTACACCTTTTCCAATTGTAATTCAGAAAACGTAAAATGTAATTCAGAATAGCAAATTGAATTTCAGAAGATGGAAATTGTAATTCAGAATAGTAAATTGATATTCAGAAATGGTGATTTGAATTTCAGAATAGTGGTATGTAATTCAGAAAGTGTAATTTGAATTTCAGAATAGTGATATGTAATTCAGAAAGGGTAATTTGAATTTCAGAAAATATAAATTGTAATTCAGAATTGGTGATTTGAAATTCACAAATGGGAAATTGTAATTCAGAATTGGTTGCATGTACTCGAGATATATGAACATGAATATGTACCTATTTATATCTATATATATAGTACATATATCTATACATTTTCTGAAATTCTATTTATAACTTACAATTTTCCTTTTCTGAAATTGAATTTGCCATTTCTGAATTTCAATTCACTATTCTGAATTACAACTTAGTTTTTCTGAAATACAACTTCCTAATCTGAATTTCATTTCGCTTTACTGAAATTGAATTAACTATTCTGAAATTCAATTTCTGTTTTCTGAATTACATATTCTTATTCTGAAATACATGTTCCCTTTTCTGAAATTGAACTTTGATTTTCTGAATTACAACTGTAAAAGGTGTAGTTCTCCAAAAACGACAAATAGAGGCCAACTTGAAAGGAAAACCCCGTATAGTCCATAGGAACTTTATATCATAGAATCTGAAGATTAAGATCCCGAATTTACGGGACGTTATTCTGAAACATCTTGTATATTGAGTACAACGTTTTCGATGAAATGCGGATGATTGATTCCCCCGATAGTTCAGGTTTACAATAAAAGTTCCCAGTGGGTTGACCTCTAGTCGGATTCTAGAAACCCAGCGGCAGACGTCAAAGAAATATTCTTCGACATATTATTCCAACATTTCAAATGAACGACTTGAGACCTCATAATCACCGAATAAATACTCTCAGCTTAGATCTCTCTATTTCCATTTTAATTATTTTCAACAAACATGACGAACGTTCCCAACATTCCGTTAGACCAAATATCTTCTTGATCTCTAAATTGAGTTGAGATTGCTGCAGACAAAAATAAACGCAATAAAATAGTTTATTATGCTTGTAAATTACTTTACAACATACAAGAAGTAATGTTTGAATTATCTCATTACCCGTATTTATTTATTCCGATAATTAAAATCCAGAAAATTAATAGGAACGTGTTCCATTTTTAGAATTGAATGTTCTTCTTCAAATACACAGATTTCTCTAGAAAATTGTGTGTTTTGAGTTATGCCGGTTTGGATGAGAGAATTCCCCATACAGAGAGGGAATTTTCGTTGGAAAAACAAACCAAGCGTGCGAGTTTATATGATTCTTGTCGCAAGATGTTCTACAAATCTTTATTTCGATTTTCGATGTTTGAGTTGAATTAAATGAATTCGTTGATCTGAAACTTTGATCTTTCGAATTCGCATTATCTTTTAGAGGAAATTAAATTTTAATCGATAGTCTGTTGAATTCTAACTTGGGAAAACTATTCGAGTATTATTGCTATCAACTTGTTCTGATATCTTAGAAAACACCCCTAAGAATATTCCACTCAATCACTCTTTGCGTTTGAGAACGATGGAAATACACTATCTTACAAGGTGTTCCGGAGTTGTCTCCTCTTTCCCACAGAATCTATACCTACTCATCGGTATCTTTTTCATAAGTGTAAGGATATCCTAACACTGATGGATGATTGTGAATATTATTCCTTTAATAATCCCGCAGATATTAATTATGTAACTTCGAAAAAATAGCGAATAATATTATTCACAAATGAATAGTGCTTTAAAATTCCCAATAAAATTACTGGTACTTGGGTTACAATGTCTAACTTGATGCTTATCAATTCGATTGCTGGTACATATTCTCGAAAGTGAAATGAAAAGAGATCATGAAAATTCCATTCCTTCGACTCTTCCAGTGATGAAGTAATTACTGCTTCATTTGAATTATTGTCGAAGGAATCAAGAGAAAACAATACAATGGAACTTCCCTTTAACGAACATCTGTATAATGTATAAGGAATTTCTCTGTATAACGAATTTCGTAGAAGACATTGCACCTTGAATCCAAATTCCATATTAAAAACACGAAGAACGAAGAAAATTCTCTCTATAACGAAATATTCAAAGAACGCCACCCTTTGAATGCGTATTGTTAAGAAGGTATAAGAGTGGGTTTTTTCCGAAATTTTTCCAGACGTACGTAATAAATCCCGACTTTAAACTGAATCATTACGGCAGGCAGAGAGATCCTTTTGAAACAGTTTTTAATACACCCCTGGCTGTTTGGTTTCAATCTAACCATTACACTAGTGTGAAAGTTGTGCGAAAATGTCTAAAACGAAGTGCTTAAGTTTGAATGATAAACTTAAATTTATCAGTGAAGTCGACCGCAACCTTGCCGACTGTAGAAAAAATTTTCTATATAACGAAATTTCTTTATAACGCATTTTTTGCGGATTTATCGCTTTCGTTATAGGGTAGTTCCACTGGAAATGTTTTATGTAGAAAACTTTAACAGCTCTAAGGAAATAATATTTCCTTACCGTAAGGAAATGACAATTTCTTACAGTAAGGATATCTTGACTTTCTCTCTATGAAATTTTGTCAGCAATGTCAAAATGTCCTAGCGATTGAAAATATTTCTCCAGTATTTCAAACGATTTTTAATATATTGCATTTTTGAGCAATCGATCTACTTAAACGAGTGCTGGAGTGCTATATCGTTTTGAACAAATGTCTGCAATTTTCGAATTTTGAGCCGAATTATTCGACTCCATGATGACGAATCCAGGGTGAATTTGAATTCTCTCAGTGCTCCGTTTTCAGGGTGAGTTCGGTACCCAAATGCCGCGGTTAAGTTCGTCAACCGGCCAGATCATACAGCGTGTTCCATGAAATATAGCCATTCAATATCAATACAAAACGAAACCAATCGAAATTAAATTTTGCGGCCACATGCAAGATGCTCATTTTAAGACTATTGCAAATTTTGTGGCCATAGTGTTAACAGAACCATAGAAATCTTAAAATATTGAAAAGAAGAATCTTTATATATTTCCATGAGAAGATTGTCCGTCGAGTGAAATTTATTTGTGAATGAAGATTGATATACTAAAAGTTCATGCAGAATTTCAAGAGGATCACATCATCAGAACCAAAGAATTCAATTTTTTCATTTAAGTATAATGCCGATCGTGCTAAGATTTTGAATTCGTATAAAAATAGTTCGTTCGCGAAAGTTTGAGCGCATAGTAAGCGTTTGTTTATTTATCCGAAATTGGCAGTATTTGCTGTCATAACGTACTCGTAAAATAAAGTCAACGTTGCCGAATGTACCTGGCCTCGTCCGACGAGCTTCCGAGTTATCAGAAAACTCTATGCAATATTGACAAAAAAATAAACAACATAACCTAAAATTCTAATATACACAGTGGAATATGCCAAATTTCAATAGCCAACCGACTGGTCAAATTTTCGTGAACGGACTATACTAAGCATGAATATCAAGTCCTATACGAAATTTTGAAATTTGATTAAATCCGAACTTTCGAATGGTCCACCCATTACTATCGAGAACAGCAAACGTTTGTTTGATTTTTTCTGAAGACCCGCTCAACCTTGTGAGTAATTACCCTATAGCTAAAACAATTATTGTCGCCAAATCCTTATCAGGAAAGTTTATAATAAAACCGAACGATATTTATATTCGAGGTTCGAACGAGGTGACTAAATACCAAGTGGCGCATGTCACAGAATAATTGCTTCAGATTGTTTTGTTTTTCCGATGGAGCAAACTGCCACCAATAAAATTTTATTTCCTGATTCGAATATACAAATGAATGTTTATTCGTGAAAATAAATATTTGTTTAGTTTAGGACCATTATAATGTTACCAATAAATAGAATTACGTTATACGTGTATCGATTTGTTTTCTAAAATATTTATGATGATATTATTTCTACACCGACGTGAGCTATAAGGTACGTCCTTGATTGTGTTTTCTGGCAATTGTTTACGTCATTTAAGACGTCGAACACTTGAGTATAAGTTTCAGTTTATACGACGTGAAAATTGTTTCATTCAAGAGTGAATCAGAATCATAGTTTTAATATAATAAGACTAGCAATAGAATTCTAAGATTCGAATTTTATGCAGCATTTTCTGTAATGATTCGACAAAAAATAATAATTGAGAAAACTCACTCAGCTCATAAGATATGCAGTTCATCAAACAATAGCACACATTCAAAAAAATTCTTTTCAAAAAAAATAAGAAAGGCCCTGAGCAGGTGCTTCTGAGTGCTCGTTCATTGGTGGAGCAATAATGCCATTACCTCAAATTTTTGTATGGGACTTGAGATTCATGCTGAGTATATGAATGCAGAATTTCAGCCCGATTGGAATCATAGTCTGAAAATCATTCGAAAAATGAAATATGTATAAAATCAATAATTAAAAAAAATAAATTCTATGGTTCAGATAATGTGATCCTCTTGAAAATTTGGCACAAACATGCAGTATATCAATCTTCATTCACAAAATGAATTTCACTCGTATCGGATATCTTGTTATGGAAACATTAAGTTTTTTCTTTTCAATATTTCAATTGAATTTTCTAGTGTTCTATGCCCATATTTTTTGGAACACCCTGTATGATTCGGCTGGTTAACTAACTTAACCGAGGCATTTGGGAAACGAACTCACCTTGAAAATCTCAAGTCTCCTTGGAAAGTTATCGTGCTAATGGACGGACAGGCCCCACGGACAGAATTGAATTTGATAACGAATTCGTCATCAGGGAGTCGAACCCTATCGTTTGAGATCATTTGGGAAAAACGATATAGCACTCGTATAAGTAGAACGAGCGCTCAAAAATGAAGGAAATTAATTCAGAAAATTAATATTCTCAAAAACATGTTACCATTTTTAAGAACATGTTACTATAAAAGCTCAGAAGTAGCCATAAAAAGTTATTGATGTGTGTTATGTGATTTCTGAGTTTTTGAATGGTCTCAATAATTCTCTTCTAGAAAAGAATGTTACGACGAAGATATATTTCAAATTAACGATAATTTTTGAATTCTCCCTTCGATTTGTGATAAAAAACTTATGTATAGGGCGCCGTTTTGATGTGGAAGATAGAACATCTTAACGTATTATGATAAATGGACATATCCGTTGGCATAGAAACACATAAAAACCATATCACCTATTGAAATATAAGAATAAGGCATTTCAAATTCAGGAAAAATTAAATAAATAAGTGGAAAAAGTAGACAATTTGCTTTGAAAAACCTACTGTACGATTTCTGCTGTGATTTTTGAGCACTAGTTTCACTTAAAATAGTGCTATATCGTTTTGCCAAGTGTCTGTAATTCTCGAAAATAGTCTCGAACGATAGAGTTCGAATCACTGATGATTAATTCGTGGTCGAATTCAATTCTGTCCGTGGTCTCGTCCGGCCGTTAGCACGATAACTTTGGAAAGGGTTGTCCTAAAGTTTAATTATGCTTGCTCGTACGTCATCATGTCGCTTCGTTTGAAGTTTCAACTGAAGAGATCGCATTTTTAGTATTTAATTCGAAATAAATCGCTTCAAACTTCAAATGAGTAATTATTTAGATAAATATCGAACACGAGTCTTAATGCTATCACAGGAAAAAAATAGTTATTTTTCTACAAACGTCAAAAAATGACAAGGTTCGCGCATTGGCAAGAATATGCGAAGTGACCCTTTTTTCATTTCCTTCGTTACTATGACACCGTGCGTGAAGTAGTGTGCGAAATACTTACTTCGCACACTGCATGTAAACTATATGGGATTTTTATATTTTAACTTGGTAAATTTCTTGAAATCCACGTTTTCTTTAACATTGAGTGTTGCTTTCAACATAGAATATATTGCCCATAGTTATAATACCTAATTACTTGAATTGGAAAAACAGTTCAAACCAGTTCAATATTTTTTTTCATATTAAGCTAAGCGTTTGTAGAAAAAATTTTGTTTGCATCTCATGCGCGAAATACTTTGGTGATCTCGACTATTTTTTTTAACTCGGCTGCGCCTCGTTAAAAAAATCAGTTCTCGATCACCAAAGTAGCATTTCGAGCACTAGATACAAAATAGTTATTTTTCTATCTAGTGGTGATCGAGAACTGATTTTTTTAACGAGGCGCAGCCGAGTTAAAAAATAGTCGAGATCACCAAAGTATTTCGCGCATGAGATGCAAACAAAATTTTTTCTACAAACGCTTTGTTTAATATGAAAAAAAGTATTGAACTGTTTTGAACTGTTTTTCCAAATCAGGTAATTAGGTACAGTAGAACCCCTCTAATCCGTCACCTACGGGACTGGGGGTATGGTCGGAACGCAAAAAGGTCGGATTATCCAAAAATCCAATATTTATTACATTAAACATGTTATACAGACATGTTTTACAGTGAAATAAGTGATCTTTGATCTTAGAAAATGTTTGTAAACATTGTTTCAACTGTACAAATCAAGAAGTAGATATTTAATAAGTAATAAATAAAAGTAATGAAAGAAGAATAAAGATACAGAGCTTATAAAACTTAGTAAAAGCATTGTATAAGGATTATACAATGGTAAAAGTTAGGACGGCGCCTGGTCGGACTAACCGGAGTGACGGACCAGCCGAGGGCGGATTAGAGGGGTTCTACTGTACTACAACTATGGAAATAAAATGGCATTATACATTAATAAATAAATGATTTCTTGGATTTTTGGTCGATTGATGAACATAAAGGTTAAAATATGAAAATCCCATATAGTTTACATGCAGTGTGCGAAGTAAGTATTTCGTACACTACTTCGCGTACGGTGTCATAGTAATAAAGGAAAATGAAAAAAAGGGTCACTTCGCATATTCTTGCCAATGCGCGAACCTTGTCATTTTTTGACGTTTGTAGAAAAACTATATTTTAACATACTGAAAATGCCCTTTATAAGTTCAGGAAACGAGACACCCGAAAGATGAAAATAAATAGATTGTTCTCAAATTCTATATTTTTTTCGTTTCGCATAGTTTTCTCAAACTAAGAATGAAGTGGAGTATTCGATTAAAAACAGTGGGTGTTTATCTATTTATTCCTTCGAATCCTATAGTTTGTGAAAACTCGGTTGATTTCATTTTCAAATAAACTATTCCGATATAAAACGTAATGATATAGTCGTAAAACTGCCATTGTTTATTTCACTAGAATTTATCGCGTAATAAAATGAAATTCGAATTTATATTATATACTTATTTTGAGTTTAATCCACACATCTGCTGTTGAAATACGTGCATACATTCATTTGGAAAATGCAGAAATGTAATTGTGTCACAAAATGGATTGAAATTATTTAGTGGAGCAGGTTGAAATTATAATATTAATGATTTGAGTTTGACAAATCGCACTTCCCTTCGAATTATTAATTGATGAAATTTTTCATAGAAAAAAACTATGAACATACGATATGGTACATTTTTGATTTCGTGGAAATGAACCAGAAGAAGAAAATATATAGTATATAACATTACTAGCAAGGTAAGAGGGTTTTTACTGGCGAATGGAGGATATAATTGACGAGCCGCAGGCGAGTCAGTTACCTCCTTGAGCCAGTAAAACCCGTTACCTTGCGTGTATTGTTTTATATTTTATTTGTTTCTCGTTTGTAAAAAGGTGGGATAAATTCCAAAAAAATCTCAATAATTTGTCGCAAATGTCGAAAGCTATTTATGATTATTTATGACATCGGAAAATTATGACAACTGTCAGTGGCTTTATTTGCTGATTTCTGACGAAAAAGGCCAGATCCAAATGAAACAAGGTATGCATATCGTTTTTTAATACTTTTATAACATTTATTACTAAAAATTTGTTCCAGGAACGATGAAATTAGAAGGATAAATGAAATTAGAAGCAAGTACGTGAAAAGGAAAGCGAATAGATACGAATATAACAAAGTACGAATATCGTTTTTGAATAGTTTGAGAACGTTTATTGAGAAATACATTTGTTCAGGAACTCTGAGATTAGAAGAATAAATTAAATTAGAAGCAAGTACTTGACACTTTCAATGTAAATAATACTACTAACTTGTAAAAGTTTTACAAGTTAACTGTCAATTTTACAAGTTAGTGACTTGAAAAAATAAACTTCCTTGATTAATATTGTATTTTTGGAATCTGACGTTTACAAATGAGAAACAAATAAAAATACTAACTTGCTAGGCTAACGTTGTTTTGAGATTAATCAACATTATTTGTAGAAAATACCGGCGGCTATCAAAAAAACCCCATGTATATTATGCGTGTTGTTGGAGTTCTCGAGTTATCAATCTGTGTTTTTTAAATGTATTTTACAGTTTTATCTTTTAACATGATCGTCCTGAATTTCAATTCAATAATGAGAAATATTCAGCTTTCTGAAGTATCTGCAAGTTACACAAAAAAAAGCTTAAAATCTAGAAATTAAGTTTTCAGTATTCAAACATTCATTTTCGGTTCAGAAATACAAGAAGGTGTCTTTTCAGTTTTTGGCTACATTTGAAAACTTCGCAGAGTTCTGAGCTACAAAAGTCATTGGAAAAAAAGGTACTTGATTCCACTTTTTTTTGTAATCGGCCTTGGAAGGCGGATGGGCTAAAAATCACACTTTTATGTTAAAAATGGGATTTTTAATAAATTTTTCCGCAGACCTCGAAATAAAAGGTGAATGTAATGTGTACGAAATTGATCATTAATGACCCATTTTAATGCTGAACTTTGGCTATATTAATGTGCAATATTCGTGGCAACCGTTCACAAAGTAATTTCAGAAGACTACGAGAAATGTCAAAACTTTACTTGAACACAGATACATGAAAATTTTATTATGTCAAAGTCTTGTGCAAAATGAGAATGTATTTCAATCAAGAATTGATAAAATTAATATATAGATCGTCGAAAAAATCTTGTAATCAACTCGGTTATTAATCGCTCACGCATTAAAATATCTAGACCATAAGTCGCTGTCTTTATTACCTTTTTGATTAAAGAACTATTAATTGAAATTTCTGTGAAATAACTAAAACTCGTGTGTTTTTTTGCAATCATTTTGGTCTCACCATTGATGGAAATTGTAAACATTCGTCAGAGTTGTTTGTTGTACAATTACCTGTTTTGGAATAGGAAATGAAAGGCACATAGAACTGAAAAATTATGTTCAAAATCGAAGTTTCGCTTCACTTCGTCGTGGGATTTTTCTCGACAATAATAATAACAATATTTTCGAGAATGTTATAAATTTTGTGAGATGTTCGGCGATTCTGTTGTCAGCGCAGCGACAGCAACCTAGTTAAAATATATCTAAGAAATCATCTACAGAACGGATTATAATAAATTAGAAAACATTGTCACTCAATTGTTGCGGGATCATCCTCCGCGAAATTTGGACGAACTCATAGGTCTTTTGAGTAAAGCTAAGAAATTGTGTATCATTAAGAAAATACTAAGGATAAAAAAAACTAACACTGGTGGTTACACAAACGAAGTTCAAAGACACATGAGAAAAAGAAATCGGCTTTACCAACAAATGAAGAAGTTTCCATTCAATCCAAAAATATAACAATTACACAACCCAAGAAAATAAAGTGAAGAGTTTAATAATACGCACCCAAAAGAAAAAACCTGCAACCTCAACAAGATTGACTGGAATTGGTAATGATACCAAGAAGTTGTGGAACATCATCAACAACCTACTGCCTATGAAACACAAAACACTAAAAATGAAATAACCTCTTTATTATACAAGGGAAATATAATCGATAAAACAAAACAGAAAGCAAATGCATTGAATGAATATTACATCAATTCAGCTAAGACCATACAACAAAAATGTTTGAGAAAAAACAAAATGAAATTCCCAGAACTGAAGAATGATAAATCACTGTATATGAGAAAATGTGAAGAACAAGAATTGGCTCACATTATATCGTCCCTAAAGAAGAACACCTCTGCAGGACCAGATAATATAACAGCTAAAGATGTAACAATATTATTCCCAATTATAAAAGGTCACATGTTGTTTTATTTCTGAACACATGTTTGAAGAGCGGAACATTCCCTAAATTGTGCAAGATCGCTAGGGTAACACCTATATATAAAAAGGGGGATAAACAACAACCAGATAATTACAGGCCAATTCTAATACTTCTGTATTTGCGAAAATTCTTGAAACCATTATGAAAAACAGATTAGTAAATTTTCTTAACATCTCCAAGTCTCAATATGGGTTTCAAGAAAAGAGTTCAACGGAGGGAGCAGCTATTGATGTACTGGAGTATATACTGGAAAGGATTGAGGCAAGAGAAAATGTGTGGGTATATTCGTCGACCTGAGGAAGGCTTTTGACCTGATTAATATTAACATATTATTGAAAAAAATGAAACAACTTGGTATAAGAGGAACATCTTATAAGCTTTTCAAGTCTTTCAGTCTCCTCAGCAATAGATATCAGTATGTGGTGTTGAATGGCACCAAGAGCAAACGACAGAAAATTAAATCTGGAGTACCACAGGGCACAGTACTTGGACCTTTGCTGTATCTTATTTATGTAGAAAATATCTCTAGGATCGGTCTTTCGGGTAGGTGCTTCATGTTTGCAGACGACACAGTCCTCATCTATAGCGATAAAGAGTAAAAAACCTTCGAAGAACTATCAATTTGGACTTACTCAAATTCAGTGATTGGTTGACCTCTAACAAACTGGTAATGAACGAAGACAAAACAGTTTATATTCACTTCAAAAAAAGAAAAACATCTGCAAGTACCCCACTCCAACTGGTTGTCAATGGAAAAAATGTCAACAAGTAGTCAACAATAAATATCTTGGTTTGAATATAACGGAAACACTATCCTGGGATCTCCATGTGAATTCTATAATAGACAAGCTCAACCCACTGGTAGGCGCTTTGAGACATCTGAAATCTTACCTGAGCCAAAAATCAGCAAAACAAATTTACTTTGCGTACTTCCAATCTGTGCTGTCCTATTTGTCGGTTATATGGTCCAGAACTACCACAATTCAATTTGAATAGACTGCAGAGACTTCAGAACAAAGCGATAAAGTGTCTTCATGATCTTCCATACGATTACCCTTCTGATGAAATATACAAGACATACCCATACATGAGAATCGATAAATTAATAAAACTGCAACAGTGCAACTTAGTCTATAAACTCGAAAATGATCAAAACTAAAGTCAATGCTTATTACAAGGGGTACATAACATCACGAAATACAACACAAGAAACAAGGATGCCTTCTATCAAAAAAGAACAAGAACAGAAATTGGACGATCTGGACCTTTGTATTCTAGTCTCTCCACATTTAATAGCTTACCAAATGACATAAAGAAATATTTAAATGTATGTAATTATAATAATTTCAAAAAACTTGTTAAAAGTAGACTATGTTAACAACCAATGTGTTGATTTATAGTTGTAAATAAAAAAAAAAAATAAATAAATGTCTCATTGCCACTCGTACTGCTGGTTCTTTGACTTCTGTCCGAAAAACCTACAGTTTAGGGAGCATGAGGCAGCACGAGTAGCAGCGGAAGGCAACAGGAAAGTGTAGTGACTATATTCTCCCGCTGCTCACTTCCCTGCGCAATTCCCTACTCGCTGCCGTGGAAGTGAGCTGAAAGTAATCGGGGTGATAGATTATTCGGAAAGTCGTATGCTGAAGAATAGCAATAAATGGCCGGACAAGTTATTATCCGGTAAAAATTTAGACGCATCTTCATTATCCGAAACGTCGGCGGCAGTCATTTAATACCGCGACGCGTGTCCTTTATGCGTTACTTTCTGGATTAAAAAAGCGCCTCATAAATGAAACAACGCGAGCCCGCTTCGCGAAAATGAATACTTATCCGGTTGAAACGTGAAATTAGATTTCCAGTAACATATTATAAAATTAATAAAGCCATATTTATGGCGCAATTTTTGGAACGGCGGCGCAACGTTTACATATTTCACGGCTTTTATTCTAGATTAAAACAGTTTATTTTAGATATTTATAAAGGGAGCGCGGCACACAATGCAGATCACTTGTCGGCAGCAAAAATAATAAAAATACAGAATGTGACGTTTGGTGCGAATTTATTGTTTTAATAATGGCAAATAAAGCAGATCTGGAGCGATAGCGCGTGCTTGCCGATTATTCTACATACACTCTCCTGTTATTGTTGCAGCCGAAATTGGATTTTTATGCCGCTTTCATAAATTATAAACGTTCGGCTAGGCCCGGAACGTACCCCCGCTGCTCTCGTTGCTTGTCAAAAGGTGCATGATACATAGAAAAAATTCCGAATGACAATCGTGTTACGACTTGCTAAATCTCGCGGTGATGAATGCTTGCAGAAAGGGGTCCGAATAAAAGGGGTTTTGTTATGCGAAACGCGGAATGGATTGGATTTTGGATGAGGCCTATATAGGCTTCGCGATATTACAAAACGCCATATACAGGATATCTGTGAACAAATGCGAGGGACTTTGGGAGATGACTTCTCGATGAAAATAAGCAGGGGTAGTTCATATAATTTTTTTTTCGTAATCAACCCCCCTTTCAAAATACAGCCTTTGAAAGACGATGAGTTGACAGTTTTTAATTTTTTTACGGCTTCTTAGAAAAAGTCCAATGGATACAAGTCCGGTGAACGGGCCGGCCACGGGATTGGACTAAAACGTTCGATCCATCTTCCGGGAAAACATGTTTCCAGAAAAAAAATTCCCAGAGAAACTTCTCTCTATTATGCCATTTTGGAATCCTTACTTACGTAGTACATTTTTTTCTCAATACAGTGAGTTGAAACTAGGCAATTGTTTATTTTGAATTTTTTCTGAGACGTAAGCCCTATTTCTATGAAATCTAGAGCAGCTGGTATCAAAATTTTGATTACAGTTTAGACAAGCATTATTCAGCGTTACACAGCAAAAAAAAGGTTGGAAAAAGTTGATATTTGTGGCAACAGGAGTGAAAAGACTGTCACAAGGTGTGGAATTTTGCATGCTTTGTTGAATGCCTATTATTTTTAAATGATATCGAGTTTTGGGACACCCTGTATAATGATGCCGTTTTCAGGATATAATCTGAGGAAATTGAACTTGACCAAAATAGAAATGAAAATACATTTTGAAATAGGTAGAGACAGATGGAAAAACCTTAGATAGCACCAACAGTTTATTACATCACAATACTAGTTATTATATGTTATTTAGGGGTTTTAGGAAACTTATTCGATCACTAACTGGGGTTGAATTTTGACAGCAAATGAACTGTTTATCTGTCAATATTCAACCCGGGTTAGTGATCAGGAAAGTTTCCGAAAACCCCTTATGTGCACAGTGTTAAACACTATCAGGGTATCAACAACTCTCACCCGACTCAGTATTTTCTCAAATGAATCTACAAATGCACATTTGAAACCCTGCATTATAGGTATACAATCAAAACAATGAGAGAGGAAATTAGTAATGTTTTGAGTCATCAGTCATAAGTACAGTAGAACCCCTCTAATCCGCCCTCGGCTGGTCCGTCACTCCGGTTAGTCCGACCAGGCGCCGTCCTAACTTTTACCATTGTATAATCCTTATACAATGCTTTTACTAAGTTTTATAAGCTCTGTATCTTTATTCTTCTTTCATTACTTTTATTTATTACTTATTAAATATCTACTTCTTGATTTGTACAGTTGAAACAATGTTTACAAACATTTTCTAAGATCAAAGATCACTTATTTCACTGTAAAACATGTCTGTATAACATGTTTAATGTAATAAATATTGGATTTTTGGATAATCCGACCTTTTTTGCGTTCCGACCATACCCGTCCCCCGTAGGTGACGGATTAGAGGGGTTCTACTGTAGATACTGCCCACCTAATGCATTGACGCAGATCACTTTACGAGCTTAATATCGCGTTTCTCAATATCATAATATGCTACCCCACTTTTGTAGGATTTCAACATGGCTCCGATACATTAGGAATTACCAAATACTTCCTACTAGTTCCACCATCAAGACTGATTGAATTTTAGGACACAGATGTTTTTTTCGAAGATTCGAATGGTACATGAGTATATCTTATGCTGAGAAAAACTTCAGTGTTCTTAGGTCTGAAATTAACTCCCAAAATATTGGAATATTCAAAAACTCAGTTTTTTTGAAAGATAAGGAATGATATTCCACAAAAGTAAGCTAATGAATAATTTTCATAACCCAGGAGATAAAAACCATAACTCAGTATTTTCTCAAATGAATCTACAAATGCACATTTGAAACCCTGCATTATAGGTATACAATCAAAACAATGAAAGAGGAAATTAGTAATGTTTTGAGTCATCAGTCATAAGTAGATACTGCCCACCTAATGCATTGACGCAGATCACTTTACGAGCTTAATATCGCGTTTCTCAATATCATATGCTTCCCCACTTTTGTGGGATTTGAACATGGCCTACGATACATTAGGAATTACCAAATACTTCCCGCCAGTTCCACCATCAGGTCTGATTGAAATTAGTTGGCTAATTGCTTAATTGAATGGCCTCATTGTCGGTTGCTTGTCAGGGTAATTAACGGATTAAGGAATACGCTTTGACTAATTCCGCAAGGATTAACGCGTCGCCGATGTCTCCGTGAATGCTTTTTGCGTATCCGATGATGAGGAGCTTACGGGTATGCCACGTTTAGTGGTCACTTGAACTGGCACTCGAAGTGTAACCTGTTCAAGAGGCTATAAATTCGGTTAGGAAAATGATTTTCATTTATTTTCATATACAGAACATGTGAAAATAATGAAATATGTATTCAGAATCAATTCACTTTGGCTGGCCTTGAGACGGTCAAAAACCGAATCGCATCAAGTTGGCCGAACGTATGTGGCCGGTATTTTAGCCCAATTTATTATACAAGTGATTTGCAACAAAAATGTTATATAACATATGTTCGGAATGTTGACGGTTATTCTTCAATTATTCAATATTCTTCATTTCTTTATTTCACGAAAAATTTCAAGTTTTCTGTCTAGAAAGATCAATATTTAGTTTTTCTTGTAGTCTGATCAAATTTGACCGCATATTCGGAAAAGTCAATAAATTTACTACAAGATGAGATAGTCTCTGTGTGAAGAAAACACTCTTATTGCAGGTGTGGTAAAGAAGAATGTCACGATTCTTCAGTTAACAAGATCAGTCCTATTTTTTTTTCGATGAAATATTACCAATTGTGCACATGCTTTCTCTTCAGTAAAAAATACCTCATTTAGAGTACTCCCGGAAGACTTATCAACTTTTGTGCTAGCTGCTCATTCTTTGCTATATCATGGCTCACAGCCAAAAAGTCTAAAAATTCCGAACCTAAATTTGATCTATTTCGAAGCTCTTCGTTATCGAATTTTAATGTAGTTTTATGAAAATCATCAATTCAACTTGAATCGAAATAATAACTAAGAAATTAACCTCCTTCTTCAATACATTTGACACATCGTTTTCGTACTGAATCTACAAATCTACAAAGTTCATAGCGTTTCTGCACAACACAATTTTGTTCTGTTGATGAGATCCTTTCGGGTCTGAAAGCGAATTAGATATACTTTCTCTCTCAAAGTATTCTAGACTAAATAGATCTTGACATTACGACTATTATGTGCTGCGCAGCCATTCATTTGAAACTAGACATTTGATCTGTTAGACAGGTTCATTTCATCGCATATGTCTGTCAAGTTGCTCTGGATTAATCTGATAAGTTCTTCATCGAACGGATCGGTAAATATATATCTGGTCCAAAAAGTTCTCCTCTCATGACTGACAACCTCATGTTAAGCCATGTTGGAAACGAGAAAAAATAGTCGCATGAGGGTTTTTTCTTTACCATACATGGTTGTTTCATAAATTAATCACAGCTGATTTCGTGAAAGTGGCCACATCAGTCCTTAATATCCTATGGCCCCCACTCTCCTGAATTATTCTGGTATACCAACTACAAAATAGAAGCCTGGTATCAGATAACAGATGAATTGACAATTTCCATGAAATTACACTAAGGTTCGGAATTTTTAGATTTTTTCGTTAATATCATTTTCGCCATGATATTATAGCGGAGAATAAACAGCTACATATCACAAAAGTTGATATGTCATTCGAAAGTACACTAAATAAGATCTTTTTTACTGAAGAGAAAGCGTGTGCATAATTATTAATATTTCATCGAGAAA
Source organism: Propylea japonica (assembly GCA_013421045.1). Classification (NCBI taxonomy): domain Eukaryota; kingdom Metazoa; phylum Arthropoda; class Insecta; order Coleoptera; family Coccinellidae; genus Propylea; species Propylea japonica. Next base: position 50,581,123 of record CM024239.1, read on the forward strand.
ACCATTGGAAAAATAGGACTGATTTTGTAAACTTCATGATCGTGATGTTATTCTCCTTAACACTCCTGCAATGTTTTCTGCACACAGACTCACTCATCTTGTATCAAGTTTATTGCCCTTTCCGAATATGTAGTCTAATTTGATTTGACATCATAAGAAATATATGTAGTTCTTATAATTTCATGTGATACGGTTACCATTGCTTATATGTTTGACAGAAAAATGATCTCAACCTCACAAATAATATAAATCAGAGAGTGGAATATGTCAAACTTCCATAGCCAGCTGATTGATCTCATAGAGGTGAATGTACTATAGGCGTATTGCACTAACTCTATCTATCTTTCTTGGAAATTTCTACGAGAAATCTCGTGTGTTCCGCGAAATAGTTAGTTTTGTGACGTGAATAAAGACGAATGTACACGTAACGGAAGGGAGAAAAGCTGAATACGCTGGGCGTAAATTAATAACTGGGAAGTAAATCATTCGAAATAATTGGGAGTATTAATATCCTTCGAGCATGAGCTGCAATTTAATGGGCTCTATGCTTATATTATTCCTAAAAATAATATTTCACAGTAATTACCCTATATTTATGTGCAAAATAAACTTGTTTATAAAATTGGCTTGGCGCCGGAGCCAGGGTCAAAATACCAATACGTTTGGTCGACGCGAGAGGAATTTCTTTCAAGAATTAACATTGTTGTTGCTTTCAACTGGAAAGTACTCTCGAGTGCGATTAATCGGTTATGGAATACAATATACAGGGTTGCTCACCATTGGCGAATGTTTCTAATCAATACTCCCCCTACTAGTATCGATTGAAATATAATCTGGGAGGATTCTGCATTTCAATTAGACTGCAAATGAAAAAACACACAATTCCGAAGATTTTACAAGTTTGTCTGAAGAAGGTGTCTGATATAGACACTGAAACGTTACATTATCCTTTTCATTTATTTCCGTTTTTAGTTTTACAAGTTTTTCAAAACCAATTTGCTCCTGACAAGTGCAAAGATTTTCGCAGGAGCACTTCATCTTAATTAAATTTTTTTTCTGTTTCAGAGACTGGCAGTGAAAACCTAAAAAGTTTTTTTAGAAATCCCCCTACTGGTCATTTTCGTAATTAATGGAAAGAGTAAAGTTTGTTTAAAGTTAGTTGATTTTCGATTGTGTTTACTCTAGTACCCTTGTTATTTATAATTTATTATTTTTGAGCGAGTGCTATATCGTTCTGTCCAAATGTCTGTAATTTTCGAATTTTGAGCCGAAAATGGTGTCGAAACGATAAGGTTTGACTCCCTGATGACGTATCCGGCGTGGTCAAAGTCAATTCTGTTCTTGGGGCCGTTCGGCCGGCAGTAAGCACGATAACTTTCGAAGCGATTGTCCAAGAGATTTGAGATTTTCAGTGAGAGTTCGGTTCCCAAATGCCTCGGTTAAGTTCGTCAACCAGCCGAATCGTACAGAGTGTTTCATAAAATACAACCATTCAAAATTTTTGTTCCTCAATATGTTAGACAAAACAAAACTAATCGAGATGAATTTTTTTTCAGAGTTACTTTCACTGGACTCTAAATTTTTTTTCAATAATTGTGGAATTACATGTCCAATTAATGTCGAACTTCATAGTTAGAACTAGGACAATGACACGCATATTTGCGCTATAAGTATATTGTCGTTATTTTATCATCGTGATATTCAGAAAAATAGAAATTCTGGTCAGTTCTGTTGGTATGGACATAAATACTCATAACATACAAACGGAAAGACCTTTTCAGAATACGTTTGGGAACAAAATATCTCATTTAAGGGCATTAAATAGCCAAACCAATTAATTAGTTTCGAAGTTTCACAATATTTCTACAAGGACTCATGCGGTTGATTTGAAATTCAGTATTTAGGTGTGAGTAGCGCTTATGACGGCAAAATTTCATGGAAATTACATAATTACAAGATTCACAAAAAAAATTAATGAGCATAACAATATTCCAATATTTTCCAGACTTATAAATATTCAATAAGCACATTCTGTCAGTCACTGCATTGTTACTTTTCACGAAAGTTAAAGAGCAAGAATCAATTATCAATTATGCCAAAAAAACATTTTAATAACAAAACATGGTCATACATTACCACCAAGATTGCAACTGTGATGATTGAAATAACTCAACATACCTGCAACAAAGAAAACAAATAAATATCCTCATAAATGTCAGTAGAAAAATTATACGTATTTAAATGATATATGCAGATAGAGAATCTCTTATCGTTTTGAACTAATTTGTTACGATTTAATTCATCTTGTCGTTTTCGTTATAAAAATCGTTACAATATAAAAAATGAACTTTTCGTGCCATAAATTCATATTTTTGAGTTTTATTAGATTCTATTCTAATAGAACTCCCATAAAATAATCAAATTGATCCATCAGATTTGTTAAATATTGGTTAATTTCAATTATATAAATCTGATTATTTCCCGAAATTCATCGAATCATAAAAAATCTTTGAAGTAAGTAAATTAGATTCATCAACCGACTTGAAACTCCTTATAGCAATATGTATGTTAAAGGTGTTATTTTACATTTGGTCTTCAAATTGTAGATGGAAATAGATTATTGAAAAATGTATTCGTTCAGGCAAAAAATAAATGATTATTCTGAAGTTTCATAAAGAATTATGTCTTTCGTTCTACTTTAAAACAGTAAAATATGAACGGAAATAATCAACCCCATAAAATTTTCATATTTTCAGAATAATAACCTAGGTCCTAGAGGGATAACCATAACAATAACCATTTTCGAATCTAGACATTTTATACTCCAAGAAGTTTAATTCATAGAATCATAAAAAAACTTTGAAATATATTAGATCCATCAAATGACTCGAAACTCTTTATAGCAATATTTATCTTCTAAGTGTTATTTTACACTGGGACTTCAAATTGTTAATGAAAAGAGATCATTGGAAATATTATTTGTTCAGACAATAAATGAATAATTTTTCTGAAGTTTCATAAAGAATTATGTCCTTCGTTCTACTTCAAAACATTAAAATATGAACGGAAAGAATCAACCCCTAGAAAAATTTCATATTTTCAGAATAATAACCTAGAGGGATAACAATAACAATAACCATTTTCGAATGTAGACATTTTATACTCCAAGAAGTTTAATTAAGTTTAATCACGAGCTTCAGGCGAAGCCAGTGCTGAATGAAGCGTAAGATCGTAAGAAAATATATTTTATCAAATGTTAGATGTAGATGAATAAAGTTGGGAGACATTTTTCTGTTCTACGTCCGTAAAGAGAACTTGTGGTTATAGTTATGAGAGTGATTATACCCATTCTGGATATTTGGCTTCGTCCTCTACAGCGAGCGTTGAATTAAAGAAAATAAATTGTTTTGGGAATTACCGAATTTCATTTGAAGAATGAATCCTGAGTTGATATTGCATTATGGAAATGAGGGTACAACTGGTTTTCTCTGAAATTGCTTGTCTGATATTGGTTATAATTGATATGCCTTAATACTGGGTGTCGAAATATACAAAATTAAACAGAAGGTTTAGGATATTTCCTTTTTTCATTTTTGGGAAATGGGCCCCTCATGTCGGGGTTACAGACCTCTGAATTTGGCCTACAGGAATCGTCAATATTTCAGAACATTGTTGCATATTACATACCAAATTTTGTACACGAAGGTTCTGAAATATGATGAATCTGACAGTGTTATCTTTTTTGTCATGGTGCCCCTTTAGGATACTTTTCCTTGAGCCCCTTTGTCTGTGGATCCCGAAAAATTTGTAATTTTTATTTTATTCCTCCAAATCTATTATTTCATTGAGAAGCTAGGGGTTTTCGCATTTTTTCGTAGAATCAGTTATTTTCGATTGAAACGGCATAATGTATAATATCATGCATATTGTTATACAGGGTCTCTATAAATTATTATAACAACGCAGTTGGCGTAGGCCCATTATAAATATTTATATTCTGATGTAAAATTCAATACGAACTAATGATATTGTGAGTTTAGACTGGTCATTCCGAAGGAAATTGAATAATGTGACTGGAATTATAAATTTGAAGACTTTGCACAAAAAACGATACGATAAAACATTTCCCAACCAACCTACCTTGTTGCAATAATTTATGAAAACCTCGTAGTTATTATAATGATTAACCTCATTCTACTCGATTTTGAGTGTTTATATTGAAAAAAAATATGTGATATTTTTGACTGTAAGTAAAGAAGTTCAAGAAAAAATAATTCCAAAGGATTGACCTCGTTTTTCAATACATGTATGCGTTAATTTTTCTCGAAAAGGGTCGACTCTAGAGTGTATGAAAAGGGCTACTTTCTTGTGTAGAAAATATTGGTGGTTCAAATTGGCGCATCAAAAACCGTACTTTTTCCATAAGCGTAGAAAATTGGAGAAAAAACATCCTCTAACCCTTTAAAATCTATACCAGTCAGCAATTGTTCATATTGGGGAAACGATCATTTTAATTTGAATATCTTCAGAGCTGTTGTCTTCATATATTTGATTCAGTACTCATAGCCAAAAATAAGTTAGGTAAATCTCTATAATATTATATTAGAGTGTATTTATAGGACGCAAATTTTTCTCAATTAGTACCTTATTCTGAATCGAAGAATATTAAATTCAAAATTATTGTATGTACAGGGTGGCCAGAATTGGCGATCCCTGGTAAACCCTTCAATGTTTTATATACTAAAGTTAAACCCTATGTCAATCACTATTAGATGTAATATTATTGACACAGTTATAGACATATGGTTTAAGCATAATGTATAAATCATTGAAAGGGTTACATTCATCGATTAAATTTTCCTTGGAACCTTCCAAACAGAAGAAAACTGCTAACGGCTATGAAACAGAACGAAATCGAAAACTATACGCAATTACGTGCAGTCCTTAAAGGAACTCTCTAAAGTAATTGCTGTTCGAACATGGCCTTATAAAAATTGATAAAATAAAATAAAACTCAGTACTGTACTCTCGATCATTTTTAATGATCTAACAAACAAATTAATCATTAAAATTGCTCAAATTGACCGCCTCTACTTTGTAGACAGGCAGTGGCCCTCATGACGATCTGTAGCAACAAAATTAAATTTTCCTTGGAGCCTTCCAAACAGAAGAAAACTGCTAACGGCTATGAAACAGAACGAAATCGAAAACTATACGCAATTACGTGCAGTCCTTAAAGGAACTCTAACAAATACACGTCTTATTGACACTACTGCAAAATCTCGCGCCAAATATCTAATGATTGCCTTTTCAGAATGATAACTTAGGAAATTGAACCTGACCGAAATAAAAATTAAACATTCAGAATAGTCCGGTCTATTTAGACCAAAAAATGAGAGTGAAGTTACATAAAGTCCCAACAAGCTGAATTTCTGTGAAGTTGATCAAAACATAATTATAAATAATGTCTAAAAGTTCCTCATCATTCCCCTGTGAGGAAAAAATTTTATTCGAGGTCAAATGTCAAAAAAATGAGTTTTGGCGATTTTCAGCAAAACGGTAAGTTTTATCATAAAAGTACCTCAGACAAAAATTGTAGATCATAAAATTATCTATAAAAAATGTATCAATACTTTTTTTCTTACGAGCCACCGTTTCTGAGATATAACGATTCAAAAAGTTATAACTACGCGCTAAGTACACTACCTCATAGGTGGCGTGGAAACGTGTGCATATTATGACGATACGACTTTTATATCTTTTTGAATCGTTATATCTCAGAAAGGGTGGCTCGTAAGAAAAAAAGTATTGATACATTTTTTATAGATAATTTTATGATCTACAATTTTTGTCTGAGGTATGATAAAACTTACCGTTTTGCTGAAAATCGCGAAAAACTCATTTTTTTGACATTTGACCTCGAATAAAATTTTTTCCTCACAGGGGAATTATGAGGAACTTTTAGACATTGTTTATAATTATGTTTTGAACAACTTCACAGAAATTCAGCTGTTGGGACTTTATGTAACTTCGAATGTCTAAATAGACCGGACTAGAAATATGTGGAGACAGATGAAAAAACCCTAGAATTAGCACATTTTTTTCAATGACTTAACACGCAAGAATATTGGCTACAAAACGATACCAACATAATTTCTGTTAGTTACATAATTAGATAGTAATTGCTGTTCGAACATGGCCTTATAAAAATTGATAAAATAAAATAAAACTCAGTACTGTACTTTCGATCATTTTTAATGATCAAACAAACAAATTAATCATTAAAATTGCTCAAACTGACCTCCTCTACTTTGTAGACAGGCAGGGGCCCTCATGACGATCTGTAGCAAAAAAAGTTTGGGCGCTCGCGTAGTGGTTATGTTAGAACAGCAATAACTCTCAAATTTTGTAACTTATATAAAAGATGAAGGTGTTGTTTTGTAGCTAATATCCTTGTGCTAGTTCTTCTATTATTTCGGATTTACTAAGAAAATCAGTACATTTCTTCACTAAATTTTTTTTTTAGAGATAGTATATTATATTATAAGGATAAAAAGTGCATATTTAGGCACTTTTAGTCCGAATAATATATACTATTTTTTCTCCAACCAAGTCAAAATTACAATAAAATTGGTTTTAGTCAAAAATCGTTAATCATTTGGTTATAAATATGAACACATACTAATGACAATGATTGTCAAGTAGACGTCAAATGCAATTACTTTTAATCCAAGGATTAAAAGTAGCGTTTTTAATCCTAGGATTAAAAGTGTTGCTAAGTAACGAGTGAATTTTTGTACAGTAAGGAAATGTATGACTTTTGCACCTGAAAATAGTACAAAAATGTCAACATTTTTTGATGGTTGGAGAAAAATTCTTTTATGGCATTTTCAAGTTAAATGTTTTCATATTGATCTACTTGAATGAAAAATTGTAATCATCTTTCAAAAAACCTTTTTTTTCACATCTGTAGGGCCTTTATGACCAAAGAAATCGATATTATTTGGAAGGGTCCACGAAAATAAAAAAGTAAATTTAAAATGAAGGCTACTCCAAAACTAGGGGGGTTTACTTCCCAATGTGGGTGCTTTTGTCCATAATATTAGGCCATCCATAAAGTACGTCACACGTAAAGGGGGGGAGAGGGAGTCGACAAAGTGTGACATGGTGTGACAAGGGGTGGGAGGGGTCCTAAGTTTCGTGACATCACATTTCAAAATCTAGAGGTACTAATCGCGTAATTTGAAATATTAATTAAACTAAAAAATATGTCCAACTCTATCTTTAGGGCAATACGGTTAACACTGTTTTGTTGACAAGTTCATAGCCGCTTCTGACACATGCCGATCGCCGACGAGCCCTTTGACTAATGCCGTTTTCTCAGAAATGTGACCACCTTTGACAAGGACGGGGGAGGGGAGGGGGCTCAAAAACTCATGAAATTAGTGTGACGTACTTTATGGATGACCCCTTAATTATCGCTAAGTCATGACCAAACACACTGTATATGTTCACAGTGTCAATCAATATCAGGGTGTCAACAACTGAACTTCTCACCCTACCTACATTTCTAAGAAGCAGAAATTATCGACTTTTTTAATCGAAAAAGAATGATACAATAATCATTGGTAAATTCGAAAGCACACATGCTACCGACATATCCGCCATGTACCGGAGGCGGTGAAACCTTTTTTCAACAAAAATAATAACAGAGTAAAATACCTCTGCGGCATTCCATAAAAATTAAGTGTTTGTTAACGTAGCAACAATGCCACAATAAATCCATTGCGGATAATAAATACTTTCCTGTCGCTTATTCACCATAATATCGAATGGTTCGGACATCTGCCCCAGAACGAATGGCCATTGTTTCAGATTTCAACGTTGCTGCTTAAATATGTTATTAATTTGTTTTATATCTTCCGGTAGGCCACTCTTGTATCTACATCAATCTAATTTATGCTAACGATATGGTATCGGATGAAATATATACAGTTATACTTTACAATATCATACTATAAACAAAAGATGTGTCTCTTCCTGTATTTCTTTACATTCTGATCACTTATCTTCTTGTAGTTGTTTCAGTAATTACTTTTTGTGTTGCAATTTTCGGGTGTCTCGCTTTCCCATGCTATTTGCATATATAGATGAGATTATGATTGAATATCTATACAAAACGGTACATGATGTGAACTAATAGTTTATTTCCTAGAAATGAAACGTTATTCAAATGAAGATGGTCGAATTGATTCTCATCGTTTGAATGAATCGGACTTTGACCAAAATGTCAATTTTCGATTGGATTTATATTATTGATGAAATTTTTTTTCCACCAACAATTATTCAGTAAAAGTGTCCTCTTCTGCAATTGTGTACCATTTTCGATTCAAAATATGTATGATTAGTTTAGATAGTTTAGTTTAGTTTACAGAGGGGTTATAGTTCACTGCGACCTTAAGGTCTATTGTGCCCCCTTACAGAGCTGTTCTGGCCAAAAACCTTCACAGCTCGTCTTCCAGTTCCAGAGATCTAATGAAATATAGTAACTGTGAAGGCTTCAACGAGGCTAGTTCCTCACTCTTACAAGTTTCTTGTCCAAGGCATTTCCTCCTCAGGCTCGTAATGCCAAGGCATTCCGTGACTAGGTGAATGGGGGTTTCTTCCTCCTCCCCACAGAACCTACACTCATCAGTGTCCGACAATCCCATCCTCAACAGGTGCTTCCTGAAGCGACAATGTCCTGTAAGAAAGCCAGTGAGGAGGTGCAATTGCTTCTTACCAAGATCCAGATATCTTTTGGATCCCGCTGTCTCGAAGTTCCGAAGGAACTCAGTGGAATGATCCATCCCTGGGAGATTCCGCCAGAGCTTTTCCCTCTCGGCTTTCTCCTTCTCCAGAAACTCCTTCTTATAGGTACATTTAGATATACCACAGAAGGGTTCTGGGCCAAAGAGTGACATTTGTGCGCCCTCTTTGGCAAGTGTATTGGCCTCCTCGTTCCTTCGATTCCCGAGTGGCCGGGAACCCAGATTAAAAAGACCTTATTTTTCTTGCCTACCTCGTTGAGTTTGTTCCGACACCCCCAGATCATCTTAGAATCGATGACGTAGGAGCTCAGTGCTTTAATAGCAGCTTGACTATCTGAGTGTATGGCTATATCACACTTCTGATAGTTTCTTTCTAGATTTATATCTAGACATCTTTCAAATATGTATGATTAAACGATATTTCAAATTGAAGAGACCGAGATGATTTGTTTTCATTCTATTCATTCATGAATTCAATTTTCCGAAAAAATGAACAGAATGAAGCCAACAGGTCTAAAGACATTCAATTTGAACAATCGTTTTACCAATATGAACAAATGCGTTAAAGATTCTGAATTCACAGTTCTTCCTCATTTTTGAGAACTAGTTCTACTTAAACGAGTACTGTATCGTTTGGCCCAATGGTCTCAAACGATAGGATTCGGCTCCCTGATGACGAATACGTGGTCAAATTCAATTCTGTCCGAGGGACCAGACGTCCGTCCGGCCGTTAGCACTATAACTTTGGAAGGAAGACTTGAAAATTACAGGGTTTTCCATAAAATATGACCGTTTAAAATTTGTGTTCCTCAATATCTCAGATAAAACGAAATCAGTAGAAATGAAATGTTGCGGCCACATGCAAGTTGCTAATAATAAGCCTCATGCAAAATTTTGTCGCCTTGTTGCTCCACCAATGGAAGAGCGCTCAAATGCTTCTGCTCAGGACTTTCCTATTTTTTTTATCTTCACTATATTATACCTTATTCCAAAATGTAGGACAAAACATCTTTATTAATCTTCATTATGCTACCCCCACCAAAATTTGAAAATTTTTATAACAAGAGGGAAATTTCAATTCGATATCATTTGATTCGAAGATATTGGACTATGGTCCTGCTCAAAAATAATTTTTTTGAATCATGTATTTATTTGCTTCCCGCCAAAATTAGCCAACACACTCCTAAATACTGAAACTCTAATCGGTCGGAGTTATTTCAGAAATATTGAAAAACAAAGAGGTTGATGATTGGGAAAAAATGAGAGAATCACTTCCACTGGATTAATTGCAATTCTGGACCTCTTGAAGGGATTTGTAGCGTACAGAAATCAAATATTTACCAGTACTCAACGGGCGATCGGAACATAATCAGATGCTATATTGTGAGGTTACGTTGAGTAGTTTGTTAATTTTTGGATGAACAGCAACGTTTTGAAATAACAAATTTATGATGATTAACAATAATATGGCTTTTTTCATTGGATTATTTTGCAATAAGAAGAAAATCATAAGAGGGAAACAATATTGTGCAACAATATACATGACACGTTTTTTATCATTATTCCGTACTTGAATTCGATATTTAGAATGAAATACTACTGTTTGAATCTATGGGATATGATTACCCTTCAGTAGGGTTCTGTAGCGGTCTCAGAAAAACAGAAGATTCGAAAAATCATCACTTGGAAGGCCAGACCTGATTTAAAACACCCTCCTGGCCCGAGAGCAAGAATTAAGTATTTCGTATCTGAATACTGAAGGTATTTATTCGAATTGTTTTAGGTTTCAATTTTGTGAAAACGGCGAGACATGGTTTTTTCTACTGAGGTTTTTCCGTAAGCTCTGGTATGATACGCAAACTAGTATGGTATCCCGTTTTGCACTAACCTAAGCTAGGGACTTTTTTGTTTCATGTACTGTATTTTGTTAGCTCTCAATTCAGAAGAATATAAATATATACCTAAGAATCAGTATTTATAAGAGGAACTTTATGAAAATTTTAAGGAAAAAGAAGCCTGATCAAATGGATCCTTTTGAAATTCCGGATGTCCAGTTTGTAAAAATGTTTAGACTGAAAATAATATTATAAATTTAATAAAAGCTCTACAGCAATTTTCACCACGAAGAAGTTTAAATACTATAGCATTACCCAAAAAAAATATCAAAGTCTCTTAGGAACACTTTCTGGGCAAAAAGTAGTAGGAGCAGCACGCACAAAAGACCATATTGGTCGCAATGAAGAAAGGTAGTGATAGTGTCAAACGACCACAATCTAATCTAATCTAGCAACATTTCAGATGACAGATTCCAAATAAAACTCCCTAAAACACACCAGCAACACCAACCATCAAAGTTCACCGTAATCGTCGTGCAAAATCAGCATATCCGAACCAGGCAAATTCCTAAAATTCCAATTGATCCGTCAGAGCGTCGACACGAGCGTCGAACCGAAAGCATTGATAAAATACACTGGTAGCTGTCGATGTAAAACACAGCGAATAATCAGTTTGATTTACGGCGAAAATTAGCGAGCGCTAATAATAAAATAATCCAAAACAGCCCGAGGCACTTTAAACCTGGTTATTGAAACATTATCTGTGATAGAAAATCGGATAGTTAAATGGCGGTGCACCGCTCGCTGCATAAACAATACGAATAGGTGTTCAGGCAAATTGAACCAGGCTCATTCTAACAGGTGGTATCTCTGATGCTGATGCTCATTTTAAAAACAGTTTTACTTTTCGATTTGTAGTGTTCTTTACTTTGATGGGACTGGAAAAAATTGAGGATGTTCGTGTGGCCAGAATTTTCATCATTTGGTGAGAAAACTTGGCAGTGTGTCAATTAACCACAATCTCATCCAAATAGATAGTGGTCGATTGGCACACTTTGGGCACAGTCATAAATGAGGTCCTTGTTGCGATTTCTTTCTGCAACGTTTTGGCCAGGAATGAACGGATTTATTTGATTTTTCTCTTATGAAGTCTTTTAGAAAATAGATATTTCCATGAGAAGTATTTATTAAGCAATAAATATCAATTTGCTCCCTTTCAAAGTAATCCCTTTCAGGAATAAAGAACTTATGCCAGCGCTTCTTCCAATCCTCGAAGCACTTCTTGAATGCGCATTTCGGTATATCCAAAATGGCGCAGGGAGCAATTCTAATGAATAATGTGGTTGGCATGTTCACGTTCTTGTTTTTGGCCAATTTTTAATCACCAACGAGCATTGATGTCTGACCTGGTTACTGAAACATTATTTGTGATAGAAAATCGGATAGTTAAATGGCGGTGCACCGCTCGCTGCATAAACAATACGAATAGGTGTTCAGGCAAATTGAACCAGGCTAATTCTAACAGGTGTTATCTCTGATGCTGATGCTCATTTTAAAAACAGTTTTACTTTCCGATTTGGAGTTTTGGTTAATGGTGTTCTTTGCTTTGAAGAGATTTTTCATTTTTCGATTGCGACACCTGAAAACAGGTTATTCGTGTTACATTGTGGTCGATTGACATACGTTTTATTATTAGAACAAAGGCTGTTATGGCTTAGTTAGCCTTCCAGGAAAGTACAGATGATTAGGTAATAAAGAATCAGGGAGTCTGGTCCTCTCTGAACAACTACATCTCATCTGCGAACCTCCCTAAACGTGTAATGATCAAGAAAGTGAGTACTGATAAATACTTCAGGACATTGCCAAGTAAAAGAGACGAACGAAACAGGAATACACCGTTTACAATCTCAAAGAAAATACCGTTAAATGGTATAAAGATGGTTCCGAAACCTCTACAGGATCTGGCGCTGGAATATACGGGCCATGTACCAAATGTGCACTGTCGGAAACCTTGGCTATTAAAAAATGTCTAGATATAAATCTGGAAAGAAACTAACAGAAGTACGATATAGCCATACACTCAGATAGTCAAGCTGCTATTAAAGCACTGAGCTCCTACGTCATCGACTGAAACATGATCTGGGAGTGCCGGAACAAACGCAATGAGGTAGGCAAGAAAAATAAGGTGTTTTCAACCTGGGTTCCCGGCAATTCGGGAATCAAAGGAAACGAAGAAGCCAATACACTCGCCAAATGCACTCACGAATGCCACTCATTGGCCCAGAAGGCCAGAACCCTTCTGTGTTATAGGTAAGTGTACCTATAAGAAGGACTTTCTGGAGAAGGAGAAAGCCAAGAGGGAAAAACTCTGGCGGAATCTCCAAGGGATGCATCATTATACTTAGTTGCTTCGGCACTTTGAAACAGCAAGATCCAAAAGATATCTGGATTTTGGTAAGAAACAATGATTACATTACACCTTCCCTGCTTTCTTACAGGACACTGTCGCCTTAGGAAACACCTGTTGAGGATGGGATTGTCGGTCACTGACTAGTTTAGGTTCTGTGGGGAGGAGGAAGAAATCCCCATTCACCTAGTCACGGAATGATATGGCATTGCGAGCCTAAGGAGAGAATTATTGGGCGAGAAACTTTTAAGAGTGAGGAACAAGCCTCGTTGAAGCCTTCACAGATAGTGGATTCCATCAGATCTCTGGAACTGGAAGGCGAGCTGTGAAAGAGGTGGTCAGAACAGTTCTGTAAGGGGGCACAATAGACCTTGAGGTCGCAGTGAACTGTAACCCCTTTTTGAACTATCAAACTAACAACTATCAAGTCCAGGAGTGTTTCTTTGAGAGTTGTTCTCTTATTCAACTCCTATTGTAGGGCCGCATGCTTATATTGTTTTTTTCCAAGCACCCAAAAAGGCTTAGGTTCAGCAGGTGTTCACCTTGAAGCACTTTTTGTGTGCGTTACCTTACTGCAACGTTTTTCCAGGAATGTATTTAAATAAACTTTGAATTATTATGAAAAATATTTAGTTATTCACGAATATCTATTCGAGTTATTCCCCCTCCTGATATAGTGCACTTTAGCCAGTACTCCCAATTCTTGAAGCTCTTTTGAAATGCGTTTTTCGGTATGACCATCAGCTCATTCTTTGATTCTGACTTCATCCAATAAATTGTGGCAAAACGCTTTTTTTTCCCTTGTCTCTTCCATTTGGGACAGAGCTCTGAAGTGTTCGGTGTTCTTTTTCTGCTGAGTACTGGGTTGTTTGTCCTTCGTTGCTCGGTTCTGGATTTCTTAGTTGATGTCCTCGCAGATCTTGCTATGTTTCCCTCCATGGTTCTTTTTAGCAGTACCGAGAAATACTGCTCGCTGCATTGCTTTGTAAGGGTTTTCATCCAAATCTAGCTCCTTGTGGTTGGACTTCAGACATTCAGGAATGTGTAATTCCTGTGGTTGATATGAGAATAGAAATTGTTCTGGTACTAAACATTCCCCACTGCTTTTTGATCTGAAGTTCCGGATCCTGATTTTTCGATATTTTTGCAGCGTATTTTTGACGTAGATTGTTGTTATTCGAGATGGCTACATCTATAAGGATTGCTCTCTTTTCTTTTTTCCTAGCTAGAATTATATCTGGCCTGTTATCTTTGTTAGTACTGTACGGTTCTAGTTCACTTCAAATATCATTATTATTGTTATAATAATTATTACTGAAGTTTTGAAAAAACAAGTAACTACAAACAAACTTTGTTGATATTTTCTCGGTTCTCCTTTTTATCGATGTGTATATTATTGAGCCACAGAGCAGTCATTGTAATTTAATATAATTTCAAGCAATAATTCCATTAAGGAAGCGTAGCGACCAATAAGTCCGACATGGTTGCATCCATTTCACGATGAGAACCAGAGAATCCGTGCCACCCACAAAGCTCCACGTCTCTTCGATGGCCACGGTAGCAGCGCGGACAACTTCATGCATCTCGACTTCTTTATTCGGTTCCTACATATTTATCAACCGCTTCCACGGGACGTTTATGTCTAAATTGACAACGATACATTCTGAATTATGTTGCCCGAACTATCGTACAAGGAGAGTCTTATGGCATTATACAGAACGTTATTCGTTTCGACGGCATTGGCATTCCTTTCTAATGATACCGATGCTTTATGACTTAACCAATAATTCTGCGGCCGACTCAGATGGATGCTTTCGAATTTTTATAATTTACTTCTTCTCGGGCTCTGTTGTTGTTTATATATAATTGTCAGTCTACTTTGACCGAGAACACTACAATTGAAGGATATATACAAGGGAAAAACCGACGTAAGCACTGTTTGAGCTTATGCATTCTAATTCTTTTTGAATTTTAAAAGGTCTGGTGTATATTATACTAACCGGTTTTCCAATAAGAGGTGTTATTTTGAATAGCCCGCTATTTCGGTAGATGTCACGTTTGAAGCTGTCATTTTTTGACATTTGACAAGTAGAAACTACGCCATTTATAAAAATGGAACGATACACGCTACAAGAACGCATTGAAATCATTAAAATTCACTATAAAAATGGTGAAAATTTGGCAGATACGGTTCGTAAAACTCTAACATTTTTGGCCGTCGTGAAGCACCTTGTCGGACCGCAATAAAGGTAAAAAAATACGAGATGTTGGGACAAGTTAGTGATGTGAAGAATAAAACCCGTGCACGTCGCTCAAGAACTGCAGAGATATTTCTGTTGTAGCCGAAAGTGTTGAAGAAAACCCAGGTTTGTCCATTCCTCGTCGTTCTTTGGAATTAGATATTCCACAAACGTTTTTATGGCCGAAATTGGATAGTGAAACACCTTTTCGGACCGCAATAAAAAAATTAGTGGAAAGTTCAAGCTGTTGGGACAAGTTAGTGATATAAAGAATGAAACCAGTGAACGCTGCCCAAGAACAGCTGAGAATATTGCTGCTGTAACCGAAAGTGTTGAAGAAAAGCATTCCATTCCATGATTAATGATTTTTTATGGCCGAAATTGGGTAGTATCGATCTTATCAACGTTTACTTTCAAAAAAACGGCACTCAAGCAGCGAATCCATAGATCTTTTGCGGGAAATGTTTCCAGACCGTGTCATCTCTCGAAGAGGTGATCACAATTGGCCATCGAGATCTTGTGATTTAACACCTTGCGACTTCTTACTTGGGGCCACGTGAAAGAGAAGGTCCACGCCAATACCCCAGCGTCGATTCAAGACCTCAACGATATAATTCGTGAGGCTATCGAGGACATAGGGCAGCCACTTGCGATTTGGTTATGTAAAATTTCATGACCTAATCCTTGGTCCTGTAAGCGTGGTCGTGGTGGTCATTTGCCTGATGTAATTTTTCCACTATTAACGGCATAGCTTCTTCTTTATAATGAAATAAACAACCGATCATTTATATTGAAAAATGAAATTTTTCTTTGACTATCAAAATCTTATTTGGAAACCCTTCATAGGAGCAAGTATGTCTGGTGCTAACGAAATGAATTTAAGGCAAGCTTTGAAAATAAAAGAAGCTTAGATAAGACTTTGAGATGATTTGATTGCAAGTGCCCTCAACCACCTTATTCCGACGGAAAAAGTTAAAAGCAAAAAATCCGAAATAAAGGTCCAAAAGTTTCTCACTAACAAACACAACTCCAATCGGTCCAAAATCACCTCTCGCTCGGCCCTCATGCAGCCACGAGCTAAATCGAGTGTATGAGTAGATTAACGCACAATTAAAGGCCACTCGAATACCGTGTACGTATCGAAACGGCGAGTGCCATTGTCACAAATAGTGAAGTAATAACAACGGCTAAAATAATTACGCCAATGAACAAAAACAATTAATCAAACCATTTTATGTGCAATTTCGGCCCGTTCGGACCGGCCGGAAAATTGAAAATAACAGGTGTCAGTGTGTGCGGCGCTGCTGGAAGCGTCATGCAAAAAGCAGAAAACATGACGCGTGGTGCATCGCGGCAGACGTCAAGAGAAAATTTATTTCGATCGGAAAAACTGATGGGCTTGTTTGGACGACTTTTCGGTTAAAGACTTCGAGTAGGAATTCGTGCGAAGATATACTAGACTTTGTATTGAGGTTTTGGAGGTATCAGTAAGTGTTGCGGTTGGTTCACGATAGATATAATGGGTCGAGCATATCAATCCGGCTTTTCTATTTGACGCAGCATCATCTTCCACACTGATGCAAAATCAGTATCGCAGCGTTCCTATTAGTCGAATCGGTCGACGTGAAGCGATTTCTTCAGTTAATCAGTCAAATAGAAAAGTCCCAATGTTTCAAAACAAGCAGCAAAAAATCAGCCACTAAGGCTCTTTATAAATGTGATTTCACGCTTCTAATAAAGTGTTTTCCAATAAAAGGTGTTATTTTGAATAGCCTGCTATTTCGGTAGATGCCACGTTTGAAGCTGTCATTTTTTGACATTTGCCAAGTAGAAACTACGCAATTAATAAAAATGGAACGATACACTCTTCAAGAACGCATTGAAATCATTAAATTTTACTACTATAAAAATGGTGAAAATTTGGCAGAGACAGT
Source organism: Propylea japonica (assembly GCA_013421045.1). Classification (NCBI taxonomy): domain Eukaryota; kingdom Metazoa; phylum Arthropoda; class Insecta; order Coleoptera; family Coccinellidae; genus Propylea; species Propylea japonica. The sequence goes on from CM024239.1 coordinate 50,598,349, forward strand.
TCGTAAAACTCGAACATTTTTGGGTCGTCGTGAAGTACCTTGTCGGACCGCAGTAAAGAAATTGGTGCAAAAATTCGATCTGCTGGGACAAGTTAGTAATGTGAAGAATAAAAACATGTGCACGTCGCTTAATAACAGCCGAGAATATTGCTGTAGATAATTCACATATATTGCAGTTAACATGTATAATTCCCTATCTTATAATTTTTTGAGCAAGAATGCGTCAATGCAAGGATCTAAAAATGTCGTATTTGAGTTCATGAATTGTTCTTGTTTCTCTTATTGTGTTCGTGATCGCTACTTGAAGAATTGTTCATTTACAATACTGTTATTTCTTTGTATAATTTAGATCTACCTGGGCAGGTTAAATGTAAGAATAGCTGCGGCTAAATTTCGCTTTCACCATCAGGGATATGTGTATAAATTCATTTAATGAAGACGTTTATCCACGACTACATAATCTAGCCATTTTCAGCTGTGGGCTCGGCCAAAACAATATCCATTAATCACAAGTGATTAATGAGATATAATTCACGGCTAACAGATGCTTCACAGATTTAGCTTTGATATAATAGTCTTTGAATTGGTATTTCTTCAGTATTCTAAAGTACTCCAACTAACAAATATGGGTATACCTTGTCAATCGAGGGCCAAATCTACTTTTATTATAACAATTAAAGCATTTCTTATTACTAAATATACAATGACCGGTTCTCCAAGAATTTCTCATGTGTCAACTTGACTTTTCTTTACGCTTGTCATGAAAGGGTCTTGTCGCGGTCGCCAAATGTTGAAATCTTCAAGAAATATATTCAGTAGTCGTGGATAAAGTATAGCATGCTACTTGCGTATAATCGCTATTATTCGCTGGGCGATTTGAGCCACTCGCCTACGGTTCGTAGCCTAAACTTCACCTAGCAAATAATAGCAAAGAATGCCCCTTCTAGCTCGAGATACTTGAGAAGACCACGAATTTTGCCACTCTGTATATCGACGTAACTAAAACAAAGAATGAAAAAAAATTAAGAGAAGCCTTGAGCAGGTGCACTTGAGCACTCGTTCATTGATGGAGCAATAATGTTATTACCCCAAAAATTTGTGTAGGACTTGAGATTCATACTTACTATATGGATGCAAAATCTTAGCACGATCGGAATTATATTATGCAGATTATTCAAAAAATGAAGTATGTAAAAAATCAATAATTGAAAAAAATAAATTCCAAGGTTCAGATGATGCGATCCCCTAGAAATTTTGCACGAATATTCAGCATATCAATATTTATTCACAAAATAAATTTCACTCTAATCGAATTACTTGCTATGGAAACATGAAGATTTTCTTCTTTTCAATATTCCAATCGACTTTTCTACGGTTCTGTTTACACTTTGGCTGCAAAATTTCGTTTCTATTGGTTTCGTTTCGTCTGAGAGGTCGAGGAACAAAAATTTTGAATGGCCATATTTTATGGAACACCCTGTACGATTTGGATCGTTAACGAACTTAACGGCGGCATTTGGGAAACTTGGAAAACTCAATCCCCTCGTAAGTTATCGTGCTAACGGCCGGCCAGACGGAAGGACAGCCCCACGGACAGAATTAAATTTAAACACGGATTTCTATCAGGCAGTCGAATCCTATCGTTTGAGAAATTCGAAAATTACAGACATTTGGGCCAAACGATAAAAGCACTCGTGGCTGAAAAAGCCACGTATATTATGTTCTGTAGAGTCGTTCACATTTCGCTTGCCGCCACTTTGCATCATTCTCGATATACGAAATCAAACGGAAGCTTCTGTGTCTTTGTTCATGTTGGAGAAACGATAATACAAATTTAGATATACATACTTATATTGATACTGATAATAATTCAATGTTGCAGCAAAAAGCAGGTGAAGCGTTTAACTATATTCCATGTGTGATCTTCATGAAAAGAATTCTCCAAAAAAACGTGGTTAATAAAATAAATCAAAACACTTTTGAATCACTTATGAGAAGTTGCGGTCGAAAATGGTCAATATTCGGCAACCCGCGTACAGCAGGCAGTAAGCCGAAAAAAAGCAGTCTAACGATTCGTATTTATCATCATTTCCAGTATCAATAAAACGCCAAGGGATCTCTGCAATTAAACCTAATTACAATGTACAATAGGATGTGCAATGTGAGGAAATCGAAGTATAGCCGGTACATATAGAAAAAAATTCCACAACCGTGATGTATAATTAAATAATACTTACGTATTTAATTTATTACCATCTATTATATAATTTGTATCGGTAATTAAGTATAATAAATGCGGGATATGATGACTTAAATATGTCTTCTATAATTCATCCATGGGAGTTCGATGGGCGTAGTTCTAACGTTTTACAACGAATATACGCTGCATTATTGAAATTAACATTTTGCTGCTCGGTTTTTTCGATGGAGTTCTGCAGATAGAATTGTAAGCGGTAATCAGACGTTGGATGTTACTGCAAATTGTTGGTACAGATAACAATTTAGTCCTGAGAAATGCATCTAGTTTGAATTAATCTCAGACTGATATCTAGATCGGATATCTCTTGCAATATTTTCTATGGGAGCTATTTCAGTTGAGTTATTAACTATATTTTTAGTTCGTGATGAAGGAAGATGACTGATTGTATTTGATCAGGGGAGTATGAAACAATAGAAACGTTGAAAAATGTATGGCATATTTTGTATCTTTTGAATAAGACGTATATCTTTATATTCGCATAAACAAGCTGATTTTGGCATTTCCAAAATAGTTATTTATGTAATAAGGATCATAAAGACGATCATTATGGTACAAGTCGTGAATGTTATCGGGCGAGGCGTATCCGAGTCCGATAACACGGCGTGTGCCATAATGATTGTTTATGATTCGTATTACATACAAAATTTTATCTGATGGCATTTATATCAATACATTTTCGAAAAATTAAAAACTGCATTTTCGACATGTCACAATGACATGTTTTCCTTATAGAATTTCATTATGGTACTTAGTACCATAATGAAGTTACTAATTAAATTGAGTATCAATTCATTACTGAAAGTAATTCTCACTAACCGAAAAAACACATTAGTCAACTGCCTGTGGATCCAAAAACTTCTGAGATCAAATAATGAGATGCAGCTAGAAAGTATTAAAATAATTGTTTGGCCACTCAATGATGAAAAATGAAATTATAGTTGATAGTAAATTATCTATACTCTATAATCTTTGGATGATAGTTTTCTGAGAACTTTCAAAATTGACAAACATTTCCAAAGAGTGACTTCAAATTGCTGAAAGTCTGAAGACGAAAGCTGTCCGAAACGTTGAATAGAATAAGCAAAAATGAAATTGCCAAAAAAATATCTCAATGAATGTTATTGATTACAGTTAAGATAAATTGTTTTCTCAAAAAATTGGAATATTTCATCCAATTTGAATTGAAATATGCACTCTTTTCAAGTTAAAAACATTTGAACTTCATTATTTTCTATCGAAGGAACGTTGTCACTTCATAGAATAAGGTAAAAGCTATTGACACCTCTTAAGGTGGATACTTGCAGTAGGTGAATTTTCTTATTTTACTGTAACAACATGGTTATTATCACGGAACTATAGTTGAATGTTGCTATTTTGGTAATACCTTCAAACTTTCAAGAAATAGCAACTTCGTCGAGATGACATATTTAATAGTAATTGACATACTTCTATAGTAATTGACACCCAGTATGATAGTAATTGGCATAATTTCATCTCACTTTTGCATCAATTTTGGTTATGATATCATCCTGCTTTCTCTCACTCATACATTCTCAATATATGGGTCATTGAGACATTCATTCTAAAAATAATAGAGAAATAAGAAGGTTTAGACAATTTTATTCCATATGAACAAAGAAATAATAAAAAGTATTAGTGATTTTCACATAGGTACCGATGTAATAAACTATTGGTGCTATCTAGGGTTTTTCATCTGTCCCCATGTTTCAGAATGTTTTATTTCTATTTGAGTTCTCAGGTTATCATTCTGAAAACGGCATCATCAGATATTTGGGCGAGATTTTGCAGTAGTGTCAATAATTGTATATGTTTACTTGAGGACGGCGACTGCAAATAATTGCGTATATTTTCAGATTTTGTTCTGTTTTATATTCGTTAAAAGATTTCTATTGGTTGGAAGGTTCCAAGAAATATCTAATTGAAGTAAGTGAACCTATCAATGATGAATGTATTTAAGTTTAAACCATATGTCAATCACAGTTCGATGTAATATTATTGACACAGTTATTGACAATATGGTTTAAACTCAATATATTAATCATTGAGAGGTTTACTTACTTCAATTAGATATTCCCTGGATCCTTTCAAATAATTGAAAACTTCTAACGAATATGAAACAGAACAAAATCTGAAAATATACGCAATTATTTGCAGTAGCTGTCCTTAAGTAAACATATACACTTATTGACACTACTGCAAAATCTCGCGCCAAATATCTAACGATGCCGTTTTCAGGATGATAACCGGAGGAAATTGAACTTGACCCAAATAGAAATAAAATATTTTGAAATAGTTTATTACATCGGTATATATGTGCACAGTGTCAATCACTATCAGGGCGTCAACAACTGAACCTCTCACCCTAGGTACCTATAGAAGAATCACCTTGTATGCAGGTTAAAATATTGAATTATTCAATTCAAATTGAACCACTGATTCGATAATGGCCACCTTCGAAACGACAGAACTGCTAGCAGGAAACACTCTAAAGTTGAAAACGTCGATTTATAGCTCCACTTGAAAATATGGATAAAACTTCCATAACCTCATCAAAAATTAAAGTGGAAATTAGAAATGCGACGTCAAACAGAAAATAGCGTGTTGGGTTGAAGAAAATGTGGACAAGACTTTAATCAAATAATAATTTGAGTTTGAACGTATTTCCAATTGAACTACGTGCTAATGAACATGGGATATTGATTAATTCATTTCCTTTTATAATGAATATGAGCTTCAAACCCTTCGGTTCTGTACCAACATGTACCAACTTGGAGAGAATAATTCATTTATGTTTCTCACTAATAACCACCCACCAGATAATTACGAAGCGGGACCATCGGGGTTTCGTAATTAAACAATGAATAGGCTGTCCAACTTTTCAGCGAAAAATTTGAAGTCCATCACTTTTTCGATTGCCGCTTTTTCAAAAAAAAAATGCTGATTTGCGTGGTGCCGTAATTACTACCAATCGTGGCAGCCTGGAACTAATGGATCATTAGACCTGGTGTTGTTATTTGATATTTCTTTTTTCTGGAATGCACACCCTGATAAAAGTTGTCGTTTTTTCTGTTTTTACCTCTTGACAATAAAAATCCGTGATCGAAAAACGTCATACCCTTCACGAACCAACCAGTATAAAAACGAAATCGGAGTAAAACATCCAAAAAAATTTAGTGAACGTGGAGTGCTTCAAGGGTCAGTTCTCGGTTTTGTTCTTTTTGTTTTTCACTAAAAACCACCCACCAGATAATTACGAAGCGGGACCATTGGGGTTTCGTAATTAAACAATGAATAGGCTGTCCAACTTTTCAGCGAAAAATTTGAAGTCCATCACTTTTTCGATTGCCGCTTTTTCAAAAAAAAATGCTGATTTGCGTGGTGCCGTAATTACTACCAATCGTGGCAGCCTGGAACGAATGGATCATTAGACCTGGTGTTGTTATTTGATATTTCTTTTTTCTGGAATGCACACCCTGATAAACGTAGTCGTTTTTCCTGTTTTTACCTCTTGGCAATAAAAATCCGTGATCGAAAAACGTCATACCCTTCACGAATCAACTAATATAACAGCGAAATCGGGGGAAAACACCCAAAAAAACTTAGAAAACGTGGAGTGCTTCAAGGGTCATTTCTAGGTTTCTTTCTTTTTGTTTTTCACTAATAACCACCCAACAGATAATTACGGCGCGGGAACATCGGAGTTTTGTAATTAAACAATGAATAGGCTGTCCAACTTCTCAGCGAAAAATTTGAAGTCCATCACTTTCGATTGGCGCTTTTTCAAAAAAAAAAAGTCGAAAACCGTCATATCCTTCACGAATCAACCAATGTAACAGCGAAATCGGGGGATAACATTCAAAAAAATATAGTAAACGTGGAGTGCTTCAAGGGTCAGTTCTAGGTTTCATTATTTTTTTTCTCACTAATAAACACTCCTCAGATGATTACGAAGCGAGACCATCGGGGTTTCGTAATTAAACAATGAATAAGCTGTCCAACTTTTCTGCGAAAAATTTGCAATCACTTTTTTGATTGCCGCTTTTTGAAAAAAATGCTGATTTGCAAATGGGTCATCTTCGCATTCTGAATGAAGGTGAAGAGCTTTTGAATGAGGCCACATTCATTCAGAATGCGAAGATTAACTTGTGCTAAGTGAAAAAAGTTCATTGCTATATACAGAAGAAAATTAAACCTAGAACTGACCCTTTATGCACTCTAAAGTGGTCCAAGTAGACCTCCAGAGGTTCATGGAAGGGTCGGCATGACAAAAAAGACGTTTTGAGTTATTCATATTTGAATTTTGTATGTTTAATGTTATCCTCTTACATTGTAACATATTATCTGTAATGATTACATCTTTTCTCAATGAAAAAATATATATATTTTCATTTTTACCACTACGAGTGGAGAGTTTTCTGAAGGAAATAAATGATAACTGAATAGTTGCTTGTGCTGGCTGTGATTTCGAATAACATAAATTAAAAGGAATCCCAATCCAATTCTACTCTTTTGCCTCAATTACACTCAGCACTTTCTACTGCCGCTCGCATTGTCGGCAATAATTCCCGAAATACTTTTGCGACAGTATCGAAGGCAGTGAGCATTCACACTCTGCTGCAACATTTCCTTCGCGACGTCAGCTACGACGGATAAAGAAATTCCACAGCAACCTAGTTAAATTTAATCACTTACAGCTGTTCACGCTGCCGGTCCTTTGACTTCCGTACGAAAAACCGCCAACTCAGGGAGCGTAGAGCAGCACGAGTGGCAATGGGAGCCAGCAGAGAAAAGTATAGTGATTTCATTCTCGCGCTGCTCACTTCCCTGCTCAATTCCCTGCTCCCTGCCGTAGAAGTGAGCTGAGTGTAATCTAGGTGTTTGACATCCATTTACAGCACAATCAATATATTAATTCTCTACATTTTTGTCGAGGTTTGGAAACATGATAGAAATGCAGTGCGTCCAACGGAACTAAAAAATGGGAGCCTCTGATCTATGCCCTATAGGTACTCTTGAAACTAACAGACATTCGGATGAAAGGACTGCGTTCTGTTTGTTACTTAGGAACAAGCCAAAAATAAAAACAATACTAAACTAAATATATACGGGTAGGTTCTCTGAACTTCCAGATGCCACACAAGTTCTTCTATAATTTATTTATTATTCATTTCTTTTTGTTCTTTAGTATGAATAAATGATTAAATTGAATGGAAATGTCAAAAATGGGATGTATAAATAATCTATTATAGAAGCTGATGTTTTATGCATGAAATGCCCTTTGGATCATAATGACTAGAGGTGAATAATTGATGAAAAATGTAAGTTTAGAATTCAATGTGAAATATTAAACTCTAGCGATCGATTCTTTCCTCCGAAAAATTCTGAAGGTGAATCGTTTAAGACTCCCCACGACGGAAGGTGGAGTTGAACGTTCGCAAATTGTAATCAATATTCTTTACAGAAAGTTATGAAAAAATTCATTATGAATGTGGTTCGAATAATTTTTTAGCGCTCGTTCTACTTAAAAGAGTGCTATATTGTTTTGCCCCAATATCCGTGATTTTCGAATTTTGATCCGAAAATGGTCACAAACGAAAGGGTTCGACTGCCTGATGACGAATCCGTGGTCGAATTCAATTCTGTCCGGAGGGCCGTCTGGCCCGGCCATAAGCACGATAATTTTCGAAGGGATTATCCTAGAGATTTTAGATTTTCAGGGGGAGTTCGGTCCCAAATGCCACGGTTGAGTTTGTTGAACAGCCGAATCTTACATGAAATAGAGTCATTCAAAATTTTTGGTCCTCAATATTTCAGATAAAACGAACCAATCCAAATGAAATTTGCATAATGAACCTCATTCAAATTTTGTGTTGATAGGGCGAACAGAACTATAGAATATTGAATTGGAATATTGTAAAGAAAAATCTTCCATAACAATATATCCGATTCGAGTGAAATTTATTCTGTGAATGAAAATCGATTTACTGGATGTCCATGCAGAATTTCAAGAGGATCATCACAACCATATTATTTATTTCATTAAATTATTAATTATAACATAATTCACTTTTTGAATACTTTCCAGAATATAATTCCGATCGTGCTGAGATTTTGCATTCATATACTAAGTATGAATCTCAAGTCCTAAATAAAATTTTGAGACAATAACATTATTGTACCTACCACCAATGAACGGGGGCTCAAGCACACCTACTCAGGGCATTTCTTAAATTTTCATGTATAATATTTATGTGTCATAATGCTCTATGCCAACCCCTATCCCAAAGTGATATCTATTATCAAATAAATAAATCAGAGCAGAGTAAAAATGACCCTGTTTGTCTTGTACGTGAGTACTATACTGCCTAAGAAAATGAAATTGCCGGTATATAGAACATATTATGATTTGATATGTTTCGTGTGTTATTAAAAAATGTTCATTGTTATAAAATATAATATTCGATGAATATTATGATGTCTCTAAATCAAGGCATACTGTCACAATACAGAAAAAAATAAATGGAATAGAATTAACATCAAACACGCTGTAGGTCGCTGACGATAAGAAATAGAAAAAAATGGTATTCGGAAGAAACATTCTGAATTAAATAATCTTTCGAATGAAACAATAAAAGAGTTAGGTATGTTCCTGGAGAAAAAAAATTCGATAATTCCGCGACGCCTTGCGTCTTATAATTCTTTACCCCGACTTTAACGCACATCTCAAGTTAACATCGACTTGTACCAAATATCGTCAACAAATTTAAAAATATTCATGCCATTTCGAAAAAAATGAGATTACCAAGATAAGTGAATCACCCTGTACCTACGAGATTTTCTTCGAAATAATTAAAGATAAAATGAAAACACTATAATTCATCACTTGTTATTACAGCTTTCATTAAAAACCGAAATTGATTCCTCACATAACCCTTGGTGAAACATGATAAATTGAATAATAAAAAGAAGACAACAAAAAAACTTGACAAAGTTTCACAATTTTTATTAAATATTCGTTGACACGCGTGTTTCGGGTTTTATCCCATTTTCAAAACTCTGAAACTCTTGAAAATGGGATAAAACCCGAAACACGCGTGTCAACGAATTTTTAATAAAAATTGTGAAACTTTGTCAAGTGTTTTTTGTCTTCTTTTTATTATTCAATTCATTAAAAACATTCACAGAATCAGTATGAAAATGTAAAAATTGGCACGATTCTTGTATAAGGAATCCTTATACAATGATAAAACTAGAACTTTTTGGGTCGTCGTGAAGCACCTTGTCGGCCCGCAATAAGGAAATGGTGGAAAAATTCGAGATGTTGGGACAAGTTAGTGATGCGAAGAATAAAACCCGTGCACGTCGCTCAAGAACAGCCGAGAATATTCCTGCTGTAGCCGAAAGTGTCGAAGAAAACCCAGGCTTGTCCATTCCTCGTCGTTCTTTGGAATTATTCCACAAATGTCATTACACCGTATTTTGCATAAAGATTTGGGTCTTAAGGCATACAAAGTTCAATTAACACAAGAACTCAAGCCGGCGGATCATCAACAACGAAACCATTGATCTTTCGCAAGAAAAGCTTCCTGACCGTGTTATCTCTCGAAGAGGTGGAATGGCCACCCAGATCTTGTGATTTAACAACTTGCGACTTCTTCCTTTGGGGCCACTTGAAAAAGAAAGTCAACAATAGCCCAGCGTCGATTCAAGACCTTAAAAATGGAATTCGTGAGGCTATCGAGGACATAGGGCAGCCACTTTGCGATTTGGTTATGGAAAATTTCATTAAAAGGATATGGTCCTGTGAGATTGGTCGTGGTGGTCATTTGCCTGATGTTATTATCCACTATTAACGGCATAGCTTCTTCTTTATAAGGAAATAAACATCCGATCATTTGTATTGAAAATGGCATTTTTATTTGAATATTAAAATAACACCTCTTATTGGAAACCCTTTGGTTTGCCATAAAATCTAAGCTAATTCCTTATTCCCAAATTTGGCGAGAAAAATCTAACCAGTGCTTACACCATCTCTTAACATCTTATACGAAACGAACCGTTGGTATGAAGTGCCTTACGAGTGTACGGTGTCGGATCGAAGCTATCCCGTCTTGGCATGTCGACCGGCGGCGTCACGTTCGAAGATGCAGCCGGTCGGAAGATCGAATCTCACAGCTGGCGCGCCTGCAGGGGAGGAAAAGGGTTACTCACTGGGTCAACCCGGACTCCTTCCGTATCGCGCCAGGCCGTGTTTACACATGGCCATGCATAATGAAGGGCCCTATCTCGAAAATGATTAAACTTGCATCGGATTCGGACGAACCGCTTTATCATTTAATTTAATATGTATGGCTTGCTATTCTGAACTTGAGTGATTTTATTTATTAATGACGGACATCACGCAGAATCAACTCTTTTATGACAACTATTCGCATATTGTAAGGGGGGAAAAGTGAAAACTGGAAACGTGCTTGACGACGAGGTTTGTGTTCTTTCACCCCGAATCGGGGTATACAGGGTGATTTTTTTGAGTGTTTCATTAGACGTTTTCGAGGAAGGAATTGTAATACAGATTCAAGATTTAGGATTTTCGTTTTAGAGTACATGAACTTTAATTGTAAAATATTTTCAAGAGGAATCTACTCCGGTTTCACCGGAAACGAAGTAACTTCGTTATTTCAAATGCAACACCTGTATATTTATACATATTCAAGTTCTTCGTTCAATTCTACACTGATTTGATGTATGATATGTCCAACCACTCAAGCGGTTCTTGAATAATTGCCTGATTATCAAATTTTTGAAAAAAAAGTTGTCACGAATTAGTGTCCATCTCAAAATCCCTCATTAGAAGAATTTTTTTTGCGAAAGTGGAACAAAAGAAAGTACGCTGATACTGTTTCTTGTATAACTTATGAGGAAATATTATACAGGATGTCTGAAAAAGGGCGTTAAAGTGAGCCTCAATAAACTATGAAATCTCACTTTTTTCAAATGGCAATCCTATAATTTTGTAATTCCAATCTATTGCTCATCAAAAACCAGTTATGGTGCCCCGAACATTTCATGCCTCTAAAATCAGTAATTTTGCCGTTATTCAATAAAATTTGAATTTTACGATTAAAGACAGGTTTCGCACAGTTTGTAAGCTTGCATTTTGAAGAAGTAGGCTATGTTAGGAACTGTGAATCTTTCCTTTTTTTATAACAGATCAAGCACTAAGCAAAACATGCAATAATAATTTCACTGGAATGATATATCAAGGGTATGTTCTTTATTTGCGGCAAATGTAACAATTCCTAGAAAAGGTAATTAGAAATTCAACGAACGAAATTCACATTTACTGATTTTAACGAAATCAAAGTTCAGGAGGTATCAAAACAATTTTCTCCGTACTAGAAGCCTTAACCCTAAACGGACTCGAGTGAATACAGTAATAGATAATGAATGATCTCTTAGTTTAAAACTATCACAAAAATTTTATTCACAATTTCTTTCGTTAAAAGTTCTGACTGTCCTTTCTAATATTTTGTTACATTCACCATAAATGAAGAATATATTCAATACATCACTGTTACTGTAATTCATATTTTGCAAAGTGCCCGATTAATCAAAAAGTATAAATGACAGTTCTCTAAAATGCATTATAAATCAACAGACATAGCTTTCTTGAAAACTTCTATCCTAATAAATCTACATATGGTTCGACTAAGAAACCTTGATTCAATCCTGAAATTCGAATTTTATTCAACAACGGCAAAACTACTGATTTTAGAGGCATGAATTGTTCGGGACACCCTAACTGGTTTTTGACGAGCCATCGATTGGAATTACAAAATTATAGGGTTGCCATTTGAAAAAAGTGAGATTTTATAGTTTTATTGAGGCTCACTTTGGGGCCCTTTTTCAGACATCCTGTATAATATTTCCTCATAAGTTATACAAGAAACAGTATCAGCGTACTTTCTTTTGTTCCACTTTCACAAAAAGAAATTCTTGTAATGAGGGATTTTTGAGATATGGACACTAATTCGTGACAACCTTTTTCTCAAAAAATTTGATAATCAGGCCATAATTCAAGAACCGCTTGAGTGGTTGCACATATCATACATCAAATCAGTGTAGAATTGAAGAATTTGAATATGTATAAATATACAGGGTGTTGAATTTGAAATAACGAAGTTACATTCGTTTCGGTGAAACCGGAAGTAGATTCCTCTTGAAAATATTTTACAATTAAAGTTCATGTAATCTTAAACGAAAATCCAAAATCTTGAATCTGTATTACAATTCCTTCCTCGAAAACGTCTAATGAAACACTTAAAAAAATCACCCTGTATATTTTTGATGATTTAGAGTTTGACGTGAATTATTTGGTGAGATGCAATTTTGGAAGAAGAAGTCCTTTTATATTTTATCACAGGTTGGTGATCACTATTATGAAAACAGAATTGTGAAATATCAAACGGTTCCGTTACTACAGTCATTCAAATGTTTCCCTCAGACCTCTGAAATAATAAAAACAAATTGTTTTGAGTTCTAGAGTCAAAATAATTGAATTATTATTGTTATGTCCAAACATTCTAGATAAATTTATAAAAAAAATTAAGTGAAACTTAGTTGGACTCGAACCGATGAAGGTATTAAATAAGGAAACGAAACTGTTAAGTCAAACTCTATGAACTATAAACTATCGTTGCTTGGCAACGAATATTAATATCCTTAAAACAGTCTCGTCTCCCTATTCAATACCTACGTCAGTAAGAGTCCCAACTAAGTTTCATTGAATTTTTTTCTTTAAATTCAAGGAAATGCCAATAATTCAATTATTTTGACTCTAGAACTCAAAAAAATTTTTTTTCATTATTTCAGAGGTCTGAACGAAACATTTGAACGACTGTAGTAACGAAACCGTTTGATATTTTACAATTCTGTTTTCATATTCGTGATAATTGAAGAAGAACAATTGTACAAAATTTCATCCATTTCGGATGAATTTTTTTATCGCTGTAGACATGTAAAAAAATTGTGTTCAATTTTAGAAAAAAAATTTCAGCAGTTCTTAGAAAATTGTGTTCATTCGGGAAATAAAATTCATTTTGACAACCGAAAAAAAATTAGGAACATTGCAGTTCATTTTGTATTTTTTTTCGGAGTTCGTCAATTTTTCTGAATAGAGGACCCAAAAATACTGAGATTTGACCAAAAACCGTTACTTTAAGTGTAACCTAACTGACTACTCCCATAAAAATTTTATTCAAAAAAAAAGATCGCGATTGAAAATGAACACACTCTCCAAGTTTATAATATTTCGTGTATTAATTCACTATTAATCATAACTTTTACAATGCGAATGTGGAGCTCGCATGCATATCGTAATGAAAGTATATTACAAGCTGCAAACCTACAAGATTTTATTTATGTGTTCGACCGATATGGAGTACAGGAGAAAATGAGTTAAAAGAGATATCTACTTCACTTGTAATATAATATACTCGTAGCTAGATTCGCCGAAGAACGTGTTGATGTTGGAAATGAGATAAATGTGTTCAATGCCTGACTAGTGCAGGCATCATGAAATACAGTGTAGGAAGAAGACATTTGTTGTGGTGTTACATGAGAAAGTTCTGAAAGTAACATACATACTACAGATTTTTCAATGTGCCAGCCAATGTTGGATGATGAGAATACACTTACCGGAAAAATAATCGATCTACTCGAAAAATCGATGAAGTTTGTTAATGCATAATAGTTATTTATATACAAGGGAAAAAAGTAGTAGATTTTAGTTCGAGGTTGTTGTTGTCCCCGACGCGAAGCGGAGGGAGACAAAAAGCCGAGAGCTAAAATCTAATATTTTTCCCGTGTATAATACACTATTTTTTCTGTGACAGAAAAAACGACCATTTAAAAGTGAAAGAAATATAACTGTCCACAAAATTACTCTTTTCCCCAGGAAAAAAGTGAGTACTTTTTCCCGGCTACATAGAGAATCATTTTTTTGACAGAGAAAAAAGTAATTTCGTGAAAAGTCATACTTTGTGACCTTTCAAGGGATATAAAATGTCATATTTTTTCCCGTCACAGAAAAAATATGTTATTTCGTGTCCGATTCAAATGAATTTTTTTCAATGGTAGGTATGTTCATCCTTTATCAATCACCAGTTTTGAATTTCAAGAAGAATCGGCGTACCTACGTCATTTTGTACGGGGTGAAACAGAATCTGTTTTTTTTTACCCTAAGTTAGAACCACCCCTGGTGTGTCCAGTTGTTCCACCGTGTGATTTCTTATTCCATCATTCTGACCTAATGAAAACATACTTAAAAAAAGTCGAAAACAGACGCAGATAACAGATGCAATTCGTCTCGGCATGTCCTCATTAAGGTTTTGAATCAATTACAGAATCAAATTTCAGGAGTTGGTACACTAGATCGAATTTTCCTCCCAAGAGCATCTAGAGAAGCACAATTGGGTTCAAATCTGGTCTAAAGTATTGATCTCACTACGCTAGTAGCGTAGTTGAGTAGTGAGAAATTTAGTAGCTACTGTCCATCCAATCGTTCGCACTCTGGTCGAGTAGAGTTCACAATGAGAAGCGCTTTGTCGAATGAATAACTCGCAGTCGCAATAATAATTCACAATAGACCTTAAGGTCGCAGTGAACTGTAACCCTCTTTAAACTATAAACTATCAGCCTACTCGCAACGCACAAATCTTTACGCGATTTCTTCGAAGCGAAACGAACATTCATATTCGAGGTATTTTGTTACGAAGTTAAGGGTGATTTCTTCGCTCCAACGGAAAGACATTTTTGGCATAGAAGAAGTATTTTAACTATGATTTTAGATTATGTATGGGACATGTCGACTAAACTGATCGTTCGGACCTATCTAGTCCGTGAGCGAGTGAAGAGTATTGCGTGATGGGGTACTCTACTCGTCCGATAAAATAGAACCAAATGGATCGACTCGACTAAACTACACACTTATCTACTCGACTAAATCTTGGTGTTCACGCACGTTTAGTAACTAAATTTTTAGCTACTCGACTAAGTTACTAGCGTAGTGCGAAAAGGCTTCAGAGCAGGCCAGTTGAATGCCCGGATATCAACCTCTGCTAAATACTCCTTGGCAATCCTAGCCTCATGCCGTTGATGCGGTCCGGCATTATAAATCATTAGCACGATATCGTCTCTAATAAACGGTGCATACTGAACAACATGTCGCGCTGAAACTTCTCTTGTTTTATGTTTTCACTTAGTTTTCAGTATATTTTCATAACGTTCTGATTTCAGGTTAAATGTGTGAAAGTACTTTCATAGCCATAGCGAAATTGTGGAGTTTAATGTTGCTCTGAAAACCCTGTATTTTTGACAAAAAATGAGCTATTGTTATGAACGTAGAATTAAGTTGCCAAGAAAAGATGTGTCTTGATGATGGAATAAGAAATAACACGGTGGAACAACTGGAACACACCAGTGGTTCTAAAGTTGGGGTGAAAAAACATATTTTGTTTCACCCAGTATTAAATGACGTACGCCAAGTTTTTTTGAAATTCAAAACTGGTGATTGATTGAGAATGACCATACCTACAAAGGAAAAGAAAATTCAATCGAATCGTTATCGATTCTTCACCTCGAATTTTGCATAAATCAGTGATTTTTGTATTGAAAATGTTTGGTTAGCAGAATCAGAATTGAAAGTTATAATACATAGATAAATTTATTACGAGAGAGTTCCGACTACCAACACATAATAATAAAATATAACCATGAAAACTGTGCGAATTTGAAATATTAGAGCACTATTTTGCTGAACAATATTGCATAATGAACGGATCCTCCTCATAATTAGAAACAACATCAAAACTCATTATTTAAATGAATACTGATACGGTCATTAACAATAGAATAATGATGTCCTCCCGGATATTACATATTTTAATACAGACCAATTGTATTGATTTGGTTTCAATATGTATATATTTTTAATATTTTCTGGCGCCAGCAATTTCAATAGAATTTTTAAAGAGTCGAGGTGTCGACTAACGGTTATCATTTAAACTGAGCTGAACAAAATTGTCATAATCACATTCAAATTGAACAGATACGATTTTATTTTTTGAATTTTCCTTCTAAACTGATCATGATTGATTTACGGAGGAATTAATTTTCAAACTGATATGTCCTTTCTTCTCACGTTTAGAATGATAATAATTTGCATCGCGCATCGCGGACTGGCAGCCCGAAGCATCCCCACTACGACTGCAGCGTTCGTTCCGCATTTCCGCATGATGGCATCGCACTGATATTTCGATTCTTTAACTGTTCCACTGAAACTGGAGCGACTTCAGTTTAGCACGGCAATTCCTATGTTTCCGAGTTAATTTTCCAAACCAGTATATCGATAATTTGCTACGAAAAACAAGTTTGATCAAATACCGAAATCTTCTCTCTGAGAGTTCCGTATATCAGCAGAAAAATATATCGGAAGTCAATAAAAGAATATCATAACAAAAATATACTTCGAAACCAAAACCATAAGGTTGTAATCAAAGATCTCAGTTTCCCGAAAAAACATATTCATCATAAAGTAAGGTCCACTCCTTTCATTTACATGTCGACACGAACACAAAGTCCCGAATAAAAAATGTAACAAGGACCTAGGACATTGTCCTGAGATTAGGTGTTGGTCGCAAAAAGAAGAATGGTAAGGCGCAATCCAGCATCTTTTTCAATTAGTATCCTGAAAAATCTTTTGTATTGATTAATTTTTTGGGTGAACATTAGCGATGCCCTCAGGCCTACATTTCTTTCTCTACAATTATTTTTGGTTGGCAAAATCCATTATTATTTCAGATATCGAAAAATTAATAAATAAAGATGTATTGGAAAAATGACAGGATTGAGAACAGTACCCTGGGGTACCCTTACTTCACCATATTAGTGACAGCAAAGGGCAGGCCGTAGTAAGAAACCGTATTCAAAGTCATCGACAAGAAGTTGTAATTAAGATGCATTCGAAAATGTGTGTGCCCTGGGGTACCCCATACTTCACCATATTAGTAAAACCAAATATTCCGAAGACGTGAGTAACCCATAGTAGATATAAATCTAGAAAGAAGAAAGTGCGATATAGCCATACAGTCAGATAGTCAAGCTGCTATTAGAGCACTGAGTTCCTACGTCATCGACTCGAACATGATCTGGGAGTGCTGGCACAAACTCAATGAGGTAGGCAAGAAAAATGAGGTCTTTTTAATCTGGGTTCCCGGCCACTAGGGAATCAATGTAAACGAAGAGGCCAATACACTTGCCAAAGAGGGCGCACGAATGTCACTCATTGGCCGAGAACCCTTCTGTGGTATAGGTGAATGTACCTATAAGAAAGTGTTTCTGGAGAAGGAGAAAGCCCATTCCCTCAGAACTTTTAGACAGCGGGATCCAAAAGATGTCTGGATCTTGGTAAGAAGCAATTACACCTCCTCACTGGCTTTCTTACAGGACACTGTCACCTCAGGAAGCACCTGTTGAGGATGGTATTATCGGATACTAACGAGTGTAGGTTCTGTGGGGAGGAGGAAGAAACCCCCATTCACCTAGTCACGGAATGCTTTGGCATTGCGAGTCTAAGAAAAGAATGCTTTGGTCGAGAAACTTGTAATAGTGAGGAACTAGCCTCGTTGAAGCCTTCACAGATATTAGATTTCATTAGATCTCTGGAATTTGAAGGCGAGCTGTGAAGGGTGTGGCCAGAACAGCTCTGTAAGGGGAATAATAGACCTTGAGGTCGCAGAGAACTGTAACCCCTTTCTAAACTAAACTAAATTAAATTAACTAACCCATAGTAAGGACCGGTATTCAAATCCATCGCCACCATGATAAGGTTTTTCATTTCAGTATAAAAATGTAATACTTTGAAACAGAAACCAAAAGGGGGTAATCAAAGGTCCCAACATTTCCCCAAAAAAACATATTCATCATAAAGTAAGGTCCACTCCTTTCATCCACATGTCGACACGAACACAAAGTCCCGAATAAAAAAGGGAACAAGGACCCAGGACATTGTCCGGAGATTAGGTGTTGGCCGCAAAAAGAGGAATGGAAGGCGCAACCTGTACAACCGTGAAACACAGACGAGGCGATGCAAGCCAGAGATGCACACAGTCTGGAACCTGACACAGATTAAAGGGTTGACGAAGGGGAAAAAGGGGGCTCACGGGAACACGAGGCAGGTCAGTAACAAAGCGCGGGGGGGACGAGAAACGTAGCAGGTCGGGTGGCGATGTTCTTATTCACATCCTGGATGTTACATTTTCCGCCCTTATTCTGTCTAGTGTGATCTGCGTCTCTTGCCGTTTGCCCTTGTTCGCGATTATAAGGATTTTTTTGGGGAATGTGGTTTTAAATCTCACATTTAAAGTACTGAGGAAGTGAAGCCTTTTTGAGCGCTCGTTTTACTCAAACGAGTGCTATATCGTTTTGCCCGAATGTCTGTTATTTTCGAATTAAGAGCCGAATAAAGTCACAAACGATAGGGTTTGACTCCCTCCCTGATGACGAATCCGTGGTCGAATTGAATTCTTTCCGTCCGACCGTTAGCACGATAACTTTCTAAGGGATTGTCCTGAGGCGTTTTCGGATACTTACTCGTGTTAACTCAGTCCCTAACCTTCGCGTTCGTTTACCTAACCCAACCATCCAACCCGTTTTCGGAAAGTACGGTGCTATTAACTAACCCTATACGAAAGCAGGGTCGTAGAGTCACCGCATGCCCACTGCAGTTCAATTTTGTATTTAAAAAAGGCGGGATTGAGTCTTCTACTCTTTTCTTAGTAATTTCAATTATTCTATTCCTAATAATTATGGAAAGAGAAGAGAATTTGGCTCAGTGTGAAATGCGTAGTTCTATGAGCCGAGAAAATAATGTGAAACAACTTCTTCATAACTTTTTATGAAGATCTTTCTGCATCATAGCTGAAGCCTTCTTTACTTCTTTAATATAGATACTCAAAGATAACATTGAATATGCGAGGGTACACCAGAAATTATGAGAAAGATTTTACAGAAGCCAATAAATTCAAGCAAAGCTAGAGACAATCAATGAATAAATTGAAACTGAAAAAATGATTTTTCTACTTCTTTAACATAGGTACTCCAAAATAACATTAAACATAAAAGAGCACACCAGAAATTATAAGTAATAAGCTAGAGACAAATAAATTGGGACTGAAAAAATAAATCCATATAATATTTGGTTATGTTACTGATACGACTGTCACTTAAAGTCCTAAACCTGATGTATTCGTAAACTTAGAACCTGGGTCCGTAATCCGAGTAGATCCGTCACGTGACCAAATGGATCGAATTAGTAACCCTGAGTAAATTTTCGAAAACGCCTCTAGAGACTTGAGATTTTCAAGGTGAGTTCGGTTCCCAAATGTACCGGTTAAGTTCGCTAAGCAGCCGAATCGTACAGGGTGTTTCATAAAATATGGCCATTCAAATTTTTTTCTTAATATCTAAGACAAAACTAATAGAAATGAAATGTTGCAGCCACATGCAAAATGCTAATAATAAACCTCATGCAAAATTTTGTGGGCATAGTGCTAACAGATCCGTAGAAAAATTCACTAAAAATATTGAGAAGAAGAATCTTCATATTTCCATAACAGGACATCCGATTTGAGTAAAATGTTCATGCAAAATTTTTAGAAGATCGCATCATCAGAACCATAGAATTTAATTGTTTTTTCCGCGACCGAAAAATCGAAATAAAAGTGCTTTTATAATGTGTACGAAATTGAGCATTAATGACCCATTTTAATGATCAATTTTTTTAGCCATTTTAATGTGCAATCCTCATGGCAACCGTACACAAAGTATTCAGAAGCACTACGAGAAATGTCAAAACTCTACTGGAACATAGAAACATAGAAATTCCTTTACGTCAAATGCGTGTCTTGTGCGAATTGAGAATGTATTTTAATCAAGAACTTATACACTATTCATGTTGAGATCGTCGGAAAAATCTTGTAATAAACTCGGTTATTAATCTAGCGACTAATGGTCTCGAACTATTAACGCGTTCGCTCCGCTCACGCATTAAAATATCTTGACCATTAGTCGCTGTCTTTAATAACCTAGTTTATTAAATAACTATTAATTATTGATTTTTTGCATATTTCATTTTTTGAATAATTTCCAGAATATAATGCCTATCGTGCTAAGATTTAGCATTCATATACTTAGCACGAATCTCAAGCCCTATACAATAGGAGATAATAGCATTTTTCTCAAACAATAAACGAGCACTCAAAAACACCTGCTTAGGACTGTTCTCAAATTTTATTCGAAAAAAAGTTGTCTAGTCCTCAATGAAAAACCATGCAGGTACTTTTATTCAAAGAATTAAATATAGAAGCGTATCGAAGGATTACAAAAACATGCATTCCACCGATCGAACAAATATGAAAATGGAAGTTTTCTTGATTTGCGTTCATGGGTCATTTCTCACGTTCAACGATTTTCCCGATACAGTGCGCAAACCATTAAGTAGAAACGTATTCTGGTAGAGCGCGAGCCCGTGAAGCACGGGGTGAGGAACCAAGCCCATACACCATTTTCGTGTTATGAGAATTGATTTTCAATAATTAATATCGAAGCCATTTCGATGGAATAATATAGTTATATCACGGCCCCATGGGAAGGACGCTTGTTATTTCACGAAGAGGTCGGAAAAACTTTCATAATATGGGGGAGTTAGCTGGATATAAAATTCGGTGGAAAAATAATATAGAGATGAAAATTTACCCCTGATATTTAATTTATGTTGCTGTAATTCTGAGGTGAACACGTTCATTGTATCTACCCAAACAATAGGAATCGTGAATTTAGCTTCTTCTGAATTCAAAAGCGGTCATGAGCATTCAACTGTATATCACAACATTTGTACAGTAGTTATAGTTATTGTTTGAAAAGGAAATACAGTTCACTGCGACCTCAAGATCTATTGTGCCCTTTTACTGAGGTGTTCTGATCACACCCTTCACAGCTAGCCCCCCAGTTCCACAGATCTGATATAATCCAATATCTGTGAAGACTTCAGCGAGGCTAGTTCCTCACTCTTACAAGTTTCTCGCCCAATGCATTCTTTCCTTAGGTTTAGGTTTCTTTATCCTCCCCACAGAACCTACACCCGTCAGTGTCTAATAGGGGAAAGTGAGGTAATACGATCCCTAAGGGTCAAATGATCCCCCGCCGTGAATCAAAAACAGCTTGTACCATCTATCCAAATACACATGAAACATGTTCCCCTGTGCCCCTGCGAGTTACCTGTAAAATGTCAATGCGGTGCGAGTGCTTGGCGTGATTTTATTAAAAAATAATCAAAAAGTGTGGCTCTGATCTAAGGTAAGCAGGTTTTTGGACTTTCGTTTTTTTTTACATGTAAGTGTTTACTGAAATGTTGTTTTATTTGCGGGTATTAGTAGCAGTTAGCTAATATTTAAGCCAAGTTCGATCATTGCACGCGGTATGTGAAGGTTTTGTTTTGATCGATATTTTGTAATTTGGTATTTGGGGTGAAATGATCCCTTCTGTGTGTCTAAAATGATCCCTGGAATCATTTTACCTCATTAATAGTTTTTGTTTACAGATCATGCCGAGAATTTATAAACGTAAAACTAATCGCCAAAAGAGACCTGAAGAACATATGCAAAAGGCATTAGAGATGGTATGGCTTACAAAACCGCGAGAAGAGAATTTGAGGTCCCTGTGATGGTATTAGAAAGAAGAGCCAAAGGTAAAAATAAAATAGCTGTAGGCTCAGCTAAAAAGTTAGGTAGCAAACAAACAGTGTTCAATTTGGAACAAGAACAGGAACTTGTTGACATGGAGTCCAGAATAATATACGGGCTGACCACTCAGGAATTCTCAACCTCAGCTCACCAAAAATGGCAGAAAGAAATAATTTACCGCATCAATTTTCCGAAGCTGAAGGAAAAGCTGGACTTGGATGGCTTCGTGGATTTAAACGTAGATATCCAGACAATGCGTGCGCGAGGTTTTAATAAGAATCTGGTGGATGAATTTCTCTCGACTTTGGGAAACGCCCAAGAAAAATATTATTTTTCAACCCATCGAATATTTTTGTTTTGTGTGACTTGCGTACATCTTTAAATTGTTATGAACAATACATATTATCATTCAAATAAAAAGCAGAGTTTGTTATTTCATTTTTAATTGATATTAATTAACTCATAGTACAAAATGATCCATGGGATCATTTTGCTCCTACCCCAAGGATCATTTTATCCACAGGGGTGTATAAAATGATCCTTTACTAAACTTCAACAAAAATATGTAATACAGAAAAACTACATAGATGAAATGAAAAATAAGTAGTAAAGTAAGTAACTTCACTACCTTCAACAATTGAAATCTTGCGGTTTTGCCTTCAACTTTAAGGGGATCATTATACCTCACCTTCCCCTAATCCATCCTCAACAGGTGATTCCTGAGGCAGCAGTGTCCTGTAAGGAAGCCAGTGAGGAGGTGTGATTGTTGTCTTTTCAAAGTTCCGAAGGAACTTAGTGGAATGATCCATCTTTGGGAGGTTCCGCCAGAATTTTTCACTCTCGGTTTTCTCTTTCTCCAGAAACTCCTTCTTATAGTTATATTTACCTATACCACATAAGGGTTCTGGGCCAATGAGTGACATTCGTGTGCCCTGCAAGTGTATTGGCCTCTTCGTTTCCTTCGATTCCCGAATGGCGAGGAACCCAGATTAAAAAGACCTTATTTTTCTTGCCTACCTTATTGAGTTTGTTCGGGCGCTCCCAGATCATCTTTGAGTCGATGACGTAGGCGTTCAATGCTTTAATAGCAGCTTGACTATCTGAGTGTATGGCTATATCGCACTTCTGATAGTTTCTTTCTAGATTTATATCTAGACATCTTTCAATAGCTGAGATTTCCGCTTGAAAGACGCTCATACAGGAGCCTAGCGACAGTGCACACTTGGTACTTGGCCCGTATATCCCAGCTCCTGTAGAGGTTTTGGAACCATCTTACACCATTTTACGGTATTTATTTTATTTGAGGTTATAGTCGGTGTATTCCCGTTCCGATTCCTCTTTTTTACTTAGTGCTTACTTTCTTGATCATTACATCAATAGGGAGGTTCGCAGATGAGATGTAGACGACCAAACTCTGACTAAACTGATTTGTACTGTTAAGTGCACCTTACACGGTCAATATTATTGAAGCAATATCGTTATTGATCAATATATTAAACGTATAAGGAGTGCATTGAAACAATAATATTGATGGCAATAATATTGAGAAGAATCAAATCGATTGGATATTTATTGCAGATCCGTCAATATTGAGGCACCGTCAATATTATTGACACCGTGTGAGGGGTGAACAGAATATTGTGCAATAAACACAGTGCAGCACAGATCTTTTCAACTATCTCGCTTATGCGAGATGAAAATTTCAAATCTTCAAAGCTGTTTCCAGTTGCTAGAAATCTTAATGTGACTGCAAGTCGATCCGCCGGTGAAATAGCTTTCCTCATAATCGTATCTTGTTTTATTATAAATGGTGAAACGAGTGCAACAAGTTGTTGAAAATAAAGTTATTCATCCATTCTTAAAAATGTTTGTAGTCATCTGGCTCACCGTTGAGTTCTCGAAGCAATTTCCCATGTCCATGACTCGATCGTTTTTTTAACCATTTTTTCAACCACACTTTTCTCTACCTCCTTTTTTGCCTTTTATTCAGAACCAAAGCAGATCCTATTAAAAACGATAGATCAATCCTCCCTGACTTCGCAATTGAAACTGACACTTTATGGGAAAATATTATTCAATCGTGTGAGGGCTGCCGTTTTTTACCATATATTGCGTCAATAATATTGAATCAATAATATTGACCGTGTAAGGTGGCCCTTAAGTGAAAGTACAACAAATCGAGCTCGATATTCTTGCAACCATGATGCAATCCTCCAGTGTCACATCCCTCCCAAACATATCCGTACATAAATCGTGCTGTAAAACAACAAATTCTCTCCTAAATATTATGCGAAGCTTACCGAACAGACAGCCGTGATGAATACGCTGTAAATATATCGTTCCGAAAAAAGTCGAACATACAGGGGACATCGCTTCATTATGAGAGTGTCGAACGGCACATCGGAACGCATGTGAATCATATTTCGGTATGACAACTTCGATGCAAAAATATGCATCTCTCTTATAAAAGGGGACATATATTGCTCCATAAATTATTAATATAACCTGAAAAATGAATCAAAAAGATTCCATTGGAACCCGTTGCGACGCTGCTGTCGGCATTTGTTTGTTTTCCCGTCCTTCGAAAAACGAAAAAAATGGGCTTGTCACGGAATGTCGAATGCGCATTGAAGTCGTTTTTTTTCCTGTTCCGCATGTTGTAATAAATGTTTCCGACGTGAATTTTCAATTTTCTCTGATCAATGATTGGAAATCGGCGATTCGGATGCAGTATCAATTTCGATATGGACAAACCTACGCCGGAGATATATTGCCGATTGAGATGATGAGTTTACTTTATTGATTTCGTCGACAAATTACAATTAGTACATGAAAGCTGGGTTTAACAAAATTCCGAGCACGTCTGAGATTACATTTACCGTACTTCATGTTATTTTCGAAACGTAACGGGTGTCTTGAATTCGTTGTCTAGTGAAGGGATCTCAGAAAACCGATGAGTATGAACGAAATGTGATAAAGAAAAATTGATTACTTCAATTAATTCTACTGAAAAAAGTGCCTGTATAATGTTTAAGTTCCATGTTTATGACTTCAGTAATCAAGAAGTTATGAGAACTTACATTTGACGCAATTCTGCAATTTTCTCTAATAGCTTGAAAACGGATCGACTTAGAAGGTTGCGGTTTTCACCAAATGAATTCTCTCAAAATCAGTCCCGAAAATGTGCCACTCATTTTGTTCTAGCTTATCAGGTTTCTGAGATTCCCTCACTAGACAACGAATTTAAGACACACGGTACAGTGGCGGCAAGCCAAATTTTTTTTCTATTGTACTTTGGTCTCCTTTCAAATACAGGGTTTTCCTTTTAAGTTGGCCTGCTATGCACTGTTGCCAAGTTATTCACAAATTCCTGAAACTTTTGACATTTGCATTGCTAGTTTGGAAATGCAATATCTCGATTATTTTTTATGCGAACGAAACCAAACTCAGCAGTCTCATAGTAAAGACTCCATGCATTCATGTGGTATATATTTTGATACATCGTAAGGTTTTTCGAAGATATTGCTCCGAAAATGTGAAACTCAAAATTGAAATATTTCGAGATTTTCAAATGGCAACCCCATATTTATTTTACAGCATTCGATTCGAAATAAAAAATGAATAGCAGTCTCCTTTCACACTAATTATTTATTTTGGATAGTTTTTGAATGAGATGAAAAATACTGAAATTTTCAGTATTTATAGTTCATAATCTATGGTCCTGTTTAAAATGAAATGGTTCTATGATTATGGCGTGAATTGTTGAAGTAGATTCTATGGTTGAAATCATAAAAAGTATTCGATGATCATGGATGTCATAGAAAAAAGTTTACCCATATTATTCAAACACGATACGGGTTGTTTCACAATTCACGGGAAATGCCAAAAAATTATTGAAAGGACCTGTAGGACCTTTAACAATCGTTATTCATATTTAACAAGAATGACTTGAAAGAAATTCCGCAAATTGTTTAGGCTTTCTGTAATACATCAATTTTCATTCACAAAATAAATTCCACTCGATTCGGATATCTTTTTATGTAAATATAAAGATTATTCTCTTCAATATTCCAATTGAATTTCGCATTTAACATTTAGTAAATCAATCTTCATTCACAAAATAAATTTCTTTCGAATCGGAAATCTTGTTATGGAAATATGAACTCTTCTTTTCAATATTCCAATAGTTAAGATAAGTTAAGACTATGGCCACAAAATTTCGCATGATGCTTATTATAAGCATCTTGCATGTGACCGCAAAATTTCATTTCGATTGATTTCGTTTTGTCTGAGATATTGAGGAACAAAAATTTGGAATGGACATTTTTTATGCAGCACCTTGTACGATTTGGCTGCTTAACGAACTTAACCGAGGCATTTGGGAACCGAACACACCCTGTATATCTCAAGTCTCTAGGACAATTCCTTCGAAATGAAATTATATACATTCCTTTACTCTCAATTTAAAGTATCCAAGTATTTGATTTAGGTAGTTGATTTAATCTTGAAATTCTTGGTTGATCATGTGAAATCCGAAACATTCACCCAAAATGAATAAAAACGATGAATAATTTTTCACATTACAGTTTCAATAGTTAAGGATATTATGTATACCTTTTTTTATTTTTGAGTACTTACGGGTATTACTGCCAATCCATAAAACTTCTAAATTTTCATTTCATCTTAATAAAATATGTAGAGATATCAACTCAAAACGGGCAACAAACGACGAAAGAAGCTTTAAACTCAAACCAGAAATATTTTTCTGGAATGAATGACAAAGAATGTATAAAGTAAAAATTCTAATAACTGTCAGAGTACCGAATACTCAGCAAAAAAGCAGGGTACATAGAGCTTACTCCGAGAAAGTTTCTGAACGACCGAGAATACATACTCTGACAGGCTAAAGTGAGTTTCTTAACGCTTTGGAGTGAGCAGAGCTTACTCGGAGTAAGTTGTCCCGAAATACTTCTGCAGCAATATCTAAGGCAGTGAGCATTTACACCCTGCCACAACATTTTCCTCGCGATCAAGTGTCTACTTAGCGTTACCTCCTTTGATTTGATTCAATCTGAGCATTGCTGGGATAAAAACTGTTTACTCTGAAATGAACAGAACACACCAGAGAAAAGTTCATATACCTTTGATAATCCATAAAAGAAGATGTCGATCTAAACATGATTTCCATTCTGAACCAATGAAACATTTATATTCAAACCTATTTCACCACTTTTATTTTAACACCTCGAAAACTAGATACAAGAATAAACCAGCGATTGTGGCATATCCAATCGGGCGCTCATAAAAATCCATAGAACCGAAATAAAATGTATTCTCCCCGAATCAATTTCCGTGGTCTGAAGGAGAAAACGCATAGAAATTTGAAATGCAACTACCCGGCAGACGGCAGCGGCGGCGTAACCGCAATTCTAATTTAATATATGCCAAAGTTCCAGGCCGCGCTCGTGTTTTCAGCAATTCACAAGTTTCGCCATAAAATGGAAATTTCTAAAATATAGTAGTACATCCCGAAAGTTTCCAAGATCCGTTTTTACATGAAATATACGCCCTCGTATGCGTATATATTCTAATTTAAAATATAGAATACAAATTTATACGGAACGGGTCCGTGCTCCTCGTTCGATTCTCCGGGGAGACGTTCAATTTGATAAATGCGAAATAAATATTAACCGGAATTTACTTCGCGTGGTATCTACCGGAGCCCACGGCTGCCATCTTTATGCGCGAACTTTCGATATTTTTGACGGACAGCCTGGCGGCGGCGGTTATTTCTCGACTTGTCCGAATTTTCCGGCAGCTGAGGTACCTATGGAAGTTGTTTCTTCCGGTTGATTCAAATCTTGTAAAAACTATCGCGAACATTGGATTGAGCAGAATTTCCACGCTATGGGAAAAATTACGGATTTTGAGACGCCATATTCACTCACCGGCAAAATAATCTATCCACTCAAAAGTCGATGAAGTTTGTTAATTCATAAATATGTTATTTCATGTACGATTCAAATGAATTCTTTTCTTCAATTGTAGGTATGTTCATCCTTAATCAATCACCAGTTTTGAATTTCAAGAAAACTCGGCGAACGTCATTTTAAACAGGGTGAAACAAAATCTATTTTTTTACCCTAACTTCAGAACCACCCCTGTTGTGTTTCAGTTGTTCTTCCGTATGATTTCTCATTTCATCATCAAGACACATCTTCTCTTGACATTTCAATTCTTCATTTATAACAATAGACTAATTTTTGGTAAAGATGAAGCGTTTTCAGTAAAACATGAAATTTCGCCGAGGCTATAACAGTACTTCAACAAATTCAACCTAAAACTCTGAACTAATGAAAATAAACTGAAAAATGAGTCGAAAACATTATGTGTTTTCCGCCCAGACGCAGATAACAGGTGCAATTCGTCTCGTCATCTCCTCATTAAGATTTTGAATCAATTGGAGCATCACTGAGCTGCTGCCAATTTTCAGGAGTTGGTACGCGAGATCGAATTTTCCTTCCAAGAGCATCCAAACATGCCCAATTGGGTTCAAATCTGGTCTTAGAACAGGCCAGTTGAAATTTATACGGAACCGTGCTCCTCGTTCGATTCTCCGGGGAGACGTTCAATTTGATAAATGCGAAATAAATATTAACCGGAATTTACTTCGCGTGGTATCTACCGGAGCCCACGGCTGCCATCTTTATGCGCGAACTTTCGATATTTTTGACGGACAGCCTGGCGGCGGCGGTTATTTCTCGGCTCGTCCGAATTTTACGGCAGCTGGGAAACTGAGGTGTTGAAGTTGTTTGTTTCGGTTGATTCAAATCCTGTAAAAACTATCGCAATCATTTGATTGAGCCGATTTTCTATGCTACGGGAAAAACTTTGAATTTTGAGACGATCATTTGAACCGCCAATAATTTTCATATATAGTCCATTCACGAAAAGTTGAGGACATAGTAGGCGTTTCTTTATTCATCTGAAGTTGGCAGTATTTACTGTCATAAAGTAAAATAAAGTCAACGTTGCCGAGTGAACCCGGCCTCGTCCGACAAGCTTGCGAGTTATCAGAGAACTCTATGCAATATTGACAACATTGCGTATCAAGAAATGAAAAATAAAATAAAACACACGGCTATCGATTTCGGAATTATTCCATCATCAGGCCAGCTGAAAGTATACAAATGTAGAACATGTATTTATTCAGGCGAGAGTATGCAACTTACTGTCTTGAATTAAAACGAACACAAACTGCTTAAAAACATTAAAAGTGGTCCTCCTCTGTCAGAATTGTTAAAATTTCTAAAAATCTAGTCAACCTTTACTACGAATATATCTATCTTGTGGGATGTCAACTGAATATGAAACTAGGATATATGCGAATGTGATATCTAATATGTTAACATATGTGGTCTTGGTAGCGGGAATTTGAATTTTATATTTATTGTTGTTTTTTAGGAATC
Organism: Propylea japonica; assembly: GCA_013421045.1. Classification (NCBI taxonomy): domain Eukaryota; kingdom Metazoa; phylum Arthropoda; class Insecta; order Coleoptera; family Coccinellidae; genus Propylea; species Propylea japonica. The sequence continues at coordinate 50,627,898 of CM024239.1, forward strand.
TATGACTTTGAAAATGCTTCTTCTGTCGAATTCTATATTATCATTAAGTAAAAATTGGTTGTCTTTATTTTTCAAATTTCTAGTTGTTCGAGAAATATAATTTTATGGTAGTTATTTTCTTTATGAAGTATTTTCAGATTATCTAATGTGATATGATGTCCGGTATCGTTTAAATGTGTGCCTAAAGCGGAATGGGGTTGATTTCTTTTGTGTTCTTTCCGCTTTAGGCACACATTTAAACGATACCGGACATCATATCACATTAGATAATCTGAAAATACTTCATAAAGAAAATAACTACCATAAAATTATATTACTCGAACAACTAGAAATTTTGAAAAATAAAGACAACCAATTTTTACTTAATGATAATATAGAATTCGACAGAAGAAGCATTTTCAAACTCATAGATTCCTAAAAAAAACAATAAATATAAAATTCAAAAATTCCCGCTACCAATAGACCACATATAGTATATAACATTACTAGCAAGGTAAGAGGGTTTTTACTGGCGAATGGAGGATATAATTGACGAGCCGCAGGCGAGTCAGTTACCTCCTTGAGCCAGTAAAACCCGTTACCTTGCGTGTATTGTTTTATATTTTATTTGTTTCTCGTTTCTAAAAAGGTGGGATAAATTCCAAAAAAATCTCAATAATTTGTAGCAAATGTCGTAAGCTATTTATGATTATTTATGACATCGGAAAATTATGACAACTGTCAGTGGCTTTATGAGAAGGAAGTCCTTCGAGAATATTTGCTAATTTCTGACGAAAAGGGCCAGATCCAAATGAAACAAGGTATGAATATCGTTTTTTAATACTTTTATAACGTTTATTACTAAAAATATTCGTTCCAGGAACGATGAAATTAGAAGGATAAATGAAATTAGAAGCAAGTACATGAAAAGGATAGCGAATAGATACGAATAAAACAAGGTACGAATATCGTTTTTGAATAGTTTGAGAACGTTTATTGAGAAATACATTTGTTCCAGGAACTCTGAGATTAGAAGAATAAATTAAATTAGAAGCAAGTACTTGACAACTTTCAATGTAAATAATACTACTAACTTGTAAAAGTTTTACAAGTTAACTGTCAATTTTACAAGTTAGTGACTTGAAAAAATAAACTTCCTTGATTAATATTGTGTTTTTGGAAACTGACGTTTACAAATGAGAAACAAATAAACATATTAGATATCACATTTCGCATATATCCTAGTTTCATATTCAGTTGACATTCCCACAAGATAGATATATTCGTAGTAAAGGTTGACTAGATTTTTAGAAATTTTAACAATTCTGACAGAGGAGGACCACTTTTAATGTTTTTAAGCAGTTTGTGTTCGTTTAATTCAAGACAGTAAGTTGCATACTCTCGCCTGAATAAATACATGTTCTACATTTGTATACTTTCAGCTGGCCTGATGATGGAATAATTCCGAAATCGATAGCCGAAGATTTTAATAAACAATAAATAGTGGGTTTATTTTATTTTATTTTATTTTTCATTTCTTAATCTCGGAAGAACATACTATGGAAGAATTCATTTTTAAAATTGCGTATCAATTTGACAAGAAAATAAAAAACATAACCTAAAATTTTAATATACACAGTGGAATATGCCAAATTTCCATGGCCAACCGACGGCTCAACCTTTCGTGAACGGACTATACACGCACCGGCAATATAATCGATCCAGTTTGTTAATTCATAAATATGTATTTTGAGTCCGATTCGAATAATTTTTTTTCAATAGTAAGTATATTCATCCTTAATGAATTAATAGTTATGGATTCGACGAAACCTAGGCGAAAGTCATTTTATACAGGGTGAAACAAAATCTATTTTTTTACTCTAACCTTAGAGCCACCCCTGGTGTGTTACAGTTGTTCCTCTGTGCGATTTCTTATTTCATCAACAAGACACATCTTCTCTTGACATTTCAATTTTTCATTCATGACAATAGACCAATTTTTGTTGAAGAAAAAAGGTTTTCAGTAAAACATTTCCGCCCTGACGAAGATAACAGGTGCAATTCGTCTCGCCATCTCCTCATTAAGATTTTGAATCAATTAGAGCATCACTGAGCTACTGCAAATTTTCAGGAGTTGGTACGCGAAATCGAATTATCCTCCCAAGAGCATCCAAACATGCCCAAATGGGTTCAAATCTGGGCTTAGAGCAGGCCAGTTGAAGTCTTGGATATCACCTCTGGTTAATTAATACTCTCTGTCAATCCCAGCCAACTGCGGTTGATGCGGTCGAGCATTTTAAAGCATTAGCACGAAATCGTCTCCAATGAACGGTGCATACGGAACAACACATTGCTCTGAAACTTCTCTTGTTTTATGTTTTCACTCAGTTTTCAGTTTATTTTGATAATGTTCGGATTTAAGGTTGAATCTGTGAAAGTATACTTTCATAGCCATACCGTGGAGTTTAATATTGCTCTGAAACCCCTGTATCTTTAACAAAAATTGTTCTATTATTATAAACGACAAATTAAATTGTCAAGAGAAGATGTGTCTTGATGATGAAATAAGAAGTCACACGGTGAAACAATTCTAACACACCAGGGTGGTTCTAAAATTAGGGTAAAAAAACATATTTTGTTACACTCTGTATAAAATGACGTACTTCAAGTTTTCTTGAAATTTAAAAACATGATTGATTAAGGATCAACATACCTACACTTGAAAAAAAAAATCAATCGAATCGGACTTGAAATAGCATATTTATGAATTAACAAACTTCATCGATTTTTTGAGTGTATCGGTTATTTTGCCAGTTAGTGTACAAAGGTAGTCCTGGTCATACGTTCGCAAGTGTATCGTTTTTGAAGAAAATCAACTTTCATTCTAAAAAAAAGATGGCCAATTCTTTTGCAGTTAGTGAGGAAGTTAAAAACAATTATTTCGAAAAATTGACCATGTTTTCCAATATTAAAGTTAATTATTTCTTTAGAACGTACAAGAGGTAGGAACCTTTTTTGTGTGTAAAATATAGGCGGTCCAAATAGCAGTTCCAAAACGGTAATTTTTCCATTAGTGTAACATGTGGGGGGGAAACACCCCGACCTCTTCAAAACCTTCACCAAAGAATTGACAAAAAAAATCAGCGAAAAAAATAGCTCATTAATTAGGAAATCCACACGAAAGCTGTTTTCTGTACAATAAAAGATTTCTGAGATTTTCGCAAAAATCAATTTTTTTTTTATTTCATCAACAGCCAACAACTGATGTGAAAACAGCCGAGTAAGATAGCCGAGTTTTGTGGAGAATTTTTCGTACGCCACTGGAATATTGACCGGATAGCGATGCAAATAATTTTGATTCGCCGAGATAATTCGAGATGCTTCCATTTTTACGTTGGAATCTGGTTATGGTATGTTCTCTACGAAAATGGCTCATGTTAAATCCACCACCAACTTTATGACTCATTTCCACTTGCACCCCCTTGGGGGGGATAGCCGAGTTCCAGCCGAGTTTTCTGTGAAAATGTATATCTTGCAAACTAGACATAGGATTGACGTCAAATTTGGCAATAACATCCAAAAATACTAACTCATAATTACTGCATACGCCACATTCACTTGCACCCCCCAGGGGGGTCAGTACCAAACAGCCTAATATTTAAAAATTTATGAAAAACAACCAAACATAGTAACGCTCTCATGCTGCTGCATGATTATTTACATATTGACGAAAATATTTCAGCAGTCATCTTTAACTTGCACCCCCATGGGGGGCTTACATAACGACTTAATTATTATTCAAACAGATACGAATATTTCGAGAACTAGACATAGAATCGACACGAATTTTCGTATTTATCCTCCTTTCGATACACAAAAATAACTATATGACTCACTTCCACTTGCACCCCCTTGGGGGGCTAGCCGAGTTTTCTGTGGAAAATTTATATCTAGCAAACTAGACATAGGACTGACGTCAAATTTGGCAATAACATCCAGAAAGACTAACTCATAATTACTGCATACGCCACATTCACTTGCACCCCCCAGGGGGGTCAGTATCAAACAGCCTAATATTTAAAACTCTATGAAAAAACAACCAAACATTGTAACGCTCTCATGCTACTGCATAATTATTACATATTGACGAAAAAAATTTCAGCAGTCATCTTTAACTTGCGCCCCCATGGGGGGCTTACATAACGACTTAATTATTATTCAAACAGATACGAATATTTCGAGAACTAGACATACAATCGACACAAAATTTCGTATTTGTCCTTCTTTCTATACACAAAAATAACTATATGACTCACTTCCACTTGCACCCCCTTGGGGGGCTAGCCGAGTTCCAGCCGAGTTTTCTGTGAAAAATTTATATCTAGCAAACTAGACATAGACTGACGTCAATTTGGCAATAACATCCAGAAAGACTAACTCATAATTACTGCATACATTACTGCATACGCCACATTCACTTGCACCCCCCAGGGGGGTCAGTATCAAACAGCCTAATATTTAAAACTCTATGAAAAAACAACCAAACATAGTAACGCTCTCATGCTGCTGCATGATTATTTACATATTGACGAAAAAATATTTCAGCAGTCATCTTTAACTTGCACCCCCATGGGGGGCTTACATAACGACTTAATTATTATTCAAACAGATACGAATATTTCGAGAACTAGACATACAATCGAATCAAAATTTTGTATTTGTCCTTCTTTCTATACACAAAAAATAACTATATGACTCACTTCCACTTGCACCCCCTTGGGGGGCTAGCCGAGTTCCAGCCGAGTTTTCTGTGAAAAATTATATCTAGCAAACTAGACATAGGACTGACGTCAAATTTGGCAATAACATCAGAAAGACTAACTCATAATTACTGCATACGCCACATTCACTTGCCCCCCCAGGGGGGTCAGTATCAAACAGCCTAAATTTAAAACTCTATGAAAAACCAACCAAACATAGTAACGTTCTCATGCTACTGCATAATTATTTACATATTGACGAAAAAATATTTCAGCAGTCATCTTTAACTTGCACCCCCATGGGGGGCTTACATAACGACTTAATCATTATTCAAACAGATACGAATATTCGAGAACTAGACATAGAATCGACACGAAATTTCGTATTCATCCTTCTTTCGATACACACAAAATAACTATGTGACTCACTTCCACTTGCACCCCCTTGGGGGGCTAGCCGAGTTCCAGCCGAGTTTTCTGTGAAAAATTTATATCTAGCAAACTAGACATAGGATTGACGTCAAATTTGGCAATAACATCCAAAAAAACTAACTCATAATTACTGCATACGCCACATTCACTTGCACCCCCCAGGGGGGTCAGTACCAAACAGCCTAATATTAAAAATTTATGAAAAAACAACCAAACATAGTAACGCTCTCATGCTGGCATGATTATTTACATATTGACGAAAAAATATTTCAGCAGTCATCTTTAACTTGCACCCCCATGGGGGGCTTACATAACGACTTAATTATTATTCAAACAGATACGAATATTCGAGAACTAGACATACAATCGACACGAAATTTCGTATTTATCCTTCTTCTATACACACAAAATAACTATATGACTCACTTCCACTTGCACCCCCTTGGGGGGCTAGCCGAGTTCCAGCCGAGTTTTCTGTGAAATATTTATATCTAGCAAACTAAACATAGGATTGACGTCAAATTTGGCATTAACATCCAAAAACACTAACTCATAATTACTGCATACGCCACATTCACTTGCACCCCCCAGGGGGGTCAGTATCAAACAGCCTAATATTTAAAACTCTATGAAAAAACAACCAAACATAGTAACGCTCTCATGCTGCTGCATGATTATTTACATATTGACGAAAAAATATTTCAGCAGTCATCTTTAACTTGCACCCCCATGGGGGGCTTACATAACGACTTAATTATTATTCAAACAGATACGAATATTTCGAGAACTAGACATACAATCGACACGAAATTTCGTATTTGTCTTCTTTCTAACACACAAAATAACTATATGACTCACTTCCACTTGCACTCCCTTGGGGGGGATAACCGAGTTCCAGCCGAGTTTTCTGTGAAAAATGTATCTTGCAAACTAGACATAGGATTTTCATAAATTTTTTAAATTAGGCTGTTTGGTACTGACCCCCCTGGGGGGTGCAAGTGAATGTGGCGTATGCAGTAATTATGAGTTAGTGGTTTGGATGTTATTGCCAAATTTGACGTCAATCCTATGTCTAGTTTGCTAGATATAAATTTTTCACAGAAAACTCGGCTGGAACTCGGCTAGCCCCCCAAGGGGGTGCAAGTGGAAGTGAGTCATATAGTTATTTTTATTTGTGTGTATCGAAAGAAGGATAAATACGAAATTTCGTGTCGATTCTATGTCTAGTTCTCGAAATATTCGTATCTGTTTGAATAATAATTAAGTCGTTATGTAAGCCCCCCATGGGGGTGCAAGTTAAAGATGACTGCTGAATATTTTTTCGTCAATATGTAAATAATCATGCAGCAGCATGAGAGCGTTACTATGTTTGGTTGTTTTTTCATAAATTTTTAAATATTAGGCTGTTTGGTACTGACCCCCCTGGGGGGTGCAAGTGAATGTGGCGTATGCAGTAATTATGAGTTAGTGTTTTTGGATGTTATTGCCAAATTTGACGTCAATCCTATGTCTAGTTTGCTAGATATAAATTTTTCACAGAAAACTCGGCTGGAACTCGGCTAGCCCCCCAAGGGGGTGCAAGTGGAAGTGAGTCACATAGTTATTTTGTGTGTATCGAAAGAAGGATGAATACGAAATTTCGTGTCGATTCTATGTCTAGTTCTCGAAATATTCGTATCTGTTTGAATAATAATTAAGTCGTTATGTAAGCCCCCCATGGGGGTGCAAGTTAAAGATGACTGCTGAAATATTTTTTCGTCAATATGTAAATAATTATGCAGTAGCATGAGAGCGTTACTATGTTTGGTTGTTTTTTCATAGAGTTTTAAATATTAGGCTGTTTGATACTGACCCCCCTGGGGGGTGCAAGTGGATGTGGCGTATGCAGTAATTATGAGTTAGTCTTTCTGGATGTGATTGCCAAATTTGACGTCAATCCTATGTCTAGTTTGCTAGATATAAATTTTTCACAGAAAACTCGGCTGGAACTCGGCTAGCCCCCCAAGGGGGTGCAAGTGGAAGTGAGTGTCAGTATATAGTATTTTTTGTGTATAGAAAGAAGGATGAATACGAAATTTCGTGTCGATTCTATGTCTAGTTCTCGAAATATTCGTATCTGTTGAATAATAATTAAGTCGTTATGTAAGCCCCCCATGGGGGTGCAAGTTAAAGATGACTGCTGAAATATTTTTTCGTCAATATGTTAATAATCATGCAGCAGCATGAGAGCGTTACTATGTTTGGTTGTTTTTTCATAAATTTTAAATATTAGGCTGTTTGATACTGACCCCCCTGGGGGGTGCAAGTGAATGTGGCGTATGCAGTAATTATGAGTTAGTGTTTTGGATGTTATTGCCAAATTTGACGTCAATCCTATGTCTAGTTGCTAGATATAATTTTTCACAGAAAACTCGGCTGGAACTCGGCTAGCCCCCCAAGGGGGTGCAAGTGGAAGTGAGTCACATAGTTATTTTGTGTGTATCGAAAGAAGGATGAATACGAAATTTCGTGTCGGTTCTATGTCTAGTTCTCGAAATATTCGTATCTGTTTGAATAATAATTAAGTCGTTATGTAAGCCCCCCATGGGGGTGCAAGTTAAAGATGACTGCTGAAATATTTTTCGTCAATATGTAAATAATTATGCAGTAGCATGAGAGCGTTACTATGTTTGGTTGTTTTTTTTTTTCATAATTTTTTAAATATTAGGCCCTGGGGGGTGCAAGTGGATGTGGCGTATGCAGTAATTATGAGTTAGTCTTTCTGGATGTGATTGCCAAATTTGACGTCAATCCTATGTCTAGTTTGCTAGATATAAATTTTTCACAGAAAACTCGGCTGGAACTCGGCTAGCCCCCCAAGGGGGTGCAAGTGGAAGTGAGTCATATAGTTATTTTTGTGTATAGAAAGAAGGATGATACGAAATTTCGTGTCGATTCTATGTCTAGTTCTCGAAATATTCGTATCTGTTGAATAATAATTAAGTCGTTATGTAAGCCCCCCATGGGGGTGCAAGTTAAAGATGACTGCTGAAATATTTTTTCGTCAATATGTTAATAATCATGCAGCAGCATGAGAGCGTTACTATGTTTGGTTGTTTTTTCATAAATTTTAAATATTAGGCTGTTTGGTACTGACCCCCCTGGGGGGTGCAAGTGAATGTGGCGTATGCAGTAATTATGAGTTAGTGTTTTTGGATGTTATTGCCAAATTTGACGTCAATCCATGTCTAGTTTGCTAGATATAAATTTTTCACAGAAAACTCGGCTGGAACTCGGCTAGCCCCCCAAGGGGGTGCAAGTGGAAGTGAGTCACATAGTTATTTTGTGTGTGTATCGAAAGAAGGATGAATACGAATTTCGTGTCGGTTCTATGTCTAGTTCTCGAAATATTCGTATCTGTTTGAATAATAATTAAGTCGTTATGTAAGCCCCCCATGGGGGTGCAAGTTAAAGATGACTGCTGAAATATTTTTTCGTCAATATGTAAATAATTATGCAGTAGCATGAGAGCGTTACTATGTTTGGTTGTTTTTTCATAGAGTTTTAAATATTAGGCTGTTTGATACTGACCCCCCGGGGGGTGCAAGTGAATGTGGCGTATGCAGTAATTATGAGTTAGTCTTTCTGGATGTTATTGCCAAATTTGACGTCAGTCCTATGTCTAGTTTGCTAGATATAAATTTTTCAGAGAAAACTCGGCTGGAACTCGGCTAGCCCCCAAGGGGGTGCAAGTGGAAGTGAGTCATATAGTTATTTTTTGTGTATAGAAAGAAGGACAAATACGAAATTTTGTGTCGATTGTATGTCTAGTTCTCGAAATATTCGTATCGGTTTGAATAATAATTAAGTCGTTATGTAAGCCCCCCATGGGGGTGCAAGTTAAAGATGACTGCTGAAATATTTTTTGTCAATATGTAAATAATCATGCAGCAGCATGAGAGCGTTACTATGTTTGTTGTTTTTTCATAAATTTTTAAATATTAGGCTGTTTGGTACTGACCCCCCTGGGGGGTGCAAGTGAATGTGGCGTATGCAGTAATTATGAGTTAGTGTTTTGGATGTTATTGCCAAATTTGACGTCAATCCAATGTCTAGTTGCTAGATATAAATTTTTCACAGAAAACTCGGCTGGAACTCGGCTAGCCCCCAAGGGGGTGCAAGTGGAAGTGAGTCACATAGTTATTTTGTGTGTATCGAAAGAAGGATGAATACGAAATTTCGTGCGGTTCTATGTCTAGTTCTCGAAATATTCGTATCTGTTTGAATAATAATTAAGTCGTTATGTAAGCCCCCCATGGGGGTGCAAGTTAAAGATGACTGCTGAAATATTTTTCGTCAATATGTAAATAATATGCAGCAGTAGCATGAGAGCGTTACTATGTTTGGTTGTTTTTTCATAGAGTTTTAAATATTAGGCTGTTTGATACTGACCCCCCTGGGGGGTGCAAGTGAATGTGGCGTATGCAGTAATTATGAGTTAGTCTTTCTGGATGTTATTGCCAAATTTGACGTCAGTCCTATGTCTAGTTTGCTAGATATAAATTTTTCAGAAAACTCGGCTGGAACTCGGCTAGCCCCCCAGGGGGTGCAAGTGGAAGTGAGTCATATAGTTATTTTTTGTGTATAAGAAGGAAGGACAAATACGAAATTTTGTGTCTTGTCGATTATGTCTAGTTCTCGAAATATTCGTATCGGTTTGAATAATAATTAAGTCGTTATGTAAGCCCCCATGGGGGTGCAAGTTAAAGATGACTGCTGAAATATTTTTTTGTCAATATGTAAATAATCATGCAGCAGCATGAGAGCGTTACTATTTGGTTGTTTTTTCATAAATTTTTAAATATTAGGCTGTTTGGTACTGACCCCCCTGGGGGGTGCAAGTGAATGTGGCGTATGCAGTAATTATGAGTTAGTGTTTTTGGATGTTATTGCCAAATTTGACGTCAATCCAATGTCTAGTTTGCTAGATATAAATTTTTCACAGAAAACTCGGCTGGAACTCGGCTAGCCCCCCAAGGGGGTGCAAGTGGAAGTGAGTCACATAGTTATTTTGTGTGTATCGAAAGAAGGGAATACGAAATTTCGTGTCGATTCTATGTCTAGTTCTCGAAATATTCGTATCTGTTTGAATAATAATTAAGTCGTTATGTAAGCCCCCCATGGGGGTGCAAGTTAAAGATGACTGCTGAAATATTTTTTCGTCAATATGTAAATAATTATGCAGTAGCATGAGAGCGTTACTATGTTTGGTTGTTTTTTCATAAATTTTTAAATATTAGGCCCTGGGGGGTGCAAGTGGATGTGGCGTATGCAGTAATTATGAGTTAGTCTGGATGTGATTGCCAAATTTGACGTCAATCCTATGTCTAGTTTGCTAGATATAAATTTTTCACAGAAAACTCGGCTGGAACTCGGCTAGCCCCCCAAGGGGGTGCAAGTGGAAGTGAGTCATATAGTTATTTTTGTGTATAGAAAGAAGGAGGATGAATACGAAATTTCGTGTCGATTCTATGTCTAGTTCTCGAAATATTCGTATCTGTTTGAATAATAATTAAGTCGTTATGTAAGCCCCCCATGGGGGTGCAAGTTAAAGATGACTGCTGAAATATTTTTTCGTCAATATGTTAATAATCATGCAGCAGCATGAGAGCGTTACTATGTTGGTTGTTTTTTCATAAATTTTTAAATATTAGGCTGTTTGGTACTGACCCCCCTGGGGGTGCAAGTGAATGTGGCGTATGCAGTAATTATGAGTTAGTGTTTTTGGATGTTATTGCCAAATTTGACGTCAATCCAATGTCTAGTTGCTAGATATAAATTTTTCACAGAAAACTCGGCTGGAACTCGGCTAGCCCCCCAAGGGGGTGCAAGTGGAAGTGAGTCACATAGTTATTTTGTGTGTATCGAAAGAAGGATGAATACGAAATTTCGTGTCGGTTCTATGTCTAGTTCTCGAAATATTCGTATCTGTTTGAATAATAATTAAGTCGTTATGTAAGCCCCCCATGGGGGTGCAAGTTAAAGATGACTGCTGAAATATTTTTCGTCAATATGTAAATAATTATGCAGTAGCATGAGAGCGTTACTATGTTTGGTGTTTTTTTTCATAGAGTTTTAAATATTAGGCTGTTTGATACTGACCCCCCTGGGGGGTGCAAGTGAATGTGGCGTATGCAGTAATTATGAGTTAGTCTTTCTGGATGTTATTGCCAAATTTGACGTCAGTCCTATGTCTAGTTTGCTAGATATAAATTTTTCACAGAAAACTCGGCTGGAACTCGGCTAGCCCCCCAAGGGGGTGCAAGTGGAAGTGAGTCACATAGTTATTTTGTGTGTATCGAAAGAAGGATGAATACGAAATTTCGTGTCGATTCTATGTCTAGTTCTCGAAATATTCGTATCTGTTTGAATAAATAAGTCGTTATGTAAGCCCCCCATGGGGGTGCAAGTTAAAGATGACTGCTGAAATATTTTTCGTCAATATGTAAATAATTATGCAGTAGCATGAGAGCGTTACTATGTTTGGTGTTTTTTCATAAATTTTTAAATATTAGGCCCTGGGGGGTGCAAGTGGATGTGGCGTATGCAGTAATTATGAGTTAGTCTTTCTGGATGTGATTGCCAAATTTGACGTCAATCCTATGTCTAGTTTGCTAGATATAAATTTTTCACAGAAAACTCGGCTGGAACTCGGCTAGCCCCCCAAGGGGGTGCAAGTGGAAGTGAGTCATATAGTTATTTTTTGTGTATAGAAAGAAGGATGAATACGAAATTTCGTGTCGATTCTATGTCTAGTTCTCGAAATATTCGTATCTGTTTGAATAATAATTAAGTCGTTATGTAAGCCCCCATGGGGGTGCAAGTTAAAGATGACTGCTGAAATATTTTTTCGTCAATATGTTAATAATCATGCAGCAGCATGAGAGCGTTACTATGTTGGTTGTTTTTTCATAAATTTTAAATATTAGGCTGTTTGGTACTGACCCCCCTGGGGGGTGCAAGTGAATGTGGCGTATGCAGTAATTATGAGTTAGTCTTTCTGGATGTTATTGCCAAATTTGACGTCAGTCCTATGTCTAGTTTGCTAGATATAAATTTTTCACAGAAAACTCGGCTGGAACTCGGCTAGCCCCCCAGGGGGTGCAAGTGGAAGTGAGTCATATAGTTATTTTTGTGTATAGAAAGAAGGACAAATACGAAATTTTGTGTCGATTGTATGTCTAGTTCTCGAAATATTCGTATCGGTTTGAATAATAATTAAGTCGTTATGTAAGCCCCCCATGGGGGTGCAAGTTAAAGATGACTGCTGAAATATTTTTTTGTCAATATGTAAATAATCATGCAGCAGCATGAGAGCGTTACTATGTTTGGTTGTTTTTTCATAAATTTTTAATATTAGGCTGTTTGGTACTGACCCCCCTGGGGGGTGCAAGTGAATGTGGCGTATGCAGTAATTATGAGTTAGTGTTTTGGATGTTATTGCCAAATTTGACGTCAATCCAATGTCTAGTTTGCTAGATATAAATTTTTCACAGAAAACTCGGCTGGAACTCGGCTAGCCCCCCAAGGGGGTGCAAGTGGAAGTGAGTCACATAGTTATTTTGTGTGTGTATCGAAAGAAGGATGAATACGAAATTTCGTGTCGATTCTATGTCTAGTTCTCGAAATATTCGTATCTGTTTGAATAATAATTAAGTCGTTATGTAAGCCCCCCATGGGGGTGCAAGTTAAAGATGACTGCTGAAATATTTTTCGTCAATATGTAAATAATTATGCAGTAGCATGAGAGCGTTACTATGTTTGGTTGTTTTTTCATAAATTTTTAAATATTAGGCCCTGGGGGGTGCAAGTGGATGTGGCGTATGCAGTAATTATGAGTTAGTCTTTCTGGATGTGATTGCCAATTTGACGTCAATCCTATGTCTAGTTTGCTAGATATAAATTTTTCACAGAAAACTCGGCTGGAACTCGGCTAGCCCCCCAAGGGGGTGCAAGTGGAAGTGAGTCATATAGTTATTTTTGTGTATAGAGAAGAAGGATGAATACGAAATTTCGTGTCGATTCTATGTCTAGTTCTCGAAATATTCGTATCTGTTTGAATAATAATTAAGTCGTTATGTAAGCCCCCCATGGGGGTGCAAGTTAAAGATGACTGCTGAAATATTTTTTCGTCAATATGTTAATAATCATGCAGCAGCATGAGAGCGTTACTATGTTTGGTTGTTTTTTCATAAATTTTTAAATATTAGGCTGTTTGGTACTGACCCCCCTGGGGGGTGCAAGTGAATGTGGCGTATGCAGTAATTATGAGTTAGTGTTTTGGATGTTATTGCCAAATTTGACGTCAATCCAATGTCTAGTTTTCTAGATATAAATTTTTCACAGAAAACTCGGCTGGAACTCGGCTAGCCCCCAAGGGGGTGCAAGTGGAAGTGAGTCACATAGTTATTTGGTGTGTATCGAAAGAAGGATGAATACGAAATTTCGTGTCGGTTCTATGTCTAGTTCTCGAAATATTCGTATCTGTTTGAATAATAATTAAGTCGTTATGTAAGCCCCCCATGGGGGTGCAAGTTAAAGATGACTGCTGAAATATTTTTTCGTCAATATGTAAATAATTATGCAGCAGTAGATGAGAGCGTTACTATGTTTGGTTGTTTTTTCATAGAGTTTTAAATATTAGGCTGTTTGATACTGACCCCCCTGGGGGGTGCAAGTGAATGTGGCGTATGCAGTAATTATGAGTTAGTCTTTCTGGATGTTATTGCCAAATTTGACGTCAGTCCTATGTCTAGTTTGCTAGATATAAATTTTTCACAGAAAACTCGGCTGGAACTCGGCTAGCCCCCCAGGGGGTGCAAGTGGAAGTGAGTCATATAGTTATTTTTGTGTATAGAAAGAAGGACAAATACGAAATTTTGTGTCGATTGTATGTCTAGTTCTCGAAATATTCGTATCGGTTTGAATAATAATTAAGTCGTTATGTAAGCCCCCCATGGGGGTGCAAGTTAAAGATGACTGCTGAAATATTTTTTTGTCAATATGTAATAAATCATGCAGCAGCATGAGAGCGTTACTATGTTTGGTTGTTTTTTCATAAATTTTTAAATATTAGGCTGTTTGTACTGACCCCCTGGGGGGTGCAAGTGAATGTGGCGTATGCAGTAATTATGAGTTAGTGTTTTGGATGTTATTGCCAAATTTGACGTCAATCCAATGTCTAGTTTGCTAGATATAAATTTTTCACAGAAAACTCGGCTGGAACTCGGCTAGCCCCCAAGGGGGTGCAAGTGGAAGTGAGTCACATAGTTATTTTGTGTGTATCGAAAGAAGGATGAATACGAAATTTCGTGTCGGTTCTATGTCTAGTTCTCGAAATATTCGTATCTGTTTGAATAATAATTAAGTCGTTATGTAAGCCCCCCATGGGGGTGCAAGTTAAAGATGACTGCTGAAATATTTTTCGTCAATATGTAAATAATTATGCAGTAGCATGAGAGCGTTACTATGTTTGGTTGTTTTTTCATAGAGTTTTAAATATTAGGCTGTTTGATACTGACCCCCCTGGGGGGTGCAAGTGAATGTGGCGTATGCAGTAATTATGAGTTAGTCTTTCTGGATGTTATTGCCAAATTTGACGTCAGTCCTATGTCTAGTTTGCTAGATATAAATTTTTCACAGAAAACTCGGCTGGAACTCGGCTCCCCCCAGGGGGTGCAAGTGGAAGTGAGTCATATAGTTATTTTTTGTGTATAGAAAGAAGGACAAATACGAAATTTTGTGTCGATTGTATGTCTAGTTCTCGAAATATTCGTATCGGTTTGAATAATAATTAAGTCGTTATGTAAGCCCCCCATGGGGGTGCAAGTTAAAGATGACTGCTGAAATATTTTTTGTCAATATGTAAATAATCATGCAGCAGCATGAGAGCGTTACTATGTTTGGTTGTTTTTTCGTAAATTTTTAAATATTAGGCTGTTTGGTACTGACCCCCCTGGGGGGTGCAAGTGAATGTGGCGTATGCAGTAATTATGAGTTAGTATTTTTGGATGTGATTGCCAAATTTGACGTCAATCCTATGTCTAGTTTGCAAGATATACATTTTTCACAGAAAACTCGGCTGGAACTCGGCTATCCCCCCCAAGGGGGTGCAAGTGGAAATGAGTCATAAAGTTGGTGGTGGATTTAAACATGGGCCATTTTCGTAGAGAACATACCATAACCAGATTCCAACGTAAAAATGGAAGCATCTCGAATTATCTCGGCGAATCAAAATTATTTGCATCGCTATCCGGTCAATATTTCAGTGGCGTACGAAAAATTCTCCACAAAACTCGGCTATCTTACTCGGCTGTTTTCACATCAGTCAGCCAACAGACATTTCGAAAACGGTGTTTTAGAGAGAGCGAGTTAATAGAACAATTTGTTCATATTTTTAACGATATTTCGATACTACGTACGATTCATCGATGATTCGACTGCAAAAATGTAGAGCTTATTAAAAAAAATCTGTCGGACATTTCGAATGGCAACAGCAAATATTTGTTTGCAGCATTCGATTCATAATGATGATGTATGACTAAATGAAACCAATAAATAGAAAACTATAGTTTTCACTGAAAGTAAATCCAATCAATTCACAAGAGAACTAAGCTTTCATTTTCAAATATACTAAAATACATATTTAATCGAAAACAATTCTTTGGTCAACTTGGTTTACCATTACTTAAGGAGTGCATAATGTAACTGAAGTTTCAAAAGAATGCTGATTAATATCAATAAAACATTCAACTCACGATTTCCGGATGAGGATTATTTGAGGGATGCTTGCTTACCTGAAAAAAAGAACACTGTTAGTTTATTACATAGGTAAAAAAATGAAAATTTACACGAACTAATTCAACTACGAACATCGTTCATTTGATTTCAACAAGTATTGCAAGTATATGCATTTTCAGCTCAACGAATTGATGCCAAGGAAGTTATAAGTGTTATCAAAATTTGGAGAATGGAAAGTCGTGAAAAAAACTGGATCTAAGTAAAAGTTTCGAAAGCTTTTGCCCACAACATATAACATTAATACTTTTGTCCCGTCTGGAGAGTTTCTCTTTATTCTGCAGATGGCTAGGGTAATTCCAGTAAACAAAAAAAAATACTACCGACGACGTAACTAGTTATCGACCATTATACATATTGAGTTCTGCCTAAAGAGTTATTGGAAAACTGGTGTATGACAGATTGTTGAGAGAAACTCGTTAAATAAATCAATAAATGCTCTCAAATAATGACAAAATATTTCATAATCACATTGTATAACGGATCGTAGAAAGCAAGAATGTGACTTCCAAGGAGCACTTTGTTCTACACGCTGATCATGAAAACGAAAATCATGTGGATGAAGTGTGAAGTAAGACAACAGAAAGTCGAAGGGCGAAAATAGCTTTCGGAAAAATGAGACAGCAAAAAATGTATGAACAAAAATACTTACAAAACTGAAACTAATAGAAACAAAAAACCAAGGAGGTCAGAAACAAAGATACTAAAAAACAAAGGATCTAAAGAACTAGTAACTAAAAAAATGAGAAACTAGGATACTTAGAACTAAGAAAAAAACTAATGAAACCAGCAAATTGCGGAACTAAGATAAGAAGGAACTAAAGAAATAAGAAACTACGAAACTGTAGAACTAGGAAAATAAAATCTGAGCGGCTGACGAACTAAAAAAATACAGGCAGTACAGAATAAACAGAAATCATTAGAAATTACAACGGCATATTAAAACGGAAAACGGAACGTAAAAAGCAGGAAAGGGAAGAAAGCAGTGCCAGAAAACAATACGACCTCAAACGAGCACTTTGTGGTGCACACAGATCGTGACGTCGAGAATTGTGTAGATGAAGTGTAAATCGATTTACACTACTTGCTGGTGTCCTGATCAGGACACCAGCAAGTAATAAAACCAGAAAAATTAGTTGCTTAAAAACTATGATACTAAAAAACAAAGAATCTAAAATACTGAGGAACAAGGAAACTAATACAACCAGAAACAACACAATAATAAAAACTAAGGAACTAAGCAAAAACTAAGTAACTGAGGACTGAGGAACTGAGAACTTAGAAACTCGTTAAATAAATCAATGAATGCTCTAAAACTTGACCAAATATTTTAAAATCACATTGTATAACGGAACGTAGAAAGCAGGAACGGGAAGAAAGCAGCGTCAGAAAACAATACGACTCAAACGATCACTTTGTGCTGCACGCAGATCATGACGTCGAGATTGTGGTAGATGAAGTGTAAAGCAAGACACCGCAAGTCGAGGGGGTGAGAACAGCCCTCGGGTATCGATCGACGCCGGCACAGAGAGAACCCCCGACCTAGCGAAACTCGGCTGGCTACCAAATTATATAGCTTGGAAAATTGATGTCCGTCGCCGATTCATTTTCAGTCGATTTCACACACTCCTGGCCCCCCGCCCTCCTACGCCTCGGATAGAATGTGTCCGGAATATAATTCCGCGCCCGATAATGGAGTTAAATTCAAATTAAGCCTCGTCCATTGCAAAAACTGACACGTGGAAGGACCTGCTGCGACTTTTTTCTGACTGACGTCGCAGACCGACTGATTGCCTCGCGTGAACTTCGTTATCAACGAATTTGATTTCGTGTTATATATTGTGAAAGGGAGGGACGATTTTTGGATACGTACCTCAATTATTTATTTTTTGAGATACGAATTTACAGTATTCCACGCATAGACAAACTAAAAAATTAGATGAGCCACTCGTATATTCCGCGCCATCTGTCGGAGGAGGAGACTAAGGGTACGTTCAGTATGATGGGCGTTCAACGCGCGTCGATCGCGCGTTACGTTTTTGATTAGTGTTCATATGGTGCGCGTTTGGCAGGCGTTGAACGCGCTTTCTGTCGCGGCGCCGTTCCAGTACAGTATCATTTGAGTTTTACATTTGTTGAAGATGGATGTAGACACAGTGTAAGCGGTGATTTTATATCGACGGCAAAGACGCGAAAGAAGACGGATATTGGTTCATCCAATTTTTTTCATACAGGCTGACTGAAAGTCATTACATAATTTCGTATCCTAAGTTGAGGCAATTTGAGCCCAAATTTTTCAACTACCTAGAATGTCAATTGAGTCATTTGATGAGTTTACTGGCTCTTATTAGGATAAACTCTGAATAAACACTACTTGTCATGTCCCATATCGCTGGACTTTTTCTATTTCATCTATAAATAATTCCGTAATAAAGCTTCCTTTTCATTGCGAACGATTCCGGTCCGGACCTTGAAACACGACTAAACGCACATCAAAGCGCGCGTTCATCTGAACAGTTGCATATAAAACCAGTGATCTTGAAGCGCGCGTTAGCGCGCGTTGATTACGGTACGCGGCGCTAGTGCAGCGTTGAACGCGCGTTGCATAGAAACGCGCGTTAGCATGTGTACTCCGAGAACAAAATACATGTAGTTGTAAACGCGCGTTAGCAAAACGCGCGTTGAGCGCTCATCATCTGAACGTAGCCTAATACAACACGAAAAAATATTTTCAATTTGATAGTGAGATCCGTTGCATTCATGGAAAGCGCTGACATATGTGCATCATATCTGAAGGCTGTACATCGAAGGAAACAAAATGAATATTGATGAATAAATGAATAACCTTTCAAAAAAATTCAAAATTCAAATACTCTTCTGAACAGACAATGTGTGAACGTATAAAAACCCTCATGATGTATCCATGATATGGATTTCACCCCTACATGTTTCTGTCGCTATTGGCTGAATTTACGACGCGCTTGTTCTTTTGCAATAAGGGTAAATGATACCTAAATTCAATCAAATCAAACCATTAGCCGGATTTCTCGATAAAACAATTTTTTTCCACGACTGCCCGACTAGACGCGTTAACAATCCAGTGATCCGAAGGTCGTCACTCAAAGTCAAACATCTAGCGTTCGTGTTTTTTTTCGCCGACAGCGTTAGCTCGCTGTTTGCAGCACATCATCGATATTCCGTCCAAATCAGGAACAAAACTTCAATTTTTATAATGAACGCCTGTAACCCGATTTAAATGATGACCTTATACAGTTGTAATTCAGAAAATCAAAGATCAATTTCAGAAAATGGAACATGTATTTCAGAATAGGAATATGTAATTCAGAAAACATAAATTGAATTTTAGAATAGTTCATTCAATTGCAGAAAAACGAAATTGAAATTCAAATAAGGAAGTTGGAATTCAGACAAACAAAGTTGTAATTCTGAATAGTCAGTTGAAATTCAGACACGGCAAATTAAATTTCGGAAAAAGGAAATTGTATTTCAGAAGTTATCAATCCAATTTCAGAAAATGTATCACATAGCAAGTACGCAGGGACATATCCATGTATTATCTACATACTTCGAGATCCGGCATAGTCCCCGAGAACCATTATTATTATTTTGCTCCCCCATTGATGAAATCATGTCCCAATCATAGACAAACTAATAAAATAGATGAGCCCCTCGTATATTCCGCGACATCTGTCGGAGGAGGAGACTAATACACGAAAAATTATTTTCAATTTGATAGTTAGATTCGTTGCATTCATGGAAATCCTTTCGAGAAAATAGTAAGTATGTAAAATAATTATTATCAAAAAACCTTTGAATTGTCACTGACACAAGGAGTGTTTGACACGTTCTTTTTGAAATATAATAATTTCGATATGCCTGCAAGAGTGAAGATTGTGTGTTATTGGATGTGAAAATCGAGATGCAAGAAGGTAATTATCAAATTTATATGTATATTCTGTTACCTATAAGAATTAGATACAGTGTTTTCAAAAAAGTTTTTCATGTATGGAATAAGTTTAGTCGTAAATACTCATATTTTGTATTATTGAATTCATTATTGTTTTTGAAGTTTTTGAAAATGTTTTAATGCAATTATTAGTTTATTGATTAGATATTTATGAAATAATCTGTATTTTCAATTGGTGAACCTATTTCAGTTAATAAATTTTATATCTATCCAGAATTTGATTATTGATCCTCATTTCTCGATTCCAAAAGAAAATCAGATGAAAGTTCGTTGCAGGTATATTATTTTCATGAAAATAAATTTCCTCACTCATCGATACTTGCACGAATCCATTTCTGATTTCCTTTTGGAAATTGAATTTTTAGTTAGTCTATGATTCCACGTATATCAAACATATAGCTTGTGTATTTCAGAGTATTAGCAGAAACAATGGGAAGGACGTACCATACATTTCTGCGTATTATAGTTATAGTTTAAAGAGGAGTTACAGTTTCACTGCGACCTCAATGCCTATTGTGTCTTCTTACAAAGTTGTTCTCATCACACCCTTTATAGCTCACCTTTCAGTTTCAGAGATCTGATGAAATCCAATATCTATGAAGGCTTCAACGAGGAGGAGGAAATTCCTATTTACCTACTCACCGAATGCTTTGCCATTGCGAGCCTAAGAAAAGAATGCCTTGGGAGAGAATTTCCTCCTCTTCCCCACAGAACCTACACTCGTTCGTGCGCCCTCTTTGGCAAGTGTATTGGCCTTTTCGTTTCCTTTGATTTCCGAACGGCACCCAGATTAAAAAGACCTTATTTTCCTTGCTTACCTCATTAAGTTTGTTCCGGCACTCCCAGATCATGTTTGAGTCGATGACGTAAGAGATCAGTGCTTTAATAGCAGCTTGACTATCTGAGTTTATGGCTATATTGCACTTCTGATAGTTTCTTTCTATGTTTATATCTAGACTTCTTTCAATAGCTAAGATATCCGCTTGAAAGACACCCATACAGCTTAAATTTCTCCTCCTATCACCCAACAAATCTAAGGGGAGAAGATACCTGTCGGCTTGTGTTCCGAACTGTAGAATTCAAATCTGATTTGAGACCCAGCCAGTAGTGCTCACTCAACAAAGTGTAATAATCGGAGCTAGTGTCCCCCCACTCCGCTATTGCACTGGAGGAGGGGGTTTTAGTGGGTGAAAGCCCCACAGGAACTGACAGCATTGCACTGCCCGCTGTCTGGAAAGATTTCCCCCTACCTCAGGGCACACAAAATAAAAAGGTTAGGTAAGGTAGGGTCAGATTAGGTTAATTAGAGCAACTCAGAACAAATCTCAGAAGCTTGAATTCCTCAAAACGAGTACAAGTAATAACAGAAAAATCACCTTCCAATTATGACAAAAGCGCATGAATCAATATTCCCCACATATTTGCAGAAAATCGATAGAAGAGAATATTCTTTCTATATTCCAATATCCCAACTTCCAATATAACCAATTTAGGAAAAGAGCTCATTAGATAACAGTTTCGCATCAAACACGAAGGAAGTAGAGAGAAGGCACTCCAGGACGTAAGGTTCTTCTCCTCTCTTCCAGCTCAACAACTATGGAAGACGATTTCAAATATTTAACGACTACCTAGAAACTCCAACATCCTATAGTCACTCGAAAATATTGAATTAGGAAAGTTAGTCGGGAAATGTAATTTATTCTCGGAATATGCTAATAAATTTTAGCGCAGGATATGTGAACGTGTAGAATCGGGGCCTACTGCGACTGGAGAAGTACTAATGGCGTCGTCGAGCAGCTACGGGACCAGATGCAGACGGAAAATTTAATATAAAGCAATATTTAATATATTATATAGAGAAATTCTCCGGTTCTCCCGAGAAATTAATTTCTCCCCGTAATCCAAGACGGGCAGTAATTAAGTGGGGTGGGGGAGGGACGAGCCACGTTTCTCACCGGCACTCCGAGGCCGATCTCAAGCCAGGGTTGGATCAGAATCATTTATCAAGATCAGGATTGATATTAAATGTGGGCGGCGTTGCCGGATCTATGGATCATTACTTCAATTTAGGAAAGATTTCTTAATTCATTCACATTTAAATCAATTTCACCCCATGACTCATTAGGTGTTTTTGAGCGTTCGTTCTACTTAAACGAGTGCTTTATCGTTTCACCCAAATGTTTGTAATTGTCTCAAACGATGGGGTTAGACTCCCTGATGACGAATTCGTGGTCAAATTCAATTCTGTCTGTGGGGCCATTCGGCCGTCCGTTAGCACAATAACTTTCGAAGGGATTATCCTAGAAACTTGAAATTTTCAGGATGAGTTCCGGTCCCAAATGGCTCTGTTCGAAATTTTTGTTCCTCAATATCTCAGAGAATACAAAACCAATCGGAATGAAATGTAACGGCCAACTGCAAGATGCTGATAACATGCCTCATGCAAAATTTTGTGGTCATTGTGTGAACAGAACCAGAGAAAATTCAATTGGAATATTGAAAAAAAAACTTTATATTTCCATAAAAAATCCAATTTCAGTGAATTTTTTTGTGAGTGGTGATCGATATTCTGAATGTTCATTCAGTATTTCGTGGCTATAGTTTTAACAGAACCATAGAAAATTCAATTGGAAGATTGAAAAGAAGAATCTTTATATTTCCATAACAGGATATCCGATTCGAGTGAATTTTATTTTGAGAATGGAAACTACTGTACTGAACGTTTATGCAAAATTTCAAGGGTATCGCATCATCAGAACCATAAAATAAAATTTTTTCAATTATTTATTTTTCACATATTAATTTTTTGACTAGTTCCAGATATAATTCCGATTGTGCCATTACTCGACGTCAACCCGGAACCGGGTGAAAAGGCAAGTATGCTGGTTGTCAGAAAAATATAAAAAAAATCTAAGTTGCATGATTTTAAAATAATGCGCATTTAAAAAAACACGCAAATTCCACACCCCTGTGACAGTCTTTTTCGCACCTGTTGCCACAAATATCAACTTTTTCCAACTTTTTTCTTTGCTCTGTGTAACCTTGAATAATGCTTGTCTAAACTGTAATCAGATTTTGATACCAGCTGATCTAGGTTTCATAAAAATAGGGCTTACTTCTCAGAAAAAAAAATCGAAATAAACAATTGCCTAGTTTCAACTGACGGATTGAAAAAAAAATGTACTACGTAGTTTGGCATGTTTTTTTTCAAAAGTTGGCGCATTTAGTGAGGATTCCAAAATGGTATAATACTTGTTTAATTGCAGCTGCCGTAGTTCAAATTTATTTTCGAGTAATAGTCCAATGGGTTCAAGTCCGGTGAACGGGCCGGCACGAGATTGACCAGAACGTCCGATCCATCTTCCGGGAAAAAATGTTACCAGAAAAAAAAATTTTAGAGAAATTTCTCAGGAAAATTACGGCAGCTATAATTAAACGAGTATTATACCATTTTGCAATCCTGACTAAATGCGCCAACTTTTGAAAAAACATGCCAAACCTACGTAGTACATTTTTTTTTTCCAATACAGTCAGTTGAAACTAGGCAATTGTTTATCTCGAATTTTTTTTCTGAGAAGTAAGCCCTATTTTTATGTAACCTAGAGCAGCTGGTATCAAAATTTTGATTATACAGTTTAGACAAGCATTATTCAAGGTTACACAGCAAGAAAAATTGGAAAAAATTGATATTTGTGGCAACAGGAGCGGAAAGACTGCCACAGGGTGTGAAATTTTGCGTGTTTTTTTAAATGCTCATTATTTTAAAATCATGCACTTAGATTTTTTTATATTTTTCTGACAACCAGCATTACTTGCCTTTTCACCGGTTCCGGTTGACGTCGAGTAATGGGACACCCTGTATATTTGGTATCAATCTCAAATCAAATATAAAATTTTTTGCGGGAATATTCCTATGACCCGACCAATGAACGAGCGCTCAAAGGCTCCTGCTCAGGGCTCTTCTTGAAGTTTTAGATATCCAGTGTATGAGGTTGGTTATTTGTTCAGAAAGGTATCATTCATAGATAAATATTCGAGTGCAAAGATACTTTTTGGGGCCTGATGTGTTTTCATATCGCAAAAGAAAAAACGCAAGAGGTATCTTCGCTTCAGAGTAGATGAATTACGACAGCAAATGATGCAACACATTATAACCAGAATAATCGATGACAACCGTTCAGAATTGGCAACATCGCCTGGAATAATACATTAAAGATAATCTGAATATCTAATGGAATATCTCCTGAAACTTGAAGGAAGAGGGAATCAGTTCATTACTCAATATTACTTGAAATCACAGAAGTCGCACTATGTCTGAACATTTACCATCATTAATGATTTTCTGCTTGTCGGGAATAGCTGCGTTAATAATCGCTAGATATACGTATTTGTTCCGCGTCAAAGCGGCAACCATCTAAAATTTGAATATCTGCAAGTGATGGTTTCACATTCTATTGATCTTTTACCGGTATAACCACCAGGATAAATTGAATAATTATCTTCGGGTTTTTCATCTTCGTGAATGAACATTCTTTGAGATCATGTGGCGGAAGCCGTATGTGCATCACGATAAACGAATTTAAATTTCCTGATAGCCATTGGTTTTACTTCATTCATTCATAATTTCAATTTTCCACTTCAAATCTTAATAACCCTACCCTGACTCATCGTGAATCATGAACAAGACCTCCAAAACTTGTGACTTAACATCATATAATGAAACAAAAAAATTAAATTCGAAAAAGTAAAAAGAAAACCAAAATATTCAAGCTTCGAACCATCGATTCCCAACAGGGCAATCGAGCCCTTTAACTACTGCACCTTGAGCAGTGTGTACCTAAACAGAGTTGCAGTCTGCCACTAACAGCTGCTGAAAAGTATCTTGAATCTTTTGGGGGACCATAGTATATTATGCAACGAGCGTATAATGATAGCTTATATTCGCGAGGTGAAGTTTAGCCATTATACGCGAGTAGCAACATACTTTATCCACGACTACTGAATATATTTCTTGAAGATTTTAACATGTTGGGAGAACTGCTCATTGTATAATTCCATAATTTGTAATGCAAAAAGGTTTAATTGATATAATGAAATTAAGATATGGCCCTCGATTGACAAGGTATGCCCATATTTGTTAGTTGGATAATTCAGAATACTGAAGAAATACCAATTCAAAGAATAATATATCAAAGCTAAATCTATGAAGCATATGGCAGTGAATTATAATCTCATTATTCCCTTGTCATTTATGGGTATCATTAAGGCCGAGCACGGAGACGTACAATGGACGGATTTTAGAATAGTCGTGGATAAATAATATTTCATGATAAAAAAAATTTTAATCCAAGAACATTCGAATAATAAAATAGAAATCTGACATAATATGCATTTATGGTATTTCAGAAGAATTGCGAATTTGTTTTCAAACAGTATTATAGAAGTATTTGCACGCGTTGACGTGAAATTTTTGATGATAATAAAATTAGAAGAAAGTGAGAATATATCTGAAATTCTTAAGCAAAAAGGATATCCCCAGCTGAAATTGTTAGAAAGACCAAAAAAATTGGACACAATAGTATAGAAGCAAAATCTACAAGAACTAAAACCAAACCACCACAAACGAAAACCAAAGTAATACCATATGTTGAAGGGATTTCTGAAAAATTCGAAGCATTAGGAAAAAGTTCAATGTGAGGACAGCATTCAAGACTCATGATACTATCCGAACTAATGTAACTGAAGTAAAACCTGATAATGAAAACCAAAAAGTAGATATACAGATGTGGAAGAAACGGATGGAAACAGGGGAGTTGCAGTGTTAAATTCAAGAAGGCTCGGACTCCAGTGGAACAGTGGAAGAATCGAAACCTCAGAGCGATGCGATATTGAATAAGCGGCTGGTCTGTTGGAATGGCATTCAGAAAGCACTGATATGGGTAAGATCGGAGCATTGGTTACAGCAAACGCTACGGTCGGCAACGACACAGGCAACGTCGCGTCTTGCGATTGACCACCGAAAAACCAGCGTTTGCTGTAACCAATGCTCCGATCTTACCCTTATCAGAGCTTTCGGATTGCCATTCCAACAGACCAGCCGCTTATTCAATATCTCATCGCTCTGAGGTTTCGATTCTTCCACTGTTCCACTGGAGCCCGAGCCTTCTTGAATTTAACACTGCAACTCCCCTGTTTCCATCCGTTCTTCCACATCTGTATGTATAAAGTACCTTGTGGATGAGGTGTAGCTCATTTTGGAGAAACTAAACTTCCCTTAAATGTTCGAATCAAAGAACTTGAAAAAACAAGCGCAACTTGGAGGTCCTGATAAGTCGAAGCTTGCTCAAAATGCTTTGAATGAAGATCACAGGATTCTCTGGGCTGAAGCTTCTATAATATCAAGAGAAGAAGAATTCAAACGTAGAAAACTGAAGGGGGCAGCATTCAGATCAATAATAATCGAAACCCCATCAGTCAACCGTCTCTTGATATCAAAAACATCTTGGCTCCAATAGTAAGATTCAGCCTGAGAAAGATCAAATGAATTTTTGACCACTGAATACATCCAAAATAGATCAAAGTCATAGATTGTATCCTGAGAACTGTCAAACATGACAAACATTTCCAGAGGGTTACGAAAGTTATTTTCAGAGTTTAGAGTCTTTTCCTGACGATGGCAGGCGAATGCTGACCGAAACATTAAATAGAAGATGTAAATGTGATGGAAACTGGAAACCATATATCAGTTAACATGCATCAATTGTTATATTTAAAAGAAAGGTTGAGAATTAAAACATTGAAAGCAAAGAATAATAACAATCCATTAAAAGCAACCAATATTAAATTCATACTTCGAAGCTAATCACGTCAACGTGCAAAGACAAGGTGGTAATATCAATTAGAGCATCCATAGATAGCTACTCCGACCTATTAAGGCTCATCAGTATGGAGGGGAGCTCTGAATGTTAGATGCATCCTAGGAACCTTACTTCGATTTGGCGCTCTTCTCTGAGTATAAACAGAAACAAAACGCCATCTCTGGGGATCCCTACGAACATCTACCTCCAATGCATGAACTGTGAACGAAGTAGCGAGATGTTTATTCTGAATCATTCAAACTGACGGTAGTTGAGAATTAATTTCAGACAAAAAATGACACTGGACAAGTTCAGATGCTCTTTTGCAATTCGTTTGTCTGCTTTGTAAGAAAGATGCACCCTTGAAGCCAGCTCTGCATCGCATCTGAGCAATCCGAAAGATCTATCATTGAATTTGCAGCGAGTAGGACGACAAGAAGTCTCCGCTGGGTGAATCTAGGTCTTCACGTAATCGAAAAATATTCCAATTAATAAAGTGCTCGCTTCGCGGTCAGAATGGAATCCGTTCAATTTCCATGATAATTTTCCTTTTAAATTCTGAAGGGTGATAGTGAATGACGACGATTATGAATAATTTTGTCCGGGAACTAATGCCGCCAGAAATTCAGGTCTTTCGATAGTGGACTTGAACTCTTCTTCACGCGAAGGGGAAGGTTCACGAAATCTATTGTTCAAGAAAGTTGTGAGAGGCAAAAGAATGGATGCACTCGATTCATCTGCTTTAGAAGATGTGTTAAAAAGAAAAAGTAAATTTTGAATTTTTATTTCATTAACTATAAGAAATATGGAAAACATACAGAAAAAATCTCATAAAAAGTACTCACGAATGAAGTTTTTCAAAGCATTGACCTACATTTGCAGATGAATATAACAAAAATTTACGAAAAGCCCTGAGCAGGAGCTTTTGAGCGCAGAATGAATCTCCTAAAAAGTACTCACAAATAAAGTTCATCGAAGAATTGACCTATTTTTACAGAGGAATATAACAAAAATTTAAGAAAAACCCTGAGCAGGAGCTTTTGAGCGATCGTTCTTTGGTGGAGCAATAATACTATTACCTCAAGTTTTATATGCGATTTGAGATTGATACTAAATATATAAATGCAATATCCCAGTACAATTGGAATTATATTCTAGACATTATTCAGAAAATGAAATATGTAAAAAATAAATAATTAAGAAATAAAATTCTATGGTTCTGATGATGCGATCCTCTTAAAATTAGGCACGAACGTTCAGTATATTAGTCTTGATTCAAAAAATGAATTTCATTTGAATCGGTCACCATGTTGTGGAAATATGGAGATTCTTCTTTTCAATATTCCAATTAAATTTTCTATAACTAATTTACTTAACAGGGTTGAAGGTCAGGTTGTTGGAATAAAAACCACCTCTCAGACCATTGCCGACATGTTTCGATTTTATTCTAAAATCTTCTTCAGGGCTCTAAAACGAATTACAAGATTTTTAATTAATAACACTTATAAATACTACTATGTTGGTTAAATTCTCGTTTGATGTTGTCTAAGAGTATTGTATATTTTATAGCTTTCATGATTTTGACTATAAAACCACAAAACGACTGTAAGTAACTGTTTTCCCCCCTCTTTAATGTTAAATCAAGTACCTGTATGCTGAGCTGAATTATATTCAATGTTTCTCTCAATTTTTGTATTTTCGATTTAAAATTTTTCTATGCATTGTAATATGCATATATTAATGTGATTATTCCTTCATTTGTTGTACTGATGTATTGTCCCATCGCATGTACCAACATAGTTTATATATTTATTTATTATATATTGATTCGAGTTGAGGGCGAACCTATAAGCTCGGTTATTTACCAAAAAAATAAAAGCATACAATTGGCAACGTGAAGCACGTTAGAAATAAAATTACAAAACAAGAAAAGAACAGAAGGAAAACCACAGAAGGTTGAAACCTGTTAAAGCGGTGACGAAGAAAACAGCATCCGACGATCCACCATTATGTACACCTCCACCTGTCGTAACTGTTCTTGAATCCATTTACTGAGGAAGGGAGTCGATTCCAAGAGTAGAAAATACGGTTAGGTAGAAAATTTTGACGTTGAGATGTTCTGAAGTGCTCACTTTTCAATTTTAAGATATGTCCTCTCAGGTTATTTGTGTTCACAGTGAAAATATTTCGAATGCTGTCACCAAAGTGTCCCAACATTGTGCGGAATGAAAAGAGAATGAACTCAAAACTGGTCAAACCCATCGCAGAAAGTCGCTGCTCGTAGGGGGGGCTATGAAAGCCATGGTGGATGCGAGTGGCCCATCACTGCGTGGACTCAAGAATACCGGTGGCTCCTCTCGTGGCGCACCACCAGACCGGACCAGCATACTCCAGAATGGGTCGAACGTAGGGTTTGTAGATGGCTCCGAAGGTAGGGTCGTCATAACCCCTGAAGGATCTATAGAACATATAGGTTAGCTGCCTGGCTTTGGAGGAGATATGTTAAATATATTATGCTAACCAACTGAGGTCCTCCGAGATGGTAACACCGAGGTCAACAATCTGAGAAACGGGAACCAAAACTTCTCCACCGATGTTATAGCTTAACCGAGGATTGTTTTTGCCAATGTGGAGTACGTGGCACTTATATATATTGAGGGGAAGCAACCAAGTGTTACACCAGTCTCTCAATCTATCCAAGTCCTCCTGAAGTGTGGAAGAATTAGATGATGGGTTATTGTATATCTTAACATCGTCAGCGAAAAATGAAGTGGAAGACTTAAATTGAAGCGGAATGTCGGAGGTATAAAGAAGAAAAAGAAGTCTTATTAATTCAAAAATCTTGTAATTCATTTTAGAGCCCTGAAGAAGATTTTAGAATAAAATCGATATATGTCGGCAATGGCCTAAGAGGTGGTTTTATTCCAACAACCTGACCTTCAACCCTGTTAAGTAAATTAGTTATCAATAACAAAGGTCTCAAACCAAAAACTCATTCTAAATTTTCTATGGTTCTGTTGACACTATGGCCATAAAGATTCTTCTTTCCAGTATTCCAATTGAATTATCTATGGTTCTGTTCACACCATGGTCAGAAAATTTTGCATGATACTCATTATGAGCATCTTGCATGTAAGGGCAACATTTTGCTTGATTGGTTTTGTCATACATCATACTTCTTAAATATCAAAATACTCAGACGAATTCAGTGCACCATCTATATTTGATTCATTCAAAAATGCCGCACAATTTGAAACAACCATTTACATGTTTGCATAGGTGACTTTGCTGAATACAAATTATCATTTTCATCAAAATTCAAATTTCACATTTGAGCAAACCTTGAAAACATTTCCTTCGAAACAAATGTTGATCTAAGATCAACTGAAACATTAACTCCATTATTCTGCAACGAACGCAACAAAAACTGAAATACGCTTCCACGTGTTGGCAAAATGAATTCCTAAAGTTCCGAAATAATCGCGCAATTTACTCGTACACATTACATATATTACAAACATATTATGGGAGCGGAATAAAGCTCGTGTTCAGTTGACGCTTTCAAGCCCCTAATACGAGTTATAAAATTACGCGTGTAGTTGCAGATAAAATTCACAAATTTACAGAACTGCACTCAGCAGCCGTTATGACCAATTTATTAATGGGATTGCGAGAGGAAATTAAAATGATAAATTTGGGATATGGTTTATAATTTGTTAGAGAGGGTGTATGATGGTGATATCCTTGCATGGTGGAGTGTGAGATAAAGATGATTTTGAGTGAATATTTGTGTACAACTGTCAGAAAACTTGACTTTTCTTCATCACTATGCATGCCTAAATGGTTTTCTTCACTTTTTTTCACGGTTAAAAAAAGTCATTTCTGTAGTAACGATACAGAAAAATCACTGGATGCATAGAAAAAAGTTGTATTGGAAGCATTATCTTTGATAATTATATTTCAGACGATGAAAATTCACATTCACAGTTGTACAAAAAATGTTGTTTGTATTCCGTGCCTATAAAATTTGTGTTATTATGGCACATTCGAGTGAATTTTTGGCACTCTCATGTGCCATAACAAAAACGCTTATTTTACACACTTAATACAAAAAAAACTTTTTTGTACAACTGTCGAAAAAACTTGACTTTTCTTCATCAGTATGAATGCGTAAATGATTACTTTTCTTCACCGTTAGAAAAATGTTGTTTGTATTTCGTGCGTATAAAATTCGTGTTTTCATGGCACATTTGAGTGAATATTTATATTTTTAATTTTCTCGTAATTTTTTGTTTTTGTTGTTTTGTATTTTCAAATGCAAAATTTCAAAAAGACACATTAAAAGAATTCAGATAAAATTCACGAATTCACAAAACTGCACTCAGCAGCCGTTATGACCAATTTATTAATGGGATTGTGAGACGAAATTAATATGATAAATTTGTGATTTGGTTCATAATTTGTTAAAGAGAGTGTTTGATGGTGATATCATTGCATGGTGGGGTGTGAGATTAAGATGATTTTGAGTGAATATTTTTGTAAAATTGTAATGAATGCATTTGATTTTTGTCGCGAGAAAAGAATTTTCATGGGAAAATGCAACTGAAGTTGAGGCTTTCCTGACATAAGTTTGACACAAGTTCTTTATTATAATTCCGAAATTGAATTCGATATTCAGAGCAGATTACCTCGGTTTGAAACTATAGGCGTTTTCGGATAAATTATTGGGGTAACTCGATCCTTTTACTTCGCGTTCGTTTAACTAACCCGAACATCCAACCCGTGTTAAGAAAGTACTCAGGTTGATCTATCGTAACCCTACACGAATGCAGGGTCGTAAAGTCACCGCATGCGCACTGCTGTTCAATTTCGTATTTGAAAAGGGCAAGATTAAGTCTTCTACTCTTTTCTTAGTAATTACATATATTCTATTCGTAAAAATTATGGAAAGAGAAAAAAATTTGGCTCAGTGTAAAATGTGTGGTTCCATGAGCCGAGAAAATAATGTGAAACATTTTCTTCATAACTTTGTATGCAATCTTCCTGCGTTAAAGCTAAAGCTCAAAGATAACATTGAACATGCGAGGGCACACCAGAAATTATAAGAAAGATTTTACAGAAGCCAATAAAACCAAGCAAAGCTAGAGACAATCAGTAAATAAACTGGAACTGAAAAATAAATTCTCTATTTCTTTAACATAGGTACTCAAAAATAACATTAAACATGGAAGGGCACACCAGAAATTATAACAAATATTTTACAAAAGCCAATAAATGCTAGAAAACCAAGCAAAGCTAGAGACAATCCGAAAATAAACTGGGGCTGAAAGAATAAACCCATAAAATATCTGGTTATGTTATTGATATGACTGTCACTTCAAATCCTAAATCTGATGTGTTCGTAAACTTAGAACCCGCGTCCGCGATCCCAGTAGATCCTTCACGTGACCCAATGGATCGAGTTAGTACACCCAAGTAAGTTTCCGAGAACGCCTTTACTAACAAACGACTCTTTATTATGACGAAAGTTTATACTCATTAACTACAATTTAAAGGGGGTAATTGAACTCTGTGTCGGAAATATCTCCAATAGGATAACATGCCGCATATTTCCTTTTTCATGTGATAAAACCATTTCTGCATACGCTAATGTATACAATTACAAAACAAGCATTTATAACTCTGGCTGTAACATCATTTACAATTACCGTTTTTAAGCAACGAATTCTATTCTAATTCTATCGTACGCCATTTCCTTCAACAGCAAGAAATCACATTGTTCAACATTTCTTGCTACAGCAATAAAATAAGTTGAATAAACTATTACTGATGGTGTTTTCTTAGGAAATCCGATTCAACGGTTCAGGAAATACCAACATCCTTTTATGGGTAATTTATTTTCATTAATAAACGAACAAACTGGCTGACTGTATGAATAAGCCATATATACAATAAATATTCAAAGTAGCTATTGTTGCATTGTTTTATTGTCTATCTAAATGGATGGTTTCTCTGCCAGGGAAACGGGGGGAGCTACAACTATTTCTCATTACTAGATCGTAAGCGTTGGACCGTTCAGGTAATAAATGAATTCCGAATTACGAGCCGAGATGAAGATAAAGGTCCATCGAATGGATAAGGCAACAGAACGATTTGATGGGTCGTAAAAACTTACACATGTGGAAGAGGAAGTAACGGAAGATGTGGTACAGGATTGCGAAGTTTTCACAGATCGTCTGGTATCTCGGTGAGAAATCTGGTACGGTCGAGGATTTTATTTCGATTCGTTCACAATCGAAGGAAAAGTTATTAAAATTGCTTTTCGACTTCACGCTTCTTGAAACATATTCTGAAATAAGTATTATATCTCTATGGACAATGCAGAATTATTGTATTTCTTTATGGGTCTACGAAGACGTGTTGGGTTCATTTTCTGGATATTGTTCTCTTGAAGAATCCTAGCTTTCTATTTGACTGAATAATTTCCGAAATCACTTCAATTGCAAGTGAAGTGATTGTGACAAATAGAAGAATAGAACATGCCCTTTTCGGATGACAATCAACAGAACGATAAGGTTAGAAATCAGAGTACCAAATAGGAATATCGACGATAGTTCGGAAGTAAATTCTAAAAGTAATATGAATTATTCATTGCTAGCAATAAAAATCGAGGATAATAATCCACTTTCTGTTATGTTTAAAAGTAAATTACAAACGTTTACCAGAATATTAGGTTATGTTATTGTTACGATGAACTGAATTGATTGTGGAAATTAAACTGATTTTGTCAGAAAGCAACATCAGTTAGAAGTGATGCGCATCAGTTCAAAATCACAACATTGTCAAATAGAACGCGCATCAAATTATTTTGCATCAGTTTGGAAGTGATTCAAATAGAAAGGGCCTAATGTTGTGAACCCTTCGTTTGTGGTGTGGTGAGACGTTATCATTCTAATACCTAAATGAAATAATTTTTCCTAAATTCGTTGTGTAGGGGAAGAATGATTCAATGATGTTTCCTACGTGAGTGGCACCAGTCTTTGTTCCTTCAAGACATTATTGGGCCTTGAAAGGGCACAACTTCCCAGGCGAAATTGAGTCGCTGTAGTCTGCCTGGACCTCTCAATACCATTTCTTGTCGACTATCTTCTTGGGAACCAAATGGTGGTTCATCCTAGAAAAACTACGTTCAGCATTGTGGTGAAAGCCAGTCTTGGTAGTTATGTTCAAGTGATGACTGACCAACTTTTAAAAGTCTTCGTGCCCTTGGATTCGATAAATGCAACCGTCTGCTTATGGTATGGGGCTTATGTTGGGGTCCTCAAAAAACGACTTCGAAGAGCTGTTACAGATACCGCTCGATTCTTTCAAGTGAAATTTGCTATATAATTGTCTTCACTTGCAGATGTTACTCTACGTCAACCAGGAACCGGAAATGACTATGCACCTAACTGAAGTCCTTCGAAAATTCAAACGTTGCGCAATCTGGTAGATCTACAAAGCTTCTTGATGTAGCAATACTATTTTTGCCCGGTAAAAATGAGAAATGGGATGTCGCGGTATTTCCACGAAATATTCACAATATTACAACTCTTGTTATTCGCTGAAAACTTTCTGGTTGATTGTTTGTATTCGAGTGATAAGGAATGAAGATTCCACACACAAAAATTGTCATGTTATATTCAACAAGTTTAGAGCTGATATGGGAGCCAAAACATTTGATGACGTGTGTGTTTGTCAAAGTTTTCAACAAGATATTTCACATCAACAATCTAAATACTTCTTGTGATTATGTTTTCTTTATTGCTGATTGATACTTAGTCCAACTTTCAACATGTTTCGAGAAAGCGATCAAAACTGGCAATTTCCACCATCAAACATTTGAGAAAGCCCTGAGCAAGTGCTTTTAAGCGCTCGTTCCTTGGTGGAGCAATGAGTCTTTTACCTCAAATTTTTTAAAGGACTTGAGATGGATACTACATATATAAATTGAAAGTCTTGGCGCGATCGGAATAACATTCTGGATTCAAAAACTGAAAAGTGTAGAAACTTGACAATTGAAAAAATCAAATTCAATGGTTCTAATGATGCCATCTTCTAGAAATTTTGCATAAACGTTCAGTACCCATATTAATCTTCATCAAGAAAATTAATTTCACTCCAATCGGATATCTTATTATGAGGAAATGAAAATTTTTCTTTTCAATATTACAATTGAATTTTCTTTGGTTCGAAAGAGTCTTATTATGAGCATTTTTCATATTGTCGCAAAATTTCATTTCGATTGATTTGGTTTTGTTTGATATACTGAGGAAAAAAAATATTTTTTGTAAAACTCTGTACGATTTCACTGGTTACCGAATTAACCGCGGCTTTTGGGATCCAAACTCACCCTGAAAATCTAACATAGTAAATGTATGTATGCTTAAACTCAGCACGGTCGGAATTATATTCTGGGAATTGTTCAAGAAATAAAATATGTAAAAATCAATACTTAAAAAAATAAATTCTACGGTTCAGATGATGCGATCCTCTTGAAATTTGGATGAACATTCAGTATATCAATATTCATTCATAAAATAAATTTCACCCGAATCAGATATCTCGTTATGAAAATATGAAGATTCTTCTTCCAAATATCATTGCACAATCACTTCGAAAGGTATCGTGCTTACGGACAGAGTTGAATTTGACCACGGATTCGTCATCAGGGAGTCAAACCCTATCGTTTGAGACCGATTTCGAGTCTGAATTCGAAAATTACAGGCATTTGGGCAAAACGATATAGCACTCGTTTAAGTAGAACGCTAAAAAAGGCTCATCTCACCTGCAGTGAAGTCAGCAACCGGCGCGGCGCGGCGCGCTAATGAACATCCCCCAAATAACGTAAACTTGTGTAAAATTCAACAATAACCAGATAAAACCTCGGTAGTGGGCGGGTAGCGGTCGGCGGTGATTTGGTGGCAATGGAGCGTACGCGGGAATCCACGCACGGGCCACTCGTGGCGGTCGACATGCAATCCCACGCCACTCGTTCGCACTTTGTCACCGCAAAATCTGTTGAAATTCGAATCTCGCGTGTGCCGCCGAAACTACCGTTACGTTCCTTTTCGACGTTACGGTTATTGACCATCAAACTTTCAAGATGATCTCCGACAGATTTCCACGCGAAGGGTGGACCGTCTATCGGTT
Organism: Propylea japonica; assembly: GCA_013421045.1. Lineage (NCBI taxonomy): Eukaryota > Metazoa > Arthropoda > Insecta > Coleoptera > Coccinellidae > Propylea > Propylea japonica. The sequence continues at coordinate 50,663,942 of CM024239.1, forward strand.
ATAATTTGAACCGCAGGTTATTCGAATCTGACAATACTTGTAGATTAGGCCCTTTTTATTTGACGTTGCAAACTGATGCAAAATCAGTTCAATTTCCACAATCACAGTTTATCATAACAATAACATAACCTAACATTCTGTTTAAAGTTTACATTTTACTTCTAAACTTTACTAAAGTGAATTATTATCCTTGGCTTTCATTGCTAGTAATGAATAAAGCATATTAGTTTTCAGAATTTCCTTCCGAACTATCGTCGATATTCCTATTTGGTACTCTGATTTCAAACCCTATAGTCTTGTTGATTGTCATCCGAAAAAGGCATGTTCTATTTGTCAAAATCACTTCACCCCCAACTGAAGTGAGATTTTTGTGGACTTATTGAACTGTAAAATGCACACTTAACATTTTCTGTTCCCACAATATTTTCGATCCAGCGCTCGTATTTCCAAAACACCACGAAAAGACCTTTTTTTGTTGCATTTTCAAATTCATGTGACAGAAAGAATATTTTTTTTCGGAAAAGCAATGGCTAGTTGTTGAAGGGAATTCATTCAAGTTCCTGAAACCCACCTTTAGCTTTCTGTGCAATCATTGGTTGCCGAGGTATCGATATTCAAAGGCAAAGGGATCCTTTTTCATTTGAAGGCCGATATCTTGACAAGAAGTGGATGTACCAAAATCTATAGAATATGAGATTAAAACAGAATGAAGAAACTATCCAATCCTCATAGTGATTGAGCAAAAAAAAATTTTTCCAAGCCCGTAGACCAAGGAAAAAACTGAAAAAAATTTCGAAATTTTTTTTGATGATGGTCTTTTCAAGATTACTCAACAACCGATGACGCCAAAACATTTTGAAGTTCTAATCCGAAAATAAGACACTTGGAGCTGCAATATCCTTTTTTAAAATCCTTTGTACGACCATTCCTCTCGAAGTAACGGCATGTTAAAAATTGGCCTAAAATTTGGAATGTTTTTTTGATAATTTAATTTATTCCAGTGATGTATATTCCACTGTAACCTTATAGTCTAATGTGCACCCCATCAGAGATTTTTTCGCAGCTGCGCTACTATAGCTGGCAGTTCCAGGGCTTTAATAATCTCCCGATATCTGAGAATCCTTGAAGACATTTCTCCTGTCCAAGACATTCATTGTGCAGGCTCGAAATGGTCAGGTAATCTATAATTAAATGAACAGGTCTTTTTTCCTCTTCCCCATAGAAGTACACTCGTAGGTGAAATCTCATCATATGCTTTTAAGGCTGCACCTACATTAGGTCCGCATTTTTTCCGATCCGATCCGATCCGACGTTGTCCGGCCATCGGACAACGTCGGAAGAAAAACAAACACTTTTATCTTAATGTAAGTGCCTATAATGGAAACGAAGCTTCCGAAATCTCGATTTCCGACGACTCACGACACTATCCGATTTGACGGCCGATCAATCATGTTTGTTTCCAGTCCGACGTTTCTAATCCGACGCGTGGTTAGTAAAGTACTAAAGTTAAATCTTGCTGTTAATTAAGTTGAATATCAATCAAATTTTTAAAAAATGACGGGAAAAATTGATAAGGAGTTGTTAATACAGCTTGTGAGAGATGAACCTCGTCCATGGGACCAGAGGGTGAAATCTTACCACAATCGTGACATAAAATTTGAGTTGTGGGAATCAATTGGAACGCAACTTCAACAGATTTCAGTTTTCATTCATTTTGTTATCACGTGTTTACTGCAAAAGCTTCTACTAAAAACTGCAGTAGAACGATAGACAGTATACAGTTAAACGGATCACGTCGGGACCAGTGTAGGCATTCACGTCTGACGTCATCGGATACCGATGGACGGATAACTTCGGATCGGATCGGATCGGGAGAAATGCGGACTTAATGTAGGTCCGGCGTGCGGCGACAATCGGTGCGATTCTGTTCGCATATTACTTAAATCTAGTTACCCAAGCAAGATTGCTTTCGACTGGTTTAGCAATGTTGGTAATGAATTTCGCCTTAGCAATATTGCTTCGAAAATCGGCAATCCAAGAGCTGGCAACACTGTAATATATGATAGTTGAACTACTATTTTGAGCTTTTTATGACATTTCTGTGTTTTCAAACACTTCAAAGAGAATTCCAAAAATGTTATGGAATAGGAAAACCAGGAAAATTCAAATGGAAGTATTGATAAACTTCCTTGAATATAATAGAATTAAAGTGACAGGAAAAACCCACCCATTAGAAATATACAGGAGGTCAATATCAAGTGGGTTGAATACACAAATTTTTTGAATGCTGAGTGAAATGGGATAAGCAAAAATTGAATACTTTCTCTGAATGAAATATTTTTATACACAATTATTAATTAATGAAAACACAATCTCAGCATTCTTCCGAATAGCTGAAGCTGTTGGTGTGATGTTATTTGAGGCTGAGAAATTTTCACAATTAAATCTAAGAATTAAGTGTTATTTTATATTTGTTATCAATGAACAATTTCAAACAATATAAATAGAAATTTGAAATAAACTTCTATTTGTTCATTCAATATATGTTCCCGTTGAAAGTCTCCGTCGAAAACATTTTTTTCCTTCTGCATTGTTAGAAATATTATTCAGAATTGGTGTCATAATTCAGGGATACCCAAAATTTTCTAGAAGAAAACAATTTCTTCTTCCTTCCACATACTTTGATCTCATGTGCCAATAGATTTTTTTATCGTATTTTGCACGATTTTTGATTTGCTTGAAGGTATGGAAATATTACGTGAGTATCTTCAGAAGTGTTCGGAAAGGAACTAACACTAGCTTTCACAGAAACTATGAAAAACGCATTCTTTAAATCAATGAAAGTTGAAAAAATGAAGTGTTATAGACAAAATATCAACATCTATTATTTAAAAAGTAAATGCATCGATTAAAACAACAACTACCAAAAAGTTACAACCATTGAAGTGATTACGTCTTAGGGGAAAACCCGGATAGATGCCCCACTTTTTGAATTTGCCTCATATTTTTGAAAATATCGATTTTATATGTCTAATTTCTATGAGTGTAGGAAGCCCCATTATTTGATTTGGAATACTGAGACTTTTCCCTGACATAGCAATCCCAAATTGCACAATAATTTGATTTTTGTAGAACTCTTTTTTGGGGATAGTTGCCTACAAGTATGGATAGTTGCCCCACCATGAAAATACTGGCAGGGATAGATGCCCTTCATACTGTGTGAACCGAAAACCCAACTAAATACAATGAGATTTTCTATGCTTAAAACAGCAACTTTATGTACGTAACATGGATCGAATTAACAACAATTGTGCATTTTAAATTGAATTTCAAAAGCATATATTAAACGAAAAGTTGCATTCTTTATATTAACATAAAGTATTATTCCACACATTCATGATAAATTAATTAAATAAGTTCCAACAGAATGATCAGGAATCAAGTTTAAAATCAAAATAACACAATGAATCGAAAATCTGCTAAGAAGATATGGTTTTAGTTTAGATGTCCTAAGGGGCACCTATACCTCAAGAAATCACGGCAACTAAACTATCCTTTTCGATAGGGATAGATGCCCATGATTTTTTTTAATAAATTAAGAAGAAAACAAAAACTATTTGTACTCAGATGTACACTCAATGAAAGACTGTATTGGCGTAATAAAAAAAATACCTCTAAAAGTTTGGCATGTTTGTGAAGTTCGCTGCTGAGATGATCGCACACACTAGCGAAAAACGGCTTCACTTTACAATAACCCTTACAAAACTAAGGTCAGGGTGACTGTAGCAGCTACTTATAAAATAATTTTTTGATACATGTTTCGGAAGTTAGGTATTTCGAAAATGGGGCATCTATCCAACTGAGGCATCTATCCGGGTTTTACCCTATAGGTGTAGTATGCGCGTCCGCCATTTTGTAGCCAAGCTTAAACAACGAAGGCAGGTGGTGGGTAACATGGCAGTCAATAAAATAAATGTGACATTTTTCATTCATTTCTCTAGGTGGTATTTCGAGGCGCAGTCCCCCTCTACTGCTTTAAATATTCATGTTACCTTATATTTTATTCAGTATAAAACCATCTGTTCCTGAATTGCATGCCGTTATGTCCCCACAGAGATTGAATTTAATGAAAGATGCGAATTTCAAATTCACGATTCACTTTCAAAGGAGAGTGAGGATTGTTAGAAATTCGGACATACCGGGTGTCCCGAATTTGGGGATAGACTTTGAACAGGTAGAAGATTCTAGGGCCAAAGAAGTGGAAAAATGTATACCTAGGGAAATACAACCCTTCGAAGGGGTGATCTGAGAATACTTTCATGCTCGAAATTTCGATAGATTTTGATCTAAATTGATTTCCACATTTCATTGACAGTTTGATTGAAATACGGGATTCAATAATTCTCAAAGCTTTTCGTCACTTCAATCTAGCAGTTTAGATTGAAGGCATGAAAGAATATAAATTCAGGAAATAATTAAATTCATTCCAAGTTTTGATAACTGGAGCCATGTGATTATATTCGATAGAGTTAGTGATCAAAGTAAAGGTGTTCATCTAATAATCATCTAATAATCTCACATTCTTAAGGCAACATAATTCAGTGTATCAATTTTATGAACAAGAGCTCTGTTTAACCAGAAAAATTACACCCATATATTTAGGGTTGAAATCATGTTTCGAAAGATCTATTCAGTCTAGGTTCCCGGTCACTCAGGTATCAAAGGAAGCGTTGCGGCTAACACACTAGCTAGAAAGGGAGCACAAATGTACTTTGCTGACCTAGAACCCTTCTGTGGAGAATGCAAATAAGAAAGAGTTTTTGGCAAAGGAAGAAACTGAAAGAGAAGAACTCTGGAGAATTCTTCCGCTAATAGGTCATTTCGAAAAGTTCTTTAGGATTTTTCAAACTGCAAGGCTCAAAAGTAATTGGACCTCAGCAAGAATAGGCTACACTTCCTCACTAACTCCTAGTTTAGTTATAGTTATAGTTTAAAAAGAGGTTCCAGTTCACCTCAACAGCTGTTTCCTGAGGCCACAGTATCCTGTAAGAAAGCCAGTGAGGAGGTGTAATTGTTTCTTATCAAGATCCAAATATCTTTTGGATCTTGCTGTTTCAAAGTTCCGAAGGAACTCAGAGGAATGATCCATCCCTAGGAAATTCCACCAGAGTTTTTTCCTCTCGTTTTTCTCCTTCTCCAGAAAACCTTTTTTATAGGTGCAGTTACCTATAGGTACTACAGAAGGGTTTTGGCCAATGACATTCGTGCACCCTCGTTGGCAAGTGTATTGGCCTCTTCGTTTCTTTTGATTCCCGAATGGCCGGGAACCCACTCCCAGATCATTTTTGAGTCGATGACGTAGGAGCTCAGTGCTTTAATATCAGCTTGACTATCTGAATGTATGGAAATATCGCACTTTTGATAATTTCTTGCTAGATTTATATCTAGACATCTTTCAGTAGCTAAGATTTCAGCTTGAAAGACGCTCATATACGAGCCTAGGGACAGAGCACACTGAGATATTCTGAGAATAGCCTCATGGGCTACCCTATCAATCATTAGATGTAGAGGTGTGATATCCGTAATGATCTCAAGTGCCCTAGCTGGGCACGTTCTCATAGCTCTAGTGATGCACAAACAGGCAAGCATCTGTACTTTATCGAGCCTTTTCCTCATACTTACTTGACTTGCCTTGGCAAACCAGGCTACTGCCCCATATATGTGATTATAGGTTTCACAATCATAAGGCCTGCAAAAACGATGTCTTGGACAGGAGAATTGAAGGAGTAACGCGGATTTAGCCTACTTGAAGCCATTTTGAATACTGGAGTTCATTGCGGAAAGAGCTCTGATGGGAGGCAGAATAGACCTCGATGTCGCAGTGGAATATAAACTCCTTAACAATCAACAATCTATTAAGTCTTCTCCGTAATGGCTTCCCTTGATTATTACTTTTAGTTCTCATCACAAGTTCCTAATAATCTCATAAATTTTTGTATACATTATTGTATTAGTTAGGTTTAAGAGATGTTAATAGTAATAGGGCGAAATAGCTATCTATGGATGCTCTGTTTGATATAACCACTATGCATGTTCTTTGCTCGTTGACGGGATTAGTTCCGAAGTGTGGGTTTAATATTGGTTGATTTATATCGATTAATATTATTCTCCGCTTTCATTATTATATTACTAGCAAGGTAAGAGGGTTGTTACTGGCGAATGGAGGATATAATTGACGAGCCGCAGGCGAGTCAGTTACCTCCTTGAGCCAGTAAAACCCGTTACCTTGCGTGTGTATTGTTTTATATTTTATTGTTTCTCATTTGTAAAAAGATTAGATAAATTCCAAAAAAATCTCGATAATTTTCGCTTGACATTTCTAAAAATTGGATTATTTATGACTTCGGAAAATTATGACAACTGTCAGTGGCTTTACGAGAGGGAAGTCCTTCGAGAATATTTGCTCATTTCTGACGAAAAAGGCCAGATCCAAATGAAACAAGGCATGAATATCGTTTTAAATACTTTTATAACGTTTATTACTAAAAATATTTGTTCCAGGAACGATGAAATTAGCAGAATGAATGAAATTAGAAGCGATTACGTGAAACTGTCAGTGAGTTTACAGGTCAAAAAACCTCAAGGATATTTGCAATTTTGAGAAGGAAAACAGATAGATAAGAATAAAACAAGGTACGAATATCGTTTTCGAATAGTTGGAGAACGTTTATTGAGAAATACATTTGTTCCAGGAACTCTGAAATTAGGGGGATGAATGAAATTAGAAGCAAGTACTTGACAACTCTCAATGTAAATAATACTAACTTGTAAAAATTTTACAAGTTAACTATCAATTTTACAAGTTAGTGACTTGATAAAATAAACTTTCTTGATTAATATTGTATTTTTGGGAACTGACGTTTACAAATGAGAAACAATAAAATATCTATAATCAAACCCAATTATGCGAACACACAAACAAAGTCAACTCATAAATCTACACTCTTCACTTAACCCGAAGTTTTCATCAGTAAATTATTATAGTACTCGCACGTCAAGCGTTCAAATCGTATTCGAAAAAGAGGACATAATAATCATCAAATCCAACATTTTTTTCGGTTTGAAATTTACGAATTACAGAGTATGCATCTGTTTCACGGCAATCCTGGTCTTGATAATGAAATTTTAATGTGACGCCAATCTTTGGCGAGAATAGTAATATTTTATTGTTTCATACGCTGACAATAAAATTTTCGTTTCCATATCGGTTCAAAAAATACAATGTCGGGTAGTTTTTACATTTTATAACGTTTTTCATTGCAAAAATATACCAGGGATATAGACTGCAATTCTGATCGGGGGCAATGGAAAACAACATCCAATAGCAAACTGGCTAACTGGCAAATGAAAGTGACTGTCTAATTCAACTATTAATTTACCTATTTCCATTTCAATTCCTTTAATATTTGAAATGTTATTTTTGCTAATTTGTTCGAATAAATTTAATTTTTAATTTCCATTGTTTTATTGTGGTATAAAAGTACCTACTTATCTAATTTGACTTATTATTGGTGCGAAAATAACCATTCCAAAATTTCAACACTCAATTTGGTGTAGATCTTCAATAATTATTGGTGTTAAACCGACCATTGTAGAAGATTTTTACTCTGGTGTAAAAAAATTATAAATGTCATACTCTTTCAGAGTCAAACTTGACACTCTGTTTGGTTAAATTGAACATTATTTGGTGAAGTAATTACACCACGAGGTGCTCTTTGTACACCGCAAAAAGGTATTTTTTACACCTTCCAGAAGTCAAACATCAACAACTGCAGGTGTAAAATATATTCATCAACACTGTCTCAATTGAACACTGCACCTATGGTGTTGAATAGACACAAAAATGGTGTGTATGGATATAGACACCGCTAGATGTCGATTTTCTAAGGTGTAACCTCCTAATGAACAATCTATTAAGGCTTCTGTGTAATGGTTTCCCTTGATCATAACTCTCAGTTTCTCATCACAAGTTCAAGTTCCTATAATCTCATCAATTTTTGTATAATACATTATTGTATTAGTTAGGTTTAAGAGATGTTAAAATACCTGTAATTGAACCTAATTATGCCCACACACAAACAAAGTCAACTCATAAATCTACGCTCTCTACTTAACCCGAAAGTTTTCAGTCAATTATTAGAGTACTTGCACGTCAACCGTTTAAATCGTATTCGAAAAAGAAAACATAATAATCATTCAATCCAACATTACTTCTGCAAATTTTCTCCGGTGAAAAATTCAGGAATTACAGAGTATGCATCTGTTTCACGGCAATCCTGGTCTTGATAATGAAATTTTAATGTGACGCCAATCTTTGGCGAGAATAGTAATATTTTATTGTTTCATACGCTAACAATAAAATTTTCGTTTCCATATCGGTTCAAAAAATACAATGTCGGGTAGTTTTTACATTTTATAAACGTTTTTCATTGCAGAAATATACAGCCCGACTGGGGTCAAAGCCAGGGATATAGACTGCAATTCTGATCGGGGGTAATGGAAAACAAACTCCAATAGGCAAGAGTATAAAAAGTTTTCATATAACATAATAAAAACCTGCGTCATCGGCGTTACCGTTCTGCAGTTCAGCGCGTAACAAAATATTATTGCGAGCTGCAGGGACATCACGTAATGACAGTGGCTGCAGGAACTGTATAGGTTGACGTTATATCAGACTTCATTTACATTCGATATTCGCAGGATATTGGCCACACATCAATTGAATTTTCAGGACATACTGGACTCTTCATAAGAGTTCATCGAATCGGAACTTGATGGCAAGCTGGTTATTTTCGGTTAGATATGACATGACCGTATTGAACTGTATTGAATTCTGGGTTACGTTCCTTTTTTCGTGGACAAAACTTGATTTTTCTGTACTGGGGTATTACGAGTATTATTAGAACTGGGATAGGCATGCAATTTTTCAATATGAATAATCGGATGTTTATTTCAGTATAAAGAAGAAGTTATGCCGCTAATAGTGGAAAATAACATCAGGCAAATGACCACCACGACCACGCTTACAGGATCATATCTTTTTAATGAAATTTTCCATAACCAAAACGCCCTATGTCCTCGATAGCCTCACGAATTCCATCTTTGAGGTCTTGAATCGACGCTGGCCTATTGGCGAATCCAAAAATCTAGATGCCCTCTGGTGGCTAATTTCCGAACCTACTTTGTCAGTACTGTTTTACTGTTTAGTTTGGCTGTCTCGACTTACGAAGTGTTTTTTATCATTATTTGGAGTAATGCAATTTCATAGTTTTCAACTACTGGGTTGTGCATTAATTCATTAATATAATCAACAATAATCTAGAATTTTTTATAATAAACATTATTTTCAGTTACATCTTAGTGCATCATGAGTGAACAAATGGAACAAAGTTCTTCTAATCGTATAAGAACAGTGCATAACTGTAACTGTTGTGTTTTCAATTGTTTATCGACAAAAGCAGAAAAGAATAGGACTATACATTATCAAAGGTTTCCTAAGAAAATGCAGCATCAGTTCATATCACGATTGTACTGGAATAAGTTGATACAAGAAAGGCCTGGATAAACAAATTGTTGACAAACCACATATATCATGGGGTTTCCCAGTTAGTAAAGCACTATTTTGAAGGCAAGGTGCCATTATTTTATGGAGCAAAACACAACATTATAAATTTTTCATCCATTATGCCAGTAGAATCACACTTTTTTATACACTTTATTTGATAGGGTTGAAATAAAATACTATTAAACTTAACACCTTGTATTTACTTTCCCAGTCAAACTATATATACCAATGATACATCTATTACATTCTGTCAATACCTGTATTCACTTTCCAATCCAGTTATATATTATTATAGTCATCTCTCAACTTCAAGATTCTATACCTCGTTCAACTACATCGGGATCTGAATATGTATTAGCAATCCATACACTACATCTCTTCCTTTCAACAATTAGATAATTGTAATTGACAGAGGGTTTCCCAAACTACTTTCAGTATCATTATGGTATTAGCAGCAGTTATTCATAGCATTATATGAATTTCTTTTTAGCGGCTATAGTAATTGACTATAACGAAGAGGTATTCTCCTTTCGAAAAGGACCAATAACTACAATACCCACCAATATTAGGTGCTTACAATTGAGGACATGTTCACCTTCTATTATGCATCTTTCATTGGGTGGAGCCCCCCAAATAATTGAAAACGGTATTCAAGCTCAAATAGTGCACCATTGTTCCTGTTGAATTATTGTCTATTTCGCCAAGGATTAGACTGAAGGAACCAATTTTTCACCTTAATTTTATAACTTTATAAACCATCAACCACAATCCACTAATTTACTTTCAATATGTCCAATAAATATATAGATTTTCAAGAAAATCGTACAAAAAAACCTCCATCTCGCTATACTAATCTCGAAAATAGCACTGACAAACGTCAAGTGTTGTTTACAGTTCGCAGCGCCATCAACGTAAATTGGATTCGCCAATTAGCGTAGACCTTCTCTTTCCCGTGGCCTCAAAGGAATAAGTCGCAAGGTGTTAAATCACAAGATCTCGGTGGCCAATTGTGATCACCACTTCGAGAGATAACACGGTCCGGAACTTTTTCCCGCAAAAGATCGATGGTTTCGTTGCTTTTGTGGCAAATCTAGTTGAAAGTAAACGTTGTCTAGATCAATACTATCCAATTTCGGCCATAAAAATCATTAATCATCTCTCGATAGCGCAATCCATTCACCATAACTGTTGCTCCAGCCGCCGGACCATAAACCGCACCAGTCACGTTGAGGATATAGAGGCTTTTCAAAAATAACTCTTGGGTTTTCTGAGCCCCAGATGCGACAATTTTGCGACGAGGAATGGACAAACCTGGGTTTTCTTCAACACTTTCGGCTGCAGCAGCAATATTCTCGGTTGTTCTTGAGCGACGTGCACCGGTTTTATTCTTCACCTCGCTAACTTGTCCCAACAGATTGAATTTTTCCACCAATTTCTTCATTGCGGTCTGACAAGGTGCTTCACGACGACCCAAAAATGTTCGAGTTTTACGAACTTCTCTGCCAAATTTTCACCACTTTCATAGTGAATTTTGATGATTTCAATGCGGTTTTGATGCGTGTATCGTTCCATTTTCATTAATGGCGTTGTTTCTTCTTGTCAAATGTCAAAAAATGACAGCTTCAAACGAAATAGCAGGTTATTCAAAATAACACCACTTATTGGAAAACCATTTATTCATTCACATTGTCTACAAGGTGAAAGAGACAGTCAATATTCTACTATTTCACGTAAACGCCCACCCAGCCCTCTAAAATTTTATATTTTCTGGGTCGTTAAAAGACAGTTATGATACGACAACATTGTTGCAAGTCGGGTTGATGATCGAATTGATGAATCCCGTTCCGGGAAATCAAAGAAGCCACAATGAAATGTTTATAACAACGGCGGTATATGTGTAAATGAACAATAACCCGCCGGATTTAATGCCCATTGATATTATCTCGCATAAATGCGGGCGTTAAAAATTTAGTTATTGAAACACTTTTATACTTCAATAAAGTGTCTCAAATACGGGTCCGATTTAATTAACTAAGGTCTAAATTCATTTTTACTATACCTCATATCATTCGAATAGGTTACAATATGGTCACATTTTTTATAAACACGATGCTCTGGCTCAGATGAATGTTTCCTAGCTTAATTTAGGACTATAGAGTTGCTATCAATGAACTGAAAGTGGTATCAGATCCGCCATATTACTGCCAGTATACGTCGAATTTTGACAATCATTGAATTTTTTCTGAAAATAGTGATTTTTGTACTCTTTTCAAGTTAAATTGAGATTTCTTGTTCTTAATAAACAATAATAAAATGGTATCGTGTGCTGTATGGCTTTGTTCAAGCAGGGACGAGATAGATAAGAAGAAAATTACAGGAATAACATTTCACAGGTAAGGATGAGAGTGAACAGATTCGTATTCGAAATTTTTGCATGTCTGTCTTGGTAATCTGATATCTTTTTATATGCCTGAAGAAAAATTGTTTATTTGATATTCAATTGACCTTATTTGAACAGAATTCCTAAAGACCCAAAACGTCGTATTATTTGGATGAAATTTGTAAACAAAAAAAACTGGCAACTTAATTCTACCCTGAACTTTCCGCCATATTGGTCCGCGACTAAGCCCCGCCCAGTGGTTCCATTTTTCCTTACACAATTGTATGTCATAGCGTCTCTTCTCTATTCTATCTCTATGTGTCGGAGGTTTATTGGACTAGTAAAGAGACATAGATGTCTACTCTGCCGCGTTTACAATAGAGAGGTCTTAGCGATAGAAGAGGCTAAGATGTTTCTTTCACTTCATACTCTCCTGAAATAGGCTGAAGTCGATGGCTCTTATCTGAGGTAAAATGATTAATTTCTGTCTCTCTCTATCTGATCTTGCCTTTGAATGACAACGTCTTCATTCAGACACACTCGCTCCTATGTCATGTTGTGCACTCTGTCTCTGAGTGAGTACCTGCCTTCCAACGAAAATACCAGCTTACTTAATCATTTCTGCCAATCCGTCCATCTGTAAACAGCAACAGACTAGTCCGAAACTCCGATTTCGGAACTACAATTAGTCAGAACTAGGCGATGAGCGACGCTCTTCGACGCGGTACGCGATTATCGGTAAACAAAATAAACAACCGAGCATCGGCACCAAGTTTGGGGAGCTTTGGGGGTGCGACAGGGAGTCCGGGGGGTGGGGGACATTCGCATTCGAAATCGGAGGCAGAATCGTCCGGTGTTATCAAATCCCAGAGCGCGAATGGTTATTGCAGATTAGCATCCCGTGCATTGTATTAATGTTGGAAATTATAAACCGTACACGTGATAGATAGAGAAAATTTGATTTTAAAACTGTCCCATCTATATTGGATGTTGCTTAATATACGGCGCAATCTAGCGTTCGCTGTTATTACATCCGAGGTCCAGAAAAGCCTCTTCTACAGGGACGTACTTCGATTTTTTAGGGCTGACGAGTTTTTGAGATGATATGAGTGAAGGTATCTCATTTTCTGTTACAGGGCGCCATGTTTCCAGTATTATATCCTATTACTATTGTGAATTCTCAAGAATTACCATTATTCATTCATATCTCAAATACTTGTTTTAGTTCGACATTGCAGATTATATTATGAATTTTTCTTGAACCAATATAATATTGTGTAATGGGAAATGCATTTCTTAACAAACTTTCATCACTCTTTATTCAGTTTTCAACAAATTCATTTGATTTTTTTAAGTCTGAGTATAATTATTGGAGTCCAACTTTTTATATTAACAGACGGTTGACTGGTGGGATTTTCGGTTATTGACATGAAAGCTCCTTCCTTCAATTTTCACGTTTCGGTTTTTGTTCTTTTGTTATTATAGAATCTTATGGTCCTCATTCTAAGAATGTTGGACAAGATTTGATTAATCAGTTTTTATGTTTTTTGATTCAAACATTCCGAGGGCGTTTAGCTTCTCCAATATAGTATTTACTTCATATATGCAGTTTTTCTTTGTTGATTCTCATTATCTGGTTTTACTTCCGTTAGGTTATCTCTGATAGTAGCTTGAACGCTGCCCCACATTGTAAAGGGTGTTTTTTTCGAGGTATAGAACTTTAAGTTGGTATTACTGTTCAAGATGGCGAACAATTTAATAGCTGTCAAGTGATTTATTCTCAGTTTGGTTTGGCAATTCATAATAAATAGTCTCACGCCTGAACAACGCTTTTCGTGGAAGGATCTTTGTTTGCGTGTTTACAAAATCCAAATCTTGAAATAATTGAAGCCAAATGATCATCAAGCAAGACGTAGATTCGTCGAATGGGCTTGAAATGACATTGCCGTTGTTCCCGATTTTCATTGAATTTTGTTTATCGATGAAGCACACTTCTGGTTGAATGACTACGTCAACAAACAAAACTGTCGCATTTGGAGTGAAGCTAATCCTCAAGTGTATGTCGAAACACTGTTACATCGAGAAAACTGACTCTTTGGTGCGCTTTATGGGCTGGTGGAATCCTTCAAAAACAATGATGGCCAGAACGTTACAGTCAATGGTGATCGTTATAGAGCCATGATTACTAACTTTTTCATTCCTGAATTGAACAACCATGATGTCCAGGAGCTGTGGTTCCAACAAGACGGTGCAATATGTCACACAGCTCGTGCCACAATCGATTTATTGAAAGACACGCTGGGTGACCGCCTAATTTCACATTTTGGGCCTGTGAGTTGGCCGCCAAGATCTTGTGATTTAACACTGCTAGACTACTTTCTGTGGGGCTACGTAAAGTCATTGGTCTATGCTGATAAGCCATTAACGCTTTACCATTTGGAAGACAACATTCAATCAACAAATGTTGGAAAAAGTAATCGAAAATTGGACGTTCAGATTGGACTACATCCGAGCCAGAAATCATATTTAAAATGTAATGCCACAAAATCATCTTTCGGATAAAGAAAATTCCTGTTAATCGAATTATCCATCGTTGTCTTATTGCAATTTAAAGTTCTATAACTCTAAAAAAAGCAATCTTATTTCCAAAATTTTTCAGCTTAACCTTCAACATATGGCATGACATTGGTTATGTTATCATTTTTGCTGGTTTTGGCCATTCGGCTTGTAAATTTAAGCCAAAAATTTATTTCTTCAATATTATCTTCTTGAAGAGCATCAAAAGTATGCTCTCTTCAAGAAGATTAAATTGAGAATATATCTGAAAAATGACTATCCCAAAGAATTTTTGTGAAGCAAAACACAAGTGCAAAAATCTAATTATAAGCTTCACGAAGAACAGCTTTCAATAAGACCCTGTGTCCGACCCTGCCTTGCCCCATACCTGTGCATTTCTCCAATATACACATACATACACTCATATATACATATGCATGGAAACATTGATTGCCAATTTACAGCTCTAATATATTAGTCCCTGATTGAGTTTTGCTGTAAAATAGGAATAATGCTGACGTATAGGCGCCGTACATTATTACGGAGCTTAAACTTTGATTAATTCATCGCTCGATTGCGAGGATTCTGGCAGGAAAAGCGTACGTGGATACTTCATCTTCATTTCGGATCCGCTCCAGATCAACGGGGATCATGGAAACAAGTGTTCTGGACCGCTCTGACGCCATCCGTAGATTTGTGATAAATCTTTCGATGCAACGCGCTGATGTACTACACATCGGATGCTTGTAGCTGGACTATTTTGTTCCTTGGAGGCCAATGCAGTAATTGATCGAATCAATTTGAGCAGTTGTAAATTAGGTACTCTCAGTAGACTCAGAAGAATCATTCTTGTCTGGACAGAGAGTCGTTGGACCACCGTGACAATGAAAAGGCAGTCCTGTTTGCATGACATGTATTGGTGCAACCTTTGTCTAGTGATTCTTGAGTTTTTTATGATGTAGCGATCTCTCTAGATGCCTCATACCCATCGAGATATAATAGGGAAGAGACGATATGACATACAATTGAGTAAGGAAAAATAGTACCACTGGGCGGGGCTTAGTCGGGTACCGATATGGCGGAAATATTTCACCAAAAAATACGACGTGTTGGGTTTTTAGGATTCGTGTTCAAATAAGATCAATTGAAGATCAAATAAACAAGTTTTCTTCAGGCGATAATTTACACCTATAAAAATATAACAGATTACCAAGACAGATAAAAAAAAAATTCGAATGCGTATCTCTGTTCAGTACTCATCCTTACCTGTGGTATGTTTTTCCCCTAATTTTTTTCATCTGTCTCTTCTCTGCTTGAAAAAAGCCTTACAGTGCACAATATCATTTTATTATTATTGTATATATATATTGTATATTATTAAGCACAAAAAATCACAATTTAACTAGAAACAGGCGCAAGAATAACAATTCCTCCAGAAAATTCAACGATTGTCAAATTTGACGTTAGGTGGTTGTAATATGGCACATCTGATACCACGTTTATTTCAATGATGGCAACTCTATACTATCCTATCTCTATGCTCATACCCTACTTAAGTCACTTGACTCAAATCTTTTTCAAAATCTGTCGATTGTGATCAATTTTTCGATGCAACGCTCTGATGCTTGTAACTGGATTGTTTTAGTTCTTAAAGGCCAATGCAGCTATTGGTTGAATCGATTTAGACTTGCAAATTACTCTTGGTAGGATCTGTGTACACAGAAGAATCATTCTTCTCTAGGTAGAGAGTCTTCGGCAAACCTGACAATGAAGAGACAGGTCGGTCGGCATGTATTGATGTAATTTCTCTCGTGATTCTTAAGCTTTTTATGATGTAGCGATCTCTCCAGTGACCTAATTCAACTGCGAAAACTGTTTCGTGTGTTAAATTTTTCTATGCAACGCTTTGATGTACTTACATCAAATGCTCGTTTTTTTGGATACCAATGCAGTAATTGGTCGTATTCGCCTATCTCTTGCCCTCATGCTGGTTATCATGAGGTCGATGATGAAGAAGAAAGAGAGAAACACATTTGCTGGATTAACAGCAGGTCAAATACAAGCAAAGAAGACCTGCAATTTCAAAGGCGAAGGCTCAAAAAGCTCTATCGCTGTCAAAAAACGTGTTAAGGCTGCCAGTGCGCAGCCTTAGAGCGCCTTTTCACAAGTTACTGTTTTGTGAGATATCACCTGCGCAAAACCAGAAATAACTCCGACATCGGTTGGTCATGTGGACCGGCCACGGAAACCACCAAGCAATTATTGAAGAGGGGAAATTCAAAAGGGTTAAGTGCCCCTTTCACGATATTTTAGATTTAATTCTATATGGGGTCTATGTGCCAAGGTCAAAAGCGTTTAAAACTGTCTACGCCCTTCCGCTACAGACAGTCATCATTTCTGATGAGCAATTAATTTACTTTTCAATTTTTTTCATAGGTCCTTGACATATCTCAGTTTCAATTTTTTGGCACTTAGACCCTTTTGAATTTCCACTCTTCAATTATGTCCATGCTGTCACTTATTGGCCCAGAACCCTTCTGTGGTATATGTAAATGTACCTATAAGAAGAAGTTTCTGGAGAAGGAGAAAGCCGAGAGGAAAAAACTCTGGCGGAATCTCCCAGGGATGGATCATTCCACTGAGTTCCTTCGGAACTTCGAGACAGCGGGATCCAAAAGATATCTGGATCTTGGTAAGAAGCAATTACACCTCCTCACTGGCTTTCTTACAGGACATTGTCGCCTCAGGAAGCACCTTTTGAGGATGGTATTATCGGACACTGACGAGTGTAGGTTTTGTGGGGAGGAGCCACGGAATGCCTTGGCATTGCGAGCCTGAGGAAGGAATGCCTTGAACGAGAAACTTGTAAGAGTGAGGAACTAGCCTCGCTGAAGCCTTCACAGTTATTAGATTTCATCAGATCTCTGGAACAGGAAGGCTAGCTGTGAAGGGTTTGGCCAGAACAGATCTTTAAGGGGGCACAATAGACCTTAAGGTCGCAGTGAACTGTAACCCCTCTTTAAACTAAACTATGCCCATGCAATGTATTGGCGCAAACCAGGCTCACTCTAATGGGTGGCTAGACCTTGACACCTACTGAATTCTCTTAGGAAAATGATCATTACATTCGTGGGCAAAATGTCGCTTTAGTAATGTAACGCACAAAAATCTCATTGGTCGCTGTACAGAAAGATAGTCAAGGTACCGATCGATCATAATCTAATATCCGATATCAGTAGTGGAAAAGAATCACTCAATATTCCTTCTTTCTCCATATCCAATAACTGTAAACGGTCACAAAACCCCAGAACTTCTTTCTGGTAGCAAATACGATGTGTTTATATCGGGTCCCGTAATAAATATCGGATATTCAGTGAAACATCAATCATCGCTAGTGTTTTGCTGTTTTACCAACAGAGATTATGGAACGCTTTCAGCTCATCAACGGTCCGCAATTGGTCGATCAATTCATGTAATGCAATCGTTCCACGTTAATTATAAAATAGTGGAGCAAAGAGGTGACCGCAACAGCGTCATGTTGAAATGTGCTAAGCTGCGAATGGAAAACGATCAAGTACGGAAAATTCGTTTCTATTTGGAAAAGCGAATGTATTGAGCTGTCGTCGAATTGTCCTAATCGTAATAATTTGCTGGCTTGTTTCTAGAAGGCGTGTCAAGAATAATATGTCCTTTTTTGATTTTGAATATAATATTTGAAAAAAACTGATAAAGAGTCCTGAATTAAATAACATATATACTCTGTTCGGATATTATTGATCACAAAGTAGGCCATGGAAATTTAGCATATTCAACTGTCTGCAGTGTGGAACAGCCAAATGAAATAAATTTGATGAAGAATAAATGATAGCGTGTTGGGAAAAACGTTTGAACACGTCGATTTGTATTTTAGATGCGCATTTTTTTCAAAAACAAATAATTATAGAGGGTGTGTCATGTGACAGTGGCCGATACCAACTTTCTTATTTTAAATACAATACTATTCTATCTCTATGCTCCGACATATCCGGGTGTCAATTCTCGGTATCACTCGTTCGAAGAACATATAAGTTCGTGATATTCTGAGCGTAGATTTTTGGAAATTGTAAAAATAATACCCGATATTCTTGACCATATCGTTAACTACTGCTTCCGACGAAAGTATACGTTCATTTCGAATATAATTATTTCAATTCCCAAAAATCTACGCACAAAATATCACGAACGTATACGTTCGTCGAACGAGTGATTCCGAGAATTATTGACACCCGGATACCTTGTTTTCCCAAGACTTTTCCAGCAAAAAATGTTTTATTCAATGATAGAAAACTATGGCCTAACGTTAATGTAGCCCGTAGCCATCGTTAACTGACGTTTATTTTACGATTTACATCATAACCTAAAATTTCAATATACACAGTGGAATGAGCCAAATTGTCATGGTCAACCGACGGCTCAAACTTTCGTGAATGGACTATAATTAAGTATTTCATCGAAATGCGGAAGTATTGTACCCGCATTTAAACTACCCAAATACCTGGCATTTTCCCATTGGTTAAAATGAAATATTCCGAATTTTCAGTATTGCCACTCGTAAGCCAACTGTCATTATGCACCGGTCTGTACTATTAAGGAGTATTTTCATCTGATCGGATTTCTGGTGTTGATAATGTACCGGGTTTTTCACTATAATTTGACCCCCCCCTTCAACTTTCCTACTGAAGGAGATACAGAAAAATGTTTCGTATAAAAGTTTCACGAAATCAACTGAGGTTTTCTGATATGAGTCTAAAAACTGAAATATATACAGGGTGACAAACATATTGATGGAAACTTCATTTTTTCAAATGGAACACCCAGTATATTTTTCCATATTTGGTTAGCTCTTTTTCCCCTAATTTCGAATATGAAACATATGTCGGTCTATCTTTCTTATTCCGAGCACCCCAGAGTTTAAATGTCAATAACCATCTGGCATAGCGTTTTGGAAGTTCGTGAATATTTAAGTGGCCAATTTGATCTTTGGATTGGTAATGGCGCCCCCATTTTATGGCCACCAAAAAGTGCCGACTCAACACCGTTGAACACGTTTTTATAGCCGTTACTGAAGAAAAAATTTACTTCAGCAATAATGACAATCAATGAAAGCGAAGAATAATATTAATGATATAAAATCAACCAATATTAAACCGGAACTAATCCCGTCAACGCACAAAGAATAATGTTAATATTGTTATGATAAGCAACAAATTTCGAAGCTTTAATTTCTGACTTGAATCAGAGCCATAATAAAGCTGTCGAAAAAAGTCTAAACAACTTGAGACAACTATATGAACCATGTGTATTGAATGAAGGTGGTCATTTTGAGTAATTTCTTTAGTTGATGTTATTCTTAACATATTACCATAGTTATCATTTTTCATTGGTTAAGTAATGGTTAAGTATTCATTCTAAAATAATACTTTTAAGTAGGTTGTTTGTATATAAAGAATTTCGTAGGTATTTCACATATTTTTACATTCGGTGTCATCATTTCAAAACTTTGAAACTCTGAAAATTGAAGAGACACATCCACATACGCATTTATATTCGAGATCAGGAGGAAATAGCCTTTCAAAAAAAGGAAGAATATACAGGACAAGGTGTCAAAAATGAGCATTTTCAGTAAACGCACTCTGCCACTTGTAAAATGATTACAGGTCTTGGGAGGTGGTTCTTAAAATTTGAAACTCTGTGGTTCTCAGAATAAAAGAGATAGACCAACATATGTTACATATTCGAAATCAGGGAACAAGAGCTAGCCAAACATGGGAAAATATACAGGGTGTTCCATTTAAAAAAATTAAGTTGCCATCAATATGTTGGCCACTCTGTATATATTTCAGTTTCTGGACTATTATCGAAAAACCTCAGTTGATTTCGTGAAACTTATATATAAAACATTTTTTTGTATCTCCTTTCGTAACAAAGTTAAAGGGGGGGTCAAATTATAGTGAAAAACCCGGTACAATTACCTTCTTTTCCTAAGACTTTTTCACGAAAAATGTTTTATTCTATAAAAGATATGGTTGAAGTGTAAACATGATTAAAAAATATCAGGTTCTCAATACCACGAGGTGGTCAAAAAATGCAGTATCAATTCTCTCATCATTCACTTCTTCGGATACATTCTCAGACAAGCCCACCAACAAGTAGATCACATTTTATGTGTACATTTATCGAGAGGCATCATCTAATTAAGTATTTCATCGAAATGCGAAAGTATTGTACCCGCACTTAAACTTCCTAACTACCTGGCAATTTCCCATTGGCCAAAATGAAAAATTCCTTTTTTCACGGACAAACACCGTAATTTCAGTGTTACCAACTGTCATTATGCAGCAGCAACTGTGTACGTATCGGCTAAAAATGCAAATTTCCCTGCGCTCCCACTTGAATCGAGAGTAACGAAAATAATAAGTGGGCAAGCTAAAATATAAATAATAATTTGCGAGTTACAGAAGAATGATATTTAGCGGAGTTTGCAGAGAGGATATTATCGGAGCTTGCTGATTTTCGAGTTAAACTGCCCATTATTGATGAATATTTTTAAAGAGGACTTGCGGCAATGTGCACTGTTTGAATAAGTGAATTGAGGGGCAGGATGGACTCGGAAGATAGTAATTAACTCTTTAGAGAATACGGAGCTAGTGAATATAATGCATACGCATTATGAAAATGTTGAAAAAACGTCCTACTGGGAACGTTCGTTATTTCTAATTATGTATTCTGAGTATGTATAGAGATGTTACTGGGTTAAGATGATATGTGTTGACGGACTCTTAACTTTTGTATTATTGAAATTGGTTATTTCTGTTTGAAGAAAATTAACGAAAACTGGTGGTTTTATTCAACTTGAAGATAATAACAGTTCTTTCTGATTATCTGTTGACTTACATAAGCGAATAATTTACTTTTTATGATTACTATGCTCTCATTTTTTCGTGAATTTTTGTTAATGTTCCACCTAAGGCGATGAATGATCTTTGTTATGAATCTTTGTTGACGCCACTGCACTTGATATACAGAGTACTCTATTGTAAAATTTTGAAATATAGAGTATCGAATGGAAAGAAAAATTAATGTGAACGAAATACCAAAAATTCCATGGCATAAAATAGGATATTGTATTTCGTTAGATGAATATAAATCTTTGAAAATAATTGCCGCAAAACTATGTTTGATGCGGCTTGTGGAGCTATTGCACCATCCGATTTTTCGTGCCCGCTCTTGATGATATCGATGTTATCAATGTTCAGTTTCCAGACGAAACGACAACTTGTCACACAGCTCATGTCACAATCGATTTTATACTTCAAACGTCTAATTAGCAGAAATGGTGATATACAAAGAAAAAGCGCTCAAATATGGTCTGATAGAGTGCGGTACTGTGACGCCAGCCGCGACAACTCACGGATGAAATAATATTGTATTTCTCGGAACTATTTCAAACTGCTTTTGATTAATTGCATATTAGAATTTAACTTTCAAATGACCCTTCTATTCCTATAAAAATCCCATTTCAAAAAAATTCATTAAATTGACATCAGAAAACACCTCTCGCACCAACATCAAATTCGTCTCATTCCCAATGCACTACAAATGGGCCATCATCGCGAATGACCATGTATAACAATATAACTAAATTAATATTAAGCTAGACAACAACGTTAAACCCGAACATACCCAACCCTTTACTTCGACTTCCCGTCCTACAACGCACTAAATTTCACTCTGGCGGCGTTCAAACGACATAGATCCAATATGGCTGCCATTCGTGATTCACCATAACTAATTCAATTGCATGTATTATTTTATTCCAGGCTGTTCGAATCAAGGATCATTCGTCCTGAGTAGGTGAAAAAGCTGAATTGCCGTATTTGCGGCTCGGAAAACCCACATGGTGATCTTAGAGAAGCCAATTATCCCTTACGCAGTTGAAGAAAAGTGTTATGGCATCGAATCAGAGACAATTGAGAATTTGGAAGCAGAATTTTCAATGTTGAGTTGAGACTTCATACATTCAAAAAAAAGTTTTCGAAAATAGGTTCGAACGAATGGGATACTGTGAGGCAAGCCGCAGCAACCTTAGAATGGAAAAATATTCCATTTCTAACAAAAACAATTGTACTTCACAACAAAATCGTCAAAACTGCAAACGGTTCTTGAATTCATTGCATATTAAAATGTCCCTCTATTACTATAAATATTCCATCATAAAGATTTTCATAAAATTGACAACATCGGAGAACACCCCTTGCACAAATATCAAATTCGTTCTGTCTCATCCCAATGCACCACAAATGGGCCATCATCGCGAATGACCCTGTATAACAGTATAACTAAATTAATATTAAGCTAGACAACAACGTTAAACCCGAACATACCCAACCCTTTACTTCGACTTCCCGTCCTACAACGCAGTAAATTTCACTCTGGCGGCGTTCAAACGACATAGATCCAATATGGCTGCCATTCGTGATTCACCATAACTAATTCAATTGCATGTATTATTTTATGCCAGGTTGTTCAATTCGAAGATCATTCGTTCTGATTGTTCTTAGTAGGTGAAAAAGCTGAATTGCCGTATTTGCGGCTCAGAAAAGCCACATGCTGATCTTAGAGAAACCAATGCACCCTTACGCAGTTGAAGAAAAGTGTTAAGCCGTCAAACCAGAGACAATTGAGAATTTGAAAGCAACATTGTTAATTTTGAGTTATGACCTCATACATTTAAATAAAGTTCTCGAAAATAGGTTCGATTGAATGGGGTACTGTGAGGCCAGCCGCAGCAATCATATGAATGGAATAAAAATCCATTTCTAACCTACAATTGTACTTCACAACAAAATAATAAATTCGTCGAAACTGCAAACGGTTCTTGAATTCATTGCATATTAAAATGTCCCTCTATTACTATAAATATTCCATCATAAAGATTTTCATAAAATTGACAACATCGGAAAACACCCCTTGCACAAATATCAAATTCGTTCTGTCTCATTCCCAATGCACCACAAATGGGCCATCATCGCGAATGACCCTGTATAACAGTATAACTAAATTAATATTAAGCTAGACAACAACGTTAAACCCGAACATACCCAACCCTTTACTTCGACTTCCCGTCCTACAACGCACTAAATTTCACTCTGGCGGCGTTCAAACGACATAGATCCAATATGGCTGCCATTCGTGATTCACCATAACTAATTCAATTGCATGTATTATTTTATTCCAGGCTGTTCGATTCAAGCATCATTCGTTTGAGTAGGTGAAAAAGCTGAAAACCCACATGGTGAACTTAGAGAAGCCAATTATCCCTTACGCAGTTGAAGAAAAGTGTTATGGCATCGAATCGGAGACAATTGAGAATTTGGAAGCAGAATTTCAATGTTGAGTTGAGACTTCATACATTCAAAAAAAAGTTTTCGAAAATAGGTTCGAACGAATGGGGTACTGTGAGGTAAGCCGCAGCAACCCTACGAATGGAATAATATTCCATTTCTAGCCGAAACGATTGTACTTCACAACAAAATAATAAATTCGTCCAAACTTGAATTCATTGCATATTTAAATGTCCCTCTATTACGTAAATATCCCATCATAAAGATTTTCATAAAATTGGCAACATCAGAAAACACCCCTAGCACAAATATCAAATTCGTTCTGTCTCATTCCCAATGCACCACAAATGGGCCATCATCGCGAATGACCCTGTATAACAGTATAACTAAATTAATATTAAGCTAGACAACAACGTTAAACCCGAACATACCCAACCCTTTACTTCGACTTCCCGTCCTACAACGCACTAAATTTCACTCTGGCGGCGTTCAAACGACATAGATCCAATATGGCTGCCATTCGTGATTCACCATAACTAATTCAATTGCATGTATTATTTTATGCCGGGCTGTTTGATTCGAGGATCGTTCGTTCTGATTGTTCTGAGTAGGTGAAAGGGATCCGTGTATGTACAGTCATAGTGATAATTATCGTTATTATGCGCGGACAAAGTCAAAACATCACCACCATATTCTCTGGCTGAATTAACTGAACAACCTATGGGGCGATGATCGCAGAGAATTGAGAGGTTGCATTTATTTTGAAAATTTATTATGATGTTTTTACTTTAATTATGTGCACATCCGTTCATTTCGTTTTTAGAACAAAATCGTGAGAAAAATCTCAGTTACAAGGTTATATTTCAATGTTATGTTGGTACTCGGAACTGTTCTACCACCGATAGATCTTTCATCTGTGACTGCAGTGGGATAGAAAATTGATCTATCAACCTACGTTTTTCAATGCAAAAATCATTAAACGAAGATTCAATTTTGTCATATCAGAAGTAGATTCTACTCATAATTAAAATTCAGTCAGATAATATGGGAATAAAAATTAAAAAAATTGTGACACTTTATGTTAGATCAACGAGTGCTGATATGTAGATATGTGAAACGAATAGCTCAGTGTAACTATCTGACAGTAAACTGACTATAAGGTCATTTTTGTCAAATATTTAGATTATTATTTACCTTAGGTTTATGTACAGGTTGATAGCTTGGCTAATTCTTCGATATTGTCTTTTTTTAGGTATCTCTTAGTCCTAGGAGTGGCTAAAAGTAGTAGGAAAAAGCACTATTTCCAAATATCCATTAGAGATATAGAAATATATAACACTATTCTCGATGTAAACAGTTCTCTGTGCCATCCACGGCCATATTGCTTTTATATTTCGACGAGTTGAGAGTATTATCTGGTATACAGGGTGTCCCGAAAACAATGGATAAGCCTGCAACTATAGATAGACCCTGTCGAGGTCTAACTTATTTCAAATTTTTACCTCAATGAAAATTCCACGGTTTCCGAGATATTCATGGTTTTCGTATTTTTAGAAAATTTCCAGGTGCGATTAGTTTTTCTAGTGCCATTTATACAAATGAAGATGTATTTCGATATGGTTTTTTTTAATTTCACATGAGATGGTTCAGCTATCGGAAAGAAAGAACTAAATTCATCAAACTAGTGTAAACTAGTTAAAAGTTAAAAACTCGTGATTTACAAAGAAAAATTGAAAACTAAATGAAATTTCCTTCAAGTTTGATGAGCTAGAGAGTAAAAAAAATGTAGGACGCCCCTGGTACACATCATCTTAAAAACTTGCTCAGTTATTGTAGATTCCAAAAAGGTATCATAAGCCTAGGCATTCTGTAGTTTTTCATTCTCGTAACTACTTGATTACCAAATAGTCGAAATTTTTCGAAAAACTGTTATTGTTGTAATCGTTATTCTGAGCTCATGTGTTAAAGTCCGGAGGCCATTTTTGTTGGAATCTAGTGGAAAATCATGAAAATTATTTTTATTTTGAAAAAAGCAGTAGCGTAGGTATCGTTTCTCTGGTTGAATAGAAATATGGCATTATTTGCATTCAACACCCTGATGTATCTCCAAAACCTTACTGGACCTAATTGTATTTGACATAATTTCTTATTTTCTTACATTCTGTACAGTGTTAAAAGGATAATATCAACTTAAAAAATACCCTGTATTGCTACAATAGATGTACCTATGTGGAATATTCATTACAAATAAAATAAAACGAATTATTACCAAAATACTATCCGATGGAAAAAATAAAACGAATTAGTGCCAATTACTTATTCATTGGAAATGAATGAAGAATTCGAAATCAAACAATGAGTTCAGTCATTCATAGCTTAAATTTATTCATAAAAATGAAACCCTGCTTGCATAGAACAATAATAACACTTTGTGGACACTCATTCACAGTTAGTAAACAATTTATTATTACAATATCCAAATCATAAAGCTAGTCAATTCAAATTTAACAGTAAAAAATTTTTGAAAAAGTACCAGTAGAACATTAGAACAATAACAACACTTTTATGAAAATTCGTTCACAGTCAGTTTCAAAACTATTGTCGTTAGAAGTTAAATAAAATTAAAATTACCTAGGTTACCGACTGTGAACGAGTGTCCACAAAAGTGTTATTATTATTACTCATTGTTTCATTTCGAATTCTTTATGACTAAATAATTGGTACTAATTCGTTTTATTTTTTCTATGGAGTAGTAATTTGGTAATAATCCGTTTTATTTTATTTGTAATGAATATTAAACATACTTACCTCTATCGTAGCAACACAGGGTATTTTTTTAATTGATACTTTCCTTTTAACACTGTACAGAATGTAAGAAATTTTGTCAAATACTATTAGGTCCGGTAAGGTTTTCGAAATACAGGGTGTTGAATGCAAATAATTCCATATTTCTATTCAACAGGAGAAACGATACGCTACTGCTTTTTTCAAAATAAAAATAATTTTCGTAATTTTCCACTAGATTCCAACAAAAATGGCCTCCGGACTTTAACACATGAGCTCAGAATAACGATTACAACAAAAACAGTTTTTCGAAAATTTTCGACTATTTGGTAATCAAGTAGTTGCGAGAATGAAAAACTACAGAATGCCTAGGCTTATGATACCTTTTTGAATCTGCGATAACTGAGCAAGTTTTTAAGATGATGTGTACTAGGGGCGTCCTACATTTTTTTTACACTGTAGCTCATCAAACTTGAAGGAAATTTCATTGAGTTTTCAATTTTTCTTTGTAAATCACGAGTTTTTAACTTTTTACACTAGTTAAATGAATTTAATTCTTTGTTTCCGATAGCTGAACCATCTCATGTGAAATTAAAAAAAACCATATCGAAATACATCTTCATTTGTATAAATGGCACTAGAAAAACTAATCGCACTTGGAAATTTTCTAAAAATACGAAAACCATGAATATCTCGGAAACCGTGGAATTTTCATTAAGGTAAAAATTTGAAATAATTTAGACCTCGACAGGGTCTATCTATAGTTGCAGGCTTATCCATTGTTTTCGGGACACCCTGTATATGTATTTAAAGAATAACTATAAGCTCCCTTTTGTCATATACAGATGTGGAAGAAACGGATGGAAACACAGGAGTTCCAGTGCTAAATTCTAGCATGCTCGGACTCCAGTGGAACAGTGGAAGAATCGAAACCTCAGAGCGATGCGATATTGAATAAGCGGCTGGTCTGTTGGAATGGCATTCTGAAAACTCTGATAAGGGAAGATCGGAGCATTGGTTACAGCAAACGCTACGGTCGGCAACGACACAGACAACGTCACATCTTGCGACTACCACCGAAATACCAGCGTTTGCTGTAATCAATGCTCCGATCTTACCCTCATCAGAGCTTTCGGAATGCCATTCCATCAGACCAGCCGCTTATTCGATATCGCATCGCTCTGAGGTTTCGATTGTTCCACTGTTCCACTGGACTCCGAGCCTGCTTGAATTTAACACTGGAACTCCTGTGTTTCCATCCGTTTCTTCCACATCTGTATAAGGATTCTTCACTCTAGGTTTTATTCAATGTGAAGGTTGACCACTTGACTGATTCTTCGATATTGTCTTTTCTAAGGTATATCATAATCCTAGACACTAGAGGCAGCTCAAGAATCAGAAACATCTCATATTTTGAATGTCAATTAAGGTGAAGAGAATGATATAGAACTATTCACCGAGTAAACATTCATCTGTGACATCCACCACCATATTGGTTTTCAAATTGACAGATCAAAATTTTCATTAACGTCTGTATGTTTCTATTGAATAGAAAGAAGACAAGGATTGAAGAGAAATGCAAACAAGCGCAACAAAACTCTGACTTAATTTTGCCATACCATAAGTTCACTTCTGAAGAACTATTCACCGAGTAAACATTCATCTGTGCCATTCACCGCCATATTAGTTGCTAATTTTGAAAGATCATAGAATATCTAGTGAGCATTATACCTATTCAGTTTTTCTATTAACGTCGGTATGAAGAGGCTGAAGAGAAATGCAAACAAGAGCAACAAACCACTCTGACTAAATTTTGTCATACCATAAGTTCACTTCTGAACTTCCATGGTACCATCAACAGCCAATAGTAATTCAAGCATCCTACCAGTTCTGTAAATTACAATTAAAAGTTAATTTCCATCACATTGAAGTTCCTACATCGTCGTCGACTCGCATAGTCTACACTATTCATGTTCGGTATACCTTATTCCAATGTAATTCAGCATTTTGATGGCACCGCTAGAATGTTATACTGAATTTACTGAACTTATAAGAATCTTTTGTCGCATAATCTCTCATTAAAAATTGGAGAACTTGTGACAGCTTATGTAGAAAACTCATCGGCACGATATGACAAAAGAATGACTATAAGCTCCTTTTTGTCATATATGAGGATTCTTCACTCTAGGTTTTATTCAATGTAAAAAGTTGACAACTCGACTGATTCTCCGATATTGTCTTTACTACGGTACCTATTCATAATACTAGTGACTAGAGGCAGCTCAAGAATCAGACACAGCTCATATTTTGAATGTCAATTAAGGTGATATAGAACTATACACCTAGTAAACATTCATCTGTCCTTCCACCGCCATATGTCGGTATGTTTTCGTTGAATTGAAAAAAGACAAGGATTGAAGAGAAATGCAAACAACGCAACAAACCACTCTGACTTAATTTTGTCATACCATAAGTTCACTTCTGAACTTCCATGGTACCATCAACAGCCAATAGTAATTCAAGCATCCTACCAGTTCTGTAAATTACAATTAAAAGTTAATTTCCATCACAATTGAAGTTCCTACATCGTCGTCGACTCGCATAGTCTACACTATTCATGTTCGGTATACCTTATTCCAATGTAATTCAGCATTTTGATGGCACCGCCAGAATGTTATATTGAATTTACTGAACTTAAAATGAATCTTTCGTTGCATTATCTCCCATTAAAATTGAAGAACTTGTGAGAGCTTATATAGAAAACTCAGCAGAACTATATTACACAAGAATGACTATAAGCTCCTTTTTGTAATATATGAGGTTTCTTCACTATAGGTTCTATTCAATGTAGGGTTTCCAACATAACTGATTCTTTGATATTGTCTTTTCTAAGGTACCTATTTCATAATACTAGTCACTAGAGGCAGCTCAAGAATCAGACACAGCTCATATTTTGAATGTCAATTTAAGGTGATATAGAACTATACACCGAGTAAACATTCATCTGTCCTTCCACCGCCATATGTCGGTATGTTTCTGTTGATTGAAAAAAGACAAGGATTGAAGAGAAATGCAAATAAGCGCAACAAACCACTCTGACTTAATTTGGTCATACCAATAAGCTCACTTCTGAACTTCCATGGTACCATCAACAGCCAATAGTAATTCAAGCATCCTACCAGTTCTGTAAATTACAATTAAAAGTTAATTTCCATCACAATTGAAGTTCCTACATCGTCGTCGACTCGCATAGTCTACACTATTCATGTTCGGTATACCTTATTCCAATGTAATTCAGCATTTTGATGGCACCGCGAATGTTATATTGAATTTACTGAACTTAAAAGAATCTTTCGTTGCATATCTCCCATTAAAATTGAAGAACTTGTGAGAGCTTATATAGAAAACTCAGCAGAACTATATTACACAAGAATGACTATAAGCTCCTTTTTGTATATATGAGGTTTCTTCACTATAGGTTCTATTCAATGTAAGGGTTGACCACATAACTGATTCTTTGATATTGTCTTTTCTAAGGTACCTATTTCATAATACTAGTCACTAGAGGCAGCTCAAGAATCAGACACAGCTCATATTTTGAATGTCAATTTAAGGTGATATAGAACTATACACCGAGTAAACATTCATCTGTCCTTCCACCGCCATATGTCGGTATGTTTCTTGTTGAATTGAAAAAAGACAAGGATTGAAGAGAAATGCAAATAAGCGCAACAAACCACTCTGACTAATTTTGTCATACCATAAGCTCACTTCTGAACTTCCATGGTACCATCAACAGCCAATAGTAATTCAAGCATCCTACCAGTTCTGTAAATTACAATTAAAAGTTAATTTCCATCACAATTGAAGTTCCTACATCGTCGTCGACTCGCATAGTCTACACTTTTCATGTTCGGTATACCTTATTCCAATGTAATTCAGCATTTTGATGGCACCGCCAGAATGTTATATTGAATTTACTGAACTTATAATTAATGTTCTGTCGCATAATCTCCCATTGAAAATGAAGAACTTGTTACAGCTTATGTAGAAAACTTTGCGGAACTATATGACATAAGAATGACTATAAGCTACTTTTTGTCATATATGAGGATTCTTACCTCTTGGTTTTATTCAATGTAAAGGTTGACACTTTGACTGATTCTTCGATATTGTCTTTTCTAAGGTATTTCATAATCCTAGACACTAGAGGCAGCTCAAGAATCAGAAACAGTTCATATTTTGAATGTCAATTAAAGTTGAAGAAATGATATAGAACTATTCACCGAGTAAACATTCATCTGTGCCATTCACCGCCATATTAGTTGCTAATTTTGGAAGATCATAGAATATCTAGTAAGCATTATACCTATTCAGTTTTTTTTATTACGTCGGTATGAAGAGGTTGAAGAGAAATGCAAACAAGAGCAACAAACCACTCTGACTTAATTTTGCCATACCATAAGTTCACTTCTGAACTTCCATGGTACCATCAACAACCAATAGTAATTCAAGCATCCTACCAGTTCTGTAAATTACAATTAAAAATTAATTTCCATCACAATTGAAGTTCCTACATCGTCGTCGACTCGCATAGTCTACACTATTCATGTTCGGTATACCTTATTCCAATGTAATTCAGCATTTTGATGGCACCGCCAGAATGTTATATTGAATTTACTGAACTTATAATGAATCTTTCGTTGCATAATCTCCCATTAAAATTAAAGAACTTGTGAGAGCTTATATAGAAAACTCAGCAGAACTATATTACACAAGAATGACTTTAGCTCCTTTTTGTAATATATGAGGATTCTTCACTGTAGGTTCTATTCAATGTAGGGTTGCCAACATAACTGATTCTTTGATATTGTCTTTTCTAAGGTACCTATTTCATAATACTAGTTACTAGAGGCAGCTCAAGAATCAGACACAGCTCATATTTTGAATGTCAATTTAAGGTGATATAGAACTATACACCGAGTAAACATTCATCTGTCCTTCCACCGCCATATGTCGGGTGTTCTTTGTGAATTGAAAGAGGACAAGGATTGAAGAGAAATGCAAACAAGCGCAACAAACCACTCTGACTAAATTTTGTCATACCATAAGTTCACTTCTGAACTTCCATGGTACCATCAACAGCCAATAGTAATTCAAGCATCCTACCAGTTCTGTAAATTACAATTAAAAGTTAATTTCCATCACAATTGAAGTTCCTACATCGGCGTCGACTCGCATAGTCTACACTATTCATGTTCGGTACTTATTCCAATGTAATTCAGCATTTTGATGGCACCGCCAGAATGTTATATTGAATTTACTGAACTTATAATGAATCTTTCGTTGCATAATCTCCCATTAAAATTAAAGAACTTGTGAGAGCTTATATAGAAAACTCAGCAGAACTATATTACACAAGAATGACTTTAAGCTCCTTTTTGTAATATATGAGGATTCTTCACTGTAGGTTCTATTCAATGTAGGGTTGCCAACATAACTGATTCTTTGATATTGTCTTTTCTAAGGTACCTATTTCATAATACTCATCACTAGAGGCAGCTCAAGAATCAGATACAGCTCATATTTTGAATAATGTCAATTTAAGGTGATATAGAACTATACACCGAGTAAACATTCATCTGTCCTTCCACCGCCATATGTCGGTATGTTTCTGTTGAATTGAAAAAAGACAAGGATTGAAGAGAAATGCAAACAAGCGCAACAAACCACTCTGACTAAATTTTGTCATACCATAAGTTCACTTCTGAACTTCCATGGTACCATCAACAGCCAATAGTAACTCAAGCATCCTACCAGTTCTGTAAATTACAATTAAAAGTTAATTTCCATCACAATTGAAGTTCCTACATCGTCGTCGACTCGCATAGTCTACATTATTCATGTTCGGTATACCTTATTCCAATTAACTCAGCATTTTGATGGCTCCGCCAGAATGTTATATTGAATTTACTGAACTTATAATTAATGTTCTGTCGCATAATCTCCCATTGAAAATTGAAAAGACGTGTGACAGCTTATGTAGAAAACTTTGCGGAACTATATGACATAAGAATGACTATAAGCTACTTTTTGTCATATATGAGGATTCTTCCCTCTTGGTTTTATTCAATGTAAAGGTTGACACTTTGACTGATTTTCGATATTGTCTTTTCTAAGGTATTTCATAATCCTAGACACTAGAGGCAGCTCAAGAATCAGAAACAGTTCATATTTTGAATGTCAATTAAAGTTGAAGAAATGAATAGAACTATTCACCGAGTAAACATTCATCTGTGCCATTCACCGCCATAGCCCATATTAGTTGCTAATTTTGAAAGATCATAGAATATCTAGTAAGCATTATACCTATAGTCCGTTCACGAAAGGTTGAGCACATAGTAGGCGTTTTTTTTATTATATGAAGTTGGCAGTATTTACTGTCATAAAGTAAAATAAAGTCAACGTTGCCGAATGTACTCGGCCTCGTCCGACGAGCTCGCGAGTTATCAGAGAACTCTATGCAATATTGACAACATTGCGTATCAATATGACAAGAAAATAAAGAACATAACCTTAAATTTTAATATACACAGTGGAATATGCCAAAATTCCATGGCCAACCGACGGCTCAACCTTTCGTGAACGAAGTATATTCAGTTTTTCTATTAACGTCGGTATGAAGAGGTGAAGAGAAATGCAAACAAGAGCAACAAACCACTCTGACTAAATTTTGTCATACCATAAGTTCACTTCTGAACTTCCATGGTACCATCAACAGCCAATAGTAATTCAAGCATCCTACCAGTTCTGTAAATTACAATTAAAAGTTAATTTCCATCACAATTGAAGTTCCTACATCGTCGTCGACTCGCATAGTCTACACTATTCATGTTCGGTATACCTTATTCCAATGTAATTCAGCATTTTGATGGCACCGCCAGAATGTTATATTGAATTTACTGAACTTATAATTAATGTTCTGTCGCATACGCGTAGTTCGCGAAACCATCCCCGGATTATGGGGAATAACTTTGTGCCCTTGTGGACTATGGGCGATATTCCGTGTACGATTCAGAGAATCGAATTACTCAGTTCAAGATGAGTTTTATATCGATTCGGCGACGAGAACTGGTTCGAGCCGCGCGGGAGGACTTCATGAAAAGATAATAATGATATCTGGCTGGGTGCAGCTCTGTAACTCTGTACGAACGTTTCCAACTACTTCGAATCGAAATTATTATTATTGTGGTGAAGTCTGACGGATTCGCGATTTGGTGGACCTTTTGGGGCGGCGAATCGCACCTGTTCACTTGGAAACTGTGTTCGTCGGTGCATGGGTTATTCGTTGTAATTTGACTTTTATTTACAAATATAAACAATGAAAGCAGAGATAATATAATCGTTGAAATCAAGCAAATTAAACTCATACTTCGGAGCAAAGGACCCCGCACATTTTGTATGGGAATTGGCTCCCGGTGGATTTGGCTGAAAATTTGATATGATGTTCTACTAATCCTTCTGATCAAATGTCTCTACAGTCACGAAGCTGAAAAATGCATACTTCTAGGAGTTTTTAGCAATTTTTTGTATCCATTATGGCTTACGTATTGCCGTTCACACAGAAATGTTTGAAAATATTTCGAATTGACAGAATCTGCTTTCAATAATCACAAAATATTCTCAAACATTTCTCTGTGAACGGTAATACGTAAGCCATAATGGATACAAAAAATCGCTAAAAAACTCCTAGAAGTATGCATTTTTCAGCTTCGTGACTGTAGAGACATTTGATCAGAAGGATTAGTAGAACATCATATCAAATTTTCAGCCAAATCCACCGGGAGCCAATTCTCATACAAAATGTGCGGGGTCGTTTCCTCAACGCTCATATGAAATCTGATAATATCAATCAGAGCATCCATAAATAACTATTTGGCTCTATCGTTCATCAATATGGGGAAAATTTCTGAATGATAGAGGCATTTTACGGCAACCTTATTCACCATACTGTTGAGCCCGGATAGGGCGACATAGTAGTCCGAGAGCTGGCACGAATTTTAGGGTAGGTATTTGAGGCAAGCTGAAAACTTGTCAGATACCTCTCCTATTATATCCCAACTCGGGATTGCAGACCTGGCTGGTGAGTATCGGGGCTGAATCAACCCCTACATTTAAAAAAAAAAATTTTTTTTCCCAAAAATATATTTGAGGCAATACGCAATTTATATATGTTGCAGTGTAATGCTTTATAAATACTAAAAAAAATAAGCCAGATAATTTAATCGGGGTTTTAACATTGCCAGACGCGTGCAAAAATATTTTGCAAAAAATGTTTTTGAGGCAGCTTGAAATTTTAATGGAGTGTTATTTATAACTTAAAAATAAGATTTCCGAAAAGACAGATCATTTCGGTAGGGCTTTCTATCTGAAAAAAAAATAAATATTTTAAAAATGTAGGGGTTGATTTAGCCCCGCTACTCACTAGCCAGGTCTGCAATCCCGAGTTTGGATATAATAGGAGAGGTATCTGACAAGTTTTCAGCTTGCCTCAAATACCTACCCTAAAATTCGTGCCAGCTCTCCTACTATAGCTATCTTCAACCTAATTTCATTCAAAAATATTTTCTTATTTCTAACCATCCCTTACTGTCTCTAGAAGAAGTTGGCAAGACTGATTTGAAATTTCAATTCTAACAAGGTATCTGTGAATTCAAGATCCTTTAACTTTCCGAATCATTGCAGATATCATGGCCCAATGTATACGATAATAGTATATCATGCAACGAGCGTATAATGATAGCAAGCTTATTATTCGCGTGATATTCACCGAGTGAATAACAGCCATTATATGCGACTAGCATACCATACTTTCTCCACGACTACTGAATATATTCCTTGAGGATTTTAACATTTGGCGACCGCGACAAAACCCTACTATGAGAAGGGTGGAAAAAGTCAAGTTGACAAATCAGAAATTTTTGGAGAACTGGCCATTGTATATTTTGTAATGAAAAAGGTTTAATTGATATAATGAAAGTAGATTTGGCCCTCGATTGACAAGGTATCCTCATATTTGTCAGTTGGAGTACCTACTTTAGAATACTGAAGAATGACCAATTTAAAGAATATCATATAAAGTCTAAATCTATGAAGCATTTGACAGCAATGAATTATAATCTTATAATTATTCCCTTGTGTCTAATGGGTATTATTAAGGCCGAGCACAGAGACATACAATGGATGGATTTTACAATAGTCGTCAGTAAAAAATGTATACGCTCGATACTTCGATATCGCGACTCAGGCAGCAGAAAGCATCAAGATAAATTTAACATCCCAGATTTTCAGCAGGTACTCCTAAATTCAGATAAAAATTTCCAAGGGGGAAAAAACTTTTGCATTTTTATAAAACCGAGAACGTTCTTTGTCATTCTTCCGTTCTTGAATCTTGTTGTGAGACGGGAAAGTGAAGGGTTGGCCTGCTTTTATAACTTATAAATTGAAGTTTTTCAGATTTTTCAGTCCCAAAAATATTCCTTGTTTTAAAATTTATTATATTCCATTTTAAAAACCTCAAAATATCCCGGTGTTGCAAATACAGATTAATTAATTTATTTTGTAGCTGTTATCAGTTATCTTTGGATAGCTCTTTATAATTTTATCAACAAGTGGTGAAACAGGTCCTGGAAATTTTGAACTTTGGGGTATCTATTCAATTTTATAAATCGTTCGAGGCATCAAAAAATCATGGTCCAATGTATACGATAAAAAATTAAATTTTATACGCTCGGTTCTTCGATATCGCGACTCGAGCAGCAGAAATCATTAAGATAAATTTAACATCCCTGATTTTCAGCAGACACTCGTAAATTCAGAGATAAATTTCCAAGAGGGGAAAACGGTCTCGTCCTTTCTTCTTACTTATTTCAACATTGTCGCGGACCCGACAAAAGAAATGCAATAATCTAATTTACACATTTAAATTCTTACGCGGAACTCTTTACATTTTTATAAAACCGGGAACGTTCTTTGTCATTTTCCCGTTCTTGAATCTCGTTGCGAGCCGGGAAAGTGAAGGGTTGGCCTGCTTTTTTATTATTCCATTTTATATTTCGCCTGCTCTTATTCTAGCAGCCTGTCTTTTTTGCACGATTCGGCTATTCTGCTTTATGTAAATTATCGTCGAATTCGCGAGGTTGAAAATTGAATTAGAATGAGGGAAGATTTTTCTCCAGCTTTAGAAATGTATCTCAACTTTTCGGAGAGACGATCTAATGATATCAATCAGTTGGAAGCGGGGAATATATGAGGTTTTTAGGGGTGTTTTTTCAGGAATTGTGAATTACTTACGAATTGTTTGGTGGCTATGGAATGAGATATTACTTGTTTTTACATACCTGCAACAAAAAAGATATTAGTGATTGGTTCACAATATTCGATTTCAGAAAGACGTAAATTAAATATTACTGGTAAAATGGTATACAAAGGAATTATTTCCTATATCTTGTAATGAGATTCAGGCATAAAGTTTTCCTGTTGTTGTCGGAAATTTTTTGATGGTGGAAAGTTAATTGAAATGATATTTCGGCTTTTTTCATCATTTTCTTCAACTATTGAATATTTCGAGCAAAGCAATTGGGCACTTATTACAGGTCACACCCAACCCACTCGAATGATAACCAGTGTACATAACACCATTTGTAAGACGGGTTATCAGAAAAGACGAGAAGAACTGAAATTAACCAACAGTTTTCCGATAGAGATGATACAATTCAAAACATAAAAAAATGTCGTCCATGAATTCTTCTCGATTTTCCTTCAGTATTCACTATTTAGCACTAATTTCGATTAACCGATTTAACAATTACTAAATGTTGTTGAAACGTGTAGCTCTCCATGATTGAATGGCTCAACCTATTGAACACAAATGACATAAGAAATGTCAAAAAATAAAACGCAGTGTTGTTTCAATTATAACGATTTCAAATTGTATACATAATTTGAAATTCGAATTGAAACTGGAGATCCTATCAAGTTCAATCTAACTAATCGAATCTGATAATGAAAATATAAAAACAAAGGTGTCACTCACAGAATCCTCATTGAAAAATATCTAAATTTAGTTCAACAGAAAAACTAAAAAGACAAAGCCTGTCGAATTTTGTTCGAATGAATAGCAAAGGATAAAAAGAAACAAGCTTCCACAATATCGAAAAAATAAAATTAGAACGTTTTCAAAATTTTTTAAACATTATTTTTTTTCATATCGAAGTACTTATTTTTTATGTGACGGGAAATAAATTTGACATTTTGCCCCTATTGACAGGTAACAAAAGATGACTTTTCACGAAAATACTTTTTCCCCGGGAAAAAAGTGAGTGTATAGTTATCCGGGAAATGAATATTCACTTTTTTCCAGTGGAAAAAAGTAATTCCGTGTAAAGTTATATTTCCTTCACTATTAAATCGTCCTTTTTTCTGTCACAAAAAATAGTTATTTATTGTAAAAGGGAAAAAAGTATTAGATTTTAGCTCGAGGTTATGTTGCGAAGCGATGCGAAGCGGAGGGAGACAAAAAACGAGAGCTAAAATCTAATATTTGTCCCTTGTATAATACACTTATTTTCGTTACAAGAAAAACGACCATTTAATAGAGAAAGAAATATAACTGTTCACAAAATTACTTTTTTCTCCGAGAAAAAAGTGAGTTCTTCTTTCCCGGATACATAGACACTCACTTCATTGACAGGGAAAAAAGTGAATTCGTAAAAAGTTATATTTTGTGACCTGTTACGAGATATAAAATGTCATTTTTTTCCCCGTCACAGAAAAATAGTGTACTATACACGGAAAAAAATTAGGATTTAAGTATAGATTTTTGATTGAAATACAATTTTATTTTGCATACGAGATAAATTTGACATTATGAAAAATTCAGTCAAGTTTTAACATTACTCGTATCGCTTCTGAATATTTTTTGTTGGTTGCCCAGGACAATTTCACATTGATACATTAGGAATTGAGCTATAAAATGGTTCATTATTGATCAATTTAGTGAATGTCAAGGCCATCTTTTATTTTGAGGTCGACGACAAATAATTTTTCCACATACAAAGAGGACTATAAACTATTTCTATCCAATCCAGAGTATACACTGTGCTCAAGCTTCAAATGTACTTCTACAATATAGTTTTCTGATTTTTGCCATATAAAATTGGAATTTGTCAAACTTCTCCGTTCTTTCGATATACTTTCATTCGATTTCCAGAAGAAACTTTTTCATTACAACTATTTGCCTGGAATAAACTAAAAAATAACCCTCTGAAATAGGTCGATCACCCCACATAGAAAAGTTATAAAATCCATAACGACATAATAATATAAAATTTGATCACAGAAAAATTCACAACGATTTCATAGAAGGAAAGCACGTCTCCCCCCCAAGTTGGGAACAAAGTAGACCAATAAAAATTCATAGGGTTGAACCGCCTCGAGATCATAGAAAAAGTTGCTGCCGGAACGGCGTTGTTGCACCAGAAATGGGATAATAAAAAGATTCAAAAATATCGGGGTGCCGAGCTGAGCGTCCGAACATTAGAGAAAAAGTATAAAATGGAAGATTATGAACTTGTATCTTTAATAGCCGAACTTTATGTGCGGATGTTGGACGATGAAAATCATCCTTCTTATGGAATAAAAATATACGGAGATAAAACGTTCGAGTCTTTAGCTTTAATATCTTATATTTATTATCTTCCATCCAACGAAATAATTTAATATTCCCCGCAATAAATTTCGGATTAGGGTTTACAGTGTAATAAAAATGATAATTCATAACAAAATATACAAATTTGGTTCCGAGCGTCATGGCGAGTGGAAACATAAATTCTTTTCTCGTTCGGAGTTGTATAATATACCTACTTTTTTGAAGTGTTTGCACCATTAAGGTTCATCTGGAACATCATAAGACTTTAAAAATTAACTGTCGACTTTTTTATGAAGAGATAGCTTTTTGGAATGTGTTCAGAATTGCGAACACTTTGTCGCATCGAAAATCACAGATACTTTTGGTCATTATAGATTTCGATATAACTTTTTTTTTTCTCATTATCCCACTTTTTCACTGAAATTTGCATATTCAACAGTGAGTATATAGTATTTCCAAAATGTGAGATTGGGAAAAATTTAATAATTGAAACAGAATGAACTCTGAGACACATCGCTGGTTTGCGAGAATAGTGACGGAACTGAGAATTGTTGAATTCTGAGAATGGCGTTTTTAAAATTTGTCATCAATATACAATTGTATACCGCAATATGTGAAATTTTAATTAGTGTTTTCGATCCACTGATTAAAGAAAAAATTATAGTTCTCTCAGAATACATAAAAATATTTTTCAAATTCCATTGAAATTATTAAAAAAATGGTCAATCAATGAGGGTTTCAGAAATCAGTCTTTATTCTCGAAAGAAAAGAATATAATATTCAACTAATGTCATTTATTCAACTCGAGAGCTTCTTCAGAAAAATGAGTTGAAACCACACAAAAGTAACAAAAATAGACTTTAATACCAACAATAGTATCTTGATACTAAATCATAACACAAACATAACTATATTATATGAATCGAATTGAATCAAAATAAAGATTAGTTCTTCAAAAATATCACAAAAACAGATAAATTACACACTGTAAAGAAATCAAATCACATCAAATCATATTATTTTATAATCCTTCGTAAAATTGTCTATAATAGTTGGGAATTATATTTTTGTCGACTAAATCTATCAATCCTCTCTTCTTTTTTTCTGATATTCCGATCTTTTTCTTATAAGCAGATTTCAATGTATAATTTTCGTCCAAGGACTTGGATATTCGGCTGGTAACTTTCACACATTTGAATTCATTTTCACCATAAGAAGTTTTGTAAGAAAAACACTCTTTAAGGTCGGCATCTATTTTCACAATCTTTATATCTGTCATTTTCACAATCTCGTTATCTGTATTTTTATTGAAATTTTTTCCTACGTCAGAACATAGCGACTTCAAATCATAAAAACATTTATGATCCATTTCTACGACTCTGTAGGGGGATCCTTTTTTTTTCGCAGTGCGAATAATGGAAATATACTGATCCGGTGTGAAGATAGGACCTGATTTAAATGCTTTATTGATGTTTCTTTCGATGACAGAATGAACACTGTCACCTTCATTTTGCGTATGTCCCTTAATAAGAAATTTATGTGTGATACTTCTGATGTGATCAAAAGCAGAAACGGCGTACATGTACATACTTATGATGTATTTATTCTTCTGCTGTCTGCAGCAGTTATCAGAATAAAAAATTACGTCAAGTTTATCTTCAGTTGAAAGATCTCTGCCAAGACTTTTTAAATATTCCAAAATACAGGTCCCAATTTCTATAGCACCTCTGTTTGCTTCTCCTTCATGCCATACGTAGCAGATCGCATTTTTTTTATTCATTTCGTATACAGTGAAGTTCAAAGTATTTACTTCGGAAACATAGTAAAAATTTGACACATCGCCCCTGGGGCATGGCATCACAGCCTTCAAGTCATAAACCGCTACTATGGTAGAGCTTTTAGCCTGTGCTTCTTTCTTGTCCTTCTCTTTTTCTATTCTGGAAAGTTCTTTTTCTTTAAGGTGGTTTTCATATTTAGGCTTCAGTCGATTTTGGTCATCTCCAGTAGCATTTTTATAAATAATACAGTCCTCGCACTGATCCTTCTTTGGTTGGTAGAATCCTATATTGAATTCTCCATTAAATATCCTATTAAACATTACATAATTAGAACTTGCTTCTCTTTTCTCTTCACACTTTTTCACATAATCCCTATAAATTTCAGCAATAGTCTTACTTCCATCAATATACTCTTTTTGAGTATCTGCTCGACAGTAATGACTTTCTATTTTTGGAATGGCCCTAATGAAATTTCTCACACCATCCTTAATACTTTTGTCTACGTGACTGTGATTGCCATGTTTTCCTCGCCGATCCTCTTCTATAATACCTGGCAAGTCACTCCTTGATTTTTCTGTAACTGTTCGAATGAATCTGTCAGATATATCTAGTGTAGACATAAAAAAGCTCTTACAAACACGAATTTTTTCGCCATTTTTGTCACTGAAATAAAATGCGTTGTTATTTCGTCGTGATCCTTTTTTATATTGATACGTTGGAACAAAAGGGGTCATATTGAATGCTTCAAAAGTTCTTTTACTTTGCAAATCTGGTAAGTTATAATATGCATCAAAAATATGGCGACGAGTCTCACAATCAAATTTCGTATTACACTTCAACTTGCACTTTTCGGCACATCCTAGTCTTAATTGTCTTGCTCTTATAACTTTATTATTTTTGCCCACATAATCATTCCCTGCATTTCGTAGACGTTTTGCCACATTCGTTCTCCAAAGTTCTGGGTTCGCTTTCCTCTTTAGTTCAATATTTTGGTTTAATTCTGGGGAATATATCCTTCATTGACTTTGACGGTTTCATCCGAATCTGACGATATATCATCATTTTTAACTTGATAATTAGGATCTGCGATACTATCATCTGATGAAAAATCAATTTCTTCCTTACCTTCTCCACCTTCAGTATTTATGTTGGTCAGTGATTTCGGTTCACTTTCTATTTTTGTATTACTTTCTACTTCAGTCTCGTCATTTACTGACTCTTTGCTCACGTTAAATTCTTTGGTTATATTTTCCAGGCTATGGCTACTTAGATATTTTTCATTTGAACTTATCGTGTTATCTTTTTCTTTATTACACTCTTCTATTTCTCTATTTTTGGAGTCACTTGAAACACATTGTGAACAGGAAGACGAGCAGGAAGATGAGGTAGAAGACGATGATGATGTTGAGGAAGATGTGGATGGTGATCTTTGTCTCAAGAAACACTTATTCTCTTTTGGATTAGTGCCTGAAACTCAATGAACATCATTCATTTACAGTTAAAATACCAAAAGAAACAGTTACCGTGTAAGCATGCAAACGAAAGCATCTCTAGGAATAAGCAGCAATGTGCTACATACACTTCAATTTTTGTCCTGGGAGTGTGAACTGTTTTCAACTGGACGAACTACACATCTAAATTATACAATAACTATCGAAAAGAATTTTGCAACTTAATGCAGAAAATAATCATTCCCTCACTTAATATGTTATTATAATTCATATCATTTTCGACATTTCTACCGGAACTATTTTCATACAACGGCAAACTGCTTTCATGAATAAAGCCACCTGAAATATTTTCAATAGTTAAATAGTTGACAGAAAATAAAAATTGTAGGATGATAACCTTTTATTCCATCATCCATTGAATCATGTGGATCCTCATTTTCTTTCCTTCTTTCGCTGCTTCTTTCAGCTTTTTCATAAATAACATTCTTTCTACCATCTTGAATTGCTCCAAAAAGTATAATAATCTGAAACGAATAATTTGACTTGAATAATCAATTATCAATGAATTTAGTGTAAAAAATCAACTCAAACATTTCATCCCAACATTCCTCGAACACAGACGCATTTCGAAATGAGAAGCAAAAACCTGACCAATTTTTTCACCAATAACGACTTTTCTTTATTATGTCTGAATAAGTTCCTTAATTTTTTCGTTAATATAGACTGAATTGAAATAATGTCAGAATAAAATATAATTTCATAAGCAATGGCCCATATTCATTCGAGAACATAGGCCTAAATAAAAATAAGACACAAAAACATACTCACCCCTGTCGAAAACAACGACTTATCACTAAATACGTCACTATTCTTGAAAAGATTTCACCAATTATTGCACCAACTCCTAAATGTGTCGTTATTTACGAGAAAAGACTGTACGTTCACTCTTTGAATATCGGATTAACTGAGATATGTCTGTATTTGTGACTTACCATGGGGTGTTTCGTCTCAAACGAATAATGACACTGTCTCTTTCTAACAAGATTTGGCGCGAAATCCGCGTTGCGTCTCTGTTCAAGATAAAATATGAAAGGTTTATGATCGTTTGGTATACTTAGTTCAATTTGACAGAATTTGGATTACGTCGATATTCTCGCAAACCAGCGACATGTTATCTGAATTATTTCATAGAATTTTGAAATTGCCGAATTTCGATCTGAAATTTTGCACTCGGAATCGAAATATGATCCCAAACAAATCAATTGAGTCTTTCGCAGTTAAAACCATTGATTTCCTATGTGTCAATGATCAATTGAGGCTTTTACAGCTGAAACCAGTGCTTTTTCCATGTGTCTATGTTCAATTCAGCCTTTTACAGCTCAAATCAGAGTTTTTCCCATGTGTCAATGATTAATCAAAGCTTCTTCACTTCAAACTTGTGCATGTCCTATGTATCAACGATCAAATGAGTCTTTTACAGCTGAAACCAGTACTTTTTCCATTAGTCAATAATAAATTCAGCTTTTTACAGCTCAAATCGGGGTTTTCATATGTGTCAATGATTAATCGAAGCTTCTACAGCTCAAACTTGTGCATTACCCATGTGTCAATAATCAAATGAGTCTTTCACAGTTGGAACCAGTGCTTTTTCCATGTGTCAATGATCGACTGAGGCTTATACAGCTCAAACCAGTGCTTTTCAAATGTATCAATGATCAATTCAGCCTTAAAATCTCAAACCGAGCTTCTACAGCTCGGACTTCTTCAGCATTTCCTTTGTGTTAATACCATTGAGTGTTTAACAGCTGAAACGAGAGCCTTTCCCATGTGGCAATGATCAAATGAGGCTTTTACAGCTGAAACCAGAGCCATTCCCATGTGTCAATGATCAATTGAGGCTTTTATATACAGCTGAAACCAGTGCCTTTCCCATGTGTCAGTGATCAATTCAGCGTTTTAGAGCACAAATCAGTGCTTTTTCATATGTCATTGATAACTCGAGGCTTCTACAGCTCGGACATGAGCATTTTCTATGTGTCAATGATCAATTGAGGCTTTTACAGCTGAAACCAGTTCTATTTCCTTGTGTCAATTAGCCTAAACAAAGAACATTGAGTTCTCACATTGTCGTGATCTCAAACACAAAAAAACGCGCAAGAAATAATTGAAAAAACCCAATTATCGTATCTCCAAAGCCAAATGACCCAATTTTTAATCC
This sequence comes from Propylea japonica, assembly GCA_013421045.1. Classification (NCBI taxonomy): domain Eukaryota; kingdom Metazoa; phylum Arthropoda; class Insecta; order Coleoptera; family Coccinellidae; genus Propylea; species Propylea japonica. The sequence continues at coordinate 50,708,826 of CM024239.1, forward strand.
ATCACGAAAGAAAAACTCCATTTCCATCAAGGAAAGGAAGTGAACGAATGAAAAAAAAAATTACTCCCGATTGTTTTCCTGTGCGACTCAGTCAGGTCCGGTCATTTCGTCCGGCTCTAACGCAAATGGGACATGAAACAATCGAGAGCTGAAAGTACCTCTAATGATATTGCGAGTGTTTCTGCCATTCTCATTTCCAATTAAATATGGTGGAAGCGTTTCATAATTTTTAATACAGATCGGTATCGCATTAATAACACGCCTGTAGACCGGCCGAGGGTTAGGGGGGTGAAGGTAAATTTCTACCTTTGGATATATTCGTAATACGTATTTATACATTTGATAAATTGCGAGATAAAGTGGTGTATTAGAACAAAGACGAATTATGCCCATTTTGATGTTAATTGTAAATCCATATTTCTTCAGTTTCGGTGTGGTATGTTGATGTTTCTTTTCGTTTGTTTGTGAGGGTATTTATTCATAAAATTCAATACCTAGTAATATGGAGTCTATTAAGTTTTCGGAGCAGTCTGTTTGATATGGCATTGTGACAGATTTCACTTCGTATATCAAAATTATACAGGATGACTGTAGCCAATAATTGTGTTGAAGCACATTGCTCTCATTTCGAGCATTTGCTAGTTGATTTTTTATGAATTATATATGCTACTGTTCTTCTTTTTGTGTTTGTATTGTATTTTGAATTTTTCTTATAATATTAAAAAATTAATTAATGAAACAGGATTTTAAGATGTGAATGAATATTAAAAATGCGCCAGAATTATTTAAATATTTTGATTTCAGTGTTTTTTTTCTATCAGGAATAGTTTGTTCCTTCAAATGAATATGAATAAATTGTAATATTCGACCCACATATAATAAAAACTATAAAAAAATTGTGCCTTACAAACTAAAAACAGTTTTCTACTCAATGTTTCTTGCAGATTCAAATTTTTCATGGGACATTCAAACCTACAATCCTCATTCAGTTTGAGGTCCTCTATCTCCAGTTAGCCGTTGTCCTTTACGTCACCAGTCACCCTGTAGATTAGGTTAGTTATTTTCTTGTCAGGTCGGTCACTACCAAAAGTTGAGGAACTTGTACTAACTAGTGTTTTTCGAAAATAAATATAAGAAAGAAACACTCCTTTATCTTGATCTTGACGATATTTCATATCGCTTCGGTAAACATTGACGATTTTGCCCGAGGTGACTTCTAGTCGTGCCATTTCCCATGTGGTGACCAGGATTGGCCTCCATGTTCTTGCGATTTAACACTCTCAGACTTCTGGCTGTGGGGTTCCTCTCAGGTCAATTAAAAAAAAGGCCCTGTCAGATGTGAACAGAGACAAAAAAGAAGAAAAGATTGTATACCCCTTAATTCTGTTGATATACAGGATGGACAAATTCGTTGTCTACTGAAGGGATCTCGAGAACCATAGCAGCAAGAAAAAAAATGATGACACATTTTCGGGCTCTTTTTTCCTGACCTACTCAAATCTGAAAAGAGATCTAACCTATCTTTCATTGATGCTGAATAACTCGCTTGTTTGAAATAGTATTCTACAGGCACTTTTTTGAGCATAATTTTAATATATATGACTGATTTTTTTAGTCCAACAATTTTCGAGAAATGACAAGGAATTTCGATTTTTCAAATGTAAACTATGGTTGAATGTTCTTTTATCTGGCTTCAAAATTTTTGCTGATTTCAAAAATGTTTCATATGTCGCTATTCAAATGAATATTACCCGAGAAGAAAATTTAATACATTTTCCTGCTCTTAGATTCAGTTCTGAATTAATTATAAGTAACCTAACTAACTTAACCATTGAATATGCTTTATAGTTCATCAACTTCACACAATTCTATGTGAACTCAACCTTCTGTGATAGGAGTCGACGACTGTCGAATAATTATTTCTTTTACATCTTTTTCATGATTTGGAATATTTCGGATCATTAGAAATAATGAACAGATTACATATTTTCAATTTTAATAACGAACGATGACAAATTAACCACAGATTTAACTATTCAGCAATCCATGATTTCACTCATAGAATTTTAGATCCACATTGTTTCAACGGAGGCTTTGGTAACTCCAGCCAACTTATATCTAATTGATTCAGAATTGAATCAAAGAGCAGGAAAATGTATTAAATTATCTCTCGTGTAATAGTCATATGAATAACGACATATTACGAGTATTATACATTTTTGAAATCAGTAAAAATTTTGGAGCCAGATAAAAAACATTCGACCACAGTTTACATTCGAAAAATTAAAATTCCTTGTCATATTTGAGTTACTCTTAAAACAGTGCCTGTAGAATGTAACAACTTATTTCGAATACGATTTCAAACAAGCGAGTTATTCAGCATCAATGAAAATGACAATTAAATTTTCAATTATCGTTCAAAACTCATAACCTATGAAAGATAGGTTTGATCTGTTTTCAGATTTGACTTAGTCAGGAAAAAAGAGCCCGAAAATGTGACGTCAGTTTTCTTCTAGCTGCTATGGTTCTCGAGATCCCTTCAGTAGACAACGAATTTTGCCCACCCTATACCTTAACCTAACTTGTCTTATTATTTTCAAGATATTCGTCATTTTTCATTCAAATGCGCCTTGCAGTGATACTGAAATTCAATTTTTTCAGAAAAATTGCTAAATACTGTATTGTGGAAAAAATGATTGCTTTGTCGATGAAGATGATTTTCCGAATGAAATGAGGGTTCTTCTTCAAGACGTACAAACCCAATTTTTTTAACTCGGTGAAAATCAGGTATAATTTGCATTATTATGTGGACTAACTTTTTGCCATGTTGCACACTAAAATTCATTGAAAAAGTTCTCAATTTTGAGATTATATTGAGAGTAATGAGTTTCTGAAATCATGCGACAGTATATGACTTTTCATATGAAGCAGGTAAAAAAATAACATCTAGTTTCTCTGAATATACGAAATAATAGGGATGTTGACTCATGTTACGAATTCATATAAATTGAGGTTTTCCTCATAGAAGGAAATTTTTGCAATCCTAAAAAACCATTTTAGTGATCTTATTATTCTCGTTGAATTAAATAAAGCTGATTTAAATTATGTTATTTATTATCAACTATCACGTGACTGCGAACGCCAATCAGAGGTAATACGGATAGTGACGTCAAACTATCCGTATTGTCTTGCAAATTCGAATGTTCGGTGCTCAGATCAACAAAATACATTCATAGGCCGGGTTCCACAAAACTCCAATCACCTTGATTATTGAAATGTCATCATTTCTCTGCAATTTTCAGTTCATTTTGACATAAACCATCGACTTACTTCAATATAAACGATTTGATTGCCAATCAAGCTTTGTGAAACCCACGGTTCTGTGACTGGAACCATAGTAAATATATAATATATCATATCTATGATTCGAACTTACGAAGTTGAAAGCTGAAGGAGAGCAGAATACCTAGTTCGTTACAAGAACGATAATCTACAATTTTCTTTATAATGGGGATAGGATTCATCAAGGGTAATAGTAGTAACTTACCGAAGATAAATTCCCTTATGGTCGCAAGTTTCTTTGCTGAAAACAAGGATTTTTATGCAGCGGAGCTTAAAAACGTGAAATTGTCTTTGTAAGTAGCAGACTTTTAACTCATATTTATTATTACAAATAAAAGAAGCACCTCATTCAGCATTTACAGACCGACCTATTCATTTTGAAGGCTTAGATTGAACTTTTCCACAAGGGATCGGGCAAAATTAGTTCGCTTTGACAGAAGTCAAAGTATGTTCACTGTATTATGACGTAATCATTAGAACGTGACAAAATTGAGCATTTCCGCGGGAATTTTGAATTGTCTTTTCATTTACTCATTTTTATTGGCAATTACTATATTTTTAAGGAAATAGTTATTTTTGTATCTAGTGCGCGAAGCGCCTCGTTAAAAAAATCAGTTCTCAATCACCAAAGTATTTCGCGCATGAGATGCAAACAAAATTTTTTCTACAAACGCTTAGCTTAATATGAAAAAAAATATTGAACTGGTTTGAACTGTTTTTCCAAATCAAGTAATTAGGTATTATAACTATGGGCAATATATTCTATGTTGAAAGCAACACTCAATGTTAAAGAAAACGTGGATTTCAAGAATTCACCAAGTTAAAATATAAAAATCCCATAAAGTTTACATGCAGTGTGCGAAGTAAGTATTTCGCACACTACTTCGCGCACGGTGTCATAGTAACAAAGGAAAATGAAAAAAGGGTCACTTCGCATATTCTTGCCAATGCGCGAACCTTGTCATTTTTTGACGTTTGTAGAAAAAAGTAATTTTTTCGTGTTTGTATAGGGTTCATCTTTAAAATAAAATAAATTCCAAAAAGTAGTCAACATCCCTATTGAGCTAAACGAAATATCAATCGGCACGCCAATGAACTCTTCATTTAAATTTAATTCTTGGAAAATAAGTAGACCACATGCAGTGTGTGAAGCTTTCCATCATGAATTAGTTTCACTTAATAAAATAACGAGTGAGTCAGTCACATTATTTTGAACCTAGCGGCTATCAATTTAAAATATAATAACAGTAAGTATTATTCCGAATGTTCCATGTGTCTGAGTAATAGATGTATGAATCATAAGAATTTATTCTTAACGGTCAGGGATTTAGGTTATATGAAGTAAACACCCACACAAACAGAACATAACAGACTGAACATCTTACTCTATTATTGGTTATATGAATTCAAGGTGTATTGAAATCTTATTATTGTGGAAGAACCACATGTGATCTCTTCTTTTTTCGGGCATTTTTCAGTAATTTAACATTTGTTGAGTATGACACTATTCTGTGGCGTTGACGTTAACCGAAACAATTTCAATTGCAACATGATGATTTAAATTCGGAGAACTACTGGTTTTATTCCTTTCATTTATGATTTCAAATGATCTGATCATATTTTAAAACTAACTAAAAAATTTTAAGTAATTCCTTTCGGAAATCATAGTGCACTCCACAACCTATGAACAAGCGCGCAGAAGTTTCATTCAATGATACGACTTTTTGGTTGTAATCAATGAATTCACTTGTTCATTGTATTTTCACTCGAGCAATCCCTATAAACTCATTGATTCTTGTTCTGTATTTATACTCACGTTTTCTTAATTTTTGGTTGTTTTATATACACTCACCGGCAAAATAATCGATCCACCCAAAAAATCGATGAAGTTTGATAATTCACAAATATGTTATTTCAAGCCCGATTCGATTGAATTTTTTTTCAATTGTAGGTATGGTAATTTTCAATCAATCAACAGTTTTGAATATCAAGAAAACTTGGCATACTTAATTTTATACAGGATGAAACGAAATCTTTTTTTCACCCCAAATTGTGTGTTCCAGTTGTTCCACTGTGTGATTTCTTATTTCATCATCAAGACACTTCTTCTCGTGACAATTTAATTCTTCATTCATAAGAATAGCTCAATTTCTGTTAAAGAAACAGGGTTTTCAGAGCAACATTAAACTCCACAATATCGATATGGCTATGAAAGTACTTCAACAAAGTTAACCTTAAATACGTTATGAAAATAAACTGAAAATTGAGTGAAAACATAAAACAAGAGAAGTTTCAGCGCGACATGTTGTTCGGTATGCACTGTTTATTGAAGACGATTTCGTGCTACTCCTCTATAATGCCTAACCGCATGTGACTCAAGGATTGTCAGGGAATATTTAGCAGAGGTTGATATTATCCAAGCATTCAACTGGCCTGCTCTAAGACCACATTTGAACCCAATTGGGCCTGTGTGGATGCTCTTGGGAGGAAAATTCGATCTCGCGTACCAACTCCTGAAAATTTGCAGCAGCTCAGTGATGCTCTAATTCTAATTGATTCGAAACCTCAATGAGGACATGCCGGGACGAATTTCACCAGTTATCTGCGTTGAATTTGTTGAAGTACTGTTGTAGCCTTAGCGAAATTTAATGTTTTACTGAAAACCATGTATCTTCAACAAAAATTGAGCTATTGTTATGAATGAAGAATTAAAATCGTCAAGACAAGATGTGTCCTGATGATGAAAAAAAAATCACACGGTGGAACAACTGGAACACACCACGGGTGGTTCTAAGGTTCGGGGAAAAAACAGATTTTGTTTCACCCTGAATAAATTGACGCACTGAAAATGATTTTGTTTGCAAAACCAGCAGGTTGCTCAAGGAGCTAATTGGTGAATCCTCTTTGCTGTTCATGGTTTCCTGGCAGAAGTCGTTGTGTAAGTAGGATTTTGTGCAGCTGCATCTCCAGTAATAAATCGCTGAAGAGTGCCTGTTAAAATTTACAATTCTGGTGCATAATGGGGAATTGATACTCTCGCGAACTGCTTTGATGTTTTCTCGTGAACGACCCCTATCGTGTATATCACTAAATGAATCAGTATTTTCGAATGTTTCGATTATTTTTATTATTCTTTTGATATTACTGAATTAGGCACTTCATTCCGACCAAACAGCGGATGCACTTCACGACTAGAGGCAATTGAACTTTCATGGTCACTTCGGCAAGGATATCCAGAATATCTTTTGCTTCAATTCTAATCACCTCATAGAGGATTTCTGATCATCCAGAGGCAACAATTCAATAACAATAGGGTGTTCAATCTTCGGACAGGTTGCCTGTTAATATAGTTAATACGTCTTCAACAAATGCCTTCAAGTACAGATATGATGCATCTTTACATCGTTTTTTGAAATGTTTCGTTGAATGTTACTTTTAGTTTGAGTTTAATAGTATATTATTCGATGAGCGGTAATGCAGGTCAAAACACACGCAGATGAATTTATAATTCATCAAGTGTGTTTTGAGCATTACCGCGAATTGAATACTATACTTTATCCACGACTTCTTCAGTAAAATTCGAATTTATCTACATTTAAAAAATTTTTAACAGTTGTCAAAAGCATTGACAACATTTAGTCCAACCGTCAAACCTCTGTACTCTGTACTCGGGAATCAAATCAGAGTGTCTAACTAATCAAATCAAGTACTTTCGCAGCTTCAAAAATTTACGTTTTCCAAAAATAAATCTGGAATGAATCGCTAGAACGTTATCTTGATGGCTGAAATAGATTTCCGGATCGATCCTACATTTTATTCATTTTTTTTGTGAACAATTTCATTTTCCTAAGTATTTTTATTAGCGGGAGTTATGGGCGGGTGTTATTATAACTCTCGTTTCGGTTCATAGACATGTCTATGGTTGTGTTCTAGCTACTATTACACATAGAAATTAGTTTATAGGAGTGGATAAAGGTTATAACACCTCTACTCAGATTCTATTCATAATAATAATAAAATCAACGCGACAAACGATTCTCCCTCGGAGCCGATATTTTCCACTTATCACAGACAGACAGAAGATGCCGGTTTCGTAGCCGAAAATACGACAGACGAGAGAAGACACGTAGGCGGTCCCCGGATCGAAAGTGTTTCTGGGGTCAGATCAACAAGTGAAACCGGAAGCGAAATCAGCTGTGAGCGGCAAAAAGGAAAACCGCAACTTGTTTTCCGCATGTAAAGGCATCCGAACACGCGGACGTGACACCACGGGCGCCGCGACGCGTCGTCGGACCCCTGCCCGGACCAATAAAACGCTCCGACCCGGATTAGATGGGATCCGGGAGATTCGGGAGAAGTGAATAAGTGAAGATGAATGGGGAGACGAGCCAGTCTTGGGATCATTTTGATGTTCAGGATTTTTGCAGATTCATATACTGGAGTGAGGTCGATGAATTGGATAGGATGTGGAAGTGATTTTGGTAATGATGGTAGGCTTTTGGTGGGTTCTTGAAATGATGTAGAGGGTTTTTGGGTATCTACATCGATAGGCATTCAAGGTGAAATTCACACGTAGATGAGGTTTGAAAAAGGCTTCTCTTGTGCTCACTTATGAATGTATATGATTGTTTCATATTCAGTCACCTTTCGTATAATATCTTGTTATGGGGTAATTGGTCGGATATTGGTAGAGTATTTATCATCAAGAAAAGAATTTTGCGTTTGATATGCAACGTATCTCCAAGACCCTATTGTAGGCCAGTTCTTGTGGAAAATGGGATACTGACATTGGCTTCAATTTTCATTTTAAAATTTTTAGTTTTTGCTAAAGAAAATGAGTTTAGCCTTATTAACATCTAACTTTCCTTCCCATAACACTAGGAATCTGTTGTCAGTTCTCATACGTAGAACATCAAAATTTCAAATGTCACCTAAGTTAGGACTCCAGTTGTCATCAAAACCGCTTGAGTGGTAATGCAGCTTTGCAGCATTTCTTGTACGTACGAGGTAAGAAGGACCAGTGGGCCGTTCATAACCGAGTGGCTCGACGGCCATTGTCGAATCGCATTTGGTACCATTCATTTCTAAATTGTATTTGGCCTGACTGAAAATCTAAAAATTTAATTCGAAAAAAGTGAATTTTTGACGTTTCTTACGCGATTCAATTCTCAGCCACAGAAACTTTACCGGTTGATCAACCGCTTGTGATAACTATTTTTAATTTCGAAAATGCAGATTGATTCGAATTTTAATGATGACGTCTCAGATAAATAATAATAATAGTAATGATGCATGTATTACCTGCGACCTACATTACCGCTATATTATATTTCATAGCTGAAAAATCCGGCCGAATCAGTATAATGACTAATTTGGCCGGATCGGTCGGATTCTGCAATCCAGTTCCGGTCCAGTTCCATTCCTACAAGTCAGAAGGTCAATATTGAGTTTATCAACATTTTTTCTCACACCTTTTCAACCCATTTACAGCAGAAGTCTCCAACTTCCCCAAAAGTACATTCCAGCAATTTTTTCAATTGTATCCGCGTTTTTCGACTCCTTAATGACCTCTTCAAGTCAAGGTACCATCTGCAGGAGACTTTAATAGGACTTTAGTTGTCATCAAAACCGCTTGAGTGGTAATGCAGCATTGCAGCATTTCTTGTACGTACGAGGTAAGAAGGACCAGTTCATAACCGAGTGGCTCGACGGCCATTGTCGAATCGCATTTGGCACCATTCATTTCTAAATTGTATTTGGCCTGACTGAATATCTAAAAATTTAATTCGATAAAAGTTAATTTTTGACGTTTCTTCGCTTACGATAACTATTTTAAATTTCGGAAATGCAGATTGATTCGAATTTTGAAGAAGACGTTTCAGATAAATAATAATAATAATATTCAAATAGGTATGTAAAGTGACCATGCGTGTATTACCTACGACCTACATTACCTATATCATATTTCAAAGCTGAAAAATCCGGCCGAATCAGTATTATGGCTAATTTGGCCGGATCGGCCGGATTCTGTAATCCAGTTCCGGTTCGGTTCCATCCCTACGAGTGAGAATGACAACTTTGAGCCTATCAACTTCCCCAAAAGTACTCTACAGCATTTATTTCCATTGTATCCGAGTTTTTCGACTCTTTAAGGACCTCTTCAAGACAAGGTACCATCAGCATCAGCAGGAGTCTTCCATAGGACTCGCTCGAAACAGCTCGAGTGGTAAGGCTATCGAACAAGTTGTTCTTTCCCTATGGGTGATGCAGCATTTCTTGTATGTTCGAGGAAGGGAGGAGGGGCCGTTCAATTTGGCCGGATCGGTGAACTTTTAGTCTATCAAATTCTCATACAATCCATCATCATTTAAATCCATTGACACCATAAGTTTCCAACTTCCCCAAAAGTGCATTTCAGCAATTTTTTCAATTGTATCCGAGTGTTTCGACTCTTTAATGACCTCTTCAGGGCAAGGTACCATCTGCATCAGCAGGAGATTTAAATAGGACTCCAGCTGTCATCGAAAACGCTCGAGTGGTAATGCAGCGCATTTCTTGTACGTAAGCTAAGTACCAATGTATTGAGATATTCAACCATCCACCTAGTACTATTAAGTCGCTCAATATATTAAACTCCAAGAAAGTTGTTCAGCCTTTACTTTTGCAAAAGTGCTTTTATAATGTGAATGAGTATTTTAGTTATAAGTTTGATAAAGTCTGAATTATTTTTGTATTTGTGACTTGTCCTATACATACTTTGCTATGTCCTAAAGGATTAATAAATTATTATCATTATTATCGACTTGAGCCTATTAGCGTAGAAAGAGTCTGATTTCCCACACCTAGCGATCGGCTATCACACACCCTACTAAGGTATAGCAAGTATCAGGGGGATTGAGCTCTGAGGTGTTCGCTGTTCTTCTTCTCCTGGGTTGTTCGTCCTTCGTTGCTTGGTCCTGGATTTCTCGGTTGATGTCCTGGTAGTTGGTCTTGCAATGTTTTCCTCCATGGTTGAGTTGAGAAAAATAGTGAAATGTAACCAGAATCCATTGTTTCAAATGTCTGAGCAATAATTGAATATTGCTCAAAATTGACCTTTAATACCCTGTATCTGGCTTGTGGTTCGAAAACGGGGAAAGTATATGTAATTTTGATAGAGATGAACATCGATTAATTAGATATACAGAAGTTCAACATGTTAGTTTTATCGAATTAGCCAAAATTTGCAATTGAGGTGTCGATGACACAACTACATCATAAATGTCAGGAAGCCTTTTCACGCTTTCTCATATTTGGAGGGAGCCATTTTCAGTTTGAATATCCTAGAGTTATTGGTGTAATTTTTCCCATTTATAAACTCATAGCTCACTTGGAATTTCTAAGTTTCGAGGGTTTACATTTCAGAAGTTATTATGTTTACGATCACCCGTGAGCCACAAAAAGAAAATACTAGAAAAAGCTCAATTTGAAGGAAAACTTGCTGGTCTTTGCAATATACGAACTGAGATATGATGTTATCTGAATTTTAAGAAGGTACTGCAAACTTGTTTTATTACGAAACGATAATTCAAAAGAAAATTCTAGTTATCGTGTTTCCTGAGTAGCTGCAGTTCAAAATGTTTTTTGTTAATAAGAGCTTGAATAAATCAGAAAGTCATCAAAAATAACAATATCACTAACAATTAGAGAATATAATAATAGAAAGTCCATCCATCCTTATGATGTGGTACTATCAACCACTATGAATGGACATACTCAGTTTTCCCACACTAGAATTCAACCAGAACACCAAAGGAAATCATAAAATATTCCCTCGGCAATTCTGACCGTTCGAGGGTCACTAATCATGATGTCGCGCCAGCGGTTAATAGAGACGTCTCCTCAGCCGAACTACGGATTACCCTCGTCGTGTTTTACATGAGGCGCTCAAGCGAGAAAGCGGAAAAGCTCCGGGAAATTCTTGACTGACGACGGCGACGTTCCACGCCACGGCAACGCTGCTGCCGTCGGTCGGTTCGACTTTCACTTCGTGCCTTTTTCTTCTTGAAGGTGACAAAATAGTGTACGCATTTTATTGGATCTTTCGAAAGCTTATGACTCAGTGAAGAGGGAAATTCTCATCAAGAAAATGAAATGTCGGAGAATTTCCATCATACAACATAAAATGAATCATTCTTATGCTTGTATCAACCAAATGAACAACCTCAGTTTTCCTACGCTAGAATTCAACCAGGACGCCGTAGGAAATCATAAAATATTTCGTCGACAATCCTGACCCTTCGAGGCCACTAATCATGATGTCGTAATCAGCGGTTAATAGAGACATCTCCTCAGCCGATCCACGGATTACCTTCGTCGTGTTTGAGGTACACGGTGCCACTCTAAAATTGAGTATTTTTATTAGTCCACATGATGGCGTAAGAATCTTAGTTCACACCATATACTCATAAACTTCTATACCGCAAACATGGATATACTTCTCTATTAGGAATTTAAGCAGCGATCACGTGGTAAAATGGCCCCATGAATTCACTGCGAAGGCGCCAAAACATAACCTCGAATAATTTGAATTATGAATTGTCAATGTCATGAAAATGCCTAAAAATCATGACCGCAATTTTTTTATTCTTTTCATTTCGAGTTTGCACATGCGCACATGATTGAGGGGGCCATCAGCAATGGCAACTAGATTGCTTCAACTTTTATTTCACGTTAGCAGTATAGGGTTTTATAGGTACATGGTTTACACCCATACAAGATCAAGGTGACTCAAATATTGAAGCCGATGGACAATTTTAGGTGACATACGTTCTCTGATTGCAAACTATGGATGCCAAACATCCGAGACAATCCAACAGTCGAAAATAATTCGACTCGCTATAAGACAGAGGTTCTTGCAATCTGAAACAACTGCATACTATTAGTATCAGCCTGAGGCAGTTCCAGGAAACGATAATGACAGGATATATTGGGACCGCGTGGATAGGGCAATTCTCATGAAAAAACTAAATTTTACGGATTAAGAGGAAATGCGCTGAAGCCTTTCATAACAAATAGAGAACGATGAGTTACCATACAACATAACATAACTTTTCATTATGCTAGTACCAACCGAAATGACCATTGCAGTTTTCCCAAGCTATACTCCAACCCGAAGTCCAGAAGACCATAGGAAATCATAAAACATCCCCTCGGCAATTCTAGGCCACTAATCAAGATGTCACGCCAGCGGTTAATAGAGGCATCTCCTCAGCCGATCCACGGATTACCCAAGTCGTGTTTTACACTCAAGTGGGAAAGAGGAAAAGCTCCGGAAAATTCTTAGCCGACGACGGCGACGTTCCACGTCACAGAGACGCTGCTGCCGTCGCTTAACTTTCACTTCGTGCCGTCTCCTTGATTCGACAGAGGGAAAGTTTGGTTTTAGGGTGGGTAGACATTTCGGGAAATTCCATTCCAGATTGTGTGGCGGCGCTTGCTGATATGGCGTTTGAAACGGTCGTTTAGCCTTGTTGAGATTGAGACATTTTCAACACCGGAGTTCGTTTTGATCGCTCGTTCTTCTTAAACGAGTGATAAATCGTTTTGCCCAAATGTCTGTAATTTTGGAATTTTGAGGCGAAAATGGTCTCAAACGATAGGGTTCGACTGCCTGATTGTTGAGATTTTCAGGGTGAGTTCGGTTCCCAAATACCGTGGTCAAGTTCGTTAACCAGCCAAATCGTACAGCGCGTTCCATAAAATATGGTCATTCAAAATTTTTGTTCCTCAATATCTCAGACAAAACAATCGAAATGAAATTTTGCGGCTACATGCGAGATGCTTATAATAAGAAGAAGTTTTGAGGCCATACAAGATTCAATTATGATATTGAAAAGAAGATTTTTTTTAAATGCATTTCCATAACAAGATATCCGATTCTAGTGAAAATTATTTGTGAATGATGATTGATGATGCACGTTCATACAAAATTTCAATCAGAACCATACAGTGTGGAACAGCCACATGGAATAAATTCGATAACAAATAAATGAGAGCGTGTTGGGAAAAACGCTTGGACACGTCGATTTGTATTTTGAAATGCGCATTTTTTCCAAACAAGAATAATTATATAGTGTGTGTAATGTGACAGAGGTCGATACCAACTTTATTATTTTAAATACAACCCCCTGTATATTATTAGTTCTTTGGATTTTTCAGAAAACTCTAGACATTATTCTAGTAAAATGTCCCATACCTATTGTCAACTGTTTTGGAAATATTAAGTGTTTACAGATGTACTACAAAAATTAACATTGAAAAAATTATTTTATTTCGCAAATAATGTATGAAAAATGAAAAAATATTAATTTCAATGTAAAAAATGTTCCAAATGTTCGCCGCGAACGTCTTGTGAAATAAAATAATTTTCTTTTTCTAATTTTAATTTTTGTAACACATCTGAAAACACTTAATATTTCCGAAAAAGTTGAAGATAGGTATGGGACATTGTGCATGAAATATGTCTGGAATTTTCTACAAAATCCAAGAAACTGATTAATAATATACAGGGGGTTGTATTTGACATAAGAAAGTTGGTATCGGCCACTGTCACATGACAAACGCATACTTCAATTTTTTTCCGTCGACCTCAAAATAAAAGGTTATTTTGATTGAACATTAATGACCCATTTTAATGTTCAATTTGTGCTATTTTAATGTGCAATCCTCGGGGCAACCGTACACAACGTATTCAGAAGCACTACGAGAAACATCGAAACTCTACTGGAACATAGAAACATAGAAATGTCTTGTGCAAAATGATAATGTATTTCAATGGAGAATTTATACACTATCCATATTTAGGTCGTCGGAAAAATCTTGTAATCAATTTGGTTATTAATCTCGACCATTTGTCGCTTGAATTTTTCACATAAAATTTGAGTTATGTGAAAAAACAAGGAAAGAATTCATAGGACTACTAGTTTTGCCGGAAATCGAGATAAACCGTTTTTTACCTTTAAAACACATCCCTTTCACTCCCCGACCTCAGATCGCCTGTAAACTACTTTTCCTTCCAATTTTGTTATATTCTCGTCCTTTTTTAACGAGTGTCATCCTACTATAATTTTTTTTCATTTTTTACCATTTTCGAAATGATCTATCCTGGTTTAAGATAGTATTGTGGAAAACTGAGCCATAAATGAATAATATAAGATAAAATCTCTCTCTCTCTTTAGTTTTCCATGGTTACAGTCACTCGATGATTTCCGACAATAAAACAACGAAATCCCTCAATTTATTCTGAGGAGTACAAAGATGCCGACGCTGACAATTAAGTGTCAGTCAACAAAAATATCCTCTCGTCCGATATTGCGAAACTACCGACTATGCAAATACCGCAACAATGAAAACTAATGGACGATGTACAAGCAACTTAATTCCGTTAAAACGTAGGAAGGAGAACCAGATAGCAATGAATTAATATCAGCGCTTTCAATTCAATTAATTCGTTGGAAATGAAGAAAAATATCAAGACGAACCCACTAGGTTGAGATATTGTTGTATTTGAGCGAAGGGGTGGGGTGACGGGGGTGGAACGAATGCTGTGGTAGTCTGCGTACGTTCTAGACTTTGATTAATTAATCTGTAGAGAAAATTAGTTTTCGAGAATCGTCCTTTCATTCGGATAATAGCTCTTCTAGTTAAATGCGAGTCGGCCATTGTAATATTTCCTCCATTAGACGTGTTAACTCCGATAGCTCAGTTAATGATTAATATTTTATTGAGAAATGGACTGTATTTCTTGCGGTGTGAAGCTGGAGCGAAAAGCGAAATATACAATTGAAATATGAAAATAAATTGCGGTCAACAATGATGACTTACCAGAAAAGCGTCCAGACGATCTTCACAGCGTCCTTTCTCGAACTTCGAGGGCCTCACACAGTTCTTTGTGGCAGGGCAGGATATCAGTCCCAGCTCCCACGTTCAAAATGCGGTGTTGAAAACACAATCCAAAAGCGAATGCGATAATTTTCCAAAATGCGTAATAAGCGGTTGTTGTCAAAAGCGTGATTGTCACCAAAACTATGAAAATAGCGATATTTTGCGGAAATAGTTATTTCTAGCAGTTCAAAAGCGTAATATATCGATCAATTTCTGCATCGAAATCAATCAGCGGAATGAATGTCCATATGGTTTTCCATTCGGAGGTGCGAAGTCACCAGTGTTGACTTAGTTTACGCGTAAGTCTATGACATTAAGCTATCGCTTCAGCTTCACAATTATTCGAAGAATATTGATGTTCTACACCGACTCAACATTCTCCGGGCGCGAAAAATGGTAAATAATAGCAAACAAGCAGTACATAACAAAGGTTTCAAGCGATATATTCATGCGAAATACATTGAGTGACTTATTCCAAAATTATTAATCGAGAAAAAAAAACTTAATGTTCACTATGCGTGCTTCCAATACAAACAGGTAAAGGACAAAGTTTGACAACAGGTCTCTTCAAGATACCAGTTTTGGTTTTGACTGATGCAACACGGGAATGTCCATCCGCTGCATCTGATAGAGACGCTATTCTTCCGAGAGCCCACTGACAGGGGGGGAGCCTTTCGTCTTTAATGAGAACTAAGTCTCCAACTATTGGCGGCCTGCTATCAGGAGAAAACCACTTTGATCTCTGCTGCAGGGTGTGCAGGTACTCACAGTGCCAACGCTTCCAAAAATCTTGTTGAATGCGTTGTAAACATTGCCAACGACTGAGGCGATTCAATGGAATATTATCAATTTGAGGATAGGGTAAGGCATTCAGTGGCTCAAGTGTAAGAAAGTGACCTGGAGATAGTGCGGATACGTCCTCTGGGTCCGAAGATAATGCTTCCAGAGGTCGGGAGTTCAGGATGGCTTCTATGAGACATAGAACCGTTTGAAACTCCTCATAAGTGAGGATTTGGGAACCTATTACTCTACTGAGATGGGTTTTGACCGATTTGATGCCTGCCTCCCACAAACCTCCCATGTGTGGAGCGGAAGGGGGGTTGAAATGCCACTGGATTTGTTCCCTTTCAGCAGAATGTTTCATGAGCGTAGTCAATTCCCGATCTGCACCGACGAAATTAGTGCCACAGTCAGAATATATATGACTTACTCTACCACGACGTGCGATGAAGCGTTGAAGCGCAGACAGAAAGGTTTCCGTTGAGAGATCTGTTGCTAACTCCAAGTGAAGAGCTTTCGTTGCGAAACACACGAATAGACAATATAGGCCTTAGTTGTTTTGATGCCTCGGCGACGACCCAATGTAATAGAGTAAGGGCCTGCGAAATCCACTCCACTACTACTAAAGGGCTTTACCTGCGAAACACGGGAAACAGGGAGTGAACCCATAGGGGGTTGGTATGGCTTCGGTCGAAGTTTGAAGCATGTCAAACATTTACTCAACTCTGAAGATATGGCCTTTTTTCCACTTAAAATCCAAAATCTTTGAGCTATGAGAAATCGAATGGTGCGCAGTGCCCGCGTGTAAATATTTCTTGTGATAAGTGTTAATCACGAGGGATGTCAAACGACTTTTTTTAGGTAAAAGTATGGGATGCTTCGAATCAAAAGACAACGAAGATGAATTAATTCGGCCACCGACTCTCAATATGCCCTGTTCATCCCTGAAAACTTGTAATTTTTGGAAATGCTTTGGGAAAGTTCTGCGTTTGAGTTCGGTGAGAAAGGAGCTTTGTTGAGTGGCTTTAACTAAGTAAAGTAATGCTTCATTCAATTGGGTTAGCGTGAGGCTTCCGGAACATTTTTCAGTTCCTCTTTTCGCGTTGTTTACAAAGCGCAAAACGTATGATAGAATTCGTTGAATTTTTGTGAGCGAGGAAAATTTATCAAGTAAAGAAATAATAATTGATAGTTGTGGTTCTTCAGAAAGAGTTGCGCAAAAATTATCAGCCTTGAATTGAGTGGTTAAATTAGTACCATCCACATCTGCAAGTGGACAGTCGCGTAGTGACGGCAATTCCTCAGGTCCATCGAACCAAATCGACCGGGAGACAAACTCTGAGGGTAGTAATCCACGAGAGCCACAATCTGCAGGATTATTTTGTGATTCAATATGATGCCACGACGCACTGGGTATTTGATCTTGAATATGAGCTACTCTGTTCGACACGAATGTTGGCCATCGATGTGGGGATCCTTTGATCCAATCTAAAGTTATCCGAGAGTCTGTGAAAGCGAGAACTCCAGTGAAACTGATAGTATCAGCGAAAGTGTCCAAACAAAATGATAGGAGATTTGAGAGTAAAACTGCACCACACAACTCAAGTCGTGGAATTGTGAGGCGTTTGAGTGGGGAAACTTTATTCTTGGAGCACAAGAACTTGTTATGTTCTAAATTATGATCGTCAGTAATGCGTATATAGACCACTGCACAATAACCCTTCTCAGATGCGTCACAAAATCCCAAAAGTTGATAAGATTTCGCCATGGGCGAGAGAAATTTGCGGGGAATACTTATGGTCGATAAAATAGAAATTTCTGTCTTGAATGACAACCAGATACTAGAGACTTCTTTTGGAAGCTCGTCATCCCAACCAATGCCGGAGGACCACACCCTCTGCATGAGATGTTTAAGCAAAAAGGTCACCGGTGACAAAAAACCGATGGGATCGTAAATGCGTGCTATTTGCGAGAGTAAGTGGCGTTTGGTAGAAAGGTTTTCAGATGTTTCCACGCTGAAACAAAAGCAGTCTTGTGGTGGGTCCCATTGCAAGCCCAATACCTTGAGGAAGGTGGGTTCGCCATTTCGGTCGAAAGAAAGAGGGTCAATTGAAAGATGGGAGGGCGGTAAGTCAGATAAAATAACAGAACAATTTGATGAGAATTTTCTGAGTTCAAAATGACCTTTCGCCAGAATATCAATCAGCTCTCTGAGTAATTGTTTTGCCCCTGTCAACGTGGAACTTCCACTGACAATATCGTCCACGTAAGTATCCTCAAGCAAGGCCTTCGATGCCAAGGGAAAATCAATTCCTTCATCTTTAGCCAATTGGATGAGGGTACGCAACGCGAGATATGGAGCGCTATTAATACCATACGTTACTGTGAGTAACCTATAATCTTGAGGATCCTCATCGACCGAAAATCTCCAAATGATTCGCTGGTAATCTGCATGGTCTGGATTAACGCGAATCATGCGATACATCTGTCGGATGTCAGCACAAACAACATATTCATGTAAACGAAAGCGTAACAATATAGTGATGATATTTTTCTGTAATTTCTTTCCCGTCAGGAGATGGTCATTGAGTGAACCCTCCTCCTGATATGGCGATTTTGCGGAAGCGTTGAACACAACTCGTATTTTAGTCTGATCATGTTGAGTTTTAACCACACAATGATGGGGAAGATAAAATGAATTTTGAGAAATGAGATCGCGAGGAACCAGTTCCATATGATTCGATTCAAGATAATCTCTCATGAATTCAATATAAAGTTTATATAGATCTTGATTCTTAATAAGCCTACGTTCGAGAGTGATGAAACGGTTTAGCGCTAGCTCTCGCATTCCAGTAAATTGCGGTAAGGTATTTCGGAATGGAAGAGATACAACATATCGACCCTCCCTGTCGCGATAATGCTGATCAGAATATATTTGATCGCATAATTTGTCATCAGAAGACAGTGGTTCTACAGAGGGCACACTATCAAGTTCCCAAAATTTTTGCAATGACCTATCAATTGAGAATTCAGAGTATGATATGAAAAATGATGATATCGGCGTATTCGATTCAAAATCAAATTTTCCCATCAAAATATATCCTAGCACAGTATTTATAGCATCAAGTTGACCGGGTTTTCCAATGACTTGTTCAGGCAACAAAATCTTCGAAAAAATATCGGCGCCCAATAAAATGTCAATCGAACCCGGCGTACAAAAACTCTCATCGGCAAGCTTCAAATGTTTTAAATGAGACCAAGAAGACTCGGGGATGCGATAAGCAGGAAGTTCATCACAGATTCTATCTAACACTATTGCGTCTGTTAATATGATCGGTTTCTTTGACTGAAACGGGCGAAACATTAAAGTTAAACAACCATGCGTAGCACTTGTCTTCATTAAATTAAGACCCTTTACTTCAACATCGACTTTACGACGGGGCAAACCCAACAGATTTGCAGCTTTTCGACCTATGAATGAAGACATGGATCCACTATCAATCAAGCAACGAAATCTATGGAATTCTCCAAAATTATCCCTAACCTCAATCATGGCAGTGGATAAAAGAACTGCGGATGAATTACGAGCGACACCAGCGGACGCGGACAAAACGGCCCAATCAGTGGAGGTCGAAGGTTCTTCTGAATCAACAGGAGTTTTAACAGAAGTAGGAGTTTTAGCAAGATGTAGAAGGGTGTGATGACGTTCATGACATTTTCGACAAGTATTTATTGATTTACAGGATCGCAAATCATGAATGCTACTTAAACAGTTAAAGCAAATATGTTTTTGTTTCACGAGTGCGTGACGTTCTTGCGGAGTCTTTTCCAAGAATTTCGAACAGGACTGTAACATGTGATTTTGTTTACAAAGCGTACAAGCCGGAATGGCTTTTGGACGTGAGTTTCTATTATCATTAGAAAAATAGGTTTCGATGCGCGGTTTTTCATTAGTAGTTGTTCTTTTTGAATTAGGATATCTGATATTATTTGAATTCTCAGGCGCTCCCAACGTGTCCATTGCAATGCAATATTTATTCAAAAACTCGACAAGTGTTTTGAATTCGGGAATAGTGGAAGAGCTGTTTTCCAATTCGAATCGAGCTATAGTTGCATTGTCTAGGCGTTTTATCAACAGCATGAACATTACGAAGTCCCAAGACTCTACCGGAAAATTCATATTTTTAAGTGCGGCCAAATTTTCGGTGAATGTACTGATTAAGTTTCGAAGTGCGGAGCGGTTATTGCAATTAATTTTAGATGTGTTCTCTATAGCGTTCCAATGAGCTTGAGCTCTCAATCTCTCATTGGAAAATCGACTAACAAGCGATTCATAAGCTATTTGGTAGTTATCAGCGGTCATGGGTAAAGTGCGAACTAAAGATAGAGGCGGTCCTTCTAACGATGAAATCAAGTAATTAAACTTCTCAATTTCTGTGAGTGATGAGTTATTATGCACCAGAGCATCAAACACGTCAATGTAAGTCACGAAGTGAGTGTAATCTCCTCTAAATTTTTTAATTTCAATTTGAGGAAGTCGAACATTGCAAGCAGTGGGAGAACTAATAGCAAAACTTTGTTTTCGAGATAATACAGCTTGTGCTGAAACATTAAGAGATTCCCCATTTGGGTCGAACAATTTTGTGTAAATCGTCTTAACTGCAAAGAAATCATCCTGAAATTGACGTCTTATGGACTCCTCTGAAGTCAGATCAATATTCTCACCTTGCAAAAGAATAGCAGTTACTGTTTGGTGTTGTTTATTGAATTCTTCGCGGACTTCGTCGATTTCTGTGAAGCGAATTCTAAAGGAAGTTTGTAGCTTGGAATCAGACATAGCCTTGTTCGCAAGATCCAAAAGTGAATTTAATTCATTAATGCAAGAATTTCTGATGAAATTAGCTCGCTTTAATTTCAAATCTGCCATGTTCAACAAAGTCTGAAATGTAAAGTTATGATTTCGAAAATATGTGCATAAACGATGTCACTCAATGCAATTTCAACTGAGAATAATCGAAGAATATGTCGACTTGATAAGCGGGATATCTAGCGCTCTGGGTTACCAGATGTGCGGGTGAAGCAAATTTATGATAAACAAATATAAATAAATATAAATGATTGAATATTGAAATCCCTCAAAATAAGGGAGGCGAATTCAATATCCGGCCCGAAGGACCAATGTTAACTCCGATAGCTCAGTTAATGATTAATATTTTATTGAGAAATGGACTGTATTTCTTGCGGTGTGAAGCTGGAGCGAAAAGCGAAATATACAATTGAAATATGAAAATAAATTGCGGTCAACAATGATGACTTACCAGAAAAGCGTCCAGACGATCTTCACAGCGTCCTTTCTCGAACTTCGAGGGCCTCACACAGTTCTTTGTGGCAGGGCAGGATATCAGTCCCAGCTCCCACGTTCAAAATGCGGTGTTGAAAACACAATCCAAAAGCGAATGCGATAATTTTCCAAAATGCGTAATAAGCGGTTGTTGTCAAAAGCGTGATTGTCACCAAAACTATGAAAATAGCGATATTTTGCGGAAATAGTTTATTTCTAGCAGTTCAAAAGCGTAATATATCGATCAATTTCTGAATCGAAATCAATCAGCGGAATGAATGTCCATATGGTTTTCCATTCGGAGGTGCGAAGTCACCAGTGTTGACTTAGTTTACGCGTAAGTCTATGACATTAAGCTATCGCTTCAGCTTCACAATTATTCGAAGAATATTGATGTTCTACACCGACTCAACAGACTTAATGTAGGGGTATTGGGAATGTGGAAATAGGTTTGGCCGAGTCGACAATTTGAACGCTCGTGACTTCGCGAACAGAATAATCTGGTTTCGAACCTGAATTAAAAATTGATTTGAGTTCTCATAGTTCGGATGAAAGTTCGAATGCCGAGCAAGTAACAATAGCTTTTGAGGTATAACGTCTCAGTAAAAAGTAGACCTAGAGATGCCTTCACGCATTTGTTGACGCAGTCAACTAGAATCTATTTATGAACGCGAACAACATCCGGCGTTGCGAACTTGTACCGTATCTTTATTCTGTATTGGGATAGTTGATCTAGGGCTTTTCTACTATGGTACTAACCATAGACAAACTAAAAAAATTAGATGAGCCACTCGTATATTCCGCGCCATCTGACGGGGAGGAGGGACTAATACACGAAAAAATTATTTTCAATTTGATAGTTAGATGTCGTTGCATTCATGGAAATCCTATCGAGAAAATAGTAAGTATGTAAAATCATTATTATCAAAAAACCTTTGATTGTCATTGTCTGACACAAGGAGTGGATTGACACTTTCTTTTTGAAATATAATAAATTCGATATGCCTGCAAGAGTGAAGACGTGCTGTGTTATTGGATGTGAAAATCGAGATGCAAGAAGGTAATTATAAAATTTACATGTATATTCTGTTAACTATAAGAATTAAGATACTCGTAGTTTTCAAAAAAGTTTTTCATGTATTGAATAAGTTTAGTCGGTAAATACTCATATTTTGTATTATTGAATTCATTAGTTTTAGTTTTTGAGAATGTTTTCAATGCAATTATTAGTTTATTGATTAGATATTTATGAAATAAATCTGTATTTTCAATTGGTGATACTACTATTTCAGTTAATAAATTTTTATTCTATCCAGAATTTGATTATTGATCCTCATTTCTCGATTCCGAAAGATAATCAGATGAAAGTTCGTTGCAGGTATTATTTTCATGAGAATAAATTTCCTCACTCATCGATAACTTGCACGAATCCATTTCTGATATCCTTTTGGAAATGGAATTTCAAAAAACTTTTTGCCTATATGGGAGTACCTACCTATTCAAAATGTGCACTACAGAATTCTTTTTGCGGCAGCTTTATGATACAGATTCCTTTTCAATTGAGGTTTTTTCACGAATTAGTATATTTCTACAAAAACAGATGGCGTTGAAGCTTGTTCTACTAGTGTCTCATCTATTCTCCGTTTAGTTAGTCTATGGTACTAACGGTTGGAGTCGTTTCAGACAATTCTGTGAGTTAGGCAACATCGTCTGTTATTGTTTAATTACTCGATGCATAGTGTTTACGTTTTCATTTCGATTTGACGTTCATGAACTGAATTATTTTACTGATTTGGTGGTTGCTTCAGAGTTTTCCGGTAATTATAGCTATGGCAAACTTACGAAAATGCTGTATTATGTTCAGAAAATGCAGAAATGAAAGTTGTTGAAATTGTTTACCTCACCCATATACTTATAAAAGAATGGACGTGTGAGAGAGAATATTGACTTCAGAAAAGGATAGAATAATATTAGTGAACATATAATAAAAACATTGGATCGCATTAGATATTTTTATGTTCTGTCAGTTTTCCAACATTATGAGAGAGAGATACTGTGAAGGATGAAGTAATATTAGTTTAGTTTAGTCTATGCACCACACTAATATTACTCCATCCTTCACAGTATCTCTCTCTCATGTTGGGAGCACAAAACTTAGTGCGAAAGTCACGTGACGCCCCGTCCATCCTTTTATATGTCTATGACATGACCTCACCCAGTGCGGCAGTATACAACTCTAGAGCTGATGAAATGTTGCAGTCAAATGCAAGATACTAATAATAAGCCGTATGCAAAATGGTGTGACCATAGTGTAAACAGAACCATAGAAAAATTCAATTGGAATATTAAAAAGAAGAATCTTATATTTCCATAACGAGAGATCCGATTCGAATTGAATTTTTTTTTGTGAATCGAGACTGATATACTGAATGTTCATGCATAATTTCAAGAGGATCGCATCATCGGAATCATAATATTTTTTTTTTTCATTTATTGAATCATATAAAAAACCTCATTTTCACCTGTAATTTGAGACAGTACGGGTTTTTGCAGAACAAGCTGTGGTAGTACTGTTTATAGGAAATTTTATATACATTAATTTCGTATGGAAAGGTTTTTCACGCAAAAGTTGATAGTTTCCGAGTAATAAGCAAAAAACTGACCAAGAATGAGTTTTTATTCCTTTTTTGTATTTTTAATGTTCTGTCACGAAGTTTTTTTAACAAACCTCAAATCGGATTCAGCACCCAAAAAAAACATAAAAAAAGAAAGAAAATCAAAACTACCCCAAAACTTTCTTGCTAAAAGCACAATTCGACTGGATTAATATTATCAAAGCCAAAATCGTACAGATAGATATGAAAATAATGAAGTATTGGGAAAGCCAATAACAACGCTTCAAACTGAAATTCTGGCCACAGAAAGATGCGCCCAAGTCTGTCTGTCCAGACAGTACAAGGGAGCCAGAAAGAATTTGTATTGCCTCTGATAGTCAGATGGCACTGAGGCAGCTTATGGCCGTTGATTGTAGATCAAGGACCATTTGGAGCTGCAAACAGTCCCTCAAAACACTGGCGAAGTACAACAAGCTAGTTTTAACTTGGGTACCTGCCCACCAGAACATTGAGGGAAATGAAAAAGCTGATGCCCTTGCAAAAAGAGGAGCAAACACACCCTTCACCGGACCGTGCCCTCCTGTTGGGTATCACCTACACTGATTAGGGCAGAGGTAGGCGTTTGGGAAAAAAGGGAGAAACACTCTTACTGGATAACACATCCGGTCAAAGACAAGCAAAGAGACTATTGAACCTCCAAAGAGAAGGCTCAACAAGCTCTATCGTTGTCAAAAAACGAGTTAAGGCTGCTAATCGGCCTTCTCACAGGGCATTGTCCCGTGAGATATCACCTACACAAGATCGGTAAAGAAAACTCCGACATTTGTAGGTTATGTGAATCGGCCACTGAAACCACCACCGAACACATACTATGCCATGCACTGCGCTGGCGCAACCAGACTTACTCTACTAGATGGCGCGTTATTAACGCCAGCCGACATAAGAGCGAAGTCTCCTAAGGAAGTAACCCTTTGCTAAGGAGGTTAGATTCCTGGGAAAAACGTAGTTTTAGCATGGTAACGCACAAAAGACCTTATTGGTCGCAGTGCAGAAGGGTAATCACGTGCCGCCGATCGACCACTATCTAATCTAATCTAATGAAGTATACAAAGCATAAATTACAATAATCTTGCTTGCAAACTGACAGTCAGTCATATAAAAGACGATATCGATCTGTAGACAAGCTCATCTTCTAAACACTCCTCATAGTCGTAATAGCTCCTTTCAACTCCGATTCTTCACCTCGAACAAAGAGAAAAACCGTATGTAGTTGCGTAAGTCCCAGAAAAACCTCCCCCCAAACAAGGGGTAGCGGGTGAAACATCGGCGCGAACGGGGTTGCTCAAGAGATGACAGGTTTGATTTGCATGTTCGCATGAAACCGCCGCGAAGGGAGACAACTGATCCAGGGTGGCTGGTTAATGTGTGTGGCGCAATCCGCATCGACCCCTCTCGATCGAAATCCATCCCTCACCCCCTTTCCTCTGCCTCCACCCTTACGTATATACGCGAAAGCCCATATTCCAATATCACAAATCGCGAATGTATTTTTTAGATTTATTTTCGGAACAGAAAATCGCATCGACCCAATATATTCACATCCATCTGAAAAATTAATTACACTTTTTATTCCTGCGAGCGTGGATGGACGATGCCATGGCGGTCCGTATGATCAGTACCGTAACGCCGCATTCGGTCGGCTTTTGAAGGGGGTGAAAAGGGTAGGTGGTAGATGGGATACACCCTTCTCCTCCCTGTCATCGTTAATTAGTAATTTTCGGTTGGAGAAAAAATCGATGTGGGGAAAAAATTCGCTATGAAAATTGGAAGAGTGAGAAGGGGTGGGTTTGACATTCACAGAACATCTGCTTCGTTCATTGATATAATGGTGAAAGAAAATGTAACGAGCACTTGTCTCATGTGACTATTTTCCAAAAAAAGGTATGTTTCTTCTGTTCGTAATAATCGTAGCGAGGGAAGGGGGTCCGGACCAACCCCCGAAATTTTCAAAAGTACAGGGTTGAAACATATTTCCTTAAAAATTGTCATTTACCATTCGGTGGACCCCCCAAAATTGTTTTTTGGTTACGGCCTTGTAATAATCATAATAATAATGAAACGTCAGTATAATTCAATGGCACAAGGAAAAAAAGCCTTAGCAAAAACCTCAGCTTCACTTTCTAAGTTAAGTGATCGGATGATAGAATTTGTTTGAAGCGTAAGCTCAAATATTTATATCGAACGGATTTTTTCATTGAAACGTCATTTTTTTCATGGCGGTCCGTATGATCAGTACCGTAACGCCGCATTCGGTCGGCTTTTGAAGGGGGTGAAAAGGGTAGGTGGTAGATGGGATACACCCTTTTCCTCCCTGTCATCGTTAATTAGTAATTTTCGGTTGGAGAAAAAATCGATGTGGGGAAAAATTCGCTATGAAAATTGGAAGAGTGAGAAGGGGTGGGTTTGACATTCACAGAACATCTGCTTCGTATGTTTATATTGAATATTGAATGAAGTGTTGAATGAAAATGTAACGTGCACTTATAACATATAGCTTATGCAACAGTTTTTCGAAAAAAGGTGTGTTTCTTCTGTTCATGATAATCCATGGACGTAGCGAGGGAAGGGGGTCTGATGGGATTCGGATCAACACCCGAAATTTTTCACAAGTACATTAAAACATTTTCCCTTGAAAATTGCCATTACGCCATTCGGTGAACCCCCCAAAATTCTTTTTTGACTACCGCCTTGAGTTAATCAAATAATAATGAAACGTGAGTATAATTCAATAGCACAAGGAAAAACATAAGAAAAACCTCAGCTTTCCTTTTCAAGTTTAGTGATTGAATGATAGAATTCGTTTGAAGCGTAAGCTGAAATATTATATCGAAAGTATTTTTTTATTGAAACATTTTTTTCGAGGCGCTCCGAATGAGCAGTACCGTAACGCAGCATTCGGTCTGCTTTTGAAGGGGGTAAAAAGGGTAGGTGGTAGATGGATACACCCTTTTCCTCCTGTCATCGTTAATTAGTAATTTTCGGTTGGAGAAAAAATCGATGTGGGGAAAAATTCGCTATGAATATTGAAAGAGTGAGAAGGGATGGGTTTGACATTCACAGAACATCTCTTCGTATATATTGAATATAGAATGAAATGCTGAATGAAAATGTAACGTGCACTTATAACATATAGCTTATGTAACAGTTTTTCGAAAAAAGGTGTGTTTCTTCTGTTCATGATAATCCATGGACGTAGCGAGGGAAGGGGGTCTGATGGGATTCGGATCAACACCCGAAATTTTTCACAAGTACAAGGTTAAAAGATTTTCCCTTGAAAATTGTCATTTCGCCATTCTGTGAACCCCCCAAAATTCTTTTTGACTACCGCCTTGAATTAATCAAATAATAATGAAACGTGAGTATAATTCAATAGCACAAGGAGAAAACCTTTCAAGTTCCTTTTCAAGTTAAGTGATTGAATGATAGAATTCGTTTGAAGCGTAAGCTGAAATATTTATATCGAAAGTATTTTCTATTGAAACATATTTTTTTTCAAGGCGGTCCGAATGAGCAGTACCGTAACGCAGCATTCGGTATGCTTTTGAAGGGGGTAAAAAGGGTAGGTGGTAGATGGGATACACCCTTTTCCTC
This sequence comes from Propylea japonica, assembly GCA_013421045.1. NCBI lineage: Eukaryota > Metazoa > Arthropoda > Insecta > Coleoptera > Coccinellidae > Propylea > Propylea japonica. The sequence goes on from CM024239.1 coordinate 50,736,480, forward strand.
CCTGTCGTCGTTAATTAGTAATTTTCGGTTGGAGAAAAAATCGGCGTGGGGAAAAATTCGCTATGAAAATTGGAAGAGCGATAAGGGGTGGGTTTGACATTCACAGAACATCTGCTTCGTATATTTATATTGAAGTGCAGAATGAAAAAGTACCGTGCACTAACATCTAGCTTATGTAACTATTTTTCGAGAAAAGGTGTGTTTCTTCTGTTCATGATAATTCAAGACCATAGCGAGAGAGGGGGGGTCCGATGGGGTCCGGACCAACCCCCGAAATTTTCAAAATACAGGATTCAAAAGTCATTTTGCTATTCGGTGGACTCCCCCGAAATTGTTTTTTTGGCTATGGCAATAATGATGATGGAACGTGAGTATAATTGATGAATGGCACAAGGAAAAAAACCCCAGCATCACTTTGTAAGTTTAGTGATTGGATGATAGAATTTGTTTGAAGCATAAGCTCAAATATTTATATCGAACGGATTTTTTCATTGATATATTATTTTTTATAGCGGTGCGTATGATCAGTACCGTAACGCCGCATTCGGTCGGCTTTTGAAGGGGCTGAAAGGGTTAGATGTAGATGGGATACACCCTTTTCCTCCGTGACATCGTTAATTAGTAATTTTCGGTTGAAGAAAAAATCGATGTGCGGAAAAAATTCGCTATGAAATTTGGAAGAGTGATGAAGGGTGGGTTTGACATTCACATAACATCTGCTTCGTTTTTTGATATTGAAGTGGAAGGAAAATGAAACGAGCACTTATAACACATAGCTCATGTGACTATTTTTCGAAAAAAGGTGCGTTTATTCTGTTCATAATAATCATAATAATAATGAAACATTTTAACAGAACCATGGAAGAGGAATTTTTATATTTCCATGGCAAGATATCTGATTTAGTGAAATTTATTTTGTGAATGATCATGCGAAATTTCGAGAGAATCGCATCATCTGAACCATAGAATTAAAATATTTTTAATTATCGATTTTATATTAATTTAATTTTTTGAATACAATTGTTGTACGATTAACGAGGAATACAACAAAGAAGTGATGCAACGTATAAGTGAAAATATACGACTCAAACAATCAGAAAATTAGAAAAACAAATCATGGATTCCAATTCGATAATGCACCAGCTTCGATTTTTTCCTATTCCCAAAACTGGAGAGACCTTTGAAAGGAAAAGGTTCTTCCACACTTGATGAGACAATGTCAAAATCCGAGGTCAGGCTGATGTATACCGAAAAGCACATTAGAGACTTGTTTCAAGGATTGGAAGAAGCGCTGACATATGTGCATCATATCTGAAAGGCTTGTACATCGAAGGAAACAAAATGGATATTGATGAATAAATGAATACCTTTCAAAAAAAATTCAAAATTCAAATACTCTTCTGAACAGACAATGTGTGAACGTATAAAAACCCTCGTGATGTATCCACGATATGGATTTCACCCCTCCATGTTCCTGTCGCTATCGGCAGAATTTTACGCGTTTGTTCTTTATCAATCAGGGTAAATGATACCTACTTTCAATCAAATCGAACCATTAGTCGGATTTCTCGACAAAAACAATTTTTTCACGACTGCTCGACCAGACGCGTTAACATCCAGTGATCCGAAGGTCGTCACTCAAAGTCAAACATCTAGCGTTCCTGTTTTTTCGCAGACAGCGTTGGCTCGCTGTTCGCAGCACATCGATATTCCGTCCAAATCAGGAACAAAACTTCAATTTTTTTAATAAACGCCAGTAATCCAATTTAAATGATGACCTTTTACAGATGCAGTTCAGAAAATCAATGTTCAATTTCAGAAAATGGAACATGTATTTCAGAATAGGAATATGTAATTCAGAAAACATAAATTGAATTTTAGAATAGTTCATTCAATTGCAGAAAAACAAAATTGAAATTCAAATAAGGAAGTTGGAATTCAGACAAACAGTTGTAATTCTGAATAGTCAGTTGAAATTCAGACACGGCAAATTAAATTTCGGAAAAAGGATGCAGCCTTTCCTCGACACTTTTTAAAATATATTTGAATGAAGTGTTGAAGAACTGGCGGAAGTCATGCGGGGGAATGGGCATACAACTGGATGAAGACACAACCCTATATACCCTTCACTTCGCAGATGATCAGGTGGTTATTGCTCGGGATAAGGAAGACCTAGAGTTCATGACCCGAAGACTTTTCAAATTTTACGAAGAATGGGGCCTTACAGTAAATAAAACAAAAACCCAATATCTTCGGGTTAGAGGAGATAAGATGGAGGTTCTGGATTTTGACGAACAAGAGACAATAAATGCTTGCAAAGAATACACCTATTTGGGAACAGTAATAGAGGACTCCGGACGAACTGAAAGAGAGATTGAACATCGGATCATGAAAGGAAGGCAAGTTATTGGTTGCTTAAATTCTGTTCTTCACCTCCTGTACAACATAATATTCCTGAGCATAACCCTTCACGGATGCGAAACATGACAAATAAACAAAGCCCTGGAACGTCGACTATTGGCGCTGGAGATGGACTACTGGCGAAGATCTGCTGGGAAGTCAAGACTCGAACACATCACAAACGAGCAGATAAGGGAAATAATGAAGGTCGAGACGAACATAATTGAGGAAATACAGAGAAGACAACTAAAATGGTAAGAAATAATGAAATAATGAAATAATTTAAAAATGCCTTTTTATTGGTGAGACTGTTTATTAATAACTGCAAATTCTTGCCTGCTCGACTAGTTTCGATGAGTATCTCTCATCATTCTCAAGAGCCAAGTAACTAGACAACTGCAAAGAGAAAGACAAAACAGATAATTGAAAAATAATTGTCAATAGTAACAATAAACAACTCACGATGCAGCAGTCTAGCACAGTTCTCTAGCCAGGACAAAGAATCGATCTTGACACATTTTATGGTCTTTGAAATATCACAGATAGGATTAAGTCAAATTTTAAAATATAGATATAAATGGTTACATTACAAACAATAACAAAACAAACATCAATACGCACGCGTACACAATTCTGCTGCAGAAGTCATAAAATCGACGGATCAAGGTCGAACGCATCAATCTACTCAGTGGCGGCGCGGCAGATAAAACAAGACAGTGAACACTAGGTTTAAAATAATAAATATCAAGCGGTTACAACAGAAGATCCCGAGTTTAACGCGACTAAACCGTTGTTGTTGTAACCGCTTGATATTTATTATTTTAAACCTAGTGTTCACTGTCTGTTTTATCTGCCGCGCCGCCACTGAGTAGATTGATGCGTTCGACCTTGATCCGTCGATTTTATGACTTCTGCAGCAGAATTGTGTACGCGTGCGTATTGATGTTTGTTTTGTTATTGTTTGTAATGTAACCATTTATATCTATATTTTAAAATTTGACTTAATCCTATCTGTGATATTTCAAAGACCATAAAATGTGTCAAGATCGATTCTTTGTCCTGGCTAGAGAACTGTGCTAGACTGCTGCATCGTGAGTTGTTTATTGTTACTATTGACAATTATTTTTCAATTATCTGTTTTGTCTTTCTCTTTGCAGTTGTCTAGTTACTTGGCTCTGAGAATGATGAGAGATACTCATCGAAACTAGTCGAGCAGGCAAGAATTTGCAGTTATTAATAAACAGTCTCACCAATAAAAAGGCATTTTTAAATTATTTCATTATTTCTATATAATGGTGGACGCTAAAGGGTTCAGAGATACTAAAATGGTAAGGCCATGTTGAACGAATGGGAGAAGAACGATTACCTAAGAAAGTTATGAAATGGGTACCAACGGAAAGGAAAAGAAGAGGTAGACCAAAGACAACATGGATGGGGGGTATCGAGAGAGCCATGTCTGAGCGAAACTTACAGCCAGGTGACTGGAATGACTGAGGTGGTTGGCGACATTGAATCGGAAGGCGTAGGACGCTATAAAAAAAACCGATAATAAGGAAATTGTATCTCAGAAGTTATCAATCCAATTTCAGAAAATGTATCACATAGCAAGTACGCATGGGACATATCCATGTATTATCTACATACTTCGAGATCCGGCATAGTGCCCGAGAACCATTATTATTATTTTGCTCCCCCCATTGATGAAATCATGTCCCAATTTGAATTACTCACATGAAATTAGGAGAACACAGATTTATATATTCATTCATTTTTATTGATTCTGAAATATATTCAACCAACTCTGAATTACAATTTTTTTTCTGAACTACAAAAATTTCTTATTTCTGAGTTACATATCACTATTCCGAAATCCAAATAATCATTTCCGATTACAAAATTCCTATTCTGAATTATTATTTCCATTTTCATTTTACAAATAAATTCTTCCATAGTATGTTCACACTATGGATTTTTTTATTATAATCTTCGGCTATCGATTTCGGAATTATTCCATCATCAGGCCAGCTGGAAATATACAAATGTCGAACATGTATTTATTCAGGTGAGAGTATGCAACTTACTATCTTTGAAATAAAATGAACATAAATTATTTGAAAACATTTTAAATGGTTTCCTATTGTTAGAATTTTTTTAAAAATGAAGACAACCAATTTTTGAAACAACATAAATACTAAATTTGAAGAAATTTCCGCCACCAATAGATCACCTTATAATAACATATTAGATTTCATATATATCCTGCAATTTCATATTCAGTTGACATTCCTGTAAGAACAGATATACCGGTAATAAAAGTTGCTTAAAGATCAAAAAATTTCAACAATTTTGATAATAGAAAACCTTTTTAAATGTTTTTAAACGATTTATGTTAATTTCAATTCAAAGACAGTAAGTTGCATACTCTCATCTAAATGAATACATGTTCAACATTTGTATACTTTCAGCTAACCTGATGATGGAAAAATTCCGAAATTGATCGCCGAAGATAATAATAAATAATATATAGTGTCTCTTATAACATTTGAATTTCAGGATGGGTTGAGAGCTATACATGAAATTACCAAGTCGTTTTTGAATTGGGTTGTTAATTTTAAATCGATTTAACAGAGTTTCAGTCATTTTATTTTTCTGTTCCTTTTTTCTGTTTCAATTTTTTCGTTTCAGATTCAGAATTCCGAAGACATCTTGGAAAGTTATCGTTTGGACTAAATAGAGAAGAAGTCCTTCAATATTCTAAAAGTTTTTGAGTGTTATTTTTGTTGAAACGTCGAGACAGGGTTTTTTCTACTGGGGTTTTCCCTGAGCTCTGGTATCATACGAAAAAATAGTATGGTATTCCGTTTTGCACTAACCTCAGTTAGGGATTGTTGTTTTTGTTTTATGTATTGTATTATGTTAGCTCTTGACTTCAAAAGAATATATTAATATTACATTTCTTACTAATATAATTTCCATATTCTGAAATTCAATTTGCTTTTCTGAATTACAATTTAAGTTTTCTGAATTACAAGTGTAAAAGGTGTAAATACACCCCTGTGTATTTCAGGCGTCGTCCGCTGTTGGCAGCACATCGATATTCCGTCCAAATCAGGAACAAAACTTCAATTTTTATAATGAACGCCCGTAATCCAATTTGAATGATGAACGACCGCGGAATATTTCGCCGTTGCGCTTTTGTCTTCGATTCGATGTTATATTTTTAATGCTGACTATAAATCACCCCGAATTAAGTTAATTAAAAATAATTTCGACGAAATTGTTTGCCACTAGCCGGCGCGTCATTGATTAATCGCTGTCGGAGATTATTTTATATATAATCTAATCTTGTCTGCAAAAATGGAAATTAGGATTAATCGAGTAATTTTTAGGGTTTCGAAACATTAGAGCAACCCCTCCTTAGCTCTGGAAAAAATATCCATCGACGAACATTTAGAGTCTAGTAATTTTCTAATTATTTTTGATAACGAAATAGAAAATTTCCAAAAAGAGGTAGGGTGAGAGGTTCAGTTGTTGACACCCTGATAGTGATTGGCACTGTGCACATATAGACCGATGTGATAAACTATTGGTGCTATCTAAGGTTTTATCATCTGTCTCTACCTATTTCAGAATGTTTTATTTCTATTTGGGTCAAGTTCAATTTCTTCGGGTTATCATCCTGAAAACGGCATCATTAGATATTTGGCGTGAGATTTTGCAGTAGTGTCAATAAGTGTATATGTTAGAGTTTACTTGATGATAGCGACTGCATACAATTGCGTATATTTTCCGATTTTTCCATGTTTCATATTAGGTAGAAGTTTTCTATTGTTTGTAAGGTTCTAAGGAATATTTAATTGATGGAAGTGAACCTTTCAATGATTAATATATTGAGCTTAAACCATATGTCAATAACTGTGTCAATAATATTATATCGAACAGTGATTGACATAGGCTTTAACCTTTTCTTGGAACCTTCAAACCAATAGAAAACTTTTGACGAATATGAAACAGAACAAAATAGGAAAATATACGCAACTATGTGCAGTCGCTATCCTTAAGTAAACTTATACACTTATTGACACTACTGCAAAATCTCGCGCCAAATATTTGATGATGCCGTTTTCAGAACGATAACCTGAGGACTCAAATAGAAATAAAACGTTCTGAAATATGGGGAAACAGATGAAAAACCCTAGATAGCACCAATGTTCATTACATCGGTATATATGTGAAGATCACTGATTATTTTTGTTATTTCTTTGTGTATGAGGAATAAAATTATCTAAACCTTCATATTTCTCGTCATTATTTTTAGCATGAATGTCTTAATGACCCATATAATGATAATGCATGAGTGAGACAAAGCAGGATGATATCATAACCAAAATTGATGCAAAAGTGAGATGAAATGATGTCAATGACTTTAATACTGGGTGTCAATTACTTTTGCAGTATGTCACTGATTATCAAATATGTAATTTCGACGAAATTGGTGTCTCCTCGAATATTCAATCGATATTTATTGAAAATTTGAAGGCAATACCAAAAAGCAACATTCAACTATAGTTCGGTAATAATAACTATAGTGTTGCAGTAAAATTAGGAACCGAATTCGCCTACTGATTGTATCCATGCACTTAAGATGTCAATCACTATAGCTTTAACCTAATCTTCAATCAAATATGAAAAGGCGATTCGAACTTTGCGCCATGATGACGTAAGAGCAAGCATCATTAGTGAGGACGACGATTCACAATAGAGTGATCAGTTCGCATCGTTGTAATGTAAAATGTGATTTAACATTCGACCAATAAACTGAATGCAGAAGTGTACGTCACACTCAACCATCAATCTGATCGTATGAATTCGCTAGTTAATTTCGGTGATTTCAATGATTTTTTTCTCGAAAACCTGACTACGAAACATGAAACGGGTAATCGAAATGATTTTGTGGAGGTCTATTATTTCTAACTTGGTATTTCCTGGATATCACTGCAAAAAGCCATTGTCTAATTTCAAATTTATAACCCATCAGAGTTTGTTTTAAATATTTCAAGCAATTCAGGGTGTTCCTGAAATGAACGTACCAGGAACTTGAGTCCTTTAAGAAAAAAAGTCCTATAAACATAGGATCTCAAATGTTTCGTTTTCGAGAAAAAACAGGGTGTTTTTGTTTTACTCAAAAACTGTCTAAAAAGGTAATACGCCACTGGGATAATTCAAACTAAATTTTTTTTAATCTTCGTTCAATTCAGGACAAAATATTTCTCCTGCCCTTTTTCCGTATGGATCGCCATTCTTATGTTAAAAGTAAAACATCGTAATGTAGCGTCTCCACAACATAATTGTGTCAAAGATGTTTTATTTTCTGACATAAGAACGGTGCCCCACACGGAAAAAACGGCAAGGGAGATTTTTTGTCCTAAATTGAACGAAGGATTGAGAAAAATTGTTAGTTTAATATATCTCAGTGGCATACTACTTTTTCAGCCAGTTTTTGAGTGAAACTTTAACACCCTGTATCTCAAAAGCGAAACGTTTGCGATCTCATGTTTATGGGATTTTTTTCTTAAACTCTCTTACGGAATATCATTTTTTCGTTTGTACGTACAATTCAGGAACATCCTGTATATGCTCATATCGTGAAAACACTGGCAGGGTGTATCATTGACACACTACACGATCATCAATAGCATTCAGAAACACACACATGCAACTTCCCCCACATTTATTTAATACTTTCCCTGTGGCACCCCCTTTTACAGTAAAATTTGGAGCAGTCGCTTTTAAATCTATAATATAGGGCCTGTGGGTGTCCAAGGGGGTAGCAGGGTGGTGAGAAGCGGGTTATTTCGTTAACGAGTTTTTAAATTTACGCATGGGCCTGCTTTGATTAATGAGAGATGGAATAATGAATCTCTTCGATAGGATTTTTGATAACATTTTTATGTATTTTTTCCAGGAAATTTTGACAAATATTCAGAAGGGGTTGAATGTACATCCATCATCAATATAATTCTGAATCCGAATCAGTGGAAATGAATTTATAAAATCGGACCAACGAAATGGAATATGTAGGGTTTCAGCAGAAAACGATGTAAAAGAAATGGGATATGATTTGATGAAAAATTTTCCCTACTCACAGTTTTTAGCTGGATATGGACTTTGCTATTCGTACGTACCTGAAACAAAAAATATCCTTTAAATATGAACAATTGAAAAGAAATATCATTTTCAGTATAAAGCGAAATAATAATTCTTATAATAATAATATAAATGATTTGATATACTTGGAATAGAATAGAATAGAAATGAGTTAATTCAAATAATACATAGTTTAAACTCTAGAAAAAAGTGTGAGTTATTTATAATAACTGTTTACAGAATGGAATAATAAGAAATAGTTTTCGAAATATTTTACAGTTATATTAAGATGTGAAAGTGAAATTCAACTGTACCTAATGAGTTGGACGACATAAAATAGCAACAATTGTTTTGAACGTTTCTTTGGAAGTCAAGTATTCAAATATTGGTAATAGTCAGGTGTTGTATTTTCTTCATAATTATTACATTTTAATGGCAGTTCTGATATTCTTGGGAAAGAACGATAGAAAGTTGGAAAACATTAGGATTTAGTAAATGAATAAATGAAAACTCTTGCGTTTAAGAGTAACGCAGGCATAATTCAAAGAAAGAAAGCGGAGAATAATATTAATTGATTTGAAATCAACCAATATTGAACCCACACTTCTGAACTAATCCCGTCAACGCACAAAGACCATGCATAGTGGTAATATCAAACAGAGCATCCATAGATAGCTACTTCGGCCTATTTGGGGCTCTTCAGTATGGAGGAGCTTCGTCCACATCATCGACTGAAGGTTAAGACTACCACCAGTTTTATGAAAACGGATAAACATCTTGCACTCCGTTCAGAGTTCATGCATCGGAGGTAGGTGTTCGTAAGTATCCCAAGAGATGGCGTTTTGGTTCTGTTATTCTCAGAGCTAGGCGACATTTCTTCAAATAAGGGAACCTAGAATGCCTTTCAGACGGAGCTCCTCCATACTGAAGAGCCCCGAGTAGGGCGAAATAGCTATCTATGGATGCTCTGTTTGATATTACCACTATGCATGTTCTTTGTGCGTTAACGGAAATAGTTCCGAAGTGTGGGTTTATTATTGGTTGATTTCAAATCAATTAATATTATTTTCCGCTTTCATTGTTTATATTAGGATTTAGTTTGAAAAACAGGATATTTTGATTGAAGTCATCAGCATAGACAAACTTAAAAATTAGATGAGCAACTCGTATATTCCGCGCCATCTGTAGGAGGAGAGACTAATACACGAAAAAATTATTTTCAATTTGATAGTTAGATGTCGTTGCATTCATGGAAATCCTATCAAGAAAAAAGTAAGTATGTAAAATCATTATTATCAAAAAACCTTTGAATTGTCAGTGGTTTGACAGTTTCTTTTTAAAATATAATAAATTTGGATATGCCTGCAAGAGTGAAGACGTGCTGTATTATTGGATGTGAAAATCGAGATGCAAGAAGGTAATTATAGAATATATATGTATATTCTGTTACCTATAAGAATTAAGATACTCGTAGTTTTCAAAAAAGTTTTTCATGTACCTATAGAATAAGTTTAGTAGGTAAATATTCATTATTGTTAGTTTTTGAAAATGTTTTCAATGCAATAATTAGTTTATTGATTAGATATTTATGAAATAAATCTGTATTTTCAATTGGTGATACCTATTTCATTTAATAAATTTTTATTCTATCCAGAATTTGATTATTGATCCTCATTTCTCGATTCAAAAGAGAAATCAGATGAAAGTTCGTTGCAGGTATTATTTTCATGAGAATAAATTTCCTCACTCATCGATAACTTGCACGAATCCATTTCTGATATCCTTTTGGAAATTGAATTTCAAAAAACTTTTTGCCTATATGGGAGTACCTACCTATTCAAAAGGTGCACTACAGAATTCTTTTTGAGGCAGTTTTACGATACAGATTCCTTTTTCAATTAAGCTTTTTTTCACGAATTAGTAATGTTGTACAAAAACAGATGGCGTTGAAGCTTGTTCTACTAATGTCTCATTTATTCTCCGTTTAGTTAGTCTATGGTCATCAGCTTTCAATTCAACCCAAAATATAACCATGTTTTTTTATATCAGTATTTTTAGTCTCTGAATCAAACCCGAATAAAACACCCTGCAGTATACAACTGCAAAGACTTATTTACGTCTAGAAAAACTAATAGTTATCCTGCCCCAAATAATTTTTCCATAATATTCCCACTGTGCAGAATCATAAATCATAAGTAAGTAAATTTAAAAGTATACATTTCACCCCATTTACATAAAATGTAATATTTTCACGACATTACTCATGCATTATTACAATATAAGATATGAAAGAACAAAAATTCAAATTCCCTTTCCGCGCTGTTATAATTTGTATGTATTATGTTTGAGAGTTTTTACATTTCTTGTTTGTTTAGATTATATTTATAATTCAATGTAGAAAAATATAGTTTGTGATTATTTATCATATTTTTGAGTTTTATTCAAGATGATGATTATTTAAACATTTAAAAGTTATAAAAAGAAAGATTGATAAAAGTTTCATAGATTTGTTTTTGTTAGCTTCAATTGCACTCAATTTTTGTGTAATGAGTTTTTGTTTCTGATATTCGTATTCGCAAAACATTCGCAGAAATTTTGCGGATGCGAATGCAAATACGAATATTCAAAAATATGCGAATATATGTGAATGCGAACGCGAGTGCGAATATTCGTTACAACTCTAATATATTTAAATTTCTGAATAATTTCCAGAATATATTACGATTATGCTGAGATTCTGCATTTATATATTTGGCATCAATCTCAAATCCTATAAAAAATTTGAGGTATTAGTCTTATTGCTTCACCAAAGAAGATATTTTGATTGAAGTCATCAGCTTGTAATTCAACCCAAAAAGTAACCACGTTTTTATTATATCAGTATTTCTCTGTATCAAATCCGAATAAAACACCCTGCAGTATACAACTGCAAAGACTTATTTACGTCTAGAAAAACTATATATTATCCTGCCCCAAATAATTTTTCCATAATATTCCCACTGTGCAGAATCATAAATCATAAGTAAGTAAATTTAAAAGTATACATTTCACCCCATTTACATAAATGTAATATTTTCACGACATTACTCATGCATTATTACAATTAATATAAGATATGAAGAACAAAAATTCAAATTCCCTTTCGCGCTGTTATAATTTGCATGGCATTATATCCACGCGCTTGGAATATCATGTGCTTTATGAATCTTTATTTCTATATTATGTAAAAGAAGATACGGGACTTAACTATATTGTGATATATTTGTCCGTTTCTCGGTTGGCAATGGCTCTGCAGAGATCTCCTTTCCTAATTTGTCTTACGTTCTCATAAACAGCGGTCAGATCCCAGAATGAAAATGGATGCAAACTGTTTACTTTCAAGCTGTATGCTCTAATGTTACTTAGATGATGGTAAATAATGAGATTCTAGGAAAAAATCGTATAAATATTTTTCTTTCACTGCTTATTTTTGAGCACTCGTTCTACTTAAACGAGAGCTACAGTCGACTCTCGATAATTTGAAACTCAAGGGACCAACGAAAAAGTTCAAATTACCGAGAGTTCAAAATAAAAGAGTTCAAATAAACAAGAGGGAGTAAGGATGAGATTCAATTAACAAGAGTTTGATCAGAAGTACATAGGTACTAATGATATTGTATATGCGATTATGTATTATATTCTACATACATTATCTTTATGTGTATATGATAAGATGAGTATTTCATTCGAAAAGAAGTAAGCAATTTTCATTTGAGTTAGTGACTTCTATCTGGCCTAGCATTGTCCAGGGTGTTTTCTATAAGTTGAGAGCTGAGAAGAATTCATCGTTTGTTTCTGCCCTGAGGGCAGAAACCGAGAGCCTGAGCTGAAGACTTTTTCCTCCAGGCGAGGAAATAAAGCTTGACGAAGCCTTTTCTTCCTATACTGGAGACACTTCCTGTGATTCGTTTCTTATTCTTTAAAATCATGGACAATGTAGATGGTAGAATATCGAACTATTTCGCAATATCTTTTTCCAATGTGCTATTTTCCACCTCTTCGATAACAAGTCTTTTCTCATTGAAAGACCCTTATTCTTTCTTTCACTCATTTTTAATTCGAAAATTGGAAAACCGGTTTTAGTTCAACGCAATTCTAAGAAGACTGCGCAAACTCAATTAAGACAAGTGCAAAATGAAACGGATCACAGAAGAGTGGGGACTTCAAATTATAGAGTGTTTGGGGGGGTGATTCGACTTCAAATTAAAGAGCGTTATTGAGCAAGATTCACACAGCTACAACTTCAAATATCGAGGGGGTCAGACACGTTGATTTTTTTCAAATTATCAAGTGTTATTCAAGGGAACTGAAAAGAACTTCAAATTATCGAGAGATTCAATTTATCGAGTGTCAAATTATCGAGAGTCTACTGTATATCGTTTTGCCCAAATGTCTGTCATTTTTTAATTTTGAGCCGAAAATGTTCTCAAACAATAGTGTTAGACTGACCTGGGGCTTATTGCACCCAAAAACCTTGCAACTTTTAACTTTGCACTTCGCATTCTGACAAATTTCGAAAGTGAAAATTAATTATTTTGCACAACATATCTCCCGATATTTAATTTCTGCGAAGTGCTTTTCACTTTGCACATGACATTTTGACTATTTGGTGCAATAGGCCCCAGATGACGAATTCGTGGTCAAATTCAATTCTGTCCGTGGGTCCGTCTGTTAGCACAATAACTTTCGAAGTAATTGTCTGAGAGACTTGAAATTTTCAGGATGAGTTCAGGTCCAAAATGACTCGGTTGAGTTCGTTAACCAGCCAAATCGTACAAGGTGTTCCATAAAATATGGCCATTAAAACTTTTTGTTCCTCAATATCTCAGAAAAAACGAAACCATTCAGAATGAAATGTTGAGGCCGGCATGTGCAAGATGCTAATAATGAGCTTCATGTAAAATTGTGGCCATAGTGTAAACACAAAATAGAGAATTCAATTGGAATATTGATAAAGAAACTTCATATTTCCATAAAAAAATATCTGATTCGAATGAGATTTATTTATAAATAGAGGTTGATACACCGAATATTCATGGAGAATTTTGTGGCCAAATTTTGACAGAACCATAGAAAATTCAATTGGAATATTGAGAAGAAGAATCTTTATATTTCCATAACAGCATTATGATTTCCGAATTAAAAGAAATTTATTTTGTGAATTATGACTGATATACTGAATGTCATGCAAAATTTCAAGACGATCGCATCCTCAGAACCGTAGAATTAAATTTTTTTATTTATTTGTTTTTTACATATTTCATTTTTCGATTAATTTCCAGAATATAATTCCGATTGTGCTGCGATTTTGCATTTATACAGGGTGTTTCATCATAAACTGGACAAACATATATTTTCGTGTAGAGTACATCGGGATTATCATTTTTGCCTTATACAATATATCCCGTTTTCGAAGCATAAACGAGATACAGGGTGTCAAACGTCATTTTTGAGCAAGATTCTTATGAGTGTGGTCAGTTATGTATAACACTTAAAGTAACGGTTTTTGGTCAAATCTCAGTATTTTTGGGTCCTCTATTCAGAAAAGTTGACGAACTCCGAAAAAAAATTTACAAAATGGCGGAAGACCTGCAATGTTCCAAATTTTTTTTAGCGGTTGTCAAATTGACTTCTATTTTCTGAATGAACACAATTTTCTAAGAATTTCTGTGAAAAATGTTTTCAAAATAGAACACAATTTTTTTACATGTCTACAGAGATGAAAAAATTTCACTCGAAATGGATGAAATTTTGTACAATTGTACTTCTTGAATTATCAATCACGATAAGAAAACAGAACTGTAAAATATCGAACGGTTTCGTTTCTACAGTCATTCAATGTTTCGTTCAGACCTCTGAAATAATGAAATAAATTTGTATTGAGTTCTAGAGTCAAAATAATTAAATTATTGGCATGTACATTAATTGCTGGAATTAGTACAACAATACGCTTCCTATATGATGAACGTAAAAATTTTTGGATTTGCACAAAAAGGAATGATGTCTGGATTGAAATAGCAAGTTTCAACAAGAACAATACTTGCAACTTCTAAATATTAAACATTTTAGTTCAAACAAACAAATCGTAATAAACTGAAAAGGCTCGACAATGAACAGAGCAGAAATATGAAATAACTTGAACTGTGTATTGACAGTTTGGTTTTCGTATTTAGGAGCGGACTTCAACTTGTCTTCAACATCAATTATTGTAACACTCTGGCATACATATCAACATTTTGACATTGACGTTAGCATCAACATCATTAAGAATGGGCAGGCTACTAAAGACGAACGTAAAGCTAAAGGGTTTTCCAATGAAAGGTGTTATTTTGAATAGCCTGCTATATCGGTAGAAGTCACGTTTGAAGCTGTCATTTTTTGACTTTTGACAAGTAGAAACGAAAAATGTTCTAGAACGCATTGAAATTATTAAAATTCACTATAAAAATGGTGAAAATTTGGCAGGGACGGTTCGTGAAACATTTTTTGGCTGTCGTGAATAAAGAAATTGGTGGAAAAATTCGAGCTGTTGGGACAAGTTCGTGATGTGAAGAATAAAACCCGTGCACGTCGCTCAAGAACAGGCTAGAATATTGCTGCTGTAGCCGAACGTGTAGAAGAAAACCCAGGTTTGTCCATCCCTCGGCGTTCTTTGGAATTAGGCATTCCACAAAAGTCATTACACCGTATTTTGAATAGTATCGATCTTATCAACGTTTACTTTCAAAAAAACTGCGCTAAGCGCTACACAAGCAGCGAATCCATAGATCTTTCGCGGGAAAAGTTTCCGGATCGTGTTATCTCTCGAAAAGGCGATCACAATTGGCCACCGAGATCTTGTGATTTAACACATTGCGACTTCTTCCTTTGGGGCCATGGGAAAGAGGAGGTCTACGTCAATAGCCCAGCTTCAATTCAAGACCACAAAGCTGGAATTCGTGAGGTTATCGAAGACATAGGGTAGTCACTTTGCGATTTGGTTATGGAAAATTTTATTAAAAGGATATGGTCCTGTAAGCGTGGTCGATGTGGTCATTTGCCTGATGTTATTTTCTACTATTAATGGCATAGCTTCTTCTTTATAATGAAATGAACTTCCGATCGATTAAATTGAAATATGGTATTTTTTTCAATATTAAAATAATATCTCTTACTGGAAAACCCTTTATAATAACAACGACGCATCGCGAAAACGGCCATTCTGCGGCGACTGCGAGCATCGTCTGCGATCGGGCAGCAGCAGCACACACACTACCCCGGAGTGCCCTCTTGTTCCGGAAGGGTTGCAGCGGTGAGAGAGCATCGGTGACGGGGAAGAGTGCACACAAGAGAATGCAGCGTGTATCAACCCCTCTGCTTAATCAATACCGTGATACTTATACAGCCTCCTCGTCTAGTGGCGCGACGCAACCCTGATTGCTAATTTAATAATATGCACACCGCAGTGCCCCTTGTTCACCGGCTCCGGTTTTGTCCGAACCTACGTAAGGGGGTGGTTTGGAGCCGAAGCCGATTTTAGGTTATTAGGGGTGATTTGGAGGATGATGTTGGGGTAGTAGGATGCCGACTTGACGTTGTTACGTTTGTATTGGGAACGTTTGAGGATTTGCAATGGTAATTTGTGATGGTACAAGGTGTTTGTGGAGGCATCTTGCTCGAGAACTATCGCAGCCAAATGAAAAGTGATAACACATTCTATAGCTCATTTTTAAACTAATCCGAATATGAAAACAGATTCTGCCTATCTGTTATAGATTTTGAGTTATGAAGGAGATTATTTGGAGATGTTTCCATTATCTTGGATTGTTTTATCCAACGTTTCGGCAAGCATTCGCCAGCCCTAAAATTCAGCAAAATTGATGCGACTAGCTTCTGACATTAGCTGTCAGAAAATTAAATTTTTACCAATTTTGTGTTGGAGGTCACTGACATGATTTTTCAACTGAGATGATATGTGTAGTAGTTAAATTAGGATGGTACTTCCCTGATTCGAGTTCGTCCTCCTCAATTCAGAACGTAAAATTGGTCTCCAAACATACTTTATTTCAATGGACGGCGCACTGATCGGTTTGGCAGTTATAGTCATGAAGGCTGCTTCCTTTAATTTCCTCCCTTTCCATCTTTCTTCCTTTGATATTATGGAAGCCTCGTTCCATCTGATATTGTGGTCTTCGTTCATAGCATGTTGGACTAGTTTGGATTTTTCGGTTTCTCCAAGTTGAGCCAATCTCTGGTGTTCTTTGATTCTAATCTTGAGGGGACGTTTAGTTTCCCCAATGTAGGATCTGCCTCATTCACAGAGTATTTCATAGATATATTTATGAAATTTGATTTTCGTTGAAAGGTTCCACTTTCGTGAATTTTCCCCTGATTGTGTCTTTGGTCTTGAATGCTGTTGTCACATTGTGTTTGTTACCAATCCTTCTAATCTTTTCAGACATACCCTTTATATATGGTATGACAGAGGTTATTGTTTCTGTAGGATCATTGTCTATTTGTTGGGTCGCTGTTCTTGGTAACCTCGGTTTTCTGGCTACATCGATCCTTATTCACAAAAAAATTCACTCGGATCGGGTATCTTTCGAAGGAAATATGAAGTTTTTTTTTTCAATATTCCAATTGAATTTTCTATAGTTCTTTTACACTATGACCACATAATTTTGAATAAGGCTCATTATGAGCATCTTACATATGGCCGCAACATTTCAATCCGATGGGTTTCTTTTGTCTGGGATATTGAGGAACACAAATTTTGAATGACCATATTTTATGGAACACCCTGTACGATATGGCTGGTTAACGAAGTTAACCGAGCCATTTGAGAACCTTATTCACCCTGAAAATTTTACTATTCCTAATAAATTTTTTTGTGCAAAATTTTCACAATATACGATTTCAAAAGCTCTACTGACTCTTCACTACTAACGAATGTTAAATTGATCAGTGCACGAAAAAAAAAGAAAGTAGTACTTGACCAGGGTACATACCTGGTTCCAGACAAAAATAACCCAAAAGCTGTCAAAATAAGGAATTTTTTATTCAAATACCGTCGTCCTTCATTAAAGTAGGGGAGGGGCTGTATTTTATTGAAGGCCACCTTAAAATCTCCCTTCGATGCGCATGAACAGACGTCAAAATAAAATAAACTTTATTTAAGTTGGGCCTCTATTTGCGTTTCGATAACTCTCTATTATTTTTAAAACGAATAGAAGTTTCATAACCTACCAACGTAACATATCGTGCATGAATTATATGTCCAAGATACAAGTTGTCCCCTTCATATAATAACCAGATAGGAATCCAAATGTTATTTACAATGGCAGATGATGAATGCATCAGATCGAAGTGGTCATCGACCCACCCTTTATTCCTGCACCTATGGCGAAGCCCATATCCATAGCGCCGTTGATTAAAGAAAATCAATTTCGGCAAAACAGATATTCATGTTTGGAATACGATGTCGGTACATACAGACATGCACGGTATAATTGAATCAGAAGATTTCTGCTAATGAGGATGCAATTTCAATCCGAAAGCTAATTCCATGCTTTGCAATGCGTGCCTAATAATTGTATATTAAGCAATTTCGCTCTGTATAGTGACCCAAGCCTCCATCGAAATTTATATACTGAATATAAGGTCTAATTGATGTAGAAAGATCACAAACATCCGAGGTAGTAATTATTGTCTCGGCAAGTGCTTATTACGGAACATCGCTCAACGGCCATATTTTATTATTATTCCTATTGAAACTTTATGTATACCGTGAATTAGAGCCACAGATTCAGCTACTTGTCATAATAATATCTAATTAGATGTGGTGTTAATTCGGGGTGCTGGGGATAAAAATGATGGGGCGAGATTACGCTCAGTTGCTTGATAATGCATGATATCAGAACTGTATTCAGGATGTTATCGTCCTATTCCTTTTACAGCAGGAGCTATTGACTTTCGTTATTTTGTAAGAGTTGAAAGCTTTTCTATACTTAGTTAAACTATCAGCGGACTATTCTGACTATCACAGTCCGAAGTCTGCGACAAAACCCGTGTTCGGAAAGTACGGTGCTATTTATTAACTCGATCACTGACCCAGGTTGATCTATCGTAACCCTACACGAGAACAGGGTCGTAGAGTCACCGCATGCGTTCTGCAGTTCAATTTTGAATTTTAAAAAAGCGGGAATAAGTCTTATACTCTTTTCTTAATAATTTCATATATTCTTTTCCTAAAATGTTGTAAAAAGTGTGGTTCCATGACCCGAGAAAATAATGTGAAATAACTTTTTCATAACTTTGTATGCAGATCTTTCTGCGTTGAAGCTAAAGCCTTCTATACTTCTTCAATATACCTAGGTATAACATTGAGCATGGGAGGGCACAACAGAACTTATGAGAAAGATTTTACAGAAGCCAATAAATCCAAGCGAAGCTAAAAAAAATCAGTAAATGAACTGGAAATGAACAAATAAATTCTCTACTCCTTTAACATAGGTGCTCAAAAGAACATTAAACATGGAAGGGCAGACCAGAACTTACGATGAATATTTTACAAAAGCCAATAAATGTAAGCAAAGCTAGAGACAATCCGAAAATAAACTGGGACTAAAAAAATGAATCCATAAAATATTTGGTTATGTTTTACAAATGAATTCTTCCATAGTATGTTCTTCCGAGATTGAAAAACAAAAATAAAAACAAAACACACTATTATTATTTATTAAAATCTTCGGCTATCGATTTCGGAAATTATTCCATCATCAGGCCAGCTGAAAGTATACAAATGTAGAACATGTATTTATTTAGGCGAGAGTATGCAACTTACTGTCTTGAATTAAAATGAACACACACTGTTTAAAAACATTAAAATTGTTAAAAATGGTCCTCCTATGTCAGAATTGTTAAAAATTTCTTTAAAAATCTAGTCAACCTTTATTACTAATACATATATCTGTCTTGTGGGAATGTCAACTGAATTTGGAACTATAGGATATGTGCGAAATGTGATATTTAATATGTTATATATTATTTGGTTTATTGGTGGCGGGAATTTTTGAATTTTATATATAAATTATGTTGTTGTTTTTTTTAGGAATCTATGAGTTTGAAAATGCTTCTTCTGTCGAATTCTATATTATCATTAAGTAAGAATTGGTTGTCTTTATTTTTTAAATTTCTAGTTATTCGAGTAATATAATTTTATGGTAATTATTTTCTTTATGAAGCATTTTCAGATTATCTAATGTGATATGATGTCCGGTATCGTTCAAATGTGTGCCTAAAGCGGAATGAGGTTGATTTCTTTTGTGTTCTTTGAATCTTTTTTCTACATTACGAGTTGTCATTCCTATGTAAAATGAAGGGCAGTTTGTGCATGTTATTTCATAGACTCCGCTGGATTGTTCAAGTTTAGACTTCACCTTATTATTGATCAGTATATCCGCTATTGTTCTGTGTCGTTTATTTGTTAGTGTATAATTGTATTTCTCTAAAGTATGTTTTAGTTTTTCATGTAGATCTTTGTAATATGGTGTTGATATGAAATATTTCCTGATGGTGTGTGGGGGTAGATCTTATCTAGAATTATTTTTCTTTTCATTGATTTTAGAATTTCATCGATATATGATTTGGAATATTCATTTTCCCTGCCTACTTGGTATATTATATCTAGTTCTTTCCTATAATTTTCTGGTGTTAAAGGGGTGTTAAAAAGTCTATGAAATAAAAATCTAAATGCGGCTCTCTTCATTGTGGGTGCGTGGTATGAGCTAAAGGGAATGATGGTGTTAGTTTGTGTGGGTTTCCTGTAGATTTCGAAAAGAAAAACATTATCATCTTTTAGTGTTATGCTCAGATCTAAGAAATTCAGCGAATTTGCTATAGCGTGTTCTATGGTGAATTTAATTTTATATCTGGAGTTGATTTCTTGGTAGAATTCTTCAAGTTCTGTATTTGTTCCTGACCATATGCAAAAGATGTCGTCTATGTATCTTTTCCAGATTACTATGTTTTCGCTATGTGGTAGGAGCATTATTTGTTTTTCTACGTGATCTACATAAGTGTCCGCTATAAGTCCGCTAGATGGTAGGCCCATGGGTAATCCGTCTTTCATAATATATATTTTTTCGTCAAATATGAAAAAGTTTTGTTCGGTTATTAGTTGACCAAGTTTTGTTATATTTTCTATATCCTCAGTTTCCAAATTTAAACTGTTATTGTTGTTTTGATGTGTTATTAATTGTTCTCTGAGTAAATTGATGGATTCATTAATGGGGATATTGGTATAGAGGTTGACTATATCAAAGGATAAAATCATGTATGTTTTATCGGGTTTTAATTCGAGGGATTGTATTTCTTTTATCAGTTCCAGAGAATTTTTTATAGAATAATTTGATCTGTATTCCAGTTTTTTACTAAAGAAGTTGTTAATAAATTTTGAGATTTTTTGACATGGGGACGATATTGCCGATGTTATTGGTCTTATGCTCTTGTCTGGTTTGTGAAGTTTAATTGTGCTGTACAATTTTGGTAGTTGTGGGTTCTTTTCTTTTAATGTATGAATTGTTTCGTTGAATTTTTTTAACGTTGGAAGAGTTGTTTTTAATGTATTGTTTACTTTGGTGGAATATTTTTGTAAGGGGTTATTCTTACATTGTATTATATTATTTTCGTTGAAAAAGTTTAGTGTTTTCTCAATGTACATATTCTTTTCTAACAATACTAGTCCTGCGTTTTTGTCAGCTTTGGTTAAAATAAGGTTGTTGTCATTTATTTTCTCTCGTATTGTTTTTATAGTTGTTGTTAGTTGTTTATTGTTAATAAATTGTTTTTTGTTGCATACTCTTACCTTTTCATTTTTGTAAAGTATAAGGTCTTCTGTCAAAGCATCAGTAATTTTTTTGTAATCTGGGTTTTTTCTTATTTGAACTTCTAGGTCAACTGCAGTCTTGTGAACATCCATGTTAACACCCCTTTAACACCAGAAAATTATAGGAAAGAACTAGATATAATATACCAAGTAGGCAGGGAAAATGAATATTCCAAATCATATATCGATGAAATTCTAAAATCAATGAAAAGAAAAATAATTCTAGATAAGATCTACCCCCACACACCATCAGGAAATATTTCATATCAACACCATATTACAAAGATCTACATGAAAAACTAAAACATACTTTAGAGAAATACAATTATACACTAACAAATAAACGACACAGAACAATAGCGGATATACTGATCAATAATAAGGTGAAGTCTAAACTTGAACAATCCAGCGGAGTCTATGAAATAACATGCACAAACTGCCCTTCATTTTACATAGGAATGACAACTCGTAATGTAGAAAAAAGATTCAAAGAACACAAAAGAAATCAACCTCATTCCGCTTTAGGCACACATTTGAACGATACCGGACATCATATCACATTAGATAATCTGAAAATGCTTCATAAAGAAAATAATTACCATAAAATATATATTACTCGAACAACTAGAAATTTTAAAAAATAAAGACACCAATTCTTACTTAATGATAATATAGAATTCGACAGAAGAAGCATTTTCAAACTCATAGATTCCTAAAAAACAACAACATAATTTATATAAAATTCAAAAATCCCGCCACCAATAGACCAAATAATATATATTAACATATTAAATATCACATTTCGCACATATCCTATAGTTCCAAATTCAGTTGACATTCCCACAAGACAGATATATGTATTAGTAATAAAGGTTGACTAGATTTTTAAAGAAATTTTTAACAATTCTGACAGAGGAGGACCATTTTTAACAATTTTAATGTTTTTAAACAGTGTGTGTTCATTTTAATTCAAGACAGTAAGTTGCATACTCTCGCCTAAATAAATACATGTTCTACATTTGTATACTTTCAGCTGGCCTGATGATGGAATAATTTCCGAAATCGATAGCCGAAGATTTTAATAAATAATAATAGTGTGTTTTGTTTTTATTTTTTTTTTGTTTTTTAATTGGTTATGTTATTGATACGACTGTCACTTCAAATCCTTAGAACCCGGGTCCGTGATCCGAGTAGATCCGTCACGTGACCCAATGGATCGAGATAGTAACCCTCAGTAAGTTTCCGAAAACGCCTAAACATTTGACTGTTGGTTTGAAACTGATCAGAAATCCTTGCGTGAACGCGTTAGAAACTACTGCGCATGCTTACTTGTCTGTCACTGGTTTTTGATAGTCGTGTGACCATACCTACTGTGGGTTGTTCTCTTGATTTTGATACAGTTCTAAGTGTTTGGATTGTCTACGATATAAACTAACCCATAATGAGGGCTACATTTCTTCAAGCAAAGAAATTTAACACTGGTTGCGTTCAGCAGAAAGGACTGTTGCGAATCTGATCACTGAGCGCTCATAGAGCATTGACTGATCAGTAGGAAGGTTTCTGAACGGTTGAAACTTATCTCGTATGCTCACATAACCTAAAATCAAATTTACACCACATAAACAGCAGACGAATGTCAACAGAACACCGTGATCACTGAGCGAGCGATCAGTGATCGTATGTCAAACTTGGGTTTACTGATCGAGTGCGTTCAGCGCGAACTCGCTGAACGGTTGTACAACTGTTGTGTCCTCTGAATGCTACCACTTTGACCCAAGCTTTAATGATCAATGAAAAAATACAAGAAGCACGCAAGAATTCTCGAAGTCACTTTCTTCGAACAAACAGATTAACAATGCAGGAAAGGGAGGAAACAAATATACAGAAAAGGAGTAGACAAGGGGGGCAAACAGGCAAAGGGAAAGCAGCTGAGCCGTAGAGCACACCACCGTGAAGTTGTCAACAAGGCGGGGAAGCAAGGCAAGCAGCAGAGGGCGCTTATAAATACTGATCAGTTCTGTAAACGATGCGGACAAAAGGCTCCGATTCGGATTAAGTATTTCATATTGAGGTCGGCCTTGCCACGCTGTCGGATCGGTTAGTTTTACGCCACCCTTTTCCCGGCATTTGGGAATTTCGAACGGTTGTATTGTGTTCCATTAATATATTAACAAAGAGTGTTTAGTAAGAACGAAAAACTTCAGTGTTAGATAAAACATTCGGAAATTATGTACGGAATGGAATATCTTGTAAATGGCCGCCATTTCATTTCACACGTTTTTTATCATTATTCCGAAATTGAATTCGATATTTAGGATGAAATACCACTATTTAAATCTATGGAAGATGATTACCCTTCAATAGGGTCCTGTAGCGGTCTTAGAAGAACAGGAGATTCGAAAAATCATCAATTGGAATGACCTGGATTAAAACACCCTCCTGGCCCAAGAGCATGAATCAAGTATTTTGTATATAAATATTGAAGGTATAAGTCGAATAGTTTGAAGTTTCAATTTTGTAAAGACGGCGAGGCACGGTTTCTTCTACTGAAGTTTTTACCTGTGCTCTGGTATCATACGCCAGAATTGTATGGTACCCCGTTTTGCACCAACCACAGCTAGGGACTCTTTTGTTTCATGTATTGTATTTTGTTAATTCTCAATTAAAAATGATATATACAGGGTGTTCTGAATTGATACGAAAGATTAAAGAGGATGATTCCTCAGAATATTTTATGAAGGAAAGTTCCCATAAATGTAGTTCCGGAAATGCATTGTTTCCAAGATACAGGGTGTTGAAGTTAAAAACTGACTGAAAAAGTACGCCACTGAGATATTTCAAACTAACGATTATTTTTGCATTCTTCGTTTAATTTGTGATAAAAAAATTTCTTTTCTTTCTTTTCGTGTGGGGTGCAGTTTTTATTCTAGAAAATTAAACCTCTTAACTCGTATTTGTCGTTACTTCTACACATTATGTAGTAGAGATACTACGTCAAGATGCTCTATTTTCTTTAATAAAAACGGAGACCCACACAAAAAAACCCTTGAGAGATTTTTCGTCATAAATTGAACGAATAATTCAAAAATAATTGTAAATTACGAAAGCAAAAGAAAAGTTATAAGACTTGAAATAGCGAAGGATTTGCTCTGTTCGGCCGAACGCGGTGAATTTTTGAACCTTGTGTTTTCCGAGAAAATTTTTCCCCCTGAGTAATTCGTTAACTCCCAAAACCATAGAGTTAACTTGACAAACTGCTTATAGTCCGGTCAATTTAGACAATTGAAATAAAGAAAATTCCGACAAAGCCAAATTTTTGTAGAGACCTTAGGTTTACCACAAGGAATAAAGTCTCAAAAGTCCCCATCAGTCCCATGCGAGCTTCGGGACTTATTCGGGGTCAAAGGTCAAAATTTTAGGTTTTTTGGATTTTTCTCGAAAACGGTAAGTTTTATCGAAAAAGTACCTCAGAGCAAAGTTGTAGATCTTAAAATTCTCTATAAAAATGGTTCCCATGATTTTTTCTCTAAGACCCACTATTTCCCAGATATTGCGCTTGTAAGAATCATGTTCTACATAGTATGCACACATATGCCAGGTATATACATATTTAGGTACTCAAGCAAGCAAAAATGCCTACTCGTCATTTTTTTGCAAACATTAATAATAAATCTCGTTTTATTTCTATGTTGAGTAACAAATTAACAGCTGAAAATATTGCCGTGAAACAAGCTCCTTATGACGCCGATGTCCTCATAATTGAAACAGCAATAGAACAATTTAATGCAAGAAATACAGCTATTCTATTGTAGTGGGTGAAGATGTTGATTTATTAGTACTACTCACTGCAAGGACTCCATCTGATAAAATTATTTACTTTTTAAAACCTGGGAAGGCGCAGCAACGGAAAGAAATATATTCTTCAAAAAGTTTATCAGCTTATCCGAAATGCCAAAACTTTATTTTATTTTTACATGCGATAACCGGATGCGATACTACGTCAGCAATGTTTAGAAGGGGCAAAAATTCAGTATTAAAATTATTTGAAAAAAATGATTTGATCGACTGCGCAAAAGTATTCACAGAAATTAATTCTTCACCTCAAATACTAATTACTAAAGGAATTCGGTTTCTTCTTGCGGTTTATGGAGCTCCAAAAAAATTGATTGCATAGATAAGTACAGATATTTAACATTCGTAAAAAATACACGAAACAAAAAGCAAGTACAGCTATCTTGTCTTCCTCCAACATCGGCATCTGCTACTCAACATTTGTTTCGAGTATACTATCAAGTTCAGACATGGCAAGGCAATGAACTGAACCCTGAAGACTGGGGTTGGAAATTGATAAATAATACTTTGGAACCGATTCGAACTTTACTGCCCCCTGCTCCAGAAAAACTTCTTAACACTATTTTTTGCAATTGCAAGAAAGGTTGTAGTGCCAAATGGGCTGTAAAAAAGTAGGATTGCAGTGTTCTCCAGCGTGTACCAATTGCCAAGGTGTCTCTTGCTCAATGTTCAATTAAATACAAGAGAGGAAGATTCATGTGATTTTGATGAAGAGACAACTGATTCATCTTCATTTGAACAATTTCTAAGCGTTCATCAACAGGAAGGAGAAGAAGAAGAACAAGAAGAAATTGAAGAAAACATGATTGGTGAAGTTGAATATGAAGAGTATGAGTCAGATTAAAGTAATAAAAAAAGTTAAACTCAGTAACCCATATCAATAATCATCATACTATTAAATAATTATTGTTCCTGAAAATAACGTCATAAAGGTTCGTGGAATAGGCCTACCGGGGATACCACGTTAAAAAAATGCGGCGAGTACACTACCTCACAGGTGGTGTGGAAATGTGTGCATATTATGTAGAACTTGATTCTTACAAGCGCAATATCTGGGAAATAGTGGGTCTTAGAGAAAAAATCATGGGAACCATTTTTATAGAGAATTTCAAGATCTACAACTTTGCTCTGAGGTACTTTTTCGATAAAACTTACCGTTTTCGAGAAAAATCCAAAAAACCTAAAATTTTGACCTTTGACCCCGAATAAGTCCCGAAGCTCGCATGGGACTGATGGGGACTTTTGAGACTTTATTCCTTGTGGTAAACCTAAGGTCTTTACAAAAATTTGGCTTTGTCGGAATTTTCTTTATTTGATCACTATTTTTATGTCTAAATTGACCGGACTATTATATGAGAATCTGAATCATCGGTTGGGTACCAGCAACCAGCACCCATCTCAAATAATAGTTTGGACCGCTGTAACCGCATCTGGGCGTTCAATAATCGTTTTCATTTAGCCTGGCGTCAAAGTTAATGCCAAATGTTATCAGAAAAGTGATCATGAGGCTGCTTTGAAGCCCTGGAGAGACAGGTATTTGGGTGGCAGACTATAGATGCTCTAAAAGGAGACTGCACTGGCTCACAATGCGCGAGTGAACCAAGAATGGTTGAAAAACAATGTTTCGAACTTCACCACACAGTGGTTCTCTAATTGACTAGACGCGAATTTTTGAGCCATTTTAGAAAGCAAGATCCGAACTAGAAAATATACCAGCCTCTAAAGTCTTGTTCGCACTACGCTAGTAGCTTAGTCGAGTAGTGAGAAATTTAGTAGCTACTGTCCATCCAATCGTTAGCACTTTGGTCGTGTAGAGTTCACAATTGTGAAGCGCTTTGTCGAATGAACAACTCACAACGCACTAATTTTTACGCGACTTCTTCGAAGCGAAACGAAGTCATTCGTAAGATGGACAAATAGCAACGTAATTAAATAAATAAACTTGTGGATCTTATCGTGATGGCTATTTTAGAAGAGGTGGATGATGAAATTTGTATCCTGGTATGTGGACTGCTTCATATGTGTCGTATGATTGAGATTTAATATTCCACAAACTTTCGAATTCGAGGTATTTTCTTAGGAATTTAAGGGTGATTTTTTCGCTCCAACGGCAAGACATTTTCGGCATAGAACAAGTATTTTACCTATGATGTTAGGTTATCTATGGGACATGCTGGCGGCAAATAATAATACTAAAATGCACTCAACTAAACTGATCGGTTCGGACCTGTTGAGTCCGTCAGCGAGTGAAGAGTATCGAGTGGTGGGATACTAGGGCATCGACATCGGACGTGTCGGATCGATCCGAACCGTTCGTTTATTACATCCGGATTGAGGGGAGTACACATCTGGAGCGTTCGTCATAAAAATCTGAGCAAACGGACGTCGATCTTTACGCTCGGTCTATTTCGACGGAGCAAAGCGATTTTATCCATAGAGTTTTATGTATTTTATATATCTTTTGTTTTATGTTGAGTTTCCTGATCCGACAACCGATAGATTGAAAAATTCTAACACTTTTATTCTTCTGTTTTCATTTATTCATTAAAAGCTTAATTAATTCATTGAAATTTTTCGATGTAGCTATCGTAGTTATGAATGAGCAGGAGGAGATATTCCTTTCTCGTTTTTTTCGTGTAATCAATTAATTAATTAGGATCTTTCGGTACAGCTATAGCCGTAGTGATCGACCAGAAGGGGATATTGCATTCCTCGTTTCCTTTGCATTCAGTGCCTTTGCACCTAATTATTTAATTGAGATTTCACGGAAGAGCTACGAAAAGGGTGAAAGTATCGTTGAAAGATGAGCATATTTCCCAAAATAGCGATCTTTGAAATCTTATAATCTATGAACGTAGAACAGAGCAATATGTTCTGTGGCAGATGCTCTGTACTGTTCGTTTATTCCCAGATATTACAGATGAATCTGTACGATCTGTGATCACGTGACTAAAAAATCCATTTGCTCGCGGAGTTCAATGCCGAACGGGCTTACTCTACTCGCCCGATAAAATAGAACCAAATGGATCGACTCAACTAAACTACACATTAAACTACTCGACTAAATTCTTGGTGTTCACACACATTCAGTTAGATTTTTAGCTACTCGACTTAACTACTAGCGTAGTGCGAACAAGGCTTAAGACGCTGAAGAAAGCCATTGTCCGCGAGTGGGCTAGTTGCGATTCGTTTTTTGGCCGTCTCAAGGCAATAGTCACAGTGAAAGGTGGTCATATCGAGCGTGAGTGAATTGATTCTGAAAATTTTATTGTTTTCACATGTTCTGTACATAAAACTAATGAAAATCATTTTCGAAAACGAATTTATGGCCTTTTGAATAGGTTACACTTCGAGTGGTAGGCCCTGTACATTTCCAAATATCTCAGATTTAAATATGTCAGGAAAAATATAACGACAGAAATTGAGGTTGAGTGCAGAACTCAATTATCAATTTTATTCTTTCGTGATGTTATTCTTCCATTGTATAAATGCATATCAACGTTCGTAGAAGGCGGCTGTAGCGCGTGAATACTTCATGAAAAAGAATGATAACGCGAAAAAGAAGACACGAACAAAGAAAATGAATTCAGACAGATAGCCGGTTTTTCATCGGTTATTTTCATTTCATACATACGAATCGGCGAAAACATTCTACGCGAATAAAGGTAAATCAAATATGCAAATAATGTTAGCGGGGGTGGAGTCGGGAGGACTGGCAGACATGTTTTATTTATAAAAAGCAATATTTACTTTAGTTGATTATTTCGACAGCGGCGAGCAGAGATATAACGATCCGGTAGCACGAAACGGCAGCGGCAATGAAAGACATTAAAATTATCAGTGAATTTAGATAATGAACGGAATATATCGAAGGGCATGGGCAATAATTCTGGGAAATGGGTTTTCGAGGGAGTGGGATATGTAAATTGTACCGAGAACCGAGCTGGTGAACGGTTTCAATTCATATTAATCGGATATTTCGGGGA
Organism: Propylea japonica; assembly: GCA_013421045.1. Taxonomy (NCBI): domain Eukaryota; kingdom Metazoa; phylum Arthropoda; class Insecta; order Coleoptera; family Coccinellidae; genus Propylea; species Propylea japonica. The sequence goes on from CM024239.1 coordinate 50,765,769, forward strand.
ATACGTTGCATCTCCGACATGAAATTCGCGCAATTTGCTTCTGTTTATTGACGGCCGACACGAGAATTTTGGAGACGACTGCTGAGGTTTCTCTTGGCCAGATTTCAATTCGCGCGATCATGGTCATGGTGTTGTATTGCAAGTCCATACTAGGTTCGACACATGAGGGTATTGAATAAATCGAATTCGAACCTCGTGGAGAAACCATCGGATGCTATGGCAACCATCTTTGATTACGAAACGTCCTTTGAAATGTCATAGCTGACTGTCTTATTGAAATAAGTTTCGTAAATTGCTTGGATAAAATTTCATCCATCTGGTTTAACAATGGATCAAAATCACTAAAATTGGGTCCAAACTAAGGATCTCTAAAGCCCTCGAAAGTGAGCCCTCTATTTTATGAACACACACTCGACAAGGCCATTGAAAACATATATGATCATATCGAATTTCGGTGACCAGCAGATATCGACCAGATTTTGGTGTCATTGTATTCATTGTGTCTTCCTGAACAACATTAGTGAAACAAACCGACAGGTGGCGGTCTGTCTTAGTTTAGAAAATATGGGCATCAAAATTCAAAAAATGTTCCATCTTCACTTCGCTTTCTTCGGTATAAAACCACAAATTCACTGCTCCAATTCAGTCTATAAATCACCTTAGAATATTCAAATAACTATTCGAAAAGTTTTATTTCAGATGTATTCAATAATTAATGCAGAAACAACAAAATTCTAGAGGTATCACATATCCACAAATTCTAAGGAAAGCCCGCCGTTCTTAATGTTAAGTTTGGAACCACTGCTTCGTCCTACGGCGAGTGACATATCAAATGATGGCGGGATTTACGGAAAGGCATCGCATCATATTCGCGCGAATGAATCTACGGCAGTGCCAAATCTACCATCAAAAACGGCGGACTTTCCTTAGAATTTGTGGATATGTGGTGCCTCTAGAATTTCGATGTTTCTGCATTAATTATTGAATATACCTGAAATGAAACTAATCGAATAGTTATTTGAATGTTGGAAGATGATTTATGGACTAAATTGGAACAGTGAATTTGTGTTTTCATAGTGAAAAAAAGGACGTGAAGATGAAACATTTTTGGAACTTTGGGTTCCCATATTTTGTAAACTATGACAGATCATACCTGCTGATTTCACTAATGTTGTTTAGGAAGACTATAAGAATTAAGATAGTTTTCAAAAAAGTTTTTCATGTATTGAATAAGTTTAGTCGGTAAATACTCATATTTTGTATTATTGAATTCATTATAGTTAGTTTTTGAAAATGTTTTCAATGCAATTATTAGTTTATTGATTAGATATTTATGAAAAAAATCTGTATTTTCAATTGATGATACCTATTTCAGTTAATAAATTTTATTCTATCCAAAATTTGATTATTGATCCTCATTTCTCGATTCCAAAAGAAAATCAGATGAAAGTTCGTTTGGAAATTGAATTTCAAAAAACTTTTTGCCTCTTGTATATGGGTGTACCTACCTATTCAAAAGGTGCACTAAAGAATTCTTTTTGAGGCAACTTTACGATACAGATTCCTTTTTCAATTGAGCTTTTTTCACGAATTAGTAATGTTGTACAAAAACAGATAGCGCTGAAGCTGTTCTACTAGTGTCTCATCTATTCTCCGTTTAGTTAGTCTATGAACATGCCTTTTTCGGATAACAATCAACAAAACGATAAGGTTTGAAATCAGAGTACCAAATAGAAATATCGACGATAGTTCGGAAGTTAATTATAAGGTAATATAAATTATTCATTACTAGTAATGAAAACCGAGGATAATAATTCCATTTCTGTTATGTTTAGAAATAAATTGTAAACTTTTACCAAAATGTTAGCTTATGTTATTGTTATGATGAAATAAGTGATCGTGGAAATTGAACTGATTTTGTCATAAAGCAACATCAGTTAGAAGTGATGCGCATCAGTTAAAAATCACAACATTGTCAAATGGAATGAGCATCAACTCATTTTGTATCAGTTTGGAAGTGATGCAGCTTCAACTAGAAAGGGTCTATCGAATCAATTTGAAAAAATGAGTCTGTTGGAACAAGCAGTGTAAAATCTCAGAGACCCGTTTTTGTTGTACCCAAAGATACATTCGAATATTTATTCACAAGCAGTTAAACAGTTCTCCATCTCCATCTCAGTTCTGTTTTTCTTTAAAAAGTGTTGTTCTCCAACCACGAAAACAGGCCCTCCCCAGTTTTTCCCTAACTGCCAATGTTACATCAGTGGTAACTGTTGAAGTCTGACGTCTTTTGGACATCGAATATTTTCTGTCAACAGAAATCTTGCATCATAGTACTCGAAGTTTGAGAAAAAAAATAGTTTTGATTGAATAAAAAGTCTGTCAAATACGCAAGTCCAATATTTATTATTTTAAATAGAAAAGATCTATTAATTTTACTTCAACATGGTAGTAGAAAGTGGTTAATGGATTAGAAAACAGATTTCTAGATCTGAAAATATAAAATAATGAATTTGGTCGCAGAAAGTGCAGAAGATGGATACAAGCAAAATTCAAATGGGTTGCTAGAGGGAAAGTCAAACTGGTCAACCTGGAAATATAAATTGTGCATTTTGTTAAGAGGAATTAAAGGCGGTCTAGAAGTTATCGAAGGTAAATTGAAAGCGCCTATATCCTTACCAGAAGATGCTACAAGTGCTGAGAAAACCAGGTACGAGAAAGACTTATCCGTTTTCAATCGAGCCGATAATAATGCTTTACCAATTCTGACTCTAAATATGACACAAGAGACTTTACAAAAAGTAATGCGTTTCACATCCGCTAGAGAAGTTTGGCTGGAGTTGCATAAACTTTATGAAGGCAATGTCGAGGACAAGACATATGACTTATGCATGTAATTATTCAGCTACGTAAAACAAGCTGATGATGATATAGCTACACATACATCAAAACTGAAGAATCTTTGGAATAAACTTCAGAAAGATATCTTGAAGGACAAATTGACAGCTGGAAATGAGTGTAAATGTGATTTACCTGAAATTTTACTAATTTGTAAAATATTAGAAACTCTACCTTCTGATTACTTCTCGTTCAAGTCAAGTTGGATGCTCATATCAAACAAAGAAAGAACAATAGATAACTTGACAAATCAATTGGTTGCTTATAAAAAAGCATTATCAAGCCAAATTGAGACTAAACAAGAAGTTTTGTATACAGTAAACAAAAGGAGCAATTTATTTTGTAAATACTGTAAATCTTAAGGACATAAAATAATACAATGTCTGAAATGGAAGGCAGATGGTAAACCACCAAAACCTGACAAAACTAATAGAGTAAGCGATACAAATGTGCAATGGGGTTGACTAGAATAATTCAATGGGAGAAGGTGTTGAAGCCTGACGTCTTCTGGACATTGAATATTTTATGTCAACAGAAATCTTGCATCATAGTAGTTTGAGAAAAAAAATAGTTTTGATTGAATAAAAAGTCTGTTAAATACGCAAGTCCAATATTTATTATTTTAAATAGAAAAGATCTATTAATTTTACTTCAACAGTAACCCCAAACAACTATTCTTGAATTCTTGGTTCAGATTTCAGAGACAAAAAGTTGACACTAGAAGAATAATATTCAATTCCTCCTGTCAGATATTCTTGCGAAGCACACCCAAAAGCCAGTGACATAAAGTTTTTCGAATCTCAAATTCTGTCGCCATAATGCTGAACCAAAAGGGGAATTGTGAACTTATCATTACAAATATCTCAGTTTAACCTAAAGAATCTGCCAAATTGTAACACAAGGGTTGTCCAATCACGAAATACTGGGTGGTCAACTAAGGAATTCCGATTTAAAAGAGAAATAAAATAAAAACTATCAAGTCAATTCAATTTTTTCTACAAATAATGCTCTTTGGGAATTCACTTATTAAAAATTACGCTGTCCACATTACTGAATCAATTTGAACAAATGAGTCTGTTGGAACAAGCAGTGTGAAATCTCAGAGACCCGTTTTTGTTTTGCCCAAAAGATACATTCGAATATTTATTCACAAGCAGTTAAACAGTTCTCCATCTCCATCTCAGTTCTGTTTTTCTTTGGAAAGTGTTGTTCTCCAACCACGAAAACAGGCCCTCCCCAGTTTTTCCCTAACTGCCAAGTTGTAGATCCCAATCGGGTTACATCAATAAAGGTGAATTGGTTTATTTGTAATTATTATCAAGTTCTCCCTCACTGCGCCAAGATAAATAAAGTTCCCGAATGTTATTATTGTAGTGAGTATAAGGTATACATTGTTTATATAACAAACGTTAACTTGGCAAACTTGGGCGTCGTATTGATTGGATAAACTCGAGAAACGCCGGATCAAGCCGCCGGCGGGAAACTGCAAACTTATAAACTAATTAAAGTATCCTCTAACGATAGAGATATGCAAATGTTCTGCTCTGGCCTGTTTCGTCTTAGGAGGGTGGAGGGTTACAACTGTTCGGGGCTCTTGGTGATTATGTTGCCTTTATTGTTTTTTTTATTGATAAATCGAAGAGAAGCGATGATCAAACTGAATGATTTCATAAAGCGTTTTCCAATAAGAGGTGTTATTGCGATATTCAAAGAAAAATGACATTTTTCAATATAAATGATCGGATGTTTATTTCATTATAAAGAAGAAACTATGCCGTTAATAGTGGAAAATAACATCAGGCAAATGACCACCACGACCACGCTTACAGGACCATATCCTTTTGATGAAATTTTCTATAACCATCAAATCGCAAAGTGACTGCCCTATGTCCTCGATAGCTTCACTAATTCCATCTTTGAGGTCTTGAATCGTAGCTGGGCTATTTTCGAAAAAGTAAGGTCCCATGACTGCGCCGGACCATAAACCGCACCAAACAGTCACACGTTGAGGATAGAGAGGCTTTTCCACAAAAACTCTTGGGTTTTCCGAGCCCCAGATGCGACAATTGTGCTTGTTGAAGCCACCGAAGTGGAAATGGGCCTCATCACTCAAGATGATTTTTCGATGAAATTACAAATCATTTTCATGCATTTCAACGACCCAATCAGCAAAGATACGTTGGTGAGGCTTGAGTTCTTGTATTAACTGAACTTCAAAGCCTTAAGACCCAAACCTTTATGTAAAATACGGTGTAATGACGTTTGTGAAATGCCTTATTCCAAAGAACGACGAGGAATGGACAAACCTGGGGGGTGATTCTTGAATAATGTCGTATTCGCGATTCGGCAATTGTCGACCAACTTCCCTGCTAAGTTGGTCGACATTTCTCGATTCGCGACCACGACATAATTCAAGAATCGACACTCTGGGTTTTCTTCTTCAGCAGCAATATTCTCGGCTGTTCTTGAGCGACGTGCACGGGTTTTATACTTCACATCAGTAACTTGTCCCAACAGCTCGAATTTTTCCACCAATTTCTTTATTGAGGTCCGACAAGGGGCTTCACGAAAACCCAAAAATGTTCCTGTTGTACAAACCGTCTCTGCAAAATTTTCATCATATAGTGAATTTTAATAATTTCAATGCGTTCTTGAAACGTGTATCGTTGCATTTTTATTAATGACGTAGTTTATACTTGTCAAATGTCAAAAATTACAGCTTCATTTGAAAACCCTTTACATGGTGTTTCTGAATTGAAGTGAAAGATCCAAGATTATGATTTCTCATATCATTTAATGAAAACAAGTTGCAATAAATGTAGGTCAGGAGATGATTGTTTCCAGGTATTAAAAACTGATTTAAATAAATTCAAGAAAGGTCCTGAGCAGGAGCTCACTTGAATCCGATATCCTATTATGGAAATATAAGGATTCTTTTTTTCAATATTCCAATGATCGTTTTCAGACTATATCAAACATCAGAGACAAAATGATGACACTAGGAAAATAATATTAAATTCCTCCTGTCAAATATTCTTGCGAAGGGCGCCCAAAAGGCAGTAACATAAAGTTTTTCGAACCTCAAATTCTGCGCAATAGTGAACCTATCATTACAAATATCTCAGTTTAACCTCAAGAATGTTAAACTTCACGGTAGTACTGTCAGTTGCCAAATTGCAAAACAAGGGTTGTCCAATCACTAAATATCAAAGGCAACCCTGTGAAACATACGTAGCTGAACAAGGTAAATATCGCACTATACGAAGGCAGAAGTGAATCGTCGTCTGTCCAAAAGCGAAGGTGAATAACACAACATAAAACAAAGCGAGACTAGTTTCGAGAAACGCCAAAAGTGAAGAGCAACAACAATGTGCGGTACATTATTAGCGGGTCTTTCAACATAAAACACGTTTTACAGCAATGAAATGCTGTCATAACTCTTTAATGTGAAAGTGCTCTGTTCTGTATTTTACGTGTATTTAATTGTACGGAAAATTTGAATTAAATATCATACCGTAATTAAAATACAAAGCGTTCATCAAATATGCAAATTGCATTGAAATTTTCAACGCAGTTTTTTTATTATTTATAAAGCCTCGCGCTATGTTCCTAACCCTGGTCTCGGTCCGTTTGACTCGTGTTAAAATGTAAATTGCTATCAACACATCCGACTTATCACTTTTATGATGTGCGAACGGATTTTGCAATTTAGGTCGTTTATTTCGACGTAAAACGGTGTGAAGGAACGGAATCTTTTTGTTCGAAAGATTGTTTGTTATTTTCTACAAATTCAGTGTGTGTAATTACTTATTTTCACGAGGAACTTTTCACTGTTTTATATTTCACTGCTTCCGAGCAAGACAGTGACGTCAATAGAAAAAAATTGAGGAAAGCCCTGAGCAGGAGCTTTTGAGCGCTCGTTCTTTGGTGGAGCAATAAGACCATCACCTCAGAATTTTATATGGGATTTGATGTTGCCACCAAATATATAAATTCAGAATCTCAGCCCAATCGGAATTATATTCTGAAAATTATTCGAAAAATGGAATATATAAAAATGAATAATTACAACAATTAATTTCCATGGTTCTGATGACGCGATCCTCTTGAAATTTTTCATGAACATTCCGTATATCATTTTTGATTCATAAAATGAATTTAACTTGAATCGGTTATCCTGTTATGGAAATATGGGGATTCTTCTTTTCATTATTCCAATTGAATTTTCTATGGTTCAGATGATGCGACCTTTTTGAAATTCTGCATGAACATAGAACATACAGTATATCAATATCCATTCGTAAAATAAATTTCTCTCGATTCGAATATCTTGTTATGGAAATATGAAGCTTCTTCTTTTCAATATTCCAATTGAATTTTCGATGGTTCTGTGCACACTATGGCCATAGACTAACTAAACGGAGAATAGATTTGACACTAGTAGAACAAGCTTCAACGCCATCTTTTTTTGTACAACATTACTAACTCGTGAAAAAAGCTCAATTGAAAAAGGAATCTGTATCGTAAAGCTGCCTCAGAAAGAATTCTGTAGTGCACATTTTGAATAGGTAGGTACACCCATATACAAGAGGCAAAAAGTTTTTTGAAATTCAATTTCCAAAAGGAAATCAGAAATGGATTCGTGCAAGTTATCGATGAGTGAGGAAATTTATTTTCATGAAAATAATACCTGCAACGAACTTTCATCTGATTTTCTTTTGGAATCGAGAAATGAGGATCAATAATCAAATTCTGGGTAGAATAAAAAATTATTAACTGAAATAGGTATCACCAATTGAAAATACAGATTTATTTCATAAATATGTAATCAATAAACTAATAATTGCATTGAAAACATTCTCAAAAACTAAAAATAATGAATTCAATAATACAAAATATGAGTATTTACCGACTAAACTTATTCAATACATGAAAAACTTTTTTGAAAACTACGAGTATCTTAATTCTTATAGTTAACAGAATATACATGTAAATTTTATGATTACCTTCTTGCATCTCGATTTTCACATCCAATAACACAGCACGTCTTCACTCTTGCAGGCATATCGAAATTTATGATATTTCAAAAAGAACGTGTCAAACCACTCCTTGTGTCAGTTGACAATTCAAAGGTTTTTTGATAATAATGAATTTACATACATACTTTTACTTACTATTTTCTCGATAGGATTTCCATGAATGCAACGACATCTAACTATCAAATTGAAAATAATTATTTCGTGTATTAGTCTCCTCCTCCGACAGATGTCGCGGAATATACGAGTGGCTCATCTATTTTATTAGTTTGTCTATGACTATGGCCACAAAATTTTGCATGAGGCTTGCTATGAGCATCTTGCATTTGGCCGAAACATTTCATTTCGATTGGTTTCGTTTTTTCTGAGATATGGAGAAACAAAAATTTTAATTTTTAATGTCCATATTTTGGAACACCCTGTACGATTTGGTTGGTTAACGAACTCAACCGAGCGTTTGGGACCCGAAATCATCCTGAAATTTTCAAGTCTCTAGACAATCCCTTCGAAAGTTATTGTGCTAACAGGCGACCAGTATTACATACTCAAAATGCTCTGTACAATAAATTATCATCATTTTGTTGTTGATAATGGAACTAATGACAATTTTCGAAGGTAAGGAATCCTTTTTTGGTACTTCCATCAAATTCGACTAAGAGTGAACTTAAATTAACTACCCAAGAAAATAATTCTGGAATAATTTCAATCTTGAAATGTCTGAAACGAGTATTATTCATCAAAATAATGAGACGACTCAAAGTGCAATCGGCTATATACGAAAAATTTGGGTTAACTGACTGGCTACTTTCCAGCTAGTCGTTTTGCAGCCATTTGAATGAATAATGGTTCATAAATAATCGAAAGATGACTTTGTGCAATTTGAAAACAATCATTCAAAAATATTGAAAGCGGTGTCCAAAACTTGTACGGCCAATCTGGATACAAAACTTGTACGGCCAAATTGGATAAAAAACTTGTTCACAACTGTTTAAATCTATGGGAAATGATTACCCTTCAGTAGGGTCCTGTAGCGATCTTAGAAGAACAGAAGATTCGATGTGTTGATGATGATGAACATCCTAGAGTTGCAACCGTGTCAAAATACAAAGAAAACATTGAAACAGTGCAAAAAAAGTGTTTTGAAATAACAAATATTGGCACCACATCAATCGGCTGCATTTTCTAGATTGTTATGGACATAAAACGTGTGGCAATGAAAGTTTTGAAAACGCACCAACTCACACATGAATGCTTGCTCGAATTTTTTGCTAAAAACAACACTGTTATCATGCCTCAATCTCCCTATTACCAGATCTGACTCCATGCGACTTTTTCCTATTCCCACAACTGAATTGCCTGAATTGATGAGATAAAGTCAGAATCAAAGAACGAACCGATGGTCATATTGAAAAGTCAGAAATGCTTCGAGGATAGGAAGAAGAGTTGACATAAGTGCATTATATGCAGAATTGATTTTGAAAAAAAATCGAAATTCAAAGTTCCTTTTGAACAGACCTCGGACTTTCTACTATAATATTGACTACCACAACAGTCTAACTCATCCATTCCGGTCCTGCATCGAACCGTCACGTTTCCTAGTAATTGAAATAATAGAACACATTTTCCAATAAATAATATAAAGCCGGACTTTAATGATAAGACAAAATTGTAGAAATATTCAGAAAGGTTCCCAATCATTATATTATAATATTACCCACTAATGCGAAGCATATGTATCATTAATGCGGTTTTAGAAGCCGGCAATTGCACAGAACAGTTAACAATATCAGTTCTATCGGACTTTATATGAGGTTTTATATCACAAAAATGAAACGCATAACGGTTTTACTACTTTACCGTGATACGAAACAATTATAAGATCAAAGAAAAATTTAGGATTGATAAGTTAATCGGATGGATTTGAAATTGATAATCATAAACAATCTCACGCTCATCCTGGAAGTGAATGATACCTTTCATAAGGCAGTTAAAAACAATGATTTGATGCAGATTCCTTGCATGCATACTTCTTTATCTTTCTCTCCAACTTGATTTCATTAAAAATTCAGTGAATACAGGGTGTCCACTTTTAAAGTGAACAAACTTCAAGGGGAGATTATACGAGTGATTTGCAACAAAAAATGTCATATAACATATGGTTGAAATGTGGACGGTTATTCTTCAATTTAACATTTTTTGATTGCCCGAAATATTTCGAGTTTTTTCTGTAAAATGATTATTATTCAGTTTTCCTGGTAGTTTCATAAAATTTAACTACATATCCAGAAAGAGCAATAAATTCGCTACAAGATAAGATAATCTGTATGCCAAAAAACTCTTATTGCGGGGGTGGAAAGGAGATGAATATCACGATTCTGAAGTTGATAAAATTAGCTCTAATCTTCCAATGGCTTTTTCGATGTAATATTAATGATTGTGCACACGCTTTGTTTTCTGTAAAAATACCTCATATAGTGTATTTTCGAAGGACATATCAACTTTTGTGCTCGCTACAAATTCTGTGCCCTTATATCATGGTTAACCTGATAACAACAACAAAGTCTAAAAAATTCGAACATAAATTTGCTCTATTTCGAGATGGAATTTCAATATAGTTTCATGAAAATCATCAATTCATCTTGAATCGAAATAATAACGAAGAAATAAACCTCCTTCTTCAATACATTCGACACATCGTTTTCGTACTGAATCTACATCTCTACAAGTTACTTTTTGTACTCCCCTGAACATGGTTGTAATACCGAAACACGTGTCAGATTTCTGAATAAACTGTGAAATATAAACTTAGTGTACTTTCAATATAAATTGTTATAATGTTTCACCTAGAACCAACCGCAAACTCAATTCTTCTTACTCTACAAAGTTTATAGCGTTTCTGACGCATTTCTGCACAACACAATTTTATTCTGTTGATGAGATCCTTCCGAATCTATAAGTAGAAATTATCTCATTCAGCGTACTTTCGATTGACATATCAACTTTCGTTTTAACTGCTCATCCTCCGCCAAAATAACATGTTAACAACGAAAAAGTCAAAATATTCAGAACCTAAATTTGGTTTATTTTGAAGCTCTTCATGATTGAATCTTAATGTAATTTTCTGGAATTCATCAATTCATCTGTTACATGTGGGTGATTTGATCAAACTAGATTTTGTAGGTGGTACCAAAATAATTTAGGAGAGTGGGGGCCATAGGTTAATATGGACTGATAAGACCACTTTCACGAAACCAGGTTGATTAATTGACGAAATAACCTTGTATGGCAGTGATAAAACCGTCATGCGACTATTGTTTCACTTTTCCAACATTAGTTAAGTCTCAACGTGAGGTTGGCAGTCATGAGGGACGAAATTTTAGGACCAATTATACTCACCGATCACTTTAGTGCTGAAGAATTCATTAAATTAATTCAAAGCAACTTGATAGACATATTGGATGAAATGCACATGTCTAACAGATAAAATAAAATGTCTGGTTACAAATGAATGGCTGCTCACCACATTGTAGTCGTAATGTCGACATCTATTTAATGAATAATAATAATAATATGCATTTCATCATCTCATAATCAATAATATCAAGTTATTCATCAAAATGTTCAGTTAAAGAGAGCAATTCTTTTTTCATTAATATCTTACACTAACAAAGGGTTCATGAATAACGAAAACCTATACCAGCATGTATTGCCGAGTTGATGTTTCTTTTCGAGTGCCTCAGTCTGACATCCTCGAATTCATACATTTCCCATTATAATAAATGATAAACGAAAATTCACGAGTTCATCGTTTGAAAGGAAACCAATCCTGGTAGGTCTCGGGAAAGCGGGATTTCGCAATAAAAAAGAAAGCGTGTAGAGAGCGAAGAAGACGTTGATATCGACCCGTCGGATAATCAGGAATGTTTTATCTCAGCTTTTCCATGTGCAGTGTGGAAAACAAGTATGGTTACATTACCCTTACCAACCCTCCCTTTTTCAAGTCTCAACATATTCAGTAATGCAACTTTTCTCTACTCATACAGTGGGTATAAAATATGTAGTTTCCCTCATAAAGATGAAAGAGACGCCTATTGTACACACTCCAAAGAATTTCCCTTGAAGATGTCGCGAAGTGCGCGCTCTCAAATATGAAAAAAGCCGTTGCAACTATTAGAGGAGGTATGTAAAATCTGGGCGGATATTAAAAAACACGCCTTGCTTTATTATATATTAGGCCTCATGAATAGGACCATAGCAGCGTTGCCAGAACTTTCGTCCTTTCTGTGTTCTGAGTCAGATGATACACCGCTAAGATTAACGATTCTCTGGAATTAGGAGTGTGAAAGGTTTCCGAAGAAATAAATTTCTCAAAGGGTTATTTATGCACGCTGTCTCCTGAAAAGTGAGATATGTCTTAGTAGTCTCCCTGGCTCAGCTACAGATTAGTAAATTCAGGTTGAGAATGGATATATCGTGCATCTTCAGGTCTATTGTGGTCTCTTTTTTTTGCCGATTGAGTTATTCCTACTGCTCCTACAGTTTTCAGGAACCTCAGCCACATCGCTCTGCCCCAATTTCTCCTTGCGTTGGTGAACAAAAGCGAGACACTCTGGTGCAAAATATTGCTGGTGCTGAGGCGAAATTCCTCTTAACGCTGAGTCCTTCAATAACTTCGTCGCCAAGGATATCAGCAGGTGAGATATGTTTGGTCAGGGACAAGCAAACCGCCTGCATTTTTATTATCTCTTTGCCTATGCAGCTCTATCTCTATCACAAGACGAATAGGTGTGAGGCCTGTATAAACCACCAGAGTTCTGGCAGGACACGTTTCCATTACTCCTGAGATGCACATAAGTGGCAGTCTATGCACCTTGTCAGTATTCTTCTTCTCAGCTGTTCCTTGTGCGTGTGAAAAACAAGTATGACTACCTTAAAATTGAAAACTCCTCCCTTCTTCAAGACTCAACATATTATTCAGTAATACGACTTCATCCAGACGATGCCTAAAATTGTGATTAATGCTTCTAAAGGGTTTCCAATAAGAGGTGTTATTTTGATATTCAAAGAAAAATGCCATATTTCAATATAAATCATCGGATGTTTATTTTATTACTCGTATAAAGAAAAAGCTATGACGTTAATAGTGGAAAATAACATCAGGCAAACGACCACAACGACCACGCTTACAGGACCATATCCTTTCAATGAAATTTTACATAACCAAATCGCAAAGTGACTGCCCTATGTCCTCGATAGCCTCACGAATTCCATCTTTGAGGTCTTGAATTAACGCTAGGCTATTGGCGCAGACCTTCTCTTTCACGTGGCCCCAAAGGAAGAAGTCGCAAGGTGTTAAATCACCGAGGTGGTAATGGGCCTCATCACTCAAGATGATTTTTCGATGGAATTCCGGATCATTTTTATGCGTTTCAACGACCCTATCAGCAAAGACACGATGTTGTTGATGACCGGCCGGCTTGAGTTCTTGTGTTAACTGAACTTTATAAGCCTTCAGACCCAAATCTTTATGCAAAATATGTGTGCAATGACGTTTGTACAATACCTAATTGCAAAGAACGACGAGGAGTGGACAAACCTGGGTTTTCTTCAACACTTTCGCCTACAACAGCGATATTCTCGGCTGTTCTTGAGCAACGTGCACGAATTTTATTCTTCACATCACTAACTTGTCCCAACTGCTCGAATTTTTCTACAATTTCTTTATTGCGGTCCAGCAAGGTGCTTCACGACGACAAAAATGTTCGAGTTTTACGAACTGTCTCTGCCAAATTTTCACCATTTTTATTGTGAATTTGAATAATTTCAATGCGTTTTTGAAGCGTGTATCGTACCATTTTTATTATTTTTAGTTTCGAATGTAAAAAAATTTCAGCTTCAAACGTGACATCTACCGAAATAGAGGGATATTCAAAATAACACCTCTTATTTTGGAAAACCCTTTATTTGAATTTATGTTTATTACCTTGAGGTTGAACTTACGAGTATCTTAAGTGCGTTCGAGCTTCCTTCATGGCATCTTTCTGTGCTTTCACGAAATTTTTGCTCTTACTACCTGTCACACTCAGAAGGAAGGTATTCCAACTCACAGCGAAATAAATCTTTCAGCTACTGATTAGTATTGTGACTTGGTCATGTCATGTGTAGGCCTTCTGAAAGGACCCTTTTAACTGTATTCTAATTAATGCAAAAACGACAGCGTTGAAAACAGAAAATTTACGTGTTATGTTATATGGAAATAGTACCTAGTTAATGTCTGGGAAGAAGGAACATTCAAAGATAAGTAAAATGAAACATACGCGTCCATTTGCCAAGTAAAATAATATGTTTCGCAGTTTTATACTAGAGCTACATTTCCTCCAGAAATGTAACCTCCTTGGCCAATTTGGTTTTTTTCCTAGGAGACTTCGCTCTTATGTCAAGTGGTGTCAAAATCCCATCAACCGGAAGAATAAGTCTGGTGTGCGTCAATACATTGTATTTGCATAATATGTGCTCGGTGCATTCTGCGGCCGATCCACATATCTTACAGATATCGGAGTTTTCCTTACCGATCTTGTGTAGTTGATATCTCACAAAACAATGACCTGTGAAATGGCAGTAAGCAGCCTTAACTCGTTTTTTGATGATAACATTCACTTTTGAAGGTGCAGTCAGTATATCTGTTCGTCTTCGAACTCGTGTATTAATACAGTAAGAGTGCTTTCCTCTTTTTTCAATCATCGACCTCCTCCATAATCACTAAATCAAGATGAGGGCACGAATCCGATAAAGTGACTTCCCTCCTCCAGCAAGGGCCTCAGATTTCTCATTTCCCTCAATGTTCTGGCAGGTGGTACCCAAACTAAAGCTAGCTTATTGCACTTCGCCAGTGGTGTCCACAGCTTCAAATGGCCCTAGATTTACAATCAAAGGCCATCAGACGAAATGCCAATTCTGGCATTTGTCTCGACTCGGGCGAATTCTTCTTCAGCCAGATTTTCAGTTGCACCCGTGCTTTTACAAAACTTTTGCTCTCACCAGCTGCCCCAATTGAAAAGAAAGTAATTCATTTTGCACAGCGAAATAAATCTTTCAGCTACTGATTAGTATTGTGACTTGGTCATGTCATGTGTAGGCCTCCTGAAAGGACCCTTTTACTGTATTCTAATTAATGCAAAAACGACAGCGTTGAAAACAGAAAATTTCCGTGTTATGATGTATGGAAATAGTATGTTAATGTATGGGAAGAAGGAACATTCTTAGATAAGTATAATAAAACATACGCGTCCGTATGCCATGTAAATGAGGGGGAACTAATATATTTCGCAGTTTTAACACTTCCAGGATCGGCCTGCCCGAAGCCGCTGTTTATATAGTGATATATCATTGGTAATTAGCGACTTGCGGTGTCAGATTTTGTTACATATCGTCGATTTCATGTGAACCGCGCCCCTTTCTCGGCCGCTAGACGTTCTAAGTGCCCCCATATTTATGGCCAGGCCAATTTCATGTTCGTCTCTCGGACGTATGCGTTATATTATAATCAATGCCGGTTATCATACGTTATCCGGTTTTCTTCGGTGATTTATCGGATCATGCTCTTCGACCGACTCGGAACATATCAAATAACCGATCGGGTATTATTTATTGGCGGCGGAATTCAGGCCGGCCCTACTCGCATCATCTGCAATGCTAAATGGGGATATCAGGACGATCCGAGGTCTGATGATGTCTTTCAATGGAAATTCGTACATTTCACTCGATATTTTCAGGGGTTGTTCTCGGAAAAGAACTCCTAAGTCTATGTATGGTAGTGCTTTTTGACGACAATTGTCCAAATCTGTCAAGTTGGGAAACTCTAATCAAGTGTATATTACATCATCGCAAACATTATGGGTCAATTACCACCGAGTAGATGAGAATACACAGATTGTTTAGTAGCAACTGTGATTACTCACCTCTTCTTTACATGCCAACAAGCCAAAACGCCAGCGATTTAGCGTGTAAAGTAGCCCAGCTTTTAACTTTAGACGCAGCTTTTTTACCAACATATTTTTGGCTTGTGAACACGATGACACTGAGCGAATTTACAAACAGCTACTAAATTTGCTCATTAGCAGCTTGTAGAGTATCTCAATGTAGTCGACCCATTAAGTAGCTTTTAATTGTGCTAGCAGGTCAAGTAGGATGAAACTATCTATCTGATTTTTTTCGAATATTCGCATATAATCCCATCTCTTTTATTGCATTCGTTCCACTAAGAAGTACATCATCTTTCACACAGACCAATGAGCCTATAATCGTCCTATCAAGACATATTCACTGATGTTTTTCAACATATGACATTTTCACTTTCTTCTATTCAAACTATTGGCTCACTGAATAGTAAAGCCACTTCTACATAGATTTAGTAGCCTATAATAGTCCTACCAAGACAAGTTTACTTTTTTCAAATATTTGAAGTTTTTCCCTCTCATACATACCATGGGAAAATATTAGGTATTGTGATTTTGCTAGCAGGTCGAGTATGATGAAACTATCTATTTTAGTTTTTTCTCGAATACTCCAAGTTAAGGCAAAAGCACTCGATCCACTTTACACCGACCACCATCTTCTACATAAATGAAGTAGCCTATAATCACCGTAGCAAGTTATATCGACTGAAACAGTCTCTTTCATATTTATTCCTTGAATTTCAAATAGGGATCCAATCCACTGAATACAAGAAACAAGTGGCCTATAATCGCAAGCAAGTCATATCTACTGGAACGCAAATTAATAAACTCTTTTTTTCTACTCCGAACTATTGAATGAGCATCTTATCAAGTAAATTCACCTGCATTTTTGCCAAAATTAAGTAGCCTATAATCGTTCGCAGTAAAGGTATAATGAAACGAATGAACATTCGATTCATTGTACATTAGAGTATTTGTTACACAAATTGACCCACTGAATGGTACAACATCTCCTACACAGATTGACTAAGCCTATAATCGTACCTTGTAAATCATATCATTTGAAACGATTGCAAATCTAATGCTCCCAACTTTAACACTGATGAAGTAGCCTATAATTGTATCAAGTCATATCGACTGAAACTGTCTATTTCACTGCTATTCGTTGAATATTTTTCTTGATTTTTTAGTGTGATGTCTATATAACCATGATACAATTTTATACTTCAAATGGTTGGTTCAAATGATTTAAATGATCGAAAGATATTCGTTGCTATGAGAAAAGTTTCGTGAATACCACCTGCAATATTTCGTATATTCAGTTTTTAAAATAACAAAATAATCCAATCAGCAAAAACAACGTTTTCCTCGAATGAATCTGCGCAAACCCGCCCGATCCACCATTTCATCTGTCCGCCAAACGGGCTTTATCGGCCTATATCGGAGCGGCCATCGAGGTAGATGATCGAATTCGAATCTCGAAAAAAACACGAAAACGTCGCCGCCAAACTTCATTATCTCGTACGTACGGAAAAGCGGCGATCCGGGGGAAAGCCTTCCGCGAAATGCACATTTACAATAACAAAATTTTAACAGCTGATTGGATTAACAGTACGAGTAACTTGTACGCCATATTCCATAAAATAACTAAGGGCCGAACAGGGGAATCGGGCAGGACGTGTAGAAAGCACTTCATTATAAAAACCTTTTTACGTTCTGTCCGTTCAAACGAATCGGATTTGATTAGTAAAGCGGCACACGGAAAGGTACGGGGGGCTGGAAATTCCCTGCTCTGCTCTGATCGGGCGTGTGGGCGTCCGAACTGGACGGCCGCGGTCTACGGAAAAGATTGCACGTCGCTCCTTGCAAATGAAAGAATCGGCGGTTGTCCGTGCTGGTTCTGCCATCAGTTATTCATTGAATCGATCGGATCGAAACAATAGATTCGAATCGTTTTAGATTATATGATTTACTAGGACGATAATAGGCTACTAAATAAATGTAAAAGATGCTCTAATTTTCAGTGAATCCGCTGTTTTCCCATATTTTGAAAACGGTTGAGATCAATTTAAAAATATTGAAATAGATCGTCCCATTATACACCATAAGGACGATTATAGGTTACTTAATCTATACAAAAGATGCCGAAGTATACACTTGATTGAAAACTTATATTATATTCAAAAAGCAACTGGAATAGAACATTTCAGTGAATATGGCTATAATTGTTATGCAAAGGGGTGGAATTTCCCAGCTCTGCTCTGATCGGGCGTGTGGAAGTCCGACCGGGTGAACAGGACGGCCGCGGTCTGCGGAAAAGATTGTACGTCGCTCATTGCAAAAGGAAGAATCGGCGGTTGTTCTTTCTGTCATCAGTTACTCATTGAATGGATCGGTTTTATTTTGGGAGCATAAGATACGAATCGTTTTAGATGATATGATTGACGTAGACTATTATAGGCTACTAAGTCTATGTACAAGATGCTGTACTGTTCAGTGAGCTGGGCGCTTTTCCATGTGTGGATTAGAGTGGAAAACGTCAAATATTTGAGAACAGTATATTATAGCAGTAAACTTGTCCTGATAGAACGATAAAATATATAATCGTCCCAGTAGCCTATAGGCTACTATGTGTAGAAGATGCTATACTATTCAGTGAGCCCATAGTTTTAACTGGAGAAAGTGTCACTCCTTGCAATGGAAGAATCGGTGGTTGTCAGTTTTGTCATTTACTGTATCGGTTTCACCTTCGGAATATTAGATTCGAATGTTTTCAAATGAAATGGTTTACTAGGACAATGATGGGATACTAAATACAGGGTTGGGATAAAGTTTGGCACCAAATTGATATATTTAAAACGGAACGGACGATAATTTTGAAATTTGGCAGCTGAGTGTAATGGACTACAATGCATTTGATGAGCGTATTTCATAATTGAGATACTTCCGGTTTAACCGGAAATGACCATTTTTTTATTTAATGGGACACCCTATATATTTCTGCAGATTCTGAAAGAGCACTTTGTTTCGGATCTGTCCATACCAGGTTCCATGTAAAAATTATCTGTAAAAAGAAGAATTGAGACAACGGATTCTTGATGAAAGTGCATTAATACATGGAGAAGTCTTGAGAAAAGATACTCAAGAATTTGTTAATAGACTGGCATATTGTCAGGAGGTGAATGGCAAGCACTTCGAATATTTAAAATTATTTTTTTTAAATTATTTTTAATAAATTTTTTCTATTAGTAAAGTGAAGTATTTCTTCTTTTTATAGATTTTCATGAAGAATACGTCATGAAAAGCAGAAAGAGTTATCTACTACAAAGTATTTCGTTTTATTTCTCACTATTGATACAAATAACAACGATTTATTTATTTAAATGGATTTTTTCTCAAATGTACAAAAATACTGAATTTTATTCTTTTTACAGAGAATTTTTACATGGAACTGGATATGGACAGATCCGAAACAAGGTGCACTTTCAGAATCTGCAGAAATATACAGGATGTCCCATTTAAATAAAAAAATTTTTGGTCGTTTCCGGTTAAACCGGAAGTATCTCATTAATGAAAATATGCTCAGCAGATGCATTGTGGTCCATTACACTCAGCTGCCAAATTTCAAAAATATCGCCCATTTCGTTTTAAAGATATTAATTTGGTGCCAAACTTTATCCCAACCCTGTATGTGTAGAAGACGCTGTCCTATTCAGTGGACCGTGGTGTCAATTCTCGGGATCACTCGTTCGATGAACGTATTCGTTTGTGATATTATGAGAGTAGATTTTTGGAAATTACATTAATTATATCCGTTTAAAATGAAAGTACACTTTCGTCGGACCGAGAAGTTCAAGATATGCCCAAGAATATTGAATATAACTATTACAATTTCCTAAAATCTAAGCTGAAAATATCACGAACGTATACGTTCCTTGAATGAGAGATCCCAAGAATTGACACTCGGGTACTTTCCCACAGTTTGAAGTGGGTGAAAAATTTCAAATACCAAACAACAGTAGACTAAAATTTATTAGTCATTTAAATCCAAGATGACAGTAGAAGTTGTAACTGAAACGATTATAGGCAATTTTCGCAAAAGAGCTGCATAACACACTTGATTAGATGCTTATTCGTTAGTTCGAGAAGGAGACTGGTATAATTAGCGACTACTCAAAAAAAAAGAAAAGATAGCTTTTGGCACAAATTCTTTGTTTGGAAGCAGACAACAATAAGCAGTACTGTGCCTAATCAATCTTCAAGATCTAAATTTTTCTCGAAAAGAAGGCACATCGAATGAATATTCGTTATTATGAAAATAAACTTAAAAATCACTGAAAATTTCATGAAACACTCTCTGATGCTCATATAATTTCTCAATATATATTTCAGCAACAGTTTCGTTCTCTCAACTATTTTTTTTCACAGTAGGAATATTACTCTAACAATTCAATGGAAAAAACATTATAACTGAATAGTTCCACCGACTAGGCTATTAATTGGAGAAATTTACATGTGAAAAAGATCAATTTGAAAAAGTGTGAAACAAAGAGCACTAGAGACTCATTGAACGTAATAATTAATAGGCATGGCATTCATTTTCATATTATATCTATCGGGAGATTAAATGCATATGCCAGCAAAAAGTCCAACAATAATAACAAGGTGCCATTCGAGCTACAAGAGCCTCAATCACTAATTACACCAATCGAGAAATGTCAAATGCGCTAAATATATTTCAGACTATTCGTAGAAGGCAATAATTAGAAAAACAATTATAGTACAGGAGATAGAATAACAGAGGACGCTAGATTAATATTGAATGGTATCGCAACTATTAGGATAATTAAATAACCCAGTGGCAGGAAATACTTCGTCAATATTTCTAATTGTATGACGTCGGGACCAATTAATGGTTTCAATATTTTATGCAAATATTTAGGCCGAACCCCTAATTGGAATGATGGCTTTTTTCGCCGTTCATTTGGTAGATTGAACGATCGTTTGTACATTATTTTTTCAGGACTAATTAAAAATTTGTGACAAACGCCGTTTCGATATTCCGAATTTAAGCTGCACGGCATCGATTCGATTTCTTTTATAATTATTCCATTAATTTCATGTGGAAAAATTCCTATATCTTTTCATCTTGCAGAATTTGGTTCGAGAGGAAAAAAAACCTACAGAGTAAGAAATGTTATTGAGGTACCTCACATCAATGAAGAATATTACATATAGGCCCCAAGCGCGACATCGATGGAACGAATCTGAGGATGTTCGTTTATGTTTTGAAAGTTGACAGTTCAATATAAAAAATTTAAGAAAGCCCTGAGCAGGTGTTTTCGAGAGCTTGCTAATCGAGCGATTACCTCAAAACTTTGTATAGGACTTGAGATTGATAGATACTAAATATGTAAATGCAAAATCTCAGCACGATCAGATTACAATTGAACGATTCTCTCGAAATCCTCGTGAAAATTCAAATTATGACGGAAAGGCCACTTTGTAAGCAGTGGTGAATGAATCCAGTGTCAGTTTTTATAGAAATTTTCCTGATCTGTAGCGATGATTCATAAAGATTCGATAAACTCGTATAATCAACACATGTTTTTGATTAAAACTTTAACACCCTGTATCTCGAAAACGAAACGTTTGCGACCCCATGTTAATGGACTTTTTTTTCTTAACTCACTTAAGGAATCTCCCCTTTTCGTTTGTACGTTCAATTTAGGAACACCCTGTATTTCCAGAGGTTGTCCTAGTTTTCGCCCTCGGGATGTATAGGCAACCATGCGGAATGTATTCATATTTCTCGTGTTGTAATCAATAGTTTTTTTTCTGATTGAAACGATATCGTTCCTAAAATGTGAAAATTAATATTAAAATGTAAATTTTTGATTTAATTGAATTTTTTACGTTGCTATGGGCAGTGTTTGTGAGAATCATGGTTGACTGGCCTTGTCAGAAATGAAATTATTGAAATAATGTCGAACTAGGTCGAAACTCAAGCGGCGAAAGCCCGTGAATTTTTGATTCCGGCAAATCCGAAGCTCCCTATAGGAAAGAGTATGCAGGCTTTCAGAAGTGGAAGGGTGGTGACGGTGCCAGCGAAACTATTTTGTTAGCATATTTTGAAGATTTGGTATGTTGCTCTGGTTCTCGTTATTTTCAATGTATGATTAATTCATTGGATCACCAAACACGTTATGGCCAAAATTATCCATGTTAAGGCCCATGCTACATTTGAAGGAAAAAATCGAATGAAATTATTCGATGATGTGAAAGCAATTGTTAAGAACAAAAATAAAGGATACGTTCCCAAAAATCAGCAGTGTTGTCCCGGGAGCAGATCAAGAACTTCTTGATGCTCCAAATAACTCCAAATAACTGAAAATTGCATTATAAACTATTTTTAGTAAAATATGACTTGACGTTTCATATTTCCTTGGGACAATATAACTTGACGTTTCAATTTTCCCTTGGGAAATATGAGTGTGTTATGACATATGGTAACTAAGGCGATATTACTCAATATTCATTAAATCAGAAAAAAAAAATAAATGTAATGCTTCTGATGATGCGATCAACCTGAAATTTTGCATGAACATTCAGTATATCAATCTTCATTCACCAAATGATTTTTCCTCAAATCGGATATTTTGTTATGGAAATATTCCGATTGAATTTTCTATACAGAGTTTCATCCTTAATGAACTTGAAAATCAGTTCCTTACATCTCTATTTGTTATCTACTAGACTAGAATTTCGAGGAAATACATTCCAAAGATTGAAAGCTCTGCTATCTCGAAGGATGTATGTCGACGTTTTTCGAAAAAATTATTCATTTCAATATGATCTGAACTTATTGTCAAAAATGAGTTTTTTGATTCATAGTATGCATGATTGCATGGTTCGAAAGATCCTCCAGCATAACTAACAGCATTTTCCTTCGGGTTGAACACGAGTAGCGACTTCGACGCTGAAACAATGCCAACATGAATTCGCATATATGTTCGAATAATGAAATTAATAATCGTAATGGCACAAACGTTCGTAATAGAGAGCATTTCACACAAGGTAATAACAACGTTATTGCGTATATATTTACAATTTCAGTTATTTATTGTATTATCGAATGTTCTGCAATGCTGGACCCGAGTGTATACAAATTTCTATGACACATGACTAACGCCCTTTGTCCCAATTACAATTATCATTGTCTGATTTAGTTTCGGAGCAGCCGATTCTGTAACCAGGCTCTAATTTCCCTCGTTATATTGAATGGTGTGAACAAGGCCGAAGAAAAACCGAATTGATTTGGTTAAATTATTGTTGTGACAAGCCGGAAGCAGGGTCTGGACGCGTATTTCACTACAAATTGCCATAGTTGTGATTTTGTCGGTTTCCACAAAGGGGTTGATAGACAGATTCGGGGTAGACGCTGAGTTGGACTGAGATCGATCTGAAGTTACTTTCAGGGTCTTAGGTGGAGGTTTCATGAACTACAGTCGTTGTTGAATAAAAAACAAAATTGCAAATGTTAATATCCTGCAGGTTGAGTATTGGTATTATTCTCCCAAGTTATGAATTGAATTTTTTCATAAGAACCAAGAACTGTTCAGCAAGTAAAGGAACCTTAATGAAAGATATAATACAAGAACCTCATCATATAGTCTTCAGTAGGTCCTGTGGCGGTCTTCGAAAAACAGAAGGTCCGAAATATCATCGCTTGGAAGGCCAAACTTGGTTGAAAACACCCTCCTGGCCAAAGAGCAACCAATTGAGTATATAGTCTTCCTAAATATAGATTGACGACAAGTCAAAATCAAATGCAATACAGATGCCTACAACTTTTCAATAGTCTACCTGAGGTAATACAGAGGGAAAACAACTTCAACTCATTCAAGAAGAAAATTTTCAAGCTTTTTCTGATTCTTGATGTCTTGATGATTTCATGAATTAAAATTGCTTATTTGACACTATTCCATTTCATTTGCTGTTAGTATTTTTTATTGTTACCATTGATTTGAAATAAATACTGTTTGTTGTTGTTGTTGAATTTTTTTTTTCTGAAAAACTTCATAGGTTTTCACTCCCAGTCTCTGAAACAGAAATAAATAAAAAATTTTAATTAAGATGAACTGCTCCTGGAAAATCTTTGCACTTATTTGTCAGAGCAAATTGGTCTTGAAAAAATTGTTGCCTAACAGTAAAACTAAAAAAGAAAATGATGAAAAGGACAAAGTAACGTTTCGGTGTCTGTATCAGACATCATCTTCAGACAAACTTGAAAAATCTTCAGAATTGTGTTTTTTCATTGTTCTTTTCATTTACTTTTTTTCAGTTTTACTGTAAGTCAACAATTTTTTCAAGACCAATTTGCTCCTGACAAATAAGTGCAAAGATTTTTCCAAGAGCACTTCATCCTAATTAATTTTTTTAATTATTTCTGTTTCAGAGACTGGGAGTGAAAACCTATAACGTTTTTTAGAAATGCAGAATCCTCCCAGAATATATTTCAATCGATATCTGAACTTTTCTTACCAAATCTTGAACTTTCCTTGAAAATTTCAACTTTTGATGTATATTCTCAAGATATTTAATTTATCAATGAGAGCAAGTGTGCAAAAGCTTCGACTTGTATGATGCTGACGAACGAACAGATTCAGGTTTGCTTAGACATATCAAATTGAAGCAGATAAAGTTTGTCAAAAAACTAACAAGCTTTTTTTTATTTGTTCTATTTATTGTACAAAATGATTACCTCATTAATGAAATACTACGCTACTGACTTGAAATTCTCAATGATTTTTCGTACTAATGTTTTTTTTTTTTCAAATAGGCTGGGATATCTGCCTTTGGCGTTTGATGACGTCATTCTGAAGCACCTGTATATTTAAGCTCCATCGGTTTTCTCCATGTAGCTCTGTATGGTAAGACAGAACAGAAGAGTAGTCACGAAACCAATTGTCTGAATAATTGAGTTAAGTTATAGGGTGTCTGGGAGGGGCTAGGAACTATCCTAAGTGTCTGCCTATAGACGATGTGATATCTGATATTATTACAGCGAAAATATGAAAAAACTGAGTGGAATTCAGCATTTACAATTCAATTTCATACGCTCTATGCTTCAGTTCATGATTGATTACTATCTGCCGTAGCCACCGCGACCCAAATTTCATAATAAGATATCGTTTTTAACAGTTTTTTGTCATTATTCCAAAATTGAATTCGATATTTAGGATGAAATATCCCTATTTAAAAAAATCAAATCAAAAAATGAGATAAGGCTGCTAATCGGCCTTCTCACAGGCATTGTCCCGTGAGATATCACCTACATAAGATCGGTAAAGAAAACTCCGACATTTGTAGGTTATGTGAATCGGCCACTGAAACCACCGACACATACTATGCCAATGCACTGCGCTGGCGCAAACCAGACTTACTCTACTAGGTGGCGCGTTATTAACGCCAGCCGACATAAAAGCGAAGTCTCCTAAGGAAGTAACCAGCTTTGCTAAGGAGGTTGGATTCCTGGGAAAACGTAGTTTTAGCATGTTAACACACAAAAGACCTTATTGGTCGCAGTGCAGAAGGGTAATCAACGTGCCGATCGACCACTATCTAATCTAATCTAATCCCTATTTAAATATATGGCAGATGATAACCCTTCAGCAGGATCCTGTAGCGGTCTTAGAAGAACAGGAGATTCGAAAAACCATTACTTGGAACCCCAGACCAGGTTTAAAAAATCTTCCTGGACCAAGAGCAAGAATTGAGTATTTTGTATCTGAATATTGAAGGTATTTATTCGAATAGTTTAAGTTTCAATTTTGTAGAAACGGCGAGACAGGGTTTTTTCTATTGAGGTTTTTCCATGATCTCTGGTATCATACGCAAACTAGTATGGTAAACCGTTTTGCACCAACCTCAGGGACATTTTTGTTTCATGTATTGTATTTTGTTAGCTTTCTAATCAAAAGAAAATCAAACAGATTTGGAAACATCTATGAAAAACTTTAAGCTTTTATGATATAACGAAGGCATCTTGCTCTGATGGTAATATTGGAGGGGGTCAAATTATAGCAAATAACCCGACGCAAAATGCAGTGCTCTCACTCCAATACATTCTATCGTGTATCTAGCGATTTTTAAGCAATCACCTCTCATAGTGCCGAATAATCGGGACCACTTCAATCGTATCAGACAAAGTGAGCATTTTAGTTTTAATCAAATCGAAAACGTTGCACCAGCATAGACTGGTGCAATTTAGGAGTCGTGAAGTGTTTACGATCAAATGGAAGCAACCAGAGTTCGCGTGATGCTCTTAATCCAGTGCCGAAACATGGTGCAATTGAGTTACGGGGGCACATTATAAGAGTCGCCCCAAACGCCGATGTCAGTGTCACGGTATCGCCAACTCACGTAATAAGATCATGATATTACTCGGGAATTAGTATGACACCAATCGATCTGGAGAAATGTTTCTTTTGTTGTTTGAGGTCTGAGTTTTAATCGGTCTCGAAAAGTTCGCGAGGGGTTATTTGAAGTTTTTATATCTGCTGCATTTCTGTTCTGCCATCGTTAGGTCAATATTCGACTCCTTCAGAAAGGACTCATAATTTTTTATCTTCTCTGCTCTCTATATAGAAATCAATTTCTGTTCATTAGTCTCGCTAAAATTCGAGAACGGATTTATTTTATCTTGGTGTATCAAATCCAATAGGAATATGCAGATGTGCCTGTTTGCAATATTCGTTATTGAATCAAATTGAATTTTTAGGGAGTTGTAGATATTTTCGAAACTGAAAATAAACATAAGACCTTATGTCAAACTGATAAGGAGCTAATTGATTTTTTCGTATTTTCAGATCCGAATTACAATCATAACTTTCCAAGATATCACTCACCGCATACACCATACTACTGTTTCATCTCAATGCTCTCAAGTTGAAAGATGTGTTCAAGAATAAGCTTACCTGAAAATAAATAAAATTAATATTAGAATTAGAGTAAATTATAAACTTTAGTAAAATGTATGAATACAAAGACTCAGCAAGGTTGGTATTATATTCTGGAAATTATTCAAAATTGAAATATGCAAAATCAGTAATAAAAAAATGGAAGCAAGCCCTGATCAGGAGCTACTGAGCGCTCGTTCTCTGGTGGAGCAATAGGACTATCATCTCAAAATTCTGTATATGACTTGAAATTGATACTTTATATATAAACAATTAAAAAAATTCAATTCTATGGTCACACTTGAAAATTAAAATAATTAAATTTTATGGTTCTGATGATGCGATCCTTTTGAAATTTGGCATGAACATTCAGTATATCAATCTTTATACCAGGAATAAATTTCACTCAATTCAGATATCTTGTT
The DNA here is from genome assembly GCA_013421045.1 of Propylea japonica. Lineage (NCBI taxonomy): Eukaryota > Metazoa > Arthropoda > Insecta > Coleoptera > Coccinellidae > Propylea > Propylea japonica. The sequence goes on from CM024239.1 coordinate 50,793,044, forward strand.
ATGAAAATATAATTTTTTTTTTCAATATTCAAATTGAATTTTCTATAGTTCGGATGATGCGATGATCTTCAAATTTTGCACAAACATTCAATATATAAATCTCAATTCAAAAATAAATTTCATTTGATTCGGATATCTTGTTATGGAAATATAAAGAGTCTTTCCTTTAATATTCCAATTGGAATTTCTATGGTTCTGATGATGCGATCCTATTGAAATTTGCATGAACATTCAGTATATCAGTCTCAACTTACAAAATGAATTTCATTTGAATCGGAAAGTTGGTTATGGAAATAAAAAAAATCTTCTTTTCAATATTCCAATTGAATTTTCTATGGTTCTGTTAATACTATGGCCACAAAATTTTGCGAGAGGCTCACTATGAGCATCTGGCAAGTTGCTGCGAAATTTCATTCCGGTTGCCCTCGTTTTGTGTGAAATATTGAGGAACAAAAATTTTGAATGGCCACTTTTTATGGAACACCCTGTACGATTTTTCTGGTTACGAACTTAACCGAGCTATTTGGGAGCTGAACACACCCTGAAAATTTCAAGTCTCTAGGACAATCCGTTCGAGAGTTATTGTGCTCACGGACGGCCGGCCGGCCCTACAGAATTTGATTTGACCTCATATTTTCCATCAGGGAGTCGAACCCTATCGTTTGAGACCATTTTCGGCTCAAAATTCGAAAATTACAGACATTTGGGCAAAACGATATAGCACTCGTCTAAGTAGAACGAGCGCTCAAAAAAAGGATATATGGTTGAGATGATGCGATCCTCTCGAAATTTCGGAAGACCATTCAGTATATCAATATTCATTTACAAAATAAATTTCACCCGAATCAGGTATCTCGTTATAAAAATATGAAAATTCTTCTTTTCAATATTATTGCATTTTCTATGGGACAATCACTTCGAAAGTTATCGTGCTTACAGCCCTACGGACAGAATTCAATTTGACCACGGATTCGTCATCAAGAAGTTGAACCCTATCGTTTCGAGACCATTGACGGACCAAATTTGAAAATTACTGACATTTGGGCAACACGATATAGCACTCGGCTAAGTAGAACGAATGCTCATTGAAAAATTCTATACTAGAGGGTTTTCCAATTAGAGGTGTTATTTTGAATAGTCCGCTTTTTCGGTAGGTGTCACGTTTGAAGCTATCATTTTTTGACATATGACAACTAGAAACTACGCCATTAATAAAAATGGAACGATACACGCTTCAAGAACGCATTGAAATTATTAAAATTTACTATAAAAATGGTAAAAGTTTGGCAGAGACGGTTCGTAAAACTCGAACATTTTTGGGTCGTCGTGATTCGTGAAGCACCTTGTCGGACCGCAATGAAGAAATTGATGGAAAAATTCGAGCCGTTCGGACAAGTCAGTGATGTGAAGAATAAAACCTGTGCACGTCACTCAAGAACAGCCGAGAATATTGCTGCTCTAGCCGAAAGTGTTGAAAAAAACCCAGGTTTGACCATTTCTCGTCGTTTTTTGGAATTCATTCCACAAACGTCATTATACCGTATTTTGCATAAACATTTGGGTCTTAAGGCTCATGAAGTTCAGATAACACAAGAACTCAAGACGGCTGATCATCAACAACATCGTGTCTTTGCCGATTGGGTCGTTGAAATGCCTGAAAATGACCCCGTGTTCTGGAAGAGGGGATCACAATTGGCCACCGAAATCTTGTGATTTAACACCTTGCGACTTCTTTTTTTTGAGGCCACGTGAAAGAGAAGGTCTACGCGAATAGCCCAGCGTCTATTCAAGACCTCAAAGATGAAATGCGTGAGGCTATCGAGGACATAGGGCAGCAACTTTGCGATTTGGTTATGGAAAATTTCATTAAAAAGGTATGGTCCTGTAAGCGTGGTCGCGGTGGTCATTTGCCTGATGTTATTTGTATATTTTTAACGGCATAGCTTCTCCTTTATAATGAAATGAACATCCGATCATTTATATTGAAAAATGGCATTTTTCTTTGAATATCAAAAAAAAACCTCTTATTAAAAAACCCTTTATATCGAAAGTGAAAACTCATAACCCCAAACGTACTACATTTCATATATGACAAATCGTCCTAGATATATGTCGATCCATGGTATTTCAGCATCAAAACAATTCAATCAAAATAGTTGTAACGTCAGTGTTTGGCCTATGACGCCGATCAAATAATAACGTGGAATAATAATACCCGACAACCGAAATAAATATCATTTCCTACGGATAACGACAACATAATATCGCATTTAGGCCGGTCGAAATTGAAAACGATACCGCGAGATAGATGTACACATTGATCCGAGCTCATAGTGGATTATAATGAAATAATACAACATTAATAAACAATCCATTAATAAATACATTAAACGCTGGCGAAAATTACTCCTCGACGCCAGTTTAAATAAACAGATATGAAACTTTGTGTGTACCACGGTTTAAAATAACCGCAGAATGCGGTTCGCTGCATGTTTGCTTCTTACTTTTTCTTATTCGACAATTTTGGATTAAATTCCGAGTCGTTTATTACAGAGGTTCATCTGTTGGGAATTAATTACAAGGCGGATATTAGAAAATAAAGCATTTTGATGGGTTTAATATCGAAATATTACTTTTGAATTTTTTTTCTTAACTATGACTCATATGAAATGCATACTTAAAATGAAATTCCACTCTTATGTCGTTTCAGATTCGGAATTCCGAAGGCATTTTGGAGAGGGTTATCGGTTGGACTCGATAAAGAAGGAATCCTTCAATATTCAAATAGCGTTTGAGTGTTTTTTTGTTAGAACGACGAGACAGGGTTTTTTCTACTGAGGTTTTTCTCTGAGCTCTGGTATCATGCGAAAAAGGCGTATTGTAGGGGAAGTGTGCCCATGTTGGCCCCCTTAACGAATTATTTACATATTTCATTAAAGGAATATTTTTCTATGTCATCGAGTGTACAGATTTACTGCTACTCGTATGTAGTATGCATTCTTATATATAGTTTCAAAATAAATTGTTAAAAATTTGGATTACAGCCCTTTTTAAAATTTGACCACGGGTGCCATCATAAGATCACGTATGTCTTTGATGGCATATATTATAACTTAAAATAAAATGATATTATTTATTGAAATGTTTTATTGAAGAAAATAGCAGTCCTATTTCATGAAAATGAAAATATAAGTGTAAAGAAACTAAATTTACATTCTTTGGCATCGTAAAAATATAAAAATATAATTTTTATACGCACAATTCACATACGAATATGATTTGCACTAGCACACTCGGCATGGCACCAGCTGGCGCATTTCTGGCAACGCAACCAATTCTGCCTTGGTCGAGACAGCTTATAACAATAAAGACAAGCGGCATCTGAATCATCGTCATAATGTCTTTCTTCATTTTCTTCTACGAACTTAATCTGTCTTTTGACCTTTCTAGCTAGCTTCTCTCTCTCTCTTTCTTTGTCTTCTCTTCTTCTTCAAACTTCTTTTCTTTTATGTCAGGATTATATTGAGGATTCCAACTTTTCCTCGTTTTCTTCCTCTGTTCACTGTTGATTCTGCAACGGCAGTTGGCAGTGATGAGAGTTCTTGTATGATTTTCAATGATCTCGATAGTTCACTTGAAACCATTTTCATTATTTTCGGATACCTCTAATATTTCTGACGAAGTACCAGGCTTGGAGGAATCGTCTCGGGATCTTGATTTTTTTTCCTATGATGGCACCCTATGCTATCATAGGAACACTCTGGCTATGCCATCATAAGCATAAGTAACATATATTTTTCAACAAAGCGAAAAAGGTACTAAAAAGACGAAAAAACCTAAAACTTTCACACTAAAAGCATTGTTATAGAGTGATCAAAGGAAAGTATAATCATTTTTTACACAGATTTTTTGAAGATCCAAATAAAACGAAAAAGAATTAACTAACTATCATACATCAACACTTACCCAAATGATTGAACTCTTATAACAGTCACAAATTGCCACGTATTCAAGGTGTAACTACGTATATCAAGCTTAAATGCCATTTGGCGTACAAACTCAGTAAATATAAGTTTGTTCAGTTGATGTTAACAGACTTCTTTGAAGTGTGCCATCATAAGCAGGATGCCATCATAGGCATACTTCCCCTACACCATTTTGCATTAATATTAGCTCTGGATTTCAAAAGAATATACAGATCGTAACCAAAAAAAATTAAGCACGTTTTCTACATAAAAAATAAGCCCTAGTTTGTCACATAGACATATGTCGAGAAATATTTCCTCTTCGAGATACGGGGTGTTAAAATTATAGGCAAAAAAAATGTTTTTTACTTATAACTGTCACACTGCTTGAAATATTTTTATGAAATTTGAGATACTTTTTGCATATCATTTCTTTTTTATTCTACCCAAGGCGTCCGTACTGCAGCGAGACTGAATATTTTCAGATAAAAGAATGATACGCCACTGGTTTTTCCGAAAATAAAATTATTTGGAGCCAATTCGTTTTCTTGACTTTTTGCTGTACGAGGCACCGTTTCCATTAAAAAAATGAAACACATTCTCATCGTATTCTTTTAATAATGAAGATGGACGTTGACAGCTTCCTACAGAGGTTGTTTATATGTGCCGCCCATGTCAGATTAGTGTCAAATGTTATGCCCAAGATTTCTGGTTCGCCTGTTTGAATGTAAGCTGCAGTATTTTTGTCTTTTCCTCATTTGCCACCAACCTGCTTCTGCTGATCCACTCCATTGCTTGCCACTGAGATGTTCTTGCCTTGCTTTCTAGAGTTGCAATATGTTTAGATTTATTAATGATTGTTGAATCATCTGCGAACAACTCAGCCAAGTCAGCATCAACACACCCTACCAGGTCATTTAGGTACAATATGAATGCGATTGGACCCAAGATTGAACCTTGCGGTACACCGCATTTGATCTGCGCTCTGGATGATGTTTTGCCCCTCCAGTCTACGAATTGGAATCTATGGTCCAGGTATGATTCTATTAGTTTGAGAACAGCGCCTTCCTCAGGTTTATGCAGGACAATATTGCTTCCTCTTTATCATCTAAGGCGTCGACTAGAAATTCAACCATCTCTACCAATAATGTCTTCGTAGATTTCCCTCTTGGGAAGCTATGTTGACGGTCATTGAGAAGGTTGCTTGCTTCTAGGTATTTTATTAATCGAGTTGTTATTGTTGCTTCAAAGATTTTAGATAGTGCCGGCAGAATCGAAAAGCGTCTGAAATTGCTGCATAAATTGATATCTCCTTTCTCATGAATGGGTATTGTTCTGGCAATCTTCAGCTCGTCGGGAAAATATCCTTGTTCAAAACATTGGTTCATTATAAACGCGAGTGGCCCTGACAGTATCCCAACTACCTTCTTCAAAATGTTCACAGTTAGACCGTATACAGGTTTGGAAATTCACATCTGAAACATACGATATACAATGCATCAGACAGAGAATTCTTTCGTCCAGTTGCACAGATGAATATTCGAGACAATGACGTGCTTAACACACTGAAGTTTGTTGTCTTATTGTAATATTCTAGTCTTGTCTCTCTCGTATCGTTGAGAGGAGCGTAATTCATTCAGTATGGTAGGCAACAGTAAATACTTGAATCGAGTATTACGGGCAGCCTGACAAATTAAATAATTATACTGCGATAAGAGAGAGACAAGACTAGATTATTGCAATAAGACAACATAATTCATTCAGTTACAGCACTTGATTATCTCGACTATTCATCTGTGCAACTGGAGGGAAGAATTCTCTGTCTGATGCATTGTATATCCTATGTTTTCGATGTGAATTTCCAAATCTGCATATCTTTCGATGTTTTAAGGATGATTCACATATCAGACATGCCACGACACGGCACGGAACGACAAAGACACGACAAACCATTCTTTCTATATAAATAAATACTGATATGTACACACTAACAGACAACGACGCAGCAACGACACGTAAAGGCAGCGACGAAGCGGACCGACATTCTTGGCAAGAATGTTTTTCGTGTCAGGACCCGTATTCTCGAGAAGTGATATTCGAAAACGTATACGAATTTCATTGCGCGAGTCCCTGTTTTACCTGCAAAAATACACACCGCGCAATGAAGTTCGTATACGTTTGGACTATCACTTGTCAAGAATACGGCACCTGTGCCTGTACGTGACGCATACTTGCTGGAGAGTGTGAACAGTTTATTTGGATTTCGCGATACTTCAGTGAAGTTTGAGGATTATTACAAAATGGATAATGAAAGATTGATTGAATTTGTTCGTGAATATCCGGAACTGTATGACATGTCACATAACAAGTATAGTCACAACAACAGAAAAGAAGCAGTATGGGCTTGTTTCTTTTACGGCTTCGTCATCTTCATCAAGCAATACAGCTATTATGGCAGATCTTTATTGGTAAAATTTCTAAACATGACACACGAGGGTTGCTCACTTTGTAGCACTACGCTTCTAATTTTGTTTAGCAAAAACTAATTCATTACAAACAACCCGTCGAGATGTCGAATACTTATCGTATAATGTGAATTGCTGCCGCAACTATCGGGTCTTTGTCGTTCCGTGCCGTGTCGTTGCATGTCTGATAATGTGAATCATCCTATATTCTTCATGCCGGATATCAATGCAATGATCTCTTCAGGTCTATCATAAATGTCTTCATTGTCATATGATGTTGCAGGCGCTTCATATGTTTATAAGGCCGCAATAATATTTTTCCAGGGTTCAGGTTGCGGTTACAGGAGGTGCCCCGTCTTTCTCACCCAGTTACTTAACATAATAGACGCAAATTGGCGCCATATATGTCGTCTATCATGCGCCCTGACAAGGCACAGCGGCGGTTCGCCCGGCCTCATCGGCATTTAGGTATAAATCTGACATAAGCGATATGGAATAATTGCGCGGAGCAAGGGCCTAATGGACTCTGCTCAGAAACGAAGTAATCACATTAACGGCCATAATTACAAACCCCTTTGAGAACGGAAATGCATCCATATCCTGTGTGCAATGGCATCAGCATCGGAATTTTTTCTGACGCCCGTCATCCCCCCTAATCGAGACGCTCCCGTCAGTTCCTCTCTGACTGTTTAATGCGCATAATTCGATTAATTCATTGTCAAATTGGCTAAGGGAGAAAAATGGCGTTCCATTTTTTCCGGTCTGTGGATCCCCACCGGATCAGGAATTTTGGAGGTGGGGGTAAAGGGGACAATCAACCTACGGCGATGGGTCGACTTGAAGATGGTTGCCCAAATTTTAATTGAATTGGTGATGACGGAACGAAAGGTTGAATTAATTGGCATGAATCAAATGTGGAAGATGGAATTATGAGGATTTCTGGAAATTGCAGATTAAGGGATGTAGCTAATTTGACACAAATGAATTTATCTCTTCAAGCATATAGAGAAACAAACAGGCAAAAACGCAAGTCACGAGTCCACTCAAAAAATCGATGCAATTTGTTGATTCATAAATATGTTATTTCGATTCCGATTGGACTGAATTTTTTTTTTCAATTGAAGGTATGGTCATCCTTAATCAATCACCAGTTTTGAATTACAAGAAAATTCGCCGTACATCATTTTCTACAGAGTGATTTCTTATTTAATAATAAACACACATCCTATCTTGACAATTTAATTCTTCATTCAAAACAATAGTTCAGTTTTCGTTAAAGATATAGGGTTTTCAGAGCAACATTAAACTGCACAATTTCGCTATGGCTATGAAAGTACTTTCACAGATTTAACCTTAAATCCGAACGTCATGAAAATAAACTGAAAACTGAGTGAAAACATAAGACAAGAGAAGTTTCAGCGCGACATGTTGTTCAATATGCACTATTTGTTGGAGACGAATTCGCGCTAATTCGTTATAATGCCCGACCGCATCAACCGCATGTGGCTAGGATTGCCAGGGAGTATTAAGCAGAGGTTGATATCCCAGCATTCCACTGGCCTGCTCTAAGACCAGATTTGAACCCAATTGGGCATCTTTGGATGCTCTTGGGAGGAAAATCGATCTCGCGTACCAACTCCTGAAAATTTGCAGCAGCTCAGTGGTGCACTAATTAATTCAAATCCTTAATGAGGACGTGCCGAGACGAATTGCACCTGTTATCTGCGTCTGGGCGGAAACACGTTATTTTCGATTTGGTTTTGAGTTTGTTTTCATTAGGTTGAATTTGTTGACGTACTGTTGAAGCCTTAGCGAAATTTAATGTTTTACTTAAGACCCTATATCTTTAACAAAAATTCAGCTATTATTATGAATGAAGAATTAAATTGTCAAGAGAAGATCGGATAAGATGTGTCTTGATTATGAAATAAGAAATCACACTTTCGAACAACTGGGACACAACAGGGTTGTTCTAAAGTTAGGTGGATCGATTATTTTGCCGGTTAGTGTAGTATTTGAAATATTCTGATTATCGAAACCACCCTTCCCTTCCAACCCCTTCATCACTCCCTGTAAATTTAGTCGAAACGACATAAAAACAAAATATTCCCTGCTCAGTATTGCTTTATTCCGTAAGGAATGGCGTCGACGCTGCAGCGAGGGTGAATCTTCCCCTCGTCATATTAACACGTTTTATTACGGATATATTTGGGTGAAGGGGTGCTATGTGGGTTACGCAAATCTTGTGGGGATCTTGAAATATCTCATTTCGGTTGCTAGGATGAAATTAATTTTTGTCGACGCCCAAGCAGGAGTGTTCCATCTTAAAGCTGTTTTATTGGTTGGTGAATTTAACAATTTGGAAGCATTTGATAGCAGATTGGAACCGTTGGGATCAGATCAGGGGTTTTCACCAAATTTCCAATAAAGAATAATAATAGTGAAGGACTTATTGCACTTTAAAAGTTATTTGATCAACTAGTTTATTATAAGATTTTTTCGTCGACATTATTATGAATCGAGTATAGATTCTTTATTGATTTACATTCTTTATTTATAATATTATTAATTAATTAATATTATTTCACATAAAAATATTTATAAGTTACTATATACCGGTAGAGTTGTAACATTACTCGTATTGCTCATGAATACTTTATGTTCCGTTGCCCATGACAATTGCACATTAAAAAGTAGAATTATTGCACAAAATAAAAGGCGACTTTAATTTGTATGAATTAAACATTAATGGCCCATTGTTTGATTTATGCTATTTCAATGTGCAATTCTCATGGCAACCGTTCACAAAGTATTTAGAAGCACTACGCGAAATGTCAAAACTCTACTGGAACATAGATACATAAAATTTCATTATGTCAAATGTAAGGCTTGTGCAAAATGGGAATGTATTTCAATCAAGAATTCATACACAATTCATACTGAGATCGTCGGAAAAGTCTTGTAATCAACTCGGTTATACATCGAGCGACTAATGGTCTCGAACTATTAACGAGTGACCGCAGCGAACGTGTTAAAATATCTTGACCATTAGTCGCTGTCTTTAATAACCTAGTTGATTGAACAACTATAAATGTTCAATTTTCATGGGCAACCGAACTAAAGTATTCAGAAGCAATATATGTAATGTTACAATTTACTGAAACATGTTATTTCTCTTATGTCAAACGTATCCCTGGTGAAAATGGAAATGTATTTTGATACTTTGATTCTTATAGCGATCGACGAAAAAGTCTTATAATCAACTCGTTTTTCTATCAAGCGATTAATGATCCGAAGCCGTTTTATTGGAGCCCAATTCGGTTTTAGATCAACAGACTGTTAACTGATGGGATTTTCGGAATAACTGAAAAAAAGCTGCTTCTTTTAATTTTCCATGTTTCTATTTTGGAGGCATTTCTCCTCGAAATACCGTTGTATTTATTCAAAACATGTTGAACACGCTTTGATTTATCAGTGTCTCCCAGTTGAGCTAAAAACATTGGATTAAGACGTGAAGCTCTCATATTATCAGAAGTAGAAAAATCGAAGCGTAGAAAATTTAAAAAAGGAGCTTTCATGTAAATTGCTAATATCTCCTCAGTCACCGTCTGTTTCTCTAGAAACAATCTCGGCTCCATTAATAAGATCCAGCTTAAAACAGATCAAGTGAATATTTGAACATCTAATTCAATAAAAATAGATCAAAATCATCAAAGACTGTTTTCTGAGAACTGTCGAAAATGACAAACATTTTCAAAGAGTGACAATAGTGACAAATCTATAGTTACTTCCTGACGACAACAGGCCAAAAAATTCAATGAAAGAAGCAAAATTAATGGAAATCGCCCAAATAATAATTCAATAAATGTTCCAGAATCAAGAATTTCACTTCAACAACTTGTTATATTGTTCGAACTTCTAGGTTTTCATTTTTGATTAAACACTCAGTGATAAGCTTCTGTTGCATCACATGAATTTATTATATCAAATAAAGCCATTGTCTCCATTTGTTATTAACCGAAATACATAAGGCCAAATACAATGATATGTTAACAATCTATTATTCAAAATAAGAATAGCTGAACCTAACTGTACATGTTTATCGTGCTACCAAAACAAGAACTTTATTCAAACTTACACATTGAAGTGGACGACTAACAATAGGAAGAATTATTAATAGAGCCCATTGTTCTTATTTTTGGGTTTTTTATTACAAGCTATAGAAAGGACACGTAAATGACCTCGAATCACTTTGTTGAATTGTCTAATGCGAAATGCGTAATGTGGAAAGTTCCGTTGAACTCTGAGAGTCTATATTTTTTTCTATTTTGTCGATCAAAAATGATTCCGAATGAAAAATCTGATTCGTAAGTTGGGCTGACAGAAACAACTATTTTGAGCGTTCGTTGTAGTTAAACGAGTGCTATATCGTTATGCCCAAATGTCTGTAATTTTCGAATTTTGAGCCGAAAATTGTCTCAAACAATAGGGATCGACTACCTGATGACGAATTCGTGGTCAAATTTAAGTCTGTCCGTGGGGCCGTTCGTCCGTTAGCACAATAACTTTCGAAGGGATTGTCCTAGAGACTTGAAATTTTCAGGGTGAGTTCGGTTGTCTAATGGCTCGGTTAAGTTCGTTATTTAGCCAAATCGTACAGGGTGTTCCATGAAATATGGCCTTCAAAAATTTTTGTTCCTCAATATCCCAGGCAAATCCAATCCAAATGAAATTTCGTGGCCACACCCAAAATGCTCATAATAAGCCTCATGCAAAATTTTGTGGCCATAGTATAAACAGAACAATAGAAAATTCAAGGATCACATCACCTGAACCAAAGAATTAAATTTTTTTAATCATTGTTTTTTTATATATTACATTTTTTGAATAATTTCCAGAAAATAATTCAGATCATGCTGAGATTTCGCATTCATATACACAGCATGAATCTCAAGTCCTATACAAAACTGTTTCGAAACCACTGCTAATCTTCAACGGAGCCACTGTTCATTCTTTATGAAAACCTATAAATTACCAATTGAGCTATTAACAATTGGTAGGAACTACTAAAGTTATATCAGGCCATAACGAAAGTTTGAATAATATTACTATCCATATAAAAATGTTTTCGATCATGTTTTTTACTACGCAATTAAGTGAGGACCGAGTCTATTAATTTCTCGAATGAATAAAAATAAAATATTGGATGAGAAAACATTTAACGAATTGATATCATGCCTATTTGCCAAGAACAAAAAACAATGTTCATTTAGAAGAGCTTAATTACACATTTGCTCGAAAGTAATCATCCTCTGATGAAGAAGTCGAAAATTGACTTCGATGATAAACTGTATATTAATTTTTTTATCGAAATTCTATATGATCAATATTTTTTATGACATATGGGTAATAATATTCGTTACGGTTAATCAGTTTTGGTTGGCGAATTGGAAAAGTTGATCAATTGCGATAGTTTGGGTTTATGACGACTAGTTCGAATTGAATTTAGTCTAACATTTTAAGAAGTGAATGAGGAGAAGAGAAGGAGAAATATTTGTTTTGATCAATGTATCCAGAAATAAATATGTAACCTAAATAATAACCAAAATACAGGGTGGGGGAGAAAACACTTGCTTTCAATTGAACTAAGACTTATTTATGCAAATATCGATTTGATTATTATTTTCTTCAATAACTTTATTCGGCATCTACTACAAATAATGGTCAAACACTTTCTTATTTCAAAGGGCACGCCCGGTATTTCTTCATCTCGTTGAACGCATAAATTAATTTCGAAACTTTTTTCATAAGGTTTTCCTATACCTAAATCCATTAGTTTCTCAGCAATTCTCGATTTTCAATTCACTACACATTGAACAGGTATTAAATTGATTAATTCTCTGAGATTCATTCTGCAACTGTCAAATCACTCATCTTTTTTCTATGATTATCACTACATAAAATTATTGGTTTACTAGTTTTGAATGAAAATCGAAAATTGCTGGAAAACTATCAAGTTTAGGTATAAGAAAACCTTATGAAAAAAGTTTCGAAATTAAATTTTGCGTTCAACGAAATGAAGAAATAACTGCGTACCATTTGAAATAAGAAATTTTTTCACCATTATTCGTAGTAGATGTTTGAGAATTAATTAAGATCCCTCTGTATATTCCAGAGTTCAATTTTTTTCTCATTGTGGGACTAGCTAATCTGTCTATTCAGAAAAACATTGTCCGTATCGCTTGCGTAACGGGTTCCTTCATAAATTTCTATTCAAAATGACTCCATATTTGAAAATTTTCGCGATTTTCTCATAAATGGTGCATTAAATGTACAGAGTGATCTGAAGAAACTCCTCATAATTTGAGCTTGCCTTTCCTTTATTGAGGTCATAAACAGGGTGTTCCTAAATTGAACGTACAAACGAACAGGGGAGATTCCTTAAGTGAGTGTAAGAAAAAAAGTTCCATAAACATGGGGTCGCAAACGTTTCGTTTTCGAGATACAGGGTGTTAAAGTTTTAATCAAAAACATGTGTTGATTATACGAGTTTATCGAATCTTTATGAATCGTCGCTACAGATCAGGAAAATTTCCATAAAAACTGACACTGAATTCATTCACGACAGTCTACAAAGTGGCCTTCCCAACATAATTTGGATTTTCACGAGGCTTTCGAGAGAATCGTTCAAATTTTTTTTTCTCGAAATGATTGGTAGATACGACAAAACTACAAGAGACCGAAAAGTTTAGTATAAGAACAAAACTCCTTTACATTTTTTCAAATTAACAGTTGCTCACCAAAAAAAAGTTCCGCAGAAGAACAGGTGGCAGTTATCCAGAAAAAAGATCACCCTGTAGATCTTTTATCGAAATTGCCATGTCACGTAGTGAGAACTCTCAAATGTAATATCTATGCCAAATTTCAGTTGAATATCTTGTGAAGTGTAAATACTATGAGAAAAAAACTTGAAAAAAATTCAAACTTCAACACTCTGTATCCCGAAAACGAAACGTTTGCGACCCCATGTTTATGGAACTTTTTTTTCTTAAACTCACTTAAGGAATCTCCCTTTCGTTTGTACGTTCAATTTAGGAACACCCTGTATAGGGTGTCACATTTGAAAAAGTGTAACTTTTTTAATTTCAATTTCAAATTGTGCTTTTGGTTACCCTGCACTCACCACAAAAAAGATTTTCAAAATATCATCCTTTACACCCTCAAAATGGCCATCGCGTCAGTGGTGGGCCACCCGGTATAAAAATTATTGATTAAGAAAAAGAATGAGAAAAGCTTTTTTTAAGAAATTCGGAAACATCATTCAATAATCAATAGATCTTCGACAAACTGACACGAGAGCTAATACATAATAAACGTCATATTCCACAGGCATCGTTCATTCGAGAAATTGAATATGTGTTCAAGACCACCCTGATACTACCAGGAATAACAGACCAATCGATGAACACAATAGTTAGTTTGCTCCACTGAATAATTAACTCACACATATAACTATAATCAGCCTAATAACTGAGATAGAAATTGCTAAACATAAAACTTCTACTGTTAAATCCTAGATAGTATCTCCGTAGTTTCTCCGTTTGTTTAGTCACGATTTGAGATCATTCTCAATTCAAAGGAAGCGAAAAATGCCTTGGCTTGAAATCATATACGAAGAAATCCGATCTAGTTTTAATAAGTGGTGAAACCAATTCCATGGCTTGATTATAGCATGGATTGGTATGGAATGGAGCATTTTTATGACCGGTAAGTCGTTTATTGAATCTTGAATTACTTTTGATATACAGGTGTACCATAATGAAAAATATTTTAAAGACTGGCAACGATAGAAAACCATCAGACCTGATGCATGATATGAAACTCTGATTTGGATATTATTGAGTGGTTGGTATTTATTGAAAAAGTGGACTGTATTAACATTGAGTCTCGTCGATGTAAGGGGTCTGATCTGAAGAAGAGTAGAAGTAAATATTTATTCTACAATTTTTCTTTTCGTTCTATTCAGAGTAATCCTGTTGATGCAATGCGAGTATTCATTTGCTAGAAATAAACTATAAGACTCATATTTGGTATTAAGCCTCGTGAATCTTGTCGTTCATGTTTCCAAAGGTATAAAATATTGACCTTTCCATGTATTTTCATTCTAACTTGTCTTTTATATATCCATCGAAATAAGAATATTTTCAAGACATGTTCGGACTTCCACAATTACAGTACTAGGCATGTGGATGTTATTTGTATTCCTAGACACCACACAAAAAAAATATATAAATCTACACCATCTTTTATAGGGACAAGACTATCTAGTCATTTGCCAAACATAATCAAATCAATGAAAGCCACTCAATTTAAGATTAATGTAATGTCTTGTTGATGAACAAATGTTACTGCAGTGTTGAGGAATACCTTTCTGATAGATTAATTCAACTGTTGATTATTTTTATTTTCAGGCTGATTTCTTTAAACTTGAATAAAGTGAATAAGTTCACTTCAAATGTGTTTTTTTTTCTATTTTGTGACTTGTTCAATGTCTAAAGGATTAATAAAATTATTATTATATGATAATTATTATTATAATACTCCACTTAAACCAGCGCTTCTTTCAATCCTGGAAACACTTTTGAAAATTTTTTTCAGGGTGGTTTTTAGCCCGTTTATCTTAGCAATTATGGCAAAAAGATTTTCTTTCATTGGCGAATAGAAATAGAAGAATCACAGGTAGGTAATAACAGGTACAAATGTCACTACTTGGCTTCAAAATACAGTCATATTTATACTTTTTTTGAATGACCTTCGATATTAAAAAAGCGCCCCTTTAACCAGGGAGGTTTATCCAACCAAAGCTGCTCTCCAAAAGAAGATCGTTCAGAGCCTTGGATGTTTAAGGAACTGTCTACGGATTCATAAACTGAAATCTTGAAATTTATTTTTTTCTTTCGATCGTACAGAACATCCAGAATGCTCATAGTCAGTCTGATGCAAAATTTATTGGTTAAAAGAACCATAGAATATTAATTGGAATATTAAAAAAAATATCTTTACATTTCCATAACAAGATGTTCGATTCGGATGATTCGAGTGAGATTTATTTCTGAACGAAGATTGATGTACTGAATGTTCAGCAAAATTTCAAGAGCTAGGCTTGTGTAAGCCTTTTTATTTCCTTTCATTCATGAGTGTCCAGGAACCCTGACTAAAGAGACCTTGCTGTTCTTTCTACTGTCACACTTGACATTTCTTCTTCCTTTTTCTTATTCTTTTCGGCCTCAACACAGTCATATAGTAGGTACCATTTAGGTACGTTCAACGACAGTGTACCAAATTTGGTCTTGATCAAATAATATTTCAAGAAAACCGCTGAAACCCGACAACGCCGCCCCTTTTTCACCTCACCTCAACAAATACGCGTTTTTTTCTCCTTTCGCCTTCCTCCGACGCTCTTTAGTTTGTATACCGTGCGAGATCAGCTGATTTCGGCCGCTGCGATGCTGAAATCGAAACATATGGATTATGGACTAATGCCGAAAGGCAAGAATTCCTTACACCATAATATAGTACCATCTAGTCACGCGTTCAATGAGCCCCGTCAGCAGCTCAGAGAAGGCTTCAGAAAACCTCTAAAACCTGGCAAAGCCGCTCCTTCTTCACCTCACCTCAACATAATACGCGTTTTAGCTTCTCTCCTTCCGCCTTCTTCCGACGCTCTTTTGTTTGTATACCGTGCGAGATCAGCCGATCTCGGGCTGCTGCGATGCTGAAACCGAAAAAAAAGGTCGTGTGAAGGAAAAACTACGACATTGATAGTTTCTTTCCAGGTGTTTTTCTATGCATCTCCCGAAATCATAGGTACTTTCTCTTTTCGTCAAACAATAGATACAAGAACTGTAATCGACCAGACTCAAGGCAACCAGTATTCCAATTGATTTCAGGTGGTTTTTGACAAGTTTCTAGAAGGCCAACTAGTTTCGACTTTATTTCAAAATCTCCATCATGGCAATTTTTTATCATCAATTAAAATTTTGAAAAGAATAAGTATAGTTATTCTCGCATCTGAATCTTTGAATGTACTGTTTCGAGAGTTCCGCTTCGTTGACTGAAGATGTGAAATTGTAAACTGCGAGTTCGCTCCGGCCAATACGACAAAAGGTGAACATCTCGCTACTTCGTTCAAGGTTCATGCTATGGAAGAAGGTTGTTCGTATGGATCACCAGAGAAAGCGTCTTTTACTTGAAAGAAGGTGCCATTTCGTTTTAAGGTCCAAGAATGCTTTTTATCATACAGAGTTATTCCATGCTGATGAGTCCTAATAAGGACGAAATGGCCAACTACGGATGCTCTGTTTGATACCACTTCCTCACATTTTGCTTTGAACGAGGACGAGATTAGCTCCGAAGTTGATTTTAATCGATTCATATTATTCTTTGCTTTCATTATGATGATAAATGGAGGAATTAAACCTGCATGACAATTAAAAGACTTGCTTCGACGTTTCACTCGAAGTGACAATATAGTCCAGTCAATTTGTGCTCAAAAGAACCCCTAGCAGGAAAGTTCTGGGGTAGTTTTGATATTTTCGTTTTTTTATGTTTTTTGGGGTGCTGAATCCGAATCTGAGGTTTGCTAACAAAATTTCGTAAGGGAACATTGAAAAAAATTCAAAAAAAGAGAAAAAATCTCATTCTTTGGCAGTTTTCTGCTTATAACTCGGAAACTATCAACTTTTCGTGAAAAACCTCTCCATACAAAATGAAAGTACATAAAATTTCCTACAAATTGTTCTACCACAGCTTGTTCTGCGACCACCTGTTCTGGCTCAAATTATAGTTTTAAATGAGGTATTTTCTATGACTCAATAAAATGAAAAACTTATTCTATGGTTCCGATGATGCGATTCTCTTGAAATATTGCATGAACATTCAGCATATCAGTCTCGATTCATAAAAAAATTCACTTGAATCAGATATCTTATTATGGAAATATAAAGATTCTTCTTTTCAATATTCCAATTGAATTTTTTATGGTTCTGCTCACACTATGGTCACACAATTTTGCATGAAGCTTATTATGACCATCTTGCATATTGCCGCAACACTTCATTTCGACTGGTTTCATTTTGTCTGAGATATTGAGAAACAAACCATATAATTAATTTTTTTTTCATTTATTGAGTCATAGAAAATACCTCATTTTCAACTATTATTTGAACCAGAACGGGTTGTCGCAAAACAAGCTGTGGTAGTACAATTTGTAGGAAATTTTATGTACTTTCATTTTGTATGAAAAGGTATTTTAGGAAAAGTTGATAGTGTCAGAGTTATATGCAGAAAACTGACCAAGAATGAGATTTTCATTCATTTTTTGTTTTTTTCTATGTTCCGTCTAGAAATTATGTTAGCAAACCTCGAATTCGGATTCAGCACCCAAAAAAACATAAAAATGAAAGAAATCTAAACTACCCCAAAACTTTCCTGCGAAAAGCACAATTCGAATGGATTAATAAGTGCATTCTATTTGCACCAGTCGGTAAAACGTCTGTCAAGTGCGTCAAACAATTTCTCCATATAGTAGGTTTCATTAAGTCACGTTCACCGACTGTGTACCAAATTTGGTCTGGATTTCACCCTCCAAGGATGACGATCAGTAAACTCCAGAAATCCGACAACGCCGCTCCTTTTTCACCTCACCTCAACATAATACGCGTTTCCGCTTCTCTCCTTTCGCCTTCCTCCGACGCTCTTTTGTTTGTATACCGTGCGAGATCAGCTGATCTCGGCTGCTGCGATGCTGAAACCGAAAATAAAGTTCGCGTAGAGGGAAAACGACGACCTTGTGACGGCGACCGACGTCGGGCAGCGTCATGAGGCGGTCCCCGAGTGCATCGCACAGAGCAGCGCCAGACTGAGGAGGAGGTCAGGTCAGGAAAAGATGCCGAATCGATTCTTGCTGAAATATAAGCGTCGTGTTCTATGGTTATGTTCACGTTCGTGTTATTGAATCACTTGAAAGGATGTTACAAGTTTTTCTCTATTATTATACTTTTGAATCACGAGCTAGCAATAGTTATTCATTATACAAGGGAAAAAAGTATTAGATTTTAGCTCGAGGTTATGTTGTCTCCCGACGCGAAGCGGAAAACGACCATTTCATAGTGAAAGAAATATAACTGTTGACGAAATTACTTTTTTCCCCGGGAAAAAAGTGAGTACTTTTTCCCGGCTACATAGAGAATTATTTTTGACAGGGAAAAATAGTTATTTATTATACAAGGGAAAAAAGTATTAGATTTTAGCTCGAGGTTATATTGTTTCCCGACGCGAAGCGGAGGGAGACAAAAAACCGAGAGCTAAAATCTACTATTTTTCCCGTGTATAATACACTATTTTTTTCTGTGACAAGAAAAACAACGATTTAATAGTGAAAGAAATATAACTTCTCACGAAATTACTTTTTTCCCCGGGAAAAAAGTGAGTACTTTTTTCCGGCTACATAGAGAATCATTTTTTTGACAGGGAAAAAAGCAATCTCGTAAAAAGTCATATTTTGTGACCTGTCAAGAGATATAAAATGTCACATTTTTTTCCCGTCACAGAAAAAAGTAATTTCTTAAAAAGTCATATTTTGTGACCAGTCAATGGATATAAAATGTTACATTTTTTCCCGTCACAGAAAAAAATATAATATATCAAGGTTAAATGAAAAAATAAGAAACGCCCTTAGTAGGAACTATTGAGCGCTCGTCATTGGTTGAGCAATAATGCTATTACCTCAAACTTTTGCCTAGGACTTGAGATTGATATTAAATATATAAATGCAAAACCTCAGCACGATGGGAATAATATTCTGGAAATTATTAGATTGTAATAACTATAGGGGATTATCTATAACCAGTACAATAAGTAAGCTGTATGGAAGAATACTAAGAGATTGATAGAAGCGGAATACCAAAAACAAGAAGAGGAGGAACAATGTGGCTTTCGAGCTGGTAGATCCTGTACCGATAATGTCTTCTGTCTAAAACAAATTATTGAGAAAAGTTCACAGAAAATAGGGCAACGCATCTGATGTTTGTAGATTTACAAAAAGCATATGATAGCATTCCTCTCATGAAACTATGGGAAGTAGCTCAAGAGACCACTATCAACCACAGACTTGTTAGTCATTAAAAATATATATGATCACATGATAGCATGCGTGAGGATTGGAAATAAAGAATCAGAGCCATTTTCAGTCGATAAAGGTTTACGCCAAGGTTGTTGCTTTTCTCCTACGCTCTTTAAAATATATATAGCGAAAGCATCGTCACTGTGGAAAAGAAAATGTCGAGGTATGGGTATCGAAATTGATGGAGATACTTGCATAAAAACACTCTTCAATTTGCCGATGAAGACCTAGAATATATGGAGAGAAAGTTTCAAGAAGAGTATGGAAGATGGGGTCTTCAGATGAAATATCTAAAAAACAATACTGGTGTATTAGAGAAGAGACCACTGATTTGAAGCTAGAAAATAAAACCATAAAGAAATGGGCAAGCTACAAATACTTAGGTATCAACTTCAATACAGAAGAAACAGATGACACCGAAATTAAATCACGAATAAATAAGATAAAAAAAATTATAAATTCGCTAAATGGTATTTATAGAGCACAGAGATAGGAAAAAAAAAGAAAGATAAGAATATATGATACACTGATGAAAAGTACCCTAGTATACGGATCTGAAACTTGGCGATTGAAAGAACAACTAAGGAGGAGATAGAAGCTACAGAAATGGATGCAATACGACGAGCATCAAGAACTTCGAGAAAAGAGAGTGTATCGAATTTGATAATAAGGGAAAATATGGAAATTAAAGAGACAGTCACAAAATATATAGATAGGAAGCAGTTGGTATGGTATGGATATTTGCAAAGCTTGTCAGAGAATAGATTACCAATGAAAGTAATGAGATGGATAACTCCGGAAAACAGAAAGAGAGGAAGACCAAGAACGACATGGATTAATGGAATAAGAAAATCAATGGGTGAAGGAGGACTCAAGGATGAGGACTGTAACAATAGAAGACATTGGCAATTTGGAATCGGACAACGTCTTTAGGATGTTTTAACCTGAATGTATATATTTATATGATTATTCAAAAACTGAGATATGTGAAAAATCAATAAATAAAAAAATTCAATTCAATGGTTCAGATGACGCTAGAAAGAAAGCACAAACGCCATAAACTGTACTATGACCAAATGCACCGAGAAAAAAGAGTTTTTGGAGAAGTGAGAAACTGAGAAAGATGCACTCTAGAGTAATCTGGAGGGTTCATTTCAAAAAGTTCCTTGGAAATTTTAAACCTTCAAGATCCAAAAAATTTTTCGATTTTAGTGAGCATAAGTAACGCCTCCCCACTGGCCTACTTAGAGGACATGGTCGCCTTAGAAAGCATGTGATGAGAATGGATCCACAGAAACTGACGAGTACTACAGATTCTATAGGGAAAATGAGGAAAGTTACAGAACGCCTCTATGTTATCTACATATAAGTACATTCAACGAGTTCGACCACTAAAGATAAAAGTGAAAGTGTATACAAAATAGAGTTAAAAGAGTAAAGAGGAACCAGATTGATACCGAAATTCGTACCGCAAATGGAAAATATGGCGGATAGACGAACCGGCAAGCCGAGCGGACGCCACTGGTGTCTCAAAGGCACTGGCGCAGAAACGGACGCGATCGAATTAAATTAATTTGTGGGAATTTAATGGAACCCCGACGTTCTGTTCATTATAAGATTTATGAAATAGATGTGAATGAGCAGCCCATATATCTCTGGTCTTCTTGACGTCCATTAGATATGATGAATAAGTGAGTTAGTCTGCTAGCATGTGAAAAGACATTATCTTCAACCTGAGTTATATTCTGAAAGACGGAAGGATTATGTAAATGGCTTCACGAAGAGAATTGTCCATTGAAACTTTTTTCACATAATTGTAGTATGAATATTGTGGTGGAATTTTTGCGGGTGATATTTTCCATTAGAAAATACCAAATGTAAACGAACAGGATGTTGGTGACCAAGGAATACAAACTTCAGGATGTTCAAAAATATGTAAAGATTCTACCAACTTACCCTCTAAAACATTTAGAGATTTAGAGATAGAGGTACTTGATATTGAAAAAAACGTTTTTGTACAACTGTCAAAAAAACTTGACTTTTCTTCATCACTATGGATGCGTAAAATATTATTTTTTTTCACCGTTAAAAAAAGTCTTTTTTTCACCGTTAAAAAAATTTTTTTTTCACTGCTGATAACTAAAATTAGAACAACTTAAAAATAATGAATATTTTAATTACAACTAATTTCACAAAATTATGATTGTACCTTATAAAGTAAATTAGTTTCGTCATCAGCATCTCTGAGAAATTTATTGATATTATCCCTCCATAACACATTAGATTTCTTCCTCGGTATCCGACGCTTTTGTTCTAATAAGCGGGACCAATTTTGAAAATTCCTTATATCAATATTTTCCTTGACATTCAATGTTTTTTTAACATTGAGCTCCATAACTTGGAAGGTTTAAAAATTTTTCATTCTTCCTCGAAATAGCATGTGAGCACATTTTCAGAAACCTTTTTTACGTTGTTCTTGTTGCTCCATTCTCGAAATTGGTTATATGTTTTCTCATATTATTAGCTTTGATTTGGCTGGTAACATATTAGATACAATTGTATTTGCTTCTTGAGCCATATCTGCGGGGGTACCACTACCACTATCATGTTCAACATTCATCTTCTTTAAAATAATTCGAAATTGAAGCAACTACGAGCAAATACTGTCAAAGATTCAAACAATTTCAACAAACTGTTTCTATAGTTACGATACAGAAAGATCACTGGATTCATTTAAATATTGTAGTGAAAGCATTATCTTCAAGATTATACGTATTTCAGACGATGTAAATTCACATTCACAGTTGTACAAAAAATGTTGTTTGTATTTCGTGCGTATAAAATTCGTGTTTTCATGGCACATTCGAGTGAATTGACACTCTCATGTACCATGAAACTTTCTTGAGCACTTTCTTTTTAATCATCATAAGCTAAGTTTCTGAGGAATTTTTTCCTCGAGTCTGAATAAGTGTGGGTTTGTTGGAGAAAAATTAAATTTTATGTTGATGAATACGTCATCAATTCTCTGAAATAACATTTTTTAAACTTCTTAACCAAGGGTAAAAAAATAACAATGTTTTTCCTTGACATTATTCAAATAAATTTATCTTGTTCTCGAAAAATATACTGGGATTTTTCGGATTTTTAAACTAGGTCAAAATGGAAGGGTTTTTTGATGGGAATCATTATTCCGAAATTGAATTCCATATTGAGGATGAAATATTTCTGTTTAAATCTTTGGTATTATGGTTCTTTAGACAGTTTCATCTGAGGTTTTGAAAGATCATCACTTGGAGTGCCAGATTTGCTCTGATTAATCGTCCTGGCTTTTTTTATAGGAGCAGCTTTTTTGACAATCGAAAGAATTTAGAGTTTGAGTGTTACCGGAATAACTGGCACAGTGGTGATATTTATGTTAGTTATTACATTCCTGTGGTTTTTCTGTTTTTGTGTCTTCGTTTTCTTTTCAGATTCAACTTCAAGATGTAAAATCAGATGGAAGGGGAAAACATGTGGTTGAATGAAAAGTCTTCGATTTAAACCATACACTTTTTTTGAACTTATAATTGTATACAACTCAAAGGTAATTGTTTTAAAAAAGAAGAAAGGTCTTCTGTTCTATTTTGATTGAAACCTCTCGTGACTGAGATAAAAATTACTACACTATGCAAGTCCCAAGGAGTGAATAATGAAAAAGACCTCGCAGTCAAAACCCGAAGAATTGCTTAGTCCGTCAACGTTCTCCGATTGAAAATTAACACCTCTCATTACATCCAATAATCTTGTGGCACAAATTCCGAAATTAATCACACCCCATCCACCATGTCGGTTATTGCCAACACTCCAGAATTTGCAGAACCGCCGCACGTACAAAAAACAGTCAGGCAACGTTCCGGACCTAAACCGTACCCCTATAGGCATTCCGTTCGTATCTGGCTGAAACGTCCAAGCATGTACACGAAGAATATTATTGGTTCCGTATCCGTAGATTAAATTTGGCCGGTAACGAAGCAATATCGTCCAGTTCTGGCTGATACGATGAGACTTTTTTGGTTGTTAGACTTTTTAAACTGAATTGTTACTACGGATGAGACTTGGGTACATTTCTATGATCCAGAGATAAAGCAACAATCGATGGAATGGCGACACTCTCTTCAACACCTAAGAAGTTTCGTGCCCAAAAATCTGCTGAAAAAGTTCATACTTCAGCTTTTTGGCATTGCCATGGATTAACCATGATTTATTTTTTGGATAAAGGTGAAGAAATAACTAGGGATTACTATTTGACATTACTGATGACCACTCTACGTCAAAAAATAAAGGAGAAAAGACGCGGAAAGCTATCCAAAGGTGATTTGTTTTTGCAGAACAAGGCTTCAACACACAAATCTCATGTTGCCATGCAGAATATTCGTGATTTAGGGTTAGAATTACTAAAACACACCCCTTATTCACCAGATTTGGCTCCGTCTGACTATCATCCCTTTCCTCAACGCAAAAAAAGTTTAGAAGTTCGTGGATTCATTTCCAACGAGGAGGTGATAACAGCTGTGAAAAACTTTTTAATAGGTCTAGAGATGTTGCAGCTTCGCTGTAGTGAATGTATCAAATCAGGAGGAGGAAATGTTGAGTTATGAAATATTTTGACATTAAAATTTTGTTTGATATTTTGGAGTACCTCTAGTATTTTGGAACAGGTATTTGTCACAGGTACGTCTCTGTCACAGTAAAGGATCAAGTACACGGGGCGACTTTACAAGCTAAAAAGCCGGCTTTTGAGCTTCTGAGTAGCCCCGTGTACTCGACGCAGTCGCTCCGTTAGCCGCTTGCAAATTGGCTCTGGAAAAAGTTGAACTGCCGGCGACTTCACACCCCACAAGCCGGTTTAGCGAATTAGCTTGTCAATTAGCCCCGTGTATTTGAGATTATTCTTGTTCACATGATTGTGTCTAGTGGTCGCTACTGAGCGACTGGAGAACTCCTTGTGTACTCGGCTAGAAGCCAATTCGCCGGTTTTTTACGAGCCGGCTTCTTAGCTTGTAAAGTAGCCCTGTGTACTTGATCTTTAACAGTCCGTAACTGTTAGCGATAAATTTTGGTATCAGCCATCTCTAGTGCACACCAGTACTCCCAATGAACAGCGATATAACACGCGTTTCGATTAAATGCGCGTTGAACGCATACAGAGTACAGTTGTCAACGGGCGCTTCAAGATCATAGGTTTTCTGTGTATCTGTTCAGATGAACGCACGTATAGACTTATAGTACAGTCTTTAGTCTAAGGCTATAGACACCTCTCATTACATCCAATAATTTTGTGTTATCTTGTGTTAATCACACCCCATTCACCAGGAGCCTATTGCACCAAATACTTTGCAACTTTTCACTTTGCACTTCACACTTTTCAAATGAGTTACATTGCACTAAACGGATTCATAATTGAAAAGTGCAATGTGACAAGTCAAATGCAAAGTGAGAATCACATCGCAGAAATTACATATTGAGAGAAATGTTGTGAAATATGATTAATATTCACTTTTGAAATTTGTCAGAATGAAAAGTGCGAAGTGAAAAGTTGCAAAGTATTTTGGTGCAATAGGCCCCAGGGCGGTTATTGCCAACACTCCTGAATTCGCAGAATCGCCGCACGTACAAAAAACAGTCAGACAACGTTCCGGACCTAAACCGTACCCCTTGACCATCCGTATAGGCATTCCGTTCGTATCTGGCTGAAACGTCCAAGCATGTACACGAAGAATATTATTGGTTCCGTATCCGTAGATTAAATTTGGCCGGTAACGAAGCAATATCGTCCATTTCTGGCTGATCCGATGAGACATGTTTGTGCGGCGAATGCAAAGGCAATGTATACACGTTCTGTGTACGACCGCAACACAACACTGCCGCGATGTCATGCACCATCCTTCTCTCTTCCGCACGTGTCGTGGGGCCTTTCGGCACAGCCCCCCAAGTGTCCTCAGCGTCAGGCAGACGGGCTGCTTCACCGACTACTTAGCTGACCGTTTGGCCCGGTCATAGCTATTTGCATAGTGCATTCAATACCTATTGATCAGCGGCATTTACTCTCATGATGCCGTGAATTATGGTCGACCACTATCTATTTGTATAGCTGATTAGTTAGTAACATAATTAGATCAGTGCGATACCTGCTAATCAATTAATTATTTATGTATGATCGGCCATTGTTGTGTCCGACCCGAGCTTGGTTCGTTAATTTCAAGATATTACAGTTACATTATGCGTCTCTGCGCTTTCCCCTCGATACACTATGGCTGGTTTGAATTCCAATTTGAGTCTGTTTGAGGATTTATTGTCCAGCAAGTTCGGACTGAACGCAGGGCGGGACTGGTCCACACCGGTTATTCCTATTGGTCCGAGTACCTGGTTCAAGTATTCCACGTTCACATGCAATCGTTCAATTGAAAAGTAGACTTCAAGAAAGAAAAAACTGTATAAGATAACTGTATAATACATGTTGATTTCAGTGAATGTTTAAATTGAATAACTTTTTTCATATTTTTACGGATTCGGCTGTAGTGAAAACATATTAAGGATGTTTCAATGGTAGGACAAGATTTGGCACCTATGAATAGTCTGATATACAGGATGTCTGTTATCAAATGCGAGGGACTTTGGGAGATGATTCCTCGATGAAAATAAGCAGAGGTAGTTGATATACATTTTCGAAATCGCCCCCCCCCTTCCAAGATACAGCCTTTGGAAGGCGATGACGAGATGGCATTTTTAATTTTTTTTACGGCTTCTTAAAAACACTGAGTCATAAAGCTAGCTATACATAATATATGAAGCAATGAGTAGATGTTGCACACACAATTTTTTTAGATCTCCTAACATACTTATTATGGGTTGAAAATATTAACTCCCTATGATTTTCGTTCTGAAATTGTTTTCGTGGAATACAGGGTGTCTGGTGAGGAATGGGACAACGTTTAGGTGGTGATGAGGGATGTCTCAAGGAGTGAGAAAATGCAATTTGAAATCATCTGGGGTACATGGTTCCTGATATACAGGGGTTTTAGAAAAAATTAGGAAATTTCAAATGACCATAATTCAGGAAATATGAGAGCTAATCCGATGATTTTTCGTATGAACAATGATAGAGTGAGTACGAATCTGTTTGAACGAAAAATTCGAAATAAAATCAGATCCGGACTCAGAAATTTTATTTTTTCTGAAATTAGGTGAAAACAACACCCTGTATGCGGTTTTCAATTTTTTTGACTTCATATTCTGAGAGAGCAGGAAAAATACATTCAAACTCAACTGTCATCTCGAATGGCACAAATTTTCCCTGCTTTCTATGACCCTTCGAATATCAATCTTCCGATTTTCGCTCTTACATATTATTTTCTCGAAATTTCAGAAACATGAAATCTCAGATAGTTACTAATAAGTAAAAAGAAGATCATAAACGAATCAAAATTTTTATAAAAATTATAAAAAATGCGAAATTTGGAAAATTAATAATTAATTCTTCAAATATTGTTCAAAATGAAAACCACCAACTTCTACTCATTTATCTGCTCTTTTCATTAAGTTCAAAACTGCTTTCCTTATCACATTCGGTTTGTTTGGTATTTCGTCACATGTGTCTATTATGCGCTGAATTAATTGTTTCCTTGTATTTATTTCTCGCCGTACACCATAGTTTTAAGGTGTCCCCAAAGGAAATAATCTAACGGTGTCATGTCGGGGGACCGAGGTGGCCATGCTCTTGGACCACCACGACCTATCCATCTATTTGGATAGACCTCGTTCAAATGATTTCTCACTAAAATTGAGAAATGTGGGGGTGCTCCATCATGCTGGAAGATAAGTCCTCTTTGATTAATATTCCCTAATAAATTAGGAAGAACATTCATAAGGAAATATCTATAAATTTCTCCGGTGAGTCTTTCTTCGAAAAAATGAGGACCTATTAAATTATTATCATAAACTGCGCACCACACATTAACACTGAAACGTCTCTGTGATTGTCTTTGTACGACAGCGAAAATAGGAAGATTGACATTCGAAGAGCCATAGAAAGGAGGGAAAATTTGTGCCATTCGGGATGACAGTTGAGTTCGAAAGTATTTTTCCTGCTCCCTCAGAATCTGAAGTCAAAAAAATTGAAAACCGCATACAGGGTGTTGTTTTTACCCTATTTCAGAAAAACTGAAATTTCTGAGTCCGTATCTGATTTTATTTCGAATTTTTCGTTCAAACAGATTCGTACTCACTCTATCATTGTTCATACGAAAAATCATCGGATTAACTCTCATATTTCCTGAATTATGGTCATTTGAAATTTCCTAATTTTTTCTAAAACCCCCTGTATATCAGGAACCATGTACCTCAGATGATTTCGAATGGCATTTTCTCACTCCTTGAGACATCCCTCATCACCACCTAAACGTTGTCCCATTCCTCACCAGACACCCTGTATATTTTCGAAAAATAAAATTGTCTTATGTCTTATGGTTTCTTATTCAATTCTGGAGAAAAAAAGTCGCCTGCAAAATTTCGATACAGTCGATACTTTTCTCGGAAAAATAAAAATTTCAAGCAGTTATGATCACTGTTCATTCCATCAAGATCATGAGTGCTTGAAAGTTTTTATTTTTTCCGAGAAAAGTATCGACTATATTGAAATTCTGCAGGAGACTTTTTTCTCCAGAACTAAATGGGAAACCATGAGAGAATTTTATTTCACGAAAATCTATTCCACGAAAACAACTTTTGAACGAACATCATAGGGAGTAACAGTAACATCTATTAACTGCTTCATATTATGAATAGTTTTATGACTCAGTGTTTTTAAGAAGCCGTAAGAAAATTAAAAACAGTCAATTCGTCATCGCCTTCAAAGACCGTGGAAGGGGGGTCGATTTCCAAAAAAAATATATGAACTACTCCTGCTTATTTTCATCGAGGAATCATCTCCCAAAGTCCCCCGCATTTGTTTACAGACACCTTGTATATTTAGCGCATTTGACATTCTCGATTGGTGTAATTAGTGAGTGAGGCTCTTGTAACTCGAATGGCACCTTGTTATTATTGTTGGACTTTTTGCTGGCATATGCATTTAATCTTCCGATATATATTTATATGAAAATGAATGTCATGCCTATTAATTATTACCGTCAAATGAGTCTCTAGTGTTCTTTGTTTCACACTTTTCCAAATTGATCTTTTTCACATGTAAATTTCTCCAATTCATAACCTGGTCGGTGGAACTATTCAATTACATACAATGTTTTTTCAATTGAGTTGTTAGAGTAATATTATTATTGTAAAGCTTGAAATAACAAACATATGAAGGATTCATTGAATAAAAAGAGCTTTTCAACAAGAGCGCAAGATTTCAATTGTGCGCTATGTTTGACAGTCATGAGGTCACAGTTGAAGGATGGAATTAAGTGAACATAGCGCACTACATGGTGAACCAAGACGACTTGATTGTCTAAAATTATTATCAGAATGTTGAAAGTTTAAGCTTTGACAAAAATTGCAAATGAAGTGTGAACTGGCTTAACATCTTCATTTCTATGTTTCACAAATTCAATAAACAGAAACAATTTCCATTTTCAATAATGCGCAAGTCAATCGATAGTTTCCATAGGCACATCTTTCTGAGTGACTAGTGTTATGTTGGGTGTTAACATCCAAGAAGTCACAACTTTATCTTATGCAGCCAAGTAGAATCTGTTTATGCCCGCGAACAATATTACTAACGGCTCGCGTCTGTTCCTGATAATTCTGTCAGTTTGGCAACATTATCTGTTTAGTTTCTTGATGCGATGTGTACCTTTACATTTTCGTTTCGATTTGAGGTTCATAAACTGAATTAATTCAATGATTAGGTGGCAGTTCATTGTTGCTTAAGGCCATTCCGTTAATTATAGCTGGGGCAAAATTACTAAAAAGGTTGTATTACAATCAGGAATTGAAGAAATACAAATCTAACCAATTGTTTACTCCACCCCAGTTTGGCAGTGAAATGCTTTCCGTCTCAGTCTAAGGCTTGGATATAGTATATAACATTACTAGCAAGGTAAGAGGGTTTTTACTGGCGAATGGAGGATATAACTGACGAGCCGCAGGCGAGTCAGTTACCTTGAGCCAGTAAAACCCGTTACCTTGCGTGTATTGTTTTATATTTTATTTGTTTCTCATTGTAAAAAGGTTAGATAAATTCCAAAAAACTCAAGAATTTGTCGCAAATGTCGTAAGTTGCATTATTTATGATTATTTATGAGTGTCAGTGGCTTTACGAGAGGGAAGTCCTTCGAGAATATTTGCTCATTTCTGATGAAAAAGGCCAGATCGAAATGAAACAAGGCATGAATATCGTTTTAAATACTTTTATAACGTTTATTACCAAAAATATTTGTTCCAGGAACGATGAAATTAGACGAATAAATGAAATTAGAAGCGAGTACGTGAAACTGTCAGTGAGTTTATAGGTCAAAAAACCTCTAGGATATTTGCAATTCTGAGAAGGAAAACAAATAGATACGAATAAAACAAGGTACGAATATCGTTTTCGAATAGTTCGAGAACGTTTATTGAGAAATACATTTGTTCCAGGAACTCTGAAATTACAAGGATGAATGAAATTAGAAGCAAGTACTTGACAAACCTCAATGTAAATAATACTACTAAGTTGTAAAAACTTTACAAGTTAACTGTTAGTTTTACAAGTTAGTGACTTGATAAAATAAACTTTCTTGATTAATATTGTGTTTTTGGAAACTGACGTTTACAAATGAGAAACAAATAAATTATATTACAATGCAGCACTATTCACGCGTAGAGGCATCTCTGTTTATTTCTTCAAAAAGTGATATCGTACATCTCGAGTGTCGCGTCTTCAGTCTATGACCATCTCTTACAGGAGTGGAACGAAATAAAGAAACTGTAGTATTCCAGGAAAACATTTCAATCAATTCCCCATTTATAGAAAATCGAAGTTTGCAATAAAACTCCTTCAATATTCGAGGAAATCTATAAGTTTTCTTTTCCAGTAGCAAGAACGTAGAATGCGAGATTCAATACCGAAGGCGTTCAGCGAGTTAAATAATACATTCGAGTTGAAAGGGTTTCGAATCGCACAAACAAGTCCTTGCCGTAGCAGCTGAACTCAGAAATCATAACGTATTTTTAATTCAGACTTTCTTAATTTGAATTTCAAATCTTCGTTAATAATTAATTTGTCGTTTTTTACCTTGTTTTTATTTTCCCATTGAACGGGAAATTTTAATTGAAGAATGCAAGATTAATGAAGGGGAGGAAGCGAGAAGAGTCTTTCGTTCTGTTGGTCTTGAAAGGACTGGAACGTTCGGAGAAAATATATTAATTTATTCCTTTCGTCGGTAGAAAACGGCTTTCTATTGCGATAGTTAAGATTGATTGGTCAGGAGAATACACAATTTGCCTGTTCAATCGATGACTAATTAGTTTCTCTTCGTATTCGAATTATGCATTGTTGGCTCAGGAGGAACGTGTTTGACCCGATTGCAACGAAATACAGGGCGTTACATAATAGTATACAGGGTGTCCCATTAATCGACGTCAACCCGGAACCGGATGAAAATGCAAGTAATGCTGGTTGTCAGAAAAATATAAAAACAAATCTGAGTTGCATGATTTTAAAATAATGGGCATTTAAAAAAAACTCGCAAAATTCCACACCCTGTGAGAGCCTTTTCGCTCCTGTTGCCACAAATATCAACTTTTTCCAACTTTTTTTTTGCTGTGTAACCTTGAATAATGCTTGTCTAAACTGTAATCAGAATTTGGATACCAGCTGCTCTAGGTTTCATGAAAATAGGGCTTGATTCTCAGAAAAAAAATTCAAAATAAACAATTGCCTAGTTTCAACTGACTGTATTGAAAAAAAAATGTACTACGCAAGTTTGGCATGATATGTCAAAAGTTGGCGCATTTAGTGAGGATTCCAAAATGGTATAATACTTGTTAAACTGTAGCTGCCGTAGTTCAAATTTATTTTCGATTGCCTTTGTATACACTTTTTCTTAAACTGCTTCCCAGTAAAAAAGTGCAATGGATTCAAGTCAGGTGAACAGGCCAGCCACGAGATTGGACCAGAACGTCCGATTCATCTTCCGGGAAAAAATGTTACTAGAAAAAAAAATTTCCAGAGAAAATCATTCTTCCAGAAAAAATTTTTCCGGAGAAATGTCTCTGCAAATTTTTTTTTCTGGTAATATTTTTCCTGGAAGATGGATCGGACGTTCTGGTCCAATCTGGTGGCCGGCCTGTTCACCTGACTTGAATCCATTGCACTTTTTTACTGGGAAGCAGTTTAAGAAAAAGTGTATTCAAAGGCAATCGAAAATAAATTTGAACTACGGCAGCTACAGTTTAACAAGTATTATACCATTTTGGAATCCTCACTAAATGCGCCAACTTTTGACAAAATATGCCAAACTTGCGTAGTACATTTTTTTTTCAATACAGTCAGTTGAAACTAGGCGTTTATTTTGATTTTTTTTCTGAGAAGCAAGCCCTCTTTTCATGAAACCTAGAGCAGCTGGTATCCAAATTTGTATTACAGTTTAGACCAGCATTATTCAAGGTTACACAGCAAAAAAAAAGTCGGAAAAAGTTGATATTTGTTGCAACAGGAGCGAAAAGACTGTCACAGGGTGTGGAATTTTGCGAGTTTTTTTAAATGCCCATTATTTTAGAATCATGCAACTTAAATTTTTTTTTATATTTTTCTGACAACCAGCATTACTTGGATTTTCACCCGGTTCCGGGTTGACGTCGAGTAATGGGACACCTGTATATGTCACAACTTGAGGGGATGAATCTACGTTTCTACGAATTTCAAGAAAAACCGTCCATATAAACATGGGTCCGCAAAAGCTTCGTTACGGAGCTACAGGGTGTTGAAATTTCCAACCAAACTTGGAATGCGAGCTATTTTCATCAGTCTCCATCACTGCACGTCCTAAATCTTAACTAGAATCTACAGGGTATTTTATTTTCTGGAGCCATATCTCTTTTTCCCTATCAAACTTTTTCGCGGTATGAAACTGTTCAGCGTAAAATCAATTTTTGATATCTTCGTTCAATTTGAAAACTTTTTTGACCCCTGTAATTTTTTCGTATGGCTTACCATTTTTGAGCAAAAATTATTGAACTTTTTTAGTTTGATATTGAATAAAGCTTAGGTTGAGTCTCAGATGACGAGCTATCAAAATAAAAGCAAATTTTGTGCATACCTATCGAGTATGTATTTATATTAATATAACATACAATCGTTCAATAATTTTTTACTGGAAAATGGTTAGAGATACGAAAAAAATACAGCGGTCGAACAAGTTTTTAAATTGAACGAAGATATCAAAAATTTATTTTACGCTGATCAGTGGCGTACCGCAAAATTTTTGAGAGGGAAGAAAGAGATATTTCTCCGGAAAATAAAACACCTTGTATGTTCTAGTTAAGATTCAAGACGTTCAATGATGGAAACTGTTGAAAATAGCTTGCATTCCAAATTTGGACTGAATATCTCAAAAACTGCAATTTTTTTTGGAAATTTCAACACCCTGTAGCTCAGTAACGAAGCTTTACGGACCCATGTTTATATAAACTTTTTTTCTTGAAATTACATGTAGATTCACCTCCTTGTTGTGACATACTATTTTGTAATACCCTGTATATGCATTTTGCGCGTATTTCTTCGAAAATTGTGAAACATCATATTCAATATGAATTTGTCGTTCTATGATTTCTGAGTTTACAGAATTTGTTTTTGTTTTTTAATTTCTCAATTCCGTAGAATTTATTTCATTTTCGATCTTGTTATTGCGAAAATAATTTAGGTACTCATTTTCACTGAGGAAATTATTTGTTGCATTTATTGTGGCAAATAAAGTTCTCGCATAAAAAAGAACAAAATCATCGTGATTGAATTCAAATTGAACCGATACGATTATATTATTTGATTTTTTCTTCTAAAGTGTATTTAATTCATTTACGGATAATCTAATTGAGATCCAAGCTTATGTATATGGTTCTCATGTTTAAAATACGAATAATTTGAATTGCGACCTACGAACTACGACTGCATCGTTCATTCCGAGAAAACAGTTGCTTATTCGATATGGCCTCGCACTGGTGTTTCGACTCTTTCACTGTTCCACAGGAACCTGGTGCCGTATTCTCGACGTAAATACGAACTTCATTGAGAAGTGTGCATTTTTGCAGGTAAAAGAGGGACTCGCGCAATGAAGTTCGTATACGCTTTGAAAGATCACTTGTCCAGAACATGGGGTCTGATCGTTCTCAATGTACCGTTTCTTATCTTTACGAGTCAATTTTCCAAAGCTGTATGTTGGTTAAAAGGAAAAAAATCTTTCGATATAATTATTCTTCAAACAAATTCCAACAGAGGTAGACAGAGATCCTGAACGATCTCTCAAATCACGTTGATTTATGAAATGTCATCATTTCTGTGCAATTTTCAGTTCATTTTTGAAATAAACCATCGACTTAATTCGAAATTAACGATTTGTTGCCCAATCAAGCTTTGTGAAACCCACTGTAAGAGCTTTTATCGTGGATTTCACATCATCAACCGTATTTTCGATTTTTTCTCGATTGCCGTTTACACAGTAGACGAATAGGGCATTTTTATTTCGACCATGCACTAAACGAATGGACAACCTTAGGAATATAAATCAGAGTTAACTCGTGCGAGACTTGACAAAAAATATCCTGGCTAAAGATGTCCACACGATCGAAAACATGGTCAAGTCCAGTGTGACGCAGTCGTTCTGGGATTGATGCTCCATGGGAAATCGGAAAGATGACTGATGCCCATACAGTTATTAATGGACATTGAAGGTACTTGAAATATCAAATATAATTGAAACGCCGTATCATGATGACCGACTTTGCTTATCGATGCCGGCAAACCCTCTATGTTAATGACTCAAGAATTTAATTAAAATCAATTAGAACTACCCGGCAGTCCAATCAATTGATTAATCATTTAATTAGTAGGATAATTAACGAAATAGAACTGGTATTGTGGCATGGTCCCTGTGGCGTTGCGTTGTGCTGTAGCGTGCTCCTGGAATCATAGATTCGTCATCTACCTCAGCTTTGAGATTTGCTGATTCATATCTCTATGATGTATTATTTTATAGAATACTATTGTGATACGGGGATCAGTGGTTTCAATAGTTGTCTAGATGTACAGGGTGACCAGAATTGGTGGTTCCTGAACTACAACTTTTGAACCCCGTGAGATAGAGAGAATTGAATGAATGGCATATTGCATATTGGTATTTGCCTTCAACCACACTGCTCTATCATCTCTCGTTTTCGAGTTAGGAGCCAAAATTACTAACCTAAATATATTTCATTTTGATATCGATCCAGGAGCTTAATTTATAACATAAAGTTTCTATTTTTCTTTCTGAATATAAACGGACTACCTATAATCGACTTCTTTGAAGAATGTCCTTGTTTTTCATTGAAACAATTTCTTTTTCTGCTCTCGTACAGTTTAGCACAATAACTTAAAATCACAGCTGAGAAAAACAGAGCAAAGTCGTAGTCCAGAGGAAAGCAATAAGTAGATATCTCATCTGCAGCACCATCGGGTCAATTTGATGAATAATGAATGATTCTTGTACTCAAAAATCCCTTAGATATTCTAATATAATAAGGTTGCTACAATCTTCTTCTTCTTCTCTGTGCGGTGCCTTACCGGCCGTACTGAGGCCTAGTGGCCCATTGTTCACCCGCATCGTTCTATAAGACTCAGAAGACACAAAATGTCGCGAGCCTGCCAGGAGTGGTCCCTCTCACCATAGGAATAGAAGGCGTTGGATTTCCTAGGTGCGTTGACCTTAACTCAGTAAGGTTTCCACAGTTGAACAAAATATGCTCAACCGTTTCATCAGTACTCCTGCACCACCGGCATGGGGAGCAGCTCGTCAATCCCATTCTCTTCAAATGCTTGTTAAACAGGTGACCAGTCAATGCACCAGTCACCAGACTGAGTTGTTTCCTCTCCAGCAGCAGAAGCCTATTGACCTCAGATCGCGAGGACGGTCTCTCAATGAGAATCCTCGACCACCTCAGGCCCACCCCTGCGCTCCATTCCGAGGAAAATTCCCTGTTCAGCCAGTTCCTGAAGAAACTTCTGACAGATGTGCGACAGATTGGCAGCGAAGTCTCCGGACCAACAAATGCTAATCCGGCTCCCCGCCTAGCCAATTCATCTGCCTTGACGTTACCAGGTATATCCGCATGAGCCGGACACCAGATCACTTTCAAAAAGTTATCAGAGCCCAGCCCACGCAGAGATTTCCTGCATTCTTCTACCAAAAGGGAATCAACTCTAACATCAGATAGAGATTTCAGAGTTCCCTGGCTGTCCCAACATATATAAATGTGCTGGCCAGAGTATCCCCTGCGAATGTTTTCCAGTGCGCATGCAAGAACCGTTTAGCTCAGCCTGCACAATGGAACAGTCCTTCCCCAGAGGGATAGCCTGATTGAAGTGAGGACCCACGATTCCGGCCCCAGACCCTGTTGCTGTGACAGAGCCATCAGTGAACCAGGTGGGACCTTCTGGACTAAGAAGCCTGTTTGATGAAGACCAAAGGTCTCTGTCGGGAACAATTACCCTGTAGGGTTCGTCGAAGTAGAACCTAGTGCCCGCGCGGTCAATCTCTGGAGAAGGGGAGCGTGAGCATCCTTAACCATTTTGAGGCCCTCGCGTGCCCAGTGAAGAGTCCCCATCGCGCCACTGTCCCCGTTCCCAGATTCCTGAAGCTGTCTTCATAGCCACCTCCTTCACAACTAGGTGCAAAGGAGGGAGACCCAGCAGACATTCCATCGCTGCTGTAGGGGTAGACCTCAGAGCGCCTGTAATACTTAAACAAGCTTTCCTCTGGCATTTAGTCATAATGTTCTGGTTTACGGCCCTCTCCATAGAAGGCCATCACACCACAGAGGCATAGGTCAGGATAGGCCTCACCACGGCAGTATACAACCAGTGCATAACGTGCGGTTTGAAGCCCCATCCATTACCCAGCACCCTCCGAGTAGACCAGAATATAACATTGGCTTTATTCGTTTGAGTCTCAACGTGTTTGTTCCACAAAAGTTTGCGGTCCAATATCACCCCGAGATAACGAACTTGTTCGGATAGAGTGAGCCCAACTCCAAACAGACTGGGAAGTCGTAAGTTGCTAGGCACCCTCTTTCTAGTAAAGAGAACCATTTCTGTCTTACTAGGATTTACCGAGAGCTCGTTTTTCAAGCACCATCGTTCGACCCGTCGCAGAGCATTCTGCATCAGATCCCCAATGACACTGATCACCTTACCCCTGATTAAGGTTGCTACAATACCAGAAGGTTTTTAAGATTGGGTCTGGTTCTCCAAGTGATGATGCGCAAGAACTGGTAATTTGAACTGAGATATATCTTAACAAAAACTTAAATTTCGGAATGAAAATAAAAAATTATGAAAAACCCTAAGCAGGAGCTTTTGAGTGCTCGACCATTGGTGGGGCAATAAAAAAAATATTACCTCAAAATTTTATATAAGAATTGGGATTGATTCCAAATATATAAGTGCAGAATCTCAGCACAATCGGAATTATATTCTGGAAATCATTCAGAAGATTAAATACGTAAAAAATATAAATAAAAGAAATTAAGTTCTATGGTTCTGATGATGCGTTCCTCTTGAAATTTTGCATGAACATTCAGTATATCTGTTTTCATTCACAAAATATATTTCAGTTGAATGGGATATTCTGTTATGGAAATATAAGGATTCTTCTTTTCAGTATTCCGATTGGTATCTATGGTTCTGTTAACACTTTGGCTACAAAATTTTGCAAGAAAATTCAGTATGTCAGTTTTCATCCAAAAAATAAATTTCGTTCGAATCGGATATCCTGTTATAGAGATATAAAGATTCTTTTTTCATTATTCCAATTGAATTGTCTATGGTTATATTAACACTATGGCCAAGAAATTTTGGATGAATATTCAGTAGATCGATCTCCATTCACAAAAATTTCAATCGAATCAGATATCTTTCCATGGAGATATGAAGTTTCTTCTTTCCAATATTCGAATTCTATGGTTCTGTTCACACTATGGCCACAAAATTTTGCATGAGGCTTATTATGACTATCTTGCATTTGGCCGCAACATTTTATATGGATTGGTTTTGTTTTGGCTGAAATAATGAGGAACGATAACCCGAACTCACCCTGAAAATTTCAAGTCTCTAGGACAATCCCTTCGAAAGTTATTGTGCCCTACGGACAGAATTCAGTTAGACAACGGATTCTTCATCAGGGAGTCGAACCCTATCGTTCGGGACTATTTTTCGCTCAAAATTCGAAAATTACAGACACTTGGGCAAAAAGATATAGCTAGCACTCGTTCAAGTAAAACTAGCGCTCAAAAATTGAGTCAACCTGTGTCACAGTATGTTACTGATCAAACCTCAAGCAGCATTTGACGAGATAATACAGCTTTTTCTGGAATTTTTCATTGAATTGATACCACACATTTCCTAGCAACTGTGAAAATTATAGGCTTTCATAAAACTTTTTCATTCCGCAACAAATTGAAAAACAGAAAAAAAACCTAGGCAGTCATTTTCACACGGAATTATCAGTCGTTTGAGCGACATCTAGAACGAAAACGTCGAACCGATAATACCGTTGTTGGAAATGGAAAAAAAAGTGACGTTTATAGCAGCGAAATTTTTTCGCTGTCGACTACAAAAATGAAAAACCATTGTAGAAAGTCGGGTTAACTAACTGAATAAAACAACGCGCCTTTCAATATTTCAACATAAAAGAGGCGATTTTTTCACAAATGGGGACCCGTCATGCGCCGACATGACGGCCGGGGGGGTCAGGCGTAGAGGGGGTGTGGGGGGATGGACGTAGCGCGGCCTAATTCAATCTATGGCAGAGTGGAGACGATACTTTTTGGTTCGTTTGTGACGCACTCTGTACCGCTAAAAGTTCGCCATAAATTCTAAAATATTTATTCACTGCGCGCGTTTTTTAAATATATTGCGTTTCCTGATTGATCTGCCGTTTTCAACCTCTCTTTTTCTCTCTTCCTCCCTCTGCCTGTATCTGGGGATGAATCGATGTATATTTCATTTTAATAGCTGGCCATGTTTTCGGATTCCGCGGGTGACGGCCCCCTCTCTCAGAAATATATGGAAATGAAAACGAAATTGCATTTTTTCGAGTGAAAGGGGTTGGACGTTTGATGAGACCCGATATGTACGGATAGACGACTGATGGAAAATGCCGCTGCTGCGTACGACATGAGAGATCTGCAATATCCATTAGATTCGGGGAAAAATTCCATGGCGGACGAGGCTTTTTTCATATTTTCAATGCTGATAATGAGATGATCACTCATCTAATATGAAGGAGAAGAGTGTTTCAATAAGAGTGCAAGGTTTGAATTGCTATGTTTGACAGTTTTCATGTTTCATAACCTAATTATGACTGACAGACCAGTGGTGGAACCACAAGCGCTCGACAGCGTATCGATCCCGACATCGAAGTCGGGTACGTCACTGTCGAGTCGAAGAGAATTCGGTACCAACAATACTCGAGAAGGATATCTCGACAAGCGCTCGGCTAAGTTCGTTATCTCGACAAGGAAATATCGTCTGTCCCAAAAACGTTGACTGATATCTGTCACTTTTTGAGGTTTTGTTGATTGTTTACAGCAATTATTGCTGCTGGGAATTTCGAATATCAAAGTTTAAAAGAGGAAATTTGTCATGGCTATAAAATTTCATTGTCGTTAAGGCCCAAATTTGTATAATCGTTGAAAAATCCTTAAAGTATTGGTTGAGCCGGTTGAGGAATTATGTGTTTCAGTCTTTTTGTATACAAAACTACAATAAAAATCATTTTTCCAAAAACTTTTATTCAATTTTCATAACATCTCAGTATCTCACCAATAAAAAGAATTTGTATTTAGAAGCGTAGCCATTGAATATACCTTTCCTAGTCCTTATCCCTTTGTACCTGCAGAGATCCCATTTGGGAGGTGTTTATATTACAGGTGTTAGGCAAATGAACCTGTTGTACCTAGCCATGTTGTTTGTCGGTGCAAAACGATCCTGGAAAAACCCAAGCACGTTTGGTATACGGATACGCATAAAGTTTCTTCCGCTGTAGGGTAATTCTGGGTATTCGCAAAATTGGGTTTTTCCATTTTGGAATACCCCAGACAAAGCTCAGGTGGGGCGCGCATTTTAGTCTTTAAGTAGAAAGTAATGCAATATAGATCAGTCGAAGTTTGAAGGGTGAAATTCCTGATAAGAATAAGAACATTTGGTGTATTACATTGCTCCTCCATTTTTTTTATTTGAAAATGAAGAGCAATAAAATTTGAGATTTAAACTTAGTTCAAACCAAAATTATTCAACTGATCGGAATCTACCGATTTTTGACGACGAAATCTACCGATCACATAAAAGTTGGAGTGGCAGCACTGGCAGCAGTTCAATGAAAAAACTTTTATACAACTTACACGAGTGTTGTCGGCAAACTGAGGGGGGTGAAAACGCTAGAAATAAAATCTACAACACGGACATACGTCTCCCCATTTATTTTGGGGCGGAGCCAACTGAGCCAAGCAGTGACGTATGTCTGAGCTAAATCCAAGTTATGTCAAATTTAATGGGATGGGATGTCATTGTCAATGCTGCCATTTTTATTGTTTGTGTGTTGTTTGGTGAGTCGAAGAAGGAAGTGAAAAAGTTGAGTTTCAAGTGGAATAATTGTGTAGATATGCCAATATGAAAGTATTTCTTAGGAGATTGAAGTTATATTTTTGAGTTCTTTGATAAGCAAAAAGGTTTTAGTAATCATTCTCTTTTTGGATGTATCTTTGCCTTCCGAATGAATCAGTGTACTGTGTAGTGACTACCTATAGTGACTTAACTTGACTTTTTTAATACAAGTGTTGATGTTCTATACGTATTATATGAACAAATGCTTCAAAATTTGTCAACGATTGCTCGGAAGTTTTTCAACTGTACTCAAATTGTAAGACCTGTGGTTGATCATGAATGTTTGTTAGTTCAAAACATTCAATAGTAATGTACTGTACAATTGAGCCTAATAAAATAATTATTTTTATAATGTATATTTTCTTTCAAATCTGCCTTTTTATTCCGAAACAATAGGAAAAGCAAGTAAAATAAATAAATAATATATATTATCTTCTTTCTCTCTCTTTCTGGGAACACAGAGCATTGTCAAAATTCGGGACGAAACCATAGAACCTCTCTCTTACAAAAAGCGACCACCCCTCAGAATCCAATCGCCCCATTTATTTTTGACGTTTCAAATGTCACGCGTGTTGTAGGGGTTTAGTAGGCAGATAGCACTTCTTATATTTTATGTTCTGTGATTGTACCCGACAGTGGACGTGTCGATAAAATCGACAAAGAGAGACCTTGTGATCGCACGTGGTACCGATTTTACCCGACTCGTCTTGAAGAAGGGTCGTCGGAAGGAGGGGTAAAGGGATTACTGTCGAGTCGAGCGCTTGTGGTTCCACTGCAGAAGTCGAAATAATGTATCTTATAAATCTAATGTGAAGAGAATAATCACAAAATTCGAAAGAACCGGTTCGGTTGGCGATTTTAAACATACAATCTGGTAGAGATCTTTCAGAACAAAACGTCAAGGCAGTTTGCGAAAATGTGACAGAAAGGTCAGAGAAGATAATTCGCCATTGGGCACAAGAATTCGACATTTCAACAGGCACTCTTCGGCGAATTATCACTAAAGATTTACAGCTACATGCCTGCAAAATTCAACTAACTCAACAACTTCTGTCAGTAAACCAAGAGCAGCATAGAGTATTCAACAATTAAATCCTTGATAAACCTGCTGATTTTCCAAGCAAAATCATTTTCATGATCAGGCCCATTCTCATCTCAACATGCCATCAACTTTTTTCGTTGGTAGCCTAATTGACAACTTTCAATGTCAATTAGACTACAAACGAAAAAGAGACACAATTCCAAAGATTTTCCAAGTTTGTCTGGAGAAGGAGTCTGATATAGACACCAAAAAGTTACCAAAACCAATTTGCTCCTGGCAAATTAGTGCAAGGATTTACGCAGGAGCATTTCATCTTAATTTAAAAAATGTAACTGTTTCGGTTTCAGAGACTGGGAGTGAAAACATGAAAAAATTTTCTAGAAATAGATTTTCGTTGGCAACAAGTTATAGAAGAAAATGAGAAACTTCCACGAAAACTAAAGACTTTTTTCAGTGCTTACTGTCAGCATGACAAATTCACTTTTGATTTTATATGGGACTTGAAATTCGAAATATATACATGCAGAATCTCAGCACAATCGGAAATTTTTTTTGGGAATTATCCAAGAAATGAAATATGTATGTGAATGAATAATCAAAAAGAAT
The DNA here is from genome assembly GCA_013421045.1 of Propylea japonica. NCBI lineage: Eukaryota > Metazoa > Arthropoda > Insecta > Coleoptera > Coccinellidae > Propylea > Propylea japonica. The sequence goes on from CM024239.1 coordinate 50,835,177, forward strand.
TGAATCCCATGGTTCTGATGTAGCTATTCTCTTGAATCGGATATCCTGTTATGGAAATATAGAGATTCTTCTTTTCATGTCCCAATTGAATTTTCTATGGTTCTGTTAACACTATGGCCACAAATTTTTGCAAGAGGCTCATTATAAGCATCTTACATGTGGCCGCAACATTTCATTTCGATTGGTTTCATTTTGTCTGAGATATTGAGGAACAATAAATTTGAATGGCCATATGTTATGGAACACTTTACGATTTGGCTGGTAAAGGAACTTAACCAATGCATTTGGGACCAAAACTCTGAAAATCTAAAGTCTCTAGGACAATCCCTAGTAGTTATCGTGCTAACGGACGGCCGACTCATTTAACATAATTGAATTTGACCACGGATTCGTCATCCGGGAGTCAATCCTTATCGTTTGAGACTATTTTCGGCTCCAAATCCGAAAATTACAGACATTAGGGCAAAACGATATAGAACTCGTTTCAGTAGAACAAGCGCCAAAAATGATAGTACTCCGTTCCAAGAGATATACATTTTCGATCCAACCTTGTACATTTATCTCGACTAAATAATTTCCGTATAGACCTTTTCAATTCGAGGTTCTGTAGCCGCTACACAACATTAAAATGTCGAGAATAATTCCATCTGCAGGCTGCATGCTAGATATAATCCACGCCTAATAATGAGAAAATCCATTAAAATTACAAAGATAGATGAATCACTCATGGAGCGTGTTGAAAATACCAGAGGCTCTGTGTTTGCGCTATATATTTATGAGAAACATATGTAAATATTGCGGCGACTATGAATATTTTAATATTTAATCATTTCTGAAGATGAATAAGTATGACGAATAAACGGATGAACGCTAGTCCATGATGGTGCATGTTGTAACGCTGAAAATACCTTGAATTGAACCCACACTTTGGAAGGCGTATAAACGTACGTTTCTGATTCAGTCAGGGTCAATGACAGAACAATAAAATTTATTATCTCACTACAAACGACTTATCCAATCGTCAAAAAATTGAGATGAAGAATTAAGGTTGTTCCAAATTAATTTTTGAATTGACGGCCGACTGTAAACACTAATGGGTTTTCCAATAAGAGGTGTTATTTTGAATAGCTCGCTATTTCGGTATATGTCACAGTTGAAGCTGTCATTTTTTTGACATTTGACAAGTAGAAACTACGTCATTGATAAAAATGGAACGATACACGCTTCAAGAATGCATTGAAATCATTAAAATTCACTATAAAAATGGTAAAAATTTGGCAGAGTCGGTTCGTAAACCTCTAACATTTTTGGGTCCTTGTGCAGTACCTTGTCGGACCGCAATAAAGAAATTGGTGGAAAAATTCGAGCTGTTGGGACAAGTTAGTGATGTGAAAAATAAAACCCGTGCACGTCGCTCAAGGACAGTCGAGAAAAATGCTGCTGTAGCCGAAAGTGTTGACGAGTCCATTCCTCGTCGTTCTTTGGAATCAGACATTCCTCAAATGATTTTTTTATAGCCGAAATTGGATATTATTGATCTGGACAACATTTACTTTCAACAAGACCGCGCTACGTGCCACACAAGCAACGAAACCATTGATCTTTTGCGGGAAAAGTTTCCGGACCGTGTTATCTTTCGAAGTGGTGATCACAACTGGCCACCGAGATCTTGTGATTTAACACCTCGCGACTTCTTCCTTTGGGGTCAAGTGAGAGAGAAGGTCTACGCTAATAGCCCAACGTCGATTCAAGACCTCAAAGATGGAATTCGTGAGGATATCGAGGACATAGGGCAGCCACAGTCCTGTAAGCGTGGTCGTAGTGGTCATTTGCCTGATGTTATTTTCCACCACTATGTCCACTAACGGTTGAGCTTCTTCTTTATAATGAAATAAGCATCCGATCATTCATATTGAAAAATGGCATTTTCCTTCGATTATCAAAATAACACCTCTTATTGGAAAACCCTTTATAACCGGAAGGAGAAACTTTGAATTTGGAAGTTAAACAGAAAAATTGAATTTATAAATGAAAAGAAGAAGACAAATAGCTCTCAGTATTAATGAATTACATATTTTTTTTGCTATTTCCATCATTTTGGCTTTTTGTATTAAACACTACGAAAAGCACTCGTCAGCCGCCGGCCGTCAGGAAAACACTTAAGACTTGTAACTTTCAGAAAAACAACCTTCGTCACTCTTTCAGAAGGTTTGTCATTTTGACAGTACCTACTCAGAAAACGATCTCAATTAATTTGATCCATTTCTGATTGAATCAGTGGTCAAGCAATTGATTTCGAGCTTATTATAATTGGGATTTTCGGTTATTGACATGGAAGCTGCTTCCTTCAAATTTCTACGTTTCAGGGTTTTTTTTCTTCTGATATAGAAGCTTCACCTTAAAACACACGATAGTGTTCATTCAAATAATCATCATATTCTTGTTGAGTTCATGTTCTATGTTCTTTGAGTCAAACATTTGAAGGTAAACGTCCTTTAAATGTTTCTTCTATATAGGCGTTGAGTCTTGAATGCTGTTTTCACAGTGTACTTATTTCCAATTCTTCAACATATGGCATTAAATTGGTTATTGTTAAATACTGTTTATGCTAGTTCGGTTTGACTTGTTGTAGATTAAGGCACACTACTATTGTGTCCAATGCCATACTCGTATAAAGGGTTAACATATTGAGTGCGCACGACATCCAATTCAAGACACCACCACCGAAAATTATATTAAACAGAAAACTATCAACAAAGATACAGAATTTTCATTAATTATTAAGTACGAATTGCTAATTTAGTTTAGTTTTCCAATAAATCAAGAGATGGTAGCTTTTATATTTACTTATTTTTTCTACGGTATTTTCTGAACGTTACAAGCAGTCAATGTAATTTGAAACTGTTTTCCCATGTCCATATCCAAACAATAACTATATTTTCATCTATTATCATGGAAATGTCCAACTTAAGTTCATCGACCTACACCCTAACTTCAAACCAGCCCTGTCATTGAAATTAGTTGCGGTATTATGTTCGGACTTTGGGAACCACATGCTCAATTGTTGAACCGGAGTAAAACATTTGTTTGTTTAGTCGAAATTCATAAGGAACTCTTGAATTAGATTGGATAAATGATACACGAGTTGCGTGGAAAATTGAATATACTGAAGGTGCTTCACGCATTTCATCCAGTAAATTGACCCATGTTGACTTTCGGTAGTGGTAGTGTGTACTGATATGATATTTTTAGGTCCCGAATTTTAAAATATTGTCATTCAAACGAATAGTCCGTTCAAGAAAGTTTGAACCGTCGGTTGGCCATGACAATTGGCATTTTCCCCTGTGTATATTAGAATTTTAAATTATGTTGTTTTTTTTTGTCAGATTGAAAAGCAATGTTGTCATTATGACATAGAGTTCTCTGATAACTCAGAAGCTCGACGAGGCCGGGTACATTTGGCAACGTTGACTTTATTTTACGTTATGACACCAAAAACTGCCAACTTCGGATAAATAATCAAAGGCATACTATCGTGAACGGACTATATGAAAAGTTTCGAGCAACTTGATCTTTCTGATCATAAACGATGCTGTTCTCGGTGACATTTAGTCATGTTTTTTGAAATAGAGTATAAAATAAATCATTGATAATATGATATCTGATAAAAGATTTCGTGTCTTTGTTAAGTATGTACAGGGTGGGGCAAAACAAACAGTGCAGTTTTGCTGGGGTGGTTTATTTATTCGCGTTCTGGCATATATCGAATGGTAGCGATTTCCTCTCTAATACAGATCTTCAGTTCTTCAAAATTGTGAGAACGAACCTTTTCCTTGAGGTAGCCCCATAGGAAAATATCGCAAATGTTCCCTCCGCGCCTCTACCCTCTGAGGGGCGACCTAGGGTGGCAGGCGGATTTTTTACCACGGGGCTACCTCAGGGAAAAGGTCCTCACGTCCTCACAATTTGAAAGAACCTAAGATCCGCAATAGAGAGGAAATTGCCACCATTACGATAGATATGTGCCAGAACGCCGTTGAAAACTTCATAATCATCAGTGCATCGCTTCTGGAGGACATCATCTTGATGATGTGATCTTTAAAAATTAAGTGAAAAAATAGGGTGAAGTACTGACTCAAACAGAATAAACCACTTTTCTGTAGGTTGTGCCAATTTTTTTTAATGGCCCATCTCAAGCACTGTTTGTTTTACCCCACCCTGTAATTGTTTCAGAACTTTGAATAATGAATTTCCCGAAGTATCAGTTTTTTTATTTTTTTACATTTATTAAAGGGATATCGCCGCAACCCGTTCAGAAAAATCCATGTACGCAGATGATATGGCTCTTTTTTCGCTCTGATTTTGAAATTATTGTGAAAAGTTTGACCAAAAATTGAGATAATTTTTGAAATTATTCCAGTAAATTGCGCTTATGTTCTGCACATAAGAAAACAGAAAAGTCATGTTTTCAACTGAATAAAAAACAAAAATTCAAATAAATATTAGACAATTGATACTTAAGAATTCCGGAAAGGTTTTCAGTCGTTTTATTGTTTGTGGATGTCAGTTTTTCGACTAAATGTTCAATGTGAATAACTTTTTCATTGACAAGTGAGCATATTTTAGTGTTATCATTGTAAGAATTTTATTAAAACTGTAAAATAATCTTCTAGAACTCCTGATGATGCCTAGCAGGCCAAACTAGTAGAGTAGATTGTAAAATAAAAATCCAGTGAGTGTACAAACTTCCTTTTTCTCTCAATTAGAATGATCCTGGATAATGGCTATGTTTGTGATCAAATCTTACACAGTATGACAACGCTGTATGAGCGAATCCTTCACTACTAATTCGTCAAAACGTAAAGAGTAAGCACATAACATTGTCCCTGTTTTCTCCTACATCCAAACTTCAAAGGACATCCAGAAACACGCAGCTCTTCGTATAAAAATCGGGATATATAATTCCACCTATTCCGGAGCATCGCTGAATAATACAAGCGCGCAATGAACGGTGCCAACAATCAAAGTAGCGAGTGACGAGGGGGTGAACGACAGTTGTTTGTCACTATCCATCTGAGGGATGCGAGCTGCATGGCGGGGGGAAGCTGAAGGGTCTTCACCCCCTCGCTCCAACCCTCAGGAGAGTTGTTTTTATATTTTTCCATAGCCGCCTATCGATCCGAACTCATATTTTCATATACGTGTGTGTTGCGTTCCGTTCTCATTCGGAGATGATATAATTTATCTCAATCAAATACTGACAGAATATTGCAGAATGATGAGGGGGTGCTTTTGGGTAGTGGGTCGCATCAACCCTCCCGAGTGGGGGTTGGGGATTTATAGATGATGTCCGAGTAGGTTTGAGATAGGTCAATGTCCTGATTTTATGTAGGTCGAGGAAAAATATTCTGGTGGTATATTGAACATACTGAGGTTGTTGACGTGAAATTCCGCATGAAGGAATATTAATTGAAATATTATTGGGTAGTTTCATCATATTTACTCATTCTCTTCAACGTTTCGGCCAGTATTCGAAGGTAGTCGACAGGGAAACACTTTAAACTCTGTTTCTCATTTTTGACAGTTCTCAGAAAACAATTTTATCGATGACTGCGATCTATTTTTGATTTATTCAGTTGTCAAAAATTCATTTGATCTTTATTAGACTGGATCTTATTATTGGTGCCCAGACGTTTCTGATATCGACAGACGGTTGACCGATGGGTTTTTTGATAATTGACTTGAAACTGCTTCACCCCGTAAAATGCAATAGTTTTCATTCAAAGCCATCAAGATTTGACTTATCAGTATCACCAAGTTGAGCTAGTTTTTGAGCGCTCGTTCTACTCAAACGAGTGCTTTATCGTTTTGCCCAAAAGTCTGTAATATTCGAATTTTGAGCCGAAAATGGTCTCAAACAACAGAGTTAGACTCCCCGATGACGACTTCGTGGTCAAATTAATTCTGTCCGTGGGGCCGTCCGGCCGTCCGTTAGCACAATAATTTTCTAAGGGATTGTCCTAGAGACTGGAATTTTTCAGGGTGAGTTCGGGTCCCAAAGGGCTCGGTTGAGTTCGTTAACCAGCCAAATCGTACAGGGCGTTCCATAAAATATGGCCATTCAAAATTTTTGTTTCACAATATCTCAGACAAAACGGAAAAAACCGAAATTAAATTTTGCGACCACAAGCAAGATGCTCATTATAAGCTACATGCAAACTTTGTGGCCATAGTGTGGACAGTATCATAGAAAATTCAATTGGAATATTGAAAAAAAACTTCATATTTTCATAAAATATATCTGATCCTAGTGCAATTTTTTCTGTGAGTGGGGTCGATATACATACTGAATGTTCATCCAAATTTCGTGGCCATACTATTATATTATTAACAGAACCATAGAAAATTCAATTGGAATATTGAAAGATGAATCTTTATATTTCCATAACAGAATATCCGATTCGAGTGAAATTCACTTTTAGAATGAAAACTAACATACTGAATGTTCATGCAAAGTTTCAAGAAGATTGCATCATCAGAACCATAAAATTTAATTTTTTTAAATTATATTTTCTACATATTTCATTTTCCGAATAATTTTATAGTCCGTTCACGAAAGGTTGAGCACATAGTAGGCGTTTCTTTATTTATTTGAAGTTGGCAGTATTTACTTTCATAAAGTAAAATAAAGTCAACGTTGCCGAATGTACTCGGCCTCGTCCGACGAGCTTGCGAGTTATCAGAGAACTATGCAATAGTGACAACATTGACTATCAATCTGACAAAAAAATAAAGAACATAACCTAAAATTTTAATATACACAGTGGAATATGCCAAATTTCCAGGGCCAACCGACGGCTCAACCTTTCGTGAATATAATACCGATTGTGCTGAGATTCTACATTTATACAGGGTGACTGGTGACGTAAGGGACAACGGCTAACAGGAGATAGAGGACCTCAAACTGAATGAGGATTGGGGGTTTAAATGTCCCATAAGGCTATTAGTTTCAGAGATACAGGGTGTTTTTTGCAAAAGTGCTAAGACTATAAACTCCCATATCTTCGTCAATATGGCAAATTTTTCGATGATATTTGGCAAGCTTGTTACTTTACATATTCTCCATCAGATAAAGAAGAAAAAATTCTCAAAAATTGCAGGTCCGTATTCAAAAATTTCAATTCCGTATCAGGTGAGAAATATCACTCGGTATATGAGATAAAAAAAATTGAATTGAAAAATTCGAATCTGCAAAAAACACTGATTGAAAATCTGTTTTCAGTTTGAATGGCACAAATTTTTTATAGTTTTTATGATATGTTGAAAGTCGAATATTACAATTTATTCACATTGAATTCAAGAAACATACTATTCCTGATAGAAAAAAACACTGAATTTGAGATGCTTAAATAATCCTGACGCATTTTAAATATTCCTTCATATCTTGAAATACTTTTTAATTAATTTTTCTATCAATATTATGAGAAAAACTCAAAAAACAATACAAACACAAAAAGATCAACAGTAGCACATATGATTCATAAAAAAATCAAATAAACAAATGCTCATTATGCGAGAGCCATTCCCGTCACACACTTATTGGCTCTTTTGAACAATTGAAGTACTTTTCATATCCACAAGATGAAAAATTATACTCTTGATACTGATAGAACAGAAACACTGGATTTCAGCTTGAGAAAAGTTTGACTTTCTTCTCAGAACCCCTGAACAATAATACATCTGGTACTTATGTTTTCAACAAAATTTATTTTTCAATTAATCAATGCAATGATTTATAATAAAAACAACTAAGCAAATGCTCGAAATGAGAGCAATTTGCTTCAACGCATTTATTGGCTCTCTTGAACTCTAATAATTTCTTTCTCTTTTGAGACGAGGATTATTCTGAGACCAAATATTATCCGTTCATTTTGCGCAATCCAAAAACAAGTATCATCTACATATTCTTCATTCGTGAATACTGAAGGCATTTTTCAGAAGAAACGACACAATTCCCAATAATTCACAACCAATGAATGTATGAATATAAACGTCATTTTTTGAAATATGCCTACTCTGTGTAGTAGGATGTATTTTATTAATAATGAATAATAAATCCCTTATTCTGAAAAATCACTTGTTTTCCTAATATTCTGTTTGCATTAAAGAAATTCATATGCTTCTCAAAAGAAGGTGAAGTTGTTACACCTAAGTACATATTAGAGGAAAATAAGTCCTCAAAATGTATACATTATTTCCTTGAGGAATAAATTTTGTTGAAAACATAAATACCAGATGGATTATTGTTCAGGGGTTCTGAGGAGAAAGTCAAATTTTTCTCGAGCTGAAATCCAGTGTTTCTGTTCTATCAAGAGTATAATTTTTTATCTTGTGGATATGAAAAGTACTTCCATTGTTCAAATAGCCAATAAGTCAGTGAGGGGAATGGCTCTCGCCTATCGAGCATTTGTTTATTTGATTTTTTATGAACCATATGTGCTACTGTTAATCTTTTTGTGTTTGTATTGTTTTTTGAGTTTTTCTAATAATATCGATAGAAAAATTAATTAAAAAGTATTTCAAGATGTGAAGGAATATTCAAAATGCGTCAGGATTATTTAAGCATCTCAAATTCAGTGTTTTTTTCTATGAGGAATAGTATGTTTCTTGAATTCAATATGAATAAATTGTAATATTCGACTTTCAACATATCATAAAAACTATAAAAAATTTGTGCCATTCAAACTGAAAACAGATTTTCAATCAGTGTTTTTTGCAGATTCGAATTTTTCAATTCAATTTTTTTTATCTCATATACCGAGTGATATTTCTCACCTGACACGGAAATTGAAATTTTTGAATACGGACCTGCAATTTTTGAGAATTTTTTCTTCTTTATCTGATGGGGAATATGTAAAGTAACAAGCTTGCCAAATATCATCGAAAAATTTGCCATATTAACGAAGATATGGGAGTTTATAGTCTTAGCACTTTTGCAAAAAACACCCTGTATCTCTGAAACTAATAGCCTTATGGGACATTTAAACCCCCAATCCTCATTCAGTTTGAGGTCCTCTATCTCCAGTTAGCCGTTGTCCCTTACGTCACCAGTCACCCTGTATATCTGGTATCAATCTCAAATACCATATGAAATTTGAGGTAATAGTCTTATTGCTCCGCCAAAGAACGAGTGCTCAGAAGCTCCTGCTGAGGGTTTTCTTAAATTTTTCATGTTCTTTGATTAAAACATTTAGGAAGTTCAGTTTCTATGATATACCGCATAACCAAGGTACTTGATAATAATAATAATGAAAATCAACTAACCAAACACTGTAGAACTGGAAGTACCTAGTGAGTGACGTCCCTTAAATGTTCGAATCAAATAACATAAAAAATTAGTCGAATTTGGTTTTACAGGATGAAACAGCTTTCATGTCAATAACCAAAAACCCTATCATTCAACTGTCAAAAATGCTAAACAAATTCAAAAAGTAACGAAAGTTTTTTTTACAGTTCAGTGTTTTACTGTCGACGGCTAGAGAATACTGACCGAAACGTTGAACAGAAGAAGTATAATAGAAATAAAAGGAATCAAATACTGACAGAATATTGCGGAATGATGATAGGGTGTTTTGGGGTATTGGGTCGCATCAACCGGACCGAGTAGGGGTTGGGAATTTATAGATGATGTCCGAGTGGGTCTGGAGCAACCGCAAGAGAGTGATTTTAAGATAGGTCAATGTCCTCCGCTTTTATGTAGGTCGAGATGAAGATTCTGATGGTGGTATATTGAACATTACTGGGGTTGTTGACGTGGAATTCTTGATGATGGAACATTTATTGAAATATTATTTTATATATTGTTATTATTACCCTTTGAATATCTTCATAATTTTTGACAGTTCTCAGTAAACAATCGATGACTTTGATCCTACTTTTGATTCATTCAGTTGTCGAAAAATGTACAGTAGAACCTCGATTATCCGTGCGCGCTTTATCCGGGCGGCGGATTCTCCGTGCGGTATTTGACAAGCTTAGAAGCTTAGAAAAATGAGGGAGATTATAAGTGTAGAATTTACGAAGCCCAAAACAAACAGAATCGATGATTTTTCAATGTGACATATAGACACTGTTCAATGTACGTTCAGACATTATGTTTAAATATTAAAACTGTTATTTCTTGTTGCATGTATCTAGTATTACGTTTTTTTGTTTGTTTGACACATAGCTCTGTCTAAATTAATGGTTGAAAATTAAAAACTAGGTCTTTGGATTATCCGTGTTTCGATTATCCGGCGAAGGCTTGGTCCCGACTGGCACGGATAATCGGGGTTCTACTGTATTTGATCTTTCCATATTATACAGATGTGGAAGAATCGGAAGGAAACACGAGAGTTCCAGTGTTAAATTCAGGCTCGGAGTCCAGTGGAACAGTGGAACAATCGAAACCTCAGAGCGATGCGATATTGAATAAGCGGCTGGTCGGTGGAATGGCATTCTGAAAACTCTGATAAGGGTAAGATCGGAGCATTGGTTACAGCAAACGCTACGGTCGGCAACGACACAGGCAACGTCGCGTCTTGCGACTACCACCGAAATACCACGTTTGCTGTAACCAAGCTCCGATCTTACCCTAATCAGAGCTTTCGGAATGCCATTCCAACAGACCAGCCGCTTATTCAATATCGCATCGCTCTGAGGTTTCGATTGTTCCACTGTTTCACTGGACTCCGAGCCTGCTTGAATTTTACACTGGAACTCCCGTGTTTCCATCCGATTGTTCCACATCTGTATATAGAACTTTACTACTGCTAACTTGAAGTGAAAGTTGAAGCAATCTAGTTGCCATTTCTGCTGGCCCCTCTAATCATCTGCGCATGTTTTGTTATTTGGTTATGTTTTGGCGCATGAGCAGTGAATTCATAGGGCCATTGTACCACGTGGTCGCTGCTTCAATTTGTAATAGAGAAGTGGAATCATGTTAACGGTATAGAAATTTATAAGTATATGGATGTTTCTTAGGCTTTTTTGCTTATTGACAGGAACGCTTCTTCCTTCTATTTTTCATGTTTCATATGTTTTTTTTATTTTGATATTATGGAAGCCTAGCCTCATAAAACCCTCTTGTCTTCATTCAAAACATGTGGACCATTATGTTCTTTGATTCAAGCTTTCAAGGAACGTTCAGTTTCTCTATTATAGACTCTATTGCATTCACAAGGTATTTCATGTATGCAGATTTTGGTTAGTTGATTTTCATTATTATTACGAAGTATCTTGCGAATACGGAAAACTCACAATATGCCTTTTGAATCGGTAAACATAGTATTAATTATTATTTCAACTACGTAATATATTTTTTCCAGGCTAACTATAGTTTTCGGATAATAAATTGATTACATTCAGAAACCTTCAAGTCCAATCGCTCAAAAACGGAACCTCATCGGCAATTTTTTTAGTTTTATTAAAAACATCAGTCCCTTTACATCTCTTAGTTATTCATAAAATTTCAAAGCAATATTTGAAACTCATATTGCAGATTCTTATTTCAGGATATGAAATCTGAATTTTTCACCTCGCTTAATTTTTTTTGAAATACATTCATTACAACTCCTCCGCCAAGTATTTCAACATTTGTCAGAAAGCTCAATTTCAAATTTCCCAGGAACACAACTATTGCTACCTACTTCTAGACCTTCCTTTAAAAAAAACATTCCGTCATTATCTTCCATTATTCTATTGCTTAAGAGCACTACTATGTTTACCGACTTTACATCATGTCTAAATCTGTATATCTGACCTAATTGCTCTATTTCGGATGAGTTCTTCTCGAATTTAGGTATATTATTAACTTTATAATGACACATCTTCTTCTTGAAGGAAATGTCATATAATAAGACCAGATTATTATATTTTATATTATCTATGAAGCATAGGATTAAGTCTGAGGATGTTATTATTTGACCTTTATATTTATGCCCATTATATTAGGAATACCTGATGTGAATGGTTTGTGCATCAAGTTCACTGAATATTTTTGAACTCTCGTTCTACTCAACCGAGTGCTATATCGTTTTGTCCAAATGTCTGTAATTTTCGAATTTTGAGCCGAAAATGGTCCCAAACGTTCGACTCAGTGATGACGAATCCGTGGTCAAATTCAATTATGTAGGTGGGGTCGTCCAGCCGTTAGCACGATAACTTTCGAAGGGATTGCCCTAGAGACTTGAGATTTTCAGGGTGAGTTCGGTTCCCAAATGCCGCGCTTAAGTTCGTTAACCATCCAAACCATACAAGGTATTCCATGAAATATTACGAAAATTTTTGTTCCTCAATATCTCAGACAAAACGGAACCACTCGAGATGCTTATAATAAACTTCATGCAAATTTTTGTGCAGGTTATAGTGTTAAGATAATCATAGAAAATTCATTAGGAATATTGAAAAGTATTGAAAAGAAGAATCTTCAAATTTTCATACCAAGACATCCGATTCGAGTGAAATTTATTTTATGAATGAAGATTGATATACTGAATGAAATTTCAAGAGGAATCGCATCATCTGAAAAATAAAGTTATTTTTTACTTATTTCATCTATTGAATTATTTCCAGAATAGAATACCGTTCGTGCTCAGATTTTTCATTCATATACTCAGTATGAATCTCAAGTCCTATACAAAATTTTGAAGTAGGTACTAGCATTATTGATCCACCAGTGAACGAGCGCTCAAAAGAATCTGTTCAGGGTTTTTCTTATATTTCTGAGCTTAATCCTACGAATTAGTATCATGGGAGTGCATTTCATTCTAAAATACTCTACGACGTGAAAGGTCTTTCAAATTTTCGAAAACAAGAGAATTTAAGGTTAGTTTCGGCTTACGAAAGAAATCATTCTATGGTTCTGTTGATTGATAAAGTTGAAATGTGCTCTTATACTAGATTAATTGAAAAACAGCGTGCTATAATTTTGTTCTGCTCAAGGTATGTAGGTTCCGAATTTTGAGTCTAAAGTAGTTCAAGACGATAGGATTGGAGTTATGGTTTGAAATTTTCGAATATTTTCAAAACTATAAATCCAATTATGTCAAAATTACATACTAGCTGCTCAATAACGATACGAAGACTTGTGGAAAATTTGGTGAAAATTCTAGATCAACCTATTTCATTATGAATGATACTCTCAGGCAATATTCGAAGTCTCTCTGATATTTTTTCTCGAACCAATTTATGTAAGAGATGAAACTGAACAAGTCAGAATTTTTTGCATGTTTGCTCATTGTTGGAAAAACGATCATTCGAATTCTTATTCATATCTGGAGAACTGAAAATGTCAAGTTTTGTAGTTGTGCCTACAACCTACTGTTATATCCGGAGAACTGAAAATGTAGAGTTTTGTAGTTGTGCCTACATCCTACTGTTAACACGATAGCTTCCTGATACAACAGCTTGAAACATTTTTGGGTTAGTTCAAGATTGGAAAAGTCGAGTTGAATTAATAAATGAGCAGTAGAATAGTTCTCAGTTTGAATTGTCGTTTTCTCAAATGTGAAAAAGCTTGTAAAAACTTCTGAGTTCTCGTCATTGTTTTTTTGAATTTTCGAAATTTTCTAGATTTGATTGACTCATGAATTCAACTTTCTTTCTCAAATCTTAAAGCTACGAGAGAATTTCAAGTTTTGCAGTCGTTTCCTCGAAAAGTTATTATTATCATGGCGATCACGGCTGACCGTAAACTTTTTTTTAATAACTCAAAATTTTGAAAACTCGATTTTTTTGTTAAATCTTGATTTGAGTGTATTCTGTTCAATCTTTTGCGGAGGATCTAGTTATAATTTAGATCAGGCATGGGCAACCTACGGCCCGCGAATAGAATTTTCTTGGCCCGCCAATAAATTTTTTCACACACGACAAACCTCCAAATTAGAGACCGTAGCAATTGCAAAAGAATATAATTTAAGAAGACATTATACTACCAAACATTTGCAAAAATTCGGAAGTTAGACTAGATAACTTAGAAATGAAAGAATTTGGGTGAAAAGTGAAGAAGTAGCTGGAGATATCGTTCGGGCAAGTTACATCGTTAGTAAGAAAAAAGCAGGACACTCGAAGACATTTTCGGAAGGTGAATTTATGAAAGAATGCTTGATAGAACTCGTGGATACTTTGTATGAAGATGAAAGAAAACATTTGCAGAGGTGAGTCTATCAAGAAGAACAGTCGAAAGACAAATAGATGCAAGATCTGTGATTATAAAAGTCGCTTTTGGAAAAGTGGTGGAAACATATGTTGCTTTTCCATAGCATTGGATGATAGCGCTTACATTATTGATACAGCAGAGTAAGCAATCTTCATTCGCGCAGTTTTTCAAAAGTACCGAAGATTTGCTCGCGCTAAAGCCAACCTAAAATTGATGCAAACTTAGGTGTCTCATTAGTTCAGTTTATTTGTTGAATTTGATCAGTTCAAATTTTTTTTATCTCTTCCATTGTGAGGAACATAATATAGGGTTCATTTAAATTTTATTCATTTTATTTAGAAATTTTTTTTTGGCCCGTGGTATACAAAAACTTTTTCTATTTGTAGTCCAGTCAATTTGTGCTCAAAAGAACCCCTAACAGGAAAGTTCTGAGGTAGTTTTGATTTTTTCGATTTTTTATGTTTTTTGGGGTGCTGAATCCGATTCTGAGGTTTGCTGACAAAATTCGTGAGGGAACATTGAAAAAAATCAAAAAAAGAGAAAAGTCTCATTATTTGGCAGTTTTCTGCTTATAACTCGGAAACTATCAACTTTTCGTGAAAAACCTTCTATACAAAATGAAAGTACGTGAAATTTCCTACATATCTCAGACAAAACGAATCCATCGAAATGAAATGTTGCGGCCATATGCAAGATGCTCATAAGAAGCTTCATGCAAATTTGGTGGCCATAGTGTGAACAGAACCATAGAAAATTGAATTGGAATATGGAAGAGAAGAATATTTATATTTCCATAACAAGATATCCGATTCGAGTTAATTTTTTTTGTGAATCGAGACTGATATACTGAATGTTCATGCAGTATTTCAAGACGTTCGCATTATCGGAACCACGGAATTTAATTTATTTTCATTTATTGAGTCATAGAATAATATAGATAGGAAACAGCTGGTATGGTATGACATGTGCAAAGAATGGCAGAGAATAGATTACGAAAGAAAGTAATGAGATGGATACCTTCAGAAAACAGAAAAAGAGGAAGACCAAGAACGACATGGATTAATGGAATTAGAAAATCAATGAGTGAAAGAGGACTAAATGATGAAGACTGCAAGAATAGAAGGCATTGGCAATTGGGAATCGGACAACGTCTTTAGGATGTTTTTAACCCGAATGTATATACAGGGTGGGGCAGAAAAACCTATCCGATTTCAAATCCCTTTTTATCAGAAGAGAGAGCAGGTAGAGTAGTGGGGTAAAAACTGTTAGAAAGCTGGTTTTATGCCATTTGTCAGTAGTCAACATGCCTTGGTCTGGTGAACATCGTGCTTTTGTTATTGAGCGGTTTATCGAATGCGGCGGTTCGATAATGTACACAATCTAGCATCGTGGCTTTTCGAATTCATTTCGGACTCGGGCGTCATGATCCTGTTCCACATCACGCTACGATTAAAGTGTGGGTGTCAAATTTTAGACAGACGAGTTCAGCATTGAAAAAGAAGTCGCCTGGAAGTCCCAGGACAGCAACAGGACCTGAAAACGTGGCCAATGTGAGAGCCGCGATTGAACGTTCCCCGCTTCGTTCGCGCGAAAACATTCGCTCGCTTTGGCGATTTCCAACCGCAGTATTCGGCGAATTTTGCACCGGGACCTCAAAAATGCATCCCTACAAAATGGTTGTTGCACAGAAATTAGTGAAAGGGATTTTGAAACCGTACGAACCTGTGTCGCGATCTCCGAGAACTGCCAAACGACGATGTTGTGCCGCCGCGCTCACCGGATCTCGCTCATGTGACTTCTTCCTTTGGGGTTACCTCAAATCGAAGGTTTACCAGCATCGACCAAGGACCCTTCTTGCTTTACGAAGGGAAATTGCTTGGGCAATTGAAGAAATTCCTGTGGAAATGACGGTGAAAGTCATGGAAAGCTACCGCGAGCGCCTAAATAAGTGTATCCGCTCCCAAGGACGACATTTGAGTGATGTGCTTTTCAAAACTTAAATTTTAAAATGGCATAATTTGCGATATGTTAATAAAAAAAATTTTTTGACAAGCTGAGTGGTTTTAATTTTATAACGTTTTGAATTCGGATAGGTTTTTTCTGCCCCACCCTGTATATATTGAGTCATAGAAAATACCTCATTTTCAACTATAATTTGAGCCAGAACGGGTTATCGCAGAACAAGCTGTGGTAATACAATTTGTAGGAAATTTCATGTACTTTTATTTTGTATGGAAGGTTTTTTCACACGAAAGTTGATAGTTTCCGAGTTAAAGTAGAAAACTGCCAAAGAATGAGAATTTTTCTCTTTTTTGTATTTTTTTCAATGTTCCCTCACGAAATTTGTAGCAAACCTCAGATTCGGATTCAGCACCCCAAAACAACATAAAAAACCGAAAAAATCAAACTACTACCACCCCCAAACTTTCCTGCTAAACACCCTATTTGACTGTACTATTGTCCCTTTAAAAAAAAGATTGCCCATGCCGATTTTAGACAAACGAAGAAAAAGGGCCGTGAGCTGAGAATGACTAGTAAAACTAGATAATCGCGTTCCCAACGAATAAAATCAGACGCACATTCTTCGTATCTGAAACTCAAGGTCATTCCATTATTATTACTTATTACAATCGTTCCTCGAATCTGGTCCCTTTTTATTGTCGGGTATAATTCAAGCCGAGGAAGATTATTGTTATTATTTATAGTTGTATCATACCTTCTATCGCCGTCATGGAAATGAGTTACTATGTTGCGCTCGTATTTATTTTATTTTCGTTTCGTCTGTATAATACCTGTTATTCCGCGAACAGCAACATAATATAATGTGATTTATGTAATGCAGGAATATGTTTTTAACTGAGCAGACAATCAAGTAAGTATATGATTATGAATAATACATGGAGAACAATTGAAAATATTAAGAGTAGGAGTTCATTTGTCATGTAGCCTGTTTCCGCAATAATGTTATGGTAATATGGTAACGTTTGTATGATGTATTCTACGAAAATGAAAAAGTCAAATAATGATTGTTGTGTTAACGAACATGCTATTCCATTAGAGGAGGTTCGATTTCACTGAGCAGGCTGTGTTTGTTGAGAAGAATAATATTCGATTTCATGCTATCGATTCCTTATAATGAATTCCACCCAAGGGGAAGAGTATGGAACTGTACTACACGTCATTAATCAGTAATCGATCAGGGAAATATAAATAATCTGTAGTGGGTTAAATGTAAATCATACAGGGTGTTTCATCATAAACTGGACAAACATATATTTTCGTGTAGAGGACATCGGGAGAATCATTTTTGCCTTAACAATATATCCCGTTTTCGAAGCATAAGCGAGATACGGGTGTCAAACGTCATTTTTGAGCAAGATTCTTATGAGTGTGGTCAGTTATGTATAACACTTGGTGTAACGGTTTTTGGTCAAATCTCAGTATTTTTGGGTTCCTCTATCCAGAAAAGTTGACGAACTCCGAAAAAAAATTTTACAAAATGGCGGAAAACCTGCAATGTTCCAATTTTTTTTGCGGTTGTCAAATTGACTTTTGTTTTCTGAATGAAGACAATTTTCTAAGACTTTCTGTGAAAAAATTTTTTCAAAAATCGAACACAAATTTTTTTTTACATGTCTACAGCGAAGAAAAATTTCACTCGAAATGGATGAAATTTTGTACAATTGTACTTCTTGAATTATCATCACGAATATGAAAACAGAATCGTAAAATATCGAACGGTTTCGTTACTACAGTCATTCAAATGTTTCGTTCGGACCTCTGAAATATTGAAAATAAAATTGTTTTGGGTTCTAGAATCAAAATAATTAAATTATTGGCATGTCCAAACATTCTAGATGAATTTATACGAAAAAAATCAGTGAAACTCAGTTGGGACTCGAACCGATGTAGGTTTTAAATAGGGAAATGACACTGTTCTAAGGATACTAATATTCGTTGCCAGGCAACGGTAGTCTGTAGTTCATAGGGTTTGACTACTGGTTAAATTATATTCACTGAAATTAAAATACCAGTCCAACTCTATGACTACGAACTACTTTGCCTGGCAACGGAAATTAATATCCTTAGAACAGTGTCATTCCCTATTAATACCTACGTCGTTTCGAGTCCCAACTAAGTTTCACTGATTTTTTTCGTTTAAATTCATCTAAAATGTTTAGACATGCCAATAATTTAATCATTTTGACTCTAGAACCCAAAATAATTTTATTTTCAAATATTCCAGAGGTCCGAACGAAACATGAATGAATGACTGTAGTAACGAAACCGTTCGATATTTTACGATTCTGTTTTCATATTCGTGATTGATAATTCAAGAAGTACAATTGTACAAAATTTCATCCATTTCGAGTGAAATTTTCTCATCGCTGTAGACATGTAAAAAAAAAATTTGTGTTCGATTTTTGAAAAAATTTTTTTCACAGAAAGTCTTAGAAAATTGTCTTCATTCAAAAACAAAAGTCAATTTGACACCGCAAAAAAAATTGGAACAAGGTTTTCCGCCATTTTGTAAATTTTTTTCGGAGTTCGTCAACTTTTCTGGATAGAGGACCCAAAAATACTGAGATTTGACCCAAAAACCGTTACACCAAGTGTTATACATAACTGACCACACTCATAAGAATCTTGCTCAAAAATGACGTTTGACACCTGTATCTCGCTTATGCTTCGAAAACGGGATATATTGTATAAGGCAAAAATGATTCTCCCGCTGTCCTCTACACGAAAATATATGTTTGTCCAGTTTATGATGAAACACCCTGTATACTGTTGATCGGAAGGTGCTTTACCCGCTGAAATCGAGAAAACAATGTCTTGCTCATTCTTCCATTTGTTCATACCTACCATTATGAAATTTTGCACGAAACTCGCTTAAAAACTTATATCTATAGGGTGCGCTGTTAAAGAGGAAAAGGTGCCATAAATATACTACCGCAAATCTTTCGTGTTCGTGGTAAAGGATGATAAAGATTTTTATGGACGATAATGCCAGACCCCATCGTGCGCGCATCGTTCAGGAGTACCTTGAAGAGGTTGAAGTCTCTCGAATGGAATGGCCAGCATCAAGAAGTCCAGATCTCAGTCCGATTGAGCAGGTTTGGGAAAACCCCAATAGAAGGCTGAGAAGTTCAGAAAATCATCCGGCTACTCTTAATGACTTAGGAATCCAACTCAAAGAAATCTGGGAAGGATTAGATCAGAACATTTTAAGATCACTCATTTTGAGTATGAACCGTCGTTGCCGAGCTGTAATTAACGCAAGGGGTGGAAACTGGAAATATCAAATATTGAATCACTTATCGGCATTCCAGTATATTGAAAATTGTTCCTTTCTCCTCTTTCACATAAGATTCGGTGAAATTCTGAATCTTTCTTCCATCTAATGTGTCTTGTTCCGTTCAAAACCTTCCCGAGACAACATAAAAAATAAGTTATAAAGTCAATGTAGAGTTGACTTTCATTAAAATTGAGATTTTCAGAATGTGCGTTAGTTTTTTTGCGCAGTGTATATGCCGAAAGATCTCAAATATTTGAGACCTGCTTTACCTGTATCAATTTCTTCGAAAACTCGGTCGATGAAAATGAGAAAATGTGAACGATATATATCAGATCCGTTATCAGAGCATTCGGATAAATTTCACCTCTCCTATGAACATGTTTCTATTCGATATTGCGGTAAGAGTATAAATGAATTGATAGTTATAACTCAGGTTCGTTGGGGAGTTTTCGAAAAGCAGAATTTTTTTTAATTCAGTATCCGAGAACTAAAAATACTCCCATACGCATATCGTCCTTTTTTAAGATCCGTCAAAGGTATCTAATACTTTCTGCTCCTTTTAAATAGGTAACTATTGGACATTGCAATATCTCACAGGAAATATGAGTTCAAAGAATCTCCTAAATGTATTCGAATACAAGAAGATCTCATTTCAACAGTGGACATTGGACTTATTAACAGCAGATTTGATTAATAACGGGTGGCCCATTTAAAAATTGGAATTTAATTTTGCTATAAAAAAAAAACGCTCAATTTTTCAATGGTTGAACATTTATTTAAAAGGTTGGTTCATGACATTTATTATGAAAAAATAATTTCGGCAAATGACCACCACGGCTGACTTGGCAGTAGCTTTCGTTCCACCCATTTTTTAATACATTTTCGATTGTTTGGGGCTCTATTTCACCAATAACAGCTTGATTTCGGTCTTGAGGTCTATTTGGAATTGTTTCTGGATTGTTTGGCCGTAACACTGATCTTTCACCGCTCCCCAAAGATAATAATCCAATGGCGTCAGATCGCAGCTTCTTGATGGCCAATTCACATCAGCATTTCTGCTGATATTCGATTTCCGAAAATGCGGCGTACGTAAACATCGATTGTGGCGTGTGCTGTATGGCTCGTTGCACCGTCCTGTTGAAACCAAACATCGTCCAAGTCGTCTTGAAAGAACCCATCGTTCAACATTGCGCGGTTAGCGCTCGGCATTGACGGTTACGGCGATTTCTGCTTCATTTTCATTTACTGCCAAGTCAGCCGTGGTGGTCATTTGGCCGAAATTATTTTTCATAAATAAATGTCATGAACCAACCTTCTAAATAAATGTTCAACCATTGAAAAATATTGAGCAGTTTTTTTTTATAGCAAAATTAAATTCCAATTTTTAAATGGGCCACCCGTTAGTTAGTCGACTTATTCTATTTGGGAAACATTGAAAAAACAGAATTTTGGAAATTTACTATTCGAGACCAAGAGCTATTCGGAAACAGTAATTTTGTAAGATGCTCCAGGAGAACCTGAATATTTGAAACCTGGTTTCAGCTGAGTCAATTTCCTCAAAAATTCCGTCGATGAAAATGAGGAAATGAAAACGATATTTCGATCCCATATCCCATTCCATGCATTTTCGAAACGTTGCAATTACAAAACCATTCAATCTCTGCGGGAATTTCGCAATCGGAATAAACGTCATCTCGGGGAAAGTACGGCGGTGGAAGGCAGAAATGACAGCGCGATATTTTACGTATTCGACGGCTTCGTTTTGTTTCATTAAATTTAAAAAATCACATCGGATTTTTGTCTGGTCGCCGGGAAACAATGGCGGTCCGCCGAGAATATAAATATATGATGGCCGCTTCTCGTTTGGACACATTTTTTAAATGAAATATCGGAGCGATATAGATGTGGCCGCCTACGTTTCTCGATATGAAACGCAAAAATAATTAAACATTTTTCAGGCATGCGGAAAAAGTTTGACAGACAAATAAAAATGGCCATTTGAAATATGAGAGTGTATAGGAAAATGTGTACAGTTGTGTTTTCGTACACCCAGCGGAACGTCCTGCTGCCATTTCGTCGTTTCATTTTTCCTTTTTTTTTCATTTCGGCCGTTCGACTGCTGGATGTAATTTCCAAGCATCTGATTGGCGAAACGACTTTACAATGTGCCCGTTTTTTTCACGTTTTTTCGACGTCGGTTTTAATGTGTAATCGATAAATAACATATTGTGTATAAAAATTCGCGTAGCATGTTTCGAATATATGCGGATGATTTCGAAGCGAGGCCGAACGTTGAATTTCGCTGATTCTCTTATTCGTTCTGCGTTCAATTATTCCCCCTCTATTTTTTTTCTTTCATTTTTTCGGAGGCCTCTATTCATTAGTCTTCGATTGTCATATTTCAACGAATGTATTCCATCAAAAACATGCAATGCATACGCGGATTATATTCCCCTGGCACCCTCCTTTCGACAGACTCGTCATTTTTAATACCGAGTGAGGCAGAAAAAAGAATTTATAACGAACGGTTTTTTCGAATATATCGACTAACGGTGTTTGGAAATGTTTCTTTCAAAAAATTACTTGAGCAAGCCGTAGATTCATATTATAGCACTTTCTTTGGCAATTTTGACCATCAGTTTAGATAAGATTAGGTTGTGATGGATTTGAACCGTGACTTTCCTTCTGCATCTAATGAGATTTTTTTGTTCCTTACCATACTAGAGTTAGATTTTGCCCTCCATTATTTTCCTAGGAGACTTTGTTCTTATGTCGGCTGGCGTCAAGGTATACCGACATCCAGTAGCGTAAGTCTGGATTGCGCCAACACTCTGCGGACGATCCACATACATAACCTCCAAATATCGGAGTTTTCTCATATGCTTATAAAACCCTATATTGCTAACGTGAAATAAAAGTTGAATCAATTTAGTTGCCATTTCCGATGGCTCCTTAAATCATCTGCGCATGTGCAAACTCGAAATTTGACAAGACGTGAAAAAGTGAGGTTATGATTTTTAGTCAGTTCCATTTGACAACTTATATTTTTAACTATAGTCTATCCAAATCCGAGAGGCCAGCGTAAACAAACTAGAAACGCGATTTGGTCGCTCTTATTGGTCGAAGCTTCAGGAACGCCACTTTCGACCAATAAGAGCGACCAAATCGCGTTTCTAGTTTGTTTACGCTGGCCTCTCGGATTTGGATAGACTATAGTCCAAGTTCTGTTTTGGCGCCTGCGCAGTGAATTCATGAGGCCAATGCACCACGTGATCGCTGCTTCAATTTGTAATAGAGAAGTGGATCCATGTTAGCGGTAAGGAAGTTTATAAGTATATAAGTTTTCCCTACCGACCTTGATCAGGCGATATCTGTTGGAAGTCGCCAGATCAAAGATTCTTTTTCAGTATTTTACATTCTAAATTATATAGTTAGCTATGGTATCATAATTGAAAGAAAGTGTTTGTCAATATATATATTTGTCGTTGCAGTTCTTAAAAGTAAACTTCGATTACTGTTTCATTGAGTAAAACATGTTACGGGCTCAGACCGTGGCCAAAACAATTTTCGTTGAAGGAGTGAAAATAAACGAGGAGGAATCTGAGAGTAAATTTGGTGTAGCAACAACAATAATAACTACCAACCATCGAAATCCAAGATTAAAATATTATTGATCAGAAAAGGTACATGGATACAAAGCCAACAGAAAAGAAAGTAAAAGAATGGAAGAAGACGGATGAAAAAGCTCAGATAACTTTTTCTCTATCAGTGAAAGAAATCAAATAGTACACATTTGAAACTTAGGAACTTCTTCAGAAAGTTCACGAAAGAGCAAATTTGAGTAATGAACTTTACTTATTACGTAAATTATATCAATCCAAGTTGGAAAAAGACCAATCCATGTCAGAATATATTAGAAAAATTAGAAATCGTAGGAGTACTGCGTGGTATTGGTGAAGAAATTGAAGATTTTCATATTGCTGTACTGCTACTATACATAGGTGGTCTTTCTGAAATTTATGATACCTTTATAACAGCGTTAGATGCTCGTCCAGATGATGAAATCACAGTATGTTGAAGGTGAACTTCTAGATGAGTATTATAGGAAGGAAAGGAAAACGTAGAATTAGAGCAAACTGCTCTTAAATCTATCCAGTGTCAGAAAAGAGGAACAAGAGACTTGGGATGTTTCTTCTGTCACAGAAAGAGTCATCTGAAGAAGGATTGTTATCTACTCATCATGGACCAGGGATCTAAGGTTTAGGATTTGAAGTGACAGTCGTATCAATAACATAAACAAATAATTTATGGATTTATTTTTTCAGTCCCAGTTTATTTTCGGATTGTCTCTAGCTTTGTTTGGATTCATTGGCTTCTGTAAAATCTTTCTTATAATTTCTGGCGTGACCTCGCATGTTCAATGTTATCATTGAGTACCTATGTTGAAGAAGTGAAAAAGCCTTTAGCTTTCACGCAGAAGGATCTGCTACAAAGTTATGAAGAAGTTGTTTCACATCATTTTCTAGGCTCATGGAACCACACATTTTACACTGAGCCAAATTCTTTTCTCTTTCCATAATTTTTAGGAATAGAATATATGGAATCACTAAGAAAAGAGTAGAAGACTTAGTCCCGCCTATTTCAAATACAAAACTGAACTGCAGTGCGCATGCTGTGATTCTATGACCCTGCTCTTGTGTAGGGTTACGATAGATCAACCTGAGTCAGTGATCAAGTTAATAGCACCGACCTTTCCGAACACGGGTAGGATGTTCGGGTCAGGTAAAAAAACGCCAAGGTTAGGGATCGAGTTAACACAAGTAAGTATCCGAAAACGCCTATTATCTCTTCTGTGGGTAAGTACATAAAAAGGAACTATATTGTTGTACTTCGCCAAGTTATGAGGGACTGCTTACAACACTAATGCCCGATTGCTCCGTTCGTCTAAGCAACGTTTAAGCCCTGAAATGACGTTTCATCAATGGAATAAACGTCACTTAAGGGCTTAAACGTTGCTTAGACGAACGGTGCAATCGGGCATTAGATTAAACGTTGCTTAGACGAACGGTGCAATCGGGCATAAGTTGTCTTAGTATCATTCGAATGTCAGAAGCAATGAAAATTCTGGCTTCCTCGACAGATAGACTTAGGCGAATATTTCTATGGCCAGAATTTCAGTTTAGAGCGTTGTTATTGTTTTTAAGTGGTATAAATCCGTTTTTCACGACCTTGCACAATCGGGCATATATAATACTTCCGCACCATCTGTAGAAAAACAAAGAAATCTGATTAGATATTCGAATAAAACGGATTTACGGACACTCACAGAAAACAATTTAATTTCACAAAATATTCATTTTCTATTGAGGCCGCTCCCACATAAACCCGCAGAGTCTCACTTCACGATCTCTCCCCTATTTTATTCAGTATCATATATTGCATAAGTTTTGAGTGGAACGAGCACTCGAAAATGCAATCGCATGGAGGACGACATCCTCCAACTTGCACAATATTACTCCAGCATTCTGGCCGTATTGAAAAAAGTACAATTACATATTTAAAATGGTTGAGCGTGGTAAATCTCGCGTACAGAAAAATTTTAAAGCACCAGTCATTGAATGTGAAAATCCCTAGCAAATGTATTATGCCCACGTAGTTCATCTGTGCCGTTATATGTATGTGTGTTCAAGAGATTAGTTCTGATGAACGGCAAGGCTTTTGTGCGCTCCAGTAGCATCCTGCAAAAAAAGTTGTTCAATAGAAATTCGCTATTGTTTATAACCTCACAGATATCATACGTCAGCGCAAAGAGATAAGGGAGCGAACGATGGAATGAGGTAAAAACTGTATAATATAAAACTGGCCTGTGTGCACACGCTCTTCGGATCATCAAGATCGAATGCAGTTTGATAATATCTGATTATACTGGGAGTATTGATGATGTGATGAAGAGTTTTCCAATAAGAGGTGTTAATTTGAATAGCCCGCCATTTCGGTAGATGTCACGTTTGAAGCTGTCATTTTTGACATTTGACAAGTATTAATTACGCCATTAATAATAATGAAACGATACAAGCTTCAAGAAGCATTGAAATTATGAAAATTCGCTATAAAAATGGTGAAAATTTGGCAGAGACGGTCGTGAAACTCGAACATTTTTGGGTCGTCTTGAAGCACCTTGTCGGACCGCAATAAAGAAATTGGTGGAAAATTCGAGCTGCTGGGACAAGTTAGTGATGTGAACAATAAAACCCATGCACGTCGCTCAAGATCAGCCGAGAATATTGTAGCCGAAAGTGTTGAAGAAAACCTAGTTTTATCCATTCCTCGTCGTTCTTTGGAATTAAGCAATCCACAAACGTCATTACACCGTATTTTGCATAAAGATTTGGGTCTTACGGCTTATAAAGTTCAGTTAACACGAGAACTCAAACCGGCCGATTATCAACAACGTCTTGTCTTTGCTGATTGGGTCGTTGAAATGCACGAACCGTGTTATCTCTCGAAAAAGTGATCCCAATTGGCCACCGAGATCTTGTGATTTTACACAACACACTTCGCGATTTGGTTATGGAAAATTTCATTAAAAGGATATGGTCCTGTAAGCGTAGGCGTGGTGGTCGTTTGCCTGATGTGATTATCCACTATTAACGGCATAGCTTCTTCTTTATAATGAAATAAATATCCGAGCATTTATATTGAAAAATGGTATTTTTCTTTGAATATCAAAATAACACCTCTTATTGGAAAAATCTTTATGTTCCATCCAAAATGATTGACATTCGAAGTAGGGCCTGAAATTCTAGGTGCAGCTATAATTCTGGTTCCAACAATTTAACTCTACAGGCAAAGTAAAAATCTGGCAAATGTTATTCTACTCCAATTCTATAATAAAATAAAATTAATTTTCCCCGATGATGATTTTACATAATATAGTATAATAGGAATTTGGAGTGAAATATTAATTTAATCATTCAATCATAACATGAACGATAAAAAATATAAATAAATGGTGACATCTTACAATATTTCGATCTGTATATTGAGTTACATGTACTAAATACTTTGAGTTCTTTGCCTCATTATTCTTTACTGTTATTCTAATCCATTTATTTTCGCTACACTCTTCGAATAATCATGCTTCTATTTTTCGCCTGTTCAGCTACCATATTGAAGATGATCCTTGAGTGTATTATATGTCATCGTAAGAGAAAATTAAAAATATGAGCAAAGTCAGAAGTTTCATCATGCTTAACAAAAAAAAATCGATTCACTTGTTATAGTTGATATTTATGAAAGATGATAGATATAAACTATGAATGCATAAGGTTAGTTATTTTTTCCAAGCCGATTGATGAAATTCCTGAATTTAATAATTTTATTTTCTCTTAATATCACGATATACAGCTCTGTAAGGGGGCACAATAGACCTTGAGGTCGCAGTGAAATGTTACCCTTTTTTAAATTAAAAAAAATAAAATTTTTTCCAAGCCGATTGAGGAAATTCCTGAATTTATTAATTCTATTCTCTCTTGATATCACGATATACTGAAGAATCATTTAAGCTGCAGAAGCTAAACTGTTTAGTGAAACAAATAAAAAAATCTTATTGATACTTCACAGTTACGCTGTTCTTGAACAGCACACTCTAACGGTAGGAAAATGAAGTTTTCCGAATCTCAAATTTTGTGGTCATTAAGTTTGAATAAAGTCGAAACGAAATATAAAGGTAACTCAAAATTGTTCAGCCAAAAATGAACACCGAGTCAAAATTCGAAAACAATTGAAACTAATGATCCAGTTTTTACAAAAATAAAAATAATTGGACAAAGGATATGATTCGTGAATAATACGTTATTCTAAACCCATTAGCTGACAATGTGCCTAATGAATATAATAACGACCTGCTTTCAAAACAAAAAAGTTACGAAACAGATTCAACTCCACGCTCAGTCTGAAAAGATATTTTGTCACAATGACTGGTTCATATGTTATAATTACCAATTAAATTTATTTTAACAATAACAGTATTAAATGACAACTTTGTCAAGGACACAACTAATAAAATACTTCCCACATTAGAATTATACTCGTATTGAAGCAGTCACCGCATCGTCATCTTCTATTTTGTACAAAAATAACAAATTACTATTGAAAATAACTATGTGTTGTGATGAAGATACAGATACACTACTCTACAAAACGGAAGGTATCAGAAAATAGTGAAAAGTTCGATAGCGTTTGATTTTACTTTCCAATAATTTATCACTGTTCTTTCGAAATTAGACGATTTCTTTTTCAGTTGTCAAATTGTTTTTCAATCGTGAAGATAGTGAACAGACAAAATTCACTGAACATAAATATCAAAACAATTTGACATCCCAAACTGACAACAATAATTGAAATTTCTTAATATCAGATGCAGCTAAAAAACCACTCGTTATAATTGAGGAGTTAGTTTTGCCTTTGTCATTTTTTCTTGTTCTTAAAGTTAAACTCTTAGTGATGGAACATTTAATCGATTATTTAATATTTTATTGAATATTTCATTTAATAAAATATTTAATTATATTTATTTTATTTCATTTTATGAAATATTCAATATTTAGTTGAATATCTTCTGTTCAAGATTTCGGCAAGCATTCGCCAGTAGTCATCAAGAAAAAACACGGGAAATTCTTGAATTTTAGAAAAGCAGCTTTCGTTACTTTTTGAAAATTAAATGACAAACATTTCCAAGGAGTGACGAAAGTTGCTTTTCTGAAAGTTCAGGGCCGAGTTTCTTCCTGGCGACGTTTGGTGAGTGCTGGCAAAGACGTTGTACAGAAGAAGGTAACGTAATGGAAATAGCCCTCTCATCATAGAAATCATAGAAACGGATTGAATTTCAATTTCTAACGTTGGTATACTCATACATGAAGATTAAATCAGAAACATTTTGAAAGTTATATATTTTCTCTTGATTTGGATAGATGTCGTCAATTATCATAAGGATGAAAAAGAACTTTTTTCAAACAAATCAAAGATCATTAGAGTTACACAGTCAAGAAGAATTTCGTCTCAATTTTAAAAATACCATAATTTTGTCAATTTCGAAGAATCACACGAATGTGTTAATACTCACGATAGGGATATGATCATCATCTTTTGCTTAGAAACAAACTCACCTGAAAGAAAAGAAATATATTAAAATGCATCCTACGACTAGGAAAACCCAATCATAATTGTGATCATGTAATTAAAAATAAAATTTACAGTGAATAAAATTGGTATGTATTTTTTTCGGAATGAGTTTCGCTACTTAATGATATCATTAACTTCTTATCTCATATTTGTGCATAGAGAATGATATGATAATTGTAGTAGAATGATATGTATAGAATGAATTGTTTATGGTTATGAAGTATTGACGATATTCTGTAAATACAATTTTTGGTTGTATTTGTACTCCAATAGACAAACTCTTCATCAAATATTTTCTCGTATTACTTACCTAAGTAGTTTCAAATCGAAGAATCATAATTATTATGCAGTTTTTCAATAAAAAATGTCTACAGGAAATTATGCATATGGTTTCTATTGTTTAACCAAAATGCTATTTGATAAGATTGTGGACGATTGCCAAAAATACTGCCGCTCTACACTGCAAAAATTTTATGATGATATTTTGGTTTATATTTTGACTTGGTTATATACCAGTTGTTTTTAGGATTTCATAGGTATTTTGAATACAAACATTTATTAGTAAATTCTTATTTGCATATTGTCAGTCGGTGGACTGAGTGAATCAATAAATAAATGGATAATATGTAATATTCTGCGACTCTGTGTAAGTGGCATTGATATTCAACCCCAAATTTGTGCCAAAGTATTATAAAGGGTTTTTCAGTAGGAGGTGTTATTTTGATATTCAAAGAAAAATGTCTTTTTTCAGAATGAATTATCGGATTTTTATTTCATTATGAAGAAGAAGCTATGCCGTTGATAGTGGAAAATAACATCAGGCAAATGACCACTAAGACCACGCTTACAGGACCATATCCTTTCAATTAAATTTTCCATAATCAAATCGCAAAATGGCTGCCCTAAGTCCTCGATAGCCTCACGAATTCCATCTTTGAGGTCTTGAATCGAAGCTGGGCTATTGGCGTAGACCTTCTCTTTCACGTGGCCCCAAAGGAAGAAGTCGCAAGGTGGTAAATCACAACATCTCGGTGGCCAAGTGTGCCACCTCTTCGAGAGATAACACGGTCCGGAAACTTTTTCCGCAAAAGATCAATGGTTTCGTTGCTTGTGTGGCACTTAGCGTTGTTGATGATCGGCCGGCTTGAGTTCTTGTGTTTACTGAACTTTATGAGCCTTAAGACCCAAATCTCCATGCAAAATACGGTGTAATGACGTTTGTGGAATGTAGCAATATTCTCGGCTGTTCTTGAGCGACGTACCCGGGTTGTATTCTTCACATCACTAACTTGTCCCAACAGCTCGAATTTTTCCACGAATTTCTTTATTGCAGTCCGACAAGGTGCTTCATGACGACCCAAAAATGTTCGAGTTTTACAAACCGTCTCTGCCGAATTTTCATCATTTTCATGGTGCATTTTAATAATTTCAATGAGTTCTTGAAGCGTGTATCCTTCCATTTGTACTTTTGGCGTAGTTTCTACTTGTCAGATGTCAAAAATGACAGCTCAAACGTGATATCTACTGAAATAGCGGGCTATTCAAAATGACACCTCTTATTGCAATAGATTTTTATTAGTGCTCCTTACACGGTCAATATTATTGAAGCAATATCGTTATTGATCAATATATTGAACGTATAAGGGGTGTATTAAAACAATAATATTGATGGCAATAATATTGAGAAGAATCAAATCGATTTGATATTTATTGCAGTTCCGCCAATATATTGAGGCGCCGTCAATATTATTGACACCGTGTGAGGGGTAAACAGATATTGTGCAATGAAATTTCAGCAATTCTGGAGACGCCGTAGAGGGTGGCCCTTACTGATAGTGAAAAGAAGCGAAAGTGTTCTCAAGATAAAAAAGATGAAGAAAGAAAATTTATTATAATGTGTATAGAGGTGAGTGGTGTGTTTACATCAAGCTGGCGGCGGCCGAGGGCGCGATCTGGGCGAAAAGGCGAATCTAGCGACAAGGTAGATCTGGGCGCATACTAGTAATCATTGAGGTGGTAATAATTTTCAATAATGACTGTTCATTGGAAAATAAAATCAGAGGAATACATGGACCGAGACAAAAAAGCTCAAGCAATGGAACGGTTGCTAAAGTTTTACCGACAGCAATTCCCTAATGCTACGAAAGATGATGTGAAGAAAAAATTTCAACCACACTTTTTTTCTGCCTCATTTTTTCCTTTTATTCAGAACCAAAGCATATCCTATTAAAAACGATAGATCCATCCTCCCTGACTTCACAATTGAAACTGACACTTTATTGGACAATATTATTGAATCGTGTGAGGGCTGCCGTTTTTTACCATATATTGCGTCAATAATATTGAATCAATTATATTGACCGTGTAAGGTGGCCTTTATATTGAGAGAAGTTGTTTCAACATTTTTCAGTACCACTGAATTGACAGATATCAATAGATCAGCGGCAGGAAAAATAACAACATATAATGAAGAAGAATAAAATATGTGTGAAAATTGTTATATTTCAGAATGAACAAACTAACCAGAGAATTAGACAGTTCATTTACACCACTTGTTTATTCCATAAAAACGTTAATTTCCTTCGCTTCTCAAGAAACACAGATAAATTTATCGAAAACACGTCAAACCGAACTGAACCGAAACCCCCTTGTTTGTCAATATTGGCTGCAAAGGGCAGGCCGCATTATTTGTTCGAAATCATGAAACATTTCGCGGTGAAATGCAAATTTACGACTGGAGTTCATTCGAATAATGCAAAATCGTAAAAGCAGATGATCGTGTCCAATTGATGATCAGATCGGCAGATAACTAATGTCCGGTTGTTTCATCACCAACCCTGATTGCGACAATACCCGGGCCATAAAGTCCAAAAATATTTTGGAACGTTTTAATAATCGCAGGATTTGTCGCCGTTGCTCTTCCCAAATGCTTTCCGAATAGGTTATGTATGAAAATCAGTGCGTCGTTAGATGAAGATATGCCACCCCTCTAAATACCCCCTCACGCACGGCATTGGATGGTGGACGATCATTCTAACGACGTCGTGAAATTTATCGATTTTAATACCTTGAATATTCGCAAGAAGAGAGTTTACCTTCCTCGGGGTTGTCTTTTACATTATCATCTATCTGAACATATTGGAACTTTGCACGAGGTTATCTAAATTAGAATCGGTGTTATCTGAACGATATACAGGGTAAGTCTTAGAGAAATTTGAATTCTACGATTCGTGCCATGATACGAGTAAAATAGTTATTTAAACTATGGCGGGAGCAAGTGAAACTCACTTACGAGGACGTAAATGGTTTTTCAAATTGCGCAGTTTATTTTTAAAAATGAATAAAACACTTAATTTACATTCATTTTTCGAAAATTTTCATTGGTAATTGAAGTATCAGTCATGACATTCATATACGAAAATAATACAGTGGAACTTCCATACAACGAACGTCCGTATAACGAATTTCGTACAAGACATTGCCCTTCAATTCAAATTCCATGTTAGAAACTCCCTCTAAAACGAAGTAAATTCTCTCTATAATGAATATTCAAAGAACATCACTCTTTGGATGGGTATTGGTAAGAAGGGTGAAAGGGTGAGTGTTTTCCGAAATGTTTCCGGACGTACGTAATAAAACCCCCACCTCATAGTAAACTCAATTATTACGGCGGCAGAGAGATCCTTCTGAAACAGTTTTAAATACATCCTGAATGTTGGTGTCAATCTAAACATTACGCTAGTGTGAAAGTTGTGCGAGAATGTTCTAAAGGAAGTGTTTAAGTTTGAATGATAAACTTAAATTTATCAGTGAATAGCAACAATATACAGGGTTGGGATAAAGTTCGGCACCAAATTAATATCTTTAAAAGGAAACGGGCGATATTTTAAAAAATCTGGCATCTGAGTGTAATGGACCACAATGCATTTGATGAGCATATTCTCATTAATGAGATACTTCGGTTTAACCGGGAATGACCATTTTTTTTTATTTAAATGGGACACCCTGTATATTTCTGCAGATTCTGAAAGAGCACTTTTTTTCGGATCTGTCCATACCAGGTTCCATGTAAAAATTATCTGTAAAAAGAAGAATTGAGAACACGGATTCTTGATGAATGTGCCTACATGGAGAAGTCTTGAGAAAAGTTACTCAAGAATTTGTTAATAGACTGGCATATTGTCAGGAGGTGAATAGAAAGCAAGCACTTCGAACATTAAAATGATTTTTTTTTTAATTATTTCTAATAATTTTTCCTACTAGTAAAAGCTGTATTTCTTCTTTTTATAGATTTTCATAAAAAAATACGTCATGAAAAGAAAAGAAAGAGTTATCTACTACAAAGTATTCCGTTTTATTCTCCCACTATTGATACAAATAACAACGGTTTATTATTTAAATGGATTTTTTCTCAAATGTACAAAAAGACCGAACTTCTTCTTTAACAGAGAATTTTTACATGGAACTGGTATGGACAGATCCGAAGAAAGTGCTCTTCAGAATCTGCAGAAATATTCAGGGTATCCCATTTAAATAAAAAAAAATGGTCATTTCCGGTTAAAGCGGAAGTATCTCATTAATGCAAATATGCTCATCAGATGCATTGTGGTCCATTACACTCAGCTGCCAAATTTCAAAAATATCGCCCGTTTCGTTTTAAAGATATTAATTTGGTGCCGAAACTTTATCCCAACCCTGTATATTGTTGCTATTCACTGATAAATTTTAATATAATTGAGGCTCCAATGACACGGAATATTTTATCTTAAGGATAAAATTACAATTCAAGAATCGGTTGTGGATTATTCTTATAGACCAGGCTTTTCACATAACCCCAAAGAAAATAGTCCATCTATGACAAATCACATGATCTTGGTGGCCAATTGACATAACCGTTTCTGGAGATTATTCTTCAAGAAAATTTTTGTCTCAATGAATCAATTGTCATCTGCACAGTGAGGTGAAGCGACACCTGTTGAAATCGACGAAAAATCGATAATCATCCGACGTTATCGAACATTTTTCATAGAACGGGCGAGGATCGAAAAAAAATTAAAAAAATATAATTATTAAATTTTAGTTAAGTGATATATTTCGAGTCAATTAAGTAGAGTTCGACTAATTTGGAAAAGTTCATTGGTGACACTGACAAGATACGAGTATACGAAAACCATGGAAAATTTTGGTAATTAACCACTGTTTAAATTTTGTTTAATTTTGCAAAGTGCTTGATAGTATAATATATGCGAATTATATACATAGAGACATTTGAATATTACTTTTTCACTTTGTGGAATATGAACGACATATCATTTGACGGTATTCATTTTGAAGTTTTGGATAGTGTATTCCTTTTCCATACTTCCTCTTCGCGTTCTGAGCGCTCGTTCCACTTAAACAAGTGCTAGAACGTTTTGTCTAAATGTCTGTGATTTTCGAATTTCGAGCCGAAAATGGTCTCAAACGATAGGGTACCACTCCCTGATGACGAATCCGTGGTCAAATTCAATTCTGTCCGTGGGGCCGTCCAGCCGTTTGCAGGATAAATTTTGAATGGATTGTCCTAGAGACTGGAGAATTTCAGGTTTAGTTCGATTTCCAAATGCAGAGGTTGAGTTTTTCGACCAGTCAAATCGTCGTTGTTCCATAAGATATGCCCATCGAACATTTTAGTCCCTCAATACGAAACCAGTAGAAATTAAAATTTTGCGGCCACATGCAAGATGCTCATGATGAGCTCCATGCAGAATTTTGTGGCCATAGTGCTAACAGAACTAGAGAAAATTCACTATTAAAAAGAATCAGATATCTGATTCGAGTGAAACTCATTTTGTGAATGAGACACTGAATGCAAAATTTCAAAAGGATCGCATCATGAGAATCATAAACTTTATTTTTTTCTGAATTATGAGCTTTTTTGAATAATTCCGAGTTTGTCGATTCGTTCTAGCTGAAATTTTGCAGAAAAATGTTCAATGCCAATTCAAAGCAGTGCGCAAAAATTTGTGGGAGGTGCTTTAATACAACCAAATGAAAGTCTATATTTATACAAAGAAAAATCTAATATTGCCATGAAATACCTTTCGATTGTGATGAAATTGAGTTTGAGGGTGTAAACTGGCGAAGCGAATGATCATGCAAAATTTTGAGGTATCTAACAGCTTCCTTTCTTCACAATGAACGAGCGCACAGAAGCACCTGCTCAGGGCTTTTAAAATTTTTTTAATGATTCAATAACCCAGGCGAATTGTGCTTTTAGCAGGAAAGTTTTGGGGTAGTTTTGATTTCTTTCATTTTATCTTTTTTGGGGTGCTGAATCCGAATTTGAGGTTTGCTAATAGAATTTAGTGGGGAACATAAAAAAATACAAAAAAAGAATAAACCTCTCATTCTTAGTCAGTTTTTTGCTAGTCACTAAGAAACTATCAACTCCCCCAGTATTCGAATCTGTTTAATCTACACCTGAATTATGGAGATCGAAGATGAACAAGAACATATTTCATTAACTTCTGTGAGCTCTGCATTGACATCTTACATCGATGTGATGTTCATCGCGGGTGCGCATTCATTGTTTGTGTTTGTTTACGTTTTAATGATTGATGGTGTATGACTGTTATTGTCTCTTTCTTTTTGTAATTTTGTTTTATATGTAAATCTAAAACTGTACTTTCCATACCACCTTCCGCTAAATGATCTAAAACCAACAACAATTCAATTAGCGGTAAGTTTCCCGATGTAATTATTTATCGTCACCAAATTATTTTGTATTTTCCAGCCTTGAAGAAGCATAAATATATATGCGAAACGTCGGTTGATTGAGAGTGTTGTTTCAGTTGGTTTGTCCTAGTCCCTGTTAACTTCCATTTTACAAACTATCAACTATTCGTGAAAAACCTTTCCATACAAAATGAACGTACATAAAATTTCCTACAAATTGTACTACCACAGCTTGTTTTGCGACAACCCGTTCTAGCTCAAATTATAGTTGAAAATGAGGTATTTTCAATAATACAATAAATGAAAAAATAAATCATATGGTTCCGATTATGCTATCCTCTTGAAGTTTTGCATGCACATTCAGTATATCAGTCTCGATTCACAAAGAAAAATTCACTCGAATCGGATATCTTGCTATGGAAATATAAAGATTTCTCTTTTCAATATTTCAATTGAATTTCCTATGGTTCTGTTCTTACTATGGTCGAGACTGATATACTGAATGTTCCTGCAAATTTTCAAGAGGATCGCATCATCGTAACCATAGAATTTATTTGTTTTTTCATTTATTGAGTCATAGAAAATACCTCATTTTAAACTATAATTTGAGCCAGGTTGTCGCAGAACAAAATGTGGTACAATTTGTGAGAAATTGTATGTACTCTCATTCTGTATGAAAAGGCTTTTCACGAAAAGTTGATAGTTTTCAAGTAATAAGCAAAAAACTGACCTAGAATGAAATTTTTCATCTTGTTTCGTATTTTTTTCGTATGTTCCGTCTTGAAATTTTGTGAGCAAACCTCAGATTCGGATTCAGGACTCCAAAAAACATAAAAAATGAAAGATATCAAAACTTTCCGCTAGGGGTACTTCTAAGTACAAATATACTGTACAACAACTTGACTTTGTATGAAACGAAGAACGAACGCCAATACGAACAAGAAAACATAAAGCTGATTGAATACAGTGAAATGCTATTACCACGGTTTTCAAATCGCACTTTATTGCGACACCCCGTATTCGATTCATCCAGAATGAATCATCCGCTCGAAGTACGTGTAAAGTTTTGTTGCTTCGAAATGGATCTCTGTAATGTATAAAAACATGGCCGATATGCCAGACTATAAAATTATTACACAGCACTCAGACGAATCCATATAGGAATTGTAATTTATTTACTTACATGTATTAAATATATATTATTACGTAGCAATCATGTATGAATGGTCTCTCGAAATAAAACTTATAATATTTAATGATAACGACCATGAACCCGTTTTCTTGTTGGTATAATAAAATAAAAAAATAATTACTTAGCGAGCGTCTGAAGCGATCCAGTGGCGTACCGAAACCCATTAATGTTTGATGTTCCGGAGCTGATTCACTGATGTAAGGTGCAGGAAACTAGGCGGAAGGTCGATTTTCCCAGAACAAGTTGAGTAGTTATATGTTCATCGTTCATCTTGGTCTACTACTTTCAGACTCTTCTTTGTCAGTTGGAGTTGAACATTCTCATTACAATTGAATAAATATTTGGTCGTTGACTTTGAATATTCTGGATATGAGTCGTGTCATGGCAATGATGGAATTTTTCATGTTAAAAGTTTGATTCGTTCATTTTGAAGTATATTATACAGGGTGATTTTTTTGAGTGTTTCATTAGACGTTTTCGAGGAAGGAATTGTAATACAGATTCAAGATTTTGGATTTTCGTTTAAGAGTACATGAACTTTTATTGTAAAATATCTTCAAGGGAAATCTACTTCCGGTTCCACCGGAAACGAATGTAACTTCTTCGTTATTTCAAATGCAACACCTTGTATATTTATACATATTCGAATTCTTCGTTAAAATCTACACTGATTTGATGTATGATATGAGCAACCACACTCAAGCGGTTCTTGAATTATAGCCTGATTATCAAATTTTTTGGAAGAAAGGTTGTCACAGATGAGTGTCCAAACTTCAAAATCCTCTTTACAAGAATTTCTTTTTGCGAAAATGGAACAAAAGAAAGTACGCTGATACTGTTTTTGTATAACTTATGAGGAAATATTATACAGGATGTCTGAGAAAGGGCCCCAAAGTGAGCCTCAATAAAACTATAAAATCTCACCTTTTTCAAATGGCAACCCTATAATTTTGTAATTCCAATCGATGGCTCGTCAAAACCAGTTAGGGTGTCCCGTACATTTCATGCCTCTAAAATCAGTAGTTTTGCCGTTATTGAATAAAATTCGAATGTCAGGATTGAATCAAGGTTTCTTAGTCTAACCATAGATTTATTAGAATAGAAGTTTTCAAGAAGGCTATGTCTGTTGATTTATAATGCATTTTGGAGAACTGTCATTTAAATTTTTTTGATTAATCGAGCACTTTGCAAAATATGAATTACAGTAACAGTGATGTATTGAATATGTTCTTCATTTATGGTGAATGTAACAAAATATTAGAAGGGCAGTCAGAGACTTTTAACGAAAGAAATCCACATTTACCACCTTTAACAAAAAAAGTCAGTAAATGTGAATTTCGTTCGTTGAATTTCTAATTACCTTTTGTAGGAATTTGTAACATTTGTCGCAAATAAAGAACATACCCTTGATATATCATTCCAGTGAATTAATATTGCACGTTTTGCTTAGTGCTTGATCTGTAAGAAACAGTAAGAATAAGAATGCAAGTTCCTAACATAGCCTACTTTCAAAAATGCAAACTTACAAACTGTGCGAAACCTGTCTTTAATCGTAAATTCGAATTTTATTGAATAACGGCAAAAATACTGATTTTAAAGGCATGAAATGTTCGGGACACCATAACTGGTTTTTGACGAGCAATCGATTGGAATTACAAAATTATAGGGTTGCCATTTGAAAAAAGTGAGGATTTTATAGTTTTATTGAGGCTCACTTTGGGGCCTTTTTTCAGACACCCTGTATAATATTTCCCTATAATTTATACAAGAAACAGTATCAGCCTACTTTCTTTTGTTCCACTTTCGCAAAAAGAAATTCTTGTAAAGAGGGATTTTGAAGATATGGACACTAATTTGTGACAACCTTTTTTTCAAAAAATTTGATAATCAGGCTATAATTCAAGAACCGCTCGAGTGGTGCATATATATTACATTAAATCAGTGTAGAATTGAACTAAGAATTCGAATAGGTATAAATATACAGGGTGTTGCATTTGAAATAACGAAGTTACATTCGTTTCCGGTGAAACCGGAAGTAGATTCTTCTTGAAAATATTTTACAATTAAAGTTCATGTACTCTAAAACGAAAATCCAAAAATCTTGAGCTGTATTACAATTACTTCCTCGAAAACGTCTAATGAAACACTTAAAAAAATCACCCTGTATAAAAATTTATTTTTTATATTCTTTGGCGAATCTCCACCGAAGTTTTCTCAGAATCACATTTTTAGTCGATATGCAAATTTTCTTATTAGTACACTAAATATAGCATTTATTTTTCAAAAAATGACCTACTGAAATATGCCTTGATAAATCGATAGGGGGACATACAAAAATTTTAATGCCAAATTTCCGAAGTGATACCCCCCTGGTTTTGAGAAAATCCAAAAACTTTTCGAAATGCGTTTTTCTCGGAATCCGTGAGTTTTGGAGAAGAGTTTTTTTTAACAAAAAATGTAGAGGATATTGTTATCTACATTTTACCTCATTGGAGCGAAGTCGTCCGACTTGAAATACGAAAAGTAGGTGGCGCTAAAGTATCAAAAAAGTTGTTTTTTGGCATTTTCGTTAAAAAGGAATAACGACTTCGCTCCAATGAGATCAAATGTAGATAACAATGTCCTCTTCATTTTTTAATGAATAAATTTTTCTCTAAAACGCATAGATTCCGAGAAAAAGCATTTCAAAATGTAGAATCATTATATTCTGGTTCGAGTTTTGTCCTTCTACTCAGTTTTTTCCACATTCAAAATGCGCTCTGCCAAATGAAACCAGGTTGGTGTAAAATTGTTATTTTGAAGCCATAATTTTTTTTTGAGAAAGGCCTGAGCAGGTGCTTTCGAGCGCTCGTTTATTGGTGGAGCAATGAGGCTATTACCTCAAAATTTTGAGGTTGATACTGAATATATAAATGCAAAATTTCAGCACGATAGGAAAAATGTTCTGGAAATAATCCAAAAACTGAAATATGTGAAAAATAAAAAATAACAAAAATGAATTTCTATGGTACTGATATGCGATCCTCTTGAAATTTTGCATAAACATTCCGTATATCAGTTTTGATTCACAAAATAAATTTCACTTGAATCGGTTATGCTGTTATGGAGATATAGGGATTCTACTCTTCAATTTTCCAATTGAATTTTGCAAGAAGCTTATTATGACCATCTTGCATTTGGCCGCAACATTTCATTTCGATTGTTTTCGTTTTGTCAGAGATATTGAGGAACAAAATTAGGAAGGGCCATTTTTTATGGAACACACACGATTTGGCTGATTAACGAACTCAACCGAAGCATTTGGGAGCACTGAAAATCTCAATTTTCTAGGACGATTCCTTCGAAAATTATCGTGCTCACAGCCGGACGGCCCCACGGACAGAATTCAATTTGACCATGAATTCGTCATCAGGGTGTCGAAATCGTTTGAGAGCATTTTCGGCTCAAAATTCCAGAAATACAGACATCTGGGAAAACGATATGACACTCTGAAGCGTCTGAAGCGATCCAGTGGCGTACCGAAACCCATTAATGCTCAATGTTCCGGAGCTGAATCACTGATGTGAGGTGCAGGAAACTAGACAGAAGGAAGTGAAGAGAGTTCGTATCTGAGGTTCATTTGGTTT
Source organism: Propylea japonica (assembly GCA_013421045.1). NCBI lineage: Eukaryota > Metazoa > Arthropoda > Insecta > Coleoptera > Coccinellidae > Propylea > Propylea japonica. The sequence goes on from CM024239.1 coordinate 50,875,391, forward strand.
CGGTCGATTTTCCCAGAACACGTTGAGTAGTTATGTTCAACTCTTGTTTTACTACTTTCAGACTGTAGGTACGTTTTTGTTAGTTAGAGTTGGACATTCTCATTACAATTGAATAAATATTTGGTCGTTGACTTCGAATATTTGTGAAATGATTGGGGTCATGATGGTTATGGCTTTTGTCATTGTATAATTTTGATTTGTCGTTTTATCATATAGAATATGATATGTGAAAACTTAACAATTTGAAAAATTGAATTTGACGGTTCTGATAATGCGATCCTCTTGAAATATTTATCATATCAATCTTCATTCACAAAAGAAATTTCACTTGAATCGGGTATCCAGTTATGGAAATATGAAGTTTCTTCTTTTCAATATTACAATTGAATTTTCTATGGTTTTCTTAACACTATGGTTATGAAATTTTGCATGAACCATATTATGAGCATCTTGCATATTTCCGCTAAATTTGTCTGACATATTGACGAAGAAAAATTTTGAATGGCCATATTTTATGGAACACCTGTACCATATGGCTGGTTAATTAACTCAACCGAGGAATTTGGGGACCGAACTCACCCAAAAGATCTCAAGACTCTAGGACAATCCCTTCGAAAATCATAGTGCTAACGGCCGGACGGCATCACGGACAGAATTGAATTTGACCACGGATTCGTCATCAGGGAGTCGAACCCTTTCGTTTGAGACTATTTTCGGCTCAAAATTCGAAAATTAAAGACATTTGAGCAAAACGACATAGCACTCGTTTAAGTAGAACGTGCGCTCGTCATCGGGTAGTAGAACCCTATCGTTTGAGAGCATTTTCGGCTCAAAAATCAAAATAATATATTAATAATAATATATTTTTGAATATTTTGAGGCTTGACTGATTTTATCGACGTTCCTTTTAAGTTGGCCTATGAGACGTTTTGGGAGAACTAGTGAATATTTCGTTCTGAAATTTTAGGTGCAGCCTTGAGGGTGAAGGAACTCTTTGCCTAAAATATTTTCAAGTCGACAGTGTTGCCACGTCTATCTCAAACGAATTTCTACTTTCTTATTTCCAATGGAACTACCTATATTTTTATTTATGTATCGATTCAATACCAAATTTGCAGTATAACCCTCTTAAAAAAATTTCTCTGCTATGCACTGGTGCCAAGTTATTCACAAATTCCTGGAAATTTTGACATTTGCATTGCCAGTTTCGAAATGCAATATCTCGATTATTTTTATGCGAACGGAACCAAACTTAGCAGTCTCATAGCAAACACTCCATGCATTCATGTGGTATATTCAGTATTTTGATACATCGTAAGGTTTTTCGGAGATATTGCTGCAAACATTTGAAACTCAAAATTGAAATATTTCGAGATTTTCAAATGGCAACCCCATATTTATTTTACAGCATTCGATTCGAAATGAAAAATGAATGGCAGTCTCCTTTTACACTAATTATTTATTTTGGACAGTTTTCGAATGAAATGAAAAATACTGAAATTTTTCAGTATTTATAGTTCATGATCTATGGTTCTGTTTACGATGAAATGGTTCTATGATTATGGCGTGAATCTTTGAAGTAGATTCTATGGTTGAAATCATAAAAATTCGGGTGGTTTCACAATTCACGGGAAATGCCAAAAAATTATTGAAAGGACATGTAAGGCCTTTAACAATCGTTATTCACATTTAGCACGAATGATCGGGAAGGAATTCCAAAAATTGTTTAGGCTTTCTGTAATTCTGGCCCTATGTTGACCTCAACAATGGGATTCATTCCGATAATTCACTTTATAATCACACAGCATTATGTCCATTGAACATGACTATAAATACTGAAAAATTTCAGTATTTTTCATCTCATCTGTCCAAAAGAAATAATAAGTAAACATAAGGCCAGGATTACAGAAAGCCTAAACAATTTTCGAAATTTCTTTCAAGTCATTCTTGCTAAATGTGAATTACGATTGTGAAAGAGGTCCTACAAGTCCTTTCAATAAATTTTTGGCATTTCCCGTGAATTGTGAAACAACCCGAATCGTGATCGAATACCATTTCATCGTAAACAAAACCATAGATCATGAACTATAAATACTGAAAAATTTCAGTATTCTTCTTCTCATTCGAAAACTATCCAAAATAAATAATTAGTGCAAATAGAGACTGCCATTCATTTTTCATTTAGAATCGAATGCTGTAAAATAAATATGGGGTTGCCATTTGAAAATCTCGAAATATTTCAATTTTGAGTTTCACATTTTTGCAGCAATATCTCCGAAAAACCTTACGATGTATCAAAATACTGAATATACCACATGAATGCATGGAGTCTTTACTATGAGACTGCTAAGTTTGATTCCGTTCCCATAAAAAATAATCGAGTTATTGCATTTCCAAACTGGCAATGCAAATGTCAAAATTTCCAGGAATTTATGAATAACTCGGCAACAGTGCATAGCAGAGAATTTTTTTCAAGTGGGTTATACTGCAAATTTGGTATTGAATCGATACATAAATGAAAATATAGGTAGTTTCATTTGAAATAAGAAAGTAGATATGCGTTTGAGATAGACGTGGCAACACTGACGACTTGAAAATATTTTAGGCGAAGAGTTCCTTCATCCTCAAGGCTGCACCTAAAATTTCAGAACGAAATATTCACTAGTTCTCCTAAAACGTCCAATAGGCCAACTTAAAAGGAAAACCCTGTATATGTCGAAGAGTTTGTATAATATCAAAATAAAGAAAAAAATAAAAATTTTCATTCTACCCATCTTCACGAAATTGTATTCAATATTCTGTATCATTATGGAGTAGCTACAAAATTTTGACCGAATCGGATGTTAAGCGAGGCGATTCCTTCACAATATTTGAGATTTAAGATTTTCTTCCCGAACAGATATTTGAATCTTTATAGAGCATCTCAAAATCCAATTTGAACCCAATCGAATTCTCCAAACTCAAGTACTCGAGGTTCATTTGACCTTTGTGGAACATTGAGCAACTAAACTGACTTCGTTCTGAAAATTACGTCTCAAAACTGTGGCGAAATAAATTTTCCTTACTGTAAGGAATTCACATTTTTAAAGTTAGGAAGTCTCAAAGTTTTTTTTGAGAAATTTTGTCAGGAATGTCAAAATTTCCTAGTGATTTTCGGAACGTTATATTTTTTCTGTGACCTACTCACTCAAAATTTTATGAAGAACTGCTATATTCTGTCCCTATATTTCGCTACCTTAAAAAATGACCACAATCCAGAATTGAATAAACTGCAACTTGAAAACATATATTATATTTCCCAACATCGAATATATAACGAAGAAATTATACATAAGATTAATAAAACCAGTTCAAAAAAAGATAACGCTAATACCAATGAAAAGCCACATAATATCTTAAGATAGGCTTGAAATATCCGAGGAGATGCACATCCTTAATCACCCATCCAAGATTCCCAGGAAAGAAATGAGGAGATTAAATAAATAAATATATAATATTAAATTATGTGTCGTAAATTTGAATGGAACAATAGAGTGCAAAAGACGGAGGCAATGTTTCACGTTAGTCAACGGGTATTTTTCTGTGTGAAACAGGTTTATCCCAGACTTATTCAGTTACTTATTTTCGAATTATATGCATTAAATGCTCATTGGAGTGTTTGTATGTACATAGGTAATCGAAAAATTACGAATATGGGCGAATTTCAAAAGTTTTCGATTAGGTTTATAATTTTACAGAGACTTTTGGATGTTTCAGGTTCCGAATTTGTCCACTCCAAAAAGATTGTCTAGTAACACAACCTTTCCATACTAACTATTTCATTTCGTTCAATTTTTCAATAAAGAATAGTTATTTTTGTATTAAGTGCGTAAAATGAGTGTTTTTTTCACGACACATGAGAGTGTCGACTCTCATTCACTCGAATGTGCCTTGAAAGCAGGAATTTTATACGCACGAAATACAAACAACATTTTTTGTTCAACTGTGAATGTGAATTTACATCGTCTGAAATATAATTATTAAAGATGATCCTTCCAATACAATATTTCTATGCATCCAGCGATCTTTCTGTGTCGTTACTATAGAAAAGACTTTTTTCAACGGTGAAAAAAAGTAAACCTTTTTTTTTAACGGTGAAGAAAAGTGATCATTTACGCATACATAGCGATAAAAAAGACAAGTTTTTTGACAGTTGTACAAAATAGTATATATATTATAAGGATTAAAAGTGCATTTTTTTTTACGAGCAATATTTGCAGTTGCGAGGCGCAGCCGAGCAAATGCAAAATTGCGAGTTAAAATAGGCACTTTTAGTCCGAATAATACAGGGTGTTTCATCATAAACTGACAAACATATGTTTTCGTGTAGAGGACATCGGGAGAATCATTTTTGCCTTATACAATATATCCCGTTTTCGAAGCATAAGCGAGATACAGGGTGTCAAACGTCATTTTTGAGCAAGATTCTTATGAGTGTGGTCAGTTATGTATAACACTTGGTGTAACGGTTTTTGGTCAAATCTCAGTATTTTTGGGTCCTCTATCCAGAAAAGTTGACGAACTCCGAAAAAAAATTTACAAAATGGCGGAAAACCTGCAATGTTCCAATTTTTTTTTGCGGTTGTCAAATTGACTTTTGTTTTCTGAATGAACACAATTTTCTAAGACTTTCTGTGAAAAAAATTTTCAAAAATCGAACACAAATTTTTTTACATGTCTACAGCGATGAAAAAATTTCACTCGAAATGGATGAAATTTTGTACAATTGTACTTCTTGAATTATCAATCACGAATATGAAAACAGAATCGTAAAATATCGAACGGTTTCGTTACTACAGTCATTCAAATGTTTCGTTCGGACCTCTGAAAATTGAAAATAAAATTGTTTTGGGTTCTAGAGTCAAAATGATTAAATTATTGGCATGTCTAAACATTTTAGATGAATTTAAACGAAAAAAATCAGTGAAACTTAGTTGGGACTCGAAACGACGTAGGTATTAAATAGGGAAATTGGACTGTTCTAAGGATATTAATATTCGTTGCCAGGCAACAGTAGTTCGTAGTTCATAGAGTTGGACTGGTATTTTATTTCAGTGAATGTAATTAGCCAGTAGTCAAACTCTATGAACTACAGACTACCGTTGCCTGGCAACGAATATTAATATCCTTAGAACAGTCCATTTCCCTATTTAATACCTACGTCGTTTCGAGTCCCAACTAAGTTTCATTGATTTTTTTCGTTTAAATTCATCTAAAATGTTTAGACATGCCAATAATTTAATCATTTGGACTCTAGAACCCAAAACAATTTTATTTTCAATATTTCAGAGGTCCGAACGAAACATTTGAATGAGTAGTAACGAAACCGTTCGATATTTTACGATTCTGTTTTCATATTCGTGATTGATAATTCAAGAAGTACAATTGTACAAAATTTCATCCATTTCGAGTGAAATTTTTTCATCGCTGTAGACATGTAAAAAAAATTTGTGTTCGATTTTTGAAAAAATTTTTTCACAGAAAGTCTTAGAAAATTGTGTTCATTCAGAAAACAAAAGTCAATTTGACAACCGCAAAAAAAAATTTGGAACATTGCAGGTTTTCCGCCATTTTGTAAATTTTTTTCGGAGTTCGTCAACTTTTCTGGATAGAGGACCCAAAAATACTGAGATTTGACCAAAAACCGTTACACCAAGTGTTATACATAACTGACCACACTCATAAGAATCTTGCTCAAAAATGACGTTTGACACCCGTATCTCGCTTATGCTTCGAAAACGGGATATATTGTATAAGGCAAAAATGATTCTCCCGATGTCCTCTACACGAAAATATATGTTTGTCCAGTTTATGATGAAACACCCTGTATATACTATTTTTCTCCAACCAAGTCAAAATTACAATAAAACTGGTTTTAGTCAAAAATCTTTAATAATCTGGTTATAAATTTGAACACATACTAATCTTGACAGTGATTGTCAAGTAGACGACAAACGCAATAATTACTTTTAGTCATAGGATTAAAAAGTAGCGTTTTTAATCCTAGAATTAAAAGTGTTGCTAAGTAACGAGGAGTTTTTGTACGGTAAGGAAATTGATGACTTTTGCACCTGAAAATAAAACAAAAATGTCAACATTTTTTGATGGTTGGAGAAAATAGTTATTTTCGCATTAAGTGCGTAAAATGTGAGTTTTTTTCAGGGCACAAACACGAATTTTGAAAGAACGATATACAAACAACATATTTGTACAACTGTGAATGTGAATTTATTTCGTCTGAATTATAATTTTTAAAGATAATGCTTTAAATACAATATTTCTATGCATCCAAATCCACTGATCTTTCTGTGTCGTTACTATAAAAACTTACTTTTTTACGCATCCATAGTGATGAGAAAATAGTTATTTTTGTATTAAGTGTGAAAAGATATTATCGCTGGTATGGCAGAATGAACAGAGTTACCACGAAACAAGAATATAAGTGTTTATTTGATGGTCGTAAGATGATGTTAAAATTAATAAACATACAACGTCTCACCCCGTATATAAGAATATTCGTATATAGTATATGGCAGCATAAACATACCTTAAAATAAATGATCTTTTGAATGAATTTTCATGTGGTTAACGAAGCTTATTACGATCGTCTAGCAAATTTTCCATAAAGGAAGAAATATTAGTAGGTAGAGATTTCCAGACATAAATATGCAATTACTACATCAACCGCCCTTATCATGCAAAATACATTTTATACAATGTATATTAGTTTTGCCACTACTAATTTATTTTCCTACAGGCCAACTTAATGCAACTTTACGTCGCTGAGAATGAATTTATAATAAGGCTCAGACGACGGTCGATGAAATATCACCTTGTATTCTTTTAATAGACACGATGCAGTGATATTCGTATACCGGGTGTTTTCTTGTAGAATGTTGAATAGGAAAATTTGCGAATTGTTGCAGATGATGTAATTGAGTTTTTCATAGGTATGTTAGAACGCTTTGCTAATTTTAATTGTTGTATACAGGGTGTTTCTGAATTGATGCGAAGGATTTAAGGGAATCATTCCTCAGAATATTTTATGGAAGAAAGTTCCCATGAATGTAGTTCCGGAAATGCATTGCTTTCAAGATACGGGGTGTTGAAGTTTTATTTAAAAACTGACTGAAAAAGTGGTACGCTACTGAGATATTTTAAACTAACAATTATTTTTGAATTCTTCGTTCAATATGGCATGAAAAAATATCTTCTTCTTTCTTTTCGTGTGGGGTGCCGTTTTTATTCAAGAGAATTAAACACCTTAACTCGTACGTATTTGTCGATACTTCAACACATTATGTAGTAGAGATACTACGTCAGATGTTTTATTTTTTTACGTAAAAACAGAGCTTGAGAGATTTTTCGTCATAAATTGAACGAGTAATTCAAAAATAATTGTAAGTTAAAAAAAAAAACTCAGTGGCGTGTCACTTTTTCAGTCAGTTGTCAAGTAGAACTTCAACACCCTGTATCTTGGAAACAATGCATTTCCGGAACTACATTGATGGGAACTTTCTTCCATAAAATGCGGTCTTGGCCAAAAATTAACACTCTCATATGCTATGAAAAAACACTCATTTTACGCACTTATTACAATAATAACTATTTTGTGTGAAATATACATTATTTACAAAAGTTATTTTTGTATTGAGTGCGTGACTGTCTTTTAATGGCACATGAGAGTATCCATTTTTGGCCGAGACGTCGAGGCCCAAAATTCAATCGAATGTGCCATGAAAACACGAAATACAAACAACATTTTTTGTACTATTATTAAAAATAATGCTTCCAATACAGTATCTCTATGCGTCCAGTGATCTTTCTGTGTCATCACTTTTTTTAACGGTAAAAAAAACTTTTACGCATCCTTAGTGATGAAGTTAATTGAGTTTTTTTGACAGTTCTACAAAAAAGTGTTTTTTCAACGATGCCTGGCTAACTTAACCAAAACGTTCATTGAAGGAAATAAAATGATGAAAATAATCCAAATAATATTTTGATGAAAATCAGAGAGTCCTTCTATACTCACATTTCTTCTTCTCTCAAAAAATGATACCGTGAAATACGTAAATTTTTTATAGCTTTTGGGTTGAGAGTCTTATGCTAAACAATTGAAATCTGATCACCCTGTACATTACCCAAACCGCGCTGCCAGATCGATATGAAAATGACACGAAAACATCAGCAGAATTATGCGAATCATTCACGCGTAATGATAAAAATTTCAGAACGAAGGAATAAAACACAAAATATTTCTGTTTACGTTATGTGTACAACACAAGTGTAGCGAAGCGAAAAGAAATCGGCGAACATTTTTCATTTCATTGATTGCGCATCGTTCTGTTTGGATAAAATTTTTATAAATTCTCCTCCGCAGGACTTGGAAATGATGAAAAGTAAATGAACGTGCCCCGATATTTCGCGAAAATCAATACGTCCTCCACGCCATATTGTATTCTCTATCTGACGAATGAAATTAATTTCAGATACATTTCTGGAGAGGGGCACTCAATCGACAAAATAAACAGGAACGACTGAACAAACATGGCATGGAAAAAAGCTGAAATATCGCTCCGAACGAAAATATATATTAAATAATTGAAGTTCGAACGCAAATGTTGTTTGTAATAATAAAACCCAATTTTTACGAGAGCTCTCGTCAAACAAAAGCCTGCCGAATATAAACGCGAAAAAAGTAAAATAAATTATCGTCTGTCCGACTCCCGTTTCATGGAACAGGGAAGAATTGTATTTTAGATTGAACAAAAAAACAACAAGTGTATTACGTTCTGAAATATATTGTATTTTATTGAATTTGTTTCGTATTCTGCTTGTATCAGGAAAAGTAATTTCGTTCGCTCTGCTTTCAGAATGGCGTACCACTGATGAAAATAAATGCTTCAACTTTTTCGATAATAACGCTGAATTCCTCTTTTGTCAATTATTTATATTGGAATTGAACGGTTTCGTTTCTTTCTCTAAATATGGATATTTCGTTTACAAGAAGTATTAACATTGCATTCAGTCCAGTTCTAGAGTCTTAATGAACTTCAGGAACTGGAGTGGTTTCGAGAATGGTTTCACTAATAATTTCCATATCCTGGCATTTCCTCCGTTGGCAACCGATGGTCAGACATTATGTCGCAAGATGTTCCTCTTCCTCCAATGTAAGAAACCGTATTAAAAAATGCAGATTGTTCCTGCATAGTTACCAGAGAGTTCAGGATCTTCTAGTATTGAATGTTCCGTGAAGTTGGAGTGTTTAAGGCCGAAACTCTGCCTCCGACCTTCTCAAGAATTATTTTCAGTAGGTGTTTTTATCTTGGACGAGAACTCTTTTGTAGGGCTCATTAAATCCTTTGAGTTGATGAGCCCTTCAGGAGAGATCATCAGTCTCCTAGTTCTCCTTGATTCCCGAATGTCCTTGAATCCACATCAAGAATGTAGCGTTTACGTAGTTCATTCAGTTTGACAATGCATTTCCACATCATCTTTGACGTAATGGTGTTGAAGCTCACTATGACTGTTTGTGTAAATAGTTATACCACTTTCCACATTGAACAGAGCGCATCTCTCAATTGCTTGAAAAGAGGATGTATTCAAGGGATTTTTCAAATTTACAAGATATTTTTTTACCGATTAAAAATTGAACAGGATTTTCTATTTGCTGTACAATTACTGAAAACTGAACTCAACCATAGCGCTCATAGTGACAGAAAAATTACATCTGATATTGTATATTCATTTCAAATGAAAATGATGCAAATCCAGTCATATCACAATTCAAATTTTTATGCACTTCAAGGAGTAAAAAGATACTTGCAATCCTACTTTAGAGGGACTTACGAAAACTAGAAAAATACACAGTAAAAAATATGACGGATTAAATTTTTACACCTAAGAGTAGTTCAACTATTTGGTGTGGTAGCTGGAATGGAAACAGAATGCTACAATTTCAAACCGGTTAACTGGCAAATGAAAGTGGCTGTCTAATTCAACTATTGATTTACCTACTTCCATTTCAATTTCTTTAATATTTTAAATGTTATTTTTGTTCATCCGTTTAAATGAATATTATTTTTAATCTCTATTTTTTTTATTGTGGTATAAAACTACTTATCGAATTCGACCAATTATCGACACTATAGTCGAAACTTGGGAATGTACAATGTTTTTCGGATAGTCATCAAATATTTTTTCACACATAAAAGCCAGTTTTCTCAAAACAAACACGAAATCGTGAACATGAAGTTTTGATATTTAAAAAAAATACAAATCAAGTTGAAAGTCAGATGTCCCAATTATCGACAGCTCTGGAATTGAAATTACCAATTATCGACATACATGAGGACCAATTATCGACACTGTGAAATCAAGAAGAATCAAGAGTTGTATGGATAAGAGAAAAATAAATATTTAATCGGATCGAACACATACAGGGTGTTCCAGAATAACGTTACCAAATGCCAAAGGGGGCTTCTCAACTGATTTTAAGAAGAAAAGTTTTTACAAACATGGGTCCGAAACGGCTTCGTTACCGAGAGACCGACACTTGTGTCGATGAATGGGGATGGTCGTGTTTTAGATGTACCTATTATCGACACCCTTTTTTTAATGAAAATATCACAGAAAAATTTATTTCATTGATAAAACTGAAATCATCATACCATATGAAAGTGTGTTAATGTACAAAAATAAACTTATATCACTTGAATCTTGCGAGTTTGCTTGGATATGATGAAGAGGCTTTTCTTACTGAATTGGTAACAAATAGGCTGTATGGTTGAGGCTGAAACTCAACTGAATGAGGGCACATTTTGCACTGAGGATACTCAGAAAAAATCGGGATAATATTCAGATATGCTGAGAAAACTATAAGTTGCATATTCGCGAAGAAAATAATTCTATGGCTGGTCCCGAAACCTCAATATATGGAAAAGAAATGAAAAGTGTCGATAATTGGGACACTGTCGATAATTGGTACATTCACCTTATTATCGGTGCGAATATAACCATACCAAAATTTCAACACTCAATTTGGTGTAGATCTTCAATAATTATTGGTGTTAAACCGACCATTGTAGAAGAGTTTTACTCTTTCTGGTGTGAAAAAATTACACATCTCATACGCTTTCAGAGTCTAACTTCATACTCTGTTTGGTTAAAATGAACATTATTTGGCGAAGAAATTACACCACGAGGTGCTTTTTGTACAACGTGAAAAGGTATTTTTTACACCTTCCAGAAGTCAAACATCAACAACTGCCGGTGTAAAATATATTCATCATCACAGTGTCAATTGAACACTGCACCTATGGTGTTGAATAGACACATGATTATCTCATATAATAGATTTAGTTTTTATTGACAAATTTTCGCTGACGAAAATGATATAACCAGCAGAGCAGATATTTTGAAACTAGATAACAGCTGCGAGTACAAGATTTCTATGTTTTCAGAGTTCCGGGTTCTAAAAGTGCATAAAATAATTTATAAACGGGACTACAATTCCTTCATTCAAGTGCCACTTTAGTCTCCAAGTTTATAATAATCTATTTCGTTTCGACTTTTTATATTGAACTTTTTATTACCCTACATTATCGAATCTGCTACTATTATTAAAATTTTTGAATAAAAAAGACCAAAATCGCATCATTTCGTATGAAAAAAATGGAAAACCAGACTTTGCGATAGTTATAATTCCGCTACCTGATTGTTGACATCCACTATCAAAAATGATAAACAGAAATTAGAATGTATTTTATAAAGTTTCAAGGGCAGACTGGAATCGAACTCGAAATACATATATTACGTGAAAAGTCGCTCTATTATGATTTCGAATTTATATTTACAGGACCAGACGTGAAATTATACCTCATAACATATACATAATTGCATTGGCCGCATTGCCAATCATAATATCGATCCAACTCACAAATATCGAACCCCCTTATCATTATCAAGGTAGATCCGCTCTTCTCACTGATTATGGATCCTTATTATTGGACGTTGATTGTATTCTTTAGACCTTATATTTTAGGTTAAATTTCGGCTGTAAATACACGAAATTTTCAGCGAATCGTTCACCTCTTTTTATGTGATCGTGAATTATTTTATTTTGGCGCTTTGCAAATTATATATGCATGATGTATTGGATCAAGGTCGAGGGGGGCATCCCGAAGAGAAATATGTAGGAGGTTCCGTCGGTAGAAATTTCATAAAGGCCGAATAGATAGGTTCGCACTGTATTTTGTTCGAAAGCTCGCTCATTTTCGGTATAATTTCCGGTAATGATCTTCCAAAACTCTAGAGTCTAGATGAAAGGGATGTTTCCGCGAGCGTCAATACCTATTGCAGGTTTACAAATGAGTATAATTTTGTATTTATATTTTTCGTGCATTTCCGTTATGTGGTTTTTTGATCAATTTCCAAACAGAACATAATAATCGTAATAGTGGATCGGCTATTTGAAATATAAAAATGCCATGAAACAAAACCCGTTGAACATTTCGCTAAGTTGATTTTTTTGTTGTGAACGACTTTACCAGTTGAAAATTGAATATTATTCCTTTCATATGGCTGCCGTGACTAGCCACACAATTCCAGTGCTCCATTGGATCGAATCAATTCTCAAGCCCTTTTCACAATAATCAGTGCGAGTCTGTTTGTGCTTAACCATATTGCTAAAATAAAGATATTGCTATCATAGCAAGATCCGCAATATTCCGTATTCTAATCGATGATTATGTGGTAATATGATCTGTCAGTTTAGGCATAACCTTGCTATCAGCATTGCTATCTTGGCAAGGTCGATGAAGTACTTGCCCAGACAGATAACAATCTTGTCCAGATCCAAAACAATTAGTAATACGATAGAGAAACATTTATTTCATTCTAATTTTTCAAAGGGTTTGAAAATAGGTAAAAATGTTTAAATGAAAATTAAATTGACGTACCTACTTACAGAACATTTAATTTCAAGGAGAATTCTCAGATCGCAAAATCGACATACAAGGGACACTAGAGAAGTTTATCAAAATATTTAGATCGGACAAACAGGCTATTTCTGATTTGATTAGAAAGTTAAGAGAAATTACTGATGAACCAACTTCACAAGTCTACCATTTTTTTGCTTGAGGGAGCTAATAGACTATAGTTGGTGAGTACTTCAATCTAGGAATGTGTCTACTAGTTATGAGAAGAGTAATACATAAAATAAGGACCTCATATCAACTAATTTATTACCTCGATATGTAAAATTTCCTTCAAGTTATGAAAATGAGAAGAAGCATCAATAGAAAGAGTTTTCACAGTATAAATGTACAAGTTTTAAGATATTTCAGATATTCGATGTGAAGTTAATCTTAACGAATGTAAATGCACCGATCCCTGGAGTTGCTAACGACTTGGCTTTGCCATGATTCAAAAATCTATCGGCACATGAAACCAAGTATGTGGAAGGAAGAAGAAATTGTTTTCTTCGAGGAAATTTTGAGTATCCTATCCATTTCTCAATACTCTTTCTAACAACGCAGAGGAAAAATATAGCAAAATTCATTTTTGGACGAAAAATGTTGTTTAAACAGAAACATATATTTAATGAACAAATAGAAGTTTATTTCAAACTTCTATTGTAATTGTATGAAATAGTTTATTGATATAACAAAATATAAAATAAAACTTCAATCTGTGAACTAATTGTGAAAATTTCTTAGCCTTAAATGCCTTCACGCATTTGTTATGCAGCCAAGTAGAATCTGTTTATTTACGCGAATAATTTCCCGGCGTTGCGAACTCGTGCCGTATCTTTATTCCGTATTGGAATAATTGGTCTACCGCTCCCCTACTTTGATACTAACGGCTTGCGTCTGTAACAGATAAATTGGCAACATCGTCTGCGATTGTGTTTACATTTTCATTCCGATTTGACGGTCATTTACTGAATTATTTTACTGATTTGGTGGCTCTTTATTGTTGCTTGAGAGTATTTTGGTAATTATAGCTAAAGCAAAATTACGAAAATGTTGTATTATATTCAGAAATTGTAGAAATGAAAATCCAACTCATTTTTAACACCCCAGTACTGCAGTGAAATGCTTTCCATCTCACTCTAATGTTTGGGTTGATTACAATGCGGTACGCGTTTTTGGAAATCATTGGAAATGTCCAACATTATTCACCTGAAAAATGCAGCGGTTAACGAAGGCGAATCCAATTAGAAATTATTCTAAAACGTTCTTGTTCTCATTAATTTTATCTGAATTTACCAATTGTATTTTATGAAAAATGAAGCCTCTTGGAACAGAAGTTTTGATTCGGTATTCAAATAATTATTCTAAGCAATTATTTTCAATTTAATTCTAATACATACTACATTTCGGATACAATGCAAGGATGATTAACGCATTTCACGAAATAAACATTTTAACGCCCCGTTTATATTTTAATAGAGACTAATTATGAAGTTCATATACATGGGATATGCTGATCCTTGTTGATTATTATCTTTCGACTTTTGGTAGCACTATAATAACCCTCAAAATGTACCACATTTATATTAGTTAAAGTTGGGTTGCACGTTTATAATGGATATTCCACATCGCAAATATTTCATCAATTTTGTTGGATGAAAGTCGTAAGTGTAAATTGCTTTTCACCCCAATGATTAATGTTTTGTCGTTATATTCTGACGCAGAAAAATTGCTGTTATATTTATTTTACATTTGTTGTTGCAAGGAAGCAAACTTGAACGATGAAAAAGAAACTTTGGAATCTTTTATGAAATTACATATAGTCCGTTCACGAAAGGTTGAGCCGTCGGTTGGCCATGGAAATTTGGCATATTCTAATGTGTATATTAAAATTTTAGGTTATGTTGCTCATTTTCTTGTCAGATTGATACGCAATGTTGTCAATATTGCATAGAGTTCTCTGATAACTATCAAGCTCGTCGGACAAGGCCGGGTACATTCGGCAACGTTGACTTTATTTTACGTTATGACAGCAAATACTGCCAACTGCAGAAAAATAAACAAACGCCCACTATGCGCTCAAACTTTCGTGAACGGACTATAGGTAATTGATTGAATTCATCGTAGGATCTCAGTTCAGTTGGAATTGATTCAATCTTTCCAGTAAAATTGATAGGTGTTACAACTTGAGGGGGTGAACCTACATGTAGTTAAAAAAAAACGTTTACATAAACATGAGTCCGTGAAAGCTTCGTAACCGAGCTACAGGGTGTTGAAATTTCCAATGTTTTTTTCTTCATAACTCCTGCAGTTTTTGAGATATTCGGTTAAATTTGATGCGAGCTATTTTCAACAGTCTCCTTCATTGCACGTCCTGAATCTTAATTAGAATCTACAGGGTGTTTTCTTTCTCGGAGCCATGTCTCCTGTTTCCCTCTCAAACTTTTTTGGGTACTTCACTGATCAGCTACTCTTTTATCTCAATCAAGCTTTCGCAATGATTCTATTGCTTCTTCAGAGTTTCGAAAGTGAGGTTTAACGTTTCACCGGCTTCAACAACAACATAACATGTTTACCCTTAACTTCAAATTTATTATAAATGAAAAATATATAAAGCCAAAGGTCGAGGATTTTTGAATGGAAACAATGTATACCTACTCAATAATTTCATTCTCTTCCTTTTCAGTTTCAAGATAAAAATAAAATAAAAGGTTAATAGAATAATTCTTTCATTCGGGGGAAAATATTTTGAGAATATGCATGATAATATATAGTTTATTAGCATTTCAAAATGAACGTAATCAAAATATCAACCCAAATATCAAGTAATTTGTATTTAAGCTTAGTATCTTCATTTCCAATTATTGATTATATTGAATTAAAATAAAATCATCTCATTCGAAGATTCATTTGAATCTTTTGGATATAACAATATACTCAAATCAATCATAAGCCAAATAAAACAAAGAAAAACAAAGATTTACTTCAAGAATTCATATACTCAATATGATCCTACCAAATATTCTACATGATCCAATGCTATACTTCATTCTATTTCCCATATACTACAATTATGTATTCGTTTTATTCATTTTGAGTAGTAGATTAGTGTTGGAAGGTGTATATGAATATCCTTGAATTGAAAAAATCATTTGCTACATTGAAAGCTGAGGCTTTGAAAATTGATATTCTTCATTGAAATAGATATCCTCTAGGGGATATACAAATCTAACATCAGCTTAAATTGAAAGGTATTGGTTTAAAAGAAGCATTTACTTTTTTCCGTGCATTGAAAATTCATTTCTGCAATCGTCTTCATTATTCATTGACCATAGTATCATTAAAGTCTCAACCCTAACCTCACTGACCCCAGTCAGGGGTTAATACACACTCCCCCCAATCGCATAAAGCATTCCAAAGATTACAAGAGTCGTTTTTACCTGCCTGCACCTTTTCCATAAACGAGGTTTCACACCCGATATAAAACCCTAGCAGGCGCTTGTTTCACTTGACCATCGGACAATTATTCATCTTATACGAAAAAAAGTAGTATTGTTCTCGATATAAATCATCGGAAGGTCTGTTAAATTACACCGTTTTATATGGCGGAGCAAGATTCAATTTTTCTATAAAAATGGATTAATGTGCTCCAAGGCATTGAAATGTTGTCCGGGTCATTTGGCTAGTCCACTCTTTCGAAGAAAGTAGTATATGCGATCCACAGAACGCCGAGAAGATGTCAATGACGAAAAGCGACCTGGAATTGCAACAACGCCAACAAGTGAAGAAAACATCGAAGAAAATTGTTTCGGAAACTCGTCTAATTACTAATCTGCAGTTGCAGAGGATGTTTGCACTTCAATCGACTCAATTTACAATTTTTTCGAATGTTTTGGGCTGAAACCACTAGCAGCGAAGTTTGTTTCAAATTTGCTTGATTTTAAGCGAAAGAAAAGCCGATTTGGTAGATGAGCCAGAAACGAAAAAAAGATTTTCTCTTATTACGAAGGCGTGGTAAATCATGAGTTTTTGCAAAAGGACGTACTCTTAATATGGAATGATAAAAGGAAGTTATGCAAGGTCTGCGTGAATCAATACAGCTCAAACGATCGGAATTGTGGAAAAACTATCAATAGATTTTGCTTCACGATAATACACTACCTCATAAATGAATTTTTGTACGAATTTTTTTGCCAAAGACAATAACACGTTCATTATTCCTCAACCACCGTATTCACTAGATTTAGCTTCGTGCGACTTTTTCTATTTATATAACTGAAGAGACCACTTAAAGAAAAGCGTTGAGGAGATATAGTCAGAATCGTAGATCAAGCTAATGTCTATTCCAAAAAGCGCATTCCAGAAGTGCTTTGAGGATTGAAAGAAGCCCTGGTATAAGAGAATTTTTGAAGGATTACTGTGACGGGGACAGAATGGATTCATAACACAAAAAAGGATTTATCTATCATTTTGTTTCGCTCGAACGGACTTTTGAATTCAGCATTTAAGACTCATTTCTGCAATCGTCTTCATTATTCAAAAAGCACCATATTTTGCACAAGATACTTGACCAAAGTATCATAAATGTCTCAACACTCTCAACCCTCACCTCACTGACACCAGTCAGGGGTTATACACACTCCCCCCAATCGCATAAAGCATTTCAAAGATTACAGCAGTCGTTTTTACCTGCCTGCACCTTTTACATAAACGAGGTTTCACACCCGATATAAAACTCTAGCAGGCGCTTGTTTCACTTGACCATCGGACAATTATTCATCTTATACGAAAAAAAGTAGTATTGTTCTCGATATAAATCATCGGAAGGTCTGTTAAATTACACCGTTTTATATGGCGGAGCAAGATTAAATTTTTCTATAAAAATGGATTAATGTGCTCCAAGCATTGAAATGTTGTCTGGGTCATTTGGCTAGTCCACTTTTCCGAAGAAAGTAGAGTATGCGCTCCACAGAACGCCGAGAAGTTGTCAATGACGAAAAGCGACCTGAAATTGCAACAACGCCAACAAGTGAAGAAAACATCGAAGAAAATTGTTTCGGAAACTCGTCTAATCACTAATCTGGAGTTGCAGAGGATGTTGGCACTTCAATCGACTCAATTTACAATTTTTTCGAATGTTTTGGGCCTGAAACCACTAGCAGCGAAGTTTGTTTCGAATTTGCTTGATTTTAAGCGAATGAAAAGCCGATTTGGTAGATGAGCCAGAAACGAAAAAAAGATTTTCTCTTATTACGAAGGCGTGGTAAATCATGAGTTTTTGCAAAAGGACGTACTCTTAATATGGAATGATAAAAGGAAGTTATGCAAGGTTTGCGTGAATCAATACAGCTCAAACGATCGGAATTGTGGAAAAACAATTAATAGATTTTGCTCCACGATAATACACCCCATCATAAATGGATTTTTGTTCGAAACTTTTTTGCCTAAGACAACACCTTCATTATGCCTCAATCACCGTATTCACTAGATTTAGCTTCCTCCGACTTACTGAGACGTGGACAGAATGGTTTTATACAACAAGAAAGGATTCCTCTATCACTTTGTTTCGCTCGAACGGACTTTTGAATTCAGCATTTAAGACTCATTCTGCAATCGTCTTCATTATTCAAAAAGCACCATATTCTGCACAAGATACTTGACCAAAGTATCATAAATGTCTCAACACTCTCAACCCTTACCTCACTGACACCAGTCAGGGGTTAATACACACTCCCCCCAATCGCATAAAGCATTCCAAAGATTACAGCAGTCGTTTTTACCTGCCTGCACCTTTTCCATAAACGAGGTTTCACACCCGATATAAAACCCTAGCAGGCGCTTGTTTCACTTGACCATCGGACAATTATTCATCTTATACGAAAAAAAGTAGTATTGTTCTCGATATAAATCATCGGAAGGTCTGTTAAATTACACCGTTTTATATAGCGGAGCAAGATTAAATTTTTCTATAAAAATGGATTATGTGCTCCAAGGCATTGAAATGTTGTCCGGGAAATTTGGCTAGTCCACTCTTTCGAAGAAAGTAGTATATGCGATCCACAGAACGCCGAGAAGATGTCAATGACGAAAAGCGACCTGGAATTGCAACAACGCCAACAAGTGAAGAAAACATCGAAGCAATGAAAAAAACTGTTTTGGAAAATCGTCTAGTCACTTATCTAAAGTTGTAGAGGATGTTGACAACACTGGCAGCGAAGTTTGTTTTGAATTTGCTTGATTTTTAGCAAAAAAAGGCTTATTTGGTAGATGAGCCAAGAACGAAAAAAAAAGATTTCTCTTGTTTTCTCTTATTACAAAGTCGTGGTAAATCATGAGTTTTTGCAAACAGGTCGTACTGTTAATATGGAATAATAGAAGGATAATAATACAAGGTTTGTGTGAAACAATACGGTTCAAATCGGAATTGTGGAAAACCAATTCACGAAGCGCTGGTAGTGAGTGAATTTTATTTGTAAAGGATTACTTTGACGGGAACAAAGAAGGATTTATCTATTACTCTGTTTCGCTCGAACGGACTTGTGAAGTCAACATTGAAAATTCATTTCTGCAATCGTCTTCATTATTCATTGACCAAAGTATCATTAAAGTCTCAACCCTCACTTCACTTACACCAGTCAGGGGTTAATACACACTCCCCCCAATCGCATAAAGCATTCCAAAGATTATAGCAGTCGTTTTTACCTGCCTGCACCTTTTCCATAAACGAGGTTTCACACCCGATATAAAACCCTAGCAGGCGATTGTTTCTCTTGACCATCGGACAATTATTCATCTTATACAAAAAAGTAGTATTGTTCTCGATATAAATCATCGGAAGGTCTGTTAAATTACACTGTTTTATAAGGCAAAGCAAGATTCAATTTTTCTATAAAAATGGATTAATGTGCT
This sequence comes from Propylea japonica, assembly GCA_013421045.1. NCBI lineage: Eukaryota > Metazoa > Arthropoda > Insecta > Coleoptera > Coccinellidae > Propylea > Propylea japonica. Next base: position 50,895,313 of record CM024239.1, read on the forward strand.
CCAAGGCATTGAAATGTTGTCTGGGTCATTTGGCTAGTCCACTTTTTCGAAGAAAGTAGTATATGCGATCCACAGAACGCCGAGAAGATGTCAATGACGAAAAGCGACCTGGAATTGCAACAACGCCAACAAGTGAAGAAAACATCGAAGAAAATTGTTTCGGAAACTCGTCTAATCACTAATCTGGAGTTGCAGAGGATGTTGGCACTTCAATCGACTCAATTTACAATTTTTTCGAATGTTTTGGGCATGAAACCACTAGCAGCGAAGTTTGTTTCGAATTTGCTTGATTTTAAGCGAAAGAAAAGCCGATTTGGTAGATGAGCCAGAAACGAAAAAAAGATTTTCTCTTATTACGAAGGCGTGGTAAATCATGAGTTTTTGCAAAAGGACGTACTCTTAATATGGAATGATAAAAGGAAGTTATGCAAGGTTTGCGTGAATCAATACAGCTCAAACGATCGGAATTGTGGAAAAACAATTAATAGATTTTGCTCCACGATAATACACCCCATCATAAATGGATTTTTGTTCGAAACTTTTTTGCCTAAGACAACACCTTCATTATGCCTCAATCACCGTATTCACTAGATTTAGCTTCTTGCGACTTTTTCTATTTATATATCTGAAAGAATAGCGTTGAGGAGATATAGTCAGAATCGTAGATCAAGCTTATGTCTATTCCAAAAAGCTCATTCCAGAAGTGCTTTGAGGATTGAAAGAAGCCCTGGTATAAGAGAATTTTATTTTTGAAGGAATACTGAGACGTGGACAGAATGGTTTTATAACACAAGAAAGGATTCATCTATCACTTTGTTTCGCTCGAACGGACTTTTGAATTCAGCATTTAAGACTCATTTCTGCAATAGTCTTCATTATTCAAAAAGCACCATATTCTGCACAAGATACTTGACCAAAGTATCATAAATGTCTCAACACTCTCAACCCTTACCTCACTGACACCAGTCAGGGGTTAATACACACTCCCCCCAATCGCATAAAGCATTCCAAAGATTACAGCAGTCGTTTTTACCTGCCTGCACCTTTTCCATAAACGAGGTTTCACACCCGATATAAAACCCTAGCAGGCGCTTGTTTCACTTGACCATCGGACAATTATTCATCTTATACGAAAAAAAGTAGTATTGTTCTCGATATAAATCATCGGAAGGTCTGTTAAATTACACCGTTTTATATGGCGGAGCAAGATTGATGACCGCGTCTCGGCCAGGTGAGCAGTCCGTACTGATGATAATGTGTGTGAACGATATATTTCAGGGGGATCAGTTGCTGCTCCACCATAGAGAGATTTATTTCGTGAAATATATGTTTACATTCGTAAGATTCGGCTTCCCGGTCGGCAATTAAAATAATGTTCAAGTGACCTACCTGAATTATGCCTGGGGACGTGAAATTTTTTAATTGATGTTGAATATAAGAATTAACTAATTTATGGTTCGAATGTATGTTAAAATTCCAAGTCGATATTCTTCATAATTTACTCCAAATAATCCCAAGTTCAGATTTACAGACAAATATCCCTTTTTATGGAGTTTGTGCTATGGGATAGCACAAACTCCATACAATAATTGATGTATTATGCGATTTTTGTATGAGGAAATATATGTAGTTAGAAGACCAACAGGCTAGGCAGGTAAAGTTCATTAGTTGTAGAGAAAGCAATTTACCTAAGAGAACGATACTCTGAAATCAAACGCTGGCCCTCCAGGTTGGGGGTTGAGGCATCGGGCTAACTCCTCGATACCCATAAAAATGTTGAAATGTTGAAAACCCAATAGGAGCCTCGGAAATAGGACTGGACGCAACGATGAATGACTTACGCGAACTAGAAGACAGCAACAATATAAGGCACTAGCAAATGGGTATCGGACAACGTCTAAGGATGTTTAAAACCGAATAAATAATAATGAACATTCAGCATTCACCAGCCATCGATCGGTTAAGGTTCTTTACTTTCAGGAAATCAACTTTGACAAATTTCAGAAAAAAATCATTGACGTCTTTGATCTATTTTTGATTTATGTATTTGTCGAACAATTCATTTGATCCTTTTAATGTTGTCTATGGCTTCCCTTCAATGCAAAGCATGTTTGACAAGATTTGACTCATCAGTATCCACCTGCTGAGCTAGTTTTTTGATACGAACATTTGAAAGAATAGCTCGGCGGGTAGATACTGATAAGGCAAGCTTGTCCAACATACAGTGAATGAAGACCATAGGATTATATAGGGAGAAGCATCCAGAATATCGAAAGAAGAAAAATTGAAACGTAAAAAATTCAAGGAAGCAGCTTTCATGTCGATAATCTGTTGATCTCAAAATATCTGAGCTCCAGTAATAAGATCCAGCATAAAAAAGATGATGACATGAATTATTTGACCACTGCATAGATCAAAAATACATCTACTCCGTTCACATATTATTGAGCACAAAGTAGTCCATGAAAGTTTGGCATATTTCACTGTGTATATTCAAATTTTAGGTTATGTTGTTTATTTTCAGATTGATACGCAATGTCGTTTACTTTATTTTACGTTATGACAGCAAATACTGCCAACTTCAGATAAATAAACAAATGCCTACTTTGTGCTTAATAATATGTGAACGGAAATTGGAAAAAACCAAGTTCATCTACGTTTTTAATTTACGTAAAGCATATACATATAAATAGCTTTCATGACATATGAATAAATAATGCGGAACCACTAAACAATGCAGCTCCCCGTATGTCAACAATGTATTTTAATATGAATTATTTATGTGCACTCACGAAAAAACTTGTTTCCCTTCCATTTAATGATATCGAATGAAAAAATATCAGGTGTACAAATAAGTTTCCGCGGTTTTTTATAAAAAATTAGGAATTTATTGTAAAGGAAAAGTACATTACGTTTTATTCAAAGTGTTTTTTATCATTTGCCACTACTTTTCCCCATCTTTCTGGCAACATTCGGATACCCCGTCGAAAAAACTCTTCATCTTTTGACGCTATCCACAAATCTACCCAATTTTTGGTGTCTTCATATGATGTGAAGCGCTGCTCAGACAGACCATGTGCCATCGACCGGAACAGGTGATAATCAGAAGGGGCTAAGTCTGGTGAATACGGCGGGTAAGGTAAAACTTCCCAGTTGAGTGTTTCCAAGTATGTTTTTACCGGCGCCGCAACATGTGGACGAGCATTATCGTGTAAAAGAATAATTTTGTCGTGTCTGGAGTAGTAATGGGCCCGTTTTTCCTTAAGTGCCTGACTCAATCTCATCAATTGTGTTCGGTAGAGAGCTCCAGTATTGGTTTCGCTTGGTTTCAGCAATTCATAATACACGACACCAAGCTGATCCCACCAAATACACAGCATGAGTTTTTTCCATGAATATTCGGCTTAACTGTCGGTGTTGATGGTTCGCCGGGCTTAACCCATGACTTTCTCTTCTTTGGATTATCGTAGTGAATCCATTTTTCGTCACCAGTGACTATACGATGCAAAAAACTCTTTTTTATTCCTGGCAAGCAGCATTTCACTCATGCATAATCGGCGTTCAACGTCTCTCGGCTTTAGTTCATATGGAACCCAATTTCCTTGTTTTTGAATCATTCCTAACGATTTTAAACGATGTGAAATTGCTTGTTGAGTCACTTGTAGAGTGAGTGCAAGTTCTTTTTGCGTTTGGGACGAATCTTCCTCCAATAGTGCTTCTAATTCCATGTCTGCGTACACTTTCGGCCTTCCACTGCGTTCTTTGTCTTTAACGTCAAACTCACCGTTCTTAAACTTTTGAAACCATTCCTGACAACTTCTCTCACTTAAAGCAGCTTCACCATATGCTTCTAGAAGCAATCGATGCGCCTCAGCTGCAGATTTTTCACATTAAAGAAGTAAATCAAAAGTTCCCGCAAATGATGCTTATTCGGAATAAAACTTGACATTTTTGCACGAAAAAAATTACGTGTTGCTGATACGGAATCACTAGTATTTTAAGGTTATGGTGATGCCAGATGACTAAACTTGGTATATTACGTTTTACATCTGACAATTTCTCCATAACCTTCTGGTGGGGCCATCTTTTGACAAACCGCGGAAACTTATTTGTACACCTAATAATAAAATAGTATATTGAAATTACAGAGCATTTTCGATCTTGAACCTACCGGTGAGTATCTAACTCAATCCTTTCGATAGTTACTGTGTTTACGGACGATCGAGCCGTATAAAATCACTCTCACAGAAATTTGAGCAAATTATCGCCCTTTTTCCAAGCGTCAAAACAAAACAAACAGTATCAAAATCCAAAGACGAACCATTCTGAACACGACAGCAAGAAAACACAGTAGAGTTCAAACAAAGTTCGTCTGTATTTTTACTTCAAGTAAAGCACATACATATAGCTTTCATGACATATGTATAAATAAGGCGGTACCACTAAATAATGCAGCCCCCCGTATGCCAACAATGGATATGAATATAAATAATTTATGTGCACTCACGAAAAAATATGCTTCCCTTCCATATTTAATGATATCGAATAAAAAAATAATAGAATATTATATTAGTTAATACCCCCGGTCTCGCAGCCGAGGTACATCGAGCGGCTTTCATATTTATTCTGAATTACTTATTCATATTAAATTAGTTTTTCTTGGCGTTGAATTTGAAATGAGTCACGCAGATATATATGGCCGTTCTGAAATAACTCATTCTCGAAACGAATTTATATCGTAAAGTGTTATTATTCTGCATGGCGGAATAGATTTATTTGACAACTTCTCCGATGTATTATTATTATTATGAATCGATTTAATGATTTAAGGAATTATTCGGATTTATTCTCGGTCGCAACGTTCGCATTTCAATGTATGTACCTTCCAATGACATTGGACGAGCTAAAGGTGAACCGACACGTTGAGAGAACATCAGAATCAAACCATTTTTTTCATCATAAAAACTTTTAAACTTTAGGGTATTTCATTACAAAAATTAAGGTGACATTGTGTTCCCTATGACCTCCGACTCTCTAAAATTCACAGTTTTTGAGATGAAAAATGCTGATACTAAAAAATAGTATATTATATTATAAGGATTAAAAGTGCATCTTTTTTTTACGAGCAATATTTGCAGTTGCGAGGCGTAGCCGAGCGAATGCAAAATTGCGAGTTAAAATAGGCACTTTTAATCCGAATAATGTATACTATTTTTTCTCCAACCAAGTCAAAATTACAATAAATTGGTTTTAGTGAAAAATCGTTCATAATTTGGTTATGAATTCAAACACAGAATCATGACAGTGATTGTCAAGTAGACTTCAAATGCATTTACTTTTAATCCAAGGATTAAAAGTAGCGTTTTTAATCCTAGGATTAAAAGTGTTGCTAAGCAACGAGCAAATTTTTGTACGGTAAGAGAATTTATGACTTTTGCACCTGAAAATAGTACAGAAAAGTCAACATTTTTTGATGGTTGGAGAAAAAATCGTTTTTCTTTGCGACTATTTTTTGTCAATATAATAAATTTCGGTTTCTGTTGGTATTTTCTCCTCAAATTAATAGAATCTTTTGTTCGTATTCTTGGACGAGCTATACGCCGCATTAGTGGTGACGTCGTACGTCAAAGACAGGATTCCAAACGTGGTTATCAAGACGTTTTTAACATAAAAAAGCTCACTTTGAGAATCATCGTATCAATCAGATGAACACTGCAATTAAAAAGAAGGAAATCAAGCCAAGTTGAGTTGAGTTGTAATTATGTTTATATTTTTACGTTGATTTTGCAGTTCTAATGAACTGATGATCCATATAAAATAAGCCTTTTTTCATCCTTAAAACGTTTTCAACACGACTAAATCGTAAATAGAACAATCGGTAGTTCAAATTCCAATGTTTGGAACCCAGTGACAGCTTGTGACGTCACACTAATCCGGCGTATAGCATCGTGAAGTTTGTTGCATTCAACATTGCATTGCTAACACCTTGTATAAAAGTCAATGCCTCAAGTGGAATTAGAACCGCTTACAATCGGGCCAATCGTACAAAATCTAATTTGAAGTAATCTTATCTAGTGACTAGAACACTAAACAAATTTTTTCAATTATAAAATAAACTAAAGGTGATCATACAAGTTGTGCTTGTGTTGAACATAAGCATTCTGAATGCACTACAGAAAATAAAACTTAATTATAATAAAATAGAGTGTAAACATCATCTCCAATGTTTTGTTATTATAATGAACTGATTCAATAATTTAAGGAATTATTCGAATTTATGCCCATACAACACGTTTGCATTTCAATGTATCTCGATTCGATATTCGAAAAGCTGAAAGTGTTCGTTCACCTTTAGCTCGATATTTCTAGAAGTAAAAATTGGATAAAGCTCTTTCGGGAAGTCGTGAGCTTTTGAGAGCTTGTTCACATTGAAAAAACGATAATTCAGATATGAATATCCTTGAGGCTTTTCGTTTCATTCAATGCATATAAGTAAAGATAAAACTTCCGAAAGAAACGTCTTCAAAATACCACTTCGGCCACAAATTTACATATTCAAAATTTTTCTTGAACCCACTTCTGTATTCGAAAAAAGCTGCTCTAAGGTCAGGATGATCAAACCATGTCTGGACCTCCAAGCGAGGATCTTTCAGAACCTTACAGAACTGCTACAAATCCATACTACTGGGTAATCATATCTCAGATTCATACATGAGCTATTTCGGGAGAATGATTCTAAACTTGTGACAAAAGGCCCTTTCTATTTGAAGCTGCATCACTTCCAAACTGATGCAAAATCAGTTGATGCACGTTCTATTTAAGAATGTTGTGATTTTGAACTGATGCGCATCACTTCCAACTGATGTTGCTTTCTGACAAAATCAGTTCAATTTCCACAATCACTTCAGTTCATCATAACAACAACATAACCTAACATTTTGGTAAAAGTTTACAATTCATTACCGAACATAGATAGTGGATTATTATCCTAACTTCTCATTGCTAGTAATGAATAATTCATATTACTTTTAAAATTTCCTTTCCCGAACTGTCGTCGATATTTTTATTTGGTACTCTATTTTCAAACCTCATTGTTTTATAGATTATCAGCCGACAAAGGAATGTTCTATTTGTCAAAATCAATTCACTTTCAACTGAAGTGATTTCGGAAATTAATCAGTTAAATAGAAAGCTAGTAAACTAGTGAAAAATCATCTTGTTCTTATATCTTATTTTTTGATCATTCAAACCAAACCTGAAGTTTATTGATCTTATACAGCGTGGCCGGACGATTGACGTCAATAAAAAAAAACTGGTTCCTCATGTCATGGGGTATGCGAATCACCCCATGTATGTTATCCGACTTTTCACGGTTTCCGAGTTATGATTTTTTTTATGAAATCTGAGAATTTTCAACTTGAACATCTTCAAACATTTTTTTAAAGAAAAGTAAAAGACTTTTCTGATATTTTTTGTTGTAAATAGATCGCCATAAATTGTACTTTTATACATAAAATAACCAGCATCGTAACTTTGATAAAAATTATGGAAATGTTGGTCTCAAGTGAGAAAGTTACGTATTTTGGATCATGATCTAAATTTTCAAATTTGAATTAAAAATGTAAACAGGTTACTTCATGGTTTCTTAGTAGGCTTAAAAACTGCGCTCAACGCTCAGCTTTCAGAATCATTAATAAAAAATGGTACTCAACAGACTACTTTTGCTAGAATTAGCCTTCAAAGTCAGCGAGGTGGAAAAAATCAAAGAACTAGAAGTTTACTCAAAATATATTTTTTGCCATTTTAAGTTTTTTCTGATCAAGTTATGATAGAAAATGCTTTAGGAGAAAAGTTTTGGATAAGAAAAAAAAGGTATGGCAATAAATCACACATCATGTAGATAAAAAAAAGTTTATTTATAAAATTGCAATAAAAAAATAAATGAATAAATAAATTTTGGGAAGAAGTAGAATGTGTATTGAGGCTGGAGGTGGCCTCTTTGGAAACCTATTGTAAATTTTATAAATAAATTTTTTTTATCTACATGATGTGTGATTTATTGACATACCTTTTTCTTTTTCTTATCTAAAACTTTCCTCCTAAAGCAAATTTCAGCATTTTCTATCATAACTTGATCAGAAAAATCTAGTCTAGTTCTTTGATTTTTTCCACCTCGCTGACTTTGAAGGCTAATTCTAGCAAAAGTAGACTGTTGAGTACCATTTTTTATAATGATTCTGAAAGCTGAGTGTTGAGCGCAGTTTTTAAGCCTACTAAGAAACCATGAAGTAACCTATTTACATTTCAAATTTGAAAATTTAGATCATGATCCAAAATACGTAACTTTCTCACTTGAGACCAACATTTCCATAATTTTTATCAAAGTTACGATGCTGGTTATTTTATGTATAAAAGTACAATTCATGGCGATCTATTTACAACAAAAAATATTAGAAAAGTCTTTTATTTTTCTTTAAAAAAATTTTTGAAGATGTTCAAGTTGAAAATTCTCAGATTTCATAAAAAAATCATAACTCGGAAACCGTGAAAAATCGGATACATACATGGGGGTGATTCGAATACCCCATGACTTGAGGAACCTGTTTTTTTTCATTGAAGTCAATCGTCCGGCCACCCTGTATACAACCACATCAAATAAAATTATCTAAGGAGTAATTTATTCTTCTCAAACAAACCTGCATTTACAACGCGCATAGACGTTCTCGAACTTTTTCCTAAGCCCACTACGCGTCTGGCCGACTATGGCCCATCATAGCGTACTCTTTAATTGAATATACAAACACCCTTTGTCCGCATTTTGATGCGTTTGCATGAGAAGCAACCGAGAAGGAATCTTCGCGTAGAGGGAAAGAAAGAGACAGAGAAGGAATTTCATCCCATGGTAAATATAATATCCCTGTTATTTATTTATTTTTCGAATGAAGCCGGTGTTAAGATTCCGTATTTATCTTGCTCTCGAGTATAAATATATATAATATTAAGAACAAGATGCGAGTTTCTTATTTACGGACGGCGTTGTTGACACGTCTCATTTGTTGTCGGCCCACACAGCAACCGGTCCTGGTTTCTTTCTTCTTCCTTTCTCCGTCAGCCCTCCCAGTACTTTGATCGCACACATGTTTCTTGATAATGTGATATGAGACACTGGTGATATCGAAAATATATCACCCAAGTGGATCATTATGATAATGCCTATATTGATTCGATGGTTTGGGGAAACAACAATAGGACTTTGAAAAAACTCATACATTTCGATGATATTAAGTAATTGATTAATTTGATATAAGACACTGGTGATATCAAACACATATTTGGTAGAGTCCAGAATTCTTCATCTAGTAAGCACAGTTTGGAGTTGGGAGTGCCTCAGGGCTCTGTCTTGGGACCACTCTTGTTTTTGCTATTTATTTACGATCTGTATGAAAATTTGAAAAAGTTATTCATCAATAAGTATAAAATTCGCGAAGAATTATTCAAAATAATGAGGGCAATCTTTTTTGCAGATGATTTTTCACTAGCAGTTGCTATGGAAACTTGGGAAGAACTGCCGAGGTTATGCGATTTGTTAGTTAGTTGTTTTCTTTAATGGTGGTGGGCTATTATGATAAATGTAAACAAGACTAAATGCATTCCCTTCTCAATTTTGCAAAATGACAATAAACTTGTAGTCCGGCATTCTGATTCTGTCATTACATGAAGGAAGGCACGAAGTTTTTGGGTATTTACATCGATAGGCATTTAAGGTGGGATTCACACGTAGATGAAGTTTGTTAAAGGCTCTACAGCTCTAATTACGCTTTGAGTAGAATCATTTATTTGCTTCCTTTATGATCACTTATGAATGTATATTATAGTTTGTTATTCAGTCACCTTTCTTATGATATCTTGTTATGGGGTAATTCGTCGGACATTGGTAGAGTATTTATCATCCAAAAAAAAATTTTGCGTTTGATATTCCACATGTCTCCAAGATACTCCAGTTTTTGTGGAAAATGGGATATTGACAATCTTTATTTCAAAATGTTTAGTTTTTGCTGAAAAAAATGAGGAGAGCCAATAAAAATATCTAGCTTTCATCCCCATGACACTAGGAATAAGGATATGTTGTCAGTTCCAATACATAGAACATCAAAATTTCAAATGTCACTTAAGTACCAATGTATTAAGATATTCAACTATCACCTAGTACTATTAAGTCGCTCTATATGTTAAACTTCAAGAGAGTTGTTAAGTCTTTTGCAAAAATGCTTTTATAATGTGAATGAGTATTTTAATGATAAGTTTGATAACGGCTGTGCTATCTTTGTATCTGTGACTTGTCCTGTACATACTTTGTTATGTGTGTGTTAGGTTTAATAAATTATTATTATTATTATCACCCAAGCTTTGAAAGTGGATCATTATGATAATGCCTATATTGATTCGATGGTTTGGGGAAACAACCATGTGACTTTGAAAAAAACTCATACATTTTGATGATAAGTAATTAATTAATTTGATATGCGACACTGGTGATATCATTGTAAAATCAGCCAATTCTTATGAGTGTTGAGCTCTTTTAATCTAATAGTGATGATTCTCCAGTATTATGGGTCTGTCGATAGTTGCAAATCTGAGGTACTGTATCATCACCCTCAGGGTTATAGAGCTGTTTTTTCATATAAGAGGATTTTTGAAGAAAGATATGTATGTGATTTGAAGCAGAGGTGAAATTCATCAAACATATTTATTATGTAAAGGGTGATTCGCTTATATTGGTAACCTAATTTTTCTCGAAGAAGGATGAATATTTTTTTATTCTGTTGACGCTATTTGGTACAAGTCAATGTTGACTTTAAATGTGCATAAAAGTCGAAAAAAGACGCCAGGCGTCGCGGCACTATCAATTTTTTTTTACTCCAGGAACATACCTTTTTTATTGTGTCATTCGAAAGATAATTTAATTTTGAATGTTTCTTGTGAATACCATTAATTTTGTTCTGTTTCTTACTGTCAGCGACCTGCAGCGTATTCTATGTTCATTCTATTTCATTTACTTTTTCTGTATTGTGATAGTATGTCTTAATTTCTATTCAAATCTTGAAATCTTCTAGAAAATCAGTAATTATTATGATTGTTGTGCAAATTTTGACTTGATAATATCCTAACTATTTTACAAGCATTTGAATTATTTACAATAGTATAATCTCAATTTATTTTTCTGCAAACAAGAAGCCGGGTACATTCAGCAACGTTGACATTATTTTACGTTATGACAGTAAATACTGCCAACCTCACATAAATAAAGGCCTACTGTGTGTTCCAAAATATCTGAACGGAGTTCTGAATTGAATTCGTTTCCTGAAAGATATAATTGAACGTTGCTCAGCATGGGTTAAGCTGAATTCCAAATGGGCACATCGAATGCAATAAAGAAATAACAATTTCTTCATATACCTACATATAATTTTAAGTAATCGATCTTTACTCACTTTTAAGGATTCGATCTAACACAGATGCAGTGAAACCACAGCGACTTACCTGAAACACAAAAAAAACAATATAGAAAGACAAAAAAGCCATAATGAAGTTGAGATATGAAAGTATACAGCAGGGAAAACTATTTATTGACGCGTATTCTTCTTTTATTATCATTATTAGTATTAAGTGTCCAAAAACTGAACTCAAACTAAAAATTAAAATAATCAATTATGTCTCACAAAATATCAGATAGTTATATCCACTAACCGAATCACGAATATTGATATCTGAGCACAACAAGACTGAAACGAATTTAAAAACATGTTTCCTTCGTTCATTTTATATCCAGACATTTAATATAACTTACGAAACATTCAAGTTTCCTTTTATTCTACTTAGCCCGACTCCGGATCTTATTATTAAAAAAGTTTATAATAACTTTTTCTTTTTATGTGCAGTCCCATTTGAATATTAATTGTAATTCTTTCAGTATTAAACTTTGAATGACTCGAGAAAACAAAGAATTTTCGGGGCATTTTGTTTAGATTTCCTAAGAAGTTTTGTAGGGTCCATAGAATGCACAAGTTCAGGGAGACGCATTTTTAGCAAAACGATTTACAGTATGTTGAATTCAGTTTTGGATTAATATCGTATGTGAAATTAATGAAGATGAACTATTGACAGATCTACTTCTCAAATAAGTCACAATTTGTTGCTATAAACCAGGTCTGAAGGTTTCGAAAATAGTAAATAAAAATATAGTAGAATGAAACCCATTTGGATTGTCAGTGAAGTGGTATGGGGCAAAAAATGGTTAATATCGATTTGCCACGAAACCACAAGACCCATAAATGAAGTTAGATGCGAAAGTTGTAGATAACAAAAATATATACAACTTTTGCATTCATATTATTTCACATAACCCCAAAATTCATAGTTTTTTTACTTCATCTTTCCAAGAAAAAAATTACAAATGTTTTTTATGTCCCAAACATATGTAAGTTCTGTAATTCTATGATTCAAAATATATTCATTTTTCGAACTTATAATGACTTATCTCACGTCAAAATATACTTGAGATTTGCGTTCTTGAAAAAGTCTGTCTGATTTCTGTTCGTTGAAATCTTTTTTTCAAAAAGTATGCAAAAATAATATTACTATGATAAATGAATCGTAATGCAAATAACTTTGCTGCAGCTGCGAACTGGATGTAACATTTTGAAAGTTGGCTCCCAAAAATGGTTTAAAAAGCCTACAATATCATGGTTGTGAAACGACGAAGAAAAAATACAATTTGAGCATTAATTTATGCATTTTAAACCAAGTTTTTGGCAGCCAAATCTCAAAATGTTTCAACCAGTTTCACAGTGACAGCAAAAATGTTTCTATTTTCTGAAAAAATTTACTATAGTAATTGTATGTATGTATGTGCATTTCAAACCATGTTTCTGGCAGCCAACTTTCAAAATGTTGAATCCGTTTTACAGTGACAGCAAAAACTTTATCATTTTCTGAAAAAATTTACTATAGTAATTGTATGTTTTTCATACAATGAAGAATTAGAGATTATAGCAAAAATCTCACAGACTTTTACGAAAACGATGATATTTATAGGAGAGAATTTTGGGTTGAAAATTAGGATGCTTTCGATTTTAAGTCCATCTAAGGTGAGAAAATCTAAGAGGAGCTTTGGCTTTTGAACGTTCGTTAATTGTTGGAACAATAAAACTATAACCTCAAAATTTTGTACGGGACTTGAGATCAATACTGAATATACAGGGTGTCCCAAAAATACCACGCGAAAGTGACACTGGAGATAGATTGGCATTAGGTCTATCAGATAGCATCAACATGACCTCAGTAAAAGTCCGCTGGTTTTCGAGATAGCAACACCTTTTGTGTATTTTTTAGAAATCTCCAGTTTAGCATTAGCTAGAAATTACTTCAAACTCATTTTTTTTTTTACCTAGGCTATCCTGAATAGTTGCTTTAAACAATGAAGTAATAACTTCACCGAGAACTAGAACAAAATCCTTCAAAAAATGTCTAACTTGTTGTATTTTATGCCGAAGTAAAAACGTTAACTTGAGTTAGACCGACTGCTGTGAAAAAAAATTATATCAGACTTAATTGACAAAAAATCTTAAAAACTTGTCCATTTCATGCCCTTTTTAAAAAACACTACCAATTTTCTTTAATCAGAACCTTAGAAATTCTAATTTCGTCACGAAGAATGTGTTAAATCCGAAATAATTAAAAATTTGGGAAAATGCACGAGTATCACCTGTTGCCAAATTACATGTTGCTTGATATTCTCTACTCGCTACCGTTTCAAACGTGAGTTTGAAGTAATTTCTAGCAATGCTAGGCGATAAAAGAACGAAAACTGGAGATGTTTAAAAAATACGCAAAAGTGGTGATATCTCGAAAACCGGCGGACTTTTTCTGAGGTCATGTTGATGCTATCTGATAGACCTAAAGCCAATCTATCTCCAGTGTCACTTTCACGTGGTATTTTTGTGACACCCTTTATATGCTTTCAGCAAAATCAGATTTATATTGCTGAATTATAATTCATATTTTTAAATGAAAAAAATACAGTATGTTTGATACGTAAAAAATTAAAATTTATTTTCTGATAGAAAATAAAGAATCAAAGTTGGTTTTTTCAGTTTTTCATGCCAATTATAAAAACTCGTATCAGAAACGGCTCTGGAAAAATCGAAAGGACAATTTTGCAACGTTACATGGATGTCGGAAATATTCTACACAAAGATGTTACTATTATTGAAGTCGTTACGAAAACCCACATGTTTGCCAGTAACTTCAATCAAATCTGTCGAATTCTTTGAGGTTAAAATATTGCAGGAAGCATTAATATTCGATCACGGGATTACATTCTAAGATTCACGACTCTGCCGAATGAATTATAGAATATAATTTATGATGTAGAATATCGGTTTTAACTCCATTAGTCTCCGACTATTATTTTCAATGTTATTGAGAACAAATTAGAGGTTGCTACGCCATTTTTAGTTGCAATGCTAATTTATGATGGAATTGCAGACTTGAGTATCTCCTACAAGTTCGGAATTCACGAATTGAAGACAGCACTGGTGTGAAGTCGACAGGTTTGGAGCGCTTATACAAGTTGTCTGTAAGCAGATGCGAGGGACTTAGGGAAATGATTCCTCGATGAAAATAAGCAGAGGTAGTTCAAAAAATTTTTTTTCGAAATCGACCTCCCTTCCAAGATGCAGCCTTTGGAAGGCGATGACGAGTTGACAGTGTTTAATTTTTTTAGGAGAACTAAAAAACACTGAGTAATATGAAGCACTCAGTAGATGTCACACAAATGTTTTAGATCTCCTAACTTCATTATTAGGGGTTGAAAATAACAACCCCCTATAATTTTCGTTCAAAAATTGTTTTCGTGGAATAGATTTTCGAAAAATAAAATTCTCTTATGTTTTCTTTTCAATTCTGGAGAAAAAAAGTATCTTGCAAAATTTCGATACAGTCGATACTTCTCTCGGAGAAAATGAAAACTAACAAGCAGTTATGATCATTGTTTATTCCATTTCTTCGTATAAGTGTTCCATAGAATGAATATACTAAGATATTCTTTAAAGTCAAAACTGGTTTTGTCAATAATTATGCTTATTAATCGAAAGAAAGTTCTATTTGTAAAATTTTACGGATATAATTTTCTTCTGGAAATTAGTAATTAAACCTTCAGAGATTTATAGAACATCTTTATCTTCTGTATAATAGACATACAATATCTTAGAATATTCATTCTATGGAACACTTATACGATGAAATGGAATGAACAGTGATCATAACTGCTTGTAATTTTTCATTTTTTCTGAGAAAAGTATCCACTGTATCGAAATTTTGCAGAAGACTTTTTTACTTGAGAATTGAAAGGAAAACCATAAGAGAATTTTATTTATCGAAAATTTATCCCACGAAAACAATTCTTGAACAAAAATCATAGGGGATTGTTATTTTCGACCCTCAATAATAAAGTCATGAGATCTAAAATTTATGTGAGTAACATCTACTTATTGTTTCGTATTATGTATAATTTGATGACTAACCATGGGGTTCACAAAGCTTGATTGGGCGATCAAATCTTTAATTTTGAATTAATTAATTTTCTTCCGGAAATAAGTAATATATATATTCTTTTGAATTGAGAGCTAACAAAATACAATACATGAAACGAAAAAGTCCCTAGCTGAGGTTGGTGCAAAACAGGGTACCTACCATACTGTTCTGTCGTATGATACCAGAGCGCAGGAAAAAGCCTCAGTAGAAAAAACCCTCGCTGTTTTTACAAAATTGAAACTTAAAACTATTCGAATAAATACCTTCAATATTCAGATACAAAATACGTAATTCTTGCTCTTGGGCCAGGAGGGTGTTTTAAACCAGGTCTGGCGTTCCAAGTGATGATTTTCGAATCTTCTGTTCTTCTAAGACCGCTACAGGACCCTACTGAGGGGTAATCATCTTAGTAGGAGAGCTGGCACGAATTTTAGGGTAGGTATTTGAGGCAAGCTGAAAACTTGTCAGATACCTCTCCTATTATATCCCAACTCGGGATTGCAGACCTGGCTGGTGAGTAGCGGGGCTAAATCAACCCCTACATTTTTAATGGCCTGGCAGGTAGAAAGCCCTACCGAAATGATCTTTTTGGGTCTTTTTGGGAATCTTATTTTTGAGTTATAAATAACACTCCATAAAAATTTCAAGCTGCCTCAAAAACATTTTTTATAATTTTTTAATTTTATATTTTTGCACGCGTCTGGCAATGTTAAAATCCCGATTAAATTATCTGGCTTATTTTTTTAGTATTTATAAATCATTACACTGCAACATATATAAATTGCGTATTGCCTCAAATATATTTTTGGGGAAAAAAATAAAAAAAATGTAGGGGTTGATTTAGCCCCGCTACTCACCAGCCAGGTCTGCAATCCCGAGTTGTCATATAATAGGAGAGGTATCTGACAAGTTTTCAGCTTGCCTCAAATACCTACCCTAAAATTCGTGCCAGCTCTCGGACTATCTCCCATAGATTTAAATAGTGGTATTTTATCCTAAATATCGAATTTAATTACGGAATAATGATAAAAAACGTGTGACAATTTATGTCAAAAATAAATAATAATAAGTAATTAAACCTTCAGAAAGATTTAGAGAACATCTTTATCTCCTGTCATAGACATACAATATATTAGAATATTCATTCTATGGAACACTTATAAGATGAAATGGAATGAACAGTGATCATAACTGCCTGTACATCAGTAGACCCAGAGGTTGCAGTGAAATGCAACTATACATACCTAAAAAATCTACATTCCTTCGTTAGTCCGTTCATGAAATAAGCTATGCAATTTGTATAGCTTCAACTTTAACACAACGCACAAAAGACTGTCAACAATTGAGCACTGAAAAACCAAACACAACAAAATGATTACCCGTTGCCTCAGTTTCCTAGCCATCAAATTCCCAACTTTTCGCACGCCACTGACAACGCGATCAATCATGTACTCGAACCG
Source organism: Propylea japonica (assembly GCA_013421045.1). Classification (NCBI taxonomy): domain Eukaryota; kingdom Metazoa; phylum Arthropoda; class Insecta; order Coleoptera; family Coccinellidae; genus Propylea; species Propylea japonica. The sequence continues at coordinate 50,912,367 of CM024239.1, forward strand.
AAATAGTCCATTTCATCATTTTGTAATAGCCAGTTCCAGTCGATACATAATCTGCCTAGAAGTTTTTATTTGAACTTCAATTTCTTGAGCTCAATCAAGGAGTTATTTCTTTTTTCAATTAGGTACATAATGGCACTATCAAGGGGAAAACGATTTTCGATATCAATAAATAATGATTGCCGTTGTAGTAAATTACTCCAGATAGTCAATTCGGAACTTTTAAGATAGCGGGTAATTCATGATAAAATGTACATTCAAATTGTTAATATTGAAATTTATCATCAGCGAGCCAATGGAATTGCCAACATTGAGATTATTTATATAATGATATACTTATATAAAACATTAGGCATTAAATTGTATTTCCAATAGCCATTAATCGCAACTGAGCTCAATAGTTGTTTTCGTATTATAATGGTTAATGAGAAATTCTGCATGCATTCTTCATAATCACACATTTAATTAACAATATCTGGTCAGAGCCAGACGGCATAAAATGAACTACGTCCATTTTACTCCCACAGTATGTTCGATAATTATGTGCCAGGCAAGAAAAGTAACCATTAAGAAATTTTTATGATGCTTGTTTTTTCATTGTTCGTATGAAAGTATTGAAGTATTGCATTTTCCTAAATGAGAATCAAATCAGATTTAACATTTTATACGTTAAAGGCTGGCGTTGGAGTATACGGGCCAAGAACGAAGTGTGTATACTATCGTAATTTTTCTTCTAGAGTGTTTTTCAGACAGAAATACTTGCAATCGAAAGAGGCATACACAGTGTGCGTCAAATATATGGAGCAAATTCATTTTCCAGGAGAAAAATATTTGGTAACAAAATCATGAAACAGATCAATTTTTGCTTTACCTTTATCAAATTTTTATGCCTTTTTGTTGCACCCTGTGCCATCCCCATCAACCCTCTAAATTTTTCGAGTAGGGAAGGTGGATCATGCAGTACTTTTATGGCAAGTTCTTTGTATCTTATTTACAGGCGTGCAGAATGTTTCTTTATGAAATTTGTCACCGAATGACTCATAAAAGTCGACCATTACAGTTGTTTACGCATAACTATCATAACTTTCAACCCTCAGTTGAAAATCTTGGAAAACATGATTCAAACCACAAGCTTACGCTTTCTAGCATAAATTCAGAAAACTACATTTCAAGTTTGAATACTCTAACTACTATTGGTTTCATTTCATAAATTCAGGATTTCAACTCCTCTATTAATCTAAAAACTGATTTGAAAGTTTGAAGATCTGAAGAATGAACAGAGAAAGCTAAGAATGGAATGAAGCCATACTAAGCAAAGTTGAAAGTGTTAGTTTATTATAAGATACAAATCAAGTATTCGAACAGTAACTTCAATCAAGCAGCAATTAATCTTTGATTTATTGCATTATTGACATTTATAGCAGATAACTTCCAAATATGTCCGGTATATCATAATAAAATCGAAATTTTCAAGAGGAATTGAAGAACTCCTCAAAAAATGACTATTGAGTTACAAAAATTTATATCCAAGTTCAGCTTATCAGAATATTGAGGGAAATGAAAAAGCTGATGCCTTTGAAAAAGAAGCGCAAAACACTTCCTTTACCGGACTTGTGTCTTCATGTCAGGATCTACTTATACTCATTAGGGCGTAAATCAGACATTGAAAAAAAAGGAGAAACACTTTAACTGGATAAACACCTCAGGTCAAATACAATCAAAGATACTGATTGCAACTTCAAAAGAGAAGGCTCAGCAAGCTCAAGCGTTGCCAAAAAACAACTTAAGACTCCTCACTGAGCTTATCACATGTCACTGTTTCTTGAGATATCATCTGCATAAGACAACCGGTATTTCTATTTTTTTACGATACTCCATAGAATATTGAATCTATTCACTCTTACTTTTTCCCATCTATCTTTAACGGTTTTTTAGTTATCAATTATTTTTCGAAATTTTAGATCAAATTGGCGTGTTACGAAAGTGACTCTAGTTTGCTCAATATTTTAGATTTAAGTCAGAAATTTAGCAAGTCATTAGATATGGGTCTGATCTATGTCACTGCATTCGAATTATCGTTGTCAGTTATACAGGATGGACCAAAAAATTGTAGAGTGTGTTGTACTGATTCAAAAAATTTAAAAATGTACTAGGTGTCTAATTTGAAAAAACTGACTCTTTTTACGATTTTCTAACTTGGCAAATGAAGAATGATTTTTTTGGTCCATCCTGTATAACTGACAACCATAATTCAAAAGCAGTGACATATCCATATCTAATGACTTGCTAAATTTCTGACTTAAATTTCAAATATTGAGCGAACTAGATCCATTTTCTTAACATGCCAATTTGGTCTAAAATTTCGAAAAATAATTATTGACTTAAAAACCGTTAAAGATAGGTAGGAAAAAGTAAGATTGAATAGATTTAATATTTTATGGAGTAGCATTAAAAATAGAAATGCCGGAGGTCCCATTTGAAATAACAGATATGTTGCCAATTTGTGTTACATCCGACAACACTGGAAATGTAAAACTATTCTGAAAATGTACCTGACATGGCCAAATATCGATCCACAAAATTTGAAATCTTTACCATCAATAGTTTTCATAATGATCTAATAGGCCACTCACCTAGGGACACCCGATAGATATGGTGATTTTCATTCAGATATCCCATTCTCCTCTACTTCACTCGTATCATGAGCCGCTCAGAATCACGAGTGAAATAGAGGATATCTGAAGGACCCGAAAAAGTCTGTTACCTATTCAGTTTTCCGGGCATGATATTTGATTGCAAGAAGGAATCATTGACGTATGTATACCACAGAGAAGTTTTTCCTTATAATTGAACACCAAGTTCACAATACTTTTTCTGACTAATTCGAAATTCTCCAATCAAGATATTACAAGGAAGCAGATGCAGCTATTTATGACCCTGTATATCTTAGGTTTTCAGAAATTTTAGTGAATATTTACGCAAGAAATGAGAACCATCTACTCAGCTTTGGAAAATTATTCATTGAATATGTAGAGTCAAGTTGTTTCCACAAAATTAATTATTTTTGATGAAAAAGCAGAAAATTTCAAAAAAGTTGAAAAATCGCCATATCTTCTTAACCATAGATTTTCGAACCATACTTCACTGAACGCAATTTGCTGCAGATGACGTATTTTATATGTCCTTTGAAGGACCACGTCGAATGACCAAATACCTCGTATTTGTTGGCATAATATAGCTCTAGCATAAGAACGCATTGAAGTTCCGATTGGTCACAGTGCAGAAAAGATGTCATTGTGCCAATAGACCACAGTCTTATGGAATCTAATCCAACAGACGAATTTTTCATGGGATCGAAAGAGTAACGAATTAATTTCCTGAAAAATTCAACTAACGACTTATAAAGTTGATACCCAAGTTCAGCTCTCTCTCTCTCTGTATTCAAATAGAAATAATTGAATTCTCTAAGAATACTTTTATACCACAGCAATCGGCAACGCAATAACAAAGCACGCAATTAACTTTTATTATAGTTATTCTAACCGACTCATCAGGCCGGGAACGAAAAACTTCAAGGAATAATGATAAAAACTTTCCAACGCAAATTAGCACATATAAACATTGTATTACTCAAGCGTAATTTAAAGTCATTATTTATTCAGGCATCATATTTTAATGTCCGCAATAAGGGAATTATTCGTTTTATTATTTATATTCTAATTACATTTCTTTTTTATACGCTGTAAAAATATAAAACATAAATATAAAATATATTTCAGAGATAGCGGTACCTTCTGATGAAACGCATGGAACTGTGGGCGAGCGGGGGTGTGAAGGAGGGGGGAGGTAGGTAATAAAACGTTAATCATACATTATGAACACTGCAATCAGATAGAGAATTCTCTCTTCGACAGTGGCGTGCGATCGAATTTATCAGTTCGAAAATTGTTCGTTTAATACTTGGATAGAAAAATACGGCGCACAAAAAAAGTAAAGTAACACCTCGAGAAAATGAGAGAATCAAAAGTCAGAGGCCTGGTCCTCTCTCACCAAGTACATCTTATCAGCGAACCTACCTAGTGATGTTATGATCAAAAGAGCATCGTAAAGAATTTCAACTCAAGGCTACGGAAAAAAGGAGAATGGAATACACTGCCCAAAACTTCAAAGTACCGTCAAATGGTATACAGATGGTTCTAAAACCACGATTAGAGCCGGCACTGAAGTATTCAAGCCAAGAACCAAGTGTACAGTATCGTTAGGCTCCTACTCGATAGTCCGGTCTATTTAGACCAAAAAATGAGAGTGAAGTTACATAAAGTCCCAACAAGCTGAATTTCTGTGAAGTTGTTCAAAACATAATTATAAACAATGTCTAAAAGTTCCCCGTCATTCCCCTGTAAGGAAAAAAAAAATTAATTCAAGGTCAAACGTCAAAAAATGAGTATTTCGCGATTTTCAGCAAAACGGTAAGTTTTATCATGAAAGTACCTCAGACAAAAATTAAAGATCATAAAATTATCTATAAAAAATGTATCAATAATTTTTTCTTACGGCCCACCGTTTCTGAGATATAACGATTCAAAAAGTTATAACTACGCGCTAAGTACACTACCTCATAGGTGGCGTGGAAACGTGTGCATATTATGACGATAACGACTTTTATTACTTTTTGAATCGTTATATCTCAGAAACGGTGGCTCGTAAGGAAAAAAATATTGATACATTTTTTATAGATAATTTTATGATCTACAATTTTTGTCTGAGGTACTTTTATGATAAAACTTACCGTTTTGCTGAAAATCGCGAAAAACTCATTTTTTTGACCTTGAATTAAATTTTTTCCTCACAGGGGAATGATGGGGAACTTATAGACATTGTTTATAATTATGTTTTGAACAACTTCACAGAAATTCAGCTTGTTGGGACTTTATGTAACTTCGAATGTCTAAATAGACCGGACTATCAAGTGTTTTCAGGCAGAAATACTTGCAATCGAAAAATGCATAGACACCAGAAACTTGGAAAGAAACTATCAAGGGTATGATATAGTCATCCATTGTGATAGTCAGGCGGATTTAAAGCACTGAACTATAGGCGTTTTCGGATACTTACTCGGGTTAACTCGATCCATAACCTTCGCGTTCGTTTACCTAACCCGAACATCTAACCCGTGTTCGGAAAGTACGGTGGTGCTATTAACTCGATCACTGACTCCGGTTGATCTATTGTAACCCCCACGAGAGCAGGGTCGTAGAGTCTCATACGCACTGCAGTTCAATTTTGTATTTGAAAAAGGCGGGAATAAGTCTTCTATTCTCTCCTTAGTAATTTCATATATTTTATTCCTAAAATTTATGGAAAGAGGAGAGAATTTGCCTCAATGTAAAATGTGTGGTTCCATGAGCCCCGAAAATAATGTAAAACAACTACTTCATAACTTTGTGTGCAGATCTTTCTGCGTTAAAGCTGAAGCCTTCTTTACTTTTATAATATACATAGGTACTCGAAGATAACATTGAACATGCGAGGGCACAGCAGAAATTATAAGAAAGAATTTCAGTAAATAAATTGGAACTGAAAAAATAAATTCTCTACTTCTTCAACATAGGTACTCAAATATAACATTAAACATGGAAGGGCACTGAAATTATAAGAAAAATTTTACAAAAGCCAATAAATGCAAGCAAAGCTAGAGACAATCCGAAAATAAACAGGGACTGAAGAATAAATCCATAAAATATTTGGTTATGTTATTGATACGACTGTCACTTCAAATCCCGAAGTCCGCGATCCGAGTAGATCCGTCAAATAACCCAATGGATCGAGTTAGTAACCCTGAGTAAGTTTCCGACTCAAAGCTGATATGGAGTGCCGAAGAAAACTCAACGAAGTAGGCAAGAACAAGAAGGTCTCATTAGTCAGGGTTCCCGGTTATTCGGGAATGAAATGAATGAAGATGCTGATTTACTAGCCAGAAAGGGAGCACCTAGTAGAAAAAGTTCTGGAGAAGGAAGAAACTGAGAAACGCTCTGGAAGAATCTTTCGTGAATGAATCATTCCAAGAAGTTCCTGCGGAAATTCAAAACTATAAGGTCCAAAAAGTACTTGGCTACGCCTCCTCACTTGCTTCCTAACGGGACATTGTCGCAGTGGAAAGCATATACAGGGTCCGGCAGAAGTCATGACACGAAAGTAGAGGGCGTTTGTTTAGGCTGTGGTGGGAGTAGCGGAGTGGGATTGCGTGCGTTGTGTAGCTTCGACGTTGCCATTTTCAGTATCCAACATGTCATGGTGAGTGCATTTTTGCTTACAAGCGACGAAGCTCATTTTCACTTGTGTGGAACTGTGAACAAGCAAAACATGCGATACTGGGCACCTGAAAACCCCCACGAGATTCATCAAAGCCCTCTACACAGTTTAAAAGTCACTGTTTGGTGCGCAGTTTCCCGTTTTGGGGTCATTGGCCCTTATTTTTTCGAAGAGAGAGGCCAAACAGTGACAGTCACTTCTGATCGCTATGTGGCCATGTTGAGGGACTTTTTTCAACCCAGACTCGCAGAATTCAAGAAAGAAATTGACGAGGAAGGCTTAGATGAGGTTTGGTTCCAACAGGACGGCGGTTCGGCCCACACAGCCACTCGATCAATGGCATTGGTGCGCGAGCTCTTCCCGGCCCGTGCCATCTCCCGCAAAGGGGACATTAATTGGCCCCCAAGGTCTCCCGATCTCGCCCCCTGTGATTTTTTCTGTGGGGACACTTAAAGGCAGAGGTCTACAAACACCGTCCTAAAAACTTGGAAGAACTTAAAGCCGCAATAATTCAAGAAATCGCAGCAATTCCACGGGAAATGACCGAGTGAGCTATGCGAAGTTTTCGTTTCCGCCTTCAAGCCTGTATCACCAACGAAGGTCGTCATATGCCAGAAGTTGTTTATCATACATAAATTGCACATCTTATGGAATGTATTAAATATAAAAAATATTGAATTAGAGTACGTTTTCGTGTTTTTATTGAACTTTACTTTCGTGCCATGACTTCTGCCGGACCCTGTATTATGATGAGAAATGGCCTAGCAGAAACTGACCAGTGAAGATTCTGTGGCGAGAAGAAAACTCCGGTCCACTTAATAACAGAATATCTACGCATCGTAAGTCTGCGTAAGGTATGTATTGGACAAGAGAATTATGTAAAAATCGCAAATCAAATAGCATGAGGTACGTTGCTTTTGAAATAAAAAATCGAAGTGTTCCTTAATAATACGTTATTTTTTCTGTATACGCTGTATGTGATTCAAACTACATCAGAGGTTCAAAGGACCTTCCTACCTCCCTTGGCTAGCGGACGTTTCGAAAAAGGACTTGAGAAGTCCTTAGTCGACTATAAACCAGAATACTATACACTCTAGCCTAAGAAACTTACAGACATTTCAGCATAACTACAGCAGGCTATTTCGCGGAAATTAAAACACTTAGAGTTGATTAATGAAAAAAAATGTCATAATTATTCAAGTCCTAATCTCGAACACCATTCACTAAAACCAGTAGTTTTCCGCAACACAGCTAATCTGGATTGGATAGAGTATTCCATTACTTTATGATAGTTCATTGAAAACTATAAATAAAATTACTTCGTTTAGTAAGTGTATATTGTAGAGCTTTTACAGTGGTTAGAGAGGTAGTAGTGGCTTCGATTAGTCCTCCAGAATTGTTTCATACCCGTGTCGGCGATTCTTTCATTAGAAATATTCAATCGTGTTGTGAATACTTGTGACACTTCAGTGTTTATCACAACAAACAGAACAGGCAGTAAATTAGAAGATTGACGACCGTTAAAAAAAGTTTTGACAAGAAACGGAAGATCTTAGACAGACGAAAACAGCTCAGGATGGTCAAGTAAGTCCATGATCGACACCTACCCCTTTTTTATTGACGTGAACATTCATCGATATATTATTTTCATCATGTTCACTTTCTCTGTTCAAGGTTTCGGTCAGAATTTGCCAGACGTCTTCAGAAAAATACTTAAGAGTCTTTACTATCAAAAAAGAAACTAGTGCGGGCGGTAACCGATTTTGATGAATGTAGTTGATCAATACCATAGCAAAATAATGACTGGCATGTTATATTGAATTTGTTGACAAAAGTTCTCATGGATTTTTTTTTATCGCAATTCGCAATGAAATATAGAAATCGATTTTGTTATTCTACACTTTGGAACAAATAACCCTCTAGAATAGCTCTCACAGTTTCGTCATGGAAAAGTTTATCGATGTTCGTAGTTCTCAAGTTTGATTTATTGATTTTTCTTGGTCCTGGATTTCTCGGTTGGTGTCCTGGTAGTCGGTTTTGCAATGTTTCCATCCATAGTTGTTTCTGGTGTCCGTCGTGACCTACAAACTTCCTTACCGTTCTAGCATCACCGAGAAGCACTACTTTTTGCATATCTTTGAAAGGGTTTTTATCCAAACCTAGCTCCTTGAGGTTGGACTTGAAACTCTTAGGGATAATTCCAGTAGTTGATAAGAGAATAGGAATTGTTCTGGTACTGAAGATTCTCGACTACCTTTTGATCTGAAGTTCTACTTCCCGATATTTCGATATTTTTTCAGCGCTTTTTTGACGTATATTGTTGTTATTCGGTATGGCTACGTCTATAAGGATTGCTCTGTTCTCTTGTTTTTCACTAGAATTATATCTGGCCTGTTATAAGCCACTGTTGAGTTTGTTAGTACTGTGTATAGCCTGAAATGATCATCCTCCAGTATTTCTTCAGGCTGATACTTAAAGTATGGAATTGCTTCGGCTTACTGAATCTTCATATGAATGGCGAGCTCCTGATGAAGTAGGTATTTCACAAAATGCATCATGTCAACTCTTATATTCATTTCCAGCAAATATTTGGCAGTCTCCTGTGATATGTTGGATTGTTTCTGATGTTTGGCACCCATAGCGGCATCTATCGTCGGTGAGGCTGCTATCCTTCATGATATATTTCTGATAGTTTTTAGTTTGCACCACTTGATCTAGAATGGCAAAGAGGAAACCTTCGATTTCAGGAGACAATCTTCCAGATATCAGCCAGTAGTTTGACGCAGGAATGTCGACATATTCCTGGGTGACCTCGTTTAGTTGTCTTCCATGTAGAGGCTTTTCTAATGTTATTAGTGTTATAGTAAAAGCAGAGAAATATCAAGCGATTGGAATCAACCAATTTTAGACTAATACTTCGGAGCTAAACTCGTCCCCGTTCAAGACAAAATGAATGGAAGTGGTATCAAACAGAGCACCTATGGATGGCAATTTCGTCCTTAACAGGACTCATCAGCACAGGATAGCTCTGAACTATACAAGGCATTTCTTGGAACTAACAGCGAAATGGCATTTAAGGTATAAATATACGGGTACCATAAATAAGACCATCCAAAGGTGCTCTGTTTGATACCACTTCTTTGCATTTTGTCTTGAACGAGGACGAGATTAGCTCCGAAGTATGATTTTAATATTGGTTGATTTCAATCTATTGATATTATTCTCTGCTTTCGCTGCTTTGATATTCATGGCGATGTTACGCTTTAAACCTCCTCTTCTTGTTGTCTTCTTATTGTTATTATTCAGGAAATAGGGATCTTGGCTTCAGGACTGCTAATAGGGTGAATAATACACTCCGTTCCTATTTGGCATCCCAAATAGGATCGAAACGTCGACAATTTAAACGGAGTGTACTATTCACCCTATAAGCAGTCCTGAAGCCAAGATCCCTATTTCCTGAGTTGAATGCAAGACAAGATTTGTTGTATATTGTTATTATTTTATAAACTAAACCCAATATTAAAACTAGTACAACTTTCGAACCAACAAACTATCGAAACTATAGCACCTTCAATGAAAAAGTTACAGTTAACTGAATTCATTTATAGTTAACTATTATCGTCGAGCCAACAGCGAACAAAAAATCCGATAGCTGCCGAATTCCGTCCATTCCCTGCATCTGAACCGCCGTCGCCGGTTCATCCACAAGGCCGTCTTTGCGGGGGACGTGAAAAGATTTATAGTAAAATAGATAAAAGCGGCGTGGGTCGCGTGGCTCGCCGGCAGACGACCGTCAGACCGCGTGACACTGACCTCCTAACACGCCAGGACGAGGAAGAAAGAAGAAGTCGTCCGAATTCTGTGCACACACAGCCGTCATCCAGGGGCAACGTTCCGTAACTTCTCGTTCGGCCGGAAGATAACATCGGACCCGGTGCTGGCGATATTTTGAAAAGGAAATTGCCCTTTCGTCGGCTAGAGCATTTTTTTATTTATGAGTAAACCGCTTCGACAACTAGGTCATTAGCGGGATTGCACATTGATTTATTCACAGAGTTATGAAATAAGGTAAAAATTCAAAAAGCTATATTCTATTCTATTATCAGATTTTAGCGTTGATTGCTCTGATAAAAGCTAATGTGTTGAGACAGGCTGGTTTGTCGATCTTGGGAGCTTCTATGGTGCTGCTTATGTTGAAAAATATCCTCTGTGGTTGGAAAACTGGGCATTCCATTATAATGTGCTGAAATGACATATCCGTATTGCATGTTTCACAACTAGGAAAATTTTCCTTTTCTAATAGATATCTGTGTGTGAGGATACTGTGGCCGATTCTAAGTCTTCTTAGGATTACCACATCTTTTCTTTTATTGACGATGGGAGGCAAGTTAGATATTGTGTAATATATACGGGCTAGTTTGAATCTTTGCGCTTTCAAATGTTTTTCCATTGGTCTTTGATTTGGGTTGTATATTAGTGGCTAAGTCGTTATTAGTTATTTCAATTAAGTATTTGTTCTCCATTATGGATTGCTTCTTTAGCTGCTTGGTCTGCTCCTTCGTTGCCTTCGATACCACAATCTTGTAGGGAGGAAGATCTTTGGGATGGGTTACGATTGGATTGCGGGAGTAAGGTTGCAGGAGTGCTTGGACTGCGCTGAGAGAGTCGGTAGCTAGAGCATTTGATTCTAGTCATTCGAATGTAACCTAATAGTTACCCGTTGGATGTAGAATTCGAAGAATTGAGCATAAGAATAGAAATAAGAGCGTCCCAAAATTAACGCAATGCTTGAATTTGCCGACGATTCTTCACATACGTAACAACATGTTAGAACAGTCAAATAATATCACCAGTTTCTATTGCCTGCAGAATTTGTCGTCATCTTATAGCGTTTCTATTCAATTTCATTGCGTTGCTGAAGCGTATATCGTCTCATCTGCAGTAATGGCGTAATTTTCTCGGTCAAAGAATAACAGCAGCCGATTTAGCGGACTCTTTACAATTGAACCTCTTCAAACTTAGCTTAATTTATGTCTAAAAGAAGCTTAAATCATTAATTTCCAAACTGTAACGTGTAAGGTTACCGAGAAGGTAACTTTTCTCAGTTCGCCCCGACATCTTTTAATTTTTAATTTGCGTTAATTAGATTAGATTGTGGTCCATTGACACGGTGATTGCCTTCCTGCACTGTGACCAATGAGGTATTTGTGCGATACCATGCTAGAGATACATTTTACCCCAGAAAACCTCTCTAGCCAAAGTTGATTATTTTCCTAGGAGACTTCACTGTTCTGTCAGCTGGCCTTAAATTCGCGCCACCCAGTAGAGTAAGTCTGGTTTGCGCCTATACATTATATTGGGATTATATTATGTGCTCGGTGGTTTCTGGGGTTGCTCTAAATACCTAACCGATATCGGAGTGTTCCTTGCCGATCCTGTGCAGGGGATATTTCAGAAAACAGTAAGCTGTTGAAAGCCCAGTAAGCAGCCCTAACTCATTTTTTGAAAACCATAGAGCTTGTTGGGTGATATCTTGAGAGTCTCTTTGCTTGCCTTTGACCAAATGTGTCAAATTTCGAGACACTGACCTGCTAACACGGCAGGACGAGGAAGAAAGAAGAAGTCGTCCGAATTATGTGCACACACAGCCGTGATCTAGGGGTAACGTTCCGTAACTTCTCGTTCGGCCGGAAGATAACATCGGACCCGGTGCTGGCGATATTTTGAAAAGGAAATTGCCCTTTCGTCGGCAAGCGCAGTTGATTCTTATCATTGCGTATCAGAATAGAAATAAAGGTGTCCCAAGATTAACGCAAGACTTAAATTTAATGCCGATTCTTTACATATCATAAGTGACTAATCGAACAGTCAAATAATTGCTGCGTATATTTTTCGATATTGTACTGTTACATATTCGTTAGAAGTTTTCTATTGGGTGGAAGGTTTCAAGGAATATTTAATCGATGAAAGTAAAGCCTTTAATGATTAATACATTGAGGTTTAACCTTATGGCAATAACTGTGTCAATAATATTACATCGAACAGTGATTGACATAGGGTTCAACCTTGATATATAAATCATTGAAAGATTACTCACATCAATTACCTAAGTATTCCTTGGAACCTTACAAACAGAAAAAAAACTTCTAACGACTATGAACCATAACAAAATCGAAAAATATACGGATTATTTGCAGTCCTTGAAGAAACTCTAACATATACATTTATTGACACTACTGCGAAATCTTGCTCCAAATATCTAATGATGGCGTTTTCAGAATGATAACCTGAGGAAATTGAACTTGACCCAAATAGAAATAAATCTTTATGAAATATGTGGAGACAGATGAAAAAACCCTAGATAGCACTTATAGTTTATAACATCGGTATATCTGTGAAGATCACTAACACTTTTTGTTACTTCGTTGTTTACATGAAATAAAATTGTCTAAAATTTCTTATTTCTCTAGTATAATGAAGATGTCTGAGTGAGAGGAAGAAGGATGATATCATACCCAAATTGAATAAATTGATGCAAGAGTGAGATGATTTTATGTCAATGACAATCATATTGGGTGTCGATCACTATCAAAGTATCTCAATGACTATAAAATATGTAACTTCGAAGAAATTGGTGTTTAGTCGAATATTCAATAGATATTTATTGAAAATTTGAAGGTAATACCAAAATATCAACATTCCACTATAATTCGTCAATAATAACCTAGTGTTGCAATAAAATAAGGAACCGAATTCGCCTACTGAATGTATCCATACATTTAAGGTGTCAATCACTATACTGGGTTTTCCTTTTAAGTTGGCCTATTAGACGTTTTAGGAGAACTAGTGAATATTTCGTTCTGAAATTTCTGGTGCAGCCCTGACGGTGAAGGAACTCTTCGCCTAAAATATTTTCAAGTCGACAGTGTTGCCACGTCTATCTCTAACGCATATCTACTTTCTTATTTCAAATGGAACTACCTATATTTTCATTTATGTATCGATTCAATACCAAATTCGCAGTATAACCCACTAAAAAAAAATTCTCTGCTATGCACTGTTGCCAAGTTATTCAAAAATTCCTGAAACTTTTGGCATTTGCATTGCCAGTTTGGAAATGCAATATCTCGATTATTTTTTATGCATACGGAACCAAACTCAGCAGTCTCATAGTAAAGACTCCATACATTGATGTGGTCTATTCAGTATTTTGATACATCGTAAGGTTTTTCGAAGATATTGCTCCGAAAATGTGAAACTCAAAATTGAAATATTTCGAGATTTTCAAATGGCAACCCCATATTATTTTACAGCATTCGATTCGAAATAAAAAATGAATGGCAGTCTCCTCGTACACTAACTATTTATCTTAGATAGTTTTCGAATGAGATGAAAAATACTGACATTTTCAGTATTTATAGTTCATGATCTATGGTTCTATTTACGATGAAATGGTTCTATGATTATGGCGTGAATTGTTGAAGTAGATTCTATGGTTCAAATCATAAAAAATATTCGATGATCATGGATGTCATGAAAAAAAGTTTACTCATAGTATTCAAACACGATTCGGGTTGTTTCCCAATTCACGGGAAATGCCTTTAAAAATCGTTATTCACATTTAGCAAGAATGACTTGAAAGAAATTCCGAAAATTGTTTAGGCTTTCTGTAATCCTGGCCTTATGTTCACTAATTATTTATTTTTGACAGTTTTCAAATGAGATGAAAAATACTGAAATTTTTCAGTTTTTATAGTCATGTTCAATGGAAATAATGCTGTGTGATTATGAAGTGAATTATCGGAATGAATTATTGAATCCTATTGTTGAGGTCATGAACATAGGGCAGGATTACAGAAAGTCTAAACAATTTTTGGAATTTCTTTCCGATCATTCGTGCTAAATGTGAATAACGATTGTTAAAGGTCCTACAGGTCCTTTCAATAATTTTTTGGCATTCCCCGTGAATTGTGAAACAACCCGAATCGTGTTTGAATAATATGGGTAAACTTTTTTCTATGACATCCATGATCATCGAATACTTTTTATGATTTGAACCATAGAATCTACTTCAACAATTCACGCCATAATCATAGAACCATTTCATCGTAAACAGAACCATAGATCATGAACTATAAATACTGAAAAATTTCAGTATTTTTCATCTCATTCGAAAACTATCCAAAATAAATAATTAGTGTAAAAGGAGACTGCCATTTATTTCTCATTTCGAATCGAATGCTGTAAAATAAATATGGAGTTGCCATTTGAAAATCTCGAACTATTTCAATTTTGAGTTTCACATTTTTGCAGCAATATCTCCGAAAAACCTTACGATGTATCAAAATACTAAATATACCACATGAATGCATGTAGTCTTTACTATGAGACTGCTAAGTTGGTTCCGTTCGCATAAAAATAATCGAGATATTGCATTTCCAAACTGGCAATGCAAATGTCAAAATTTCCAGGAATTTGTGAATAACTTGGCAACAGTGCATAGCAGAGAATTTTTTTAAGTGGGTTATACTGCTCATCTGGTATTGAATCGATACATAAATGAAAATATAGGTAGTTCCATTTGAAATAAGAAAGTAGATATGCGTTAGAGATAGACGTGGCAACACTGTCGACTTGAAAATATTTTAGGCGAAGAGTTCCTGCACTTTCAGGGCTGCACCAAAAATTTCAGAACGAAATATTCACTAGTTCTCCTAAAACGTCTTATAGGCCAACTTAAAAGGAAAACCCTGTATCTTTTACCCTAATATGATAGCACATCTAACGCTAGATTTTCCTGAATTATCGAATGGGTGACTATCTGATTTGAAAATTTCATTATCAGATTAATGCGAGAATGACTGCTGAATTTTCATTATCGTCTTGAAATTTTATTGATTGCACCGTTACTCCGTTGATCAATAATGAAACAACTGTTCGGTTTCCACATATATTATAAATATCATAATTAATGAGGAAATTAAACCATCATTTCAATATTCCAACTCATAAAATATTATGAACCAACTAGAAATATTTTAATTAGTCATATTCTACCTGAACAATATAATCCGTTGTTTCAAATGAGAGAAAATTGAACTTTGATTCGAAGTGGCATGAAAACACTGTTTTGTTTTTTTTTCGAGCAAATACATTATATGAATTCGAAATAAAAGATAATTATCTTTTTCTGCTAGTCGACTCATTCGATATGCATAATGAAGAAATCACTTTTAGACATCGGTCCAATAATTAAAATTTGCATACCCAAAAACTTCTGCATGAAAACTAATTGCAGTGACTTTTTGTGCAGTAAAATAATGATATCTCCTAATAGTAATAGTATTAGACTATCCAATCTTGATTCCAGAACTTTTTAGAAACAAATATCAGCTTATGTGATCATAATTGCACATGACAATGTTTTTTGTTCTGTACGATAGTTGTATTCTGTGTAAATATAAGTAGTGTTTTTTGAAAATGCTGATTTCCCCCCAGAAATCATAATTGAATATCAATAAGTATGTTTATCCACTCCTATAAACTAATTTATATGTGTAATTGTAGCTAAAACACAACCATAGACATGTCTATGAACCGAAAAGCGAGTGTTATAATAACACCCGCCCATAACTCCCGCTAATAAAAATACCTAGGAAAATGGAATTGTTCACAAAAAAAATGAATAAAAAGTAGGATCGATCCGGAAATCTATTTCAGCCATCAAGATAACGTTCTAGCGATTCATTCCAGATTTATTTTTGGAGAACGTAAATTTTTGAAGTTGCGAAAGTACTTGCTTTGATTAGTTAGAAACTCTGATTTGATTCCCGACTACAGAGGACGAAATGTTGTCAATGCTTATGACAACTGTTCAAAATTTTTTAAATGCAGATTAATTCGAATTTTACCGAAGAAGTCGTGGATAAACTATAGTATTCAATTCGCGGTAATGCTCAAAACACACTTAATGAATTACACCAATCGCCTAACGGCTCGTGGTGCAAAATTCATCTGCGTGTGTTTTGACCTGCATTACCGCTCATCGAATAATATACTATTTTCGTAAATTCATGTTTATTCTTTATTTTGCCGTGACTTGTAAAACTATTCAATTGAAATCAAAGTGCACTGATGTGAATCACTGTATATCTCGTCCTATTACGAGTGCTATATCGTTTTGCCCAAATGTCTGTAACTTTCTAATTTTGTGCCGAAAAAGGTATCAAACGATAGGGTTCGACTTTCTGATGATATATCCGTGCACAAATTGAATTCTGTCTGGCAGGGCTGGCTGTCCGTTAGCACGATAACTTTTGAAGGGATTGTCAGGGTGACTTTGGCTCCAAAATGCCGCGGTTAAGTTTGTTAACCAACCAAATCGTACAGGGTGTTCCATAAAGTATGGCCTTTCAAAATTTTTGTTCCTCAATATTTCAGATAAAACGAAACCAATCGAAATGAAATTTTGCGGCTACATGGAAGATGCTCATAATAACCTTTATGCAAAATTTTGTGAATGACGAATGATGTACTGAATTTCGTGGCCATAGTGTTAACAGAACCATAAAAAATTCAATTGGAATATTGAAAAGAGGAATCTTTATATTTCCATAACAAGAAATCCAATTCGAGTGAAATTTATTTTGTGTATGTAGATGGATATATTGAATGTTCATGCATCATCTGAACCATAGAAATAATTTTTTTTATTAATGATTTTTCACATATTTCATTTTCTGAATAATTTCCCGAATATAATTCTTATCGTTCTGAGATTTAGCATTTCTATACTGAGCATGATCCTCAAGTCCAATATAAAATTTGGAGGTTATAGTCCTACTGAACCACCAATGAACGAGCTCTCAAAAGCACCTGCTCAGGACTTTTCTTGAATTTCTATGTTGAAAAACGCCCTGTATATGTGAATTTATGATGTCAAATGAGAATGGAAATTTAGTCGAATGTACTCCGATACAAAGACAAACTGATGCTCTTTGTTACCATTGTCTTCAACCATATCTTCGTTCGCTACCATACAATTTAACACAAAAGAAATAAGGGTGAGGCAGGTGTCGGAAGAAACACGTTATAGCCTCAAGGCTTGAGGGAGTTGCTTATTACCATATGTTTCTAAATTAATTTATCAGTTGCCCTGCATAAATGTGAAGTCGTGGCATTCATTCCATTATTTTTATTATGCTGAAATTGAAGTAGATATTTAGGACGGAATTACACTATTTGAATATTTGATGGGAGATGGTAACACGGTATTATGGGCCAGTAGAGTTCATTGCAAATCTAAGGTTCTCATCGACTGGAGAACCGAATCTACAGTTTCATAATCCTTCTGGTTATTGCTTTATTCGAAAATCGAAGGAATTTTAAGAACAAATGATTATATTTTACTGTTGTTTGTGGAATAGAGGTAATATTTATACAGGGTGTCCCATTACTCGACGTCAACCCGGAACCGGGTGAAAAAGCAAGTAATGCTGGTTGTCAAAAAAATATAAAAAAAAATCTAAGATGCATGATTTTGAAATAATGCGCATTTAAAAAAAAACTCAAAATTCCACACCCTGTGTTTCAATGCTGTAGCCACAAATATAAACTTTTTCCAACTTTTTTCTTTGCTGTGTAACATTGAATAATGCTGTCTAAACTGTAATCGAAATTTTGACACCAGCTGCTCTAGGTTTCATAAAAATAGGGCTTACTTCTCAGAAAAAAAATTCAAAATAAACAATTGCCTAGTTTCAACTGACTGTATTGAAAAAAAAATGTACTACGTAGGTTTGGCATGTTTTTTCAAAAGTTGGCGCATTTAGTAAGGATTCCAAAATGGTATAATACCTACTTGTTTAATTGTAGCTGCCGTAGTTCAAATTTATTTTCGATTGCCTTTGAATACACTTTTTCGTTAACTGCTTCCCAATAAAAAACTCCAATGGATTCAAGTCCGGTGAACGGGCCGGCCACGAGATTGGACCAGAACGTCTGATCCATCTTCCGGGAAAAATGTTACCAGAAAAAAAATTTCAGAGGAATTTCTCCGGAAAAATTTTTTCTGGAAAAATTATTTTCTCTGGAAATTTTTTTTTCTGATAACATTTTTTCCCGGAAGATGGATCAGACGTTCTGGTCCAATCTCGTGGCCGGCCCGTTCACCGGACTTAAATCCATTGGAGTTTTTTACTGGGAAGCAGTTAACGAAAAAGTGTATTCAAAGGCAATCGAAAATAATTTGAACTACGGCAGCTACAATTAAACAAGTATTATACCATTTTGGAATCCTTACTGAATGCGCCAACTTTTGAAAAAACATGCCAAACCTACGTAGTACATTTTTTTTCAATACAGTCAGTTGAAACTAGGCAATTGTTTATTTCGAATTTTTTTCTGAGAAGTGAGCCCTATTTTGATGAAACCTAGAGCATCTGGTACCAAAATTTTGATTACAGTTTAGACAAGCATTATTCAAGGTTACACAGCAAAGAAAAAAGTTCGAAAAAGTTGATATTTGTGGCAACAGGAGCGAATAGACTGTCACAGCCGTCACAGGGTGTGGAATTTTGCGTGTTTTTTTAAATGCGCATTATTTTAAAATCATGCAACTTAGATTTTTTTTTATATTTTTCTGACAACCAGCATTACTTGCCTTTTCACCCGGTTCCGGGTTGACGTCGAGTAATGGGACACCCTGTACAGTTCATTTCTATCTGCAGGTTTTTGAACGCTCATTCTACTTAAACGAGTGCTATGTCGCTTTGCCAAATGTATTTATTTTCAAATTTCAGCCGAAAATGGTCTCACACGATAGGGTTCGAATCCTTGATGACGAATCCTTGGTCAAATTCAATTCTATCCGCCTGGCCAGCAGGCGGTTAGGACGGTAACTTTCGAAGAGATTGTCCTAGATACTTAAGATTTTCGGAGTGAGTTCGGTTCCTAAATATCGTTAGGTTCGTTAACGAGCCAAATCGTGCAGGGTGTCCCAAAACTCGACGTCAACCCGGAACCGGGTAAAAAGACAAGTAATGCTGGTTGTCAGAAAAATATAAAAAAAAATCTAAGTTGCATGATTTTAAAATTATGGGCATTTAAAAAAACACGCAAAATTCCACACCCTGTGACAGTCTTTTCGCTCCTGTTGCCACAAATATCAACTTTTTCCAACTTTTTTTTTGCTGTGTAACCTTGAATAATGCTTGTCTGAACTGCAATCAAAATTTTGATACCAGCTGATCTAGGTTTCATAAAAATAGGGCTTACTTCTCAGAAAAAAAAATTCGATATAAACAATTGCCTAGTTTCAACTGACTGTATTGAAAAAAAAATGTACTACGTAGGTTTGGCATGTTTTTTCAAAAGTTGGCGCATTTAGTGAGGATTCCAAAATGGTATAATACTTGTTGAATTGTAGCTGCCGTAGTTCAAATTTATTTTTGATTGCCTGTCTACAGAAGTGCACATACATCATGGTATCATATTTTGAAAAACTCAGGATGGTCCCAAAGTCACTAACAAAGTTACATTCAGTTACTTATACAGCTCCATGGAACAGCCTGTATAACGAACCTTAACGTGGTGGGCGGTGTTTGGATATCTATCACATCTTGTTATTCAGAACCCAAGGCATCATGATAAAATTTTGAAAATTAGAAGAGTTATCATCAAAATTTAAAGATTCATTTTTCCGTATAGCTGCAATTTTGGGACGCCCTATAGAACAAACCAGATGTAAGACCTTCGTGAAAATCTGATATATTGTTCTTGAGGTTGGTATGAATATAATATGTAGAAATGGGGAAAATTCACTAGACCCGCTTTTCCTAAGTGAGTGTGCGGGGTCCTTTATGTCAAAATGATATGAAACATGGTAAAACGTTGAAAATGAAAGTGTATTATCACTACAATTAATATAATAATACTGCAAAGTACTTTATGCTATATTGAGTTCACACGAGTGGAAAATCCCGAAGAGATACAGAAAATAAGTGTGTAGCATGAATTATAATAAACTGAACAATTACCAAGCACTATATTTTTTTGTGGAGGGAACAAATTATTTCCATTCTAATATGTCCGGCTAGTTTAACAACCAAAAACAATTTGAAATGAATAATTAGCCGAAAAAAAACTGAAAATAAAATTAATAATTGTGGAAGAAGGTAATTGAGGACTGAATTTCAAAAATACACATTCATAAAGAATTGTTCCATATTTGAATTTTAGGGTGGCTATACATGAAGTTGCCGATTCGTTTTTGAGCGCTCGTTCCATTTGAACGAATGCCGCGGTCTTCTAAAGACAGGTTTAGAGGCCCGTGCGAGTGCTATATCGTTTTGCCCAAATGTCTGTAATTTTCTAATTTCAAGCCAAAAATAGCATCAAACGATAGGGTTCGACTCCCTGATGACGAATTCGTGGGGCCAGCCGTCCGTCAGCACGATAACTTTCGAAGGTATTGTCCTGGAGATTTTAGATTTTCAGGGTGAGTTCGGTTCCCAAATGGCTCGGTTAAATTCGTTAACCAGACAAAACGTACAGGGTGTTAGATAAAATATATCTATTCAAAATGTTTGTTGCTCAATATCTCAGACAAAACAAAGCCAATCGAAATGAAATGTTGCAAGATTCTCAAAATATGTCTCACGCAAAATTTTGTGGCCATAGTGTACACAGAACCATAGAAAAATCAACTGAAAGGAAGACACTTCACATTTCCATGAAAAGATATCAAATTCGAGTGAAATTTATTTTGTGAATGAAGATTGATATACTGAATGTTCATGTAAACTTTTGTGACCATAGTGTTAACAGAACCATATAAGAAAATTCAATTTGAATATTGAAAATAAGATTCTTTATATTTCTTATCAGAATGTCCGATTTGAGTGGAATTCCTTTTGTGAATGAAAATTGATATACTGAAAGTTCATGCAAAATTTCAAAAGGATCGCATCGTCTGAACAATAGAAAATGCAATTGTAATATTGAAAAGAAAAATCTTTTTATTTCCATTACAAGATATCCCATTGGAGTGAATTTTTCAATGAATGTAGACTGACACATTGAATGTTCGTGCAAAATTTCAAGAGGATCGCATTATCAAAAACAAATAATTCAACTTTTTGATTGAGCGAGCGCTCGAAAGTTCCTGCTCAGGTCTTTTCTTGAATTTTTATTGAAATGGGGTTTTGATTTTAAATCGATTAAATAGAGTTTCAATCCTTTGATTTTTCTGGTCCTTTTTTCTGTTTTGGTTTTTTGTTTTTGATTCAGAATTCCGAAGGCAACTTGGAGAAAGTTATCAGTTGGATTCAATAAGAAGAAATCCTTCATTAGTCAAATAATTTTTGAGCTCTATTTTGTTAGAACGGATTGTTTCTACCGAGGTTTTTCCCTATGCTCTGGCATCATACATCAGACTAGTATGGTAACCGTTTTGCACTAACCTCAGCAAGCACTTTTTTGTTTCATATAATGTATTTTGTTAGCTCTTGATTTCAAAAGAATATATTGTTATGATACGTGTGATATGTAACTCTTCAGGGTGGATTCAATTCAAGAAAAACTATTTCAACAAAGACCAACCATATTAATACATAAAAGGCAGCGTGATTGTTCATTTTCAGATACCATCCTACCCTAGATTTATAAATAGTCCTCGTTCAAAAAGAGTCATCCTCGGAGTTATCACTAATGTACAGAGACGTGGTCTTATGATAGGAGAGTAATAAAACTACACTATATTTTTTGTGGAACAAACAAATTATTTCCCGTCGAAATCTTTCCGCCTTATTTAACAACAAAAAACAATCTATATTGAATAATTAACGAAAAAATTGAAATAAATAAAATAATCAAGGGTCGAACAAGAAATAGAGGACTGATATTCAATAATATTATTAATGTCACAAATAATACAACCTGTCAGCACAATTGTCAATTCTCAGATTCCAATCTTCATATATTTATAAATAGTCCACGTTCAAAACAGTTATCATTTGTGTACAGTGACGTGGTCTTATAATTGGAGAGTACCTAATAATAATGCTGCTTTTTTTTTATAAACTGCACTATATTTTTAGTGAAAGAAACAAATTATTTCCTATCGAAATTTTTTCGGCTTATTAACAACAAAAACAGTTTACATTGAATAATTAACGAAAGAAATAAAATAATTAGAGGTCGAACAAGGAAATCGAGGACTGAAATTAAATAATATTAATACCACAAATAATACCAACCTGGCACCGTGATTGTCTATTCTCAGATTCCATCCTACCCTAGATTTATAAATAGTCCACGTTCAAAAAGAGTCATCATTTATGTACACTGACGTGGTCTTATGATTAAAGAGTAATAATAATGCTGATTTTTTCGGGATATAAATATAATGAGTATGAATTATTTATCGACAGATCGATTTCTATGACAGAAATTATACGTTTTCCATGTTTGGCTTGTTCTTTTTCCCCTGATTCCGAATTAGTAACATATGCTGGTCTATCTCTTTTATTCTGAGAACCACAGAGTTTCAAATTTCAAGAACCACCTGCCAAGATCTGAAATCATTTTACAAGTGACAGAGTGCATTTACTGAAAATGCTCATTTTTGAGTTATATAAAGCCAATGGGGTGAACAACATTCAATGCAACTATATTTTTTTCAAATGGACACCCTGTCCCGTATATTCTTCCTTTTCTGATAGGCTTTTTCCTCCTGATCTCGAATATTAATGCGTATGTGGATATTTTGCTTCAATTTTCATAGTTTCTAAGTTTTGAAATGATGACACCGAAAAATATGTAAATACCTACTAATTCTTTATATCCAAATAATCTACTTAAAAGTATTATTTTAGAATAAATACTTAACAATTACTAACCAATGAAAAATGATAAACTATGGTAGTATGGTAAGAATAACATCAACTAAAATTTGCTCAAAATGACCACCTTCATTCAATACACATAGTTCATATAGTTGTCTCAAGTTGTTTAGACTATTTTTGATAGCATTATTATGGCTCTGATTCAAGTTAGAAATTAAAGTTTCAAAATTTGTTTCTAATCATTTCAATATTATCATTATTCTTTGTGAGTTGACGGGATTAGTTCCGAATTATGGTTTAATATGGTTGATTTTATATTATTCTCCGATTCATTGATTGTCATTTGCTCAGTTGCAGGAACGTCCATTAAAATTTAAAGGTCCATTAAACCCTTATCCTCCATTAGTTCCTTGTATATGGAGGATTAAGAGTTTAATGGACCTTTAAATTTTAATGGACGTTCCTGCAACTGACACATTATTGCAGAAGTAAATGTTTTCCTTCAGGAACTGCTCTAAAAACGTGTTCAACGGTGTTAAATCGGGACTTTTTGGTGGAAATAAAATGGGTGGCGCCATTACCAATCCAAAAATCAAACTGGCCACTAAATATTCACGAACTTCCAAAACGCTATGCCAGATGGCTATTGAAATTTGAAACTCTGTGGTGCTCAGAATAAGAAAGTTAGACCAAATATGTTACATATTCGAAATCAGGGGAAAAAGAGCTAACCAAATATGAAAAAATACAGAGTGTTCCATTGAAAAATGAAGTTACCATCAATATGTTGATCACCCTGTATATATTTCAGTTTCTGGACTCATATCAAAAAACCTCAGTTGATTTCGTGAACTTTTTTACGAAAAATTTTTTTATCTCCTTCAGTAACAAAGTTAAAGGGGGGGTCAAAGTATAGTGAAAACCCGGTACAGAGGCGTGGTCTTATGATAGGAGAGTAATAATACTACACTATATTTTTGTGGAACAAACAAATTATTTCCCGTCGAAATCTTTCCGCCTTATTAACAACAAAAAACATCTATATTGAATAATTAACGATAAAAGTCGCAATAAATAAAATAATTAAGGGTCGAACAAGGAAATAGAGGACTGATATTCAATAATATTATTAATGTCACAAATAATACCAACCTGTCAGCACAATTTCAATTCTCAGATTCCAATCTTCCATATATTTATATAAATATGTAGTCCACGTTCGAAAACAGTTATCATTTGTGTACAGTGACGTGGTTTTATAATTGGAGAGTACCTAATAATAATGCTGCTTTTTTTATAAACTGCACCAAGCACTTTATTTTTTGCGGAAGAAACAAAATAGTTCCTATCGAAATTTTTCCGGCTTATTAACAACAAAAACAATTTATATTGATAATTAACGAAAAAAATGGAAAGAATAAAATAATTAAAGGTCGAACAAGGAAATCGAGGACTGAAATTAAATAATATTATACCACAAATAATAGAGGAAGTGGTCCGAATATGAGCCCTGCACTTATTATGGGCCCCCAACCTATTTTTCTTAAGCACGTTGTGACATTTATGAATTCCGTACTGAAACACTTCTATTAGAGTCTTAATCATTTCTGTGTATAAGCAGGCAGCCTTATGTGCAACTTTGAGAAACAGGTGGCATTAAACTTATTTGTGTGTTTAAGAAATTGTTTTCTGCTAAGTGCTTTCGTGGTATTTATTAATGTATATGTATAAACCTGGATAGTTGGTGTTTTAGTGTCTTAGATTAGTGACCAGTTGTTGATATTCTAAAATTAACGTACCTAAATACTGAATGGAAAAGAAATTAAATGCTTTTAAAAAATCACATGGAATGTTGATAATATGGGCTCCTAACGTGGTCTTATTATGGGACAGGGCTCATTTCTAAACCAAGTCTCGATAAAGTGTATCTTTTGCAGTTCATCATGCCACAAAGCAAACCGAAGTTTATATCAAAGAACTTTAGACAAACATGGAGACTTGATGATATGGTTAAAGCTATGGAAGGTGTTAATAATAAAATAATGCATTCATACATACATATGTGACTTTTGCGAGTAAAATTAGGTTTTCAGGTTGAATATATTTTAATTTTCATTTTAGGTCTGTCATCCAAAAAAAATATTCATGATTCAAACAGTTGGATACCTACCAATTGATTTACTTAGGGGCCCATATTATACGCAGTCTAATCCAAATGTAGATATGTACATTATCTTAAGTTTTTACAGAAATCCTACCTAAATTCCATTTTTTTCATAATGCCTTTTTAATATACCATAGGTAAACCATTGAGCTTGCAGTGTACCATTTACTGGATATTTATTCGTAAGATCCAAAATTTAGTGGAAAAAAACAAAAGGGGGGCTCATATTCGGACCACTTCCTCTACCAACCTGGCACCGTGATTGTCTATTCTCAGATTCCATCCTACCCTAGATTTAATAATAGTCCACGTTCAAAAAGAGTCATCATTTATGTACACTGACGTGGTCTTACGATTAAGAGTAATAATAATGCTGATTTTTTCGGGATATAAATATAATGAGTATGAATTATTTATCGACAGATCGATTTCTATGACAGAAATTATACGTTTCTATGGAACTAGACCGAAGGATGGGCCAATTTCGTCAGTAGCTCAGTTATATACGAATTTGTATACGTAATTGACACTCTGACGATGAAATAAGCGTCGGTAGTTAGTAAATGACTCAATCTATGAACGAATTGATACGCAGCGCTCGAAGCGGTTATTTTATACGCGTACAGTAATTGATAGTTTCTACCTCTTGGTTCGTTGAGAAAAAAATTGGACTGCGAGGTAACCGAAATTAAACGGAGAATTACGCATAAAATAGTTATATTTGTATTAAGTGCGTGAAATGAGTGTTTTCTTCATGGCACATGAAAGTATAAAATTTTGGCCGCGACCGAAGGTCGAGTTCAAAAATTTAGTCGAATGTGCCATCAAAACTCGAATTTTATACGCACGAAATACAAAGAACATTTTTTGTACAACTGTGAATGTGAATCGTCTGAAACATAATTATTAACGGAAATGCTTCCAATACAATATTTCTATGCATTCAGTGATCTTTCTACGCAGTTACTATTTAAAAACGACATTTTTCAACGGTGCAAAAAAGTAAATAATAAAATAACCTCGAGCTAAAATCTAATCCTTTTTTCCTAGTATAATAAATAACTATTTTTAACGGTGAAAAAAGTGATCATTTAGGCATCCATAGTGATGAAGAAAAGTCAAGATTTTGTGACAGTTGTAAGAAATAGTTATTTTTGTATTGACTGCGCAAAATGAGTGTTTTTTCATGGCACATGCGAGTGTCAATTTTTGACCGAGACCGCAGTTCAAGGTCAAAATTTTTATTTGTTTCTCATTTGTAAACGTCAGTTTCCAAAAACACAATATTAATCAAGAAAATTCATTTTACCAAGTCACTAACTTGTAAAACTGACAATTGACTTGTGAAATTTTTACAAGTTAGTAGCATTATTTACATGTATACAAATGTATTTCTCAATAAACGTTCTCAAACTATTCAAAAACGATATTCGTACCTTGTTTTATTCGTATCTATTTGTTTTCCATTTCGAAATTGCAAATATCCTAGAGGTTTTTCGAAGGACTTTCCTCTCGTAAAGCCACTGACAGTTGTCATAATTTTCCGATGTCATAAAAAATCATAAATAGCTTACGACATTTGCGACGAATTATTGAGATTTTTTTGGAATTTATCTAACCTTATTACAAATCAGAAACAAATAAAATATAAAACAATACACGCAAGGTAACGGGTTTTACTGGCTCAAGGAGGTAACTGACTCGCCTGCGGCTCGTCAGTTATATCCTCCATTCGCCAGTAAAAACCCTTTTACCTTGCTAGTAATGTTATATACTATACTCGAATGTGCCATGAAAACACGAATTTTACACGTACGAAATACAATCAACATTTTTTGTACAATTGTGAATGTGAATTTACATCGTCTGAAATAATTATTAAAAATAATTCTTCCAATACAATATTTGTATGCATCCAGTTATCTTTGTGTGTCGTAGCTATATAGTAACGGACTTTTTTTAACGGTGAAAAAAGGAAAGTCTTTTTTAACGGGGAAAAAAGGCTTTTTTTAACGGTAAAAGTATAAGTAATAGTTTATGCCTCTAAAGTGATGAATAAAAGTAAAGTTTTTTGACAGTTGTATAAAAATATTAATTTTTTTCGAGGTAATTCTTCTGAAATTTCACATGAACATTAAGTGTAGGGTAATTGAACACATAGTAGGCGTAGTTCGCAGTATTTGCTGTCATAACGTAAAATAAGAAGAAGAGCTTCAGAGTTCTCAGAGAACTCTATACAATATTGACAACATTGCGTATCAATTTGACAAGAAAATAAACAACATAACCTAAAATTTTAAAATAGATAGTGGAATATGACAAATTTCCATGGCCAACCGACGGCTAAAACTTTCGTGAACGGACTATAGTCGATATTTGCAAGGTGAACTGAGAAAATATTCTTTAAAAGCAATTGAGCTGCTAATGCTATTAATAAGCCCATTATTGATTACTTCTCTGCAAAAAACAATCAATAAAAATATAATATGAAAGTATATTTCAGTCCATAATCCGATGAAAAACGATATGTGCTATATGTGTCATGACATTGAATATTAATGAAGTGGGTGTTATTGTATATTATATTTCATTACAATATTTTATTGATAGTTATCCCATTATATTCAATCTAATCGGTTGACGTCAGCGTTTTATTATATTAAATCGAAATCCATTATAATAACTGTGGAGAGAAAATAGCAGGCTACATAAATAATCAGGTTCTTCATTGAATTCAGAATAATAACATATTCTTATGCGACATTAGACATATGGGTTATTCTGAATATCAATAATTCCAAGAAATGAATTGATGTGAATTGTATATAACTGAGAAATATATATAGTGTATCAAATCCAAAAAGTTTTGATAATGATCCATGCCAAGATTCGAAAAATCGAAAAATGCCTATTCGATTTTTTTGAATTGCCATTTTGTGGATTCTTATGAAATTTCCATGAATTGAAGCCATGGAAAAACTGTCGAAATAAATTGAAAAATCTTTCCAAATATAGCTCGTTCATGAAAGGTTGAGCCCTCGGTTGGCCATTGAAATTTGGCATATTCCACTGTGTATACCTTTTAAAATTTTAGGTTATGTAGTTTATTTTCTTGTCAGATTGATACGCAATGTTGCCAATATTGCATAGAGTTCTCTGATAACTCGCATGCTCGTCGGACGAGGCCTGGTACATTCGGCAACGTTGACTTTATTTTACGTTATGACAGCAAATACTGCCACCTTCAGATAAATAAACAAACGCCTACTTTGCGCTCAACCTTTCGTGAACGGACTATATGTTCACCGAATTCTCTCAAAGAACTTACAGTATATTTTGGAAGGGAGCTGTGTAAAATGGTTAGAATTTCGAAATAATGAAGCATGTGTCTTTTTCAGAACCTGCAGAGTAGAATGTAAACAAGGAGATGATTATTTAATATTATGGGTCTGTAGACAGTTTTGTGAACCTCTGAGAATTTGAAATATAATCACTTAGAAAGTCAGGCTTGGTTTGATGAACCTTCCTGGCATTGGAGCAGCTCTTTTTGAATATTGAAGGAGTTTCAAGAAAAAGTCTGAATGTGACTGTAATTTGTGGCACACCGTGACAAGACCTTTCTATTACAAGTATGGAAAAAGTCAAGTTGATACACTCATGCTCAGTTGCAGGAACGTCCATTAAAATTTAAAGGTCCATTAAACCCTTAATCCTCCATTAGTTCCTTGTAATAATGGAGGATTAAGAGTTTAATGGACCTTTAAATTTTAATGGACGTTCCTGCAACTGACACATAGACTTTTATATGTCTATGTTGATACATGATAAATCAGTGGGAAACTTGTCATTGCATATTTTCTCTCAAAAACTCCTATAATCGATGTAATAAAAGTAGACTTGGCTCTCGATTGACAAGGTAGATCCTTATTTGTTAGTTGGAGTACCTAAGAGTACTGAAGAAATATCAATTCAAAGAATATCAAAGCTGAATCTTTGAAGCATCTGCCAGAAGTGGATAATAACTCATTATTCACTTGTGATTAATGGATATGATGTGCAAACAGACGTATAATGGGTGGATTATTCAATAGTCGTGGATAAGAGTGCATTCAAGAGGGGGTATATAAGTTAAAATAGTCATTTGGTTATATTTCTGGATCAGCAATAAAATTCCGAAGTTTGTGCCACTAACATCCTGTACACTGTACAGCATATTCTTCTTCATAACCATCGCTGCATACATTGATAATGGTTTATCCCACGGTGCAGTAAAGTTGCACTCTGGCAATGCCCGTCTTCTCCTCAATTTGACCTCACAAGAAACGATCCGAAATTTATTGGATAGCGCCTTCAAATTACAGATCAAAATTACCTTCGAAGCCGGCCATATTGCAATCGTACAAGAAAACCGTCTACCTAATAATGCCGTCCGCTTCCAAGGGTTACAATATAATCAATCAAACATACAGGGTGGCCATTTGAAAACGAAACAGACGAGATTACAGACGAAATAAATTTTTTCGATAGAAATGCTCGGACAGGTCGATTTCTGTTTCGAGGGGGACAACTTAAGATGTAGGTTACGGACGCATAGCGCTTCAACCCTTGCTACTACAACCCTCAACCCCAATTTTTGAATAGGGAAGATGGGGTGAGTGATACCTCATTTGAAAGGTATTTTTATACTGATTTCAGCACAGTAATTGTTTTTTCATTTTATGCATTAGTTCTCGAAATATTCTTAACTAAGTATTTGAAAATGAAGTGGTGTTTTCATGGCACTTGTAGTGTAAGATTTGGCAAGTAGGTTAACAATATTAATATCATTATTCCCTGAAAATTTCATCCACTTGCAAAGGGATCCAGGGGGTTAAAACGCCCCCCTTAACATAGAAAAATTCATATCTCCGAAAATATTCGCCGGCGCATAATAAGATTTGGCACGTAGGTTAACAATATTAATATCATTAATCCCTGAAAATTTCATCCACTTGCAAAGGGATCCAGGGGGTTAAAACGCCCCCCTTAACATAGAAAAATTCATATCTCCGAAAATACTCGCCGGCGCATAATAAGATTTGGTACGTAGGTTAAAAGTATTAATAACATTATTCCCTGAAAATTTCATTCACTTGCAAAGGGATCCAGGGGGTTAAAACGCCCCCCTTAACATGGAAAAATTCATATCTCCGAAAATATTCGCCGGCGCATAATAAGATTTGGCAAGTAGGTTAACAATATTAATATCATTATTCCTGAAAATTTCATCCACTTGCAAAGGGATCCAGGGGGTTAAAACGCCCCCCTTAACATAGAAAAATTCATATCTCCGAAAATATTCGCCAACGACAACGACATTTAGATAAACATGGTTGTTTTGAAGCTCAAAATGTCGATTTTTCACAAAAAAAACACTACAGTGCCATGAAAACACCACTTCATTTTCAAATACTTAGTTGAGAATATTTCGAGAACTAATGCATAAAATGAAAAAACAATTACTGTGCTGTAATCAGTATAAAAATACCTTTCAAATGAGGTATCACTCACCCCATCTTCCCTATTCAAAAATTGGGGGTGAGGGTTGTAGTAGCAAGGGTTGAAGCGCTACGCGTCCGTAACCTACATCTTAAGTTGTCCCCCTCGAAACAGAAATCGACCTGTCCGAGCATTTCTATCGAAAAAATTTATTTCGTCTGTAATCTCGTCTGTTTCGTTTTCAGATGGCCACCCTGTATAATATTAGTTGTAACACATGGAAGAAGTATCCACCGTTCGTATCAAACCAATATAATTAGGAATATTATTTTTTTCAACGGTGTAGAACGTACAGCAGGTATCTGTTCAATTGTAGGCCGACATAATGTGCAATTATTCGTATTATACACGTCATTATTTTGTTTTTATTTATTATAACAAGTCGGGATAATTCCGATATAATTGAGGAGTTTTGTCGAATAATTATATGCATTCGTATTGCTAATAAACTCATAGCTTTACGGTTCTGCATTCATTGTGTGGGCTGTTTCGATCAGGCAAAACTGTTTTCCTGTTTTGTGATGATATTACGTTGGAATCATTTCCGATGTGACTTCTGCAGAATGCCAATAATCCCACAGATTGGTACCATTGAATAATTGTGGTATACAGGATGTTTCTGAACTGATGCGAAAGATTTAAGAGGATGATTCATCTTTCATGAAAGAAAGTTTCCATAAATGTAATGTTTACTTAAAACTGACTGAAAAGGGGGACGCCACCGAAAGTTTTTGAACTTACCATTATTTTTGAATTATTCCTTCAATTTATGACGAAAAATCTCTCAAGCGTTTTTTTCGTGTGGGACTCCGTTTTTATATAAAAAATAAAACATCTTGACGTAGTATTTCTGCTACAGGGTGTTTCAAAAAATGGTGATCCACTCTCTAGGATAGAAAGAAAACCGCAACATAATTGGGTTTTGTTCAGTAAAAAATTTTCGCAGAGCCATCTGTATTCAAGATAGAGGGCGCTTTTTACACGGATCGTACCAACTAGTATTGAACAAGTTTTTAAATATTAGATTTATTGAGCAAAATTTAAAGTTAACTTAAACATCATTCAATTTTACACAAAAAGGTACTCTTGAAAAAACTCGATAATGTGTATCGTTTTCGAAATATTTAGATTTGAAAATTGTGAGGTAACACCGGATTCCTGTAACGGTTGGGAGTCAGCTATGAGGTCATTGAAGTAATTTTAAAACAAAAATATTTCGCAAACGGTACACATTATCGAGTTTTTTCAAGAGTAGCTTTTGGTATGAAATTAAATGATGTTGATGTTCACTTGAAATTTTGCTGAATAAATCTAATATTTGAAAAGTTATGTTCATAACAAGGTGGTCAAAGATTATATAGTATAAATATCGGAAACGACACGACTACAGTGTATGAGCGCCATCTCTGGGTCAAATGTGAACTAATGTCACTATAGAAGGGTTAAAATTCTGGTTCTGTGATTATAAGTTTCGAAATCAATATACATGGGAAATGTCATTGATATAAAAAAAGTTCCAATCAATTCGTTTGCAAAATATATTTTCACTTCGAACGGCTTTTGCCGTTAGCGTCGTCTCGAAAGAACGGAAAAAAGATTAGTTTGTACCCTTCAGTAATGCAGATTACGAACGAGATAGTGAAACTGTATGATCAAATGGTGTTTTATGAATGTAAGCAGGTAAAGCTATATATGGCTTGATCAACGTCAAACATCTGTTGCTATTTCCATGATAGAGGCAGAAATAGTGGCTGATAGTGAAGCTGCACGGAAAATGAAATGGTTAAAGTGACTATTCAGGAAAAGTTTTTCGTCAATTCAAACAGTGATGGTGGACAACGAAGCTGCAATTGAACTGAGCCAGAAACTGGAATTCCACAGACGCACCTAAGTATATTCATATTCAATCCATGTATAAATCTTACAATAATACCCTAATATTTCTGTAATATCTTCTATAAATGCATAATAAAAATATTACACATGAAAACTGAATTTTATTGAAAATTATGGATTTAAAATATAATAATGAAACATCCTGAAGGGAATACGAATTTCGCATCAATTCTAATTACAGTTTTCTTCATATGATTTCTAATCAAAATTACAGATTTTATATAAAAATTGATCTTCAGTGCCATCTCTGGGTCAAATGTGAACTAAAAAATGTAGTCGTTTTTAAGTACTACGAATGTAGGGCCGTTTCCTATCTTTCTATACTCTATAATCTATGAAGGTGGTATGAACCATGTCAAAAACGCCCTCTATCTTGAATACGGATGGGGCCCAATAATTTTTCTGTTTTCTATCTACCCTAGACAGGGGATTACTCTGTATATCTACTGTATGTAAGAAACAGTGCGACAGGGACCCATAGTCCATAGGAACTTTATACAGGGTCTTTATAAATAATTGTAACAGCGCAGTTGGCTTGGAAAAATATTTTTTCATATTACATTGTTAGGCAGGTAAGGCGGTCGCATTATTCGCTGCAATTATCAATGTCAAAGACAGATAGGGATTCATAAGAGTGTTTAGTGTTGCATAGGAAGCAGCAAAATGAAAATAATTCAAAGCCAACTGCGCTGTCACAATAATGTATAAAGACCCTGTAGAAATTTATATCATAAAATCATCTGAGGATAAAGATACCGAAAATACGGAACCTTATTCTGAAACAACCTGTGAGATGTAACGTAACAGCTTTCTAACTAGAATTCGGATATCAATAAGCCTCGAAAAGTGTGCAAGCTATCAGCCTAGGTGTCGGTTAACAACATTCAATTACTACTGACCTTCCGATATCATCAGATTTAACATTTATAATTACTCGTATTCACCGGTGTAATTAAACATATATACAGTCGAGTATCGTTTCAAGAAAACAACAATAATTCTAATCCGAAATGCAACGAGAATTCGAATGTGCACCGTGTTTATACAGGATGTTCCAAAATTGATCGGCCAAACGAAAAGGGGATATTCCTTAAGTACGTTTAAGGAAAAAAAGTACCATGAACATAGGTTCGCAATCATTTCGTTTTCGAGATACAGATTGTTGAAGTTGTACTCAAAGCGTGACTTACAAAGTAGTAGGACACTAAGATATTTTAAACTAACAATATTTTCAATCTTCGTTCAATTTAGGACAAAAAATCTTTCCTGCTTGTTTTTCGTGTGAGGCGCCATTTTTATGTGAAGAATGAAACATCTTTGACACATTATGTAGTGGGGACGCTTCATTAAGGTGTTTTTCTTTCTACATAAAAATGCCAATGCATACGAAGAAAAGGCAAGAAAGGTTTTTTGTCCTGAATTTAACGAAGAATTAAAAAAAAATGTTACATCTGTGGGGAGGAGAAAGAAACCCCATTCACCAAGTCACGGAATGCTTTGGCATTCCGAGCCTAAGGAGGGAATGTCTTGAGCGAGAAACTTGTAACAAAGATGAACTACCCTCGTTGAAGCCTTCACAGACGCTGGATTTCATCAGATCTCTGGAACTGGAAGGCGAACTGTGAAAGATGTGGCCAGAACAGCTCTGGGGGCACAATAGACCTTGAGGTCGCAGTGAACTGTAACCCCTATTTAAACTATAAACTTTACCAATCTCGAAAACGAAACGTTCGCAACCCCATGTTTAAGGGACTTCTTTCTTTAACTTATTCAAGGAATTTTTCTACGTCTCTACCCACGTTCAATACAGGAACACCTGTATAGACGGCCGAGTATCGTTTGAAGAAAACAACAATTCTAATCCGAAACGCAACGGGAATTCGAATTTGCACCGTGTTTATATAACACGAAACGAATCTCGGAATAAATGCATGATAAAGAAGGGGGTGAATGGAGACGATGGCCTGGGCGTCGTTGAAAATAGAACAGAGAATGTAATGAAAGGGAAACTCGTGCGAGCGAGGGGGTGCGGGCACGGGAGAGGGCGAATCTCGTGAAAGAGGAATATCTCCGACCAAATTGCCAGATGTCGCGGCTTGCCTGAATGAAAAACACTTTCCTCTGTCTCGCGTGATAGGCCCCTACTTGAGACCTTATTATTTTAAATAACGTCACGATAGGGATGATTGAGAATTTCTAACATAAAAGACATGTGGCGTTGCGAAACGGTCAGTTTGATGTTGAATATTTGAATAAAATGTCATTGCACTGATTTGAAAACTCATTTCTGCTGTTAAAATTAACATCAGAAACAGAAAGAATTTTTGCGGAACACCGCTATTTAACTCTATGGGAGATCTTAGCAGAACAGGAGATTCGAAAAATCATCACTTGGAAGGCCTAGTTTAAACCACTCTCCTGGCCCAAGCGCATGAATTAAGTATTTTGTATCTAAATATTGAAGGTATTTATTCGAATAGTTTTAAGTTTAAATTCTGTAAAAACGGCGAGACAGGGTTTTTTCTACTGAGGTTTTTCCCTGTGCTCTGGTATCATACGCCAGAATAGTATGGTACCCCGTTTTGCACCAACCTCAGCTAGGGACTTTCTTGCTTCATATATTGTATTTTGTTAGCTCTTGATTCAAAAGCATATACAGGGTGTCTGTAAACAAATGCGAGGGACTTTGGGAGATGATTTCTCGAAGAAAATTAGCAGGGGTAGTTCATATAAATTTTTTTTCCACCTTCCAAGATACAACCATTGGAACCATGTGTAAGTAACATATACTTAGTGCTTCTTAAGAACGCTGAATATGAAGCACTAAGTATATGTTACTTACACTTTTTTTGGATCTCATAACTTCATTATTAGAGGTTGAAAATAACAACCGCCTATGATTTTCGTTCAAAAATTGTTTCCGTGGGATATATTTTCTAAAAATAAAATTTCCTTATGGTTTCCCATTCAATTCTGGAGAAAAATGTCTCCGGCAAAATTTCGATACAGTCGATTCTTTTCTCAAAAAAAAAAAACAATTTTGCATGAGGCTTGTTATCAGCATCTTGCATTTGACCGTAACATTTTATTCATATTGGTTACGCATTTCCTGAGATATTGAGGAACAAAAATTTCGAATGGCCATATTTTATGAAACACCCTGTACGATTTGGCTGATTAACGAACCTAACCGAGCAATTTGGGACTCGAACTCATCCTGAAAATTCTCTAAGACAATCCCTTCGAAAGTTATTGTTCTAACGGACTGCCCCCACACAGAATTGAATTTGACCACGCATTCGTCATCAGGGAGTCGACCCTATCGTTTGAGACCATTTTCGGCTCAAAATTCGAAAACAACAGGCATTGGAGCAAAACGATAAAGCATTCGTTTGAGTAGAACGAGCGCTCAAAAACAGATTATTTCCTTAAATCTTACAATCGAGCTAAAGCGTTCAATTTTCATACACATTTTGAACGACACTTCAAATGAGCATTCAAAATTTACGAACTGCCAGATATTACAACAATTAAAATGCTCTATCCCAATATGCTTATTAATTCAAATTCAAATTGTCACCTGTCAAATGATGACAGTTCTTTTGACAAATATCAAACAGAAGTATATTTAGAATGCGAAGAGTTACAGCAGAGAACAAATATTCCGAAGGCTACCTAAGTAAATCAGAGTAATGATATAAAATTACGCCGATATATATTCCGTTATATACCTGCGAGAAAAATTGATGAGACAAGTTACTGAATAAATAAGGACCTACGTCAAATGTTTTAGTTCAGTGATTGGATATCGTCATCCAAGTCAGGGCGAACTAGGAAATGTTAATAATTCAGCAGACAATTCAGGGAATCTTTATCTTTTTTCAGACGTAACCTACTCAAATTACAGCAGGACTTTATTACATGTAATGACGATTGATTTTTAAATAATAACGGATGTTACTCAGAAAATACATAAAATGACGTTCAGAATTATATCTCATGAAAATATATTATATAGAAGTTCAAAAGTTAGTAATGGTAATTATATATTATTTGTGGATGCAATGAGGAAATAGTGTATGAAAAAGGTCTGCTAAAACTACATAATTCTCATTTTATTATACGATTAACCTATTATTGTATATAGTTTTACAGAAGTGAATAATAGAATATTCAGTCAATACAAAGCAGTAGAATTATTACAGTGTTCTCCAGAAGGTCCGCACCAAATCAAGTTTTCTTTACCACTGATATTTTCGAAAAACTTCTGCTTTGAAAATGAATGTGAACAATAAAAAATTGGGTCACCAGGAATTATGACGAATATGTCAAACTTGACGAAAAACTTGAAGGAAATTGCTGAAAACAAAATGAAAATGTGGAAATTTTTAAAATGCTCAAAAAATTGTTCAGAATAACATTTTTAGTGTATATGTCAAATTTCAAATTAATTTTCGCCTTTTCGCGATTTTGGCAATATCAAACTTATTCGAAACGATTCTAATGACATTTTTCGTAGGATCGACTCATTCAAATTTTCGCCCCTCAAATTTTTCCAATATCAAATGCGGTCTGGCATATAAGATCAGTTTGGTGACCGGATTTGTGCAAACTTTTTGTGTTGAAGTAATTTCCGTAAAGAATGAACTCATTTTTGAAATTTCTTTAGATCAAAAAAATTCCACCTTAAGGATCTCATATCACAGAATGCATTTTGAGATGGAAATCATTGAATAGAAAAAACTGATTTTGAACGATTTTTTTTAGCATTTTACGGAACTACATTTTACTATGTTTTGAACTGCTTTCTTCAAATCTGTCTGTTTGACTGCTTCGAAGAAACTCATGTTTCCTATGGTCTCGATAATCAAAATGGTGGCGAAAATTGCCCCTTGGTGTCTTCAACTTAGAGAGAGGGTATATCGGGTGTCCCAAGGTGAGTCGCCTATTAGATTATTATAGAAACTTTTGATGGTTGAGATTCCAAATTTTGTGGATCGATATTTGGCCATATAAGGTAGATTTTTAAAATAATTTCTCATTTCCAGTGTTGCCGGATTCACGAAAATTTGGCAACAACTTTTAATTGGACATCGGTATTTCTATTTTTTTATGATACTCCATAAAATATTAAATCTATTCACCCTCACTTTTTCTTACTATCTTTAACGGTTTTTGAGTTATTAATTATTTTTCGAAATAGATCAGATTGGCGTGAATGACTCTAATTCGCACAATATGTGAGATTTAGGTCAGAAATTTAGCCAGTCATTCGATATTGATCTGGTCTATGTCACTGCTTTTGAATTATAGTTGTCAGTTATACAGGATGGACCAAAAAAATCATTTGCCAAGTTACCAAATCGTATAAGAGTCTGTTTTTTCAAATTAGTTACCTAGTATATTTTAATTTTTTTTAATCAGTATAACACACTCTACATGCCAATTTGATCTAAAATTTCGAAAAATAATTAAAAACTCTAAAACCGTTAAAGATAGGTATGAAAAAGTAGGAGTGAATAGATTTAGTATTTTATGGAGTATCATAAAAAATAGAAATACTGTATGTCCCATTTAATTTATCCAAATTGTTGCCAAATTGTCGTACATCCGGCAACACTGGAAATGTGGAATTATTTTTAGAATCTACCTTACTTCTCCAAATATCGATCCACAAAATTTCAAATCTTAACCATCAATCATTTCTATAATAAATATTTCAATAATCTAATAGGACACTCACCTTGGGGCACCTGATATATCTAATAATCCTGTACTCTGGCACTGAAATTCAAATTGACATATAGAATTTACAATTTTATATACTTCGCCCTGAATCCTACAGAGTACAGCGTTGCCTGATTCATAGACAAACTAATAAAATAGATGAGCCACTCGTATATTCCGCGACATCTGTCGGAGGAGGAGACTAATACACGAAAAAATTATTTTCAATTGATAGTTAGATGTCGCTGCATTCATGGAAATCCTATCGAGAAAATAGTAAGTATGTAAAATCATTATTATCAAAAAACCTTTGAATTGTCAACTGACACAAGGAGTGGTTTGACACGTTCTTTTTGAAATATAATAAATTTCGATATGCCTGCAAGAATGAAGACGTGCTGTGTTATTGGATGTGAAAATCGAGATGCAAGAAGGTAATTATAAAATTTACATGTATATTCTGTTAACTATAAGAATTAAGATACTCGTTGTTTTCATAAAAGTTATTCATGTATTGAATAAGTTTTGTCGGTAAATACTCATATTTTGTATTATTGAATTCATTAGTTTAGTTTTTGAGAATGTTTTCAATGCAATTATTAGTTTATTGATTAGATATTTATGAAATAAATCTGTATTTTCAATTGGTGATACCTATTTCAGTTAATAAATTTTTATTCTATCCAGAATTTGATTATTGATCCTCATTTCTCGATTCCAAAAGAAAATCAGATGAAAGTTCGTTGCAGGTATTATTTTCATGAAAATAAATTTCCTCACTCATCGATAACTTGCACGAATCCATTTCTGATTTCCTTTTGGAAATTGAATTTCAAAAAACTTTTTGCCTCTTGTATATGGGTGTACCTACCTATTCAAAAGGTGCACTACAGAATTCTTTTTGAGGCAGCTTTACGATACAGATTCCTTTTTCAATTGAGCTTTTTTCACGAATTTGAATGTGGTACAAAAAAAGATGGCGTTGAAGCTTGTTCTACTAGTGTCTCATCTATCCTCCGTTTAGTTAGTCTATGGCCTGATTCAACATGGATCAACTATTACTTTAACAAGTTCTCTGTTCTATGAGTACGGTGCAAAAAATGAATGAAGAAAGCATGGTTCGCTAAGTCGAGCTTAAGTTGGACTTAAATTGAAGCTTGTCTTAATAAATACTGTCATAGGTACAAAACGGTGCAAGTGGCCATAACTATCTGAACCGCAACGGCCATAACACATTCGAACACATCGATTCAACCACTCGATGAACGTGTCCCACTTTCAAATGCACCCCCGCGTATTTTAGAGACTGGGCTCTTCAGATTGTGAACTGGCTGGCTGCTAGTGCTACTGCTCTGGCTGCTGCTGTGTATTCTCCTCAGCTCAGCCAGGTCAGATGGAATCGATAGATTCGAGTGTTCCGTTGCACCGCCGACTACTGGAGGAGTGCCATTTTCTCTATTGAATTTAGCACGGCCGCTTTGCGGTACATAAAAGGGTGATGTTTTTGAATATACTACCCCCCGCGCAATCGATATCATGAAATTATTATGGGGGTGAGAATTTATCAACGGAAGGGTTCGTCGTTTAGATCGAGGCACGTTTCGGTTCTGGTTGACGGAAAAAATTCAATTATTGCAATTGGGGTGTTTTTGCAGCGGTTTCTATTTACTCGGTTGATCCGAAGAGAAAACGTACCTGCATTGGAGAAACTTTCATTCAAACTCGAGCACTTGGTTTCAGACTCGGTTTCAGATATTTTCGCACAACTTTTCACACTAGCGTGATGCTTAGATTGAAACCAAACAGCCAGGGGTGAATTTAAAACTGTTTCAGAAGGATCTCTCTGCAGGCCGTAATGATTATTTTAAGGTCGGGATTCATTACGTACGTCCGGAAAAATTTCGGAAAAACCTATCCTTATACTTTCTTACCAATACCCATTCAAAGAGTGGCGTTCTTTGAATATTTCGTTATAGATAGAATTTACTTCGTTTTAGAGTGTTTTTTCCACATGGAATTTGGATTCAGGGTGCAATGTCTTGTATGAAATTCGTTATACAGACGTTCGTTATAGGAAAGTAACTGTATTAACATTCTGAAGTTGGTGGTAAGATTGAGAATCTGAATAATATGTGTATTTTTCGATGAGATTTTTGAAAATTTTCACCTGAAGTCAACCGTTCACCTCATTCATTACATTACAGAAATACTCAAACAGTTCGAAATTTCTCCTAGATTTTTCAATATATTAATATTATAAGAATAATATTTCGAGTGTTCCGTTTCACCGCCGACTACTGGAGGAGTGTCATTTTCTCTATTGAATTTAGCACGGCCGCTTTACGGTACATAAAAGGGTGATGTTTTTGAATATACTACCCCCGCGCAATCGATATCATGAGAATTTATCAACAGAAGGGTTCGTCGTTTAGATCGAGGCACGTTTCGGTTCTGGTTGACGGAAAAAATTACAATTATTGCAATTGGGGTGTTTCTATTTACTCGTTTGATTCGAAAAAGAAACGCACCTGCATTGAAAAAAATATTTTACTCATCACATTGGAAGAAGATTCAAGGAATTAAAATCATGACCAAAATGTCATTGAAAACCAAATTTTTTAATTCATATTTTATTCAGATTCCTTGAACAAGATGGAGAATCTGAATAATATGTGTATTTTTCGAAGAGATTATTGAAAATGTTCACCTAAAGTCAACTGTTTTCTTCATTCATTACATTAAAGAAATACTCAAACAGTTCGGAAATTGTCCTAGATTTTCAATATACATATTAATATTAATTAAAATATTCGAGTGTTCTGTTGTACCGCCGACTACTGGAGGAGTGCCATTTTCTCTATTAAATTTAGCACGGTCGCTTTGCGGTACATAAAAGGGTGATGTTTTTGAATATACTACCCCTCGCGAAATCGATATCATGAAATTATTATGGGGGTGAGAATTATCAACGAAAGGGTCGCCGTTTCGAAGGTTTAGATCGAGGCACGTTTCGGTTCTGGTTGATGGAAAAAATTATTATTATTGCGATTGGGGTGACGAGTTCAGTGCTTTATATTTACGGGTTGTTTCGAAAAGAAAACGCACCTGCATTGAAAAAAATACTATGCTCATCACATTGGAACAAGATACAATGAATTAAAAACATGACAGAAATTTAATTTAAAACCAATGTTTTTAATTAATAATATATTCAGATTCCTTAAACTTATTCAGTCTAAAATATTAACATTTTGAAGATAAAGGTAGGATTGAGAATCTGAATAATATGTGTATTTTCGATGAGATTGTTGAAAATTTTCAAATAAAATCAACATTACTTCATTCATTACATCACAGAAATACTCAAACAGTTCGGAAATTCTCCTAGATTTTTCAATACATATATCAATATAAATAATAATATTCGAGGTTCTGTTGTACCGCCTACTACTGGAAGAGTGCCATTTTCTCTATAAATTTAGCACGGTCGCTTTGCGGTACATAAAAAGGTGATGTTTGTGAATATACTACCCTTCGCGCAATCGATATTACGAAATTATTATGGGGGTGAGAATTTATCAACGGAAGGGTCTTCGTTTCGAAGGTTTAGATCGAGACAGCTTTCGGTTCTGGTTGATGAAAAAAAATATTATTACTGCGATTGTGGTGGCTAGTTCAGTGCTTTCTGTTTACGTGTTTGTTTCGAAAAGAAAACACCTGAATTGACAAAAATATGTACTTTGCTCATCGCTTTGAAACAATGCAATGAATTAAAACCGTCACAGGGTTTTCATTAAAAAATTTGAGGAACTCTCTAAGCAGGTGCTTTTGAGCACTCGTTCATTGGTGGAGCAATAATGCTATTATCTCAAAATTTGTATAGGACTTGAGGTTCTTGCTAAACCTCGGTTTCACAAAGCTTGATGGGGTAATCAAATCGTTGATTTTGAATTAAGTCTATGGTTTATTTCAAAAATGAACTGAAAATTGCACAGAAATGATGACATTTAAATAATCAAGCTGATCGGAGTTTTGTGAAACCCGGCTTAAGTATATGAACGCAAAATTTCAGCACGATCGGAATTATATTCAAAAAATTAAAAGTGTAAAATTCAATAAAAAAATTAATTATATGGTTCTGATCATGCGATTCACTCGAAATTCTGCATAAACAATCAGTATGAAAATCTTCATTCACAAAATGAATTTAACTCGAATCGGATATGTTATTATGAAAATATAAATATTCTTTTTTTTTCAATATTCCAATTGAATTTTCTTTCGTTCTGTTAACAATATGGCCACAAAAATTTGCATGAGGCTTTTCATCAGTATCTTGCATGTGGCCGCAAAATTTCATTTCCATTGGTTTCGTTTTGTCACAGATATCAAGAACTAAAACTTTTGAATGGCCATATTTTATGGAACATCCTGTATGATTTGACTGGTTAGCAAACATTACCGCAGCATTTGAGAACCGAACTGACCCTGAAAATCCCATGTCTCTAGAACAATTCAATTTGACCACCGATTCGTCATAAGGTATTCCAACACTGTCGTTTGAGACCATTTTCTGCTCAAAATCCGAAAATTACAGACATTTGAGCAAAACGATAAAGCACTCGTATAAGTAGAACGAGCGCTCAAAAACAATCATTCTGAAGAATATTCAATCGTGAAAATATTCATTTAATTGTTAATGGTACACTGACCTGCAACAAAATAGAGATGAACGAAAACATTATTCGGAAAATATTTCATATTCATTGTGATTGGTGAGTACTTTAATTCGTACGCACTATGAAAATTCAAACTCGATTTTCACACTATTGATAATTTGTTGAGTAAAGTGGAATTGTATTATTTTCGTGTTGAGTATTAAATTGAGCAATTAAGATGTTAATGACCAAGGAGAATAAATTTGAAGTTGAATGACCTCTGGAATATCTTGACGAAATCTTAAGAATCAACAAAACGAAATGGTATGAAGTATCACCTTGCTTTTTTATGGATAATAAACTTCTAGAAGGTGAAACGATGAAATTCTTCTGAAGATTAGGATCCAATCATACGTTCACAAAAATTTTGGGAAGATTCAGTAAATAAAAAATCTATTGGCAGAATTTCATGCTGCAGAAGCGTCAACAAAATCAGGTATACAAAAATTCAACCTTCTGCTACCTTCTGTGTAAAAGAGAAAGTGTATTATTCTGATAGTTCTAGATCTATACAGGGTGTCTAATGAGAGGGACTCAGGAAAAAAATTAAAAATTACAAGCAGTTATGATCACTGTTCGTTCCATTTCATCGTTTGTTCCATATAATGAATATTCTAAGCTAAAATTGGTTTTGTCAATTAACTACGCTTATTAATCGAAAGAAAGTTCTATTTGTGGAATACATATTACGGATATAATTTTCCTCCGTAAATTAGTAATCAAATCTTCAGAAAGATTTATAGAACATCTCCTGTCATAGACATACAATATCTTAGAATATCAATCCTAACACCTATACGATGAAATGGAATGAATAGTGATCATAAGTGCTTATGAATTTTTATATTTTCTGGGAAAATTATCGCCTCTTTCGAAATTTTCCAGAAGTCTTCTTTCTCCAGAACTGAATGAGAAACGGTAAGAGAATTTTATTTACCGAAAATCTATCCCAAGAAAACAACTTTTGAACGACAATCATAAGGGATTGTTATTTTCAACCCCTGATAATAAGTTATGAGATTAAAAAAATTATGTGAGTAACATCTACTTAGTGCTTCATATTA
Source organism: Propylea japonica (assembly GCA_013421045.1). Classification (NCBI taxonomy): domain Eukaryota; kingdom Metazoa; phylum Arthropoda; class Insecta; order Coleoptera; family Coccinellidae; genus Propylea; species Propylea japonica. The sequence goes on from CM024239.1 coordinate 50,956,627, forward strand.
TGTACAGTTTAATGAATCGGTGTTTTTAATTGAAAACTGTCAACTCGTCATCGCCTTTAAAGGCTGTATATTGGAAGGGACTTCGATATCGAAAAAAATTTATATGAACTACCCCTACTTATGTTCATCGATGAATCATCTCCCAAAGTCCCTCGCATTTGTTTACAGACACCCGGTATATTGTCAGGAAGATTCACAATTATAGCTCAATTTTGAGCCATAAGAAATTATACTCGAAACATACATTCAAAATAAACAATCTTGAATTATCCAGTTATTGAAAACCGAGTTGAAAACTAAATGAGTCTACAGCAAAATATCTTTCAACAGAAAACATGAAGTAGAAACATGAACCCAAATAATCAAAGTGAATAAACCAAAACATTTATGAAACGATTTCTAATAAATATTCAGGAGCTATGTTGAAAATTATCCGCTATTATCTTTACGTTGAAAAGACCTCCACTATCAGAAAAGAATTCATCAATTATTCAGCACAAGAAAATTTTTATTCAAAGTAGCAGTCTGCAGAATCATACATCTTAAAATTTCTTTCCAGAGTACTTGCCATCAACGACCTTTTTTATATTGCTTTATAATGGATCGTAAAATTAATAATAGATTTCCACATTATTATTTATACATTTATCGGCAACCAATGTCATTAATATCGAATATCAATCATAGTTTAAATTGATAAACCTGCAAATGAAAAATGGAAACACATAAAATACTCCTCAGTTAGTCGAAAGAATAGGGTATCATTCGGGCAAATTAGTTTTAGAATTATTTATCCAATTATATCGAGTTGATGTGGTAGAAAGAGGAAATGGCTCGAAATAAATACATTCTTATACGTATGCAGCAGGATTTACGAATGGATACTATTAATAATACTTAATCATATGAGAAAACATATTGCGAGGCCGAGAATTATTTTAATTTTCTTAGGATGACTTCAGGCTCTATTATATTCTCGAAACGAGATATGAATAAAGTAAATTACATTAATTAAATTTATCTATTCAATGTGCAATTTTCTATTATACGCCTTCAGCTGTTGAGATTGATTGATTAAAATTCCGATTATTTATAAATATAAATAGCATCAATTTTTCCACTGCGACGTAAGTTATAAATTCCTTGGAATTTTATATTCTCATTATACTATACTTAGTCCGGTCTATTTAGACATTCGAAGTTACATAAAGTCCCAACAAGCTGAATTTCTGTGAAGTTGTTCAAAACATAATTATAAACAATGTCTAAAAGTTCCTCATCATTCCCCTGTGAGGAAAAAAATTTTATTCGAGGTCAAATGTCAAGAAAATGAGTTTTTCGCGATTTTCAGCAAAACGGTAAGTTTAATCATAACAATACTTCAGACAAAAATTGTAGATCATAAAATTATCTATAAAAAATGTGTCAATACTTTTTTCTTACGAGCCACCGTTTCTGAGATATAACGATTCAAAAAGTTGTAAAAGTCGTTATCGTCATAATATGCACACGTTTCCATGCCACCTATGAGGTAGTGTACTTAGCGCGTAGTTATAACTTTTTGAATCGTTATATCTCAGAAACGGTGGCTCGTAAGAAAAAAGTATTGATACATTTTTTATAGATAATTTTATGATCTACAATTTGTCTGAGGTACATATTCATGATGAAACTTACCGTTTTGCTGAAAATCGCGAAAAACTCATTTTTTTGACATTTGACCTCGAATAAAATTTTTTCCTCACAGGGGAATGATGAGGAACTTTTATACATTGTTTATAATTATGTTTTGAACAACTTCACAGAAATTCAGCTTGTTGGGACTTTATGTAACTTTACTCTCATTTTTTGGTCTAAATAGACCGGACTAACTATGATGAACATGATTATTACAATCAGGTATATATTTTCTCGAATTCTATTGCAAATTCCTATTCCTTCATTCTGCCATACTCTGTAGATCCAAATCGTGCGAGAGTGATCATAACCGCTTGTAAGTTTTTATTTTTTCCGAGAAAAGTATCGACTGCATCGAAATTTCGCACCAGAATTTTTCTCTCGAATTGAATGGGAAACCATAAGAAAATCTAATTTTTCGAGAATGTATGCGAAGAAAACAATTTTCGAACAAAAATCATATGAGATTGTTATTATCAACCCCTTATAATGAAGTTATGAGATCTAAAAAAAATGTGTGAGTAACGTCTTTTAAGTGCTTCATATTATGTATAGTTTTATGACTCAGTCTTTTTAAGAAGCCATAAAAAAATTTAAACTGTCATCGCCTTTCAAAGGCTGTATCTTGGAAGGGGAATCGATTTCGAAAAAAATTTATATGAACTACCTCTGCTTATTTTCACCGAGGAATCATCTCCCAAAGTCCTTCGCATTTGTTTACAGACACCCTGTATAAGCACATATATGAAAAATTTAATTCTTCAATCTAACATTTCAACGTTTTCGAACATAAAGTCAAGATGATATTATAAAATCTGCTTTGAAGCCAATAAAAAAGTAATAATTCGAATAGAAATGTGACCAAATCATTAAGAAATATGAAGAAAGTTGAAATTTATCAATTCTAATATCCACATTTTCACCCCCAAAATTGAGAATAAAGGGACCAGTGAACAAAGCGAAAAAAAGTTTCAAATTATCAAACAACTATTCATAACGAACATGACGAATAGAAGATATAATAATTTGTCACAATTGAGAATTAAATTATTTAAAAAATATATATGAAGGAGAAAAAGGAAACAGTGTCTTACATTCATATAATACGTATAATCTACTGAATATGGATATGTTATGGACCTTTTAATTTCACAAATAAAAGTCTATATTTTGGTACTTGAGATTTTACTGAATTTTCAAATGTTATGATATGTATTGAAGCCTGCTCATGATAGAAGAAATAAATCGTAAATCGCTAAAGTTAATTTTCTTCACTTATTCAATTCCAAAAGAAAGTTTGTTCGGCTTGAAATTCTGCGTCAATTCATTTTGAAACCGAGTCTACTGCAGCTGAAATGAAGTGATTACCACTATGCAGGTACAAACAAAAATGTCCAAAATTGAGTCAAATTCATTAGCGTCCGCACTATAATTTTTTCAGGCAGCTGTCGTATATTTCTTTCATTATCACCTCAAATCATCTTCTCATTTCGATTTGGTCCCGAACGGAAATAAGCCATAACGACAATGTGGCGCCTTTGAAGTAGGCAGAAGGGTTAATTGACGCATCAAGGGATGCTTGGTCAGATTTGATTTGGATTCCAGGAGCCACATCTAGTACACTCCTATTGCATGAAGAAGTCCGTCTCGAAGTCCGTTTAGTTTGTAATGATTCATTTGTAATATTATAATCCACCTCTTAAAAAAATTACAATTAATTTATTGGAATCATAGATATGTACACATGTACAGGATGGGTAAAATTGGTGCTACATGAACTAAAACTTTATGTTATAACTCAGCAAATAAACCTCTTACAAAAATCGGAGTACGCCACTGGATTGCTATCAGAAAAGTGCATAATGTTTTTATTTCAACACTTAGCATAAACAGAAACGGAGACAATGACCAAAGTTGAAATCGCCTAAATTTCAATTTTGGCCTATAACTCGGAAACGAAAGAAGATAGAGGAACGCAGTTGATGGCATTATCAGTTTCTCGAAAAAAGAAGACTAGAAGGCGCCATTAATTTTTCTCCTCGGGTTAAAAAGTTCATGTTGCACCAATTTTGCCCACTCAGTACAGGGTGACCATAATTGGAGATTCCTGAACGACAACTTTTTAAACCTAAGAGCTAAAGAAAAATGAATGGCAAATTACGCTTATCTTTTTTCGAGAAACTCATTTTACGTGAACCTCTTTGTTTTATCGTCTTTTGTTTTTGAGTAATAAGCCAAAATCGACATTTGGGCAATTTGAATTTTGGCCATGATCTCCGCTTCTTTTTGTGCTATGAACTTGAAACAAAAACAATTTACATACACTTTTTTGAAAGGAATCAAATTTTTGCTGAGGGGATTCCTTCCTGACTTATAACATGAAATTCTGTTTTTATTATAGAAACAATAATTTATTGTTACTTGAAAATTATCATCGTTTTTTTTTGTTTCAAAAATATATATATGGCGTGTAGAATATCGCTCTTAGATCAGCGGCGACGCTTGGGGGGCCAAGAGATGTCCCAGGCCATTTCAACAAGTTGTTTATCATTATTGCGAAATTAAATTTGATATTCAGGACGAAATGCGGATATTCAAATCTGTGAAAAATGATTACCCAGTAGATATTATGGGCTTGTGGACAGATCCGTGAACGTCTGAGGTTCTGAAATATCATTACCCAGATCATCATTTCTTGAGCCAGACCTGATTTACTAAACTCTTCTGGCTTCATATCGAAGGAATTTCAAGAAAAAATTTGATCTGGATTTATGTAGTTTGTAGCACAGGGGTGATATTTATATATATAACCTATTTTTACTATCTCGTGGTTTTTCTTACTCAATATTTCGTTTTTTTTCAGATCATCTTCACGATGACAATTCACATGGCAGGAGAAGAGGAAATTTGTTTCAACAATATAAGGAAGAAGCTTTCGAAATGAAATTTCGGCTAAGCACTAATCTTTCAAAGGGAGACAGAGCTTTTTACTCACGTTCTACTCTCTGTCCTCGGAAATGGATGGTACCCCGTTTGCATTTTCCTCTGCTGTTTTTGTGAAATACACATGCTATGATTTCCGAGAAGAATATCAAAACAAAAAGGATTTGTATTTCTTATTATGTATATATTTATAGTATGGCCGTTTCATCATTTAATCGTGAATATTTTCAATAAATAAAAAACTTTGATTTTTATTGGTACTATTGTCCTTAATCCTGTCAAGTATAATCACTTCAGATCTATTTACAGTGAAAAACGTGTACCGAACAATCTAAGAATTTCTCATTATTATTATAATATGATGGTAACCTTTCTTATTTTTTCCTTATCTTATCCAAGGAAAGTTTAAAGATTGTGTCAGTAAAGTATACTTCAGAGAATTTCGATCTACTTAGTAAAATTTCACGTTAAAATTTGATAGACTGCGAGGTTTCTTTCTGATATCATTGTGGGTGTCGATATAGTCGATCATGCGAATATTCCCTGCCCTGTACATTTTTGTATGTTTTCTTTTATATCGTGTTAATAGATTATGTTCTAACTGTATAAATTATGTTTAGTATGCATTGTATATATTGCATTTATTTTTGGCAAATTTAAGTACAGTGGAACTTCCTGTAACGAAATCGCTAAATCCGCAAAAAAGTTGGTTATACAGACATTTCGTTATACGGAAGTTTTTTTTATAGTGTCATGTATCGAAACAAGCAATTGCATTTATTATTGTGAATATATGTACATACTCAAAAAGCTGTGTAAGTGCATTTCTAATAGCTTATAGGCATTTTAGGAAGCCTATGTATACAATACATAGCTATTAACGATTATTTGGGCAAATAATTCGTAATTCTTGTCTGATCGGTACAGTTAAAAAACATTTTATTCCCATAAAAAACATCGTATCTTCTCAAATATCAAAAAATATTTTCCGGAATCCGGAAAGCGAGACGACATGTTTTGAAGGCTTGAAGTACCTCTTCACGATTTGGTTTTTCGGCCGGTTGCCCCTCCAAATCAACGCTGTCGGTATAATCACTACCATCGTAGTGATCTCGAACACCACATTCGACACTGTTCAACATGTCCTTTTCAGTTGGAAGTCAATTTATTACAATATTACATCGACATTAACGAGATCATTCAAAGTAACCGTCATCAACAACATCTCCAGCGGAATCAACGATTCGGAAGAATCTATCTGCCCGCCGTAATTGTTTAGTTTATGGTCGGACCTACTTCTGGCATAATTATGGAAAAAACCCATCCTTGTACCTTTTTACCAATATCCATTCGAATGTAATATTTCGTTATAGAGAGAATTCACTTCGTTTTAGAGGGTGTTTTCATATAGAATTTGGATTCAAGGTGCATGTCTTGAACGAAATTCGTTATAAAGACGTTCGCTATAGGAAAGTTCTACTGTATTTTTTGTGAAAGCTGTTTGCCGTCAAATAAACTTAAAATATATAGTATATATCATTACTGGCAAGGTAAGAGGGTTTATCCACTCCTATAAACTAATTTCTATGTGTAATAGTAGCTAGAACACAACCATAGACATGTCTATGAACCGAAAAGCGAGTGTTATAATAACACCCGCCCATAACTCCCGCTAATAAAAATACCTAGGAAAATGAAATTGTTCACAAAAAAAATGGATAAAAGTAGGATCGATCCGAAAATCTATTTCAGCCATCAAGATAACGTTCTAGCGATTCGATTCATCCAGATTATTTTTGGAAAACGTAGGTAAATTTTTGATTAGTTAAAGACTCTGATTTGACTCCCGACTACAGAGTACAGAGGTTTGACGGTTGGACGAAATGTTGTCAATGCTTTTGACAACTGTTCAAAATTTTTTAAATGCAGATTAATTCGAATTTTACTGAAGAAGTCGTGGATAAAGTATAGTATTCAATTCGCGGTAATGCTCAAACACACTTGATGAATTACACCACTCGCCTGACGGCTCGTGGTGCAAAATTCATCTGCGTGTGTTTGACCTGCATTACCGCTCATCGAATAATATACTATTTTACTGGCGAATGGAGGATACAATTGACGAGCCGCAGGCGAGTCAGTTATCTCCTTGAGTCAGTAAAATTACCTTGCGTGTATTGTTTTATATTTTATTTGTTTCTCATTTGTAAAAAGGTTAGATAAATTCAAAAAAATCTCAATGGGGTTAAATTTTTTGACATTTCTTAAAATTGTATTATTTGTGACATCGGAAAATTATGACAACTGTCAGTGGCTTTACGAGAAGGAAGTCCTTCGAGAATATTTGCTCATTTCTGACGAAAAAGGCCAGATTCAATGTATGAATATCGTTTTTTATTACTTTTATAACGTTTATTACAAAACAAATTTGTTCCAGGACGATGAAATTAGAAAAGATGAATGAAATTATAAGTAAGTACGTGACTGTCAGTGAGTTTACAGTCAAAAAACCTCTAGGATATTTGCAATTTTGAGAAAGAAAACGAATAGATACGAATAAAACAACTTACGAATATCGTTTTTGAATAGTTGACAACGTTTATTGAGAAATGAATTTGTTCCAAGAACTCTGAAATTAGAAGGCTGAATGGAATTAGAAGCAAGAATTTGGCAACTGTCAATGTAAATAATACTACAAGTTAGTGACTTGATAAGATAAACTTCCTTGATTAATATTGTGTTTTTGGAAACTGACGTTTACAAATGAGAAACAAATAAAAGATATATGGTGATGACATGGACTTACCCGTTCTTCCTCGCGAATCATTCTCTGCAATACCAGGTTTGATCTCCATATCGTCAGTGGAAGGCATGTGCGGCACATGCGGCGGTAAAGGTAGATTCAAAGACAGAGGTTCCGCGGAGCTCGAAGGAGGCAAAGGTGTCGCCGAAGGTGCCGGAGACATCTCCACAGACAACGGCGGTTCCGGGATTTCCGCTGTCGTACTTGCCGCGCTTTCGCCAGGACTGCTTATGCTGCTCCTTTCTCCAGAACGACGTCGCTTCTTCGCAGGATGGCTATTTGGTCCTTCCCTACCGTCCCATTCATCACATTGTTGGAATTCGGAGTCATAGGTATGGAAGAAGAAGACAGCTGTTTGATTGGGGAAGGTTTGGTTGTTATCTCACCAGTGGCTGTCGTAATGGTGTCTTGTTCACCGTTAACATCAGCCAAACCTCGGATTTTCAAGGATTCCGCCACCCTAAGCAACGGTCCAATCTGTTCTTGAGACACATTAATCTCGCCTTTGTACATAAACTCAACAGCTGCTTTCAACTCGGGCCATTTGATGTCCCTCATGATCACTATAGGGTGTTGACAGGGATTCTCGAAGAACAAGGATTGGAAATAAGGGCTACACGCCGACAAAACCATCTTGTGGCACTTCATTGAGTGTCCATCGCAAGCCAGCGTAACATCAACGAAAGACTCACTTTGCAGGAGCTGATCGAAGACGTTCGTAAGATTAGATTGGTAATTGTTCCACCTCAAGCAGAACTGCTGCGGCGATCCTGAAGTATGCTGCATGTTGTCGTCTTGGTGTGTACCTGAAAGTTCAACAACACGTTCGTTTACACCACAACAATCACAAACATGTAGAGAGTCAATTCACAATAACGTAAACAATCAGTTCGAACGTATTAGAGAGTTTAGAAGTGATAAGGGTGCGTGGAAAGGAGCGACGCAGTCCTGGCGGTTTGTAATCCGGCTCGAAGGGCCATGAGAGCACGTGGCAGTTAAAAGTCCGAATGTTTTCGCGTGTCGGCGGATCGTGGTGAGCAGCAGCGGTAAGTTGCGCGACTCGTCATTCCGCGTAGCGAACTGATAGTCGCTGGTAGAGCGGTGTAGTCGGCAGGAGGGTTTAGGCCGCCTCCCGCGCACGCCTTGGTGCCCCTTCCAGAGGCGGCGAGCCCGCCCTTACCCCACCCATCCACCCACGAGACCGCGTGGCCACCGCGAGGCAATCACCGCCGCTGTACAATCCTAATTACGTCGATACTAACACCTCCAGCAGTTCGGAAGTTACCCGAGTCGTCTTTCTGTGAGCCATTAAGAGGGTCATCTTCGGGTTACGGGTATAGTTGCCGAATATCGGTCTGATCGTTTTGCTTGAAGAGTCGAAATCTTAAGACGACATTAGTTGGACAACTCCGGAACTACTGGACCGATTTAAATCAATTTGCGGGGTTGTGAGGATAGAATATTCGGCTTGATTGCCTATATAATGCGAGAAGAAAGATAGTTACAGGGTTTCATCGAGGCGATAAAAATAAAAACTGTCGTTTCGATGTTTTTCTCAGGGCTAAATGCTACTAAAAACCGCTTTCTGTAGGTGATAGCGTTTAACACAAGGCCCAAGCTGTTCCAAATACAGGTATTATTCTATTTTTTGAAAAATTTATCTAACTATGAACTAGAAGCCACATGTAACGATAAACCGTCGGATATCAGCACAAAAATTAAGAAAATTGTTCCAATAACGAAAATTTAAAAGAATCATCGATGTATCAATCACATATTTTATTCATGCAATCAAAGTTCACTTCAGTGTTGAAAGGTGAAAGAATGAAGTAGGTACTAGCTACTTTAGTGCCAGCATAAATACTGTTTTCAAGAACAAACAACAATAACCATTAGAAAAGAACGAAGTCGATGAATTTGAGAATCGACTCAATTCTTACTTATACTGTGTTTGAATTCGAGGCTATACCTACATATTATAACAAGGATATACAGGGTTGGGATAAAGTTCGGCACCAAATTAATATCTTTAAAACGAAACGGGCGATATTCTTGAAATTTGGCAGCTGAGTGTAATGGACCGCAATGCATCTGATGAGCATATTTTCACTAATGAGATACTCCGGTTTAACCGGAAATGACCAAAAATTTTTTTATTTAAATGCGACACCCTATATATTTCTCTGCAGATTCTGAAAGTGCACCTCGTTTCGGATCTGTCCATATCTGGTTCCATGTAAAAATTCTCTGTAAATGTCTTTTTGTACGTTTGAGAAAAAATCCCTTCAAATAAATAAATCGTTGTTATTTGTATCAATAGTGAGAAATAAAACGAAATACTTTGTAGTAGATAATCTTCTGCTTTTCATGACGTATTTTTTATGAAAATCTATAAAAGAGAGAAAATACTTCACTAGTAGAAAAAATTTATTAAAAAATTTGAAAAAAAATCATTTTAATTGTTCGAAGTACTTGCCATTCACCTCCTGACAATATGCCAGTCTATTAACAAATTCTTGAGTATTTTTTCTCAAGACTTCTCTATGTATTAATGCACATTCATCAAGAATCCGTTGTCTCAATTCTTCTTTTTACAGATATTTTTACATGGAACCTGGTATGGACAGATCCGAAACAAAGTGCTCTTTCAGAATCTGCAGAAATATACAGGTGTCCCATTTAAATAAAAAAAATTTGGTCATTTCCGGTTAAACCGGAAGTATCTCATTAATGAAAATATGCTCATCAAATGCATTGTGGTCCATTACACTCAGCTGCCAAATTTCAAAATTATCGTCCGTTCCGTTTTAAAGATATTAATTTGGTGCCGAACTTTATCCCAACCCTGTATTTACATGTTCGTAAACACAAATTTGTTATCTTTCGAAAGAATTTTGTGACTTTTTTAGCCATTTTCTGATGTGTTGTTAATTTTTGAGTATTCAAGGAAATTCTCGTGTTAATTGTGTTTTAATAGTTCAAAATGTTCATGTTCTTCAACAATACAAAAATATTCAACTTTACCTCCGTATTTTTCATTTGCTCCGTTATTTTTAATATATTCTTCTTAATTATTATGTTTGCCGAACAGACATATATATTTTTTTTTCGATTTCAAAATTTAACAAAGTTTGTTGTTTATTTGCATAACTGCTGAACCGATTGGAATTAAATTTGAAGAGTTGACCTTTCGACAGAGGAAATAATATCAAAATAGCAGGAAATATTTTTCTGTTTCTGAACACTCACGCACAAATTAGAAAACCTCAAAAACATTGAAGAAAGCCTTAAATTGAAGTCAAATGCTTCTGTCTGTTCTGAAAACTGGAAAAACGTTAATTTAAATTTGAATACCGTACAGCCCGAAATCTTAAGGTGATCTTATGGTGTTTGGATAACTCCGAAACCACAGGACCGATTTCAATCAAATTTGAGGGATTGTGAAAAAAAATTACCTTTAGATCGATAAAAAGAAGTTTTTAGTACTGTGAGTATTCGATACAGGGAATAATATCAAAATAAAAATTTAAGAAAAGCCCTGAGCAGGTACTTTTGTGCGCTCGTTCTTTGGTGGAGGAATAAGACTATTACCTCAAATTTTATATGCGATTTGAAATTGATACCAAACGTATAAATGCAGAATCTCAGCAAATCGGAATTATATTCTAGAAATTTTTCAAAAAATGAAATACAAAATATGTAAAAAAAATTATTGAAAAAATTAAATTCCATGGTTCTGATGATGCGATCCTCTGGAACTTTTCACATAATTTCAGTATATCAGTCTTGATTCACAAAATGAATTGTATTAGAATCGGTCATCCTGTTATGGAAATATAGAGTGTGGAACACTTTTATTTTAATCCAAGCTTTCGGTAAATTTTATTACCTTTTTCAAGGATCTATAAAAATAATGTACATCATTATTATATATGGCTTAATTACAATTTACTTACAATATTGCGATTAAACTCCTGAATGCAGTTATAATTTTAAAGGACATGCAATTAAAATAGTTTTTTTTCCTGAGGGCGCAATTCGAAGTTCCGGGAGGGCAATTTATCGGATTATGTGAATTTTTCGATCTTGAAGTTTTACGCCATAACTGGATCTAGGCGTTCTCAGTATTTCTCCGAGGGGGGGTGGCACCAGCGGAACTTCAGGGGCCGGCAGTGCCCCTCCCGGAAATATACCTGAAAGAAACACTGCAGTGAATTCACTGAATTCCGTGGATATACGGAAATTATGTTGGCCGCCTGTCCTTCCGATCCTTCAGAGAAAAAGTCTCTCTAAGGGGGATGGGAGACCTCGCCGTCCCCAATGTTGAATGGAGTTGGAGAATTTTCAAAGCAGTTGACAAAGTTTCGATCGCATATGGCAAAATTTCTATGTTTCTATGACAGTTGGCAAAATTTAAAGCAGTTGGAGTTGGACAACCGCCCCCCTTTTTTTTCTCCCCCCCTGCTTACCACGTTGTTTGTTCCCTCCAAAAAAAATTTCACTGGATTTGCCGCCCCCTGGACGTGCCGCCCTTGTGCCGGGCACGCCTTGCACGCCCGCTTACGGCGGGCCTGGGTCAAAAAATACCTCACTTGTATTTTTATATGTTAGTATTTCGTCCATTTGATCATTTATTATAGAATATTTATTTTCCCTGCCTATTTGGTAAATTATATCCAGTTCTTCTTATAATTTTCTGGTGTTGAGGGGGTGTTGAAAAGTCAGTGAAATAAAAATCTAAATGCGGCTCTCTTCATTTAGGGCTTGTATATGAGCTAAAAGGAATGATTGTGTTAGTTTATGTTGGCTTTCTGTAAATTTCAAAGTAAAAAGCATTATAATCGTTTAGTGTTACGTTTAAATTCAAGAAATTGATGAATTCGATAAAGCGTGTCCTAAGGTATATTTAATTTTATATTTAGGGTTGATTTCTTGAAAGAATTCTTGGAGTTCTGTGTTAGTATAATAAAGAATATTAGTGTGTGTTTTATTACATTTCTAATACTAATCTCAAGAGAACATACTATGGAATAATTTATCTGTAAAAAAGTTGCATTTTAGATTTTGTGAATAAGGGTGAAAAAATTGATATTTTGAATCGAAAAAAATTGCAGTATGTTTAAGACATAAAAGGTGAGTCTCTCCAAATTTCTTGAATGAAGTTTCGTGAAAGGTAGAAATAAAAAACTTGAATTTTGGTGTTTCGATTTACATAAATTTTGAAGTAAGTAGGGTAAAAAAGTGTGAACGCATAACTTTTAGTTCTTTTATCAGCTACAACTTTTATATTAAACTTTTTCCTATAGAACTTTTAGTTTCGCCGAAAATCGAAATCCCTACCACTTACCGACCTCAGATCGCCAGTAAATTATTTTTCTCTTCATTTTCATTGCACCTCTGCCTTTTCTAATGGGTTTCATTTCACTAGATATAATTTTCCTTGGATTCCAAAATTTACGATCGTGGTCCAACAATTGAAATAATAAAATGATTATTGATAATGGACCAGGGTCGATATTTTTTTTCATACTAACGATGATTAACCAGGCTATACATTTGCTCATATTCTTCACCTTTTGGACCAAGTTCGTTGCAAATATAATAAAACAAAAAAAATTACCGCATAATCTTCATATACCCGAAAAGCCATGCGTAATATACATATAAGAGCTGTTAATCTCAATAAAAGTTGAAAAACACAACGGCGTAATTTAAAGACATGCACGTTTCAACGAATCTCGTCACGGATGCCTGAAATGTTCTGTTCCGCATGCCGACGAAGGGGTGTGTATAGAAATAATAAAATTTAATAAAGATGACAACATCCCTGGCGACCAAATAAAATGACACACATTTAGGGAATAGCGGACTTCATAATTAATTCTCTGGAATTTGGTGGGATATATGGGCCGTGCTTATCTTGTTTATATTCCGGTACATATTCGTTACTGAATTTCCGCGGAGGGAGCAAGTGTCACTTATATGTGTACGTTGATAGATGGCGTAAGATTTTTGTATACCTACAGTGAGGGACAGGAAAAAGGAATTCATTTACAGTGTGTTTTGATATTTACGGTTTATGAGAATATTCCTGACTTGTTTGAATATTTGATGCCTTGATTCAAGCCGAAATGATATTACAATCACTAAAGAAGCTCTCTCGCACTGGGTTGTCAGCGTAGAGAAACAGACTACCTACTAGAGTACCGGCAGGAAATAGTTATTTGTGCAACTGTCAATAATAGATCACTATGGATGCCTAAATGATTTCTTTTTTTTCACCGTTGAGAAATAGTTATCACTACATAGTATAAAACGAAGTCGCTTTCTCTGTCCCTATGTCCCTTGTATGCTTAAATCTTTGAAACTACGCAACGGATTTTGATGCGTTTTTTGATAGATAGAGTGATTCAAGGGGAAGGTTTATGTGTATAATAACATCCCGATGCGGAGCGGAGGGAGACAAAAAACCGAGAGCTCAAATCTAATATTTTTCCCGTGTATAATACACTATTTTTTCCTGTGACAGAAAAAACGACCATTTAATGGAGGAAGAAATATAACTTTTCGCGAAATTTGACATTTTATATCTCTTGACAGGTCACCAAATATAACTTTTGTTGTCTCTTGACGAGGAGCGGAGGGAGACGACATAACCTCGAGCTAAAATCTAATACTTTTTTTCCTTGTATTAAAATAACTATTTTTCACCGTTAAAAAAAGTCGATTCCAAAGTAATAACTACACTAAAAGATCACTGGATGCATAGAAATATTGTATTAGAAGCATTATCTTTAATAATTATTATAATTCAGACGTTGAAAATTTACATTCACAGTTGTACAAAAAATGTTGTTTGTATTTCGTGCGTATAAAATTCGTGTTTTAATAGCACATTCGAGTTTTACCCTCGACCTGCGATCTCGACCAGAAATTGACACTCTCATGTGCAATAAAAAACACTAATTTTACATCTTCTTCAGGAAAGACAGGCAAATAAATGTGTTTGCTAGGATTTTAACCATTCATTAGAATATTCCTGAATTGCTTGAGTACTTCATATCATCATCTAGGTCGGAATGTTGACATATAAACCAAAGAACATTTCTCGAAAAATAGGTCTTCTTGGTAGCACTGTAGAGAGGCTTTTACTAGGACAACGGACTACATAACAGTGTGGGGACAGGGATATGAATCTCCGTTATCAACTAGTTTTTGAGATATTCTCTGACTTGTTTGAATATGCCGACGAAGTGGTAGGTACTAAAACAGAGGCTTTATTCAAGACAACAGACTACACAGTGGATTATTGACAATTCATGAGAATGTTCCTGATTTGTTGAATGATGTTTTTCTGATTAAATGTCCCATAAGGCTATTAGTTTTAGAGATACAGGGTGTTTTTTGCAGAAGTGCCTAAACTATAAACTCCCATATCTTCGTCAATATGGCGAATTTTCCGCTGATATTTGGCAAGCTTGTTACTATACATATTCTCCATTAGATCGAGAAGAAAAAATTTTTATAAATTGAAGGTCCGCATTCAAAAATTTCAATTTCCGTGTCAGTTGAGAAATATAACTTTGTATATAAAATAAAAAAAATGAAATGGAAAATTTGAATCTGCAAAAAACATTGAGTAAAATCTGTTTTTAGTTTGAATGGCACAAATTTTTTATAGTTTTCATAATATGTTGAAAGTCGAATATCACAATTTATTCATATTCAATTGAAGAAACATACTATTCCTGATAGAAAAACAACGAATTCGAGATGTCTAAATAGTTCTGACGCATTTTAAATATTACGTTATATATTGAAATCTGTTTTTATTAATTTATTTATCAATATTATAAGAAAAATTCAAAATACAATACAAACACGAAAAGAGGAACAGTAGCACATATGATTAATGAAAAAATCAAATAAACAAATGCTGACTCTTTTGAATAATTGAAGTATACTTTTTATATCCTCAAGATGAAAAATTATACTCTTGATAGAACAGAAACACTCGATTTCAGCTTGAGAAAAGTTTGACTTTCTTCTCAGAACCCCTGAACAATAATCCATCTTGTACTTATGTTTTCAACAAAATTTATTCTTCAATGAAATAATGTAGCAATTTTGAGGACCTTCTCGGTAGCAGTGTAGAGGCTGTAAAGAAGTTTTCACTAAGATAACACACTAAAATGTGCAACAGGGAATTGATCTTGTTTGCTAGGTTATTAACAACTTATGAGAATGACACGATAGACTATTTGATTCCTTGTGATTTAGGTCGAAATGATGATATAGTCACGATAAAATCTCTTTCGTACAGAAGACTTCTTGGTAGCAGTCTAGATAGGCTCTTACTAAGCCAATCGACCCCCAGAACCTCACAACTACTATATACAGTGTTACCAGAAAATTTGCGCCAAATAAAATGACACACCAGGCTAAAGATACCTTATTGTTCTTGCCCACTTCATTGAGTTTCTACGGCACCATATTAGCTTTGAGTCGATGACATAGGAACTCGGTGCTTCAATAGCAGCTTGACTACCAGAATTTATCTTTGTAGAGATAATAATATCATCTCTAGATTTTCCTTTTATCAATATTACAATCAGAATGTTTTTATGCACTTTTGCTACGAACTGTTCAGCAGAGAGGTCGTTTTCAGCATTGAAGCTGATTTATTAAAAAAAATAGACTTCGAAGGAGTGTTTCAACAATTTGCGGAAAAGAAGGCAGGATGAAAACCATTATTAGTTTGATGATGAAAACTGTAATTTTTCACTATGAAATTACATTCTGAAACATTAGATTGTTTCATTTCCAGGTCGAAAATTGTCTTTATCAACTTCAGCGAAGAACGAGTAAAAAGAAAATTTGAATTTTTTAAATTCTCTCAGAGAGGCGACAAATTGTTTTTGACCTGGGAAGCAAAAGACTTTGATCCGCCCTGAAGAAATCTATCTGAAAAATAATGTTTCATCATCTAGCAACCATAGATTTCAAAATATTCATGTACAAATCGAACTTTCCAAAACAAGAATTTGTCGCCATACGAAAAGCATCAGGTATTTTGAATATTTGAAAGGACGTTCCATGAATACTTCAAAGGACAAATCAAACTGGGTAAAAGACAACACTGGCTCTCAATCCTTCCTTAAGAGAACAGGGCAAAAGCATAAATATTTCCTTGAGCATTGTAAATAAGCCTAAACGCGCAGACTACAAACTTATGAATTATTTTATCTCACTTATACAATATTAAAGATGCAATTTGAATAGAACTCGCTTTTCTATGCCGATTCTTTCTCTAAATTATTCAATTGCTTGAGAAGTTTCTGAGGAATGGCGCTCCAGACGTATACGTAGGTATTGTTCAATATTAACGTGGCATTTAGAATGGATTCGGAGGAGGCTGGGAGAAAGAAGCTATTTTAGAATGTGCCTTTTCGCGATTCTAGGAATAATTCTCCTTAAATTTTATTCGATCGAATCAGTTTCATGCCCAATTCAAGGTTTTATTAGAAACGGTTCTTACTGGCGGTTCGCTGCGATAAATAGCTTATGTAGCTTATTTTCTTTTTCAGTGGGATTGCTCTTTCGAACATGATGCTATTGTTCTTTAACGTATGTATTTTTGGAAAGCTTTCACAATTTTTTCCGAAATTAAGATGGTATTTAGAGCGAAATACCAATGTTTCGAATTATGACAGATGATTACTCAGTATTATGGAGAGAGAGCAAACAAATAGAACCGGTTCTATCTTGCACACCTGAAACGTTGGGATTTCGAGCCTTTTCGTAGAAATATCGAGGCGGGTCCAATAACACAAAATTTTCTGTTTAATTTGACATCTTGGCGTAACCTGATATATTTTTCTTTTGAATTTCCCAATAATTATAGTATATTATGCAATGAGCATATAATGACAGCTATCATTCGCGAGGTGAAGTTTAGGCCACGAGCCGTAGGAGAGTGGTCCAAATCACCGAGTGAACAACAGCTATTATACGAGAGTACCATACTATACTTTATCCACGACTACTGTATATATTTCCTGAAGATTTTAACATTTGGCGACAGCGACAAGACCCTTCTAAGCGTGAAAAAAGTCAAGTTGACACATGAAAAATTTTTGGAGAACAGGTCATTGTATATTTCATAATGGAAAAAGCTTTAATTGATATAATGAAACTAGATTTGGCCCTCGATTGACAAGGTATGATCATATTTTGTTAGTTGGAGTACCTACTTTAGAATACTGACGAATCGTGTAGATATATCTATTCATCTCGTAACGAAGTTAATTTCGAACCTTTATGAATTTAATCAATTAATTATTCTTGAGCTATTTCATCAATAGCAAGAATAAACTACAAAGTGATGAATAAAAAAATTTGAAGAATTAAAAACTACTGTTCTCATTGTCCCATTTGGGCGATCTTTCTACTCAAACGAGTGTTGTATCATTTTGGGAAAATGTCTGTATATTCAAATTTTGAGCCGAAAAAAGTCACAACCGATAGGA
Source organism: Propylea japonica (assembly GCA_013421045.1). Classification (NCBI taxonomy): domain Eukaryota; kingdom Metazoa; phylum Arthropoda; class Insecta; order Coleoptera; family Coccinellidae; genus Propylea; species Propylea japonica. The sequence continues at coordinate 50,974,579 of CM024239.1, forward strand.
TTCGATTCCTTGAAGCCTATAACTTTGGAAGGGATTGTGCTAGGGACTTGAGATTTTTAGAGGGAGTTCGGTTCCCAAATGCCGCAGTAAAGTTCGTTAACCGGCCACATCGCACGATACAATCGAAATGAAATGTTGCAGTCACGTTCAAGATGCTCATACTAAGCCTCATACAAAACAGTGGCCATAGTGTACACAGAACCATGAAAAATTCAATTGAAATATTGAAAAGATATCCAATTCGGATAAAATTTATTTTGTCAATGAAGATTGATATACGATATACTGAATGTTTGTCCATAGTGTTAACAGAGCCATAGAAAATTCAGTTGGAATATTGGAAAGAAGAATCCTTATATTTCCATAATAGGATATCCGATTCAATGTAATGAATAATGAATTTTCATGCAAATTTTGTGGTCATAGTATTAACAGAACCATAGAAAAGTGAACTGAAATATTCAAAAGAAGAATCTTCATATTTCCATAACATAATATCCGATTCGAGTGAAATTTATTTTGTGAATGAAGAATGATATAATGAAAAGGCATGCACAATTTCAAGAGGATAGCATCATCAGAACTATTGAATTAATTTTTTTATTTTATTTATTTTTTACATATTTCATTTTTTTGAATTATTTCCAGAATATAATTGTGATTGTGCTGAGATTCTGCAAATACAGGGTGATTTTTTAAGTGTTTCATTAGACGTTTTCGAGGAAGGAATTGTAATACAGATTCAAGATTTTGGATTTTCGTTTTAGAGTACATGAACTTTAATTGTAAAATATTTTCAAGAGGAATCGACTTCCGGTTTCACCGGAACGAATGTAACTTCGTTATTTCAAATGCAACACCCTGTATATTTATACATATCGAATTCTTCGTTCAATTCTACACTGATTTGATGTATGATATGTGCAACCACTCAAGCGGTTCTTGAATTATAGCCTGATTATCCAATTTTTGAAAAAAAGGTTATCACAAATTAGTGTCCATATCTTCAAAATCCCTCAATACAAAAAGTTCTTTCTGCGAAAGTGGAACAAAAGAAAGTACGCTGATACTGTTTCTTGTATAACTTATGAGAAATATTATACAGGGTGTCTGAAAAAGGGCCTCAAAGTGAGCCTCAATAAAACTATGAAATCTCACTTTTTTCAAATGGCAACCCTATAATTTTGTAATTCCAATCGATTGCTCGTCAAAAATCAGTTATAGTGTCCCGAAGGTTTCATGCCTCTAAAATCAGTATTTTGGCCGTTATTCAATAAAATTCGAATTTCACACGATTAAATACAGGTTTCGCACAGTTTGTAAGCTTGCATTTTTGAAGTAGGCTATGTTAGGAACTGTCATTCTTACTTTTTCTTACAGATCAAGCACTAAGCATAACATGCAATAATAATTTCTCTGGAATGATATATCAAGGGTATGTTTTTTATTTGCGGTAAATGTAACAAATTCCTAGAACAGGTAATTAGAAATTCAACGATCGAAATTCACATTTACTGACTTTAACGGAATCTAAGTTCAGGAGGTATCAAAACAATTTTCTCCGTACTGGAAGCCTTAGCCCTAAACGGACTCGAGTGAATACAGTAATAGATAATGAATGATCTGTTACTGTATTCACACGATTCCGTTTTGGGTTAATGCTTCCACTACGGAGAAATTGTTTTGATACTTCCTGAACTTCGATTTTGTTAAAGGTGGTAAATGTGGATTTCTTTCGTTGAAAGTTCTGACTGGCCTTTCTAATATTTTCTTACATTCACCATAAATGAAGAACATATTCTATACATTACTGTTACTGTAATTCATATTTTGCATAGTGCCCGATGAATCAAAAAAGTATAAATGACAGTTCTCTAAAATGCATTATAAATCAACAGACATAGCATTCTTGAAAATTTCTCTCCTTATAAGTCCATGGTTAGACTAAGAAACCTTGATTCAATCCTGAAATTCGAATTTTATTCAATAACGGCAAAACTACTCATTTTAGAGGCATGAAATGTTTGGGACACCCTAACTAGTTTTTTGACGAGCCATCGATTGGAATTACAAAATTATAGGGTTGCCATTTAAAAAAAGTGAGATTTTATAGTTTTATTGAGGCTCAGTTTGGGGCCCTTTTTCAGACATCCTATATAATATTTCCTCATGAGTTATACAAGAAACAGTATCAGCGTACTTTCTTTTGTTCCACTTTCGCAAAAATAAATTCTTGTAATGAGGGATTTTGAAGATATGGATCATAATTTGTGACAACCTTTTTTTCGAAAAATGTGTCAATCAGGCTATAATTCAAGAACCGCTTGAGTGGTTGCACATATCATACATTAAATCAATGTAGAATTGAACGGAGAATTCGAATATGTATAAATATACAGGGTGTAGCATTTGAAATAACGAAGTTACATTCGTTTCCGCTGAAACCGGAAGTAGATTCCTCTTGAAAATATTTTACGATTAAAGTTCATGTACTCTAAAACGAAACTCCAAAATCTTGAATCTGTATTACAATTCCTTCCTCGAAAACGTCTAATGAAACACTTAAAAAAATCACCCTGTATATATTTGTGTCAATTCCAAGTCCCATATACAAAATTCGAGGTAATAGTCTTATTGCTTCACAAAACTACGAGCGTTCAAAAGCTCTTGCTCAGGGCTTTTCTTAATTTTTTTAATTTCATCACAAACATTTGCATTTGCAAGTCCATAGTTATTTCACATCTCCATTTACATCAGTCCAAAATAAACCTCATAAAGCAATGAATAATCGTTACATCTCAGCTGTTCTTCACCAAAACAACATAAAATGCATTTTTCGACTTTGAACAATTTCAAATTCACGCAACCGGATAATGAATTTGCAATAAACATAAGGGAAGGTGCAACGATTTTAACATCTGCAGGGTCAATAGCCAATATGTAACGTAATCTGAAAGGTAATAAAATTCGATTTTCAAGCATAAGACATCGGATATTTTTCATTCAGTTATTGGTACGAGGCAGAGTTGATCCCTCAGCTGACGTTTTATTGTAGTATGGAAGGGACAATTAATGGAACTCATTTTAACGATTGACATTATTGAGCAAAACATCAGATGAATCCGAAATGCAGAAATAGATGTAAAAATCGAAGTTCTGAATATTAAAATATGATAAACTGATTTTGGCATTTCGGACCAGAATTCGGAAAATTACCGTGACAGTCATCGTGTTGAGTGAAATAAAAACAACAATCAATGAAATTTAAGAATGTAAAAGAGCCCTGACGTGAAGGCATGAAGATTTTAAGTGCTTGTTCATATAATTATTGTTACTGTCATGATGAGAGTGAAAGATAACCTATTAACTACCAATAAATACATGAATTTAAAGTTCTACAGAAGAGATTCAATTAATCCAAAAGAATCAAAGTTCAATGCAGCAATGTTGATCTTTGAAGCTGGGGGGACCATTCATCCAGCGAGTTCTTGACCGAGTTCATTGTAAGCGAATTCACCATTCCAGTTGGAAGTCGATTTCAAACATGGGTAGGCCATGTCTGTACCCAAAAAGGCAGTGATGTAAGTAGCATTTTGAAGACTATATTATGGACCAAACTTAACGTTGTCATTGGTTTAGGAATAAGTCGTTCTCGAAACGTCTCTTTGAAGACCACCTTACAACGTAGACGTGACGTTTAGCATGACTATAGTTGCAGAAGTCGTCGCGACAACGTTGATGCAACTAGGAACGACGTTCTTGAAACGTTTATTAGACAACTTTAGTTTTCTGCAACGTTGTCTCATTGAAAGGCAACGTTGTTTGGTTTTAATTATAACCAGTGGATATTTTCTATTAAAGTAGTTGAATTGAAAATGTTGTCGCGTAGACATTTTACAACCATCGAATACGATGAGAATCCCCAACGCCTCTTATGCTACCCATTGGGGGCGATTTCACAGACATCTTCTCAACTCTCTAGGTAAGTAGATACATACAAATGCCCATGTACGACAACGCAAGCCCATATCGTAGTTTCAGAACCATCTGTATACCACTTGACTAGTTTTAGGTTAAATCAGATACAATATTTCAACAGAAGGAGGAACGAGCCAAATAAAATTCAAATTCTACTGTCAGGCAATCTTGGAAAGATTTCCTAACGAAAGAAAATTAATTTTTTTCTACAAACGTCAAAAAATGACAAGGTTCGCGCATTGGCAAGAATATGCGAAGTGACCCTTTTATCATTTTCCTTTGTTACTATGACACCGTGCGCGAAGTAGTGTGCGAAATACTTACTTCGCACACTGCATGTAAACTATATGGGATTTTTATATTTCAAGTTGGTAAATTTCTTGAAATCCACGTTTTCTTTAACATTGAGTGTTGCTTTCAACATAGAATATATTGCCCATAGTTTTAATACCTAATTACTTGATTTGGAAAAACAGTTCAAACCAGTTCAATATTTTTTTTCATATTAAGCTAAGCGTTTGTAGAAAAATTTTGTTTGCATCTCATAAATCTCGACTATTTTTTTCAGTTCTCGATCACCAAAGTAGTATTTCGCGCACTAGATACAAAAATTGCTATTAGTCAATCTCGACTCTCACCTCCGTAATGTCTGAAACAACAGCGAATTAGTGAACGTAAAGGGTTTTCCAATAAGAGGTGTTATTTGATATCGAAGAAAAATGCCATTTTTCAATATAAATGATCGGTTGTTTATTTCATCATAAAAAGGAAGATATATCGTTGATAGTGGAAAATAACATCAGGCAAATGACCACCAGGACCACGCTTACAGGACCATTTTCTATCAATGAAATTTTCCATAACCAAATCGCAAAGTGGCTGCCCTATGTCCTCGATAGCCTCACGAATTCCATCTTTGAGGTCTTGAATCGATGCTGGGCTATTGGCGTAGACCTTATCTTTCACGTGGTCTCAAAGGAAGAAGTCGCAAGGTAATCACAAGATCTCGGTGGCCAATTGTGATCACCTCTTCGAGAGATAACGGTCCGAAAACTTTCCCGCAAAAGATCAATGGTTTCGTTGTAGATGATCGGCCTGCTTGAGTTCTCGTGTTAACTGAACTTTATAAGCCTTTAGACCCAAATCTTTGTGCAAAATACGGTGTAATGAAGTTTGTGGAATGCCTAACTCCAAAGAATGACGAGAAATGGAAAAACCTGGATTTTCTTCAACAATTTCGGCACATCAGCAATATTCTCGGCTGTTCTTGAGCGCTGTGCACGGTCTTATTCTTTAAATCGCTAACTTGTCCCAACAGCTCGAATTTTTCCACCAATTTCTTTATTGCGGCCAACAAGGTGCCTCACGACGACCCAAAAATGTTCGAGTTTTTCGAACCGTCTCTGCCAAATTTTCACCCTTTTTATAGTGAATTTCAATAATTCCAATGCGTTCTTGAACTATATTTAGTTCCACTTTTATTAATGACGTAGTGTTTACTTGTCAAATGTCAAAAAATGACAGCTTCAAATGTGACATTTACCGAAATAGCGGGCTATTCAAAATAACACCACACATTGTAAAACTCTTTACGAGTACTTTTAAACATCTTAGCTATCCCGCAATATAAAAGCCAACCCTCGTTAATTTCACAATACCGCCTGGAAATATTTGTCACATTTCCACATCGGTAAGAATATAAAGTTCGTGGTAGCACCTGAAAGAAACGATTCATAATCGAGTCGCCGTTGTTTTTCCCATCTGCAAATATTTGTTTTCAATAGTTTCCGTTTAGATCTGCTCACGGAACACGTGTGCCAATGTTTGAAAACTTATTACGGATTTATTATAGCAAGAAGTCGTAAATCTCTCGGTATGTTAATAACAAACATTCATTCGCTAGAAATATTATAATGGTTTAATTCATTCCGATATGTGCATATGAGCACGTTTACAGCTTTTGTTTTATTTTTTATCGAACAATATGCAGAATATTATAGTGTGCAGGAGGCAACTGTTGTTACCTTTTTTGTTCGAATAATACCAGCAGCTTCAACAGAGTCGTTAGGGCAGAAAGATGGAGTTAGTTTATACGCACGTCCTAGTTCAGTGTGTGCAACTTGAGTGGTTGTCTTCCTTTGTTATTATAATAAACAGAGGTTAAACGCGTAACATCGCCATGAATACAAGAATAGTTAAAGCAGAGGATAATATTGATTGATTAAGATCAAACTCATACTTCGGAGCTAATTCGTTCTCGTTCAAGGCAAAATGAAAGGAAGTGGTATCAAACAGAGCACCTATGGATGGTCATTTCGTCCTCAGTAGGACTCTTCAGCACAAGATAGCTCTGAATGATACAAGGTTTTCTTGGAACTTAAAACGAAAAAGCACCTTCATTCAGGTAAAAATATACATTAGACGCCATCTCTAGTTCCATATGAAAAACCTTCTTCCACAGCTGAGCTAAGCAAGAACTTTGAACGAAGTAGCGAGATGTTTAACATTGGCACTTGCATTTCGCAAAGTTCACATCTTCAGTCCACGACGTGGTGCGCTCAGGATAAAGTTAGTTGAAACCGTAGTAAATAATAAACAGAGGTTTGACCCGTGACATCGCCATGAATACAGAAATAGTTAAAGCAGAGAATAATATTAATCGATTAAAATCAGCCAATCTCAAACTCATACTTCGGAGCTAATCTAGTCCTCGTTCAAGGCAAAATGAAAGGAAGTGGTATCAACCAGAGCACCTATGGATGGTCATTTCGTCCTCAGTAGGACTCTTCAGCACAAGATAGCTCTGAATAATACAAGGTTTTCTTGGAACTTAAAACGAAAAAGCACCTTCATTCAGGCAAAAATATACCTTAGACGCCATCTTTAGTTCCATATCAACAACCTTCTTCCATAGCATGAACCTTGAACGAAGTAGCGAGATGTTTACCATTTGTCGCATTGGCCAAAGCGAACTTGCATTTCGCAAATTTCACGTCTTCAGTCTTTAACGCGGTACGCTCAGGGAAACATCAGTTGACACCGTAGTAAATAATAAACAGTTTTAACGCGTAACATCGCCATTAATACAAGAATAAAAGCAGAGAATAATATTAATTGATTCAAATCAACCAATACCAAACTCATACTTCGCAGCTAATCTCGTCCTCGTTCAAGGCAAAATGACAGGAAGTGGTATCAAACAGAGCACCTATAGATGGCCATTTTGTCCTTTTTAGGACTCTTCTGATAAATGAATTTCACTCGAATCAGATATCACGTTATGACAATATGAAGTTTCTTTTTCCGAATATTCCAATTTTCTATGGTTCTCTTCACACTATGGCCACAAAATTTCGCATGAGGCTGATTATGAGCATCTTCCATGCTCCGTTACGTTTTGTCTGAGATATTGAGGAGCGGGTAGTCAAACTTTCAGTAAAATACTCAAAATCACTACCATTTTTCAAATTGCAGGATTTTCACATTTCATTAGGTAGCAAATTGTGTCCGATCATAAAATGGATTTTCTCGAAAACGTTTCACATAAGATTGATGACCAATGGTACTTTTTTATGGAAACATATTGGTGCATCAAAATCTGCTGTGCAAATGCAGATGTGCCATAAAACACGAATTTTATACGCAGGAAATACATACAACATTTTTTGTACAACTTTGAATGTGAATTTACTTCGTCTGAAATATATGCGTCCAGATCCAGTGATCTTGATTTTTTAACGTTAAAAAAGTAGACTCTTTTATCAATTAATGGTGAAAAATGTTATTTATTATACAAGGGAAAAAGTATTAGATTTTAGCTCGATGTTACGTTGTAAGACAAAGAACCGAGAGCTAAAATCTATAATATTTTTCCGTGTACAATACACTATTTTATCTATGACAGGAAAAACGACCATTTAATAGTGAAAGAATTATAATTCACGAAATTACTTTTTTCCCACCGGAAAAAAGAGAGTTCTTTTTTCCCGGATTTTGTAACCTGCCAAGAGATATAAAATGTCATATTTTTTTCCGTCGCAGAAATAAAATATGAATTATACGATTGATTCGACTCATGAATGGCTTATTCTGACTGTGCATTCTTCCTGAAAATTTAGTAGACTTCTTTCAAAATTGTTTTTGACCTCTAATCTTAATCAATGACTCCAACCGAGTCATTCGAGACCCCTTCCGGCTAAAAATTCGAAAGTTAAAAATATTTGAGAAACTCTAGGAACTGACACTCAAAAAAAGCCAAGAAGATAAGTGAAAATTAAATAACGGTGAGGCAATGTGGAAAGTAAGCACGCGGGAAACTGATGGAAAAAGAGAGTTAAGGTGTCACTTGACGATGTAACCCCGAAGGAATTGAATGATGATTATTTTTGACCTGAAGAAAAAAATGGAAGAGAACAAAATTGTACTTTATCATAAGAAATCTACAGTTGACCCTTAATACACTTATTTAGGAACACCCTGAAAATTATCCTATGTACCTATGTTCATATTTTCTGGTTATAATACGTGGATGGTAGAAATTTATCATCTAAACTTATACGGTCATACCGTAACGAACATATCAAGGAAAGGGTTAAATTATTAAATCTGAATTTCGACGAATGTATTCCAGCTTACAGAGCAATTCAGTAAATGCAATTAGACAAAGATTAATTCACAGAAACGGTGAGTTCTACATTAGTTGTGAGCCGACCTCGTGGCTGCTCTCGCTACATGTCTGATAACTTAGAATTATCGTTTAATCCCATACTTTAATTAAATAAGGAATTGGCGAGAGTGGAAGGACCGAGTATGTGTGATAGTCGAATTATTTCTGCTATATCAATTAGGATTCCCAATTTTCATTTCGACCTTGTATTGGGTTTGTACGGAGGCGTTTTCATATAAGTGCATTGCGATAAAATTATAAACATTAAGAAAAGCCCTGAGCAGGAGCTTGTGAGCGGTCGTTCATTGGTGGGGCAATAAGACTATTACCTCAATATTTTCTAAGAGACTCGAGATTGATACCAAAAATCGGAATTATATTCTGGAAATCATTCAGTAAATGAAATATGTACAAAATATGAATCACAAAAATTAAATCTCTATGGTTCTCATGATGCGATTTTCTCGGAAAATTCAGTATATCAATTTTCATTCACAAAATAACTTTCACTTGAATCGGATATTCGGTTATGAATATATAAAAATTCTTCTTTTCAATATTTCAATTGAATTTTCTATGGTTCTGTTCACATAATGGCAATAAAATTTTGCATGGGGCTTATTATGAGCATTTTGCATTTGACCGCAACATTTCATTTCGATTGGTTCCGTTTTTTCTGAGATATTGGGGAACAAAAATTTTAATGGCCATATTTTATCCCTTCGAAAGTTATTGTGTTAACGAACAGCCGGATGTCGTTCCATGTCGTTTTTGGTCTTCCTGTTTTCCTGTACTATCCATCTCATCACTTTTTTTGGTAATCTATTATCTGCCATTCTTTGGACATGTCCATACCATATCAGCTGCTTCCTTTCTATATATTCCGCCAGTATCTCATTTATTTCATATTCTCCCTTATCATCAAATTGGGTACTGTCTTCTTGAAGTTCCTGATGCTCTTTTTTTACATACATTTCTGTGGCCTGTATCCACCTCCTCAATTGTTAATTCAACCACCATGTTTCAGATTCGTAAACCAGGGTACTTTTATCAATGTATCATATATTCTTATTTTTCTTTGTTTTCCTATCTCTGTGCTCCATAAAATATCAATTAGCGAATTTATTATTTTTTTCTTAATTATTCTTGATTTCATTTCAGCGTCACCTGTTCCTTTTGTATATTGTAAGTTGATACCCAAGTAATTGTAATTTTCGCATTTCTTTTATGATTTCGTGATTTTCTAGCTTCAAATCAGTGGTCTCCACCAACACACAAGTACTGTGTTTTATAGATACATTCATCTGGAGACCCCATTTTCCATACTCTTCTTGAAGCTTTCTCGCCATATATTCTAGATCTTCTTTTTCATTCGCACATATTACTTGATCATCGGCAAATTGAAGAGTGTATATGCAAGTATCTCCATCAATTTCTATTCCCATACCCAGGCATTTTTTCTTTCACAGTGACAATGCTTTTGCTATATATATTTTAAGGACAGGTAGACCCGGGTAACAGCTGCCATTCAGAAACGTTACTTGAGAGCTTCTTCGTTGAGACAACGGTTTGCAACCGCTCGCCTCCTTCAAAATCAGCTTGAGCAAACTCATGGGGTGCAAATTAGCACTCAGACAATAAGAAATCGCCTCAGAGAATATGATTTAAGGCTTTGTGTCGCGGCAAGAGTCCCAGCTCTTACCCCAGCCCATCGGAGGGCGCGTTTGGATTTTGCGAGAGAGCATATCCATTGGGAAGAGGCTGATTGGAAAGAATTCTCTTCACAGATGTCTAGATTCTGCCTCTACCATTGTGATCGACGTTCCCCTTTATACAGACGTCTACGTGAAAGATATGCTCAGTGCAATTTCCTGAATACTACTGGTTTCGGGGGAGGATCGATTATGATATGGGGTGGAATATCTTTGACTGCTCGCACAGACCTAGTGGTCGTTGATAATGGAGCTATGAATGCTAATAGGTATATACATTCTTGAAGAGCATGTAGTGCCATTTGCCCCATACATTGGTGAGAATTTCATTTTCATGGAAGATAATGCCAGACCCCATCGTGCGCGCATCGTTCAGGATAACCTTGAAGAGGTTGAAGTCTCTCGAATGGAATGGCCAGCAAGAAGTCCAGATCTCAATCCGATTGAGCAGATTTGGGACACTTTAATAGAAGGCTGGGAAGTTCAGAAAATCATCCAGCTTCTCTTAATGACTTAAGAATCCAACTCAGAGAAATCTGGGAAGGATTTTCAGCATTCCAGTATTTTGAAAATTGTTTATTCTCTTCTTTCACATAAGATTCGGTGAAATACATGAATTTTTCTTCCGTTTAATGTGTCTTGTTTCGTTCAAAACCTTCCCGAGAGAGCATAAAAAATATGTGATAAAGTCAATGTAGAGTTAACTTTCATTAAAATTGAGATTTTCAGAATGTGCGCTAATTTGTTTGCGCAGTTGTATTTAGTATCAATCTCAAGTCATATACAACATTCTGAGCTAACAACATTTTTGCTTCACCAAAGCACCTGCTTTAACTTAAATTTTTCATATAACGCGTTAATTTAAAATAGCTTCTCACTTCGGTAGGATAATATTGAAGAAGACCTCGCCTCCCTGAGGGGAAAAAAAAAAACTTGCTGCCGTATGAAATACTTGTACATTTTCACAAGTGGGCCCAATCTCTGCAACATACTCTTCTATTATTCAGTAGGTGATTTTATCGGATCTTACATCCAGTTCGAAAATAATTCACTTTACGTTTTCCTACAGAAGAACATGACTTGAAGGGACAAATCGGTATCGATTTTCTCTGTAAAAATAATTCTCTTTAAATATTTCAGTATTTTGTACTCCCCGACTTAATAAAAATTGGGTTGAATTTTTCATAGGGTTTCCGTTAAATAATAAATCACCACATTTTCCCTGAAGCGCGGCTGACTCGTAAACAAATAAATTTATAGGGTTGTAGTTCAATCAATGCAGCTCTTACAACATGTATAAGGATAAGTTTGATGTTCATTCGAGCACGTTAATGATGTTAAACCTGTAGTAATCCGTTAGGTGGTGAAGGTTGTTTGTTTGTTTCAAATTTTTTCAATGAATATTGTGGCAATTCATAATTAAATAAATGGCAACCGTACACAAAGTATTCAGAAGCACAACGAGAAATGTCAAAACTCTACTGGAACATGGAAACATAGAATTTTTAGAACGTCAAATGTCAGTCTTGTACAAAATGAGAATTTATTTCAATCAAGAATTCATACACAACTCATATTGAGATCGTCGGAAAAATCTTGTAATTAACTCGGTTATTAATCTAGCGACTTAGTCTCGAACTATTGAAATATCTTAACCATTAGTCGCTGTATTTGATAACCTAGTTGATTATATAAACTATTACGTAAAAATAAGCACCGTTATTTCCTGTTTCAAAAATATATAACATGTCATATATCGCTCTTAGGTCAGTGGCGACGCCAGTGGGGGAGGCAAGTCGAGAATTTTCAGTTGGGGTAGTGATGAATGAATTGGAACATTTTTTCACCATAGGCCATAAAAATTTAAGAGGGGGCCGGGCCAACCTTGCCCCCCAAAAGCCACCACTGATTGATGGCGATACATGACATGTTTTATATTTTTGGAACGAAAAAAATGGTATTTTTGAGTATAAATAAATTATTGTTTCTATAAGACAAAAAACAGATTTTAATGTAATAAATTAAGAATAATACCCCTCAGCAAAAATTAGATTAAGCTACTGGGTTCCAATCAAAAAAGTATGTGCATAATATTTTTGTTTCAAGTTTATAGCACAAACAGAAACGGAGATAATGACCAAAATCGAAATTCCCCAAAAGTCAATTTTGGCTTATAACTCGAAAACAAAAGACGACAGAACCATGCGGTTGACGGCGAAATGAGTTCATCAAAAAAAGATAACCGAATCAGGTATCTTTCAGCAAAAAAAGAATATGCTACTGTATTTTGATAAACTTATAAATTTCTGACCGTTATTTATACTTGGACTTTTTAGATGAAATACGAGGCTATCAACTGAAGGTGGAAACGTTTTGCATGCCTGGACACATTCTTGGGTTAGCAGGTTTTTTCTGAAATCCAGGCTTATTAATAAATTTATTTGTTCTCATTCGTAAACGTCAGTTTCCAACAACACAATATTAATCAAGAAAGTTTATTTTATCAAGTCACTAACTTGTAAAACTGACAGTTAACTTGCAAAAATTTTACAAGTTAGTAGTATTATTTACATTAGAAAATTTTCTTTTATCGTCATATATGTTGAAATCATGGTGCAATTGTTATTTCCAGTAACACAGATTTTTGATGATGAAAGAGTTGATACTGATGATGATGAACCATCTGTTGACTCAGAAACTGCTGAACTCGAGGACTGCAGAACATTTGTACTCTCCTTACTACCAAATAATTTGCTAGACATTTCGATTTTTTTGTTGACCGAATCATCGACATAATTCATCGCAATTTCTGTGCTCTTAAACCCTTCTGCACGCTTTAGTGCTAAAATATCTCCACTCGAATCCGCAACCATAGTGGCTCCAGTTCTGCGAAAAGAGGCCGGTGTACAACTCTGGGTCTTTAAAACCTAAATATTGGAAATGCACTTTCCATGTCGGTATGTCAAAAAAAAATCTTAAGCTTTCTGTTCCAGGAGACCAAAGATTTACATATTTTCTGTATAACATGCAGGCCTTGAAGCTGCAGCCAAGCTCGTACCTTGAAGCTGATTTTTGCAGGTAATAAACTTGAAGCTACACTGCTGGCTGCCTCAATAATTTCTTTGGTACATTCATTTTCGCTTCCGCCAAAACAAATGTAAAGAAAATAAACAGATATGTTCATGGTAACACTTTCATAGCTTACGATATTTGCGACAAACTATTGAGATTTTTTGGAATTTATCTAACCATTTTACAAATAAGAAACAAATAAAATATAAAACAATACACGCAAGGTAACGGGTTTTACTAGCTCAGGAGGTAACTGACTCTCCTGGGGCTCGTCAATTATATCCTCCATTCGCTAGTAAAAACACTCCTACCTTGCTAGTAATGTAATATTGCTCTACCAATATAAGAGCGCTCGAAAGCAGCTGCTTAGGGCTTTTCTTAGTTTTTTTTTATCAGTTTTTTTCGAGACTATTCATTAATTTGCCTTATATGAGTTAAGCTTGGAAATGTATCATTCATTTCAATGTATTTTTAAATAACCGTGAATTCAAAATTAATCGAACTGAAGGAATTACTTCAAGCGTAGACTTTGTTGAATCAGTCCCACACAGAAATCGATAGGTACTCGGAAATGCTTTCAAATATATTGCTATAATTAAATAAACAGGAGAGGTTGTTAAAAATTCAAGAAGCTGTACCTCCGCCTTCGAAATAGTGGTGATTCAGGGATGTTCAACAGCAACCCCACCTCAATTCCACCCTTGATATAAATAGTTAATGAATAGATTTAAGTGTAGTATATAGGGATTAGCACATGAGGAAGACTGGCTAGAATCAAAGATGGCTTGCTACACAAAATCCAAGGGTGATGTCCAAGTGCCTTATAATCTTTTGTATGAGCTTTTTCACGTTTTGAGTCTGAATGCTATCAAAAAACCTCGTATGATCTCATTCCTAGCTTTCCATTTGTCTGAATAATTTCCGAAATCCCTTCAGCGGGAAGTGGAGTGATATGGATAATATGGATCATTCATTACTAGCAATTTAAACCGAGGATAATAATTCACTTTCCGTTATGTTCAGAAGTAAATTGCAAACTTTTATCAAAATGTTAGGTATCTTATTGTCATGATGAACTGAAGTCATTTTGTCAGTTGGAAGTGCTGCGCATCAGTTCAAACTCACAACATTGTCAAATGAAATGATTTTGCATCATTTTGGAAATGATGCAGCTGCAAATAGAAAGGGGCTATTGATGCAGAATCCGAAGTAAAAAGTGAGTACCAAATTGCAGCTGTTAGCAGTTGTGTTGTGAAACCCGTACTACCCTTACAGGATCCTGAATATCTCGGTTGACTTCGTGATGACCTGCTAATATTTCAATTACAAGTTTTTTGTTATTTTATCAATAACTTCTGCACTAGCTAATCTCTTGAAACTTGATATTTGAAAGTATGGAAGAACTGGAATTTCGTTGAGAAAATCTTCAGAAAATATATCTATCTATATGTATATCGAAATTAGTTATCGACCGTAATTGATAGTAAAGTGAAAGTTTATTAGGATCTCTCGGTCAAAGGATTAGTGATACACTTATAGTCCATTCACGAAAGGTTGAGCTTTCGGTTGGCTATGAAAATTTGGCATTCCACTGTGTATATTAAAATTTTAGGTTATGTCTTTATTTTCTTGTCAGACTGATACGCAATGTGTCAATATTGCATAGAGTTGTTTGATAACTCGCAAGCTCGTCGGACGAAGCCGGGTACATTCGCACAACGTTGACTTCATTTTACGTTATGTCAGCAAATACTGAGAACTTCAGATAAATAAAGAAACGCCTACTATGCGCTCAACCTTTCGTGAACGGACTATATATAATATTATCCAGGCTTTCGGTAATGTTTATTAGGTACCTTCTCAAGGATATACAAATAAATATACATGTTATAAAGGACTAAAGAGACAACATTTTTATCCACTCCATTAAACTAATTTCTATGGTAATAGTAGTCATAACACAACTGTAGACATGTCTATGAACCGAAAAGCGAGTGTTATAAAACACCGCTAATAAAAATACCTAGGAAGAATGAAATGCTTACAAAAAAATGAATAAAAAGTAGGATCGGTCCGGAAATCTATTTCAGCCATCAAGATAACGTTCTAGCGATTTATTCCAGATTTATTTTTGGAAATCGTAAATTTTTGACTTTGCGAAAGTACTTGATTGATTAGTTAGACACTCTGATTTGATTCCCGACCACAGAGTACAGAGGTTTGACGAAATGTTGTCAACGCTTTTGACAACTATTCAAAATTTTTAAATGCAGATTAATTCGAATTTTACTGAAGAAGTCGTGGATATAAAGTATAGTATTCAATTCGAGGTAATGCTCAAAACACACTTGATGAATTACATCTGCGTGTGTTTTGACCTGCATTACTGCTCATCGAATAATATACTATTATTAGCCTATTCGCTTTGAGATATCTCGTGCTCCTGAGTAACTCAAAAGCTCGAATACGGCTTGCCATTGGCTGCGCACAAGTACTGGAAAAGCTCAGGAGCACGAAACTCCACAAAACGAATACTGTATATTAGAGCACTAGAAAGATAGGTATGCCAGACAGGCTGACTGGGTCCAACCATAGACTCGAATATTACAGATGGTAATGTCAATTTCTCAGTTATTGTGCTCTATTGTTAGTTGCGTGCTCTTTTTTGAAGAATCGTTAATAGAAAGTATTGAATTTTTTTATTCAAAACAATAAAGTTGGAGACTAGACAGGTAAGCATAAGCATTTATTCGATTACAGATTTCATTTCATTCGAATTGTTCTCTAATTTTCGAGTCTGTGGTTGGACCCAGCATGGCTGTCTGGTATACTCCCCTTTTAGAGCCTTACTATTATACATACATATGGCGTGATTTTTCTCCTAGTAGCAACAACATTTTTCGTAATCTCAATCTCACTGAGATACAAAATTTTTATGTTGCCTCTAATACATAAAATATGTGGAATATGGTTGAGATTTTCACGAAGGTTTAATTGATAATCACTATTAATCATTTCATAGAGTTAAAAAAAAGATATTTTCTTGTCTTACTCTTCTTCGCGAAACTCTCAACCATAATTCCACATGTTTTATATATTAGAGGCAACATAAAAAAAATTTGTATCTCAGTGAGAGGGAGATTACGAAAAATTTGTTATACTAGGATAAAGATCACACCATATGTAAGTAAATATAAAAATTATGAGATGTATATTTATTAATTTGTAGATCCTTGAGAAAGGTAATAAACATTACCGAAAGCTTGGATAATATATAAGTGTATCACTAATCCTTTGACAGAGAGATCCTAATAAAATTCCACTTTATTATAATAATACGGTCGATAACTAATTTTCATATTTGTAAAATAAATTTTTTTCAAGACATCTGAAATACTCATAGAGTGACAGCCATATTAAAGCACTTTAAATGCTGGACTAAAGCAAACAAACGACTTTCTCTTTACATAACAGAAGAATTTTTCTACTTAGATGCCGATCAACTGGTATCAATCCTGACTATCTCACCAACAACATCAAAGGATTAACTAACTACTAGCCGAGAGTCATGAAATTATAAGAACAGCGTTAACAAATACAACAATAATCGAACAAATTATAAATTTTGAAATCGCCATCACTATTGATAAATGAATAGAATCAACAGAGAAATTGCTGCCATCAAAGAACAACTTACTCAAATAGTAATGAACTTGGTGTCTAAATTTTCAAAATAAAATCAAAATAACCTATAATAAGAAATTTCATCAAATCAAAGAAGGGACATAAAACAATTTCACCCTGTACACCCTACATGTGGCTAACACGCCTCTGATTTTATTGTTTTTGTTCTTCATGTATTAGAATCTTCCGAAAATTACACAACAATATTACAGTAAAAACGAATATTTTTGACCACAGCATATCCTCATAAACCAGTTCTCATCTTTCCCTTGAGGTACCAGTCTTACCCCGCCTATGAGTAGTAAGATGGTGTGAAAGCCCTTTTTGTGTAAATTCGTTTTTTTTTCCAACCCTTCAATAATTCGTTTTAATTTTGCTTTTGTTCTACTGTTACATCAGAAGTAGTTAATTCAATCAATAATATGTTACTCTCACCTCACCACAAAGTATCAGTTTAGTTCCCAATAAAATTACCCCGTCTTACCACACTTTCCCTTACTACGCCACTGGCCCCAGTAAAAAACAATCTCTCCCAGCCCCCTGCGCGTTAATATTTATGCTCGGTATAACCGAAAAAAGATATTTATCGTTACGAGAATTTTTCAAAGGTGGTTTTTTGCAGCAGTTTTCCGACAAGTTATAATTAAACATAAATAGTTACAATCCCAAAACAGAAAATCCGAACGTATCGCTTGTCAACTTCGACCATTTGGAAGTTTTCCAGTGAAAACGCTGAATTATTAGTCTTTCGGTTGGCGTGGCCGTCGAACTTGGAAATGCAGTTTTCCATTTATCTAATGGAAAATGGAATGTTTAGACGTAATCGAATTTTCGTAACGAATCGAAGAAACTGTATCCTTGACACATTATAAATAATACTTTTAATGAATTTTATTCACACAATCAATCCATTGTTGTTCGTTCGTTCGTTCTTTTGAACATGTCCAGACCTCAATTGATTATTTAATGTTTTCTATTGAAACCAACTTTTCCATAGTTCGGGTGAGGTGAGAGGAAAAACCCATAGAGCGACAATTTTATAATCGATATTCCGCCGTTTCTACTCAGGTGCTGTAGAGCAGCAAGTTGTGTTCATTAAATACAGAGCGTTCCTCAATTAGAGGCATAAACGAGGAGAAGAGATTCCTAAATTGACTTCGACAAAAAGACCCATAATTATGGGACCACAAAGGTTTTCCTTTCAAGCCTGAGGTTTGGTTATTCACATTGGAAACATACGATATACAATGCATCAGACAGAGAATTTTGCCGTTCAGTTGAACATTTGTATGAATAAGCAGAGGTTTACCGCGTAACATCGCATTGAATACAAAAATAATGAAATCGATTGAAATATATTCTGGGAGGATTCTGCATTTCTTAAAAACTTTATAGGTTTTCACTCCCAGTTTCTGAAACAGAAATAATTGAAAAAAATTTGATTAGGATGATGTGCTCCTGCGAGGATCTTTGCACTTATTTGTTAAGAGCAAATTGGTCTTAAAAAAATTGTTGTAAGTCAGTAAGACTGAAAAAGGAAATAAATGAAAAGGGTACTGTAACGTTTCGATATCTACAGGGTTGGGATAAAGTATGGCACCAAACACATATCTATTGAACGAAAAGGACATATTAATGAGATTTTTACCCAAAACCCAGTATGTGAGCATTCGCAATCCCTAGATCTATCAACATCTGCCAAGATATACAGGAGGTCTCATATAAATTAAAAAAGTTTTTGATCGAAAAGGAAAATATTTTTTTAGATTTTTACACTAAACCCTTATGTGCGCATTCAAAATCCCAAGCTCTTTCAAAATCTGCAAAATATATAGGGTGTCCCATTTAAATTAAAGAAGTTGATGGCATTTCCGGTTAAACCGGAAGTATCTCATTAATGAAAATATGCTCATCAGATGCATTGCGGTCCATTACACTGAGCTGCCAAATTTAAAAAATTTCGACCATTTCGTTTTAAAGATATTATTTGGTGCCAAACTTTATCACAACCCTGTATATCAGACACCTTCTTGTGTGTTTCTTCATTTGCAAATGAAGAAACACACTTAAGATTTTATAAGTTTGTCTAAAGAAGGTGTCTGATATAGACATCGGAACGTTACATTATCATTTCCATTTATTTCTTTTTACAGTTCTTCTGTTAGGCAACAATTTTTTCAAGACCAATTTGCTCCTGACAAATGAGTGCAAAGATTCTCGCAGGAGCACTTCATCTCAATTGAAAAAATTTTAATTATTTCTGTTCCACAGACTGGGAGTGAAAACCTATCAAAAATTTTAAGGAAAAATTATGAAAGCAGAGAATAATATTGATCGGAAATCAACCAATATGAAACTCATACTTCGGAGCTAATCTCGTCCTCGTTCAAGACAAAATGCAGGAAGTGGGAATCAAACAGCGCTTTTGGATGGCCTTTTCGTCTTCATTAGGACTCATCAGCACATAATAGTTCTGGACGATACAAGGTATTTCTCGGAACTTTAAACGAAATGGCACCTTTTTTCAGTTATAATATATACCGAAGACGTCATCTCTAGTTCCATACGAACAACCTATTCCATAGCATGAACCTTGAACGAACAAGCAAGATGTTTACCATTTGTCGCATTAACCGAAGCGTACTTGCATTTCGCTACGTCTTCAGTCCACGACGCGATGCGCTCAGGGTAATGTCATACTTCGGAACCAATCTCGATCTCTTTCAAGGCGAAATGCAAGGGAGTGGTATCAAACAGAGCACCTATGGATGGCCATCTCGTCCTTATTAGGACTCATCAGCACAGAATAGCTCTGAATGATACAAGGTTTTTCTAGAAACTTAAAACGAAATGGCAACTTCTTTCAGATATAAATATACCGAAGACGCCATCTCAAGATCCATACGAAAAACCTTCTTCCGTAACATGAACTTTGAACGAAGTAGCGAGATTTTTACCATTTGTCGCATTGACCGAAGCGTACTTGCAGTTTGCAAATTTTACGTCCTCGGTCCACGACTCGGAGCGTCCTAATAAAGATTAAATAGGTATCCATAGGTGCTTTGTTGATACCACTTCCTTGCATTTTGTCTTGAACGGGGACGAGATTAGCTCCGAAGTATGATTTCAATATTGGTTAATTTCAATCGATTATTATTATTCTCTGCTTTCATTATACTTCTATGAATATTCGAGAGACATACGTGCTACGGAACTGGCTGAAGAAATGACCGATAATGTTGTGCTGTCTCTCTCTTATTGTGAGGAGTGGCTCAATTCTACCAGTATGGTAGGCAACCGAGAATACTTTAATTGAGTATTACGACCCGATTCGAGTACTTCGGGTTCCTACCATACTGCCACTCCCAACTATAAGAGAGACAACACTTCATTATCGTATGTTTCCGATTTGAATTTCCAAACGTACACCCAATAGACCAGGGCCGAAACCTTCAAAATGGTAAAAAATGAAAAAAATTGCAGTAGGATGAAACCATTAGAAAAGGAGGGGAATATGATCAAAATGAAAGGAAAAATAAATTACGGTCGATCTGAGTTCGGGAAGTGAATATACTTCTATAATTTTCAAAAAATAAGTTAATAAAGTTAATATTTAATAAGACATCTACAATATTTTGAAAAAGGTGTAGAATCTTGTTTAAATAATATTTTTAGATGACTATTTATTGCTGTTTTGAGATAATTCATATACCTGAGTGACTTTTGGTTAGTTTTTAACCCATTGTAAGTTATTTCATAGAGAAGTGGGGACTGAGTTACTCTAATGGTGGGTTTCATAAATCGTTGATTCTGAGAACACTCCTTATAGTAATGTATATTTTTTTCACACCATCAGAGGTTGATATTTCAATGAAGAAAAGCCTTCAAACTTTTTTCGATTGAAAATGGGGTGCTTTTTTGATATTAAGTAAAATAAGACGAAAACATAATATTTTTAAATAAATAAAAATCAGTGTATTTGGGACATAATAAGGTAAGTTTTCACAAATTTTCGTAAAAAAAAGTTTTTTTTTGAAAAAGATATAAATAAAAAACCAAAAACTTGGTTTTTGAATTTTTTCACCTAAATTTTGAGGTTATGTGAAAAAATTGTCGAAACAAAAGTTGTTGATCTTTCATTACCTACAACTTTGCCATTTAATTTTTTCCATAGGACTTGTAGTTTTTGCCGGAAATCAAGAAAAACCATTTTTCACCCTTAAAAACACACCCCCTCCCACTTCCCGGACTCGGATCGACCGTAATTTATTTTTTCTTTCATTTTGATCATATTCCCCTCCTTTTTCATTCAATGGGTTTCATCCTACTGCAATTTTTTTTTGTTTCAAAAATTATCGACCCTGGTCTACAATTGAAAAATTCAATAAATATTACAACGCAATTGAAATTTTACATCATGTGACATCTACGGAATGAATTTTTATGGAACACTGTCTCCTGTTTCCCTACAAAAAACGAACGACTCGTAATAAAAATCATTGCCAAAAAAATCCAGTCTCCGCTGTAGTGAATGAAATCATTATAAGTTTTGGTTTGTTATGGCCGATCTTTAGAAATTTTCATAAAGATTTGGTATTTTCGTAAAATTATCACGAGAAAATGTATAACTACGAAAAACTATCCGCAATTTTATGAAAATTGGATATAATCGTTCGATGTTTTTTGATCGAAATTGGTAGCAGATACGACAAAAGTACAGGAGGTCATAAAGTTCAGGATAACACCAGAGTTTTTTAAAAAATTTCTTCAAATCTACTAGTGCTTCGAATTTAAAAAAGTACTACGCGAAGTGACCTAAAGTGTTCCTTTCTAGCACAAATATAATGCTTGATACAAAATGGATTGATAATTATCAATAGCATTAACGTCATTAGAATGTAATGCATATTATTATATGCATGACGTTAATGCTATTGATAATTGATATTTTACAGCACAAAAATTACATATATTCATATTCATTCATTTCGGCGTCATGTCTATAGTGCAGGAAATATTTGACTATTGTCCATTTAACGGATATATTTGAGTTTGACGGCATTTAGTAGGTATTGATGAATTTCCGTATAATTTCAAGAAAAAAGTCGATATAAACATGGGTCCGCAAAAGTTTCGTTACGGAGCTACAGGATGTTGAAGTTTTCCAAAAAAAATTGGTGTTTTTTACTCGAAAACGGTTAGAGATACAAAAATTACAAGTGTCAAAAAAGTATATAAATTCAACGAAGATATCAAAAAATGATTTTACGCTGAACAGTAGCGTACCGCAAGAAAGTTTGAGAGGGAAAAGGGAAACATGGCTCCGGAAAATACAAGACCCTGTAGATTCTAGTTAAGATTCAGGATTTGCAATATGAAGACTGTTGAAAATAGCTCGCTTTCCAATTTAGACTAAATTTCTTAGAAACTGCAGGAGTTATGAAGAAAAAAACAATTTTTTTCAGAAATTTCAACACCCTGTAGCTCCGTAACGAAGCTTTTACGGGCTCATTACATGTTGATCCACCCCTCAAGTTGTAACATACTATGATGTAACAATAATTGTATAATTTTTTATTTCACTGAAAAGTATGTTTCAATATTTTACGACTGGTCGGTTAGTAAAGAGAACCATTAAAGGAAAGAGAAAACCTCAACAAACATCAATCATAACCGAGGAAATTATTTAGTAACATTTACTCACCTTGAATTGAATTCAAATCTTCATCTGTTGTACCATAATAACCCGAGTATTCCTGAAACAAAAAATTATTTAAAAAAATGGAAACTCTAGAGAAACGGAAAGCATTGAAAACATGAAATTTATGGTTTTGGCAAATATTTTTTTCATTTATTTCTTATAATTAGTGACTAGGTTGCTCGATTCTGAAGTTGACGTATTCAAAGATTTTACACATCACCATTTTAAGACGGAAAATCTAGGTGTTGAGTTTTCGTTAAACCACACTGTATAAGATATCGATTAAAATATAATCTGGGAGGATTCTGCATTTCTAAAAAACTATAGGTTTTCACTCCTAGTCTCTGAAAGAGAAATAATCAAAAATTTCAATTAAGTGCGAAAATTTTTGTTCTTTTTATTTTTATTATTATCATTTTATTATTTATTTATTTCGAAGAAAAATATATAGAAACATATTCACTGAAACCAATGACTTGGTGGCGATATGTAGATGAAATTTTTGCAAGATAGGAATTGAATAAGTTTTTTGATTACATCAATAATAAAGAACCTATTAAATTTACGATGGAATTAGAACAGAATGATCAATTTTTTTTCTAGATGTTCTAATAAGAAAATTTATAGATTATTTCGAAGAAAGTGTATTTCGGAAACAAACTCACACTAATAGAACGAAACCAAGGATTGAGATACAAAAATAAAAAAATCGTGTTTACAATATTCCCTGCATATGTGGAAAATCTTGTACAGGAGAGGCATCAAGACCTTTAGAGATAAGAAAACGGCTGATCATGTATGTTAAAATAGCGGAGATCAAATGATGAACTGGAAGAACACAAAGATCCTAATGACGGAACCTGATATGTAATTATAAAAGGAGAATTAAGAAATCCACGTTTTTTTTAGATGAAGTAGATAATTTGGCTAATTGTTCTTTTGGATTAGATCGTATTTGGATCGATTCATTGAAGAAAGGAATGACATCAGGAACTTTCAAAACTAAATGAATAAACTTCTCTATGTGTTGACAATTCCAATCTCAATAAGACTGCAAATGAAAAAACACAATTCTAAAGATTTTACTAGTTTGTCTGAAGAAGGAGTCTGTTATAGACACCGAAACGTTACATTGTCCTCTTCATTTATTTCCTTTTTTAGTTTTACTGTTAGGCAACAAAAATCAAAACCTAAATTGGTTTTTATTTTCCTGACAATGAATGCAAAATTTCAGTAGGTGCACTTCATCTCAATTGAATTTTTTAAATTATTTCTGTTTCAGAGACTGGGAGTGAAAACCAAGTTTTTTAGAAACATTCTGTATAAGGCTCATTTCTTAGGTGCTCTCCATTTATTGTTATTCCTATTCACAATTGCACTTAAATTGCTTGCCAATATTTCAAAACCTGTCAAACTGATCATAAACCAACATCCTATTTATCTTTATTCAATCATACATTTTCAAGAAAAAAATTAGATAGAAGTATGTAGAAGGTACCAGCAATATAGAGTATACAGTTTAGATTGATGAATTGACGAAAATACCCATTTCAAACTTTAATCAAGGATAGAAATATATTACATTTACTGTTGGAAAAAAAGGAAGTCGTCAAGTGTCCAACCTCTAAGTATGCAAATAAATATAATGTCTTCGGGGGATACGCCAATTCCAAGAGAAGGAACGAAATCACTTCAGAAGAAAAGTTATTTCCACCAAAATTAAAGTATAGATCACTGTAAAATGAGCAAGGAGCACATTTTCTTTCGACCCCACTGCGGATTCTTGAGAATAACCGACGACATTACAACGGAAAGTTACGTTATTTTTTCAATTGGTCGAAAACAAAACAATTTGGGGATTTATGAAATGTCACGTACATTTCGTTGGAACATGTTTCCTAGGAAAAATCATTTTAGTTTGTTAGCAGGTAGCAATGCATTTTTGAGGGTTTGTTTCTAAGGAAACAACATGATTGGAAATTTTATTTCTCGAATATTTTCAAAACTAATGATCAATTACGAAACAACTAGTGCAGAATTTCGTGAAGATTCTTGAAATAACAATTGAAGAATCCCTGACGTGAAGTCAGAAGCATTTGCGCGGTCATTCATATCGGGAAATTGATAAATCAAATTCAAATATCCTGAGAGCCATTGGTTTTCTTCTGGTCATTCAGAAATTTAATGGCCGCTTGCACCGTTTTCTACTTAAGACAGAGAAAAGCATTAATTATCATCATAAATGATAGCAAACCATAGAATTGACATAACTGGCAACTAGATTCAAGACTAATGATGGAGGAATGAAACTTTAGATATTACAGGAAAAAAGGATACAAACTCATCTGGAAGATCGACTAAGAGACAAGAAGTTGATGGTTTTCATTTTGAACAATATTAATCTTTAATTTTGTTCCTACTGAATCATCAATTAGTACTACTCCAGAAATACTTCGTAAATTTTCCAAATGTTGGCTGTTTTCCGCTTTTTTGATCATTTTTATAAAATTTTGGTTCGTTTATGTTCTTTTTTCTATTTGAACGAGTAAGTAACTATCTGAGATCTCATGTTACTGAAATGTCGAGAAAAAAATATGAAAGAAGCGAAAATCGGAAGATAGACATTCGAATAGTCAGAGAAGCAGGGAAAATTTGTGCCATTCGGGATGAAAGTTGAGTTTGAAAGTATTTTTTCTGCTCTTTCAGAATCTGAAGTCAAAAACATTGAAGAACAACTTACAGGGTTTTTCCTAATTTCAGAAAAATTAAAATTTTTGAGTCCGGATCTGATTTTATTTTGAATTTCGTACCCACCCTATCATTTTTCATACAAAAAATCATCGGATAAGCCTAAATATTTCCTGAATTAGTCATTTGAAATTTGGTGTTCCATAAAATATGGCCATTCAAAATGTTTGTTCCTCAATATCTCAGAGAAAACGAAACCAATCGAAATGAAATGTTACGGCCAAATGCAATATTCTCATAATAAGCCTCATGCAGTGGCCATAGTGTGAACAGAACCATAGAAAATTCAATTGGAATATTGAAAAAAAAGAAACTTCATATTTCTATAAAAATATATCCAATTCGATTGAATTTTTTTTGTGGATGAATGTTCATCCAAAGTTTCGTGGCCATAGTATAAACAGAACCATAGAAAATTCAATAGGAATATTGAAAAGAAGAATCTTCGTATGGTCATATCCGATTCGAGTGAAATTTATTCTGAGAATGAAAACTAACATACTGAAAGTTGATGCAAAATTTCAGGAGGATCGCATCATCAGAACCAACGAATTTAATTTGTTTAATTTATATTTTTTACATAATTATTTTCTGAATAATTTCCAGAATATAATTTCGATTATGCTGAGATTCTGCCTCCGATTCTGCATTCATATACAGTCGACTCTCGATAATTTGAAACTCAAGGGACCAATGAAAAGTTCCAATTACCGAGAGTTCAAATAAAAAGAGTTCAAATAAACAAGAGGGAGTAAGGATGAAATTCAATTAAACAAGAGTTTGATCAGAAGTACATAGGTACTAATGATATTGTATATGCGATTGTATTATATTCTACATACATGATCTTTATGTGTATATGATAACATGAGTATTTCATTTCGAAAAGAAGTACGCAATTTTCATTGAATTAGTGACTTCCATATAGCCAAGCATTGTCGAGGGTGTTTTCTATAAGTTGAGAGCTGAGAAGAATTCATCGTATGTTTCTGCCCTGAGGGCAGAAACCGAGAGCTGGAGCGAAAGACTTTTTCCTCCAGGCGAGGAAATTCAGCTTGACGAGCCTTTTCTTCCTATACTGAAGACACTTCCAGTGATTCGTTTCTTATTCTTTAAAATCATGGACAATGTAGATGGTAGAATATCGAACTATTTCGCAACATCTTTTTCCAATGTGCCATTTTCCACCGCTTCGATAACACGTCTTTTCTCATTGAAAGACCCTTATTCTTTCTTTCACTCATTTTCAATTCGAAAATTCGAAAACCGGTTTTAGTTCAACGCAATTCTAAGGAAGACTGCGCAAACTAAATTAAGACAAGTGCAAGATGAAACGGATCACAGAAGAGTGGGGACTTCAAATTATATAGTGTTTGGGTGATTTGACTTCAAATTAAAGAGTGTTATTGAGCGAGATGTCACAGCTACAACTTCAAAATATCGAGGGGGTCAGAACACGTTGATTTTCTTCAAATTATCAAGTGTTATTCAAGGGAACTGAAAAGAACTTCAAATTATCGAGAGATTCAATTTATCGAGTGTCAAATTATCGAGAGTCTACTGTATTCGGTATCAATCTCAAATCCCATATAAACTTAGTCTTACAGCTCCACCAAAGAACGAGAGTGCTCAAAAGCTCCTGCTCATGGCTTTTCTCAAATTATCTTTTAATAAGAATATTGTTCTAATGCATTTTCCCACTCCCACTCATCATTCTTTCTCTCTCACTACGGACAATCAAGATGCACAGAAAAGAAATGTCCGATCAGTTTTTCGATTTTCCCAAATCCTCGATTAATTTCGCAACGAACCGGAACCGTTGATTGTTTGCAAAATAGACAAGGGAGGATCACACGTTTGGCCTCCTATCCGGTATCGATTCGGATTAGGGAAGTAGGTAATTTAATCATTATAATTAAACCGAACATAGCACCCAGATGACGGTGTACATCGTTTCAGTTCTAACGTAAATATCTCCACTCATTGAGCCGGCCTAACACATCCACTCGCACAGACAGACACACAAATAGTTATTTACGATGCACACGGGATGGGACAGAACTAATAATATCGTGACACTAATTAATTCAGAATATCATTCCATTATCGAATTTGAATTGATAGCTCCACCGACGCAGTATCAAACTATTGAATATGCCGTGTTTCTTCGACATCCTGTGCTGCATGCGACATTTTACTATGTGATCATGTTTTTTCAACTTCACTGCAGAAGAATTCTTCGCTTTTCATTTCATATGAAGATTGACGCTCATTTGGGTGAAGAGGCGCGAAGCGTTGTTTTCCGCCGGAGAGGTTTGCATTGAAACAAATGGGTAGACGCTCACTTAGGAGGCGCGAAGAGACGAGCCGAATCGTTAGACGCATATTAGACGCGCAATTGGACGAAGCGATGAGCTCGGAAGGAACGCGTCGTTTTGCGCTGAGGAGGTTTGCATTGAAACAAATAGGCCAAGCAATAGAGATATTTCCTTGACAAATACTACCTGGAAGCCACCTGTGCCATTCCGAGCAGGACAGTCCGTAGTTTATCCCACCATGTTTTCAACACGAAAATGCCATTTTTTTATTTGTTATTAACAAAAAACAACAAAAATACGCGTTCTTTTTAGTTTTTTCGTTGCAAATGGAAACTATTCATGCAGTGATAACGTTGCAATGGGATGAATTGTAGAGAATTACATTGTGAAGAGAATGATGGGTCAAACGATCCGATCGAATAATTAAAACTGGAGAAAAAAGAAAAAACCGGAAACTTGCGTGTTTTTCTTTTAACTCATAACTCTGCCATTTTGCAATTTAAGAACTGAAACTTCATACGATAGTAGCTATTGACGTGCAATTCATGTGTGCCAAAATTGGATTCGGTCGGATAAATAGTTTTCACATAATTCCCATTTGAATTTTTTTTGGACATATTTTCGCAGAGAGCTGGATGCGTTTGAGGTCGTCAGATTGAAATTAAAAAAATTGATTTGGAAAAGACGTGATCAGTAACAAAACGTCTATTCTGATTTTTCAATAAAACGCGTTTAAGTGTGTTAAAAACTAGTGAGAACATGAGGGAAAACGGCCGACCGAGCGAGAGCAGTCGAGTGGAGAGGAAATAAGCGAATCGAGGGGAAACGTATACAGGTTTGGAAATTCACATCTGAAATATACGATATACAATGCATCAGACAGAGAATTCTTCCCTCCAGTTGCACACATGAATAGTCGAGACAATCACTTGCTGTAACACACTGAATTCAGTTGTCTTACTTCATTATTCTACTCTCTCTTATCGTTTAGAGAGCGTAGTTCTTTAGTATGGTAGGCAACAGTAAATACTTGAATCGAGTATTACGGGCAGCCTGACAAATTAAAAATTCTATACGTCTAGTGCGGGTTCCCTACCATACTGCGATAAGAGAGAGACAAGACTAGATTATCGCAGTAAGACAGTTGAATTCATTCAGTTATCGCACTTGATTATCTCGCCTATTTATCTGTGCAACTGGAGAGAAGAATTCTCTGTCTGATGCCTTGTATATCGTATGTTTTCGATGTGAATTTCCAAATCGGTATGTGTACAACATTTGGTGCGCTCTGCGACCGTTGGCTTCCGCGGCGTTTCCCTCGATTCGCTCATTCCCTCACCACTCGACCACTCTCGCTTGGTCGGTCGTTTTCCCTCATGTTCTCACTAGTTTTTAACACACTTAAACGCGTTTATTGAAGAATCAGAATAGACGTTTTGTTACTGATCACGTCTTCTTTCCAAATCAATTTTTAATTTCGATCGGACGACCTCAAACGCATTCAGCTCTCCGCGAAAATATGTCCAAAAAAAATGCAAATGGGATTATGTGAAAACTATTTATCCGACCGATTCCAATTTTGGCACACATGAATTGCACGTCAATAGCTACTATCGTGTGAAGTTTCAGTTCTTAATATTGCAAAATGGCAGAGTTATGAGTTAAAAGAAAAAACACGCAATTTTCCGGTTTTTTCCGCTTTTCTCCAGTTTTAATTAATCGATCGGATCGTTTGACCCATCATTCTCTTCACAATGTAGTTCTCTACAGTTCATCCCATTGCAACATTATCACTGCATCAATAGTTTCCATTTTGCAACGAAAAACTAAAAAGAACGCGTATTTTTGTTGTTTTTTGTTAATAACAAATAAAAAAATGGCATTTTCGTGTTGAAAACATGGTGGGAATAAACTACGGACTGTCCTGCATGGAATGACACAGGTGGCGTCCAGGTAGTATTTTTGTAAAAAACTAATCATTTGTAGCTCTGTTGCTTGGCGTAAAACGGGTTGACGCTCACCAAGGAGGCGCGGAGCGAAGAGCAGCGTGGAGGCGAGTCGTTTGACGCTTGAATGATCCTTGGGGCATGTGCGTGACAAATTTCTCGAGGCGGTCCTCAAATAGGTAGTCGGCGCGATCAGCAAACATTAAACATGTTGTTCAAACTACGTCATCAGTTATCATTCCAATGAATGTGATTTCTTATTATGAATATTATATTAATTGATAATTGATTGTGTTAAAAATAATTTTTTCATGAAGTATTTCATGTTTATTTAGTGAATTATTTTCTAACGGTGTAAAAGAAGAAGAAATTTATCAATGATGTCGTAGGCAAAGGAACTTTTCCTAAATCACCAGAATGAAGGAATTCGAGAGGATTTCATTAGAATTTCGCAATTAAAACAATATTAAAACCAAAACACGATTCGAACATGCGGGTAGGCGGCATGCAAAAAGGGTAATAAAAATTATTGTGGCCTAAAGATAGGGAGAATTTCTTCCGATGCCTGCTCGAAGCATCGCTTCGTCCAAGTGCGTGGTCCTCGTCTCTTCGCCCAAGTGAGCGTCATTAAGAATCTTTTAGACGTGATTGTCGACCTCCTCTTTTCCCTAGATTCCTGAATCCAAATTGAAGAGACTTCCTGATTTACTATTATAACTCTGAGTATCTGTTTTACATTAGAGCAATCACGAATGACAAGAGGCAAACAAGGCTTTTCTGACCTGAACACTGCAAGGAAGACCTGAACACTCCAAAGAATTAGGATGAGCCAAGTAAGGATTGTCAACTTCTCTAATGGAACAGAAAACATTCCTAAGCATAGGAAAGAATACCTGCAGTAGGAAATCAAAAAGAAACAAGAGGCAAGGTGGGCTCTTCTGATCTAAAATCTCCAAGAAGAACATTACAAGGAGTTGGGAAAAGCCAAGTAGTTCAGTTTAGTTTAGTTTGAAACAGGGTTTACAGTTCACTGCGACTTCAAGGTCTTATGTAACCACTTACAGAGCTGATCTGACCACACCCTTCACAGTTCGCATTCCAGTTCCAGAGATCTGATGAAATACAATATCTATGAAGGCTTCAACAAGACTAGTTCCTCACTCTTACCAGTTTCTCGCCCAATGCATTCTCTCCTTAGGCTCGCAATGCCAAAGAATTCCGAGACTCCTCCACAGAACACTCGTCAGTGTCCGATAATCCCATCTTCAACAGGTGCTTCCTTAGCCTGTCCTGTAAGAAAGCCAGTGAGGAGGTGTAATTGTTTCCTACCAAAATCCAGATATCTTCTTTATCTTGCCATTTCAAAGTTCCGAAGGAACTTAGTGGAATAATCCATCCTTGCGAGATTCCGCCTGACTTTTTCCCTCTCGGCCTTGTCCTCCAGAAATTCCTTCTTATAGGTACATTTACCCATACCACAGGAGGGTTTTGAGCCAATGAGTGACATTCGTGCGCCCTCTTTGGCAAGTGTATTGGCCACTTGCCAAAGCCAAGTAAGGATCGTCAACTTCTCTTATTGAATAGAAATATTTCCCTTGCATGGAGATGAACACCTACAGTAAAGAAATCACGAGAAGGCCAGAGGTAGGTAGAAAATTACTCCAAATATATTCATATTCATTTGCGTCAACATCCAGTTCCCAAAGAATCGCTCAAGCTGTGACAACCAACAAAGATCTGGAAGTTATTCTACAATGGGGTTCTGACAATCTGGTTGAATTCAATGCCTTTAAGAACCAGGCTACTCTGCTCACAAGAAAAACATCGACAGTTGCAGTTGCAGTCTCACCAATAAAAAGGCATTTTTAAATTTTTAAATTATTTCATTATTTCTATATAATGGTGGACGCTAAAGGGTTCAGAGATACTATCGACAGTTGCACCCCAACTAATAATGGACAATAAAACAATAAAACCAACCAATGGACTTAAGCTTCTAGGGGTCAATATCAGTCCAAATGCAACCTGGCATGAGCACTTCTGCTCAGTTGCCAAGTCAGCTGCACAGAAGCTTAGCTATCTATTTCGTGCGAAGATTGTTCACTCCAAAGCAGCTTTTATTACTTTACAAGGTTCTTCTTTTTATTTTTTGAATTTTCGGTGTTGTATAATTTGTGTGTGCTCTATCTGAAAAAATAGAAAACATCTTGAAACCCTACAACAACGTAAAAATTGCGCACAAACCACACATCCAAATTAAACAACCATATAGCAAATTAAAATCACCAACACCAGTAACAGAAACATCTTATGTGGTATATAAGATCAATTGCAATAATTGCGAGGGTGTATACATAGGACAGACGGAAGAAAAACTGAAGGACAGACTGAAAGGATACAAGTACTCCAAAACACAGACAGCACTTTACAAGCACAAAACTGAGAACATTCAATTATGACGAGACTGTAGTGTTAGACCGAGAATCAAATAAGAAATCTAGAGAATTTCTCGAAATGATTCACATAAAACGAAATGAAAAATCCATTAATGACAGATCAGACATAAGATACCTTCACAACATCTACTCCACTATTTTGAACAACCTCGAATAAGCCGACCAACGAAAACAAACAAGAAGAAGAAATATTGACGTGACAACTCTAAAATCATTTAAAATCATAACCCCAATGACATCCAACAAATACGTTGGGAAATTACTCAAAATAAATTATTTCCAAGGTAATAAAAAAATTAGATCTCTATCCAACAAAATGTTTAGAAATTTTATAATAATTATAAATTGTTTGTTTGTTCTTATTGTTTTTTGAATTGTGTATATTGTTTTTTACAGGCTAGAAAAAGGGCACTGCCCGAAACGTCGCCAATCACTGTTATAATTTGAATAACATTAAACCCTGAAAATCAAATACCGCTATTCTTTCACTGTATTTATATTCATGTAACACTACCTCATTCCCCATTTGTTAAGCATTACAGAACTAGGACACACGTTTAACATTTCTGTTCTGCTTTCTGATCAGAAAATTAATGAGAAATGATCATTGATGCCGAAAGTTTTATAAACATGTGGAAACTCAGTGATAACCCCTGAACATAGCATGGACCTATAATAATATCTGGACGTCGAACTACCTATCTGTGAACGTAGAAAAAGTGAGGCAAGGTCCGCCATTTGCAGTTTGGATGAATGAACTCGAATATTTTGATTGAAACATAGACGTTCCTTTGAAATAATTGATGAAAAATAAACTTTGTGCATTAGTGTTCTGTGAACTCTGACATTTCGGTAGAGCACTAGAAAGATAGGTATGCCAGACAGGCTGACTGGGTCCAACCATAGACTCGAAAATTACAGATGGTAATGTCAATTCTTCAGTTATTGTGCTCTATTGTTAGTTGCGTACTTTTTTTGAAGAATAGTTAATAGAAAGTATTGATTTTTTATTCAAAACAATAAAGTTGGAGACTAGACAGGTAAGCATAAGCATTTATTCGATTACAGATTTCATTTCATTCGAATTGTTCTGTAATTTTCGGGTCTCTGGTTGGACCCAGCATGGCTGTCTGGTATACTCCCCTTTTCAGAGCCTTAATTTCGGTCTATATCAAATAATAAATATTTCCGATTCGTGTGATAAGTTATTAAAATTATTGGTAATTCTAATATTTCAATTCGTTGAAATAAAATAAATGAATAAGTATTGGTAATTGTTATTTCAACTCATAGAAAAATTGACACCTCTCAAATCCAACGCAAACTGCAAATGGCCGCCGTTTGCCTCAAAATTTTTGGCAGGTTCACCATCTATACTCCGTTCACGAAAGGTTGAGCCGTCGGTTGGCCATGGAAATTATATTCCACTGTGTATATTAAAATTTTAGGTTATGTTCTGTATTTTCTTGTCAGATTGATACGCAATGTTGTCAATATTGCATAGAGTTCTCTGATAACTCGCAAGCTCGGGTACATTCGGCAACGTTGACTTTATTTTACGTTATGACAGTAAATACTGCCAACTTCAGATAAAAAAGAAACGCCTACTATGCGCTCAACCTTTCGTGAACGGACTATAGTTAGTATAATAAATCTATGGAACATAGTAGGTTTTCAACAAAATTTCTTCAATCAGAATAGAACGGACGACAGTTAATATCCAGCACATTCGACGAAAGTGAGTCGCAAATGCAAATTCCATTACTTAGTCATTTTCTCATCATATCCCGTTCTTTTTTTCCGAAACATAACTCAATTTCAACGGACAAAATGAAATTCAACCGGACCACAAACCATCCTTTCGGAAAATTCATTTCAAAATGATAAATTAACCAATTACGCTGATATCATATTAGCTAAATAATAATGAAATGAAGCTTTTAACGTAACTGCAAACGTTGGCCTAACGTTGCCGGCGCAAAGAACGAGGTTAACGGCTGGAAGCATGACCATTTATAACATCAGGTTGAAAATATTGTAGAAATGACTGGCCAAGCTCAATGGACTATAAAACGACAACTGAGTTTTCTTGGTGTGGGACACAGGCATCGAAGAAATCGTGGAAAAGCTATGAAAGGATCGTCGATTTTCCCAGCACATGTGCTCTGGCACAGGAAGGAAGACCTACAGTAGGAAAATCATGAGAAAACAAGAGGCAGCTACTTTCGAGGCTACTTTCTTGTGCAAGAAAGTGAGTACAAAATCTCTAAGGACTTTGGCTGTATTGGTGCACTGACAGAGGCTTTCTGTCCAAGAGGGCATTACACATTGTATTTATATTCATGTGACACTACTAAATTAATGAGAAATGATCATTGATGCCTGAAAGTTCTAAAAACATGTGGAAAATTTGCGATAACCCCTGAAAATAGTAGGTTGTCACAAACATTATTTGATCAGAATAGAACGGACGACAGTTAATATCCAGCACATTCGACGAACGTGAGTCGCAAAAGCAAATTCCATTACTTAGTCATTTTCTCATCATATCCCGTTCTTTTTTCCGAAACACTAACTCAATTTCAACGGACAAAATGAAATTCAACCGGACCACAAACCATCCTTTCGGAAAATTCATTTTAAAATGATAAATTAACCAATTACGCTGATATCATATTAGCTAAATAATAATGAAATGAAGCTTTTAACGTAACTGCAACGTTGCCCTAACGTTGCCGGCGCAAAGAACGAAGTTAACGGATAGACAGCATGCAGATTTTTCTTTTATGACCAGTTTATAACAATCAGGTTGAAAATATTTTAGGAATGACTGGCCAAGCTGAGTGGACTACCTATTAAACGACAACTGAGTTTTCTTGGTGCATACACACAGGCATCGAGGGAATCGTGGAAAAGCTACCCAAGTAGCATTTTTGCGACGGCAACCTCATTATACACCAAAATTAACGTTGTCATTGGTTTAGAAATCAGTCGTTCTTGAAACGTCGCATTGAAGACCACCTTACAACGTAATCGCGACGTTAAGCATGACTAAAGTTGCACTAGTCGTCGCGAAGACGTTTAAACAACTACGTACAATGTAGTTATTATTTTGGGATTATTAACGACGTTCTTATAACGTTTATTAGACAACTTCGGTTTTCTGCAACGTTGTCTCGATTCAGAAACAACGTTGTGGATTCAACTGAAGCAGTTGACTTGAAAACGTTGTCGCGTAGTCATTTCAGCAACCTTCTGATACGATGAAAAATATCGAAAAATTAAACTGATTTATTATATTTCTGTCGATAACTTTCTCAAAATTATGGTATTTGCTAATCCAAATGAAAAATAATTTCGAATAGTTAAGAAGAACATTTTTAGGATAAATCCAGCAAAGATCACGTTAATATTATTTACTTTTTAGTTTCGTTATATTTCAATTCATAATGACAAGGTATCATCTGAGACAAATTTTTTCATTAATACCTTCATTAATAAGTTAAGATTCATAATATTTCAATATCCACATTATTCGAGTAGGCAACTTCTCTGACGACAAGAACTGAAAGCTTATATATACAAATTGAGGTGCCAGTAGATTTGAAAGATAAAGTTCTCAATATTGTATTGTTGATAATTATTATAATCGTCAGTACTTCCATATTTATTAATTGCTGATTGATTAACTTATCCTTTCTAGAAGTGAATTCATAATATAAATATTGAGATACTGTTTATTTACCTTTGTTATTTAACGAAGTCTGGAAGTTAACAGAACGAAACACAGAAAATTTGTTTGGAATCTAATCATCCAACTAAATTGTATAAACTGTATTCAATCTTTATGAATCAAATACCTGGTTTTCAATATATGAGTAAATGACTATGACTACTTCATGTTAGGTATATATTCTGGTTACAAAACATAACAAGCAATATTTCAATTTAAATTACACAATGTTCTCCATAATTATCAAATTCTTCTGGAACCCAGCTGATTGGTAAACATGATATTTGTTAATATTTATGTAGCTCCTTTAATTCATTCTTCCATCCATAGATTAAAGATTCCACTTCTATTTCAAGTACACTGTGAATGATTTATTATGATACTTCGTAACTGAAGTTCTTCGATAATATTCGATAAAGTTCTTCCTCAGGTGCAATATAAAAACCTCATCATATTTATTTATCTCTAGTAAAAGTTATTATACGAATGGTTCCATCTGAAAAATAGAAGTAATTTGGTTTGAACATCACCAGTATTTGTATGAACATTAGTTTCTTACCACGCAGTCAAGGAACATTTTATTTATGTCTTCAAAAAAATC
Source organism: Propylea japonica (assembly GCA_013421045.1). Classification (NCBI taxonomy): domain Eukaryota; kingdom Metazoa; phylum Arthropoda; class Insecta; order Coleoptera; family Coccinellidae; genus Propylea; species Propylea japonica. The sequence goes on from CM024239.1 coordinate 51,011,194, forward strand.
GGAAGATTTCAACTTCAATGTTGAGGCTTTAAGAGCCAAGCACACATAAGATCTACATTGTAATATTTCTCAGAATGTCGGCTGAATATATATCATCAGAGTTCATATGATCTGAAAAATTGAAATCAGATTTCTTCCGAACATTTTCTAGGTATCATTCCCATAATCTGTACATTTACTACTGCGGATTAGTCGCTAATATAGAAACTGCATCTGAAACGTTGGAATTTATTAGAACGGTTTATAATACGTTTAATAATACTTTACCTGGTCAATAGCAATCAGCTCCAAATTTCAAATAAAATGTAAACAAATCATATTGAAATTTCATAACCTCAATTTGACGGGGTAAAACAAATTGACAGCAGTTAAGATTTGGCCGTGTAGGGCGTAGGCAACTAGAGTCGCATTTTGGGTATTATATTGGTTGTCTAGTAACCCAACGTTTAAAATTAGTGCAGTTTTGGTCAACTAAACTACCAAACTACGCCATATTTTAACAATTGGTCATTGACCTTTGGGATGTAAATGAACGAAAACAAATGATTTTAAAACCTTCATTTAAATTTTCTGCGCGTAATTTTTCTAAATCTCGTTTAGTAAGCGTTTGAACTCATGAAAAACATTGGCAATTTCTTCCTTAATATAACTTTTTATGAATTTTCAATTTTGGATTTTCCAGAAATATCCAATGGATTGTAGGCGCGCTTGTTTTTCAGTATGAATCAATAGTATATTCAACAGTAAAGTGGTCTTCGTTGTCCATTTCTGTTGCGATAGAATCGTTTCCACCCTATAACAAGGGCAATTGGCTATATGGATAAGATAGAAAATAAATCGACATGGCGGTACAAGTTGGAATATTGTGATGGCCACGGTAATTATTTGGTTGAAATCACAGTTGAAATATCAACGTCATATGTGGAATGAACTTCGTTCCCATAGATGTCGCATGTGTGAATAAGTTGCATTAAAGTAAACTCCGCAACGTTTAGACAACGTAAATCTGATAACTGTAGTTGCAGCACGACGTTGTCAAAACCCTAAAATGATTGACCAAACTGGTGCAGTTCATGGTTGTGAGAACGTTGTGCAGAGGTCGGCGAAGTCACTTAGTTTGGTTGCGCGACTTCTTTATATACGTCGAAGCAACGTTAAATTGCTACTTGGGTAGGAAAGGATCGTCGATTTTCCCTACATATCAGAAACCTTGCTCTGGCATAGGAAGGAAGACCTAAGGTGAAGAAATCTCGAGAAGACAAGAAGCAGCTACTTGTGCAAGAAAGTTAGTTTAACATGCCAAAGGACATGAAAATTATTTTGTATCTGATTTTTGCTGTGTTGGTGCAATGGCAGAACAGTCCCAGAGGCCACATTGTATTTATATTCATGTAACACTACTTCATTCCCCATTTGTTAAGCATTACAGAACTAGGACCACGTTTAACATTTCTGTTCTGCTTTCTGATCGAAAAATTAATGAGAAATGATCATTGATGCCTGAAAGTTCTAAAAACATGTGGAAACTTTGCGATAACCCATGAAAATAGTAGGTTGTCACAGACATTATTCAATCAGAATAGAACGCCCGACAGTTAATATCCAGCACATTCGACGAAAGTGAGTCGCAAATGCAAATTCCATTACTTAGTCATTTTCTCATCATATCCCGTTCTTTTTTTCCGAAACATTAACTCAATTTCAACGGACAAAATGAAATTCAACCGGACCACAAACCATCATTTCGGAAAATTCATTTTGAAATGATAAATTAACCAGCATGCAGATTTTTCTTTTATGACCAGTTTATAACAATCAGGTTGAAAATATTTTAGGAATGACTGGCCAAGCTGAGTGGACTACCTATTAAACGACAACTGAGTTTTCTTGGTGCATACACACAGGCATCGAGGGAATCGTGGAAAAGCTAGGAAAGGATCGTCGATTTTCCCTACATATCAGAAACCTTGCTCTGCATAGGAAGGAAGACCTAAAGTGAAGAAATCACGAGAAGACAAGAAGCAGCTACTTGTGCAAGAAAGTGAGTTCAACATGCCAAAGGACATGAAAATTATTTTGTATCTGATCTTCGCTGTGTTGGTGCACTGGCAGAACAGTCCCAGAGGCCACATTGTATTTATATTCATGTAACACTACTTCATTCCCCATTTGTTAAGCATTACAGAACTAGGACCACGTTTAACATTTCTGTTCTGCTTTCTGATCGAAAAATTAATGAGAAATGATCATTGATGCCTGAAAGTTCTGAAAACATGTGGAAACTTTGCGATAACCCCTGAAAATAGTAGGTTGTCACAAACATTATTTAATCAGAATAGAACGGACGACAGTTAATATCCAGCACATTCGACGAAAGTGAGTCGCAAATGCAAATTCCATTACTTAGTCATTTTCTCATCATATCCCGTCCTTTTTTTCCGAAACATTAACTCAATATCAACGGACAAAATGAAATTCAACCGGACCACAAACCATCCTTTCAGATAATTCATTTTAAAATGATAAATTAACCAATTACGCTGATATCATATTAGCTAAATAATAATGAAATGAAGCTTTTAACGTAACTGCAACGTTGCTCTAACGTTGCCGGCGCAAAGAACGAAGTTAACGGATGGAAGGCATGACCATTTATAACAATCAGGTTGAAAATATTGTAGAAATGACTGGCCAAGTTCAATGGACTATAAAACGACAACTGAGTTTTCTTTTTTTTTCGATTTTCCCAGCACATAAGAAACCTTGCTCTGGTACAGGAAGGAAGACCTACAGTAGGAAAATCATGAGAAGACAAGAGGCAGTTACTTCCTTGTGCAAGAAAGTGAGTACAAAATCTCTTAGGACTTTGGCTGTATCGGTGCACTGACAGAGGCTTTCTGTCCAATAGGGCATTACACATTGTATTTATATTCATGTGACACTACTAAATTAATGAGAAATGATCATTGATGCCTGAAAGTTCTAAAAACATGTGGAAACTTTTCGATAATCCCTGAAAATAGTAGGTATTTAATCAGAATAGAACGGACGACAGTTAATATCCAGCACATTCGACGAAAGTGAGTCGCAAATGCAAATTCCATTACTTAGTCATTTTCTCATCATATCCCGTTCTTTTTTTCCGAAACATTAACTCAATTTCAACGGACAAAATGAAATTCAACCGGACCACAAACCATCCTTTCAGAAAATTCATTTTAAAATGATAAATTAACCAATTACGCTGATATCATATTAGCTAAATAATAATGAAATGAAGCTTTTAACGTAACTGCAACGTTGGCCTAACGTTGCCGGCGCAAAGAACGAAGTTAACGGATGGAAAGCATGCAGATTTTCCTTTTATGACCATTTTATAACAATCCGGTTTTCTTTGTAGATTGAATCCGGTGCACGACATAGGACGCTTTTTCCTCTATCGAATTACCCTTGGACTAGACGTTATTTTCGGATGTATTCAAGCCGGATGGCCCGGTCCAGCGGCCGAAGGAACAAATCAACGTTTTGCTTCTCGGAGATATTCGTATAAAATGTAGATAGATATGCGCTGGATAATGGAGTTTTCGATGGGAAAATTTGATTGGAGAAGTTCGATGCGTTCCCTACGTTCGGATTGTACGAGATCGAAGGTTAATTATACGTTTTCTGGACATTCGTCAATTTTTCTTTTCCGTTTAGGTTTGCATGTCTCCTGAATATGTGGACGGCGATTGGATTTTCTTTCGTGCAGTCTTGGACCAGTGCTGAGGCCTTTAAAAATGGTCAAAAGTTAACGAAAAATTATAGTGGAATGAAACCCATCGAAATAGCAGAAGTAGTATACAAAGAAAATAAACGAAATTATAATTCAATTAGAAGAAGAAGGTTTCTGGTCAAATTTCTGGGACCTGCCGTAGGAGAGTACTAGAAAGTATTTTTTGGCTTGTTGAATAGAATATTTTTCGGCATTCCTGCATTCCTGTATTTCATTGCTATGAACTGTCAGCTGTCATTTCGGTTCTATGGTAATGATCAATAACGACGTGATTCTTCCCTGCCAGAAAGTACGAACGAAAGTACCTAAGCCTACTCGTGAAAACGGCTAGGCCGGAAAATGCTGCTTTCTCAAAGAAAAGTCATCCGGGAAGTGCGAACATCACGTGGTAAAAGAAAAATTCATAGAGGCAGGAGCCGGCTAATCCAGCTAATTTAAAGCCCGGTTGTCGCATAGAACTGAATTCTGTTCCTGTTTTTGTTCTATGAAGTGTGAAGTGTTTGAGTAGTCAATCATTTGTAGGTGACAGTTGATGTTTGTTCTCGTTTTTGCCAGTATTGTGAGTGTTTTTCTGAGTTAATTGCTTGAAATTTTATTTGTTTTGGTGTTACATCAGTTCTTAACAGGTGAGAAAAAGGCCTTTTTATATTTTTCCATTAGTTTTACTTCTAGTTCATAAAAGTTTTGCTTTTCATGTTCGAGGTTATTTTGTTTTGGTTCGTTTTATGCTAATCTCTATTTTTTCCAGCTGAAATGCCTTCTCATTGCTCTGTTCCCAAGTTCAGTGGCATTTATACAAGAGGGCCAAAAGTAGCAGTCCTTAGGTTTCCCAAAGACGAGCAACTTAAAAGAACTTGGTTTAACGCCTGAAACTCAGAAGTTCTTCATTTCTAGGTTTGCGAACTACATTTCCATTTGTCGAGATTTTGAAAGAGCCATTGTATCAAATCCTGTTCAGAATAAAAAGATTCAGTCGTGTCATTTGCAACTTCAGGTGAGGCTTTCACAAAAAGTGTCTGCACCAAAAGGTTGGATAAAAGCCAGAGGAGAAAAAAACCTGTGTTTTTTTATTTGGACGAGTCATCAGAAGTTCCAGTTGTTAAAATAAAAGTGTATGTGTCTGAAGACTTAGCGTTAATGTACTATTTAATAATATTGAGTAAAAAAAAACTGGAATGTGATGATGGAGACTTAATATTGCCAGTTATACTGAGAAAAACACTATTTTCACTATCCATCATATTACTTTTTCCTCAATAAATATGGAAAATAACCACGAAATTGGTACTTGTGTTAACAACGATCCTACCTACTCAGAAAAACATAATTTATCTTTTCTGTTGGAAAAGAAATCTAAATTGTTTTTCCCAGTATAACTGGCAATATTCAGTCCCCATCATCACATTCCAGTTTTTTTGCCTTAATATTATTAAAAAGTACAATAACGCTAAGTCTTCAGACACATACACTTTTATTTTAACAACTGGAATTGTTAAAAAACAAAACGAAGCCTCAGCTGAAATTGCAAATGACACGGCTGAATAATATTCTGAGCAGGATTTGATGCAATGGCTTTCTCAAGATATCGACATTCCACTTTAGATTGCTTGGATTGAGGAGATACTCTGGTATGAACATCTGATCTGCTTAGGTAGGACGGACAACCTGGCAAGTTCGCTAGTGAATGGTAAAAGATGAATAGAAGGCCAGCCTGATTGATAAAATTTTTTCAACCCATTTTTAACCTAGGAAACTTCCATGGAATTTCGACTTTTTGACCTGTAACTTCATGTGTGTAACTTGTAGATCTTTCTATAAATTCTGTTTAGAAATGTAGTTCGCAAACCTAGAATAATAAGTAACTTCTTAGTTTCAGGCAAAACAGTTGAATTCGCAATAACTAATACCTTACTGCTCTTACTGGGAAGGAAATCTCTCTTTTCAATTTCGTTAAACCAAGTTCTTTTAAGTTGCTTGCCTTAAGGAAACCCAAAGACTGCTACTTATGGCACTCCTGTATAATTGTCCCTTGCACTTGGGAACAGAGCAATGAAATGGCATTTCAGCTGAAAAAAATAGCGAGATTAGCATAGAAAGAACCGAAACTAAAATAGAAATAACCTTTTAACATGAAAAACAAAACTTTTATGAACTAAAAGTAAAACGAATAAACTAGACGAAAAATATAAAAAGGGCCTTTTCCTTACCTGTTAAGAACTGTTTAACACCAAAAAAAAATAGAATTGCAAGCAATAAACCCCGAAAAACACTCACAATTCTGGCAAAACGTGAACAGACATCAACTGTCACCTACAAATGATTGACTACTCAAACACTTCACCCCCCTTCCGCTGTCATTCTGTTTCATGGCCTTGTGTTCTAGTAAGGTATTGAATGGACTAGCTATGGTGACGTCACTCATTTTTTTCATGGCCTTATATTCTAGTAAGTAGTGGCTGGAACTGATTTTAAACTTTAACATCTGTCTTTCCTATTCACAAATTTTGAAATTAAAGCTTTCTTCTTTCAATCACTTTCTTAAACTTCTGCTCATTTCTTGATCAAGAGTTCCATTGGCAAACAAAACAATAATAATTTTTCCTTGACCTTCATCTTCAGAATATATGGATGTGAGTCCAGAGTCTCATAATACCAGGTAGGTAATCATCTTACAAAGACTAAAATAGTGGTATTTCACCCCAAATTTTAATTTGAATTTCACATTCATAATACGAAAAACTGTATAGTATCATTTTTGACGTCAGAACTTCTTTCAACTTTTTCGTCGGTATAAGTATAAGTAAGTGACCTCCTGACCCCATGGCAGAATTATTTCTCGAATTCCACTGACCTTATGTGATTTTAGTATTCATAAAAAGCATAACCTCCCCCATACCGGATATCTTCAATGATAATGATTCACTTTGCTAACGAACGAAAACTGCACAATGAACGTCTTCGAGTCCCGATAAAATCAATATTAATTAACAGAAACGATGGGAATCTCCAACTAATTTGGCATTAATAAATAAGAGGAAATCACGATCGGACTTAATGGCAATGCGAAAGATGGCAGACGTGGTTAGCCGTCCAATCCGAACGGAAAAGAATCAATATAATGACGTATCTATTTCAATTCAATTCAAAATGGCCGACAGTCGTGTATTTTTACTAGGAGCATATCCGTACATAAATGCATGTCTTCTATCATTAGTATTAGAACTGGGGTCATTATAGCTATAAATTAGCCTTCTGGGAACTGCGACCATGTAGATTTTCTGTTCTCTATCCTACTCAGGAAATCTAAGGAGATAGTCAATGGCGTTGATAAAACCGACAAATTCCTAAGGAACCTTGGCCGTTACCTCTTGGGTATCCAGGACGGGTTTCCCCATACGAATTGTTCTAAGACCTGCCTGCTTTGGACACTTGCATACCATGTGTTCAGCCAATTCTGATTCTGATCCGTAGAGCCTGTAAACCTGATCTGATGTCTTTTTTCTACGGTATAAATCAAAGATTAAATAGTATAAAGATCGGAAACGACACGACTACAGTGTATGAGCGCCATCTCTGGGTCAAATGTGAACTAATGTCACTATAGAAGGTTAAAATTCTGGTTCTATGATTATAAGTTTCGAAATCAATATACATGGAAAATGTAATTGATATAAAAAAGTGCCAATCAATTCGTTTGCACAAATATTATTTCACTTCGAACGGCTTTTGCCGTTAGTGTCGTCTCGAAAAAAGTGGAAAAAAGATTAGTTTGTACCCTTCAGTAATGCAGATTACGAACGAGATAGTGAAACTGGATGATCAACTGGTGTTTTATGGATGTATGCAGGTGAAGCTATATCTTGCCTTGATCAACGTCAAACATCTGTTGATATTTCCATGATAGTGGCAGAAATAGTGGCTGATAGTGAAGCTGCACGGAAAATGAAATGGTTAAAGCGACTATTCAGGAAAAGTTTTCTGTCATTCAAAGAGTGATGGTGGACAACGAAGCTGCAATCGAACTGAGCCAGAAACTGGAATTCCACAGACGCACTAAGTATTCATATTCAATCCATGTATAAATCTTACAAAAATACCCTAAAATTTCTGTACTTAATATCTTCTATAAATGCATAATAAAAAATATTACACATGAATACTGAATTTTATTGAAAATTATGGTTTTAAAAAATATGAAAATGAAACTCCTGAAGAGAATACGAATTTCGCATCAATTCTTAATACAGTTTTCTTTATATGATTTCTAATCCAAATTACAGATTTTATATAAAAATTGATCTTCAGTGCCATCTCTGGGTCAGATGTGAACTAAAAAATGTAGTCGTTTTTAGTACTACGATTGTAGGGCCGTTTCCTATCTTTCCTCTATAATCTATGGTATAAATGATGTTTGTACCCACCATCACTCGACGCTCAGCTCGTGACAGCTTCAGGAGCTTGGTAGTAGGTAGGTTACATATACTTACAGAATATACAGGGTGACAATTTAAAAACTTGCCAGGAAAATTATGTCGCGACAAGGATGTTTTCAGAGGAAATGCCGGAATAGGTCAATTTTTATTCGGAAGGGAGCATATTTTAAGCAGAATTGTAAGCCGAAGTCTCCTCAACACTAGGTGTAGGGGCTATCACCCCTGAATTCTTTATAGAGAATGAGGGTTGAGATTTACCTCAATAGAAAGATCACTTGTCTCTCTACATGGATACTATGGTGTACAAATATTTATTAATTCCTTGAAGTAGTTACAGGAGGTCACAATTCGAAAACTTGGCAGGCCAATTATGTCCCGACAAGGATGTTTTCGAAGAGAACGGGTGACATATTTTGGATAAAATTGTAAGCTGAAATATCCTCAATTCTTCATAGAGAATTGAGGGTGAGCTAAACCTCAAATGGAAGGCGATATTTCCCTCTACATAATACTATAGTTCGCAAATTTTTGGTGACTCTCTCGAGTATTTGAGATGTGTAGTCTGTCCGTAAATTATCTTTTGTACGATCGACCCACACTTGAAAACAGCACTAAAAACAAGTGACACTTACGGAAGTATTCATCTTCATCACAAAAACTTGACCACATGTGGACATCGATTGATAACCTGCATAAAAAGCGAGAATAGGCATGTTATCAGTCATTTGAGCATTATCTACATGGTTCAAGTTAAAAATTATCTGCAAACTGTAATGTTCATATGGGACATATTGTCTTCCCATTAAGGTGTAATTCGTTTTCTATTTCCTATTATTTAGAGGTTCATTTTAAGCTAATCTTAACTTAAAGGTCCATATGAACATGGTTCCGCTAAAGTTTCGTTTCGGAGCTACAGGAGTGTTCCAAAAAAACTCCTGCAGTTTGAGATATTCAGTCCAAATTTGGAATGTGAGCTATTTTCAACAGTCTCCATCATTGCACATTCCTAATCTTAACTAGAATCGACAGGGTTTTTTCTTTTCCGGAGCCATGGCTCCTTCTTCCCTCTCAAACTTTTTTGCGGTACGCCACGGTTCAGCGTAAAATCAATTTTTGATATCTTCGTTTAATTTAGAGACTTTTTTGACTCCTGTAGTTTTTTCGTATCTCTAACCGTTTTCGAGTATAAAATTATAGAACGATTGTAGGTTGACATTGAATAAGCTTAAGTTGAGTCTCAGATGACGAGCTACGAGTATCAAAATACAAGCAAATTTTGGGCCTAAAGAGTATTTCTATTTTTTTTATTTAGCGAGTAGCATACAATCGTTCAATAATTTTTTACTCATAAACGGTTTACTCGAAAAAATTACTGAAGTCAAAAAAGTTTCTAAATTGAACGAAGATATCAAAATTTGATTTTACGCTGACCAGTGGCGTACCGCAAAAAGTTTGAGAAGGAAAAAGGAGACATGGCTCCGGAAAAGAAAACACCCTGTATATTCTAGTTGAGATTCAGAACGTGCAATGATGGAGACTGTTGAAAATAGCCCGCATTCCTAATTTGGACTGAATATCTCGAAAACTTCAGGAGTTATGTAGAAAAAAACATTTTTTTGGAAATTTCAACACATGGAGCTCCGTAACGAAGCTTTTACAGACCCATGTTTTTATGAACTTTTTTTAAAATTATATGTAGATTCACCCCCTCAAGTCGTGACAAACTATTATTTAACATCCTGTATAGACAGCTATAAATATGTCTGCAAAAAAAGAACTTTAGAGATCCTCGGTTCAGGTCCATATCATGCCAGTACTTCTTTCAGATTTTGATCAGATTTTATCCAAGCGACTTACGAAAATTAACAGAAACGATGAGAATCTCTAACTAATTTGGCATTAATAATAAGAGAAAATCTCGATCGGACTTAATGGCAATGCGAAAGATGGCAGACGTGGTTAGCCGTCCAATCCGAACCGAAAAGAATCAATATAATGACATATCGATTCGAAATCAATTCAAAATGGCCGACAGTCGTGTATTTTCACTTGGGGCATATCCATACATAAATGCATATCTCCTAAGCTACTGACAAATCATATCCATGCATTATCTTGGATAAAAATTTAAATATAAACGACTATTCGTGATAGAGCCGCATCTACATTAACTCGAACACGGTCTATGTTTTATTCAGCGGATGCAGCATTTGCCAAAGAAATTATCTACTTGTCTTATTTGCCCATCTCTATTATTTAAGCATGCAATACTGAGAAACTGACTTTTGTGTTATATATTCCGATTGTAGATGGAAAATTAAATACGGCGCTCTTTGTTTTTGATTAGACAACACAATTGAATGTTTCATGAGCTTTTATATCGGGACTTTCTTTCGGGAATATACTCGCGCCTTTTTTGATTTTCACTGAATATTTTATCGTCATTGCGCGCTTGAAGCTGCAGGATCGGCGTACCATAGCTTTGCCCTAATGTCTGTATACATGATTGATTATCGTATTGAATTAGGTAAAGATCTAGACTACAGGCCCGTGTTGAAAAAATTATGGGTCATTTGAATCACCAGGTGACGTATCTAGAACGATATAAGAGCATAAAATAATAAGATTCAGCACTATGCCGTCACTTGTAAGCTGTCCAACTGAGTGCAGGTGAGATTTCGAAAGTACAGGTAGAGTGGGTACATTTTGGTCACATATTTTTGTACGGCATTCTTACCATCGATAGATCCGTGAAAAATAATAAAAAAACGTGTAGCGCCATAAAAAAGTGTGGAGCCACTGAGTCAATTTTTTTTTCCGAAAATTACCAGGGTAAATTTGGTCATTTGATTTTGTACGGCATCTGTGTTACACTATTTCAATACTGCTTCTAATCCATTATTCCGCAACGCCGTATACAAAAATCATGCGACATGGGGAAAAAATCTAGGGTTGCAATCCCCTCTCTTTCCGTAGTCCAGGGGTGATTTGGCACAACATGAAATAAATTTATTTTTCGTACTTCCGGGCCTAAAGTGACAACTTCACTCCCTTGTGACAGGTACTAAAGTGTCACATTTAATCCCTCCGGGATTAAATATTGACGAAACTCCCGGAACCATTAAATCACAAACAAACGAATTTAAGGGATATTTTATTGAAAAATTTCCAAATTTACCTTATGCATTAAATATTTATCATCCGGAGCCTCCCGTAAAAACTGATCTATCTGCTCAGACGTGAGAATTCTTGACTTCTTCAGATACACCTTCTTCACTCATGATACCAATAATTATCAATAACAATGTTTCTTTACAATGACACTAGTAATGACAATGTTTCTAAATTATAATTGTCACAACGCAATGTTACTATGGTAACTTATTTTAAAGACAGTTTATTAAATGAGTTGAAGAGAGAAAAAACTGATTGAAATTATTGAAATAATTAATAAAATCATACCGGAAGTACGAAAAGTATCGTATATACCTTGCGACTGAAGTACATTTAATCCTTCAGGATTAAATGTACTACTTCAGTCCCGCGGTATATAATGTACTATTGAAAGTATTTTATGCAAAGAAATATTTTTCATATGCCGTACATTATTGTTGGTCCAAAGGGGAAAAAAATACAAAATCCATTTATTTGTACTAATTTTCATAGGCTTTTCGTGATTCTAGGTTCCTAGTTAGAAACTATGTTGAATCTGTTAAATTATATTTAGGATTCGGAATATTTTTGTTATAACTTGAGTAAAACTGTGCACAAAATATAACTTTTTATTTTAGTACCACACAACGTCACAACGACAACTTGTACAACTTATTATTGGTTAAGTCACAGAGATATATTTAATGTCATATACTATGTTGACCATAGAATAAGCATATGTCAGTGTCAGTGGTGGGTATGTTCAACATCCCCCTTCAATTTTAAATATTCATAACAAATTTTAAATTGCGAACAAAAAATATTAATACCTTGAAATTATTTTACATTCAACATGTTCCTAAAATAAACAAATTTTTCTCTTTGTAGAGATTTAGTAAAAATATCAGCGACATTTTCACTTGTGCTTACAAATGATAGTTTGATTAAGCCTTTTGCAACAATGTCTTTGATAAAGTGAGCTTTAATGTCAACATGCTTTGACCTTTTACTATTTTCAAAGCTTTCAATTTGTTTAAGAGCACTTTGATTGTCTATCAATAAAATTGTCTTTGAAATGTTCAATTCAAAATCTGCACAAATACCCTTTAAGTAAAGTAACTCAGAAGCAGCCACCGCACTGGCTAGATATTCAGATTCACAACTTGATTGAGCTACTACATTTTGTTTCTTCGATATCCACGTCACTAAATTTTTATTAAAAATATTGCACAACCACTTACACTTTTTCTGTCTAGTTGATCGCTTCCCCAGTCTGCATCAGTGTAGGCTGTTATCTCAAAGTTTTCATCGCTTGTTTCATAAGTCAAATTCAAGTTGATAGTACCTTTTAGATATCGTACAATTCTTCTTGCAGCGGTCCATACTTGCTGTGTCGGTTTTTCCAAAAATCTACTTAAAAATATTACAGAATATGCTATATCAGGTCTGCTGATTGTAGCAATATAAAGTAAGGATCCAATGATTTCCCTATATGGTACCTTAATAACTTCTTGATCTTCAACTTGGAAGTTTGGTTCCATAGGTGTTTGAGCTTCTTACATTCATGTAGATTAAACTTCTCTATGATTTTATTTATCAACTTCTTCTGGCTGATAAGCCATTTGTGATCTTGTTCGATAATTTCCATTCCTAAAAAATTTTGAAGTTTTCCCAGATTTTTAGCATTAAATTCTAGTTCTAATTTATGTTGAATAAAGTCACTATTTCTGCCGGTTACAATTATATCATCAACCCATATTAAGAGCCATACATTGTCTCCAGTATATAAGCAGAAATCGTTTTTAGATCTCTTCAATTTGTATTTTTCTGCAAATTGCTGAAACCTCTCGTTCCAAAGTCTTGGAGCTTCTCGTAAACCGTATAGTGCCTTTTTCAATTTTAATGAATTGTATTTTCCTTTTGTATTGACACCTTCAGGAATTTTAATAAAGATATCGATGTTCAATTTTCCATTGAGAAATGCTGTAGGAATATCAAATTGTTTTATATCCCAGTTCTTTTCTAAAGCATGAGAAATAAAGAATCTTATTGTTTGATATCTTGCTACAGGTGCATATGCATTATAATGATATTCTTCTTGATATCCCTTAGCTACTAATCTAGCTTTCTTAACTCCACATTGCTTGGTTCTAAATACCCAACGTGTATCAATGGCAGTTTTTCCTTCTGGTAAAATAGCTGGTTCCCATGTTCCATAATTTTCATGTGCCATAAGTTCTTTGCTTATTGCATCTTGCCATCCATTTCCAATTTTCATGGCCTCTTCATAGTCTTTTGGATTTTCGGCTTCTGTCAAAAGACAGTAAACATGGTATAATTCGTAATCGTTAAAATTGACGGTATTTTTGTTTGTCTTCGTGATGTTGTTTCTGTGTCACATAGTTTGTCTTCTTGCGGTTCTCCAATTACATAGTTTTCTTCATTATTTACATGGTTATCTGATTCTTGATATGACGTGTCATTCTCATCAAACTTGACATCTCTGGAAATAATGATTTTATTCGTTTGTGGATTCCATAATCTGTATCCATTTGCGCTATATCCCACCATTCTCATTGGTGTTGCCCTGCTTTCGAGTTTGTCTCCTGAATTTGGTATTTTCACAACCCAAACTTTACTCCCAAATACTCTTAGCTTGCTCAAGTCGGTCTTGGAGTAGAAAATACTGACTGGTATCTTTCCTTGCAAAGCAGCTGTTGGTGATCTGTTCAACTGGTATGCGGCACATTGAACAGCTTCACCCCATAAACTTCTAGGTAGGTTTGTTTCTGTAAACATAGCTCTTACCTTGTCTAATAATGTCCGATTGGCTCTCTCACTAACTCCGTTCTGTTGTGGTGTGTAGGCCAGTGTATACTCCGTTTTAATTCCTTTTTGTTTACAAAAATTTTTCAGTTCGGTACTTGTATATTCACCTCCTTGATCCATTCTTATTCTCGAACACACAAATCCTTTGGCTTTCATTTCTCTGATGTACTGCATTAGATTGAAAGGTGCTTCGCTTTTGTTCCTCAATAGGTATACTGTAACAAAATGTGAATGATCATCAATTATAGTTTGATAATACCTTTCCTCATTCAATGTAGGGGTTCGTATTGGTCCTCCAATATCTGAATGCAAAAGTTCCCCAACAGATTTGGATCTCGGTAGCTGTTTACTCTCAAAAGGTTCTCTTGTTCCTTTAGCTTCTCTACATGGACTGCATGTGGTTTTTGGAGTTGGTAAATTCATCTTCTTCATATAACATTCCGAAATATGTCCCAACCTTCTATGCCATAGGTCTCCTGTTGCTACTAGGTTACATACTTCTTCTTGTGGTTCGAATGATGCTATGTATAATTTGCCCATAGACTTGCAATGTATTATTGTACCATCTATGCTTTCTATGAAAGTTTTGTTTTTATCAAAAATCACTTTTTGTCCTCGTTCATTTAACCTTTTCACAGACAACAAATTATTTGTCAAATTTTGTACAATAAGAGCATCAAATCGGATGTTTTTATATACAACTCTCAGTGTACCCATTTTCCTCGCAGTCAAAAAATTTCCATTTGCAACCCTGATTTTCACTTCATTGTCTAGATTTCTTACATCTGTCATCAATTCTTCTACTTTTTCAGTGACAAGATGGTCAGTGGCTCCACTATCTAAAACAAAATTATTTTCATGTCAGAATATGTTATATTCACCTCTCCTGAATTGAGAATTTCTGAGATGAAGACTATTTCTTTCTCGTCTGTGGTTTCCTCGCTTGTGTAAGCTCGTCTATTGACATTTCTGTTGAATTTGCCTCCTTTTCTCTGTGTGTAATTTCTTCCACCTCTACTGAAACTTGATACCTCATTTTTGTTCTTCTCCGGACAATCTCTCAGAAAATGATCTCCTCCACAACCATAACATTTGTAGTCTCTTTGATTCTTCTTCGTTAAAAATGCTGTGTTCCTTTCAGTGGGTCCCTGCGAATCTTTGAGCTTTAGTTCTGCATCTAAAAGCCTATTTTTCACGAATTCCAACGTTATGCCTGTGTTAACAGTTTCTATGGCTGTTATGACTGTATCATATTTTTCAGGCATTGTTAACAATAAATAACAGACCTTATCACTTTCATCTAGATTTGCACCAGCTCCTTCAAGTTCTCTCAGCAAACTTTCAACTTTCATGAAATGTTCCTGCAATTCGTCAACTGTACATTTCATTTTCAGAAGTCTTTTCATAATGTACAACTTTGCTAGTGGACTTTTCCGTTCAAATATGTTCTTCAAAGATTGTAACATCTCAAGAGCAGTTCTGGCATCCTTGATGTATTCTAAGTGTTGATCAGACATACATTGAACTATTGTACCTTTGGCTTTTGAATCTGATCGATCGAATGCTAACTTATCTTTCTGACTAAGTTCGTTATATTCATCCTGGGTGGTTGTTAGCACGTGACTCACTCCTTCCTTGTCCAGCAGGATTTCTACACGAAATCTCCAATTGGAATAGTTCGTATTCGTCAATTGAGGAAATGGCAGTGATACTGACGACATTTTCTTGCCTTTTTCTAACTTTTACTCTTCCGTTATAACCTTCAATGTTCCGGTTGATTTTTTTTATTCTTAAAAAATCTTGTTTTTCCCCAAACCTAAATATCAATCTGCATGTCTGGGCCCATAACCTGTTAAATTATATTTAGGATTCGGAATATTTTTGTTATAACTTGAGTAAAACTGTGCACAAAATATAACTTTTTATTTTAGTACCACACAACGTCACAACGACAACTGTACAACTTATTATTGGTTAAGTCACAGAGATATATTTAATGTCATATACTATGTTGACCATAGAATAAGCATATGTCAGTGTCAGTGGTGGGTATGGTTCAACATCCCCCTTCAATTTTAAATATTCATAACAAATTTTAAATTGCGAACAAAAAATATTAATACCTTGAAATTATTTTACATTCAACATGTTCCTAAAATAAACAAATTTTTCTCTTTGTAGAGATTTAGTAAAAATATCAGCGACATTTTCACTTGTGCTTACAAATGATAGTTTGATTAAGCCTTTTGCAACAATGTCTTTGATAAAGTGAGCTTTAATGTCAACATGCTTTGACCTTTTACTATTTTCAAAGCTTTCAATTTGTTTAAGAGCACTTTGATTGTCTATCAATAAAATTGTCTTTGAAATGTTCAATTCAAAATCTGCACAAATACCCTTTAAGTAAAGTAACTCAGAAGCAGCCACCGCACTGGCTAGATATTCAGATTCACAACTTGATTGAGCTACTACATTTTGTTTCTTCGATATCCACGTCACTAAATTTTTATTTAAAAATATTGCACAACCAACCACTACACTTTTTCTGTCTAGTTGATCGCTTCCCCAGTCTGCATCAGTGTAGGCTGTTATCTCAAAGTTTTCATCGCTTGTTTCATAAGTCAAATTCAAGTTGATAGTTACCTTTTAGATATCGTACCATTCTTCTTGCAGCGGTCCATACTTGCTGTGTCGGTTTTTCCAAAAATCTACTTAAAAATATTACAGAATATGCTATATCAGGTCTGCTGATTGTAGCAATATAAAGTAAGGATCCAATGATTTCCTATATGGTACCTTAATAACTTCTTGATCTTCAACTTGGAAGTTTGGTTCCATAGGTGTTTGAGCTTCTTACATTCATGTAGATTAAACTTCTCTATGATTTTATTTATCAACTTCTTCTGGCTGATAAGCCATTTGTGATCTTGTTCGATAATTTCCATTCCTAAAAAATTTTGAAGTTTTCCCAGATTTTTAGCATTAAATTCTAGTTCTAATTTATGTTGAATAAAGTCACTATTTCTGCCGGTTACAATTATACATCAACCCATATTAAGAGCCATACATTGTCTCCAGTATATAAGCAGAAATCGTTTTTAGATCTCTTCAATTTGTATTTTTCTGCAAATTGCTGAAACCTCTCGTTCCAAAGTCTTGGAGCTTCTCGTAAACCGTATAGTGCCTTTTTCAATTTTAATGAATTGTATTTTCCTTTGTATTGACACCTTCAGGAATTTTAATAAGATATCGATGTTCAATTTTCCATTGAGAAATGCTGTAGGAATATCAAATTGTTTTATATCCCAGTTCTTTTCTAAAGCATGAGAAATAAAGAATCTTATGTGTTGATATCTTGCTACAGGTGCATATGCATTATAATGATATTCTTCTTGATATCCCTTAGCTACTAATCTAGCTTTCTTAACTCCACATTGCTTGGTTCTAAATACCCAACGTGTATCAATGGCAGTTTTTCCTTCTGGTAAAATAGCTGGTTCCCATGTTCCATAATTTTCATGTGCCATAAGTTCTTTGCTTATTGCATCTTGCCATCCATTTCCAATTTTCATGGCCTCTTCATAGTCTTTTGGATTTTCGGCTTCTGTCAAAAGACAGTAACATGGTATATATTCGTAATCGTTAAATCTTGACGGTATTTTTGTTTGTCTTCGTGATGTTGTTTCTGTGTCACATAGTTTGTCTTCTTGCGGTTCTCCAATTACATAGTTTTCTTCATTATTTACATGGTTATCTGATTCTTGATATGACGTGTCATTCTCATCAAACTTGACATCTCTGGAAATAATGATTTTATTCGTTTGTGGATTCCATAATCTGTATCCATTTGCGCTATATCCCACCATTCTCATTGTGTTGCCCTGCTTTCGAGTTTGTCTCCTGAATTTGGTATTTTCACAACCCAAACTTTACTCCCAAATACTCTTAGCTTGCTCAAGTCGGTCTTGGAGTAGAAAATACTGACTGGTATCTTTCCTTGCAAAGCAGCTGTTGGTGATCTGTTCAACTGGTATGCGGCACATTGAACAGCTTCACCCCATAAACTTCTAGGTAGGTTTGTTTCTGTAAACATAGCTCTTACCTTGTCTAATAATGTCCGATTGGCTCTCTCACTAACTCCGTTCTGTTGTGGTGTGTAGGCCAGTGTATACTCCGTTTTAATTCCTTTTTGTTTACAAAAATTTTTCAGTTCGGTACTTGTATATTCACCTCCTTGATCCATTCTTATTCTCGAACACACAAATCCTTTGGCTTTCATTTCTCTGATGATGTACTGCATTAGATTGAAAGGTGCTTCGCTTTTGTTCCTCAATAGGTATACTGTAACAAAATGTGAATGATCATCAATTATAGTTTGATAATACCTTCCTCATTCAATGTAGGGGTTCGTATTGGTCCTCCAATATCTGAATGCAAAAGTTCCCCAACAGATTTGGATCTCGGTAGCTGTTTACTCTCAAAAGGTTCTCTTGTTCCTTTAGCTTCTCTACATGGACTGCATGTGGTTTTTGGAGTTGGTAAATTCATCTTCTTCATATAACATTCCGAAATATCCCAACCTTCTATGCCATAGGTCTCCTGTTGCTACTAGGTTACATACTTCTTCTTGTGGTTCGAATGATGCTATGTATAATTTGCCCATAGACTTGCAATGTATTATTGTACCATCTATGCTTTCTATGAAAGTTTTGTTTTTATCAAAAATCACTTTTTGTCCTCGTTCATTTAACCTTTTCACAGACAACAAATTATTTGTCAAATTTTGTACAATAAGAGCATCAAATCGGATGTTTTTATATACAACTCTCAGTGTACCCATTTTCCTCGCAGTCAAAAAATTTCATTTGCAACCCTGATTTTCACTTCATTGTCTAGATTTCTTACATCTGTCATCAATTCTTCTACTTTTTCAGTGACAAGATGGTCAGTGGCTCCACTATCTAAAACAAAATTTATTTTCATGTCAGAATATGTTATATTCACCTCTCCTGAATTGAGAATTTCTGAGATGAAGACTATTTCTTTCTCGTCTGTGGTTTCCTCGCTTGTGTAAGCTCGTCTATTGACATTTCTGTTGAATTTGCCTCCTTTTCTCTGTGTGTAATTTCTTCCACCTCTACTGAAACTTGATACCTCATTTTTGTTCTTCTCCGGACAATCTCTCAGAAAATGATCTCCTCCACAACCATAACATTTGTAGTCTCTTTGATTCTTCTTCGTTAAAAATGCTGTTTCCTTTCAGTGGGTCCCTGCGAATCTTTGAGCTTTAGTTCTGCATCTAAAAGCCTATTTTTCACGAATTCCAACGTTATGCCTGTGTTAACAGTTTCTATGGCTGTTATGACTGTATCATATTTTTCAGGCATTGTTAACAATAAATAACAGACCTTATCACTTTCATCTAGATTTGCACCAGCTCCTTCAAGTTCTCTCAGCAAACTTTCAACTTTCATGAAATGTTCCTGCAATTCGTCAACTGTACATTTCATTTTCAGAAGTCTTTTCATAATGTACAACTTTGCTAGTGGACTTTTCCGTTCAAATATGTTCTTCAAAGATTGTAACATCTCAAGAGCAGTTCTGGCATCCTTGATGTATTCTAAGTGTTGATCAGACATACATTGAACTATTGTACCTTTGGCTTTTGAATCTGATCGATCGAATGCTAACTTATCTTTCTGACTAAGTTCGTTATATTCATCCTGGGTGGTTGTTAGCACGTGACTCACTCCTTCCTTGTCCAGCAGGATTTCTACACGAAATCTCCAATTGGAATAGTTCGTATTCGTCAATTGAGGAAATGGCAGTGATACTGACGACATTTTCTTGCCTTTTTCTAACTTTTACTCTTCCGTTATAACCTTCAATGTTCCGGTTGATTTTTTTTATTCTTAAAAAATCTTGTTTTTCCCCAAACCTAAATATCAATCTGCATGTCTGGGCCCATAACCTGTTAAATTATATTTAGGATTCGGAATATTTTTGTTATAACTTGAGTAAAACTGTGCACAAAATATAACTTTTTATTTTAGTACCACACAACGTCACAACGACAACTTGTACAACTTATTATTGGTTAAGTCACAGAGATATATTTAATGTCATATACTATGTTGACCATAGAATAAGCATATGTCAGTGTCAGTGGTGGGTATGTTCAACAGAATCTGGGTTTGTATACTGTCCATTATACCAAAATATAGACATGTTGTCACTGATAATTCCAAAATACAACATATTTTTGAGAAGTACTCATGACACTGAAGTTAGCAGACCCCCTTGTCATATGATTTTGTACTGCAAACTTCGGTGTCATAAGTAGTTCTCAAAAATATGTTGTATTTTGGAATTATCAGTGACAATATGTGTATCTTTTGTTATAAATGGACAGTATACAAACCCATATTCAACATAGTTTCTAACTAGGAACCTAGAACCTAGAATCACGAAAAGACTATGAAATTATACAAATAAATGGATTTTGTATTTTTTTCTCTTTGGACCAACGAAAATGTACGGCATATGAAAAAATATTATCTTTGCATAAAATACTTTCAAAATAAATTTATTTCATGTTGTGTCAAATCACCCCCTGGACTGCGGAAAGAAAGAGGATTGCCACCCTAGATTTTCCCCATGTCGCATGATTTTTGTACGGCGTTGCGGAATAATGGATTAGAAGGAGTATTGAAATAGTATAACACAGATGCCGTACAAAATCAAATGAACAAATTTACCCTGGTAATTGTCGGAAAATAAAAAAAAATTCGACTCAGTGGCTCCACATTTTTTTACGGCGCTACGCGTTTTTTTATTATTTTTCACGGATCTATCGATGGTAAGAATGCCGTACAAAAATATGTGACCAAAATATACCCACTCTACCTCTACTTTCAAATTCTCACCTGCACTCAGTTGGACAGCTTACAAGTGACGGCATAGTGCTGAATTTTATTATTTTATGCTCTTGTATCGTTCTAGATAGGTCAACTGGTGGTTCAAATGACCCATAATTTTTTCAATACGGGCCATTAGTCTAATTTTTTTCAACGACCACACGTGATAATGTCAAATATTCGGTGATCGTATATGCATCGAATTATTTGAACAAAATTAATATTGCCAGTGGTTCCTTCGGCTTTTCTGAAATGTTTGAAAATTAATAATTTTTGGAGATTCTGCCGTGATGCAAATCGTCGTTCAGAGCTAATATCGCTTGCTCCATATTGAATTCAAATGATGTTTCTTCACCGATTTGACCAATAACGGCAAACAAAAAACACCCAAAAATTCAAAGGAAGAAGTCCTTTTTACATATGAAAATTCTGTTTTGATGATGTCATTGTTTTGAATTTGCTTAATTTCCGCGACAAACGAATCAATTACGTCAAATTGATTAAGTTAAAACACCAATTAATGCGGTTCAACGCCAAAAAACAACTTCCAAGTAAATCGAAAGAAACACTATTTTTTACGAAAATAAACGATGACTTAACACAGAAGGAATACTTTACAAAAATAATTAAACAAAAATACCACTAAGTGTGAAATGAAAATTTCAAAGAGAAAGGACTGAATTCAAAGGTAGCCAAGGCAAAAATTTATGACATCGGAATTCAAAACATATTTGAAATATTTTATCTCGAACTCACTGAATCAACGTGAAAAACTCCTGAAATTTTTTTTTACAAAAATCGAAAATTTTCTTTATAGTATAAATTTGGCCCAACCTTGTACAGAATATTCGAAAATATGTTCATATGTAAGTATGCCTATAATTTAAACTGAATCATTGATAGAATATTCAAAAATTTCGTCATAGTTTCAGTATAATAAAAATAATAATAGATTATAAGCAGACTCATACTGTTTCTAGAATTCGAGATGTTCACGAGAGAACAATACCTTTGAATAATTGAAGACACACAGTCAAAAAAAACATCAAATTAAAGACGAATTCATTAAAAAAACCCAATAATCTGAAACAATCGAGTAATATAAACACAAATCCCCGATTAATAGGTAAATTTTTCATTCTGATACAACAGAACGCTACAAAAATAGTATATTATATTATAAGGATTAAAAGTGCATATTTTTTTTACGAGCAATATTTGCAGTTGCGAGGCGCAGCCGAGCGAATGCAAAATTGCGAGTTAAAATAGGCGTCATCTGTATTCTCGAATTCTCTCCCGACCGAGAACGAGTTCTCTACTACTAACTGGTAAGAGAGATGACTATTTCCATAGGAGAGAATCACAGAATGGAGCAACCTTAGACAAAGGGAGCAACTATTGTGTGTCTAGTGTGAAGTGTGACTGAAATTATTCGAATTATGCGTGAGAGAAGTGAGATGACATCTCGTATAGGAATAGTCGAACGAGAGTTGTCATCTCTACGAAGTTCAAGAATCGAGCCCCTGGGAGTTGAACCATATCGTTTGAGACCATTTTCCCCTCAAAATTCGAAAATTACAGAGATTTGGACAAAACGATATGGCACTCGTGCAAGTAGCTCAAAAAGCAGAAATATGAAGGTTTACCTACGAATTTCATACGCAAACGCAAATCTCATGAAATGTCGTTTGGGGAAGACATAATTACATTGGATTCAACATGTAAAATTCCTGAAAACAATTATGTATTTCCAAAAACCGAAAATTTTCTTCCTAGTAGCATTTACAGCAGTATTTCAAAAATACACATTTTCGAGACATACCCGGAAACTATGTTACCAGGGACTTTTTCATGAAAATTGGCCCTAAGAAACTAACATCAGTTTTTTCTATCTTTATTACAAATAGAACTTCCCATTCAAAAGTGCCGAATTTGGTTCAACCTTCTACAAAATACTCAAAATTAAGTTCCTATGTAAGTATGCCTGTAATTAAAACTGAATTATTGACAGAACATTCATAAACTCCATCATGTTTTCAGCTGTATAGTAATAATAATATATTAAAAGCAGACTTATTCTTTTTTTATTCAAGATGTTCCTGAGAGAATAATACCCCTAAATAATTGAAGACAGACAGTCGAAAAAACTTCAAATTTTAGACGAATCCATGAAAAAAACCTTAATTACCTGAAACAAGCGAGTAATATATACATAAATCCTGTATTAATACATAAATTTTTCATTCTGAAACGATCCAACGCTACAAAACCCTGATGACCCTATCCGTTTGAAAAACATACGAACAAGCATATCATTAAGTGTGAAATAAAAATGTTGAAGCGAAGGGACTGAATTCAAAGGTAACCGAGGCAAAAAATTTATGACATCGGAATTCAAAATGTTTATTATTGTATATTGTATACATATGTTATTAATGGCTGAGTGTGAGACAATGGAGCTCTTCGTATAATATATCGCAGTGAACTATTACCATTCTTTAAATAATAGGTCATTGCATGCATATCATGATTTTATGTGAGGAATAATTTATATAAAATAAAGCATACATGTAAATAATTCGTCATCGCATTCATCATGTCTAGGACTCTTGAACCCGAGAAGGGATATTTGTTCAGGGACGTATTGGTAGGATATTTTGAGGAAGCATTTGGATGGAGCACAACGATTGTTTATAGTGGCACGGCACTGAAGATATCGTTACTTTTGAGTCTGGTGTCTCTACGTTAACAATAACGCGCTGCTTCAAAGATGTGACAAAAGTTCACCCTCAGGATATTCAGTCAGTAACATAATAATATTATTATGCAAGTGTAGCATACTGATATTATTCTTCCAAGAGTTCAAGATTCGAAACAAGCCACCATAGAAGAAGTATATTATTAAGTATAGTGGAGTGGAAGTCAGAGGTACTTAACTTCTTCTTTATTCCTAGGTACTTACCTAGGAATAACACTGGATAGTAAACTTCTGTGGAATAGGTAAGCATTTTGTTACTGCTACTGGCAGAGCTAAAAGAGGTCTAATGGCGTGCAGACGGCTGTGCGGCAAAAATTGGGGTTGTAACCCATAAATACTGCGATGGATGTACGTCATGATTGTTAGATCTATAATCACATATGGGGGGCAGTAGCCTGGTCTACCAAGGCAAGTCAGGTGAGTACGAGGAAAAGGCTCGATGAAGTACAGAGACTTGGCTGTGTGTGCATCACTGGAGCTATGTAAATGTGCCCAACTAGGGCACCTGAGGTCATTACGGATCCCACACCACTACATCTAGTGATAAAAAGGGAAGCCCATGAGGCTACCCTCAGAATAAAGGAGGAAGGTACAGGTGATGGGAGAATAAAGAATCAGAGAGTCTGGTCCTCTCTGAACAACAACATCTCATCTGCGAACCTCCCTAGTGATGTAATGATCAGTCGGCACTGAAAAAAACCTCAAAACATTGCTAAGTAGAAGGGAGGAATGGGAACGGGAATACACCGAATATAACCTCAAAGATGATACCGTAAAATGGTATACAGATGGTTCCAAAACCTCTACTGGTGCTGGCACTGGGATATACGGACCAAGTACCAAGTGCGCTAGGCTCCTTTCTAAATATAAATCTAAAGAGAAACTATCAGAAGTGCAATAGAGCCATACACTCAGAAGGTCAAGCTTATATTAAAGCACTGAGCTCCTACGTCATCGACTCAAAGATGATTTGGGAGTCCCAGAACAAACTCAATGAGGTAGGCAAGAAAAATAAGGTCTTTTTAATCTGGGTTCCCGGCTATTCGGGCATCAAAGGAAACGAAGAGGACGCACGAATGTCACTCAAATCTCCCAAGGATGGATCATTCCTAAAGCTCCTTCGGAACTCTGAAACAGCAAGATCCAAAAGATATCTGGATCTTGAAAAGAAACAATTACAACCTCCTCACTGGTTTTCTAGCAGAACACTGCCGCCTCACGAAGCACCTCTTAAGGATGGGATTATCAGACACTGACGCGTGTAGGTTCTGTGGAAAGGAAAAAAAAACCCCGTTCACCTACTCACGAAATGCCATTGCCATTGCGAGCCTAAGGAAAGAATGCCTTGAGCGATAAACTTGTAGGACTGAGGAATTAGCCTCTTTGAAGCCTTCACAGATATTGGATTTCATAAGATCTATAAAACTGGAAGGCGAGCTGTAAAGGGTGTGATCAGAACAGCTCTGTAAGGGGGCACAATAGACTTGAGGTCGCATTGAACTGTAACCCCATTTTGAACTACAACTATAACTATTGGTACCAAAATTGGCAGGACATTCAGACCGCCTTAGAATATTTCCTCCATATAAATATTTCATCAGGCACTGTTTCATCAGTTTGATTTCAAGTTATTACTTACCAATAGGATGAAACTATACGTGATGAAATACAAATCGAAAGTCTTGGACTCTGATACAGTTGATTTTTATTCTTTACAGTTTTCTGATAGTTAATATCATGTTTGTTAAAGATTTCTGTAACGCAGGAGGTATGCTGCATTCTCGGTAGATGTCATGTTATAAGATCCGTTAAATTCAATTTTGCATTCAAACCATTAGAATTAATATGTGTAAACAAGTTAAAGTTTTTCTTCAATTTTTTTATATCGCTTATCTCTTGAGTCGAGTTCTTCATAGTTGCACAGTTAAGTATATTAAAATTTCGACAAACAGTAGAGTTTTTAAGAAAACCAGCATTTTTGAATTTATTTTGATAGCTGAATTAATTCTGCTGATTAAGGCGTTAGCAATTAAATTTGTATAGCCAAGTCGAATTTTATTCAAACTGCAATTGATTGAAAAATCCTCGACTACGAGGGTAAGTTATATTCTTTTTAAGGTACATAGAGATCAATGCAAATTATATTCAAAATAGTAAATCTTTTTTCTAATTTCATTCTCAGATTTTTTTTACGCACTGTAATTTTCACCTTTGGACACTTAAACCCGCCCGAGTTTTGGCAAGGAAATTTTGGGTGAATGGTGCATACCTCCTGGTTCTTATGGTTTTATGGTTCATATAGCTTGTCTGAGAAAATTTCACTCCATACTTGGTTTGGTGCAGTCACTTGCGAGGGAGTTCATCCTAATTTAAGATAAGTTCCTTATCATATTATCATACCTGAATATTTCATAATTTTAATATCACCTGATAATAGATATTTCTGTACATTTTAAATTCACAAAATTTCTCTCAGTCATCAACTTTCACATATGAATTCTGTCAGTTTCAAAAGATTTATATTTTGGTGCATTTCAAAATTTTGCTGAATCAACATTTTTTCATCCAAAATTAATATTTTTATATTATTCAATTTTACTCCACCCCAACATCACTCATTGTCGTTAATTATCAGTTATCGCTTCAGTTTAATAACCAATAGTGAACATTGTTCTAAGTGCCGGTATTTCACTTAATTCTGTTTATCGATTATTGTTCAGAATTTTCAAAATTATTAATAGATTTTACTCCATAGTATTAAGGATTTGTACATGTAAGGATCAATCTTTAGGCCATAGATTATTAACCTAACCCTGATTGAGTCTCGTCTCAAAATAAATTGGATATTGTAATTTACAAATCATTGATTTTATTTTAATAATAATAATAACAGTAATTTATTGACCACCTGAGTCATAGGCCAGCGACCGAAGTCAGATTTTATTTCATTATCACAGAAACTGCATTATAAACAGAAAATACCGTAGCAACTCTCTAGGTCAAAATAAGACAATTAATAAAACTTTAAAATTCACTGAATTTTTTTAATAATCATAGTCATTCCACAGTTGAATCCAAATTCAATAGTCAATAGAACACAGTAAAAAATTGACGGAGTAAAAAGGCATTGCCAATGTTTAACACCATCTGGTGTTCAACAATGAATCCGCAAGTGGTTGAAACTCGAAACGATACATCGATTAAGGAAGAGTGATATTATGCAGGAGTTCATAAAAATAGAATACAGAAACATTCAGAAATGGATGTTGATCAATAACAATACGGATATCAAGGATGGTCTGAAAAATCGCCACCAAAAATAATATTTCGAATATCGTTCACAGGGAACGAACCCCCTATTCCGAACGTTCGAATCAGGATCTGCTTCCATGGCAAAATCACTCCGTTATGCTTACGTGTTGGTGTTTATGAAGATGACTCGTATGAGCTGTTTGCACATGACATCAAACGTTGGCTGCCCTGATATACATATCAAACGTACCTGATATTTATGGAAGGCTACGCGGTCGTTTCAAACAAAACGTATTTTCCTTTCACTCGATTAATTTTAACCTGGGTGCAGCATGTCGGTGTTCCCTCTCGGTTCGAAAATTTGAAAACTTTCCGACGTAGTCAATGAGGTATTTGAACATGGAAATTTGAAGCTAGATGAAAACATATATCGACTGTCGTCAATCTTGGATTTTTTCATAATTTTATTGATAGTATGAGAATTCGCTTGTTTCGTATAAATTGGCCTCAACATGAACAAGAGCGCATTTCTTCTGGCTTTACGACAGGCTTTTTTGCATTTTAAATACAGTTGATCCATTTTTAAAAAAAAATAAAACTTTAATGAATCAACACCAGTGGCGGCTTGTCCTATGAGGCAGGTGAGGCAGTGCCTCACCAAATAAATTACGGAAATCACAAATAATATCAAGCGAATTAATCCAATATTTTATTAATCAATTTCATCATCCCATTATGTTTTTCAGTCTCAATTTTTTGTACGATACTGCACTCGTCTTCCATAATATCCGAGCTCAATCTCAAGCCGGGTACAGCTACAGACGTCTGTAACATTACACGTTACTGACGTTACGATGAATGTACAAAAATCGGACCGTAACGTTACATGTTACAGGCGTTAAGGTCCGATTTTTGTACATTCATCTATCTCACTTCCTCTTCAAGGCGTAAACGGTGAGGTGAGGCTTGCCTCACGCGCTTCCTTGTCTAGCGCGTTATTCACATCGACGTGACGAGATCATGAACCTCCCTTCGTTGTTTATCTATTGCGGCTTCTGAGGTTCTGAGGTGAATTTGAGGCTAGCCTCAGTAACAACTTTTAGAACATTTGAAGCGTTTTATCTCAGAAATGGTGCCTCGTAGGAAAAAAAGTATCGATCATTTTTTGAAGATAATTTTAACATCTACATTTTTGTCTCAATTACTTTTTTGATGAAACTCACCGTTTTGCTGAAAATCGCGAAAAACTCATTTTTCGACCTTTGAACTTGAATAAATTTTTGTCCATCCACGAGAATGATTGGAACTTTTATATATTATTTATTATTATGTTTTGAACAATTTTACCGATTTTCAGCTTGTTGGGATTTTACGTTATTTTTTGGTCTGGATTGACCGGACTATCTACCCTTGATCCGTGATCGTTTCGTTTCGTTTCATCGGCAAACTGCACATATTCGGGTTAATCGTGAAGCGGAAGATAGTGAAATTTCACTCTGGTTTGGGATTATTGGGTTTGTGCAGTACTCGTGAGATTGCAGAGTTTTCAATAAAACAGAACCAGTTTGTGAGTCATTCCTATGAGTATAAAATATGTACAATTGAAGAAGTTATACAACCTATTCCGAATCTTGACTATCGGTGCGGTAGGAAAATCGAATCGGAGGTTTCAAAATGAGAGTACTACTGGCCTATTGGCAGTGTAACTGTAATCAAATTATTTTTTGGCAGTGTTAATAATACATATTCCGATAGAGTTCAGTGAAAAACTGGTTGAAGCGAGTTGAAAAACTTATCTCAGGGCAATTACCACCCAATAAAACGCTATAGAATCATTGGAGCATTAATACCGAGGGATTTTTTCATAATGATAAGTATGCAGCTGACAAAAAAGAGTTTATAAGATTAATATTTTTTTTTTGATGTGCCTCATCACTTTATTCTGTCACAAGCCGCCACTGATCAACACAACAGGTCAAAGGGGAAAAATCAACAAATTCTATCGTTGACAACAGAACGAGTTAAGGCTGCTAACTGGCTTCTCATAGGTAACTCTTCAGTGAGATATCACCGGCACAAGATCGGTAAGGAAAACTCTGATATCTGTAGGTTATGAAACCACCGGGCACATATTATGCCAATACAATGTATTGACGCAAACTGGCTCAGAGTAAAAAGTAAACCTAAAGTTGCCTTCACTAATTTGCATTTGTTATGCAGCCAAGAATCTGTTTATACGCGCGAACAAACTTCCGGCGTTGCGAAATCGTGCCGTATGTTCACTTCGTATTGGAATAATTGGTTGGCTACCCTACTCTGATAGTAACGGCTTGCGCCTGTTACAGATAATTCTGTCAGTTCGGCAACAATGTCTGTAAGTGTTCAGTTTCTTGATGCGATGTGTTAACATTTTCATTTCGATTTGACGTTCATACACGAATTATTTCAATGATGTGGTGGCAGTTTATTATTGTTTAAGGCTATTCGCTTAATTATAGCTAGGGGAAAATTACGAAAATATAGTATTACATTCAGGAATGGAGAAATCGAATCTAACCAATTGTTTACTTCACCCCAGTGTGGCAATGAAATGCTTTCCATCTATTACTATTCACGCGTAAGGACATCTATATGTTTATTTCTTACTCTGTCGGAGCAAACTAGACTCTGCTCACGCCTCTCTAGAAAGAACTGTTTGACGATGTGTCAACAAGGCATAGATTGTGAAGCGGGCTGCTGTCAGAGAAGAAGCACTTTCAGCTCGAGATCAAACGAGAATACAATGAAGGGTTTGAAAAGGACACCATTCCTCAAAAATCTGAAGTTTCCATGCCGATTCGAAAGTTGATCCTACTGTTTCTTTATATTACGGGGTTTTTTTCTGTGTTATTACAGAAAAAAATGAATCATAACCAGAAAAACACTTCAAACAAAACTATAAACATGAAGGAGGTCATAAGTTTGCAGGGTTTACATTGAGGTGTAGGGTGCCCCTTATCAGAGCTCAGCAATGTTGTCGCAACTGTACTGAAGCAAACCATCCATTTTCGGTAGAGATTTGTAACACAGTGTTACGCCGCGCAATTGCGCCAACTCAGTTGACTGTGTTGAGTGTGTCAACTCACATTGTCCGAATCCATCAACTCATGGCGCAACTCAACT
Source organism: Propylea japonica (assembly GCA_013421045.1). Taxonomy (NCBI): domain Eukaryota; kingdom Metazoa; phylum Arthropoda; class Insecta; order Coleoptera; family Coccinellidae; genus Propylea; species Propylea japonica. The sequence continues at coordinate 51,041,473 of CM024239.1, forward strand.
CAATGAAGCGCTCGCCGCTCAGCGCTAAGGTATCATGTTTGCCTAACGAATACGGTATCATAACTCGGTAAATACACTAAATACAGAGTTCGAGTTGAACTAGATCATTTAATTTCAACGAAAGTGGTAATTGTCTATTGCTTTTAGCACTTTCAACTTCTTCATTATATTAAAGAATTAATGATATTGTACACTGTATGAATTAATTATATTTGAACAAAACGGCTTTTCTCCAGAACTTTCAATAGCTTTTTCAATGAAAAATGGTTACCACAGAATAAATAGCCTAATTGGGCGTTTTGAGACATGGTCTGTAACTCATTTTTATAGGGCAACCTTGTTGTAGGTTCCAAAATTGTATAGTATGCTAAAATCTGCCATAAAATACTGAAAAAAAATCAACCAAAATTTCTTGGCCTGTAATATACAAACGAGCTCCAGGAATTACTCAGTACCCAGCCCCGGGCAAAGTTCTACAATGATCTGGAGTGAGTCATATTTTGTGCGCCGTGCGTCAACACTGCCGAGTGCCGAATGCCCGCGGGTTATTGCTGCGCTATAGCGCAATTTTGAGTTAACTCAAGGTTGACACAGGGAGCTGCGCTTGAGTCACTGTGTTGGCGCACAAGAATTCACTGAGTTACACATCTCTAATTTTCGGAGCCCCAGAAAAATCCAGTATCTGAAAGTGCTTCAATGTGGCTAGATCTGCATTTCTCCTTCAATTCTCTTGTCCAAGACTTTCTTTGCGCAAGCTTGTAATGGCGAAGCAATCTGTAACTACGTGAACAGAAGTTTCATTCTCATCACAGAATCTACACTCGACAGTTTCTGTTGCGCCAATTCTCATCATATGCTCCCTATTGAACAATATCATGTTAAAATTGCCAGTGAAGGGGCGTAACATATTCTTACTGAGATCCGAGTACTTTTGCACCTTGCAGTTGAAGAACTTTTTGGAATGATCCAATCCTGGAAGATTCCTCTAACGTGCTTTCCTTTCAATGTATTCCTTGTCTAAATTTCTTTCTTCTAGGTACATTTGCCTATACTATTTTTGGTTGCTGGACCTTTAAGAGGGTTTTCAGCTCCCTTTCTGGCTAGTGTGTCAACCTCTGAATTTCCTTCGATTTCTGAGTGACCATTAACCCAGATTAAAGAGACCTACCTGATTTAGGTTTCTTCGGCACTCACATATTAGCTGTGAGTCGATAGCATACCAGTTCGGTGATTTAAAAGCAGCTTGATACTGTCAGAATGGATCAATTTGCCACCACTTGTTAGTTCTTTATAGATTTCTATCTATATACAGCTTTCGATCGCAAGTATTTATGCCATGAAATCGCTGGAATAGGAAACTGAAGAAAGTGTACACTTGGTTCTTGGCCATGAATTTTTGGGCAGATTATTACTTTTCCTATTCTTCTTTTTTCCATAGCATCGACGTTCACTCTTCTGATAACTGATCACTAGGTTGGTCCGCTGATGAGAAGTACTTGTTCAGAGAAGCTTTTAAGGAAAAAGATCGAGGATGATTGACCAAGAGTGAGTTGCTGTTGCCAGAAATCTAGACTAAAGAGACCTTTTAGTTCTTGCCTACTTCACCTGAGTTTTCATCGGCACTTCCATATTAGCTTTTAGTATATGGCATAGGATTTCAGTGCTTCACTAGCAGCTCGACTATCAGATCACTATGCCATACTCTTAATAGTTTCTTTCCAGGTTTCTATCTATGCATCTTTTGATACTCGAATAGGAGTCCAAAGATAGTACACTTGGTTCTCTGGTCAGTATACTCCAGCGCCTGTCCCTATCGTGGTGTCACAACCATCGGTATATCATTTGACGATACTTACTTCGATGTTTTGGGTAGTATATTACTTTGCCTATTCTTCCTACCTCCATAGCATCGACACGCACTTTTTTGATCATATCATCACAAGGTAGGTCTGCTGATGAAATGTACTCGTTCAGAGAGGCCATTAAGAAAAATCGACGAGGAAAATTGGCTAAGGGTTGCAAGACAATACGTCGGTTCACAAGAGCAATACACACAGCTTCGAATCAGTGGTCCACCCTTTCATTCCACTGTGTTTTAAGCTCCCCTTGTAGAAGTATCAGACCAAAATGAACGAATAAAAAGAATGCGTTCCGAAAATCCAGATGAATTTTTCCACTGAACGATGAAATTGTACAGCTATCATTATTTCTTGACTCACAGACCTATGTTCATTTGCGGGCGGATCTCAGCGATACCATCAACAGGACTGGAATAACGGCAATCGGATATGGTAAGACTTAGTCCAATAAATCTGATAGTGACAAGCACAGAACATATATTATTTACCAACGCTGGAGCCCAACAATTGGAGTTGACAAACTGCTCTGTGGCCATTATATTTGAATATAACATCGTGATCCACCTATCGACTGTATTATTAATTAATACAAAATGTACGGCCCGCGCACACATGTTTTTGTTGTCTAATTGCAACTAAATTCGAGGCTATACGTGATAAATCATCTGATATCGCCATTCAAGCCCGGTATTTTAATGAAATTCCATTCTGATAGTCCGTTTTAAGATATTTTATGGGACCTAATACTGAATTGCATAAATCAGAGCTGGTGCTATTACTATTCCGCGTTATTCGTGTGATAGGAACGATCCGATTGTGCGATAAACACCAGGAGGGTGTGCTGAGCTTCTGCTGATGAAGCCGTGCACTTTAACTTGTGTATTGTTTCACTGCTGCTTCGTCAATATCGGCAGGAAGCAGTGCCTAATCTTCTGCTGAAACTGTCTGTATCAGACTCGACCGCATAGAAAACAAAATGTTCATTAAACTAACGGTTTCTTATGCTAATGTCCGATTGCCGATATTTAAATATGTCTGTTCGTATACAGAGTCTTTTGACTATGTAGAAAATTTTAGCTTTTTAGATTCTTGAGGCAGAAACCCTTTTTTGTTTTGGCAATTTGTCCAATTGAGCCTAAATAAAAATATATGAAGATTATAAATTTTTATAATCAGCTATGCCACCACTGGAACATGAACAATTTAGTTGATCTGAGCATAATATACAGGGTGTTCAGGCGATTGACGTCAATAATTTTTTTTAAGATTCCTCAGACCTGTGGCTATCCAAAAATACCTCATGAATATCATGCGATTTTTTTGTAGTTCTCGAGTTATGATTTTTTGAGTGTTTTTTCAATGTATTTTGTCAGCTAGGTTTGAAAAATTCATTTCTTCCTATGCTTTGAGTATTTTGTAGTTTTTATTTTTTAACAAGGTCGTCCTGAATGTTGTTCCAATAAAAAAATATTCAGCTTCCTGGAATAACTGCACGTCACCCAAAAAAGGCTAGAACTTCAGTTTTAATTAGAATGTACTCAAACCTTCAGTTTTGATTTAGAAAAACAAGAATCTGTTTTTTCAACTTTTGGCTGAATTTAAAAACTCTGCGGAATTCTAAGCTACAAAAGGCATAGGGAAAAAAGATACTCGATCGGAATTTTTTGTAATCTGTCTTGGAAGGGAGATTATTGAAACATGATAAGAGTTTCTCTCTTCTTCTTTTTATGGTACACTACCGTCTCTTTTTAGCACGTTGTCGATAAGGTATTCCAATTGGAGGCACAAATTTTGAAAGTTTATTGAAATGAATAGTATTTTTTGTGTTATGGCCTTTTCATTCCAAAACAGTTGATTTTACAACTAGCAATTCGGACAAATGTTAACATTTTCCATCAGTGGCGAGACCAAAATTATTGTATAAATTACACGAGCTACAGTTGTTTCACAGGAATTTTGATTAAAACCAATTTAAAATCTCATTCTTGAGTTGAGAAGAACAACTTTTATCGGGTTTCAATGATTTTCAGCCTAACCGCCTTCCAAGGCAGATCACAACATAAAAGTCCGATCAAGTACCTTTTTTTCCTATGACTAAAGCAAAATTTGAAAAACACCTTTTTGTACTTCAAAATCAAAAATGAATCCTAATAAAAACTGAAGTTCTAGCTTTCAAGTCTTGTTTGGGTAGCTTGCAGTAATTTCAGAAAGATGAATATTATTTTTATTGAAGCTACATTCAGGAAAACCATGTTAAAAAATAAAAACTGGAAATAACTCACGGCATAGGAAGCTATGAATTTTTCAAACCTAGCTGACAAAATACATTGAAAAACACTCAAAAAATCATAACTCGAGAACTACAGAAACCGCATCATGGGGTATTTTTGGATAGCCACAGGTCTGAGGAATGTTTAAAAAAATTACTGACGTCAATCGCCTGAACAACCTGTATACCAATATACCATTGAAGTCTTCGAAATAAGAATCTCTACCTTTTCTAAAAACAAGCTTAAACTTACTCCTTCCATTCCATTCGGTGCAAAACGCAATATTCATAATGCCAGAAACACGTGAATCCAAATTTCTTTGGGGGCAATTAGTAAATAATATATTTTTGTATTAATTTTTTTGCAAAAGTTATCTGATCCACACATAATATTTCATTTTCATAAACATAGGTAAACATGACAAGGTTTCACGTAGACGACTACGAGTCGTACGGAAATCAGGGACTGGAGCCTTCCTATCTGAACGTCAATTGAGTGTAAAAGTTGGTGAATCTTTTTCCACTGCAAGACCCGTGAGAAGCGGTATTCCCCAAGGAACAATGTTCCTTCTGTATATACCATTTTTATTTTACGATATAATATGAATTGTGAAGAGCCTGGTTAGCAGTCTCAAATACTATGACAACCATTATACCTACTTGATGTACCTTTTTTTAGAGCCTCTTCGCATGACGATGTCTATGGCCTGACTCAGTGAAAGAGGTTCTTTCTTTGTTTCAAAATCATTCACCTCTGCCCTAATCAGTGCAAATGTTTCCATATTGTTCTGATTAAGGACTCTGCTCCCATTTTGGCAAGGAGTTTCTTCTGCACTTCGTCTGAGCGAATTCTTTGAAGCCGATAGAGCATGTCGAGTCTACTGTTTGTACGGTACAATCAGTTTCTTCGTCTTTGACTGAGAAGTCTAAGAGTAGTTTCCTCTCTTCCTCCAGTCATCGATTTCTGTCAAATCACTTTGGATATTACCCAGTTTGAGGGGACCTGGTGTGGGATGTGTTTGCTATTTTTCAAGAGCAGCAGCTCTCTCATTTTTATCAATTTGATTGAGAGCTTATTCTGGTATACTTATTGTATGCCTGTCAGCTCGTTCTTTGAAGCCGATAGAGCATGTTGAGCCTACTGTTTAGACGGTACAATCAGTTTCTTAGTCTTTGACTGAGAAGGCTAATTCAGTAGGAGTACTTGCCTCTCTTCTTTCAGTCATCTGCCTTTGCCCAATCATTGTGGATGTTACCCAGCTTGAGTAGTCCGGTGTAGGATGTGTTTGCTTCTATTTTGGCAAGAGCAGCAGCTTTCTCATTTTTATCAATATATTTGAGAGCCAATTCGGAGGAAAATTCCAAAATCACAGTGGTTTGAGCCGACTTATTGCTTGCTGAGCTCGTGGGTAAAGTTACACAAATATATCGGTCTTGTCATCTGTTGGTAAATGACATACTTACCTAAATATGTGACAAGCTTATTGTATGCATGCCACCCTCTACATAGTTCGACTCCATTAGAATTATTTATTTGAACAATTATGGCTACATCCGAAAATCGAGTACCATCATGGTCTGGCTCCAGCCGCGTAAGAACAGCCTCACACTCCGCAGAGTGCACCAAATGGAGATTTAATTGTATATGAAAGTGCAATTGAAAACGTTCGAGAGCGTTACTTGGACAATAGATTCGAAATCGGCGGTTTTACGTCGAACGATTTCGAAGTTGGTGTCGAAGCACCCGCTGTTCCCTCACTAACGAGATTCGGTCTAGGGGGCGGGGGGTGTATTGAAAGGTATTTAATATTATTAGCTGGAAATACCCGCTGTGACTTATTCGATTTTCGATTGGAGGGTGGCGATTGGAAATATGAACTTATAATTATGATTTGTGCCTATGAAAATCTATGTCTGGGGTCGAGAAGTCAATCAGTGCTTTATATTAATTGTAATAACGTTACGTTAACAATTTTGGGAAGACTGACGTGGCGTCAATGACTATTTTAATTGGTTAATAGTTTCGGGGCGGTACAAAGGTTAGGTTATATATGACAAAGTTTTCGGTTTTTGTTGAAAACATGATGCGGCAGATCTCTAAGGTGGTTGTATGTAAATAAATCCATAACCTTACGTGCTGCAATGAACTGCTTCGAAGGTACAAATCTTGAAGTTTCTGTGTTAATATTAGTTATTTAATCAACAGGTTCATTAATGACAGCGATCAATGGTCGAGATATTTTAACCCGTGAAAGGAGCGAGCGCGTTAATATTTCGAAAAAAACAGCATTCGTTATTTTTTGAAAAAGTATATTATTTTCAAGACTCGACCGAAAAACAATCAATGCCTTTGATATATTTCTGATTCAATTGGTTGTCACAAAATCAGTTGATTTTTCTCAGGCTGGTTCTTATTATCGGAGCACAGATGTTTTTGACTGTTGGGTTTTCGTTGGGTTTATTTTATGAGCGCTCGTTCTCCTTAAACGAGGGCTATATCGGTTTGCCAAAATGTCTGTAATTTTCGATTTTTGACCCGAAAATGATCTCAAACGATAGGGTTCTACTCCCTGATGACGAATTAGTGATCAAATTCAATTCTTTCCGTGGGGCCGTCCGGCCGTTAGAACAACAACTTTCGAAGGGATTGTCCTAGAGACTGAAATTTTTAGGTTAAGTTCGGTTCCCGAATGGCTCAGTCAAGTTCGTTATTCAGCCAAATCGTAGGGGTGTTCCATGAAATAGGACCATTCAAAACTTTTGTTCTTCAATATCTCAGACAAAACGAAACCTATCGAAATGAAATGTTGCGGTCATATGCAAGATGATCATAAGCTTCATGCAAAATTTGGTGCCCATAGTGTGAACAGAACCATAGAAAATTGAATTGGAATATGGAAAAGTAGAAACTTCATATTTCCATAAAAAAATAACCGATTCAAATGAAATTTATTTATAAAAAAAAAATTGATACACTGAATGTATATGCAGAATTTTGTGACCACAGTGGTAACAGAACCGTAGAAATTTCAATTGAAATATTGAAAAGGAAAACTTTATACTCATGCAGAATTTTGAGAGCATCATCAGAACCATATAATTTAATTTTTATAATTATTATTTTTGACATATTTAATTTTTTGAATGATTTCCGATTTGATCAATAGCAAGAATAAACTACAAAATGAAATATGTAAAATCAAAAACTGCGGTTCTCATTGTCTCATTTGGGCGCTCGTACTACTCAAACGAGTGCTATATCGTTTTGCCCAAATGTCTGTATTTTCGAATTTTGAGCCGAAAATGGTCTCAAACGATAGGGTTCGACTCCCTGATGAAGAATCCGTGGTCAAACTCAATTCTGTCCGTGCGGCCGTCCCACGTTAGCCGATTACTTTGGAGGGATTGTCCTAGGAACTTGAGCTTTTCAGGGTGAGTTCGGTTTCCGAATGCTTCAGTAGAGTTAACCAGCCAAATCGTACAGGGTGTTCCATAAAATATAGCCATTCAAAATTGTTGTTCCTCAATATCTCAGAATATACAATCGAAATGAAATAATAAGCCTCAAGCAAAATAAGGTCAATACTGTATACAGAACCATAGAAAATTCAAACGAAATATTAAAAGAAGAAACTTCATATTTCCATAAAAAGATATCCGATTCGAATAAAATTTATTTTGTGAATGAAAATTGATATATACTGAATGTTCATGCAAAATTTTCGTGCATATAGTGTTAACAGAGCCATAAAAAATTCAATTGGAATGTTAAAAAAAAATTCTTATATTTCCATAACAGAATAACCGACTCAATAGAAATTTATTTTGTGAATCAAAACTGATATACTGAATGTTCATGCAGAATTTTGAGAGGATCGAATCACCAGAACCACATAATTTAATTTTTGTAATTATTCATTTTTTACACATTTCATTTTTTGAATGTTTTTCAGAACATAATTACGATTTTGCTGAAATCCTAATTGTAATTCGCGTATAAAATTTGAAGTTGGTAGTCTTATTGCTCCCCCAAAGAACGAGCGCTCAAGAGCTCCTGCTCAGGGCTTTTCTTTTTTGACATGGTCACATTTCGTAGTTACAGACCTATGAATTTGCACCCCAGTGTCGTTCGATGTAAATATCTAAGAACATTGTTGCATCTTACATACCAAATTTGATACACCATCTTGAGACCATTATTCTTGGTCCCCCGTCTTTCATTAAATACTGGTGCCATTTGACATTTCCAACAACTCTTCATTCAGATATTTGAAGATATTCTCATCTCTATTGACTGAAAATGTTATAGCCATTGCCAGAAAGTTGGCAAACCTATCTTTCATTTCGAAGATGGCGACCACTGCAGGCTCCAGGCTGAGCTCCCAGGCTCTCAAGATATTATTTGTAGAAACATTCCGATATAGGCGTGCACGTCTTAATTTAAGATATCATTGTGTCGATTATCCCGATCGACGTACCTCGGGAACAGTTCCTCTATAATCAACGCCGAAAAAAATCATCACAGTTGGAAGTGCATTTACATTTTATAAGAATTTCACGAATCAATCAATTCAGTTTATTGAAATATGGTAATTTTCTTATTAAATATTGTCCTTATTTGACATTTCCGCAATAATTCTTCATTCATATATTTGAAGATATTCTCATCTCTATTGACTGAAAATGTTATAGCCATTGCCAGAAAGTTGGCAAACCTATCTTTCACTTCGAAGATGGCGACTCTTGCAGGCTCCAGGCTGAGCTCCCAGGCTCTCAAGATATTATTTGTAGAAACATTCCGATATAGACGTGCACGTCTTAATTTAAGATATCATTGTGTCGATTCTCCCGATCGACGTACCTCGGGAACAGTTCCTCTATAATCAACGCCGAAAAAAATCATCACAGTTGGAAGTGCATTTACATTTTATAAGAATTTCACGAATCAATCAATTCAGTTTATTGAAATATGGTAATTTTCTTATTAAATATTGTCCTTATTTGACATTTCCAATAATTCTTCATTCATATATTTGAAGATATTCTCATCTCTATTGACTGAAAATGTTATAGCCATTGCCAGAAAGTTGGCAAACCTATCTTTCACTTCGAAGATGGCGACTCTTGCAGGCTCCATGCTGAGCTCCCAGGCTCTCAAGATATTATTTGTAGAAACATTCCGATATAGGCGTGCACGTCTTAATTTAAGATATCATTGTGTCGATTATCCCGATCGACGTACCTCGGGAACAGTTCCTCTATAATCAATGCCGACAAAAATCATCACAGTTGGAAGTGCATTTACATTTTATAAGAATTTCACGAATCAATCAATTCAGTTTATTGAAATATGGTAATTTTCTTATTAAATATTGTCCTTATTTGACATTTCCAATAATTCTTCATTCATATATTTGAAGATATTCTCATCTCTATTGACTGAAAATGTTATAGCCATTGCCAGAAAGTTGGCAAACCTATCTTTCACTTCGAAGATGGCGATTCTTGCAGGCTCCAGGCTGAGCTCCCAGGCTCTCAAGATATTATTTGTAGAAACATTCCGATATAGGCGTGCACGTCTTAATTTAAGATATCATTGTGTCGATTATCCCGATCGACGTACCTCGGGAACAGTTCCTCTATAATCAATGCCGAAAAAAATCATCACAGTTGTAAGTGCATTTACATTTTATAAGAATTTCACGAATCAATCAATTCAGTTTATTGAAATATGGTAATTTTCTTATTAAATATTGTCCTTATTTGACATTTCCAATAATTCTTCATTCATATATTTGAAGATATTCTCATCTCTATTGACTGAAAATGTTATAGCCATTGCCAGAAAGTTGGCAAACCCATCTTTCACTTCGAAGATGGCGATTCTTGCAGGCTCCAGGCTGAGCTCCCAGGCTCTCAAGATATTATTTGTAGAAACATTCCGATATAGGCGTGCACGTCTTAATTTAAGATATCATTGTGTCGATTATCCCGATCGACGTACCTCGGGAACAGTTCCTCTATAATCAATGCCGAAAAAAATCATCACAGTTGTAAGTGCATTTACATTTTATAAGAATTTCACGAATCAATCAATTCAGTTTATTGAAATATGGTAATTTTCTTATTAAATATTGTCCTTATTTGACATTTCCGCAATAATTCTTCATTCATATATCTGAAGATATTCTCATCTCTATTGACTGAAAATGTTATAGCCATTGCCAGAAAGTTGGCAAACCTATCTTTCACTTCGAAGATGGCGATTCTTGCAGGCTCCAGGCTGAGCTCCCAGGCTCTCAAGATATTATTTGTAGAAACATTCCGATATAGGCGTGCACGTCTTAATTTAAGATATCATTGTGTCGATTATCCCGATCGACGTACCTCGGGAACAGTTCTTCTATAATCAATGCCGACAAAAATCATCACAGTTGGAAGTGCATTTACATTTTATAAGAATTTCACGAATCAATCAATTCAGTTTATTGAAATATGGTAATTTTCTTATTAAATATTGTCCTTATTTGACATTTCCAATAATTCTTCATTCATATATTTGAAGATATTCTCATCTCTATTGACTGAAAATGTTATAGCCATTGCCAGAAAGTTGGCAAACCCATCTTTCACTTCGAAGATGGCGATTCTTGCAGGCTCCAGGCTGAGCTCCCAGGCTCTCAAGATATTATTTGTAGAAACATTCCGATATAGGCGTGCACGTCTTAATTTAAGATATCATTGTGTCGATTATCCCGATCGACGTACCTCGGGAACAGTTCCTCTATAATCAATGCCGAAAAAAATCATCACAGTTGTAAGTGCATTTACATTTTATAAGAATTTCACGAATCAATCAATTCAGTTTATTGAAATATGGTAATTTTCTTATTAAATATTGTCCTTATTTGACATTTCCAATAATTCTTCATTCATATATTTGAAGATATCTCATCTCTATTGACTGAAAATGTTATAGCCATTGCCAGAAAGTTGGCAAACCTATCTTTCATTTCGAAGATGGCGACCACTGCAGGCTCCAGGCTGAGCTCCCAGGCTCTCAAGATATTATTTGTAGAAACATTCCGATATAGGCGTGCACGTCTTAATTTAAGATATCATTGTGTCGATTATCCCGATCGACGTACCTCGGGAACAGTTCCTCTATAATCAACGCCGAAAAAAATCATCACAGTTGGAAGTGCATTTACATTTTATAAGAATTTCACGAATCAATCAATTCAGTTTATTGAAATATGGTAATTTTCTTATTAAATATTGTCCTTATTTGACATTTCCAATAATTCTTCATTCATATATTTGAAGATATTCTCATCTCTATTGACTGAAAATGTTATAGCCATTGCCAGAAAGTTGGCAAACCTATCTTTCACTTCGAAGATGGCGATTCTTGCAGGCTCCAGGCTGAGCTCCCAGGCTCTCAAGATATATTTGTAGAAACATTCCGATATAGGCGTGCACGTCTTATTTAAGATATCATTGTGTCGATATCCCGATCGACGTACCTCGGGAACAGTTCCTCTATAATCAATGCCGAAAAAAATCATCACAGTTGTAAGTGCATTTACATTTTATAAGAATTTCACGAATCAATCAATTCAGTTTATTGAAATATGGTAATTTTCTTATTAAATATTGTCCTTATTTGACATTTCCAATAATTCTTCATTCATATATTTGAAGATATTCTCATCTCTATTGACTGAAAATGTTATAGCCATTGCCAGAAAGTTGGCAAACCCATCTTTCACTTCGAAGATGGCGATTCTTGCAGGCTCCAGGCTGAGCTCCCAGGCTCTCAAGATATTATTTGTAGAAACATTCCGATATAGACGTGCACGTCTTAATTTAAGATATCATTGTGTCGATTATCCCGATCGACGTACCTCGGGAACAGTTCCTCTATAATCAATGCCGAAAAAAATCATCACAGTTGTAAGTGCATTTACATTTTATAAGAATTTCACGAATCAATCAATTCAGTTTATTGAAATATGGTAATTTTCTTATTAAATATTGTCCTTATTAACATTTCCAATAATTCTTCATTCATATATCTGAAGATATTCTCATCTCTATTGACTGAAAATGTTATAGCCATTGCCAGAAAGTTGGCAAACCTATCTTTCACTTCGAAGATGGCGATTCTTGCAGGCTCCAGGCTGAGCTCCCAGGCTCTCAAGATATTATTTGTAGAAACATTCCGATATAGGCGTGCACGTCTTAATTTAAGATATCATTGTGTCGATTATCCCGATCGACGTACCTCGGGAACAGTTCTTCTATAATCAATGCCGACAAAAATCATCACAGTTGGAAGTGCATTTACATTTTATAAGAATTTCACGAATCAATCAATTCAGTTTATTGAAATATGGTAATTTTCTTATTAAATATTGTCCTTATTTGACATTTCCAATAATTCTTCATTCATATATTTGAAGATATTCTCATCTCTATTGACTGAAAATGTTATAGCCATTGCCAGAAAGTTGGCAAACCCATCTTTCACTTCGAAGATGGCGATTCTTGCAGGCTCCAGGCTGAGCTCCCAGGCTCTCAAGATATTATTTGTAGAAACATTCCGATATAGGCGTGCACGTCTTAATTTAAGATATCATTGTGTCGATTATCCCGATCGACGTACCTCGGGAACAGTTCCTCTATAATCAATGCCGAAAAAAATCATCACAGTTGTAAGTGCATTTACATTTTATAAGAATTTCACGAATCAATCAATTCAGTTTATTGAAATATGGTAATTTTCTTATTAAATATTGTCCTTATTTGACATTTCCAATAATTCTTCATTCATATATTTGAAGATATTCTCATCTCTATTGACTGAAAATGTTATAGCCATTGCCAGAAAGTTGGCAAACCTATCTTTCATTTCGAAGATGGCGACCACTGCAGGCTCCAGGCTGAGCTCCCAGGCTCTCAAGATATTATTTGTAGAAACATTCCGATATAGGCGTGCACGTCTTAATTTAAGATATCATTGTGTCGATTATCCCGATCGACGTACCTCGGGAACAGTTCCTCTATAATCAACGCCGAAAAAAATCATCACAGTTGGAAGTGCATTTACATTTTATAAGAATTTCACGAATTCATCGATTCAGTTTATTCAGTTCCCATAATTACAGACCATTATCGGAGTATGAAAACCTCTGGCGGATAATTTGCGAATCATTCGTAATGCCTTAATGAATATCTTTGAATTGAAACAGAGAAACAAATGAAATTGTTATAAATAAATAATTGATGGTTGATGGATATCCATGTCGGGGATATCATTCGAATGTCAGAGCCGTAGCGCGGGAAGAAAAAGGAGGCATAGATTAATGTTTTTTGACGAGAAATTCTTGATGATGAAACATTCATTGAAATATTATTTGGACTATTTTCATCATCAACGTTTCGGCCAGCCGTCAGCGTCGCCAGGAAAATACTTCAATTTCTTAACTAAAAAAAGCATTTTTGTCACTCAGAGAAGAATCGATGGTTTTGTTCTATTTTTAATTTATTCAGTTGACAATAACCTCCTGAGTCCTAATGTCCAATATGTTGGACATTAAGATTCAATATTTTTCCTGATAGTGTACTGATTTTACGGCAGTAAATCCTTCGGTCCAACATATTGGAGGTATAAATGAATGCGTTGAGAGCGCAGCAATTGAGGTGTTGTGTTGTAGTGCTTTAGTATTTGTTTATGAAAATAGTATGAATAGTCTAAGAATTGGTCCAAATTTTTTTATCTCGTTGTTTCAATTATTGTACACAAAATATCAATGATGGTGACTTGTTCATTTAGTTGGACGGTAGGATACAATACAACTTTTTTATCAAGAGATACTTTCCATTTCAGCAATATTTGGGAAGAAACATCCCCTTCGCTTTGGAGTGGAGGTTGATAAAATCGAGCAATTTCCCACTGCTCACAAATGCTTGAAGGCATCTCTATGTTTACTTTTTATTCTGAGGCGAAAAGTAAACCTAGAGTTGCCTTCACTCATTTGTTATCAGCCAAGTACAATCTATATACGCGCAGACAAACTTCCGGCGTTGCAAAATTGAGCCATATGTTTATTCTTATTGGGATAATTGTTTTACCGCTCCCCTACTCTGATACTAACTGCTTGCGTCTGTTACAGATAATTCTGTCAATTTGGAAACATTGTCCGTTAGTGTTTAGTTTCTTGATGCGATGTGTTTACAGTTTCATTTCGATTAGACGTTCATAAACTCAATTATTTCAATGATTAGGTGGCAGTCTATTGCTGCTTAAGGCTATTCCGTTAATTGAAGCTAGGGCAAAATAACGAAAATATTGTATTGTATTCAGGAATTGGAGAAATGCAAATCTAACTAATTGTTTACTTCACCCCAGTGTGGCAGTGAAATGCTTTCCATCTCACTCTTATGCTTGGTTAATTGCAATACAGTACTATTCACACTTAAAGGCATCTCTATGTTTATTTCTTACTCTGAGGGTTAATGTTTATAAACAGCAGAGTGGGAATATAAACATAGAAATCTTGTCCTCATATTTGCCTCTGTTTACACCTGAAAGGTCCTATCTATGTACCGGGTTTTTCACTATATTTGACCCCCCCCTCCTTTACGTTGTTACTAAAGGAGATACAAAAAAATGTTTCGTATAAAAGTTTCACGAAATCAACTGAGATTTTTTGATATGTGTCCAGAAACTGAAATATATACAGGGTGGCCAACATATTGATGGCAATTTCATTCTTCAAATGGAACACCCTCTATATTTTTCCATGTTTGGATAGTTTTTTCCCCTGATTTCGAATATGTAACATAATGTTGGTCTATCTCTTTCATTCTGAGAACTACAGAGTCTCAAATTTCAAGAACCACCTGCCAAGATATGTAATCAGTTTACAAGTGACAGAGTGCGTTTACTGAAAATGCTGATTTTTTGAGTTATTATTACGTCAATGGAAAGATATACAGGGTAAACAACATCGAATGCAACTATATTTTTTCAAATGGGACACCATGTCCTGTATATTCTTCCTTTCTTGATAGGCTATTTCCTCCTGTTCTCGAATATAAATGCGTATGGGGATGTGTCTCTTCAATTGTCAGAGTTTCAAAGTTTTGAAATGATGACATCGAATAAAAAAATATGTGAAATACCTACGAAATTCTTTATATCCAAACAATCTATTATTTTCAAATGAATATTTAACAATTACTTAACCAATGAAACATGAAAAACTATGGTAGTATGGTGAGAATAACATCAACTAAAGAAATTGCTCGAAATGACCACCTTCAATCAATACACATACTTCATATAATTGCCTATAGTTGTTCAGTCTATTCTTGATAGCATTATTATGGCTCTGATTCAAGTCAGAAATTAAAGCTTCAAATGTGTTTCTAATCATTACAATAATATCATTATTCTTTGTGCGTTGACGGGATTAGTTCCGAGTTATGGGTTTGATATTGGTTGATTTTATATCATTAATATTATTCTCCGCTTTCATTGATTGTCATCATTGCTGAAGTAATTTTTTTCCTTCAGAAACGGCTATAAAAAACGTGACCAATGGTGTTAAATCGGGACTATTTGGTGGCCATAAAATGGGTGCGCCATTACCAATCCAAAAATCAAATTGGTCACTTAAATATTCACGAACTTAAGAAGAAAGATAGACCCACATATGTTACATATTCGAAATCAGAGGAAAAAGATCTAACCAAATATGGAAAAATATACAGAGTGTTCCATTTGAAAAAATGAAGTTGCCATCAATATGTTGGCCATCCTGTATATATTTCAGTTTGTGGAGTCGTATCAAAAACCCTCAGTTGATTACGTGAAACTTTTATACGAACCATTTTTTTGTATTCCTTTTAGTAACAAAGTCAAATTATAGTGAAAACCCCTGTATTTTATTGATCTGAGCGTATAATACTCCATGTCAACTATCTGTGAACAATGCGCTCAATTAAAATCTTGCGCTTTTGTTGAAACAATCAATAATACGTCTCTGCAAATGCATGGGATAGAATAACACAGCATCGTTTTCGGAAAAGTCGTGTAATTTAAGTCGACCAAGCGACGACCAAAACAGAGAAAGAAAAGAAGAAATAATAATACAATTCCGCAGTGATATTTATGTATATCATTGCTTGGGTTGCGATTGATTCGGACTAAAGTTGCCCCGGAGCAGTCTCGAACTGCATTCGCCTGTCTGTCTGCTCGATAATACCCAGTTGCTCCAAGTGAAAATGTTATTAAATCAAATGATATTAGTCAGGCCCCGGGCAAGATTCTTGAGCAAATCATGTCACTGAACTTTTTGTCCGAGAAAATATACACGTTCGACTGAATCCATTGTTTCGGCATGAATTTGATTATGTGTTCGAATATGTTAATGATACTGAGGTAGCTGTAGATGCAGTTGAAGAAAGACCTGACGTGAAATCAGGAGCTTCAGCATATCAGTTTACATCGGGAAAACGGTAGTTCGGAGTAGCTGAAGTGAAATATTCTTCGGACATCATTTATGCTCCTTTCGGCCAGCATGTACCAGCTGTCGCCAGGAAAACAATTAAAACTAGCATTCTCAGAAAATAATGATCTATTCCTTATTGAGTCAGTTGTAAAACAATTTATTTCTTCTTCTGTTCATAATTTTATACAATCTCAACCTAAAACACGTCAAACCGAACCAATTGAATTATTTTATGGTTCTGTTAACAGTATAGGTACAAAATTCTGCATGAAAGTTCAGTTTCCATTCACAAAAAATATTTACCCGAATCGAATATCCTGTTATGGAAATATATAATAAAGGTTCTTCTCCCCAATATTTAAACTGAATTTTCTATGGTTCTGTTAACACTATGGCCACGAAATTTCGAGTGAACATTCAGTATATCGATCTCCATTCACAAAATAAATTTCACTCGAATCAGAAATCTTGTTATGAAAATATTTATTTATTTATTTATTTATTTATTTGTTCATACGGACATGCCATTTTACATTATAATGAGAAAAACCATAATTCAAGCATTTTATCAAAAATAAACATAAATTTCTTAGAACTCCAATGGAGGAGTTTTCATCTATTTATCAAATCTTGAGATTCGAAATATCGCTTTAGTGTGAAGATTGATGCAGAGAATACATCCAAGTCACAACCATTCGTTGAACGTATTGCTCTATCGACTGGGCCATTCATTGTGTAGTTGGTTGGTAGATTGAACCCCACGTGAAACGTTTCTCTGGATCTCAATGGTGCTGGTTTACAATTTAGTCCTATTCGATGCAATAGGTATTCACTATCGACAAAATTGTTCAGGAGTTTGTACACAAACATTATGTCAAAGTTTTCTCGTCTCATTTCAAGTGATCTTAAATTCAGTTTCTTTTGGACAACTTCATAATTTCCGTTGTCAACGGGAGATCCAGCTTGAAGGTTATCCATTTCAGAAATTTTCTCTGAACCCGTTCTATATTCTGTTTATGTACGGTATAAGCCGGCGACCAGACGGTGGTGGAGTATTCAAGAATACTTCTGACGTTGCTGCAGTAAACTGTCTTTAAAGCATCTAGATTGTTGAAATGTTTCATAGTTCTTTTTATGAATCCGAGCATTTTGAACGCTCTGTTCGTTACGTATTGTATTTGATATATGAAGTTCATTCTAGAATCAAAATAAACCCCAAGATCTCTAACCGTAGACGATTCTCTCAAAGTAATCTGGTCCATTTTGTATTCAAACAGCTGCGGTGATTTTAATCTATTGAATCTCACCACTTGACATTTTTCTATGTTGAATTCCATATCATTTGTCGAACTCCACTCTATGATAGCATTCAAATCCAGCTGCAACAATTCACAATCGTCTAATGATGTTATTTGCCGGAAAAGTTTGAAGTCATCTGCGAAAGTAGTAGAAACGAACTGAACTTGATTGCTTTCCCTATATCATTGATGAAAAGCAGAAATAAGAAGCCTGAAATAGGTGAACCTTGAAGTATGCCAGATTCCATAGTGAATTCTACTGAACATGTACCTGATATAAGCACTTTTAGTTCAATGTTTTTTATTCGATCAGCCAACCAATCTAATAACGGGGAGTCGATCCCTAATGCTTTGAGTTTACGAATAAGCAACAATGAGCGACTGAATCGAATGCCTTTTTGAAATCTGTATATATAGAGTCGATTTGTTTTCTATTCTTCATGGATTCTAGTATAGTATTCGAATATGTCAGAAGATTGGTCGTGACTGATCTTTTCGGAATGAATCCATGCTGCTCCTCTATGAATACATGCTTGAAGCATGGTGAAATTTGTTCACTAGCAGGGTGTCGAGCAATTTTGGTAGGTATGAGGATTTGCAAATTGGCCTATAATTCTTTACGTTGTTCTTATCACCGGACTTGAATTTTGGGATTATAAAATTGAGTTTCCATTGAGTGGGAAATCGTCCCGAGCGCAGAGATAGGTTGAAGAGGTCACACAATGGAGATGCTAATTCCGCTCGACATCGCTTCAGAAATATGGAAGGATTCCATCTGGACCTCCGTCATTTTTTTTCGGAAGTGAACAAAGACAGTTGAGAACTTCTTCGACAGAAAGTACACAATTATTTAAGTGGACATATTTGTCATATTGTACATCAATATCTCTAGGATTGCTGGTTTATAAACCTTCGCAAAATTTTTCCGAAATAATTCGGCTATGTCTCGTGTATTACTGCATTCTTTTTCATTCAAGTACATAGTGTTTGGAAGGGTGTTATTTTCTTTTGAATCATTAACATATTTCCAGAAAAATTTTGGGTTGAAGCCTATGGACTCTTCACTGATTTTATATACTCTTTATAGCAAGTTTCAGATTCTTTTTTGCATTCTCTTCTGATTCTAACAAATTCGTTATAGTCTTCTTTTCTTTGATTGAGTTTGAATTTCCTATGAGTTGCTTTTTTGAGGGATATTAGTTTTTTTAAGTTGACGAAAACCAATGTGGGTAGGTATTTTGAGTTTTCATCCTTCTCGGTATATACTTATTAATGATCTCGAATATAACATTATAAAACAAGTTTGTACTTTTCTCTATTTCATCGGAGATAATCGTGTTCCATTCTACGTTAGCTAGGCTTTCAATAATGCAATCAAAATTTGCCGTCTTGAAATCGTAATAGAAAAGGGCAGGAAGATTTTCGTTAATTTCGATTTCGCTTGATAATTTGATATCGAAGTTTAAGGCAGGATGGTGGGGATCGCATTTAATCAGTTCATCGGGTGATTTTGTAGCATGGATGTTATCGTATGAAACAAATATCAGATCCAATAACGCGTTATTTATATTCCTTGTTGTATTTATTTGGTTTAGACTGAGAAGTGCTGCTGTATTACTTACAAGAAATTGCGGCCTCGTCATATAAAAACTGTTTGTATCAGATGTATCCCAATATGAAGTTTCTTCTTTTCAATATTCCAATTGAATTTTTTATGGTTCTGTTCACACAAGGGTCACAAAATTCTGCATGAGGCTTATTATGAGCACCTTGCATTTGGCCGCAACATTTCATTTCGATTGGTTTCGTATTATCTGAGATATTCAGGAACAAAAATTTTAAATGGCCATTTTATGGACACCTGAACGATTTGGCTGGTTCGAACTTAACTGAGCCATTCGGGAACCGAACTTACCCTAAAAATTTTTAAGTCTCTACACTGAAAGAAAATTCTTAGTTATAGTTATAAAATATTTGTTACTGCCAAATTTGGTGAAAATTATTCAATAAGATTCACAACCAATATGGCTCATTTATTAAAACTTTTAGTAACATTTTTAATATTCACTAAAAACAAACGATTTTGTTCGACTGAATTCAAACAAAATAATTTTATTATAAATAAGTTATTTATTACAGAGATTGAAATATATTTATCAACAAATTTGGTTTTCAATCAATATTATTTGGTCATTATCAATAAATGTTGAGTTATCTGTTAATAAATCTTTGTTATATGTTTATTATTATTAGGGTTATGATTTTAATAGATCATTTGTTTATAATAAATCTACGATAATAAATGATAATAAACTTTATTTGTGTGAGGGTGAATTCCTGTACAGACAAGTCCCAGCGAATAGCCTTTGCATCAGGATCGGAACTCCAATCAAACCACAGTATTTTGTGCCGCCAAATAACGAAGTAACGGCAACGGTCTGTCAAGTGCCAACGGTTTCAGTTTCCAGAATAATTTTGTTTCTGACGGTTAGCGGCTTGCTGTGCGGCTGTTTGTAATTGTTGTGAGTCTAACAAAAAAATGGAAATTTTTCCGTTCTTCCTGCGGAATATGGCGTACCAGGAGATTCTGAGAGATTTTGAACGTAAGTACCTCACCTTGGTTTATGAATTTATAGTGAAAAATTCTACTATAGAAATGTTTCTCTTATTTTATAATTGATATTTGCTGGTGTGAATAATAAACAATTTCTCAGAAAATGGAATAACGAATTTGAAACTCCTGAAGGAGGTTTCGGAAAATGAAGCTGATTTCAAACAGTTAGTGCCCTGTATGGGAACTAGAGTTCAAATCAGGCTAAAATTGAATAGTAAAAATTTATTGGATACTCTGTAAGCAATATCAATAAATAGAAGAAATTACTGATTTCAAGTAATATTATATATGTATCCATTTCAGAATATCTCCTTCTTACAGTGTTGGGACTGTTGAAACTTCTCTGGACAATAACACTACAAGTTTCAATGCTTCAGAAACCTACAGTAATTTGAGCAGGTGAGTAATAATACGAAAATTCAAATATGTATTTATATTCCAAAATCATGCCTTTCCTCGTCTCGTAACTCTCATCTTCAAATGCACATACGTTAAACAGTGATATTTTTTAAGTAAAAATTTTTCATAAATTACTAATTAATCTTTAAGTCCAAAAGAATAAAGAATGAGAGAGTTTATATTTTATTACTTTGTTAATGTTATTACACTTACAATTATATATTAAACCACAAATAGTGGAATTGTTTTTGTTATATGATTTATTATATGTATGTATTTTTGTTTTTTATGAGAAATATATTTATCGAATGAAAGATAAGTACATTGTTTTTCTGATTTTTCTCAGGCCATTGAAAATTGAAGTGGACAGTTTAATTTTATTATAGGTTTCATCATTATTAATGAAATAGTTTGTCTGCTGGTAAAACTGTAATATATTCATTGAGTTTTGTTTTTTCTGTGAGAAAATATTTGGTTAGGATTATTGGGAATAATTTGTCTACTAATAAATGTTTCACTAATGAGAGCTAGTATTTTCACATCCAGATACCAAACTGACGGATAACTAACTAATATCAGTTGGAACTAACCGTCATTTTCATATCTGGAGGTTATAAAGGTTCTCATAAATAAAACATTTATTAGTAGAAGATCAATTCTCAAATAATCCTCACAAAATATTTCTCACAGAAATAAAATGAGTAATTCCAGCAAACAAAATATTTGTTGATAATAATTATTGAATTGTTTTCATGTTGTACTTATGAACAAGCATATACGAATAATAAATAAGTATTTATTCATACTTATGATGCATTTATTATGTTAAGCAAGATGTTTACTTATTATCAACAAATGAATATTATGACGGAATAAACAGAAAATAACCTTGAATAAGTCTTTATTCATACTTATGATACATTCATATATAATCAAAATGTTTATTTATTATCAACAAATGACTATTATGATGGAATAATATAAGATACCCTGTATGAGTCTAATTCACCAAGTTGTAAACAAATAATTTGTTTCTCCATAGCAAATGTTTAATAAGCCATATTTCAATCACTAATTTGGTGATAGTTAAGAATACTTAGTAATGTAACCAAATTGTTCTTTCGGTGTAGACAATCCCTTCGAAAGTTGTTGTTCTAACTGCCGGACGGCCCCACGGAAAGAATGAATTTGATCACTTATTCGTCATCAGGAGTAGAACCCTATTGTTTGAGATCATTTTCGGGTCAAAAATCGAAAATTGCAGACATTTTGGCAAACCGATATAGCCCTCGTTTAAGGAGAACGAGCGCTGAAAACATGAGAATCCCCCAATTTTTCTCAAGAATGTCCTGTGAATTTTGCTGCATATCTGTATTCAGGACACACGGTATAAACCTTCCATAGCATGGTTATTTAGAGAAGGAAATATCAATCCTTCGAAACATTTCTCCTCATGTCTGATTAAGATGTCAATAAACGAACTTTCCATAAACTTCAAGACCAAAGCATTTGCATGTATCGCTCAAGAAGGAGCAAATAAAAAGACAACCGAAATAATTCGCAGTAGTGGCAAACTTACCATAAGACGCGGCGGACTTTTTCTCGAATGTTTTCGATGTGTTGCAATCATTATTGAATATTTTTGAAATAAAATGAATCAAATCTTCATGTAAAAATGTTCACAGAGAATTTAAATTTAATGTAGCGGTAATTTAGTGTTTTTGTGGTGAGAGAAGTGACTTTCGGGTGAAAAATTTTTCAGGGGCCTATATCTTCTAAACTAAGACAGATCGTTAATTGTTTTCTTCCCTAATAATGTTCAGGGAGCCAATATGAATACAAAGGTACCAAAATTTGATGGATATCTGTTGAATCCCAAAATTCAAACAGTTTTAATTTTTTTCTAAATGTTCCACCAATTTCAAAATGTGAAAAAATTCCATGGTATTAAGGACCAAAGAAGACATTTTTTGTCAAAAAATGGCAGTGGACACTTCTGAAGAACACCGAGAAACAAATGACTAAATTTTATTTTTTTTCTAAAAATCCATTTTTCAGCTGAAATTCATAAAAGAATTATACGTGTATTCCTTTAAATGCAAAGAATCAAGAGAAAAAATCACTATTCGATAATTTTGGATTTCACAAAAGAAGAAAGATTAAATCGAAATAAGTGTTTTTACAAAAATCTCAAAAATGGCTAGAGATAAAAAGCTGAAAAGTTGCCTGAATTATTACCATTCAATGCCTAATCGATCCCCAGGGGGCAGATTTACCATTGACTATACCCTTTTGCTGGCTGCATATCTGTATTGGTATAAACCTGCATGGTTTATTTAGAGAAGGAAATATCAATCCTTCGAAACATTTCTCCTCATGTCTGATTAAGATGTCAATAAACGAACTTCCCATAAACTTCAAGACCGAAGCACTTGCACGTATAGCTCAAGAAGGGGCAAATAAAAAAAAGAGAACCGTCTAGCATCTGCTCCCATATTTCCGTATTCAAGGAGCGAGTTATAATCGAGAACGAAGGACTCAACATTCAATTAAAACAACAATAAATGGGCACGGCCAGTTAAAGGACGTACCTAATAATTGAACGTTATATTTTAATTACGGGTCTGGAAAGATTATTCATGAATAGGTTCGGTTATTGAAACCAAGAAACGATAAATTATGCAGAGATTCGGTAGTTTTGTACGGTAATTTCCAGTTCATTAAATATATCGAAAAAACTGGAACAATAATGACACGTTATGTTTCGCGGAGCTAAGGATTGTATTGTAATTATTGACTTAAAAATGAAAGTTCACCGGTATAATGATGTAATCTTTATTGTATTCATGTCGTTCATTGTCAAGTCGAATGGGAGTTCGGTTAAAGTTTATATCATTTTGTTGGAAATATTTGTGATATCAATGACTTTATAGCATTAGTCTTTGGGATTTTTCCATTTCATTATCATTTTGTTTTGCTCGCTTGTTTCTAGGGAAACAGATTGTCGGGGTTTTGTCCTGGGGCCTATTGCACCAAAATACTTTGCAACTTTTCACTTCGCACTTTGCATTCTGACAGATTTCAAAAGTGAAAATTAGTTATGTTGCACAACATTTCTCCCAATATTTAATGTCTGTGGAGTAATTTTCACTATGCACTTGACTTTTCACAAGGTATTTTTCATTTATGAATGCGTTTCGTGCAACTTAATTCATTTGAAAATTGAAAAGTTGCAAAGTGTTTGGTGCAATAGGCCCCAGATTTCCGTTGTTTGATACCTGGGCGTTCAATATAAAGGGTGTTTTTTCCGAGGTATAGAGCTTTAAGTTGGCATTACTGTTCAAGATGACGACCGCTTTCACAGCTGTCAAGTGATTTATTCTCCGTTTGGTTTAGCAATTCATCATGAATAGACTCAAGCATAAACAATGCTTACAAATAGTGCACTTTTATTTTGAGATTAATGGTTCTGTGCGGAATACGCATTGCACACTACGTCCATTTTACCGTCGACAAAATCGTCCATCAGAGCAGTTAATTCGATTAATACGCCAAGCAACAGAGCTACAAATGATTAGTTTTTTGACAAAAATACTACCTGGACGCCACCTGTGCCATTCCGTGCAGGACAGTCCGTAGTTTATTTCCACCATGTTTTAAACACGAAAATGCCATTTTTTTATTTGTTATCAACAAAAAACAACAAAAATACGCGTTCTTTTTAGTTTTTTCGTTGCAGAATGGAAACTATTGATGCAGTGATAACGTTGCAATGGGATGAATTGTAGAGAATTACATTGTGAAGAGAATGATGGGTCAAACGATCCGATCGAATAATTAAAACTGGAGAAAAGCGGAAAAAACCGGAAAATTGCGTGTTTTTTCTTTTAACTCATAACTCTGCCATTTTGCAATATTAAGAACTGAAACTTCACACGATAGTAGCTATTGACGTGCAATTATGTGTGCCAAAATTGGATTCGGTTGGATAAATAGTTTTCACATAATTCCCATTTCAATTTTTTTGGACATATTTTCGCGGAGAGCTGGATGCGTTTGAGGTCGTCCGATTGAAATTAAAAAAATTGATTTGGAAAGAAGACGTGATCAGTAACAAAACGTCTATTCTGATTTTTCAATAAATCGCGTTTAAGTGTGTGAAAAACTAGTGAGAACATGAGGGAAAACGGCCGACCGAGCGAGAGCGGTCGAGTGGAGAGGAAATAAGCGAATCGAGGGGAAACGTATACATATGTGTACAAAATTTGGTGCGCTGTCCGCGCAACAATTCTTAAACTCGGCGACCGTTGGCTTCCGCGGCGTTTCCCCGGTTTCCCTCGATTCGCTCATTCCCTCACCACTCGACCACTCTCGCTTGGTCGGTCGTTTTCCCTCATGTTCTCACTAGTTTTTAACACACTTAAACGCGTTTTATTGAAAAATCAGAATAGACGTTTTGTTACTGATCACGTCTTCTTTCCAAATCAATTTTTTTAATTTCGATCGGACGACCTCAAACGCATCCAGCTCTCCGCGAAAATATGTCCAAAAAAAATTCAAATGGGAATTATGTGAAAACTATTTATCCGACCGAATCCAATTTTGGCACACATGAATTGCACGTCAATAGCTACTATCGTGTGAAGTTTCAGTTCTTAATATTGCAAAATGGCAGAGTTATGAGTCAAAAGAAAAAACACGCAATTTTCCGGTTTTTTCCGCTTTTCTCCAGTTTTAATTATTTGATCGGATCGTTTGACCCATCATTCTCTTCACAATGTAATTCTCTACAATTCATCCCATTGCAACGTTATCATTGCATCAATAGTTTCCATTCTGCAACGAAAAAACTAAAAAGAACGCGTATTTTTGTTGTTTTTTGTTAATAACAAATAAAAAATGGCATTTTCGTGTTTAAAACATGGTGGGAATAAACTACGGACTGTCCTGCTCGGAATGGCACAGGTGGCTTCCAGGTAGTATTTTTGTCAAGGAAATATCTCTATTGCTTGGCCTATAACCATGGAACGTTTTTGCACAGCTTTTACTCTTATCGATAACTCACATCCCCAGAGACGCCATACAAAAGAAGCTATTGCTACTTTAGAGCGTAGCATTGAGGAAGACCCATCCGCCATCGAGCACAGTAATTGGATCTGTGTCCATCCACTTTATGGAAGATTTTGTGGAAGGATCTTGGTTTGCGTGCTTACAAAATCCAAATCTTGCAAAAATTGAAGCCAAACGATCATCAAGCAAGGCGTAGATTCGTCGAATGGGCCCAAAACGAGATCGCTGTTATTCCCGATTTTCATAATAGAATTTTGTTTAGCGATGAAGCGCACTTCTGGTTGAATGGCTGCGTCAACAAACAAAAGTGCCACATTAGAAGTGGAGCTAATCCTCAAGTGTATGTCGAAACACCTTTACATCCAGAAAAACTGACTGTTTGCAGCGCTCTATGGGCTGGTGGAATCATTGGTCCGTACTTTTTCAGAAACGATGATGGCCAGAACGTTACAACAATGGTGATTACTAGTTTATTCATTCCTGAATTGAAATACACGTTTGGTGACCGCCTAATTTCACGTTTTGGAGATGTGAATTGGCCTTAAGATCTTATGATTTAACACCTCTAGACTACTTACTGTGGGGCTATGTAAAGTCATTGGTCTATGCGGATAAGCCACAAACGCTCGACCATTTAGAAGACAACATTCGCCGTGTTATTGCCGATATACGGCCACAAATGTTGGAAAAAATCATCGAAAATTGGACGTCCGAGCCAGCCGTAGCGGCCATATGCCAGAAATCATACTTAAAATGTAATGCCACAAGATTATCGTTCGGATTAATGAAATTCATGTCAATCGAATAATCCGTCGTTGTTTAATTGCAATTTAAAGTTCTATACCTCTGAAGAAACAGCTTTTATAATAAGCCTTCGAGTATGTGGAGTCACAAACGAAAAACCGAATTCATTTTCAACTCTTCTCATCCTTCAAACAATTACTGTCAAACTTTAAGTCAAATATATACTGATGGACAAAATTAACGCACCACCTAAAATTTCGTTGAATTTTAACAATTGATATCTTCCCAATATTCAGTCGGATTTCAACGTTTTTTTCTTTCAATAGTAGCTCTGTTATTGTCGAATTCCCTCCATTAAGCAGAAGTCCAAAAAATAAAATCTTCATGTTGTACAGGGCGTTTAAATGATGTCATGTTTTATAGTCAAATTTTAACGTCTTCTGTGGGCAATGCCATGATGCTGAGGTATATGAAAACAATAAAACGTTGTAGCCTGTATCTCTTGAGTATTTTGTTTTTTCAAAAACCAATATGTGTTATAAAAATGTGAATATCTCTGGAATGGTACAAGTTAAATTGCTTTTTAAAAAAGCAAAATACTCAGGAAACATCAGGCTACATCACTGTATAGTTTTTAAAAGCCTCATATATCTGGTATTGCCCACAGAAGGCGTTAAACTGTAATGAAAAAAACCCGAAAATTTAAACGCCCTGTACAGCATGATGCATTTCTTTTTTGAACATCTCATTGTAGTATGATTTTCGCCAATAAAAGAGCTACAACTAAAAAAAAAACATTCAAATCGGACAAATGGTTGCGAAGATATTCATGGCTAATGCATAAAATACGAGAGTTGATAAAAAGTGGAATATCTCTGGACGACTTCAAGATAAATTGGTTTTTGAAAAAACAAACTACTCAAGAGATACTAGGCTCCAACGTTTTATTGTTTTCATATACCTCAGCAACATGGCATTGCCCACAGTAGACGTTAAAATTTGCCTATAAAACATGACATTATTTAAACGCCCTGTACAACATGAAGATTTTATTTTTTGAACTTCTGCTTAATGGAGGGAATTCGACAATAATAGAGCTACTATTGAAAGAAAAAAACGTTGAAATCCGACTGAATATTGGGAAGATATCAATTGTTAATATTCAACGAAATTTTAGGTGGTGCGCTAATTTTGTCCATCAGTAAATATAAATAACTTCATTTCCTTTGAGTGTCTAAAGCGAACCACCTAGGTGTCAAATATGATGAAATAGTCCAAATAATATATAGTCCGTTCACGAAAGGTTGAGCCGTCGGTTGGCCATGATAATTTGACATATTCCACTGTGTATATTAAAATTTTAGGTTATGATGTTTATTTTCTTGTCAGATTGATACGCAATGTTGTCAAAATTGCATAGAGTTGTCTGATAACTCTGAAACTCGTCGGACGAAGCCGGGTACCTTCGGCAACGTTGAATTTATTTTACGTTATGACAGCAAATACTGCCAACTTCAGATAAATAAAGAAACGCCTACTATGTGCTCAACCTTTCGTGAACGAAGTATACGTATCAATAATTTCAACTCTTTGTTATAATATCCGATGACTTTGATATCGTTAAATTACCCTAGGCCTAATCAATTTCTATTGTAATCATACAAGTCAGCATGTATGCACACTTGTTCATATAAGGAAAACGATCACGACTTTTCTGTCGAGGTTAAACCTATTTTGAAAATTAAAAGGAACGACTCAAAATCCCGAAATTTCAGGATAGAATGAGAACTCTGTGAGACAATTGAATTTATTGATTAATATGAAGACAACCATAGTTCTTATGTTATTCAAATTTGCCTTTTCGTTTTATCGATATGGACAATAGTGCAAAAGGTTAAAATTTTACAACAAGGCATTCTTCTTTCACTCGACCTATCGACCTATGTTAACTTTCACCAAATATAAAAAATCGGGGTTCTTCAAATGAGTCCTCTCGAGTTGTTGCCAGCTCTTATGAAAAGTACCCATAATCTACCATTTCTACGCTACTGGCGGACGAATCACGACTTGGGTCCCACGAAGAAAAACGTGTACGTCGATCCTGATGGGTGGGCCCATCCGATCATCGCCGATCTGAATGATAGTCGCCGATGATTGAAGTCATCAAGAGGGTATGTCGGATTGCTTACACACTTACTTTTTGTCGAAATAGTCCAGTACGCACCTGACAAAACGTCACATTCAATTTCATCCGTAAATGTGCGAAATGATCTCTTTATTATGCAGGATCATCTGACTGATTCGAATCTGATTTTATTCAGAATGATTTCTCGGATATAATATCTGAAAAAAAATTTCGTCGGTTTTCGAACGAAGTAAGTTAACGTGATCAAGTATGGCGTGACGTACAGGGTGTTCCATGAGTCGTTGGCCATACCCTAATGGTGAATGCAATACATCCAGGCCTTCAGAAAAATTGGTTGTTTAGTATCCTAAGGCTATTAGTTTCGGAGATACAGGGTAATTCATGAACATTGGTCTGAATTTGCGATAGCTATAACTCTGGAATGCATATTTCGATCAAAAGGAAGCTTTTTCAAGAAATTTTTGAAATATTGATATTTTCATATTTTTCAATATCATGATTTTTCTTTCAAGCCCAAATCTACATTTTTTACATTCTTGACAAAAATTTCCTTATTGCCATAAAATAGTTATTTTTGTATTAGGTGCGTAAATGAGTGTTTTTTTCATGGCACATGAGAGTGTCAATTTTGGCCGAGACCGCAGGTCGAGGCCAAAAATTCACTCGAATGTGCCATGAAAACACGAATTCTATACGCACGAAATACAAACAACATTTTTTGTACAACTGTGAATGTGAATTTACGTCGTCTGAAAACGTATAATCATTGAAGATAATGCTTTCAGTACAATATGAATCCAGTGATCTTTCTGTGTCGTAACTATAGAAACAGTTTGTTGAAATTGTTTGAATCTTTGACAGTATTTGCTCGTAGTTGTTTCAATTTCGAATTATTTTAAAGAAGATGAATGTTGAACATGATAGTGGTAGTGATACCCCGCAGATATGGCTGAAGAAGCAAATATAATTGTATCTAATATGTTACCAGCCAAATCAAAGCTAATAATATGAGAAAACATATAACCAATTTCGAGAATGGCGCAACAAGAACAACGTAAAAAAGGCTTCTGAAAATGTGCTCACATGCTATTTCGAGGAAAAATAAAAAAATTTTTAAACCTTCCAAGTTATGGAGCTCAATGTTAAAAAAACATCGAATGTCAAGGAAAATATTGATATAAGGAATTTTTCAAAATTGGTCCCGCTTATTAAGAACAAAAGCGTCGGATACCGAGAGAAAAGAAATCTAAAGTGTAAAGGGATAATATCAATAAATTTCTCAGAGATGCTGATGACGAAACTAATTACTTCATAAGGTACAGATACAATCATAATTTTGTGAAATTAGTTGTACCTAATTAAAATATTCATTATTTTTAAGTTGTTCTAATATTAGTTATCAGCAGTGAAAAAAGACTTTTTTTAACGGTGAAAAAAAGACTTTTTTTAACGGTGAAAAAAAAGTAATATTTCACGCATCCATAGTGATGAAGAAAAGTCAAGTTTTTTTGACAGTTGTGTACAAAAAAATAACATAACTTATTCTCATGAATTCAATTTTCACTTTGCATGACACACTTGTCGCAAGAGAATAGAAACAGTACGAATTCATGATTTATGTAATTTTTCAGAAATGCGGTCCTGTTTTTATGCCTTTGGTGATGATATGTATTTTTTTTTGACGAGATTTCAAATTATTTTCAATACTGTTCAAGGAGAAGTTACAAATACTTTCTAACAAAGTATTATCGAAAGCAAAAAAAACAAAAATCAAATTTTCAAACATGTGAGTGCTAACTTCACATTTTGGGGGTGTCATTTTTGCATTATAAGGGTGGATAAACCAATTTTTTGTGTTACAAATACTTACTAACAATGTGCTTTCTAAAAAAAATATATGTTTGAAAAAGTGGGTACTAATTCCGCATCATTGAGGAGTGTTTACCTTATGTGGGTTACGAACGAATTTTTTTAAGTAACAAATAATTACTAACGAAGTACTACCGAAAGCAAAACACAGAAGTCAATTTTTCAAACACGTGGGTGCTAACTCCGCATTTTGGGAGGTCATTTTTTCATTATCGGGGTGGTTAAAACCAAATTTTTTTGTGTTACAAATACTTACTAACGATGTGCTTTTTAAAAGAAAAATATAATGTTTGAAAATGTGGGTACTAATTCCGCATCTTTGAGGAGTGTTCACCTTATGATGGGGTGGGTTACGAACGAATTTTTTTAAGTAAAAAATAATTACTAACGAAGTACTACCGAAAGCAAAACACAGAAGTCAATTTTTCAAACACGTGAGTGCTAACTTCGCATTCTGGGGGTGTCATTTTTTTCATTATCGGGGTGGTTAAAAGCAATTTTTTTTTGTGTTACAAATACTTACTAACGATGTGCTTTCTGACACAATAGAGAAAAATACAATGTTTGAAAACGTGAGTACTAATTCCGCATCTTTGAGAGGTCTTTACCCTATGATGGGGTGGGTTACAAACGAATATTTTCAATTACAAATACTTACTAACGAAGTACTATCGAAAGCAAAAAACAAAAATCAAATGATCAAACATGTGGGTGCTAGCTTCGTATTTTGGAGGGTGTCATTTTCTCATTGTAGGGTGGCTTACAAACGATGATTTTTGTCTTACAAACACTTACAAATGATGGACTAACTATATTTTTCCTTCAAAAAACGTGTATTTCGATGTGGGCCCATCCGATCATCGCCGATCTGAATGATATTCGCCGATGATTGACGGAATCAAGGGGGGAGATGTAGGCTTACTTTTTGCACAAGCCTCGCCGCCATGGCATCCCACCCCCTGAGGTTTTCTTCGATAATTCAGTTTCCTGTCGCCCGCTTCTTCAGCCAACAGGTTTTCGGGACCGATGGGGGTGATAAACGACAAATTAAGAACCGTGAGTGGAGACGCCACGGGTGATTCGCCCCCGAATCATCTCTATATTGCAATTTTGACTTCTTCATTCCGAAATGGCGACGGCGGTACAGGGTGGGACTGCAGAATGTGAGATGTGGTTATAAATACCGTGATGTGAAATTCAAACATTCCTTAATGATACACCGGCAAAATAATCGATCCACTCGTAAAAACGATTAAGTTTGCTAATTCATAAACATGTCATTTCAAATTCTTTTCGATTGAATTTTTTTTCCATTTATAGGTATGTCATCCTAAATCAATCACCAGTTTTGAATTTCAAGAAATCTCAGCGTACCTCATTTTATACAAGGTGAAAAAAATTCTGTTTTTTTACACTAACTTTAGAACCACCCCTGGAGTGTTCCAGTTATTTCACCGCGTAATTTTTTAATTTCATCATCAAGACACATCTTCTCTTGACAATTAAATTCGTCATTGGTAACAATAGCTCAATTTTCGTTAAAGATACAGAGTTTTCAAAGCAACATCAAACTCCACAATTTCGCTATGGCTATGAAAGTTCTTCACAGATCCAACCTTAAATCCGAACGTTATGTAAATACACAAAAAACTGAGTGAAAATATAAAACAAGAGAAGTTTCAGCGCGTCATGTTGTTCGGTATGCACCCTTTATTGGACACGATTTCGTGATGATACTTTATAATGCCCGACCGCATCAACCGCATATGGCTAGAATTGCCAAGAAGTATTTAGCAAAGGTTTATAAGCGTTCAACTGGCCTGCTCTAAGACCAGATTTGAACCCAATTGGGCATATTTGGATGCTCTTGGGAGGAAAATTCGATCTCGCGTACCAACTCCTGAATATTTGCAGCAGCTCAGTGATGCTCTAATTGGTTCAAAATCTTAATGAGGACATGTCCAGATGAATTGCACTTGTTATCTGCATCTGGGCGGAAAAAAAACGTTATGTTTTTGACTTTGTTTTCAGTTTGTTTTCAGTAGGTCAGAATTTTAGGTTGAATTTGTTGAAGTACTGTTGTAGCCTCAGCGAAAGTTGATATTTTACTGAAAACCCTGCATCTTTTAAGAAAATTGAGCGAGTGTTATGAATGAAGAATAAATTGTCAAGAGAAGATGTATCTTCATGATGAAATAAGAAATCACACGGTGGAACAACTGGAATACACTAGGGGTGGTTCTAAAGTTAGGGTAAAAGAACAGATTTTGCTTCACCCTGTATAAAATTACGTACGTCGAGTCTTCTTGAAATTCGAAACTGGTGATTGATAAAGGATGAACATATGTACCTACAATTGAAAAACAAATTCATTTGAATTGGACATGAAATAACATACTCCAACGATTTTTTGAGTGGATCGATTATTTTGCCGGTCAGTGTATAATAATCTGTATCGGTAATTTTCATGTCCAGATTAATCAATCTAGAGTGTTTTACACTACAACTCAGAACCTAGTAGCTATAGAATGTCACCGATGAAAGCCAATCATTACAGTTTTGTTCATGCACAGCTTTCAACCCTTTTAAATCCCCTCACGTAAAAAATTAGAATACGTAAAACACTTCAGTTATGATCTTAGTAGGTAAGTTATTAATACGTTTCTACTGAAGTTGAAACTTTTCGATGAAATGTTCCATTTCAAAGAAAGTTTTCTGACAACGCTTTTTTGACACATTCAAATTTTTTACCTGACGGAGTTGAAAGTTGTGATTGAACAAAAAAGTAATGGTCCACTTTCATTCGGTGACGAATTTTATCAGGTACCTACCATCGTCTCGAAGTAAATAAGCCACGACAAGTGCACCTACTGGAAACCTCTTTGAACTACCTTATTCAAAAAAACTTTCTCTGACAATTTATGCACGCCTGTGAAGAAATACCAAGACCTCGGCAAAAAGTACCACTTTCAAAAAATTTAGAGGGTTGATGGGCATGGCACAGGGTGCAACATAAATCCTTCAAAAATGCATAAAAATTTGGTGAAACTGAAAGAAAAATTGACCTGTTTCAAGATTTTTGCAGATTATGTTTCTTCTGAGAAAATGAATGTGTTCCATAATTTTGACGAGCTCTGTATTATTTCAACAAAGTAGTCAAATTGTGAACTGGACAATCGCAATATCCACTAGCATACCCTCTGGTATCCTTCATTCCAAATGAAGAATTTAATTTCTTTTCGGGAGGAATTTTTTATTCACATAGATTTCCTCAGAAAAGAATCGATGTGAATATAAAACAGAAAAAACTACCAGGAAAGTTGTTCCGATAGCCAAAATTGTCCATACGCCCCTGACAGAAAACGTCACTTTCAATTTCACCCGTACGTGTGCGAAATGAAACTTTCATATGCAGGATCATTTGACTGATTCGAATCTGATTTTATTCAGAATGATTTCCAATTCCTCGGATATAATATCTAATAAATTTTTTCGTCGGTTTTTGAACGACGTAAGTTAACCTGATCAAGGGTGGCGTGCCGGATATACACACTTATACTCATCTGAAGAGGATGTAGTGATCGAATGCATAATCAGATTCATGGGAAAATTGAAATAGATTC
Organism: Propylea japonica; assembly: GCA_013421045.1. Classification (NCBI taxonomy): domain Eukaryota; kingdom Metazoa; phylum Arthropoda; class Insecta; order Coleoptera; family Coccinellidae; genus Propylea; species Propylea japonica. Next base: position 51,075,885 of record CM024239.1, read on the forward strand.
TCAGTTGAAAATGTTGACATATTGGTTGATGAGAAATTGCGATTTTTTTTATATGTATAGCCACAAGGGATAAAATTTTGCCGATATTTGTATTGTAATATATTTTTCCGCCGACCTCATCTTAAGGTTGACGCTCACTTGACGAGACGAGACGAGACGAAGCGAAGAGTTGTTTTCCGCAGGCACGATTTGCATTGAATCAATCGATTCTGATCTTCGCTTCGCGCCTCCCAAGTGATCGTCTACCCATTTGATTCAGTGCAAATCGTGCCTGCGGAAAACACCTCTTCCGCTTCGTCTCGTCTAAGTGAGCGTCAACCTTTAATGTGCAATCATCCTCCTGATGGCAACCGTACACAAAGTATTCAGAAGCACTGCGAGAAATGTCAAAACTCTACTGGAACATAGATACATAGAAATTTTATTATGTGAAATGTAAGTCTTGTGCAAAATGAGAATGTATTTCAATCAAGAATTCATACACAATTCATATTGAGATCGTCGGAAAAATCTTGTAATCAACTCGGTTATTAGTCGCTATGTTTAATAACCTAGTTGATTAAATAACTAATAAAGGGTGTCTCAAGTTGCGCATTTTTTTTCAAGAAAAAAACATATACCTACATAATTTGCATTCATTTTCAAAAGATTCTTATTCTTATTGGTGGTTGAAGTATCAGTTGTGACATTTATGGACGAAGAATACTATCTGCCAAATTGCCTCTCTTGCAGTTCTACATACGTCCACTCATTTGTCGAGATTTTCAATAACAATTTGACAAAATTATATTTTCATATCAGAAAAACTTTCTAATGTCTTAAATTTCACAATTCAAAGTCATTTTTCTTACAGCTATCATTGAAATATGTTTGTAATTTCTTTATTTACATTCCAATTTTGTGTAAGTATATTTATCTTGATGTTAATGTAACCATATTTATAAGATTTTTCAATTGTAGCAACTCTGAAGAATGGATTAAGGAACCACGAAATGATTCAATAAATGGTACAATGATTTAAGCGAATTCTCTCTAAATTCCAATTATGTATATATATTGGGAAGAGTAGAATTCGATAGGTGGCACTCTGAAATGTCAATGTCATCTTAGCAACGAGTAAAACAAATCAGATGCCGTATAGTTCCTTTGATATTTAAGTCGTTTTATTTTGCTGTTTTAGTTATTTTCAGTGTGTGTTTTGTGAGACTTTTGCTTTTTCTTTGATTGTGCTTAGTGCTTTGTTTTGTTAAACTAAATTTGACTCCTAATGTTTTATTTTTGGAGTAATAAGTATGGTTCGAGGTATGGTGATGTTTGTGAAAGTACAACAAGCGTTCAATGAACTGTTTAGTTTTGGATTGATTCTGATTTCGTCTTTTATTTCATTTTGATAATCGTCCACTGCAAACAAATTTGAGATATTGTTAGCAACCTCAATAGTACTGAAATTCTCAGTCCTACGCTTCGGTTGTTTTCGTTTTCTGAACATACTTAGTGGCTTGTCTGTGGTAGTTTTAAAGGAACTGCATTTAAAAGAAGGTACTTTTTCTTACTAAGACCTGAAGAATATTTGCTCATTTAATATTGTTCACCTTCAGAAATATAAACTATACCATCCACTATTAACTTATAACTATTACACACTTGGTATTAACAATAGGCCGTATTTATAAAGAAGAGCATTTGCTTTTACTTGTAGAAATTAAAGCATTTACTTTACATTCTATTCATAAACAAAAAGAAAGAAAAGGTTCGAACTTGAAGAAAAGGGTTGCTATAAATTAAAAGGTTTCCCTTTTTTGGTATTTATAAACAGGAGCATTGCTACAGAATTGAAGGATTTGCTTCGCAAAATATGCATCTAGTCCGGGGTGGATTTTTATCATTTACTTCTTCATTTATTGAGTGAGTGAGCGCATACCTAATTTTTGATTGGAATTTCCCATGGCGGATTCAGTGCAAGTACGCGCTCGAAAAGTGTACAAAGAGAGACGTACTCCACGTGAAAGTGATTTTCGAACCCTTTTCGGTTTGAAGAAATAAACGTGCAGTGGTTAGCCGACTACTTCATTGGCGAGAATCAGGAAATCAGGGGAGGGGCGCTTTCGCCTGTACAAAAAAATGAAAGTGTTCTTACGGTACATGGCCAATCCGGGTTTCCAGAGCGGTATAACTGAGGAACTGGGTTGTACACAACCTACAGTTTCCAGAATTGTCAATACAACTCTTCGTCTCATTGTAGATAAGGCGGCTGACTGGATTAAGTTCCCATCGACCGAAAATGAAGTAATAGAAGCCAAAGTGAAATGGGCAGAGAGAAAATTTCCGACTGCAATAGGAGTTATCGACTGCACGCATGTGCAGTTACCGAAAAAATTATGCTAGTATTAATGTATGTATGTATGTGATCAAAATTTCGTTTTCATAATATCGATGCACGGTGGCCCGGCTTCGTTCATGACAATCGAATTTGGAAAAATTCTTCAGTTCATAAAATTATGTCGTACCCGTAAATTGCGCGTCTCTATACTTTTCCTCTTTTCGTGAGGATTTGCTAAAGCAAAACCCTTTCCCTTCTACCTTCTCCTTGAGACCTCTACCTTTTACTTCTGCCTTTACTTTGAAGGAAATACTTCATTTTTATAAATACGGCCTATTGACTATGGTAGTCTTCCCTTTTAAATTGTAAGGAACACACGGACATACTATCTGTAACTGGTTTCCCCATTTTTAGTTTCATTGCCCAAGGCTTTCTCTGAAATATATTTTCCATAACTCCAACGCATTTTCGATATTTAATATTCTTTCCATGGGAGGAAATTTATGAAAGATAAATCGGGATTTGTCCCTTTACGGCTAATGCAACCAAATACAGAACAGTTTCGATTATGCAGCGACATAATTCAAAGATTTCAAAGTATAAAACTTCAAAAAAGGTACACAAAAATCAAACTTGATCTGCAATGAAGACAAAAAATAGAATAAAAACAATGCAAAACGAATTGTTTTACTGGTTGCTTCAATTACAATTTTTCCGCCAGAGGTCTCATTGAATTTTACTCCGCCTAATAGTCTGTAATTTCTGGAACTTGAGGAGACCGTGGAACCAGCGATATTTTTAACAGCCTTTTTCTTCAGATCTGCCCAAGATTCATCCCTATAACTATGATCTTAATCCTATATCTTGTCACCAAAATTCGAGCATACATTATCAAACAGTGCAGGTGCATGAAAAACAACCCAAGCAAAAAATCAAAGTCCCACTACCTCCCAAGATTGCAGGTGGAATCGAGACAAATTAAGAAAGACATAGGTTGTTTCCACGATGGCGCTTCGGCCAGTCTTTCTAGCAGTGCAGGAATGTTATCAGCAATTAGCGGGGCCGATCGTTAATGTCTGTGATTGGGCCTAATTTGAGCAGACAGGCAATATATTGTAATATCTATAATTGTAGGAGGCAACCCCATGGAGACTGCGACCGCGCTCCATTATTGAGGGGCCGAATTGTTGCCAAGAAGAATACTTACGGCCTTGGAAGTTTTCGATATCGAATGTGTGGAATGGATTCAGGATTAACCACTTGAATCTTGGACGAAGGTGCTTACTGCACATTATTCAAGTTTAAATGAACAAGGTTTTCAAAACATTCATAAGAAATAATTTCAGCTAAATCTAGACATAAAAAAAACACTGCGCAAAAAAGTTAAGGCTCTTTATGGAAATCTCAAATTTATTCTACAACTGAAAGTGTTCTCAATGATAATTATTTTTATCAGAATTATGCATGCATATGTTATCCACTTTCAACGTTTTTCTTCAATACAGATGTTTTTCCCAGCAGGAATAAATAAAGATGAGATTATCAGATTTCGAATGTATTGGCTCCATTCTGAAATCAGTTTTTCTCTATCAATCTAGCGATCAATAGTTTTCTTTTGTTTGATTTTCTACACTCGATCGCTATGCAACGCGAAACACGCAATTTGAACCAGAGGAATGTGCCCAAGCGGTAGTTTTGCGAAAGAAAGTTAGACATACACAAGAAATGCAGAAAGGTTGGAGTTTCCCATCAAGTGTGTCCAGAATGTGCCAGCGCGATTCAGGGAGACAGGTATGAATGTCCGAAGACCAGGACAGTATAGACCACGGGTAACAACTGCCATTCAAGAACGTTACTTGAGAGTTTCTTCTTTTCGTTAGACAACGGTTTTCAACCGTTCGCCTTTTCAAAACAGCTTGAGCAAACTCATGGGGTGCAAATTAGCACTCAAAACAATAAGAAATCAAGAGCAAGAGGTCTAGCTGTTACCCCAGCCCATCGAAGGGCGCGTTTGGATTTTGCGAGAGAGCATATCCATTGGGAAGTGGCTGATTGGGAAAGAGTTCTCTTCACAGATGAGTCTAAATTCTGCCTCTACCATTGTGATCGACGTTCCTTTGTATACAGACGTCGACATGAAAGATATGCTCAGTGCAATTTCCTGAATACTACTGGTTTCGGAGGAGGATCGATTATGGTATGGGGTGGAATATCTTTGACTGCTCGCACAGACCTAGTGGTCGTTGATAATGGAGCTTTGAATGCTGATAGGTGTATAAGGAACATTCTTGAAGAGCATGTAGTGCCATTTGCCCCATACATTGTTGAAAATTTCATTTTTATCGACGATAATGCCATATCCCATCGTGCGCGCATCGCTCAGGAGTACTTTGAAGAGGTTGAAGTCTATCGAATGGAATGGCCAGCAAAAAGTCAAGATCTCAATCCGATTGAGCAGGTTTGGGACAACCTCAATAGAAGGCAGAGAAGTTCAGAAAATCATCCAGCAACTCTTAATGACTTAGGAATCCAACTCAGAGAAATATGGGCAGGATTATATCAGAACATTTTTAGATCACTCATTTTAAGTATGAACCGTCGTTGCCGAACTGTAATTAACGCAAGGGGTGGAAATACCAAGTATTGAATCACTTATCAGCATTCCAATATTTTGAAAATTGTTTATTTCTCTTCTTCAACATAAGATTCGGTGAAATCCTGAATTTTTCTTCCATTTAAGGTGTCTTGTTTCGTTCAAAACCTACCCGAGAGAACATAAAAAATAAGTTATAAAGTCAATGTAGAGTTAACTTTCATTAAAATTGAGATTTTCAGAATGTGCGTTAATTTGCGCAATGTATATCTTGAAAGTTTGGAAGGATTCTAATAGTGAAAGAAAAGCTTGTATCTTAGATACTTCAATAAATAACGGAAAGTAATTCATATTGTCGCTTTAGACTCTTACTTCAGAATTTATATCAGAGATTTTGATATTTTACAGTAGATTACGAGAAGCTTTCTACTTCTTAGGATCATTCAATATTAAGGTACACATACCTTCTGTATAAAAAGTACCCGCAATTGTTAAAAAAACACATAAATTTAAATTTAATCATCAATATTTATTTTGTCTCCTTCAAAATAGTCCCCATTGCTTACAATACAACTATGATATCGGCGAGCCCACTTTTCCATGCACCGCTCATACGCCGCCAAAGGTATGGCCTTCATTCTCGTTGCGAATTTGTTTTGATGGCTTCAATGGACTCAAAAACGCGTTCCCGTAGGGGCAATTTGATTTGGGGATAGAAAAAAGTCGCACGGAGCTAAGTCAGGTGAATACTGCGGTTGTTCGATGGTATTTATTGAGTTTTTGGTCTTGTATTCCTAATTATGGCTCGGTGCGACGGCGCGTTATCATCATGCAAAATCCACGAATTGTCTTTCCATAAATCTGGCCGTTTACGACGAACATTCTCACGCAAACGCCTCAATACACCCAAGTAATACTCCTTATTCACTGTCTGTCCTTCAAGAAGAAATTCTGAGTGCACAACACCACGATAATCGAAGAAAACAGTGAGCAAAACTTTAATTTTCCATCACTTTGACGTACAATATCTTATTTTACAAACCCATATTTGGCTATTGCAGAATTGGTAAAGAGTTCATAAAATATTTCTACATATCTTCTGGATTTATAATATAGGACGCTACAGCAAATTTGTTTTTTAAGCAGGGCATATTTTTTATAGACGAACCCTTATTTTTTCACATCAGCGTTCTGCTGATTCCATAAGCACTTTAATTGTTTGTGATATTTCTTCAAGTTTAGAAATATTTTCCCTGATAAAGAAACACACAGCAGAAAAGGAAAATCCTAAAGGGTTGGTATTTTCAATCCCTAGTAATAGTTATGGAATAAAAAAATTGTGTAAGTAACATCTACTTAATGAATCATATTATAAAATATTCTGAAAACGGTATAATATAGAAGAAAGTGGTCAATAGGGCGTTTGTAGAGAATTAATATATAGTTTTGTGACTCAGGGTTTTTAAGAAGCCGTAAAAAATATTATTATTATTCAACTACCCTCGGGTAATTGATAGTATCTACAAATAAACAAATAGCGTCTGTTATAATAACTCGCTCATATAATTCAGTAACGGGCGGAGAAGTTGTACTATGTCGTACAATATTTTGACACTAAGTTCAACATGAATGAACTCAGCAGTAGTGAATCGATGAACTCCTTATTTTCTCAAAGAAACTCCATCCTGGGTCTGCGTTATCGACTGATGTATTTTGTTGACCTAAGTATTAGAACTAACTTACCTTCAACAATGACGATTTCATTCTACATCCCATTTATATAATCAAAAGCTAATGTGTACATGAAGTAACATCAAAATAAAAATTGTTGAATAAATATTGAGCTAATTGTTTATTTAATACGAAATGAAGTCAACTAACTCACAAATATTTATACGAATAACAATCGAGAATCTAGATTTTCATGAAATTATTGGGACAAATAATTACCGATGGCGGCGCTGCAATCGCCGAATCAGCTGTTCCCGAAACGAGTATTGTTTCGTGCACGTTTAAGCAAAATACGAGAGATTCTAGTATTTCCCAAGTGTTTCAGATGATTTATTTCTTCTTTGGAATGAACATTCGTGAAAATGGACTTATGAAATCATTTATTAAGTTCAGATAATATTAATCGAGGAAGATATGTGGGAAAATATCAGTTTCGGGCATTCACCCTTGTCAACTGCAGAAGAAGATATTTAACCATCTAACGTAGCTCATTTCAAAGATATAATGTATCCTGATATGATCAGTTATTAAGTGGAAACGAAGAGTTCTGCTTCAGTGAATCAAATTATATTTATACCTAATATTTATTCTTCAATATATAGAAAGAAAAAAATGACAATATTGTTATTGAAATGAAAGCCGTTGAATTCCAGGATGAATTTTATTACAGAAATAAAAGACTTCATGGGAATTGACAACTAATTTTCAATTATTCACAACGTAAAAAACTATTTTTATTGAATACAAATTAGGAAAATCAATTAATATTTTGTCGTAAGTAAAGCATTTATCATTCAATACAATCCAACATCCTGGTATAATCAAAAACTTAATTATCTAATGAGAAATGATATAATTTCACAATACAGAATTAAAGTAAGTATTTGTATTCTATTTTCTAAAAAATAGTGAATAGTGCAGATAGCAGTTACCTTCTAATTGTCTCATATAAAAAACAAAAGATGTAATGCGAATTGAAAGAACATCCAGATAAGTTTCAGCCAAGTGATATGATTTCAGGGCATATATTCATAAAACTAGAGTTATCACAACAATTTTGTCAATTGACGAGTAATCTTCATCTGTTTTCTTTAACGAATGAATGTAAACGTTTCCAACAATGTATAATATTCCTCCTTCAAATCCAAATAGAAATCCTGAAACTGGCTAATATCTTTGTTTTCTTGATTTTGACTGTACTTTACGTCTGAAATGCTTCCTCTAGTGCAAACTGGTGATCATCAACTGATAAAATATTATATTTTCATAACCACCATCCTATCCTATGAAATGGTGACCTGTGAAAGAACTTTTTAAAGCTGCCTCCATAAACACAGCAATTAGTGTTCTTCACTGTATTTTCTTTAAGCATCTTTTAATCAGATTAAAAAACCAACCACTAGACAAATATTATAATAAACACAACACAGTACCCAAAATATCACTTCCATTTCTTAGGCACAAACAATCGAATGTCATATCCCGCGTTTTCGAATACTCGTTTCGGGATAGTCTACGTAACGCCGCTAGGGTCGCATAGAGTTGTAGTTTGCTCAGGAATAGCACAAACTCAACAGTCATGAAATTTTGCTGAAGGTGAATACAAAATAGTCAAAATACCTCGAATAAATAACAATTTTTCAATTCCCTAGGGCTATTAGTTGGGTACTTCCGTTATAACCCAAATCCTTTGATTGTATAAGATAAGAACTAACAATAACAAACAATGCATACACAACAAGTAGGGATCAACGTTTCGGAAATATTTACCTGCTCAGGGCAACAAAAATTCCAATGAACAATTTTTATTACTTCTTCTGTCTAAAAGTGTGATGAACTCAAAATATCCTTCAAGGTGATTTAATTTGATTGTTTAAGTCTTTACTTGACGGAATTTTATCTTGAATAAATAAAAAAACATTTTATTGAAAAGAGAAAAAGTACTTCAATCATTAGGGGTGCACTCATAATTCGATTTGAGTATCATGAAACCAACATGAAGAAGCAGATCTCATTCCAGGGGCAAAATATGGAATATACAGCGTGTCCCAAAACCACGCGAAAGTGACACTGGAGATAGATTGGCATTAGGTCTATCAGATAGCATCAACATGACCTCAGTAAAAGTTCGCTGGTTTTCGAGATATCACCACTTTTGCGTATTTTTTAAGAATCTCCAGTTTAGCATTGCTAGAAATTACTTCAAACTCATGTTTTTTAACCTAGGCTATCCTGAATAGTTGCTTTAAATAATGAAGTAATAACTTCGCCGAGAACTAGAACAAAATCCTTCAAAAAATGTCTAACTTGTTGTATTTTATGCCGAAGTAAAAACGTTACTTGAGTTGACCGACTGGTGTGAAAAAAAAATTATATCAGACTGAATTGACAAATATGTAATCTTAAAAACTTGTCCATTTCATGCCTTTTTTAAAATACATTACCCATTTCTTTAATCAGAAACCTTAGAAATTCTAATTTTGTCACGAGAGATGTGTTAAATCCGAAATAATTAAAAATTTGGAAAAATGCACGAGTATCACCTGTTGCCAAATTACATGTTGCTTGATATTCTTTAGTCGCTACCGTTTCAAACGTGCGTTTGAAGTAATTTCGAGAGTAATTTCTAGCAATGCTAGGCGATAAAAGACCGAAATTGGAGAAAACCAAAGTGGTGATATCCCGAAAACCAGCGGACTTTTACTGAGGTCATGTTGATGCTATCTAATAGACCTAAAGCCAATCTATCTCCAGTGTCACTTTAGCGTGGTTTTTTGGGACACCCTGTATAAGAATATATTTTATCCATGACTATTGTATAATCTACCCATTGTACCTCTGTTTACTCATCCATAATAATATCCATTACTCACAAGTGAAAAATGAGTATTATTCACTGCTATCAGAAGCTTCATAGAATTAGATTTATTTTATATTCTTTAAATTGATATATCTTCTGTATTCTGAAGTACTTCAACTAACAAATATGGGTATACCTTATCAATCGAGGGCCAAATCTACTTTTATTTCATCAATTAAAGTAATTTCCTTTACAAAATATACAATGACAGGTTCTCCGAAAATTTTTCATGTGTAAACTCGACTTTTTCTACACTTGTAACAGAACGGTCTTGACACGGTCGCAAAATGTTAAAATCTTCAATAAATATATGCAGAAATCGTAGATAAAGTATAGTATGCTACTTGCGTATAATGGCTATTATACCTCGTTGCATAATACACTATTAGAATGTCGAATGGCATTTCGAAAACCGAAAGAGATATTCGGTGTCAAGTGTCAATTAGTGTCATTTTTGTAAACTGAAAGGATCAGCGGGCATAGCTAAGAATTCTGAAAAAACAAGTATTTCTCAGAATACAGGTGTTTCAATCGATTCAAAAAGATTTTAGTTAAGGACGTTTCGAGAGAAACTATAGGTATTTTCCTCAAAATTCACAGACACTTGTCAAACGTAACATCTGATTTTTACACTTTTTTACGAAATAATTTAGTGGTTTAATCATATCCTACATTATTTTCAACGATCATTATATATTGCTGAGCAGACTGCAATATAACAATAAAAACAACGACTTTATTTCACATTACAGCACGATTACACATGATGAGAACCAATTACAATCTACGCCACTGTGATAAATCAATGGAACACAAACAATGAAACATTCTAACCTAACTCAAACCCATGATTCATCTTGTAAATAACCGTTCGTTGTTTCAGAATACAACTAAAGTCCAAACAGAATAATAACACTGAATGTATTTGTCCTTACAAACCTAACCTACAACTCCAAACAATCAAACTTGTCTCGAAATATTCGAAAAAAAAATAAAGGGCGCTCACCTGAATAAAATAACCAAATTCAAACAAAACAAGCACTCAAACTTAACTGAAAAAAATCAAAACTGAAAACCAAAACTCAAAACAACTTAGAAAACAAATCCAACTATCTGTTGCTTCTGCTGTGGACCATCAAACAGGTGGGTAGGACGCGTCGTGGCGCGGCCAACGTCGCAAATATCGGCGCTGCCGTCGCGGCGCCTCCACAAACCGCCATCTACCTTTCATATTCGGGAATTTGGAATAAAAGGGGAACATCAGGAAGAAGTTTAAATAACGCATAGGTTACCTATTTGGCGAATAGCAACACGTGGTGTCTGACAGTTCTCTGATTATGCTTTGTTTTGTTATTATTCTGTCCGGTACGTTTGCCGAGTAGAAGGTGAGAAGACGCTCTTATATGCGACGTTGCCACTTGCCAATATCGATAAGTAAAATTTTCTGATGTGGCAAGTAATAGTTTGAAATGTAACGCGTTTGTTGAGCTGTAAAACCTTCACATAGAACTCAAAAATCGAAATCACAGACATTTGGCAAATGATATAAAACTCCTTCAAGTAGAAACGAACGCTCAAAAATGCTGAATGAGTTTGTCATCAGGCAGATTGATCCTGACATTCAATACCTTTCGTGAGAGTTGACAACGGTGTAAACACGATAACCAGACCAGCAGTTCTTATAGTGCCATCTGTGACTACATAGATGAACTAGTCATGAACAAGCCTAGATGGCGCTATATATTACAGATTGAAGGGAATATTTTTAGCGGATCCTGTATTGTTGTTGGGAAAGAAATCATCGTGGCTTGAATGCGACTCATTTCTTCAGTATATTCCAAAGCTATTATATAGGGAATATTTAATTCACAATGCAGAAACCAGAATAAGGTCGAAAGGAATTGAATTGATGATGATGAGTAGAAATTTAAATATACAATTATTGTTCATACAGATTTCTGCACTTGTGTATATTTTATGTTTATATGTTCATTACTTCCGGTAGGTGTCACGAACAAGAAAAGTTGAGTTTTAACGTTGTTTTTAAATATAGAATGAATAAAATCATTGTTTAAGGATCCTTAAACAATGGTATAGCAATGAGGCTATTACCTCAAACTGAGATTGATACTTAATATATAAATGCAAAATCGCAGCACGATCGGAATAATATTCTGGATATTTTTCAAAAACTGAAATATGTAAAAACTTAATAGAAAAGAATTAAATATATGGTTCTGATGATGTGATTCCCTTGAATTTTGCATGAACATTCAGTACTCATATCTTTTTTCGAAATCTACCCCCCTTCCAAGATACGGCCTTTGGAAAGCGATGACGAGTTGATAGCTTTTAATTTTTTTTACGGCTTCTTAAAACACTGAGTAAAAAAACTATACATAATATGAAGCACTAAGTAGATCTTACATAGATTTTTTAGATCTCATATTATAGGGGTTGAAATAACAACCCCCTATTATTTTCATTCAAAATTGTTTTTGTGGGATAGATTTTCGAAAAATGAAATTCTCTTATGGTTTCCCATTCAATTCTGGAGAAAACAGTCTCCTGCAAAAATTTCGATACAGTCGATACTTTTCTCGGAAAAATCAAAACTTATAATCAGTTATGATCACTGTTCTTCCATTTCATTGTATGTATAAGTGTTCCATAGAATGAATATTTTAGGATATTATATGTCTATGACAGGAGATAAGATTTTCTATAAATCTTTCTGAGGGTTTAATTACTAATTTCTGGAGAAAATTTATATCCGTAATATTTTGATTTCACAAATAGATCTGTCTTTCGATTAATAAGCATAAATGACAACAGTAGTTTTTTCAAATACAATAACACAAACTATAATGAATGTTCAAACTGACTTCCTCCTGCTAAAATACATCATCAACTCTCTGCCTCATAGACCTTCGTATTCTTTCGAATATAGGTAGTATTCTAATAATATAATGGTTTCACACTATGCTACAATTCGATCTTTCAAATCATTTATGTTCAATATTGGCGTCGTGTAAACTAAAGATGTAAGATGCCTTATTATCATTGTTTAAACAATGCTAATATACAAAATCCAATGGATTTAAATCAGGAGACCGTGGAGGCCACGCCGCTGGACCTACACGACCTATTCAGCGACCCCCATATGTGGCATTCAAGTACTCTCTAACGTTATTACCAAGTGAGCTGGAGCTCCATCGCGAAAGAATATGCTTGCCTTCTTATTAACAGAGGAACATCTTCCAGAAGAATTAGTAGCTCGTCTTCAAGAAAACGTTTATTACTCTTGCGAGTTCAACCTACCGGGTATAAAAAGGACCAATCAAATATTTCCAGCAACCCTAATCATACATTCAGAGAAAAATGTTGCTTGTGTCTACTTTCAATGTTTTGGAGTGGGTTTTTTCAGCCCAAACATGATTTTGGGAAAACTCATAATAGCATTTCTAGAAAAGCAGGCCTCGTCGTCGTGAAAAATACTAATGACAAAAATTGGGTTTTCAAGAATTTTGTACCATACCTACCTAATTACAAAATTTTATTTTAAGAGGGAAATCTGGCCGAAGTAATGCATGGTCACGCTGAATATGGAATGGATATAAATTTTTTCTTTCAATATTTTCTACAAACATCTTTTGTAGTGTTCAGTTCTTTAGCAATTTCCTGGTGCTGGATTCCGGTTGGTTTCAGCAAAATTTAGTACTGCTTCCTCCAAAGCATTAGTTCTGACCGCTCTGTTACGACCAGTACCTTGCATTCCTTTACAGAATGTTTCTTTGTCAGCTAATTTTTGGTGAATCCTTGCAAACATGATGCCGATTTGGATAGAGCTCTGAATATAAGCGCCTATAGCATATGTCGGCTAAGTGCATATCTGCCAAATGCAAATTCGAATAAACCACGATTTTTATAACTGAGTTTTTTTTTCTGTGACGGAAAAAAATTTTGACATTTTATATCCCTTGAAAGGTCACAAATATAACTTTTTCTCAACCATCAAAAAAATGTTGACATTTTTGTACTATTTTCAGGTGCAAAAGTCATAAATTTCCTTACCGTACAAAAATCTCTCGTTACTTAGCAACACTTTTAAACCTAGGATTAAAAACGCTACTTTTAATCCTTGGATTAAAAGTTAAATGCATTTGAAGTCTACTTGACAATCACTGTCATGATTCTGTGTTCAAATTCATAACCAAATTATGAACGATTTTTTCACTAAAACCAATTTTATTGTAATTTTGAATTGGTTGGAGAAAAAATAGTATATATTATTCGGATTAAAAGTGCCTATTTTAACTCGCAATTCTCTCGTAAAAAAAAATATGCACTTTTAATCCTTATAATATAATATACTATTTCTCCAACCATCAAAAAATGTTGACATTTTTGTACTATTTTCAGGGCAAAAAGTCATACATTTCCTACCGTACAAAAATTCACTCGTTACTTAGCAACACTTTTAATCCTAGGATTAAAAACGCTACTTTTAATCCTGGGAATTAAAAGTAATGCATTTGAAGTCTACTTGACAATCACTGTCATGATTCTGTGTTCAAATTCATAACCAAATTATGAACGATTTTTCACTAAAACCAATTTTATTGTAATTTTGATTGGTTGGAGAAAAAATAGTATATATTATTTGGACTAAAAGTGATGCCTATTTTAACTCGCAATTTTGCATTCGCTCGGCTGCGCCTCACAACTGCAAATATTGCTCGTAAAAAAAAGATGCACTTTTAATCCTTATATATAATATAGGCTATTTTTCTCCAACCATCAAAAGATGTTGACTGTTTTGTACTATTTTTCAGGTGCAAAAGTCATAAATTCTCTTACCGTACAAAAATTTGTACCAAATACGAAATTAGTTTTTTCCCTGTAAAAAAAGTGAGGTGTCTATACAGGTGTCCCGGAAAATATGTGGGAAATCTCTCGGATTCAGATAGAACATAAAAATGAAGATGACAAGTTCCCATAATTTTTTTTCCTGGCGGCCCTCCCTACGAAAATACGACCTCTAAATGACGCCACAGGAAACTAATTTTAGTGGAATAAATTTCAATTACTTACTTCTGTCATTATTTTTTTTTGGAAACTGTTCATTTTATCGACACCGAACAAGAGTACCTTTTCTTTAGCTTAATGTTCAAGGTATCCAAATTGTTTTTTTTAGCACCTTATCATACAGGGTGTTGAAAAAGTAAGCATTGAAATGTACAACCCCCAGTCCGCCCTGAACAAGCTATTTGAAATTTGAGTGCAGTGATTAAACAGTTCCTTAATACTATTAATCATATCAAATTTTCATCGAATTATATCGAGTAGTTTGAAACGTATTCCACTAAAATGGATTTCCAGTGGCGTCATTTAGGAGGTCGCATCTTCGTAGGGAGGGCCGCTAGGAAAAAAATTATGGAAACTCGTCATCTTCATTTTTTTATGTTCTATCTGAATCCGAGAGATTTCCCACATTTTCCGGGACACCCTGTATATCCGGTAAAAAAGTAGGTACTCATTTTTTACCGTTATTCGTGAAAATTATATTTCTTCCACTATTAAATGGTCGTTATCTTATCACAGGAAAAATAGTGTATTATACACGGAAAAAATATTAAATTTACCTAAATCTAATACTTTTTCCCTTCCGTAATAAATAACTATTATAACTGCAAAGTAATTAGCAAAAAAATTTACTCTTCTGAAACTGAAACTTGTAGAAAGAATCATAGAAAATCTTGTTTCTCTGCTAAACCAATTTAGAGCATAAACAATATCTTAGAATATTAATTCTATGGAACATACGATGAAATGGAATGAACAGTAATCATAACAGATGTAAGTTTTTATTTGTTTCGATAGTATCGAAATTCTGAATTTTTCTCTAGAATTGAAAAGGGAAACCATAAAGGATTTTTATTTTCGAAAATCTATCCCCCGAAAACAGTTTTTGGAGGACATGAGGGGTGTTATTTTCAACCCCTAATAATAAAGTTATGGGGGTCAAAAAAATTGTCTTAGTAGCATGTACTTAATGAATCATTTATGTGAGTTTTATGTCCCAGTTTTTAGGACTCTAAAAAAAATTAAAAACTGTCAACTCGTCATCGGCTTTCAAAGGCTGTATCTTGGAAGGAGATCGATTTCGAAAACAAATTTATATGAACTACCCCTGCTTATTTCAATCGAGGAATCATATCTCCAAGTCCCTCGCATTGTTGCTTTCATTATGATAGAAAGGATTGGAAAGTTTGCATTTCATGGAACATATTTCGGAGTATCTACATACTCCAATAGCATAGTGATCGTTACCCAGACATTTTATCATTATTTAACAGCCATATCAAATCAACACAATAGCAATAACCAATAATATATTTTCGAATGACTGGCCAAATAACCAGGATCTACCGACATATTCAAAAAACAAAACAAACAACCCACCTACAATCCTAGTTCGAGATAAATAATTAGAAATGATACAACACAAAGATTTCTCCTTAATCGTATGATTATGCCCATCTCTGCATACGCCGATTTCTGAATATACATAGATATGAGAGAAACTCTCAGCCAATTACTCTAATCATACAATTAACCACAAGACGTATTTAATTCCTCACTAATATTTCTTCCTCATTCGAATACAATAGATTGGGAAACCGCAATTGAACCTATCTCGCAGTTATTTTTTGTTGAGTATATCAAGTTTTTCAAATCTGCAGTTAAATTTTTACATTGTACAGGGTGACCAGAATTGGTGATCCCTGAACTATAACATTTATACCCTATGATATCGAGAGAAGAATGAATGGCACATTACGGTGAAACTCACAATGCCGTCTTCGTTTTCGAGTTATAGGCCTAAATTGACATTTCGGCAATTTTTATCTTTGGTCATTTGTGCCCTAAAATTGAAAAAAAAAATTTACAGACACTTTTTGGGTACGAATCCAGTGACTGATCTAATTTTTGCTGATATTTTACTAATATCATCAAATGCCAAAGATAGATTTCCCAGCTTATTTAAGAAAAGAAGTTCATGTAAACATGGGTACGGAATATTTTGTCTAAAGAACGTAAAAAAGTTTTTCTACGAGCAATATAATTATCTATAATTCGCTTCCAATCTGAACCATTACCTACATGTCGGAGGAAAAATTATTTCGCCGAAGAGAAAAGGATCATTAAATGGCCAAAATTTGATAGTTAGTAAACTGTTTGACCAAGTGAGACCCTTCGTCACCATATTTTATTACGAAAATATAAAAGGCTGTATCGGTTCATATTGGGAACACGATCATTCAAATTAGAATATACCTTTTAACATATCGTATTCGGTCATGAAATGATGACAAAACCAAATCCCGAATATTTTTAGAATGGACTCATAGTACAACAACCTTAACGTAGGAAGTGTTGTTATTTCATTAGTGGGTGCTTCGATATTCGCTTCAAGATTCTATTTGGAAGATGAAATAACTTCGTAATAATTATCATACAAAGCATATATAACTACATCGATCATGACAAGAGATTTCTTTTAAATTTCCACAAGGATTATTTTGAGATTGGTCATCAACTTGATATTGTTATTTAATCAACTAGGTTTTTAATAACAGCGGTCAAGATCCTGAGCGGAGCGAGAGCGTTAATAGTTCGAGATTATTATTATTAACCGAGTTGATGACAAGATTTTTCCGTCGAACTTATTATGAATTGAGAATAAATTTTCGATTGAAATATTTTCTTTCTCATTTTAGACATACATTTGACATAATCAAATTTCCATGTTTCAATTTATTTTTATTAAATTTGAATGAAGTCTTCTCATCCTTATTAGAATTTGGAGAAATCTCTTCATGGAATTCAATCCTACTGAAAATTCTGGTTTTTATACAGGACTTTCACTTCAAAAGAGAACAAACACCCCTGATGGGGGAAAACCTGGATAGATGCCCCACTTTTTGAATTTGCCTCATATTTTTGAAAATATTGATTTTATATGTGTAATTTCTATGGGTGTAGAAAGCCCATTATTTGATTTGGAATACTGAGATTTTTCTCTGACATAGCAATCTCAATTGCACAATAATTTGATTTTTGTAGAATCCTTTTTTTGGGGATAGTTGCCTACAAGTATGGATAGTTGCCCCACCATGAAAATACTGGGAGGGATAGATACCCTTCATACTGTGTGAACCAAAAACCCAACTAAATACAATGAAATTTTCTATGCTTAAAACAGCAACTTTATGTACGTAACATGGATCGAATTAATAACAATTGTGCATTTCTAATTGAATTTCAAAAGCATATATTAAATGAAAAGTTGCATTCTTCATATTAACATAAAGCATTATTCCACACATTCATGATAAATTAATTAAATAATAATATCTCAACAAAAATGATCAGGAATCAAGGTTAAAATCAAAATAACACAATGAATCGAAAATCTGCTGAGAAGATATAATGGTTTTAGTTTAGATGTCCTAAGGGGCACCTATACCTCAAAAAATCAGGGCAACTATCCTTTTCGATAGGGATAGATGCCCATGATTTTTTTAAATAAATTAAGAAGAAAACAAAAACTATTTGTACTCAGATGTACAGTCAATGAAACACTGTATTGGCGTAATAAAAAATTAATGAATTTATTACCACTTCAAAAGTTATACAGCGGCGAATACCTACCTCTAAAAGTTTGGCATGTTTGTGAAGTTCGCTGCTGAGATGATCGCATATACTAGCAAAAATCGGCTTCACTTTACAATAACCCTTACAAAACTAAGGTCCAGGGTGACTGTAGCAGCTACTTATAAAATTAATTTTTTGATACGTGTTTCGGAAGTTGGGTATTTTGAAAATGGGGCATCTATCCAACTGAGGCATCTATCCGGGTTTTACCCTATTTCTTATCTCAATAGTGGAAAATTTCCTGAATACTTCGAATAAATTCGTTTAGGGACATCTTTTGACCTATATTCGCCGGTTGAATGAGTACCCTTTTAAGAAAGGTCGCTTTAACCCTTCCAAATTTAATAGGGTAGAGGAGTTGAGTGTACTTCATTTGAAAGGTCTTTGAACACTTTTCATAACGGTGCATGAAAAACGTAATTTTCATGAACCTTTTTCGCGAAAAATCATTTTCTGGCTAAAATGACCCACCTCGAATATTTTTGTCTCCTAAAAAAAATTCCAATTGCATTTTTTCTCTAGTTATATCAAACAATGAACAAAGCAAATCAAATTATTTCCTTATTGTTGCCTTCATTGTTTTTCTTTGAAAGTGTATCAGGTTATGATACGTTTTCTCAATCATTTATTATAATTCAGTATGTTGAGTAACTATTTGCAGATTTGTTTGAAATTGAAAATAATAATTTATCTAATAGTTTCCACTTTTTCCCTATAAGACTTACAAAACTAAGTGTAAGGTACAGTCAAATCTAATACAAATGTGAAAATACAAAAATTACATAAATCACAATTGACCACAGCATTTAACTACAGAACCGACAAACAAAAATAGTAACATTCCTGGTGCAAATAAAAAGAATTGTCCAATAACATTGTTTTTACAGATCTCTTGAATTTTCTAGCGTTTACAATACATATTTTTATACGTTTGGGGCAGACTGTTATACAGTTTTATGAAATTTACATATGGCCCTCTTTTAGCTGGTGGAGTTTATACAGGGTGAATCTGTTGAACTGTACTTACTTCACACAGAGATAGAGGACACTTTGCTGGTTTCAAAAAGACCTCACATGAAAGGTCTTAAACGATTCATTTGAACTATACAGGGTGATTTCCAGTTTTGGGTCATATTTTCAAAATGCTCCATTGGACGAACGAATAATCACAAATTCATCAAATTTGGTACGTAGGGGACTGTATCAATCTCCATACAGCTGAGTTAACAGATTATCAGTTTCCAGGACCGGACTCTATTTTTCTGATATTATCGGAATTTATGAAAAAAACACCCTGTAGATAAAAAAGTCAATAAACCTGTCATGACAGTTCCAACTACACTGAAAACCCTTCAATGAAGAGTAATAAAATCATGTGGCACACCTACAAATTTAGAGAAAAAAAATATTGAATATGCGTACTCGGAGATAAATTTTTTGGACGGCCTAATTCACATGGAAAACCATACCCAAATGTATCAAAAGTTGAAGACAGGAGAAAATTATCAGTTTGAATCCTCTCGATATTCGAATTTTCAATATTTTTGGTAATTTTTGTCAGTTTCCAGGACCGGACTCTATTTTTCTGATATTATCGGAATTTATCAGAAAATCACCCTGTAGATGAAAAAGTCAATAAACCTTTCATGGCAGTTCAAACTAAACTAAATACTCTTCAATAAAGAGTAATTAAATCATTTGGCACACCTACAGATTCAGAGAAAAAAAATATTGAATATGGGTACTCGGAGATAAATTTTTTTTGTACGGCCTTATTCACAAAAAAAACCATACCCAAATGTATCAAAAGTTGAATATTAATGGTTAAGATCTTCTACGCATTCAAGTTTTCCAATATTCAGAGACGGACTCCCATTTCAGATTGGTTTTTCAATAGATGATAGGTCGAAAGATTCGCCCTGAATATGGAACACCCCAAAAAATGTTACGGGAGACCGAACAACATTAAATAACCTACAGGAAGTTTTCATGAAATCGCGAGGCACACAAATAGATTAAAAAAAAATTGAATAATCGTACCCAGAGATAATTTTTTTGGGCGGCTGAAGTTAGTAGAAGAACTATACCGAAATACATGAAAAGTTGAATATTATCAGGTTATATCCACTCCCCATGAAAGAATTCCATAATCTGGATTATGGAATACGTACAAAAAAATTATCTCCGAGTACCCATATTCAATTTTTTTTCTCTGAATCTTTAGGTGTGCCACGTGATTTTATTACTCTTTATTGGAGAGTATTTAGGGTAGTTTGAGCTGCCATGACAGGTTTATTGACTTTTTCATCTACAGGGTGATTTTCTTTATAAAATCCGATAATATCAGAAAAATAGAGTCCGGTTCTGGAAACTGACGAAAATTACCTGAATATTGGAATATTTGAATATCGAGAGGATTTAAACTGATAATATTCTCTGTCTTCAACTTTTGATACTTGAGTATGGTTTTCCATGTGAATTAGGTCGTCCAAAAAATTATCTCCGAGTACGCATATTAAATATTTTTTTCTCTGAATCTTTAGGTGTGCCACGTGATTTAATTACTCTTTATTGAAGAGTATTTAGTGTAGTTTGAACTGCCATGACAGGTTTATTGACTTTTTCATCTACAGGGTGATTTTCATTATAAATTCGAAATAATCAGAAAAATAGAGTCCGGTCCTGGAAACTGAATTACCTGAATATTGGAATATTTGAATATCGAGAGGATTTAAACTTATGATACCTATTCTCCTGTCTTCAGCTCTTGATATATTTGGGTATGGTTTTCCATGTGAATTAGGCCGTCCAAAAAATTATCTCCGAGTACGCATATTCAATATGTTTTTCTCTAAATTTGTAGGTGTGCCACGTGATTTTATTACTCTTCGTCGAAGGGTTTCAGTGTAGTTTGAACTGTCATGACAGGTTTATTGACTTTTTCATCTACCGGTTGTTTTTTTTCATAAATTCCGATAATATCAGAAAAATAGAGTCCGGTCCTGGAAACTGATAATCTGTTAACTCAGCTGTACGGAGATTTATACAGTCCTCCTACGTACTAAATTTGATGAATTTGTGATCATTCGTTCGTCCAATAGAGCATTTTGAAAATATGACCCAAAACTGGAAATCACCCTGTATAATTCAAACGAATCGTTTGAGACCTTTCATGTGGGGACTTTTTGAAACCAGGAATGTGTCCTCTATCTCTGTGTGAAGTATGTACAGTTCAACAGGATTCACCCTGTATACGGGAACATACAAACTATTTTGATTTCTCGTATGATATGTAAATATATCTTCCAACTTCCGATATTCAGAAATATTTATGCGTACGTAAGGGCCCACCTTACACGGTCAATATTATTGACGCAATATATGGTAAAAAACGGCAGCCCTCACACGATTCAATAATATTGTCCAATAAAGTGTCAGTTTCAATTGCGAAGTCAGGGAGGATCTATCGTTTTTGATAGGATCTGCTTTGGTTCTGAATAAGAGGAAAAAAAGGAGACAGAGAAAAAAATTCAAGAATGGATGAACAACTTTTTCAACAATCGTTGCATTCGTTTCACCATTTATTAAAAACAAGATACGATTATGAGGAAGGCTACTTCACCGGCGGATCGACTTGCAGTCACATTAAGATTTTTAGCAACTGAAACCAGCTTTGAAGATTTCAATTTTTTGCTCTCACTTTCTCTTCTTTTCACTATCAGTTTCCATCTCGAAAGGGGGAAAAACATAATTTGAGCAAACACCCTCTACGGCGTCTCCAGAATACTGAAATTTTATTGCACAATATTCTGTTTACCCCTCACACTGGTCAATATATTGGCGGAACTGTAATAAATATCAAATCGATTTGATTCTTCTCAATATTATTGCAATCAATATTATTGTTTCGATGCACTCCTTATACGTTCAATATTTGATCAATAACGATATTGCTTCAATAATATTATTCACGCAATATATGGTAAAAAACGGCAGCCCTCAAACGATTCAATAATATTGTCCTATAAAGTGTCAGTTTAAATTGTGAAGTCAGGGAGGATCTTCTTCTTCTCTGTGCGGTGCCTTACCGGCCGAACTGAGGCTAGTGGCCCATTGTTCATCCGCATTGTTCCATAGAGACTCAGCTCCTCGAACACGAAAAGACAGAACTCGCGAGCCTGCCAGGAGTGGTCCCTCTCACCATAGGAATAGAAAGTGTTGGATTTCCTAGGGTGTTGACCTTAACTCAGTAAGGTTTTCACAGTTGAACAAAATATGCTCAACCGTTTCATCAGTACTCCTGCACCACCGGCATAGGGAGCAGCTCGTCAATCCCATTCTCTTTAAATGCTTGTTAAACAGGTGACCAGTCAATGCACCAGTCACCAGACCGAGTTGTTTCCTCTCCAGCAACAGAAGCCTATTGACCTCAGATCGCGAGGACGGTCTCTCAATGAGAATCCTCGACCACCTCAGGCCCACCCCTGCGTTCCATTCCGAGGAAAATTCCCTGTTCAGCCAGTTCCTGAATAAACTTCTGACAGATGTGCGACAGATTGGCAGCGATGGCTCCGGACCAACAAATGCTAATCCGGCTCCCCGCCTAGCCAGTTCATCTGCCTTTACGTTAGCAGGTATATCCGCATGAGCCGGACACCAGATTACTTTCAAAAAGTTATCAGAGCCCAGCCCACGCAGAGCTTTCCTGCATTCTTCTACCAAAAGAGAATCAACTCTAACATCGGATAGAGATTCAGAGTTCCCTGGCTGTCGCAACATATATAAATGTGCTGGCCAGAGTATCCCCTGCGAATATTTTCCAGTGCGCATGCAAGAACCGCAAATAGCTCATCCTGCACAATGGAACAGTCCTTCCCCAGAGGGATAGCCTGATTGAAGTGAGGCGCCACGATTCCGGCCCCAGACCCTGTTGCTGTGACAGAGCCATCAGTGAACCAGGTGGGACCCTCTGGACTAAGAAGCATGTTTGATGAAGACCATAGGTCTCTGTCGGGAACAATTACCCTATAGGGTTCGTCGAAGAAGAACTTAGTGACCGCGCGGTCACCTCTTTGGAGAAGGGGAGCGTGAGCATCCTTAACCATTTTGAGGGCCCTTGCGTGCCCAGTGAAGAGTCCTCCATCGCGCCATTGCCCCGTTCCCAGATTCCTAGAGCTGTCTTCATAGCCACCTCCTTCACAACTAGGTGCAAAGGAGGGAGACCCAGCAGACATTCCATCGCTGCTGTAGGGGTAGACCTCAGAGCGCCTGTAATACTTAAACAAGCTTTCCTCTGGCATTTAGTCATAATGTTCTGGTTGACGGCCCTCTCCATAGAAGGCCACCACACCACAGAGGCATAGGTCAGGATAGGCCTCACCACGGGTAGTATACAACCAGTGCATAACGTGCGGTTTGAAGCCCCATCCATTACCCAGCACCCTCCGAGTAGACCAGAATATAACATTGGCTTTATTCGTTGAGTCTCAACGTGTTTGTTCCACAAAAGTTTGCGGTCCAATATCACCCCGAGATAACGAACTTGTTCTGATAGAGTGAGCCCAACCAAACAGACTGGGAAGTCGTAAGTTGCTAGGCACCCTCTTTCTAGGAATGAGAACCATCTCTGTCTTACTAGGATTTACCGAGAGCTCGTTTTTCAAGCACCATCGTTCGACCCGTCGCAGGGCATTCTGCATCAGATCCCCAATGACACTGATCACCTTACCCCTGATTAATATAACAAGGTCGTCCGCATAGGCCACCACAACGAACCCAGCCTTCCTCAACTCCACCAGGAGCCCATCCAGGACGAGATTCCACAGTAGCGGAGACAAAACACCGCCCTGCGGACATCCCCTTCCTGGTGAGCCCCCTATGGTCGAGCCACCTAGCCGAGCCACGATGCTACGTGAACCAAGCAGAGACCCCGTCCACCGACAAGGAGTAGGCGGAACACCACGTCTGGCCAACGCAGATTGCATCACACCAAACGCAGTGTTATTGAAGGCACCTTCAATATCAAGAAATACAGCTAGGGTGTACTCCTTGTTATGTATTCCGTCCTCAATACAGTTAACAACTGAGTGAAGAGCAGAATCTACTGATTTGCCCAGCTGATACGCATGCTGGGAGGGGTGCAGTGGTATAGCCACTAAAGCATCGTCCCTGATGTATCTTTCCACCAACCTCTCCAGTGTCTTGACTGAGAACGAGGAGAGGCTAATTGGTCGAAAGTCATTCGCTTTTGTATGCGATGGTTTTCCAGGCTTGGGTATGAAAATTACCTTCACCTTTCTCCAGGACAATGGAATGTGACCTAGAGCTAGACTCGCACGGAGAACGTGAAGCAGTGGGAAGGCCAGCACTTCCAGCCCCTTGGACAGCAGAACCGGAACAATGCCATCCTCACCAGCTGCTTTATAAGACTCGAAACCGTTGATCGCCCAACGAAGTCGAGAATGTGTAACTACACGTGCAGCCAGCTTCCAGTCCTCGTATGAGGCCCGTCGATGGCATACACCCTGTGTGTCTTCATTCTCAGCGAAGCCAGGAAAATGCGTCTCTAAGAGATGTCTCAAGCTTTCTTCCTGTGAGCCCGTCTTTTGCCCACTAGGAAGATTTAAGTAGTCAATCCTCGGAGGGCCCCCAGCAAGAGGACCCGCCTGGATCTATCGTTTTTATAGGATCTGCTTTGGTTCTGAATAAGAGGAAAAAAGGAGGCAGAGAAAAGTGTGGTTCACTGTAGCGCTTCTCTCAAATAAGGCAACATAGTGAGGGCATTTTTGCGAAAATCGCGAAAAGGGGTTCCGTCTAACGCAACTTTCGGGCACTTCCCGTCTGAATAAAAATGCGATCTCGACGTGTACGGGTAGCTCGATTCCCGCGCTCGAATTTGACCCCCGCGCGCTCCCAGATTGCGCCCGCGGCCCCGCCAGCTCGATGTAAACACACCACTTACCTGTATACACATTAACATTATAATAAATTTTCTTTCTTCATCTTTGTTATCTTGAGAACACTTTCGCTTCTATTCACTATCAGTTTCCATTTCGAAAGGGGGAATTACTGAAATTATTGCACAATATTCTGTTTACCCCTCACACGGTGTCAATAATATTGACGGCGCCTCAATATATGGCGGAACTGCAATAAATCAAATCGATTTGATTCTTCTCAATATTATTGCCATCAATATTATTGTTTCAATGTACTCCTTATACGTTCAATATTGATCAATAACGACATTGCTTCAATAATATTGACCGTGTAAGGTGGGCTTTACACATTGCAAGAACGTGTTGATCTGGTAAGCCTGTATCAACGAAATAAAAATTAATTTTTTTAAGATAGCATTACATCGAGATGTTCGCTCATTTCAGCCTAAAAATTGATTGTTCATCAAAATAACGTTCATCACACACGGTTGTGAAGAGGCATCCTTTCCAATGAAGTATCACTCAAGCCCTCTTACTTATTCACTTTTGAGTGGTTAGAGGGTTGCTCGTTCAAGCATAAAATACAGGGTGTTACATAATAGTATGTCACAACTTGAGGGGGCGAATCTACATGTAATTAAAAAAAAAGTTCATATAAACATGAGTCTGTAAAAGCTTCGTTGTTTTTTTCTTCATAACTCCTGGAGTTCAGTCCAAATTTGGAATGCAAGCTATTTTCAACAGTCTCCATCATTGTACGTCCTGAATCTTAAATAGAATTTACAGAGTGTATTCTTTTCTGGAGCCTTGTCTCCTTTTTCCCTCTCAAACTTTCTCGCCGTACGTATCTCTAACCGTTTTCGAGTAAAAAATTATTGAACGATTGCTAAATAAAAGAAATAACAGAAATACTCAATAGTTATGCCCAAAATTTGCATTTATTTTGATAGCTCGTTATCTGAGACTCAACTAAAGCTTATTCAATATCAAATACACTCGTCCAATCATTTTTTTTTCAAAAACGGTAAGAGATACGAAAAAATTTCAGAAGTCAAAAAATTTCTAAATTGAACGAAGAAGATATCAAAAATTGATTTCACGCTGACCAGTGAGTACCGCAAAAAGTTTGAGAGGGAAAGGGAGACATGGCTCCGGAAAAAAGCATCCGTAGATTTTAGTTAAGATTCAGAACGCGCAATGTTGGAGACTGTTGAAAATAGCTCGCATTCCAAATTTGGACCGAATATCTCCAAAAATGCAGGAGTTATGAAGAGAAAACAATTCTGTTTTATTTTTAACACTCCGTAAAGGAGCTTTTGCGGACCTTTGTATGATTTTTTTTCTTGAAATTATACCTACGTAGATTCATCCCTCTAAGTTGTGACATACAATTATGTAACACCCTGTATAAGTAAAAATATGTCCCCCAAACATATTCATTCCACGTGTTTCGGGAAATTTTTCCAGTCACTACGTTATAAGAAATATATTCGGGGTGGCTAGTCTGAGATGGAACACCTTGTATAAAGAAGCATGTGCCAGGCTAAACATTGATATCTAACCAGTAGATCGAAACGAGAACGAATGTATAAAGAGAAACATTTCCGATATTATCTACCTAATTCAGCGGATTTCACTAAGCACGATCGAGAGATGCTCAACGTATAGATCAAGAAATTGCCCGCAGCAGGCGGGCACGCAGGATTTACTACTTCCCACCTCAATTTTGCGGCTGTTGTGGCCGGCGGACTACTAGAGAAGTAGGTTTCCAAATACCGCTAGATTCTCCAACTGAAGACAACAAAGCAGATCCGAATTGTTACATTTGTTTTCAACGATTGAATTGTAAGAGTGGGTGAATTGAAGATTGAAAACCTTTTTTAGCTGGCTTGTTTTTCTCGGGTTTAGTTTACTTTCTCTCATCAAGAAAGCTTCATCCCTTGCTGTTGTCTTTCTTTTTCTTCCACATTTCGCTTTTCTGTTCACCTTAATAGTTCCAATTTCTCTTTTGTGCTTCAATATCTTATTTACGGCTCCCAAACTCAAATGAAATTCTTGGCAATATCTTACTGAGTCGTTGGCGTGTCTTCACTCGAAGTAACAATCTAAGTGCGTATTTAGGAGTGATCTTCAAAAATTCAAGAGAAGCCGTGGAGCAATAAGACTATTACTCCAGAATTTTATATGGGATTTGAAATTGATTCATTGATTCATTCATAAAAATGAAATTTTCATCAATGTATGAGGCAAATGCCACTACCTGCTCTTCAAGAATGTTCCTTATATACCTATCAGCATTCATAGCTCCATTATCAACGACCACTAGGTCTGTGCGAGCAGTCAAAGATATTCCACCCCATATCTCAATCGATCCTCCCCCCAAACCAGTAGTATTCAGGAAATTGTAGTGAGCATATCTTTCATGTGGACGTCTGTATACAAGGGAACGTCGATCACAATGGTAGAGGCAGAATCTAGACTCATCTGTGAAGAGAACTCTTTCCCAATCAGCCTCTTCCCAATGGATATGCTCTCTCGCAAAATCCAAACGCGCCCTTCGATGGGCTGGGGTAAAAGCTGGGCCTCTTGCCGCGACACGAGGCCTTAAATCATATTCTCTGAGGCGATTTCTTATTGTCTGAGTGCTAATTTGTACCCCATGAGTTTGCTCAAGCTGATTTTGAAGGAGGCGAGCGGTTGCAAACCATAGTCTCAACGAAGAAACTCTCAAGTAACGTTCTTGAATGGCAGTTGTTACCCGTGCTCTACCATGTCCTAGTCTTCGGACATTCATACCGGTCTGCCTGTATCGCTGCAACATTCTAGACACACTTGTATGGAAAAATCCTTTCTGCAATTCTTGTGTATTTACACCCTTCTTTTCGCGAAACTACCGCTTGGGCACA
Source organism: Propylea japonica (assembly GCA_013421045.1). Classification (NCBI taxonomy): domain Eukaryota; kingdom Metazoa; phylum Arthropoda; class Insecta; order Coleoptera; family Coccinellidae; genus Propylea; species Propylea japonica. The sequence goes on from CM024239.1 coordinate 51,103,954, forward strand.
TTCCTCTTGGGTCAAATTGCGTGTTTCAGGTTGCATAGCGATCGAGTATAGAAAATCAAAAGAAAGAAAAACTATTGATCACTAGAATTGACCAAGAACGACTGATTTCAGAATGGAGCCAATACATTCAAAATCTAATAATCTCATCTTTTTTTATTCCTGCTGGGAAAAAACATCTGTATTGAAGAAAAACATTGAAAGTGGAAACATATGCATGCATAATTCTAATAAAAATAATTATCATGGAGATCACCTTAAGTTGTAGAATAAGTTTGGGATTTCTATAATGTGCGTTAATGTTTTTGCGCAGTGTATTTGATGACTCCGTTTTAACCTGCTTTGGTTCCTCAAAAAATACAGGCAATGACAGATGTTTTGAATATGTACCATCTGACCCAATTTGATCCGGTTCTAAGGGTCATGAAAAGAGGATCCGAATTTCGTTATTTGCAAAATATTTTAATTAGGTGATTGAAGACTAACACTTTTTTGCGTAAATACTCTTAATGCTGTGATCAAAAGAACTCACAAGTCACAACTTTAAGTTAGTTATACCTTCCCTTTTGGATGCACAGATTCTCACAATGGTTCTTCGCTTTAGAACTTGTGTTGATGACTGAACGTTCGCCAATGCATTGCCTTGTTTTGTCTGATGGTCTCAGAAACCCTTCTGAGTACCAGAAGAGTACACTTGAAGCTGAGTTTGTTGCTACTGTTTCTATCTGGGATATAACAGTATTATGGCGAAATATAATATAAGATTGAAAATTTTTTGACGTTCAAGGCAAACTGAGTGTCTGAGTCAATATGAAATTGAACAGCACCTGATCTCCCTGTTCAAACTTTTAAAAAGAAGTCTGTTTCTGGAAAAAAGTCGAATCAACACAAAATCCAGAACATTTCAATATAGTACGGTGTTAAAAAAAAGGCCTAACCTTGACATCCAAAGTAAAAGTTTTATTCCAACTCCAAATTGTTCTATATAGCCCTCTTATTGTTTGGTAAAAAGTTTCACCATTTTGAGCGTCGGGTTTGGGGGTGAGGGGGGGACCTAGCACCAGGTACAACAGTGGCTGAATGAAGATAAGGATCCACTCGAGTGGGGTTGGAAGAAGATTGGCGACCACCTGACACCAATTACAACAGCACGTCCTGCAGCCCCCAGGAATTACTGTCACTTATAATGTGTACTTGCAAAGACGAATGCGTTCGTAATTGTGAATGCAGAAGGAGTGGTCTAAACTGCACTAGCATATGCAGCAATTGCTCGGCCAAGCATGTGATAACATGGACAATAATAACATCTTAGACGACGAGCTAGAGGAGGAGGATAATGTGCTGGAGGATAAGTGAAGATAATAAAGACATTGAACATTCCAAATTTGAAAGATATTTATGCTTAAGAAGTGAATTTATGTTGCAATGTTCGTAGAAAGTTCAGGGTAGGTGTCTCCGTACCACAGGTTTATATGGCCTAGGCCTGTGGAAGCCTCTTTTCCCTTAAAAAAGAGTGCCCCTTGATAAGGTGATAAGGTTGTCGTTCCTTCAAGGGCTTATCACTAACATACCACCGGCCACTGAAATAGCAACATTCTTTTACGAAGCTTATTTTTTTTACAAAATCATCAAAATTACGAAAAAGTTAACATTTACACCGTCTGTAACTCTTGAACCGTACAATTTAGAGTAATTATGAAAAAGACCATTCTTATTTAAAATTTAACGTAGAACATTTTTGTATATAACAGTGTTTAGGATAAACCGCTTAGTTTTTGAAATATTTATGAAAAACTAAAAAAACTCTCACCCCCAAACCCGACGCTCAAAATGGTGTAACTTTTTGCCATAAAAAGGGGACTATGTAGAGCAATTTGGTGTTGGAGGAAAACTTTTACTTTGGACGTTGAGGTTTAGGTCTAATTACACCGTACTAATACCAGTATATTTTCCTGCCTAACCCATATATTAAGAAATTTCTGGTAAAACGTTAAATCGATATTATCCTGCAACGACACCTGCTGGAACCGCCGCAACCGTTCCACTCACCAAACTTAATTCGCTTTGACACACCGAACAACCAGAACAAACTTTCGCGGCGTGAATACGTCCCTGAATATTGTTTCCAGCAAGTCTCAAGACTTTCCTTTCATTCTTCATCCTCATTCGATCATTACCAGCCATAGAAGGCATGCCATCGCGTCTCAGCGAATGTTCGGTTGTCTGTGAGCGTGCCACAATATGTTTTGAATCTTCCGCTCTGTGCTCTGGGGTGTTCTAGTGGACGATGAGGAAATTGTGATTTCTGTGATTCGGGATAGGTTTATGTGAACTATGTTGGTGGTTGTACGCAGGACTACGGATAGATCAAGTGTTACGGATTGGTTGAGAACAGTGGTTATTTTGACGGCGTGTTTCTGGATTAATAACGTCAGTTCTTTGGGTGAGTTTCTTTTCTGGTTGATGCGTCAGTTGGTTAGTCATTACTGGCTTTAATTTATTATCGATTACGAATGTGAATGTAATGAGATGTATTTGGTATAACAAGTTTGGTGAACCTTTTTTGAATGTACGGAGTATGAGGAATTCAAATTGTAAAGTCTCGTTATGCATATTTGATGGGAATTGTCGAAATGAAAGAAGAAAATAGTTAGTGGGTTAGTCAATTAATGCCACTATTTTCAGATGGTGATTCTGGATGGAAAAATGATGACGTTATTCTAGGTATACCTTTATAACAATTTTTTCCACAAATGCTTCGTTTTCTAAGATATGAGTGTTAAAGTTTCACTTAAAATCTTAATTTTCATTAATAATTGTTCTAAAACCAGTCGAGGAAGGCGATTGGAATTTAGTGGATTTCAAAGGGCACTTTCGTAGTAACGCATTTTCTTACATGGAATTAAGAATTTTCTATTAAACATTGGCAGTTTTTCATAAAAAAATGGTACATCATCATCACTAAATTATTTCAAGCAAACGATAATATTTTAATTCTTCGTTCAATTTTTAACGAAAAACTCTCTTGCCTTGTTCTCGTATGGGGTGTTGTTTTTGAGCACTCGTTCTACTTAAACGAATGCTAGGTACCTATATCGTTTTGCCCAAATGTCTGCAATATTTGAATTTTGAGCCGAAAATGGTCTCAAACGATAGGGGTTCAACTCCCCAATGACGAATCCGTGGTCTCATTCCATTCTGTCCGTCCGGTCGTGAAGTTTTGAAGGAATTGTCCTAGAGATTGTCCTAGAAATTTCAGGGTGAGTCCGGTTCTCAAATGCCGCGGTTAATATTCTTTAACCAGCCAAATCGTACAGAGTGTTCCATAAAATATTGTCGTTCAAAAGTCTGTTTCTCAATATCTCAGACAAATCGGAATGAAGTTTTGCGGCCTCATGCAATATGCTCATTAAAAGCCTCATGCAAAAATTCGTGGCCATAGTGTTAACAGAACCATAAAAAATTCAAGAATTTTTATGATTTCATAACAAAAAATCCGATTGGAGTGATATTAAATTTATTAATAAATCATATTACCGAATATTCATGTAAAATTTCAAAGGGATCGCATCATCAGAATCACAGAATTAAATTTTTTTCTGAATAATAAACTTATTCTACTAATTCCGAGTTTTTTACAGATTTCATTTCACGAAAAAATTTCCAGAATATAATTCCGATTATGCTGAGATTGTGCATTCATATATGCAGTATCAGTCCTCAAGTCTTAATATACAAAATTTCGAGGTGTAGGTAAAAGTCTTATTGCTCCACCAATGAACGAGCGCTCAGGGCTTTTCTTGAACTTTTTTGTGCTAATCTGGGACCTATCTTAAAAATTAAAAGGTTTGAAGTTGTTTTTTCTTGAACTCATTGAATTACATTAAGCAGTAGGCCTCAGGATACCGGAAAAAACTTCAACCTTGAATTGAATTCGATAGGATTTTTTTATCCCCAATTCTAAATTCGTGTGAAAATGTACACAAAAGCAAAAGTTGCACGTCTCTGTAAATTGAAATTGGTTAATATTTGAAAGGCCTTCGTAATGTTACCATCAATTGAAGAAATCGAGAAAAAACACATTTTATTCCGTCATCATAACTGAACATCAAGGTGAGTAGGTACATGCAACTTACCACACTGGAACAAAGTAATAATTCAGATCGAGGTGATCTGTTTCTCTGTATATAGTCAGTCTGATGATAATGATTCAAACGTGATCTATGAACAATCGTAGATAATTTGATTATAGGTGTTAGGTGTTCAAGTTTATTTATATTTGAAAAGGGTAATTGTGGGTTCATTTTCGTAGCGAAACCTTGTAACTAAAAACGTACTCATTATTCTAAAATCTATTCAGAAACCGTAAAAAAGTGAGGGTATGGAAAAAGTGGAGCCATTTTGTGTCATTATCTCAGAGCCTTGTTGAATATTTCCTACTAAAATTCATACAAGCAGTTTCTGATCACGGCAGTGTTACCATTTTGGCATGGTGCCTACACAAAACACTTTTCCTTTGACCACCTGGTTTTTGATGCCAGAAAACTTTGTTGACGTATTTTTATTTCTCCAAATTCATCATTCCATTGAAAAGCCCATTTTTTCGTAGAATAAATCATTTTCGACCGAAATCCAGCATCCAACATAGATTTCAAAAATGTGGCTTTTGAGATGAGCATGATGTACATAGGTAATGCAGTTTGATGCAAAAACAACTTATTTCAGGAAAGAATGCATGAAACAAAAAAATTCAAAGACAATCCAGGCTTTTCATAGAATCACAAATTTGCAGAAATAGAAATAAACTTACAAAGTTTTTGGGCTCCAATTATGAGGGGATAAGGAAAAGAGTCGGTGGGGGCACCATGCTAATAAATGGAATACTGTCATTATATTTCAGAATTCCTTGTATAAAATTTTTTAAAACGATTTTGGGGAGCCGAATATAGAAGTCTGTAACAACGAATTAGGGGTTAACTTACCCTCCAAAATACACCGTTTTCGAAATATGAAAATAAAATTGAAAAATTATTGTTTATGCGCCCATTAAATAACTGGTTTGTTTAAATTTCAAACCTACCCCTCAGCAACAAACTTCCGAAATAAACCAATTGAATTTTTCAAGGAAGGTTAAATATTTGCACAGAAAAGTTGAATCACTAAATGAATAGAATGAGATCAATTTTCTCAGGTTATTCAAATATGAATTAACTTTTCAAATTTTTTTATACTGAAAAAAAAAATAATTCAGAGTAAAGACATTAGGAAGTTTTCCATACTAAGTATTACAGATCTTTAAGCTTACACACCTAGCAACGATTTGAACTGCACAACCTTGAATAAAAGTTGATATATTCAAGGTGGAGATTTATGCATAAATTAGGATATTATGGGAAATGTGAATGTTGCAAGTCAGAACTTGATTCTATAAGCAATTCCATTTGGAAAATCATGCAAAATTACGTAACTCCAGTTCTAGTTGAATTACCTATGTCGTGAGATATCAATGTAATCCCTATTCAGAATTCATTTTCTGAAGAATAATACAGGCAATAATTATTTGAGTAAGTAATTCAATTTCAACAAAGACCACAGCTATTATCTAATACGTAGAGAGCAAACATTATTTTTACCGAATGTTATAATATCAATAACAATAACGATAACAATACCTTTATTCCCTGAATCCTGAATAACAATCCAAAGAAGTGGGAAACCGTCAATTACAGAGAAAAAAAATATACACATTACATCCTAGATTCTTTCAGATATCTTTTGATTATAATATAAGGGGCCATCCATGAAGTACGTCACACATAAAGGGGGGGAGAGGGTCGACCTCGGGGTCGACAAAGTGTGACATGTTGTGACAAGGAGTGTGAGGGGTCCTTAGTTTAGTGACATCACATTTCAAAATCTAGAGGTACTAATCGCGTATTTTGGAATATTAATTGAACTAAAAATATGTCCAACTCATGAAATTAGTGTGACGTACTTTATGGATGGCCCCTTATAGATATTAACCTATTTTTGGGCGCACTTTTCACTTACACGAGTGCTATATCGTTTTGCCCGAATGTCTATAAATTTCGAATTTTGAGCCGAAAATGGTCTCAAACGGTAGGGTTCTACTGCTTGATGACGAATCCATGGTCAAAATCAATTCTTCTACAAGGTTATCAAAATAAAATATGGCAGTTATAAAAAAATCAACAATTCAGATAGACACTTTCACAATCATATTTAAATATTCATCAAGCATGCATTCTTTAATATTTAAACAATGTATAACAGTATTAAATATTGTCCAATTTTTTTATTCATCATGTGAACGAGTAGATATAAGTCTACTTATAATTTGAATATTTCAATATGAAAAAAGCTAAGATACAATAAGAAATTTCTCTCCTTTCTGTGCATATTTGTAGACTTGTGAAAAGTAAAAGGCATCAAAGTGAAACTCCTCTACATTATCATATCCACTTATGTGAACTCTGCAGTAGGTTCAATAACGTTTTAAAATTTAATTAACGGCTTCTGAATACACCTACAATAGTCCGGATCTTAAGTTGAAACTAGATGGACTACTTAACTGTTACCAGTTTTTGTAACGTCGTTGTGTCAATCGATAATAAATCTTAGTCACAACATCACGACTAGGTATGTCGAGTGAGAAACTTGAAGAAAGCCGGGCGTGAAGTCAGTAGCTTTTCATATTGAAAAAATAATAATCCCAATTTAAATATCCTGAAAGTTAGAAGTTTCATTTTATTGATTCACGAATTCAAATCTCAAAACTGCCCTCAAAATTTCAAGTTTAAAAGTCGATCCTTCTAGATGTTATCGTATTCAAGTTATGCCTTTGCCAAGCCTAATTTTCGAAAGGAAAGACTTCAATTTTACTGAAAATTTTCCACGTAGATTCGAAATTTGGATAGAATGTTAGCTTTTCGTATTAGGAGAACGGTCATTCAAATTTAAGGATCCTTCGAGCTAATGTTTTCATTTTATTCATTTATGAATTCACCTCTGTATATATTTATTGCGAATAATTGGAGCTTATGGTATTATTAGGAATTTTTTGGTTCATTTTCCATTCAAAGGATTTTTCGTGTACTTACATTCAATTCCACACTATCTTCAAGCATAGGTATTCTACAAAGAGTTCAGATGGAACTTGTTTTGATTCATTTAAAGTATTTCATTTTGTTTCTTGATTTCTCTCATCACACGAAGTGATATACAGCAATATTATCAGATAAATGTAAAAAGTACCCTGAAATATATGCAACAAAATTGAATAGGCCATTCTTGATGAAAACTAAGCGTGTTTTAATTTTTTTTAAATGGTCATTTGTTTATATTTTTGAACGAGCTATTACATCCAAATTTTTGCCGCACTTATTCGTATATATGATTAATACATATAGAGGTAGATATTGGGGTCTTATAAATGATTGTACCAGCGCAGTTGGCTCTGAAAAATTTTCATTTTGCTGCTTCTAATACAAATTCAACACATTATCGAATCTCTCTCTATATTGATCTGTATCTATCTGTGATATTGATTATTCCAGACACATAATTCGACCGCTAACCTAACAGTGTAACATAAATAAATAAATAATCCAAAGCCAACTGTGCTGTTGCAATCATTTATAAGGACCCCTATAAGTTATTACTAGTTTTTGATATAACTTCACCTCCGAAAATATTTTAGATCACCTAGGGTTCCATCGACCGTGAGCCACCGTGTATATTCTATATGAATTAAAATTATCGAATTATCTCGGAATATAGTACATGATACTCTAAAACGTTAGTTTTGTCTAGAATCCCAATAATTCTATTGCATTACCATAAACACGAGTTCATAAGTATTCCAAACTTTGTAGGCGTTGAATACTCAAGCATATGTTAATAAAATCAACCAATCGCGAAAAAAGGTTTGCGACCTTTAAACATGCAAAACGAACTATGGGTAACAGGTGAAAGATACACGAGGTTAAATTCTAGATAGTATCTTGGCTCCATTCCGATGCATATTGTGCAAGCTATAGTCCGTTCACGAAAGGTTGAGCACATAGTAGGCGTTTTTTTATTTATCTGAAGTTGCCAGTATTTGCTGTCATAACGTAAAATAAAGTCAACGTTGCCGAATGTAACCGGCCTCGTTCGACGAGAATGCGAGTTATCAGACAACTCTATGCAATATTGACAACATTGCGTATCAATCTGACAAGAACATAACCTAAATTTTAATATACACAGTGGAATATGCCAAATTTCCATGGCCAACCGACGGCTCAACCTTTCGTGAACGGACTATAGAAATTGTAGTTTTGAACTCACGTTTCTTACATCATCGTTTGTTTCACTCTTGTATGTTCTACTGAAATTCTTCATTTTAAGAAGCGAGAACTATTTTAAAAGAGCGTACCTATGCCTAATGTTGGTTATGATCTGATACAAGGTGTCCAAAATAAAGTTCGTAGTCAGTGGATTTAAAAAGGTCAGCCGTGTATCGAAATTAATATATTTATTAACTATTATCATAGCTGAAAACTGAAAAGATTAGAAGAATTGAAATTTAGTACACTGTCAGAATTGCAATCAAGACTCAAGGGCTAATCTATAGGGTAAGTCAGGGTGATATGGTGAAGAAAAAAAAAAGCCGTGTAGAAGACAAAAAAATTCATATTTAAACAGAATGAAAACATTTTTTTTGGCAAAATATAGTCACACACAACTTAACAGTATCATAAACTCTTTAAGGCATAACGAAACTCTGGAAAATGATTTTTTTTCAAACCAAATTCGCCATTTCACCCATGCTCAAGGGTGAAAGGGTGATCTTACTTCTTTTGCTTTTACCGAACAAATTACACATGGATTCATGTTTTGTGCAACTTCATGCAGCCAATGTTGGAAGCTAATACATTCCATCCAATCGACGTCCTTTTTAGTGCACTGTCAAGTTCACCACATCCTTCACAACAACTCTCATCATCTTCCATGCCGTCATCCTCGTCCTGCAAGTCGACATCCAGAGATGATTCCAATTCGGCGTCAGTGGTGGACATTTTTCATTTCTTAGGTACGTATCTAAGATTTTCCGTTTGCTTTTTTTTTGCTATGGTTTTTCCTTTGAGCTTTCCTTTAGCATCTGGTCCACTTTTCACTGACTCGATTGTTTTTTTGACGATTTCTGTTTCGGAGTTTAACGATGATTTCTGGAGAATTCAAAACGTCAGCTAAAGCCCTTCTATATATAGGCATCTTTACCTAGAACAATGGTGATTGCTGGAATAGTGACAAACCCTCGAACAGACCTAACCAGAAGAAACACGATGATAAAAAGCTGCGATTCGTCCTAGGCCCTTCCGCTTCAACAGAAAATATATCTTTTATTATATTTTTTTAAATTTATGCATCCACAAAACCCTCGACAAAACTTATAAAAATACGCTTTTTATCCTTCACCATTTCACCCATGCCAGGATTCACAATATCTCCCAATTCCTATGGGTGAAACGGTGAATAGCACAGCAAGAAAAGAAAATATTAGAGGCCATGTTTTCTAGGTTATGTATTACATAAATAAACTAAGAAGGCAGATATATCAAGAAATACTTCTCGGCCTTCGTTACGGAAAGCAATCTCTATAAACGCATGCAACGTATAAAAAATTGAACGTCGCAAATAGTTTTGTACAATTTAGTACGATTTTTAAACGGGGCCAACTTTTTGCAGGTGCACGTTGAACGATCATCAGAAACGGTGGTACTCAGACATTAAGCGACATCTGTGCACTCGGAAAAGAAATATAGTAAATCACCATTTCACCCGATTCGCCATATCACCCTGACTTACCCTAATTGAAGTCAAACCGATAATGAAGTTCACTTATTCAAAATTGCATAATAAAGTATCTTGTAATTGTAGAGGACCTTTATTGGAGAAAAGTCCTTTGAAAGATAGTGTAAAGTCTGAACAGCCTGTATAGTAATGTCCCAATTGAAAAGAGAGCAATATTGTATATTTATTCAGGCTTGGTATCAATCAAATATGCCAAGCTTGCATTATCTTATATGTATAGAATACCAATTCAGGTTCAATGAATTATCGAGAGAATACTCGTAAAGTTTAATCGAATAAAGATACTGAGATGAGCTAGCACCTAGTTTACGGCTGCCATACGTCCCGTACGCCGGGACACGTCCCGTTTGAAGCATTGAGTCCCGGTGTCCCCGTCACTTATTCAATTGTCCCGTCAGTAATTTGAATTTGGTTGTAATCCTGTAATTTTTACGTATCTCTGACCATTTATGAGGAAAAAATTATTGAACGATCGTATGTATCGCTGAATAAAAAAAATAATGAAAAACTCTATAGGTATGTCCAAAATTTGCTTCTATTTTGATAGCTCGTCATCTGGACTCAACTTATTCGATATCAACATACAATCGTTCAATAATTTTTTACTCGAAAACACTCAGAGATACGAAAAAATTACAAGGGTCAAAAAGTTTCCAAATTGAGCTAAAATATCAAAAATTGATTTTACGCTGACCATTGTGTCCACAAAAACGTTTGAGAGGGAAAAAAAGACATGGCTCCGGAAAAGAAAAACCCTGTAGATTCTAGTTAAGGTTCAGGACGTGCAATGATGGAGACTGTTGAAAATAGCTAGCATTCCAAATTTGGACTGAATATCTCGAAAACTGCAGGAGTTATGAAGAAAAATCAATTTTTTTTGGAAATTTCAACACCCTGTAGCTCAGTGACAAAGCTTTTACGGACCCATGTTTATAAAAACTTTTTTCCTAAAATTATATGTAGATTCACCCCCTTCAGTTGTGACATACTATTATGTAACAGCCTGTATTTATAGAAACCTATACATATAGACCTATAAGCTTTTTTTTGCACGGTATACATATACCTATTTTTGTGGCACTTGTCCCGGTAGATACTCCAACATTTATGGCAGCCCTAACCTAGTTATTTATCCTTTACACTAGCAGTAGCTCAACGGGGAGATAAGTCAAAGCTTGTCCAATATGAATAGAGACCATAGGTTCTATGAGGTTGTTGAAGTGAATTTTAACATGATATCCAAGAAAGAAAAATTAAACGCAGAAAATTGAAGGGATTTGCATGTCCATCACCGAAAATCCCATCAGTCAACCGTCTGTTTATCTAAAACAAAAATGTCACTCCAATTATGAAATCGAGCTTAAAAATGATTCAATGAATTAATTAACCACTGATTCAATTAAAAATATATCAAAGTTGTTGATGATTGTTTTCTGGAAACTTTAAAAAATACTTACCTAATGGGTTGATTACATTGAGTTAATTTACAAGCTGCTACTGAGCGAATTTAGTAGCTGATTGTAAATTCGCTCAGTGTAATCGTGTTCACAAGAGAACAATCTGATTGTAAAAAAGCTGCTACTAAAGTTGAAAGCTGGGCTACTTTACACGCTAAATCGCTGGCGTTTTGGCTTGTTGGCATGTAAACAAGCCGTGTGTTATCACAGTTTCTACTAAACCAGTTCCCATCTACTCGGTGGTTCCTGGTTCTTAAATTTGAAAACGTACCTATTTTACATTTATCTTAGATCCTTGACAACGATACAAACATATAACATAAACTTCACGTTGATTATTTCAATATAAAAATTCAGTGAATAGGAAAAACTTACTTATGTTTTATAACCTACCTGTAAAAAAATTTCATTCTTTAACTCGCTCGATAGAAAATTCTCCACCTCTTCCCTGAATATCTGAAGAGAAAATATTAATACCCATGAGAGCAAGTACCTATCTCTTCTTCTCTGGTAAGCAGTAATATGCACTTTTTATGGTTCTAAAAGTGGATAAAATCTGGTGCTATTGCTGTGCATTTGTTGAATTACTCCTTGACGAATGACCTTTTCAAGCAGTTCGGTTCATTGGAAGGTGAATGTCGTATATTCTTGCTGTCTATCACACACAAACCTATCATTAATTTTGAAGCAATTTAAAAGTGTAGAAACTACCGGAAATCACGAATTAACTTCCAATTCTTCAGTTTTTATCTTCAAATAGCGCGTAATGAATAATTGATCTTTGTATACCTAAATTCAAGAAACTCCTTGAACATGACACATTGCTGTTGATGTTTCTTCAATATTGTAATTACCATTCAGTAAATAATTGAGGATTTTTTTATATTGTATTTCATCATCACAGCTAGATTTGATAATTTTGACCATCGATTGTTATGTTCTTTACCTCCATTTTGAAGAAAACACACCTTAACGTACTGGTTAACTCTCTTCAGGTTTCATCCAAACTATGAAGCAGATACTGATATGATAGATTGACTTGTGATGCTTTTCAGGGGTGGTAGTTTTTTAACTTAACTGGAAATTATCACATCAGGGATGTCCAGAATGGAATGGATAATCCTAGAATATTGTAGAGTTTGCACTATGGAGAAAAACAAATAAAAACATAATCTCTGATCTCTGATTTTATGATTATTACCTTCGTATATTATGTTCGATATTCATAGTGAAGAAAAATGATTAGGTTACTTACTGCCTTAACGTAGGTACCGTTGAAGTCTCTTTTAATTCCATGCATAAATATGCAGGGATCGAATGGAGCAGATTAAGTTGTTATTGTCTTTTGGGGTGGTAATTCCTAACCCAAACTTTATTATTCAGTGCGCGTTAAAATTACTTATACAACAATTTATTTTCTCAAAAAAAATTGTAACAGAGCCCTGGAATAGGTCAATTCTGCCAAATTTGTATGCAATTTTTGAAGAATTTTTATTGCACCCTATATTACCATTCCCATCAACCCTCTAATTTTTTTGAAGGTAAAGTGGGTCGTGTGGTACCTACTTTTTTAGCAAGGTCTTTGTATCTGCTTTTGATGAGTGCAGAAATTTTCAAGAAAATAGTTTTTTTTTCAATGTGTTAGTTCAAGACGTTTTTGATACTTATGTGCACTTTGTCCTGGCTCATTTAATTTGAGACGATGTTACCAGACGAAATTTGTCACCGATTGAAAGTCCACCATTACAGTTCTGTTCATGCACAACTTTCAGCCCCTTTCAAGCTCCAAACGTAAAAAAAAAGGATTTGTGAAACACTGCATGCGAACTTCATTTATGATAGGTAGGTATGTTATGAATACGTTTCTACTGAAGTTGAAACGTTTCTACCCTAACGAAATGTTGAAGTCTTTTGAAATTTCATACAAAAACTATATCAGGCAGGGACTGAATATGGAAGATTTTTTTTTTTGTCTTTTATGGTGCCAATTATCAACCTGAACTGAAAATTATTTTATTTGGTATAATCGTTGTAAAATTGTAATGTTTACGCACTGAAGAAAAACGAACAAAAAAATGAATTCTCAGTTAACGCATATTTATTTTGATTTCATGATTATAACAATCAATTGAAGAGCTCGATATTCATGGCAAAGGAAAACCCTTAGGTTTCTGTCTTAACGCACCGTTGAAGTCTCCCCCGATTTCATGCAAAAACTGTAGTAGGCAAATACTGAATGTGGAAGATCAAGTTGTTGATGTCTTTTAGAGGTGGTAATTCTTAACCTTAACTGAAAATTATCGGAAGATGGTTATCCCAGAATGATTGGATAATCCTGGAATATTGTTATGTTTACACTCTGAAGAAAAACGAACAAAAAAATAAATCCTTAGTGAAAGCATGTTTGATTTGATGATTATGACAATCGATTGTTGTGTTCGAGATTCATGGCTAAGAAAAAACCTTAGGTTTCTGTCTTAACGTACCGTTGAAGTCTCCTCGAATTTCTTTAATAAACTGTGGTAGGAAATATTGAATGTGACAGATTGAGTTATTAATGTCTTCTAGGGGTGGTAAACTAAAAATTATTGAGAGATTGGTGCCTCAGAATGATTGCCTAATCCTGGAATATTTCAATGTATAAACTCTGAAGAAAAACAATCAAAAAATGAATACCTGGTAAAACCATGTTTGAATTGATGATTATGGCAATCAATTTTTGTGTTCGTTATTCATGGCAAAGAAAAACCCTCAGGTTTCTGTCTTAACGTACTGTTGAAGTCTCTTCAGATTCCATGAATTAGCAATAAGTATTGAGAAGAGATTGAATATGGCACATTGAGTTGTTAATGTCTTTTGTAATTATTCTTAACCTAAAATGATAATCACACTCACATAAAAAACACTCTTACTAACGATATATACCATGCCAGAGAACGTTCGGTGAAATTTTCGCTATTTCAGTTCAGTGGTTTGGACTTTATAACAGTTAAATGGAGACGGACACTGCTAAGGCCGGACCCGGTATATTATTCGATTTGTTATGATCATGTCAATCGATTATCATGTTCGACATTCATGGAGACGAAAAACTCTTAAGTTTTTGTCTTGACGCACTGTTGAAGTATCTTCAAATTCATTCATTAAACTATATTAAGTATATTATATTGAATAGTAACTGAATTTCACAAAATAAATTGTAAAAGTTCTTTTAAGGTAGTAATTCCTAACTTAAATTGAAAATTTTTATATAAGGGGTATCGCAAAATGAATAGATAACGTGAGTTCATACCTACATGAATAAAATCGGGCTAATTCGTCAATTTTTTTTTCGAAATGTCATCAATCGATAAACGACTGTTGCAAAAATTTAGAATCACTAACATGAAGTAAAAGGCTCTTGAATATTCAAGGAAATATTGTTCTCACTCCCGCCACGAAAATATCAAGGTTTCGTTTGTGCTAATACTGTTGATTCAATTTCCTGAATCAGGATTCATCAGTGGCAAGATATCTGAGATTTCAAAATGTAATTCTGTGATTATCCAACAAATATCGGTTATTTTTCAAACCTGAACATATTGGAATATTTCAGTCTGATGTTGTCACTAATGATCAACTTCAACTATTTCATGCATCCTCATCTGCAACCTAACATTATTGACTGTTTTTTCTCCACAGTACGTTCAGGAGAACCAGTTCTAAGTGTTATTTTTCAACATCATCGACTTATCTAACAAGCTATGTGGTGTTCATCTATATAAGGACTTAGACAACTCCATATTTGATTGACACGATTCCTGACACTTTTATGTCCATCCTTTACTGTAATTCCATTATGTAACATTGCACCTAACTCGGAATTGTACTCCATGAAACAATACTTTCTAAATTTTATTTCTTTTCCTGTCCTTCAAATAGTTACTCTTTCTGCAGAAATATCAAATTCCAAACCCAGGGATTGTTGAAAAGCTAGTTCCAGATTCCCACCCACTTCAAGTACCCACACGTTGGAATAATAAATGAAGACAGAAATATCATACTATTTTATGCAGCGGCGCCGCCAGAATTTCATGTTAGGGGGTGAACATCAAACGATCGATAATGTTTTGGTGAGAGCAGAGGAGAGTGTATAAAAATATATGAAAAATCGAGATCTGTAATATATTAGTGAAAAATTGAGAGAAGCCCTGAGCAGGAGCTTCTGAGCGCTCCTCGTTGATGAAGCAATATGGGAAAACCCGGATAGATGCCCCACTTTTTGAATTTGCCTCATATTTTTGAAAATATTGATTTTATATGTGTAATTTTTATGAGTGTAGGAAGCCCCCTTCTTTGATTTGGAATACTGAGACTTTTTCTTGACATAGCAATCCCAAATTGCACAATAATTGATTTTTCTAGAACCCTTTTTTTGAGGATAGCCTACAAGTATGGATAGTTGCCCCACCATGAAAATACTGGGAGGATAGATACCTTCATACTGTGTGAACCAAAAACCCAACTAAATACAATGAGATTTTCTATGCTTAAAACAGCAACTTTATGTACGTAACATGGATCGAATTAACAACAATTGTGCATTTTCAATTGAATTTCAAAAGCATATTAAATTAAACGAAAAGTTGCATTCTTCGTATTAACATAAAGCATTATTATACACATTCATGATACCTATATTAATTAAATAATAAGTCTCAACAAAAATGATCAGGAATCAAGTTTAAAATCAAAATAACACAATGAATCGAAAATCTGCTAAGAAGATATGGTTTAGTTTAGATGTCCTAAGGGGCACCTATACCTCAAAAAATCAGGGCAACTATCCTTTTCGATAGGGATAGATGCCCATGAATTTTTTTAATAAATTAAGAAGAAAACAAAAACTATTTGTACTCAGATGTACACTCAATGGAACACTGTATTGGCGTAATAAAAAAATTAATGAATTTATTACCACTTCAAAAGTTATACAGCGGCAAATACCTACCTCTAAAAGTTTGGCATGTTTGTAAAGTTCGCTGCTAAGATAATCGCACACACTAGCGAAAAACGGCTTCACTTTACGGTAACCCTTACAAAACTAAGACCCAGAGTGACTGTAGCAGTTACCTATAAAATTAATTTTTTGATAGGGTAAAACCCGGATAGATGCCACACTTTTTGAAATTGCGTCATTTCTTTGAAAATATTGATTTTATATGAGTAATTTCTATGATTGTAGGTAGACCCATTATTTGATTGAAAACCGATACTTTTCTCTGACATAGGAATCCCTAGTTTCACAAAAATTTAATTTTTGTGAAACCCTTTCTTTGGGTATAGATGCCTACAAGTATGGATAGTTGCCTCACCATGAAAATACTGGGAAGGATAGATGCCCTTCATACTTTGTGAACCAAAAACCCAACTAAATACAATAAGATTTTCTATGTCTAAAACAGCAACTTGATCTACGCAACATGGATCGAATTAACAACAATTGTGAATTTTTAATTGAATTTCAAAAGCATATATTGAACGAAAAGTTGAATTCTTCATATTAACATAAAGCATTATTCCACACGTTCATGATAAATTAATAAAATATTAAGTCTCAACAAAAATAATCAAGAATAGCGTTTAAAATCAATGAATCGAAAATCAGCTAAGAAGATAAGGTTTTAGTTTAGATGCCCTGAGGGGCACCTATACCTCGAAAAATCAGGGCAACTATCCTTTTCGATAGGGATAGATGCCTATGAATATTTTGAATGAATTAAGAAGAAAACAGCAACCATTTATACATAGATGTACACTCAATGAAACACGGTATGGACGTAAAAAAAAAATAACTGAATTTATTACCTCTTCAAAAGTTATACAGCGGCAAATACTTACCTCTAAAAATTTGGCGTGTTTGTGAAGTTCGCTGCGGAGATGATCGCACACAATAGCGAAAAACGACCTGACTTTACAATAACCCCTACAAAACTAAGGTTCAGGGTGACTGTAGCATCTACTTATAAAATTAATTTTTTGTTACGGGTTGCCGAAGTTAGGTATTTTGAAAATGGGGCATCTATCCCACTAGGGCATCTATCCGGTTTTCCCCTACGTGTTTCGGAAGTTAGGTATTTTGAAAATGGGGCATCTATCCAACTGAGGCATCTATCCGGGTTTTACCCTAGGTCTATCACCTCGAATTTGAAGATGGGACTTGAGATTGATACAACATTTTAAATTCAGAATCACAGCACAATCGGAATTATATTCTGGAAATCTTAAAAAAAAATGAAATATGTAAAAATGAATAATTTGAAAAAAATTAATTCTATGGTTCTTATGATGTCGCATGAACATTCAGTACCTATATCAATTTTCATTCACAAAAGAAATTTGACTCGAATCTGATATCCTGTTACGAAAATATGAAGACTCTTCTTTCCAATATTTCAATTGACTTTTCTATGTTTGTGTTGACACTATGGCCACAAAATTTACATAAGGATCATTATGAGCATCTTGCATGTGGCCGCAAAGTTTCCTTTAGATTGATTTTCGTTTTAACACATTGAGGAACAAAACTTTTGAATGGCTTTATATTTTATGGAGAACCCAGTACGATTCGGCTGGTTAATGAACTTAATCGCGTCATTTTAGAACAGAACTCACCCTGAAAATATCAAGTCTCTAGACAATCCATTCGAAAGTTATCGCGTACTTACAACCGATCGGCAGGCCTCACAGACAGAATTGAATTTGACCACGGATTCGTCATCAGGGAGTCGAACCTTATTGTTTGAGACCATTTTAGGCTCAAAATTCGAAAATAAATTGCACTCGAATCGGATATCTTGTTATGAAAATATAGTTCTTTCCAGTATCTCATTTGAATTTTCTATGGTTCTGTTAACACTATTTTGCATGAGGCTTGTTGTGCACATCTAGCATGTAGCCGCAAAATTTCATCCACTGATGACACGAATACTTTCATCTTTTAAACCTGTCTTTTTACATAACCCCAAAGAAAATAATACAACGGTGTCAATTGACATCACCTTAGACAAAGGACATCACCGTTTCTGAAGATTATTTGTCCAGGAAATGGACCACGTTTAAAATGATCTTATGGCTTCAGTTCCTTGTTATTTGGATCTTTTATGTCTTCAGATCTACTCGTAAATCCTTTTGTAAAATACGTCATGTTGTGGACCCACTCTAAGTCTAACTAGTTGTGAACGTTGTCAAATGGACATTTCAGGGTTTTCAGCAACACTTTCAAGAACCAATAGTTTCTTGTGAACGTCAGCTTATTCTGAATTTTTTCACCCACCCTTCAGCTGCGCTTATGATTTTATGACAATGATTGTTGCCTGTGGACTGTCGACCTGTCTATTCGATGTTCTTGAGTTGTAAAATGGATTGCCGTGACTCCTCGGAAACAATAAATTCTTGACCTTCGTTATTATCCGATTTTGGGAGTGTCCTGATCGGCCTTTCGTTTAAGGTTAGAATAGTTGATTTCCTGGATATACTTTTTGTGATGAGTTGGTAATGTCATTCGAGGTAGTGATTAGAAGCTTTCGTTATTTTGAAGTTTTAGAAAACAGATTGGTAAATCATCCATAATTTATAACCAGTTATTTTATCAAATATTATCATGAGTATACTATGCATATAGTCATAACTCAAAAGATTATATATTTTATCAGAAATGAGAATAAAATCAATCAATATTCATTAGGGGCGTTCAGCATTGACCTCCGCGAGCGGACGGATTTTTTAGTCACGTGACCACAGGTCGTACAGATAAATCTGAAATATCTGGGAATAAACGAACGGTACAGAGCATCTGCCACAGAACATACTGCTCTGTTCTACTTTTATAGATTATGAGATTTCAAAGATCACTATTTTGGGAAATATGCTCATCTTTTAACGATACTTTCACCCTTTTAGTAGCTCTTCAAATAAAATCTCAATTAAATAATTAGGTGCAAAGGCACTGAATGCAAAAGAAACGAGTAATGCAATATCCCCTTCTGGTCGTTCAATACGGCGATAGTTGTACCGAAAGATCCTGATCAATTAATTGATTAATTACACGAAAAAGAAACGGGAAAGCAATATCTCCACCTGCCCTTTTATAACTACGATAGCTATATTGAAAAATTTTAATGAATTAATTGAGTTTTTAATGAATAAATGAAAACAGAAGAATAAAACTGTTAGAATTTTTCAATCTATCGGTTGTCGGATCAGGAAACTCAACATAAAACAAAAAATATAAAAAACATAAAACTCTATGGATAAAATCGCTTTGCTCCGTCGAAATAGACCGAGCGAAAAGATTGACGTCCGATTGCTCAGATTTTTATGACGAACGGTACAGATGTGTATTCCCCTCAATCCGGATGTAATAAACGAACGGTTTAGATCGATCCGACACGTCCGATGTCGATGCCGAACGCCCCTATTAAAAACTTTCATTATCGTTGTTCGTTTCTCTGAAAAAATCATAGTATTTTATTTTATACTTCTAATTCATTTAAAACTTTGCTCATCAAGAACATAAAAGATTATTATAGGGTAAAACCCGGATAGATGCCTCAGTTGGATAGATGCCCCAGTTGGATAGATGCCCCATTTTCAAAATACCTAACTTCCGAAACATGTATAAAAAAATTAATTTCATAAGTAGCTGCTACAATCACCCTGGACCTTAGTTTTGTAAGGGTTATTGTAAAGTGAAGCCGTTTTTCTCTAGTGTGTGCGATCATCTGCGCAACGAACTTCACAAACACGTCAAAGTTTTAGAGGCAAGTATTTGCCGCTGTATAACTTTTGGACATCTAAATTAAATCCATATCTTCTTAGCAGATTTTCGATTCATTGTGTTATTTTGATTTTAAACTTGATTCCTGATCATTTTTGTTGCTTTATGTTAATATGAAGAATGCCACTTTTCGTTTAATATATGCTTTTAAATTTAAATTAAAAATGCACAATTGTTGTTAATTCGATACATGTTGCGTAGATAAAGTTGCTGTTTTAAGCATACAAAATATCATTGTATTTAGTTGGGTTTTTGGTTCACACAGTATGAAGGGCATCTATCCCTCCCAGTATTTTCATGGTGGGGCAACTATCCATACTTGTAGGCATCTACAAAACAACAAACAAAGAGTTCTACAAAAATCGAATTCTTGTGAAATTGGGATTGCTATATCAGAGAAAAGTCTGAGTATTTCAAATCAAATAATATGGCTTCCTACTCATAGAAATTACACATATAAAATCAATATTTTCAAAAATATGAGGCAAATTCAAAAAGTGGGGCATCTATTCGGGTTTTCCCCTATATAGCTGAGTTTTCACCTTCCACTCTCTGAATTGTACTGAAAGGTACTGAAGTTTTTCAGATTATATTCAAGTGATCTATGAGTTTTAGCAAATTTGACATTTGTTTATCGACTAATTTTGAATAATATTTATAACATTTCAAAGAAGCAATTTGATCAGTGACATTTCCTGACAATGTGCTATATGTATAGAGTAAGGACCTTTAAAAATTCTGATTTTAATAACATTGAAGCTAAATAAAGCGTAAGTATTTTCCATGGAAGTAAAGGAAGGGGAGTTAGCATATCCTATATTTACCTTCGATGCACAAGTGTCACATAAAATCGGCCACAGGTATTTGTGTGGCAATGCGAGGCGGGAATTTCTACAATTCGAATTTACCTCATTTACCGAACAAGAAAACAGGAAAAGAACAACAAATGAGGCACAAATAATAAAAACTAACGGTTAAAATGGTGAAGTCAGCCATATTAGTGTGTCCCTTTCTGTATGTGATACTTTCCAATCGTTATATCCCCCCACTTCCTTTACCTCCATGGTTTTTTCAACCCTCTTCCTGGAGCGGCTTTTGGGACATTTCCCCCTTTATCTGAATCATTTTTCAAATTTGAATTGCGGAATGCCTTTCAAGATATTTGTTAGAAAACAATCCTCTATTTTTACTTAATTTAATAGTGCAATATATCTATATATTATTGAGCGCACAGTAGGTGTTGTTTATTTTTCTCAGATCGGCAGTATTTGCTGCCATAGCGATGAACAAAGTCAACGTTGCCGAATGTATCCGGCCTCGGCCGACGAGTTTCCGAGTTATCAGGGAACTCTATGTTATATTGAAAACATTGCGTATCAATCTGACAATGGAATAAACAATAAATTTTAGTATAAACAGTGGAATATGCCAAATTTCCTGGCCAACCGACAGCTCAAAGTTTCGTGAACGGACTATACTTGTCATACCGAATCGAAATCAATCATAACTTTCGATGAATATGCGAAACTTTCGACCTAGAAACTACTTGTTGACTGGACTACTCATGAAATATTTGACCCACTCTCTCGTGTAGAAAACTTAAGTTCGAAACCATGCATCAGTATTAAAAATGCCAAAAAGTCATCGCTACAGAAAATCTTAATCTATTCGTTCTGCATGGCTTATCATTACGTTGATTCACTAATCATACTGTTTCGCTATTAGCTTTCCATTCATTATTAGATATTATATTTTGGGTCTCAATCAAACCAACCAAACATCTGACGACATAATCACGAATTGAACCATAGGAATACAGGGTGTCTCGATGGAAAAAAGCCAACCTTGATATTTCTCATGTAATACAGGGTCTCTGGAAATGATTATACCAGTGCAGTTGCCGTGGAACAACTATAAATATTTATATCTTGATGTAAACTTCAATATAAACAAACGATACTGTGAGTTCAGGATGGTAATTTGTAACACACTGAAATTTTTTGACTTGTTTTGAAACAACCTGTATATGGACTCGTGGACAATAAAAATGTCAGAATTTATTTGGATAATTTCAAATAAACGGAACTTTGAAATACTTGTAGGATACCTCGAAAATTCGGCATGGTATTAGTACTTCACTTCTGATTAACTTACGACTTGAAATGAATCTGCAAAGTTTTTGAGTTTGACATATTCATAAACTTGCCATCAAAAGCTACAGAATGAGCTTTTCTGTGTCAAAGCCGCATTTAATCATAGATTTATAATACTAGATAGCGAACATGTCAAAAATTTTGAGGCAAACGGCGGCCATTTGCAGTTTGGGTTTACTTGAGAGGTGTCAATTTTTCAACGAAAAAAATTCGAGCACAGATGGCATAGAACATCAAAATATTCGAGTTTCATCCCAAACTGCAAATGGCAGGCCCTTGCCTTACTTTTTTTACGTAAACAGTAAGGAAGTTCGACGTTCAGTTGGTATTATAGGTTCATGCATTCAAGCCGGGTTTCACAAAAACCCCGATCACGTTGATTGATGAAGTGTCATTATTTCTGTGCAAAGGGTATAGCCGGGTTTCAATGGTAAATCTGCCCCCGCGGCCTTTTCGATTCATATTGAGGGGATCGATTAGGCATTGAATGAAAGTAATTCAGCCAACTTTTCAGCTTTTATCTCTAGCCATTTTTGAGATTTCTGTGAAAAACACTTTTTTCGATTTTATTTTTTTCTCTTGTGATATCCAAAATTTTCGAATGGTGATTTTTTCTGTCGATTCTTTGCTATTGTAGGAATAGACGTATAATTTTTTTATGAATTTCAGCTACAAAATCTATTTTAGGAAGAAAAATAATTTTTTTGTCATTTGTTTTTCGGTGTTCTTAAAAAGTGTCCACCGCCATTTTTTGACATAAAATATCTTCTTTGGCCCTTTATACCCTGGAATTTTTTCACATTTTTAAAATTGGTGGAACATTTTGAAAAAAAATTAAAACTGTTTGAATTTTAGGATTCAACAGATATCCATCAATTTTGGAACCGTTGTATTCATATTGGCTTCCTGAACAATATTAGTGAAAAAAATATTGGCGATCTGTTTTAGTTTGGGAGATATGGGCCCCCAAAGTTCGAAAAATATTTCACCTGAAAGTCACTTTTCTCACAACAGAAACACTGAATTACAGCTTTATTAAGTTTAAAGCCTCTCTGAACATTTTAACATGAAGATTTGATTCATTTTATTTCAGATATATCCAATAATTGTTGCAAAAACATCGAAAAAATTCTAGGGAAAGCCCGCCGTTCCTTATGGTAAGTTTGGCACTACCGCGTCTTTCAGCGAGTGCCATTAGGAAATGATAGCGGGATTTACCGGTATGCATCGTGTCATATTCGCGCGAAATAATTCGCGGTAGTGCCAAACTTACCATAAGAAACGGCGGGCTTTCCCTAGAATTTTTCGATGTTTTTGCAATAATTATTAGATATATCTGAAATAAAATGAATCAAATCTTCATGTTAAAATGTTCAGAGAGGCTTTGAACTTAATAAAGCGGTAATCCAGTGTGTTTCTGTAGTGAGAAAAGTGACTTTCAGGTGAAATATTTTCGGACTTTGGGGGCCCATATCTCCCAAACTAAAACAGATCGATAATTGTTTTTTTCACTAATATTGTTCAGGAAGCCAATATGAATACAACGGTACCAAAATTTGATGGATATCTGTTGAATCCTAAAATTCAAACAGTTTTAATTTTTTTCAAAATGTTCCACCAATTTTGAAATTGTGAAAAAATTCCAGGGTATAAAGAGCCAAAGAAGATATTTTATGTCAAAAAATGGCGGTGGACACTTTTTAAGAACACCGAAAAACAAATGACAAAAAAATTATTTTTTTTCCTAAAAATAGATTTTGCAGCTGAAATTCATAAAAAAATATACGTCTATTCCTTCAATAGCAAAGAATCGACAGAAAAAATCACCATTCGAAAATTTTGGATATCACAAGAGAAAAAAAATAAAATCGAAAAAAGTGTTTTTCACAGAAATCTCAAAAATGGCTAAAGATAAAAAGCTGAAAAGTTGGCTGAATTATTTTCATTCAATGCCTAATCGATCCCCTCAATATGAATCGAAAAGGCCGCGGGGGCAGATTTACCATTGAAACCCGGCTATACCCTTTCAGTTCATTTTGAACGAAACCATCGAACTTTTATCAAAATCAACGATTTGATTGCCGATCAAGCTTTGTGAAACCCGCGGTAAATCAACTAAAATTTGCCGAATATGCTTTGTAGAGTCGTTCACTTTTCGCTTTCCGGCACTGTACCTATATATTATGGAAGGATACCGGTATTATCCTTATAAATATATTGTATATTCCGTTTTTTGGCTGAACCACCACTCTGAAAACATCTACATTTGAAGCCGTTCAATATGGAAAATCATTCGATTCCGTTCCCCATTCAAATTCTTGGTGTTGTAGCCCCCCTCATTGGGGGTTCTGTTTTCAATAATCAACAACTGCACCGGTGTCTTAAATTCTTTGCTAGAACAAATTTAATAAAGGCAAATGATTACTTGTTATGAGAACATTTCATTTGACGCCATTTTCCAATTTTCTCTAACAGCTCGACAACGGTTTGACTTAGAAGGTTGCGGTTTTCACCAAATGAATTCTCTCAAAAATGTAGTCCCAGAATGTAAAACTCATTTTGTTCTAGCTCATTGGGTTTCTGAGATCCCCTCACTAGACAACGAGTTTAGGACACCCGCTGCATGTGTCCCCCTAAGCACTCATGTAAACTTTGATATTGATTATAATTTGAGAAATATCAAGACCATAGCTTCTCTCTATTGGGACACTCTGTATAGATAATTTATGGTCAGTGAAAAGTGATAGTCCTCCTTGTTATTTGAGTGATTTCGTTCGACGTTACGCATCGACCAACGGAAATCTGCAACGACAAAAAGAATGAAATACGCCAGTTAATGCAGGTGTTATGCAAACTGGCCCATGTTTAAACCGGATGAACGAACAGACAGACCGGATGTTGCGTTTCTGTCACACTTGATGGCGACCCGTCGAAATGAAAGTGAACTTAATTAAATTTTATTCAATTTGTAGCTGATGAAGTATTTAGGTGTGTACGAAAGATTTCTTTAAGACCTGATACAAGGTTTTGAATTTTTGAAGCAATTCTGTGGATTTGATCAAAGTGTCAGCCATTGAGCAGACTGATACCAAAGTTTCTCGAAGTTTTTGGTAATGAATTCATGAACATGAGTGAGAATATGAAAACTTTCGACTTCATTCATCCTTCTACTCATTTCGTTTGACACGATTAATACTAAAAAAAATTTATGTAGGTCATTAAGAATCAACTTTAAATTATCCTTCTTTTATTCAATTGACTCCAGTAAAATAAATTTTATTGTGAGAAATGTATTTGATCAAACAATGGAATATCATATAGTACATCCTCATAATTGTGGCCTATACGTATAATTAAAATAAAACTCGAACACGTTGTTGCTGTTGTGAGAATTACACGTACGTACATTCAGATGTCAGAGTAATGTAAGATTTAACCAATTATTCCTTCAGAATAGGCGGGCCAAATTGGTGACCCCTGAACTATGCAGCTTTCAGTCCAAGATCTTTCTTCTATCTTTTTTTCACGATTTATACGACAAATATTAACATTTTGGTTAATCTAACTCCGATCATTTTATCTGCAGTTGCTGAATATTCAGTGAAACTATAATACTAAATAATTTACTTCAATATCTTGAACTAGTGTCGGTAATGATAATTAATTATAATAACAATAATTCGATCTGTTGATAAGGGTATTTTCGGGATAAGGACAAACTTTCAAATAATTTCAAAATATATTCAGCGAAGTTTCGCACTCTCGTTTATTTCATCAGGCCTCTATAAATTAAAGATTTATAGATATATAGGGAATATATGTGAATTCAAATACGACGGCCTCAACCATATTTTCCACGTTTAACTATTATCAATTGTTTAAAAGCTTCAAAAGTTTAGTTGAATTTTTTTTTAATTCTAGAAAATTTACACCGAAAATAAATGAATCAATGGACATTTATTTTGGGTGAATTTCTAGAATTTTTCAGAAGAATTTTTAACTAAACTTTCAAATCTTTTAAGAAATTAATAATGATTAGACTTGGAATGGAATGGAATATGGTTGATGCCGTCGTATTTGAATTTACATCTAAATTTTAAATTTACAGAGGCCTTATTGAGCAGACGAGAGTTTACGAAACGTCTCTGCACATATTTTGAGATTATTCAAGAGTTTGTCCTATTGACTATA
The DNA here is from genome assembly GCA_013421045.1 of Propylea japonica. Classification (NCBI taxonomy): domain Eukaryota; kingdom Metazoa; phylum Arthropoda; class Insecta; order Coleoptera; family Coccinellidae; genus Propylea; species Propylea japonica. The sequence continues at coordinate 51,130,449 of CM024239.1, forward strand.
GAGCTTCAAAATTATAAAATCGTTACTTTTTAATATCCGGTATTTTCCAAATCCACTATGAATGTGTGCAATAGCAGGAAACGGTATGTTATCTTCTTATTTAATCTATAATACACCTATAATTCCGCATTATATCATAGATTTCCTGTTCTCTAGCTCCAAATTCCAAAGTAAATCAACCTATAATCATCACGCAAAACTTTACCATTTATACCTCCCCCACATGAACCAAATGTCGATAGAAACTGAAGTTACTCCCTGCAGTTCACTTTAATTATAGTTTTATAGGCGGAAACTAAGTGCAAATGCCGAGCGATGGTTCAATGGTACGAATTTGGTGATGTACCTATTGGTGTGAATATCCTCATACCATTTTCGTTTAATGTTATCCCAAGTTTTCCATTGATATCAGATGGCTTTAATTGTTATTGATATGTATTTGTAAATTATTGAAAATATGTTTTTGTTATCAAACCAAGTTAAACATTGCCAAACCCCCACTAGTGAGACCAACGTTTTTATATACCTACACCAAATCAAAATAAAGGAACCCTCTTACTAAAAATCCTGAAATTTATTCATTTTATTTCAATATGAAATTTTTCTGGCAAACAAAGAGTTTATACCAGAAAGCCCGGTTCACATTGGTAGAGTTTACTTGCATACTTGACGAAAGTACTCACTCTTCTCATTTCAGTAGGGTAGCTGTATTCAATAGTTCGAACTAAAAATTGGGCGAATCACAAAACGGGAACTTGGAAGACTCCTTCTTTTACTTCTTCTGAAACCAGGTTAGTGATTGCTCATATTGATATAGTTAACTAGTAGAGTAAAATTGGAATTTGGAATGGAGTAGTAGAGTGTACTATGCCACAAGTGCCATTCCACTCTACTCTACCGTTCACCAGATTTAGAACTCTGTCACATGCACAATCTGTTTACATTATGCTAGTAGGGAAATAGTAAATACTCTACCACCTCTACCACTCTACTATTATCTACCCTGGTGACAGTAGAGTACTAAAGATAGTGCACGGTAGATTAAAGTTTGGAATAGAACACTTCACTTACCCCACTTCCACGAATCTTCTCTGATCTACTGGTTGACTATTTTATTCTACCGATGTAAGCAGACACTTTCCTGGTTTCAGTGGAGGAAAGTGCTTCTTTCTAGTCTCTTTTTTGTGAGTCGCCTAATTTTTCAGATCGAACTATTTTTTCAAATAACTCGCAACAAGAATACATTTACCTTACTGAAATGTCTGGAGTAGAGTTTATAGTTGCTATATTGTTTGATATCGGAAAAATTTCTCACAACCTTCAATCAAAACCCTCTAAATCATGATTTTGTGCAACCGCAGGAAACAGTGATCCATATTTTTATTCAATCCATATACCTATAATTCCGCATTATATCATAGATTTCCTGTTCCTTAAATCCAAATTCAAAAGTAAGTCAACCTATAATGATCACGCAAACCTTTACCATTGATACCTCCACCACTTGAACCGATTGTGATATGTTCGATAGGAAACATGGAATTCCTTTCTGCAGTTTCCGTTGATTATAGTTTTATAGACTGAAACAAATATAAATGACCATTATCCAGACGTAATGTAGAGTAGTAGGTCTTCATTACCGCATTGTATAACGTGATACGAGTCTTTCACAGTTTATTGACGTCTTCAGTCTTCACAGTTACGCAGTGACCGTTAACAGTTAGTTGTCTCAAACACGTCATCACCTATTTTGTTCATTATCTTATATGAACGCTTGATGCATCATAAGTTGCTGTTGGCATAGTTTTTGCTACAGGGCTTGCTAATGGTACGGGGGTTACCTTTTTATATTTCGTGATTCGTTTTTCATAATGAATTAATTTTATCTGTAGGGGTACCATAAAAAACCACATCGACAACTTACCGGATATTTTTGATTTGAAGTGTTCTTATACAGGGTGCGGCACGGAGGATGGATGGTTTTAAAAAAATAATAAAAGCGTTTATTTTTACTCAAAAACACATTTATTGACGGAATCAGATTCTCAAGGAAATAGCATTTGAGACAGTCAAGTGTGGAAAATCACATCAGGCATGTGGTGGCCGAAATCGGTGATGTAGTGCTGGAGGCGCTCTTGGAAGTTCGCGTAGACTCTCTCCAACATCGCTCTCTTAACTTGGGCAACTTCCACGCGAATAGCCCTTTTCAATTCGTCCAGAGTTCGGGGCTTGGTCTCGTATTATCTAGCCTTGAGGTGTCCCCATAAGAAAAAATCGCATATGGATAAATCTGGGGACCGGGGAGGCCAATGAACATCGCCAAACCTGGAAATAAGGCGACCAGGGAAGAGAGGGCGAATAACGTCCATTGATGCTCTGGCTGTGTGGGCGGTCGCCCCATCCTGTTGGAACCACACACGTCGGATTGGAACACGTTGCCGTCGTAATTCGGGGATAAAGAAGTTGTTGATCATTTCGACGTACCGCTTTGAGTTCACGGTAACAGCACGACCATTAACGTCTTCGAAGAAGTAAGGGCCAATGATGCGAGTTTGCGATACAGCGCACCAAACCGTAACTTTTGGGCTGTGCAGCGGTCTTTCGTGTAAGTGTTGCGGATTTTCATTAGCCCAATAACGGCAATTCTGCCGGTTAACCATGCCGTTGAGGTGAAAGTGGGCTTCGTCACTCATGAACAAAATGAGGTTCTCATTTTGATCGATCAGTGCTTCCATCTCACGTGCGAAGTTCATTCGTTGTGCATAATCTCCGGGGTGTAACTGTTGCACAATGGCCAATTTGTAGGGGTGAAAGCGAAGATCCATATGCAAAATTCGCCTCACCGAACGATCACTGAGGCGAAGTGCAGCAGCATGTTTCCGAGCAGATCGCGACGGACTGCGAAGAATGGCTTGTCGAACGCGTTCAACATTTTCAGCCGTTCGAACTGTTCGCACAGGTCCTCTTGGTCTTCTGTTGATCAGTTCACCACGTCTGCGAAGTGATTCAACCCATCGAAGGATGGTGTTTCGAGAGGGAATAGCTCTATTCCGATGAATGTGGAAATGGCGACGAAACTCACGCTGCACGACCGTGACTGACTCATTATTTCGGACGAAGCTAGAAGCTATCATAGACGAAAACACGATGCTCCACCGTCCAAGGCTCCATGACGCCAACTGGAAAATAAATGCTAGGAACACACGAGTCTAACGGCACCTTCCCCACTTCTCTCGTCCTCAGTGGGGGAAAGTTATGCCCATCTGAAAAACGTCCGCCCTCCGTGCCGCACCTTGTATCATGATCAATTTCAACAACGTCAAACATTCTGATAGAATATTACCTACTACATCTACAAGAATTGATCAACATATTTCACCCACTCAATCTTTAAAACAATTCATAGAAATATTTATTTAATTATTTCCCACCATGAAGAAACTTTGTTGTTTGATTTCCTAAAGAATGGCAACCATTAAATGAACCTTTTCTCAATAGACAGCGATTATATCAATCAGTCCCATTAAATATCGAAGGCAGAAACACCTCATATTAGCTCAGTAATACTTTTTAGAATGCCCTGCATGTGAATAAAGTGTTTTCTCGAATGAGGAGTTTAATACTTCACGATAAAAATTCAAGAAAAGCCCTGAGCAGGAGCTTTTGAGCGCTCGTTCTTTGGTAGAGCAATAAGACTATTACCTCAAAATTTTATAATTATGAGATTTGAGAGATTGATACCAAATATATAAATTATTCAAAAAATTAAATATGTGAAAAATAATATGTAATTAAAAAATCAAATTCCATGGTTCTGATGATGCGATCCTCTTGATTCATAAAATAAATTTCACTAGAATAGGTTTACCTGTTATGGAAAAATTGAGATTCTCCTTTTCAATATTCCAATTGATATTTCAATGGTTCGGTTGACACTATGGACACAAAATTTTGCACGAGAATTCAGTGTCTTCATTCACAAAAAAATCACTTGAATCGGATATCCCGTTATGGAAATATGGAGATTTTCGGCTCAAAATTCGAAAATTACAGACATTTGGGCAAAACGATATAGCACTCGTTTAAAGAGAACGAGCGCTCGAAAAGATCTGATGATTCAAATATTCTCAAGGTATTCGAAAATAAATCACAGATGGTGAAAACTATTGTAATAATTATTATTTTTTCAGATAAATATAATGTTTCATTCCTATATAGAAAAATACAAATGTGAAAATGACTGAAGATTATTGTTGTGTGTGGTATACATAAATCATATGTAAATATAAACATACATTTGTACGCATTATCCAAGAGCGCAGAGATGAAAACTCTTTATTTCGATTGCTGTTTTCGCACGTCAGGAATCAAATGGTTGAGGTGTATGGGATCTGTGGAGTTAGCGAAAAGTTGGAAGAACCAACTCTAAAACTATGTTCAATATTCTGTGCCTAATCAGGGCCTTTCATCACCTGAAATTTGGATTGTCAATAGACAATCCACATTTTTGGTGTGGATTTATGCTCAGCACTAAAATTTTCGAATTGCTATGCAATGAATATACCTACCGATATTCAGTGCCTTATTAGTGCTTTTGGAACCAATGGAAAAACGAACCGTTTTCATAATATCAGAGATTTTCTACGTTGGTGGTGACTTCACAGTCCGTACCAACTGTTAAATCTGGCAACGTCGCCCCTGTCGTCAACTTTGCGGACCTCAAGATTTCGGGGGTTCGTCATGTGACGATGGACTGAGAGAGGGCGAAAAGGGTGGGGGTAAAAGGTTTATAATGCGGGGATACGGACAGAAAGGGTCTCTTTTAACTCTCTTTTTTCCCAAGTTTTACAGCGTTTAATACCTGCCCGAGTAAGTACTTTTTGTGAAATAGATTTTAACTGTTTGAATAAAAATCTAGACTGTATAAAGTTCTTCTCAATTTCACCCTACCAAGTAAATTACTATCTCAAAACCAAATTCCGATTAGTCCACATTTTCAAAATCAACATCTGGCGACCGTGACAGGACTCCGTGTCGGTATTTGGTAAGTAATTTTATTTGTGTTTGGTATTGGTGTATAATCGTATCGAAAAATGGACCACAAGAAGAGGACGATCAGGCGTATGTCTTTTACAAAGGCACTGACAACTTTGAACACCTTGATGGCCCAAAATAGTTCGAGTACGGTGGAAATCAGAGCAGCCTTCGAAGTACTGGTGAAAAGTACCAAGAACTAGAAGAAGTTTCCACGGCGATTTTGGAACAAATGTTTGCTAGTGCGAGTACTGACGAAGACGACTTGAAGAAGGCCGCCGAGGAAAACGATAGGTATGAGAGCCTGTTCATGACTGCAAAGTGTACCTACGAAAAGGATGGCTTCGATTGAAGATAAGGCCCGAAGCATCCGTAGCAGTGGAAATTCGACGTCCAGGGCGAGGTGCAACCTTCCTAAAGTGGAACTCTTCAAATTCAACGGGGATATTCGGGACTGGCTGAAATTTTGGAGTCTTTTCAGCAAGATTCACGAAGACGTTGGACTGCGTGAGGAAGATAAGTTCCAGTATCTGATGCAGTCGATGGTATCGGGATCAAGAGCCGCAGAATTGGTGAGTAGTTACCCTCCGGTCGGCGAAAATTATAAAAAGGCTATCGAAGGTCTGAAGAAACGTTTCGGGCGCGAAGACTTACAAATCGAAGTGTATGTTAGGGAACTACTTCAGTTAGTTTTAGAAAACGCCGTAGTGAAGAAAAAAGTGGTTCTGTCTTCGCTATATGACCGAATCGAGTCATATATTCGGGCGTTAGAAACTCTTGGGGTTACAACGGATAAGTGTGCGGCGATGCTTTATCCGTTAGTTGAATCCGCGTTACCGGAAGACTTATTGCGCGTGTGGCAGAGATCCAATAATTTGGCGGATAATGGTAACGTGGGAAAACCATCGGATGTGTCAAAAACGCGACTCGATGGACTCATCCGTTTTTTGGAATCCGAGGTCCAGAACGAGTTAAGGATTTCTATGGCCGTGAAGGGATTTGCCATAGCAGGAAAACCGGAACGAGAGCGAAAGGCTGAACAGAACTGTCCAAGTGCGCGGAATCTCGTTTCGGTAGTTGAAAAGGACACGTGCGTTTTTTGCGATAAAACCAACCATACTAGTGAGCGGTGCTTCAAAGCAAAGAAAATGTCGTTGTCGGAAAAACAAGTTAAAGCTAAAGCAAAACGACTCTGCTTTAATTGCTTGAAAAGCGGACATCTGAGGAGATACTGCAAAAAGGCGGTAAAATGCTCAAAGTGCGGTGAAAGTCACGTCGCTATAATGTGTTCGCAACCAAATAGTCGGCCGAATTCGCGAACTGATTCGGAAGGTTCAGACAGTGCGGTGAATATTCCGCAAGAATGTGCGTTGGTTTCATCAGCCGAAATTCCCGCGACCTATATGCAGACTCTTCAAGTGCGGGTCCGAAATGACGCGAAAGAGGTGGTAGTTCGTGCGTTAATTGACACCGGGTCGCAAAACTCGTACGTTTTGGACGAACTTGCCGAAGAATTGCACTACGAGCCGCGAGGAGAGCAAGAGATGGTGCATTTACTTTTCGGCGGAAGTGAATCGGATGTCGCGACGCACCAGAAGTACAACGTTCGTGTCGGGAATCTCGATGGTACTTACTGGTGCAATTTTGAAGCGCTCGGCGAAAAGGTCATCTGTTCGAACGTACCAAGAGTGGAGAAGGGTACGTGGTTGAAAACCCTAAAAACGGGTCGCGGACGTCACCATAAGTGACATGGACAGTAAAGAGAAATTTGTGTCTATTCTCATAGGCGCCGATATCGCGGGCAAGTTAATGAAGGGGCGAGTGCACCAACTAGAAAGTGCACTAACGGCAGTTGAAACCCATCTTGGGTGGACATTAATGGGAAAAATGCCATCAAAGAAAAATAATAACCGTGAAGCGAACTCGGCCATGGTGGCGATCTCCATGATGACGAAGCATGTCGACGAAAAAGATTTGAAGTCATTGGATATTATAGGGATAAACGATCCTATAGACCAGAAAACACGTGGGGAACATAACATTCAAGGGGAACAGACGTTCAAAGAAGATGTTGTGAAAAAGTCAAAGGGGCGCTACGAGGTAAAATGGCCCTGGTTAGAGTGTCATCCCCGAACTCAAGGACAACAAGAATATGGCCATACAAAGAGTGGAGAAAATGGCCATGAAACTGCGAGAAACCCAAAATTTCTAGGAATACAACGATATACGACAAGAATGGTGCCAGTAGGGTAATAGAGCAGGTACCAGTACTAGAAACCGACAACTGGGGAGTCTATTTACCACATCGGCCGGTTTTTCAGGGAAGATTCTACAGAGACGAGGCCCATATTCGATGCGTCAGCAGGTAGCCCTCCCCTGAATAGCTTGTTCAGAACAAGTACCAAATCTGTTCGAAGAATTCAAGGACATTTTATTGAGGATGTTTTATTTGTAATAACTTGTCTTGTTTTTTTACCTGAGCATTTGTGATTGTTTGTAAATATTTGTGTATGTTTACTTGTTTTGTATATTTTTTGTTGTGTAGTAATAAGTGAATTTTTGATGATACTGGTACTTACTCGGTTGTATATAGATTGTTTTTCGTGTATTTTTATGTTGTAATGTACATAGTGTTTATACCCTTGGTCCGAATCCTGCAAAGTTGTGATATCCTCACCCTTTTTCTCGTGTGGGAGGATGTTAAATCTGGCAACGTCGCCCCTGTCGTCAACTTTGCGGACCTCAAGATTTCGGGGGTTCGTCATGTGACGATGGACTGAGAGAGGGCGAAAAGGGTGGGGGTAAAAGGTTTATAATGCGGGGATACGGACAGAAAGGGTCTCTTTTAACTCCCTCTTTTATCTCTCTTATTTTCCGAGTTTTACAGCGTTTAATACCTGCCCGAGTAAGTACTTTTGTGAAATAGATTTTAACTGTTTGAATAAAAATCTAGACTGTATAAAGTTCTTCTCAATTTCACCCTACCAAGTAAATTACTATCCCAAAACCAAATTCCGATTAGTCCACATTTTCAAAATCAACATCTGGCGACCGTGACAGGACTCCGTGTCGGTATTTGGTAAGTAATTTATTTTGTGTTTGGTATTGGTGTATAATCGTATCGAAAAATGGACCACAAGAAGAGGACGATCAGGCGTATGTCTTTTACAAAGGCACTGACAACTTTGAACACCTTGATGGCCCAAAATAGTTCGAGTACGGTGGAAATCAGAGCAGCCTTCGAAGTACTGGTGAAAAGTACCAAGAACTAGAAGAAGTTTCCACGGCGATTTTGGAACAAATGTTTGCTAAACCAAATTCCGATTAGTCCACATTTTCAAAATCAACACCAACATATTCGAATCTCGTGAAAATGGTTTGAAGTTTTATTTTTTCAATTGAATATAAAAGCAAAGTTAATTCAAATATGAGTTTTAGAAGAAGAAGATCCGTCATTATCGTAGGCAGAGAAAGAATAAATTGCGGTTAATCGAACATGAGCATTGATGAATTGCTCAATCAAATCTGTCGATTGACAGATTAAAAAGTGTTAATTGACAGATAAAATTTGTCTATTGACCGATTAAATCTACAAAATTTAAATTACAAAAATTAAAACTGCACGATAGAGCTGTCAGTTGTCAAAATGCAACTCTAGGGCTGTACAATCCTGAAATATAAAAGGTAACCCCTGTATAAAATCCGGTCGAGGAAACACTTTGGTCATTTATCGAACCTGAACCGTTTTTTGCATACGATATTGTCATCATCAAGGCATTATTTTATTGGGATCGAAAGTGATCAGAATAGGGTCTATTGAACGTCTGGATTAAGAACTGGGGCAACTACGTAGGTTGTTAAATAGATGCAGAATGACGGATTATACTGTTAACTAGGGCAATGTGAAGAGTTCTAGAGTTAACATTGTGTACTCGTCCTTTTTTATTCGAATCTACTATAAATGATGCGATGTCGTGTGTGAGTTCAATGTACCGATTTACTCGATGTATTTTTATTTCAAACGACATCAGCTGGATCGTAAAAATAACACTTATTATAATACACGAGATTTTTTTCAACGAACTAAGATTTTCTTGATTTAACTCTTCATTTCAGGAGAAGATTATTTGTGAAATACTATCTCATGGTTATATTGAATCTAAATGTTCAACTTTCATATCAGCCGTTTTGAGCACTCCCTTGAGTGCTATAATCGTTTTGTGCCCAAATGTTTGTAATTTTCTGATTTTGAGCCGAAAATGACCCCAAACGATAGTGTTTGACTCCCTGATGACGAATCCGTGGTCGAATTCAATTCCGGCCGTGAGCACGATAACTTTCGAAGGGGTTGTCCTAGAAACTTGAGATTTTCAAGTTAGGTTCCTTTCATAAATGCCGCGGTTAAGTTCGTTAACCAGCCAAATCGTACAGGGTGTTCCATAAGAAATGGCCATCAAAATTTTTGTTCCTCAATATCTCAGACAAAACGAATTCAATCGAAATAAAATTTTGGCTCATGCAAGATGCTCATGCTCATGCGAAATTTTGTGACCATAGTGTTAACAAAACCTCAGAAATTTCCATTGAAATATTGAAGAGAAGAATCTTTATATTTCCATAACAGGATATCCGATTCGAGGGCAATTTATTTTGTGAATGAAGATTGGTGTACTGAATGTTCATGCAAAATCAGACTTTCGGAACATCTGACCCATGAGATTTTTACTTATTGATCTTTTACATATTTCATTTTTTGAATAATTTCCAGAATGTAATTCCGATCATGCTGATATTTCACATTTATCTACTTAGCATGAATCTCAATTCCCATACAAAATTTTGAGGTAATAGTATTATTGCTCCATCATAAACGAGCGGTCAAAAGCACCTGCTCAGGGCTTTCCTCCATTTTTTTCCTTCGAATCTACTGTAGATGATTCTCATTTCAGACGGTATCAATTCGCTTGAAAAATTACAGCCATTATTTCATTAACGAACCAAGATTAGTCCGGTCTATTTAGACCAAAAAATGAGAGTGAAGTTACATAAGTCCCAACAAGCTGAATTTCTGTAAAGTTGTTCAAAACATAATTATAAACAATGTCTAAAAGTTCCTCATCATTTCTCCGTGAGGAAAAAATTTTATTCGAGGTCAAATGTCAAAAAAATTAGTTTTTCGCGATTTTCAGCAAAACGGTAAGTTTTATCATAAAAGTACCGCAGACAAAAATTGTAGATCATAAAATTATCTATAAAAAATGTATCAATACTTTTTTTCTTACGAGCCACCGTTTCTGAGATATAACGATTCAAAAAGTTATAACTACGCGCTAAGTACACTACCTCATAGGTGGCGTGGAAGCGTGTATCGGGTGTCCCGAATTCGTTGTCTAGTGAGGGGATCTCAGAACCCTTGGAGCTAGAAGGAAATGAATGGCACATTTTCGGGCTCGATTTTTGAGAGATTTAATTTGGTGAAAACCGTAACCTTGTAAGTTCAACCGTTTTCGACATATTAGCGAAAATTGGAAAATGGCGTGAAATGAAAGTTCTCATAACTTCTTCATTACTGGCGCTATGAACATGAAACGAAAACATTATACAGGCACTTTTTTTCGTAGAATTCTTTGATGTGATCAAATTTTTTCATTGCGTTTTTTTTTGAAGTTATAATACAAACTTGTGTTTTTTTAAATGTGAACCATAAGCATTTGAATATCAGATTGAACCGTCTTTTTTCCCTTTTCAAAAATATATAACTTAATATATAAATTTCTTATTAAACTGTAAAAAACATCAAAAGTTTTATTTTCACACGAAACTCAAATGGTTGTCCAAATATGATAATCTGTGAACATCAAATGATTCATAGATAAGAACAGATAACAAATTTTTCATAATATTGTGCGAAGTGAAGTCCATTTTGGTCAATGCAAAGCTCACACCTTCTTTCTGACATTGTGAGGTGGGAGCTTTGCATTGACCAAAATGGACTTCACTTCGCACAATATTTACGAAAAATTTGTTATCTGTTCTTATCTATTAATCATTTGATGTTCACAGATTATCATATTTGGGCAACCATTTGATTTTTCGTGTGAAAATAAAACTTTTGATGTTTTTTACAGTTTTAATAAGAAATTTATATATTAAGTTATATATTTTTGAAAAGGGAAAAAAAGACGGTTCAATCTGCTATTCAAATGCTTATGGTTCACATTTAAAAAAACACAAGTTTGTATTATAACTTCGAAAAAAAAACGCAATAAAAAAAATTTGATCACATCAAAGAATTTTACGAAAAAAAGTGCCTGTATAATGTTTTCGTTTCATGTTCATAGCGCCAGTAATGAAGAAGTTATGAGAACTTTTCATTTCACGCCATTTTCCAATTTTCGCTAATATCTATATATATATCGGTTGAACTTACAAGGTTACGGTTTTCACCAAATTAAATCTCTCAAAAATCGAGCCCGAAAATGTGCCATTCATTTCCTTCTAGCTCCAAGGATTTCTGAGATCCCCTCACCAGACTACGAATTCGGGACACCCGATACATATTATGACGATAACGACTTTTATAACTTTTTGAATCGTTATATCTCGTAAGGAAAAAGTATTGATTCATTTTTTATAGATAATTTTATGATCTACAATTTTTGTCTGAGGTACTTTTATGATAAAACTTACCGTTTTGCTGAAAATCGCGAAAAACTCATTTTTTTTTGACATTTGACCTCGAATAAAATTTTTTCCTCACAGGGGAATGATGAGGAACTTTTAGACATTGTTTTATAATTATGTTTTGAACAACTTCACAGAAATTCAGCTTGTTGGGACTTTATGTAACTTCGAATGTCTAAATAGACCGGACTATTTATTAATGACGGTATATTCAAATCTTCTTATTTCACATGAAGATTATTCGTGAAATATTGTATCATCCTTATTGAATCTGGCTTTAACTTTCGTAAAACCTTTTTTTTCTTGAGCTATTGTTCGTGCGAGAAGATTGTTATTAAGGGGAAGATTTGAATTGGGCGCCATGTTTGACCGTCATATCTTACATGATTATAATCAATTTCAAGCGGCTTACCGGTTATAATCTCGGTTAATTAAATATTCAATAAAATAATTTTTCCGAAATTACTCATATTTGGATGTTTATATCATATTTCGTGCTCATTCGATGATTTCATATTCATTTCACGTTCTGCAATTGTCTAGAATTTAAATGCATATCGGGATACTAATTACAATTAAATAATAACATATATTTACTCGTTCTGTGTAATCACGTTCCATTTTTTGAAGAGACTGTGCAATAGAACGTGAGTGAAATGCCAAAAACTAAACGATTGTTAATATGGTACCAATTTGGTAATGTATTGGTGTGAATGTTCTTATACCTTTTGAGTTTAATGTTATTCCAAGGTTTCCGTTGATATCAGATTGAGCCTAATGGCTTAAATTGCAATGAATATGGATGTAGCAATTCAATTTCTTCGTGAGGAAGGAAGACAAACTTAAGCGTAAGATACCCGTTTAGAAAAATTAAATTATAAAAATCCTACATGATTGTGTGTATTTGTTAGTGAACTACAGCAGAGTAGTTCAAGTCGGGACGAAACTCTCATCGAATTTATCAATGTCATGCGGAATACGTTTTTTAGAGGTGAAATCAATGAATTGAAATTGTTATATAAAAGATAGTCAAGTGATTTTCATTTTGGACAATTATTTATTCAACGATAAGTGATAAATATATGACAGATCATAAGAGTGGAATATATCCAGTTGTGATTAAACTACAGTTTGCAGAACTTTTGACACTTTCATAAGTAGTTTTTAACAATCGCGATCATTTTGAAATGAATGAACGACTATTTATTACAAGATTTATAGAAAAGGAATTCATGCTGATGGTATTAGTTATTTTTTGTATCTAGTGCGCGAAATGCTACTTTTGGTGATCGAGAACTGATTTTTTTAACGAGGCGCAGCCGAGTTAAAAAGATAGTCGAGATCACCAAGTATTTCGCGCATGAGATGCAAACAAAATTTTTTCTACAAACGCTTAGCTTAATATGAAAAAAATATTGAACTGGTTTGAACTGTTTTTCCCAATCAAGTAATTAGGTATTATAACTATGGGCAATATCAGTGGCGCAGCCAGGATTTTGTTTTAGGGGGCTGAACTGAACAGTTTTTGATGATACAACAAATAACGAAAGTTGCAAAAAATAAAGAAGAAAGAAATAACGATGAAATTTATCTTTGGGGGGGGCTGCAGCCCCAAAGCCCTCCCCCTGGCTGCGCCAGTGGGCATATATTGCAATATAATGAAAGCAACACTCAATGTTAAAGAAAACGTGGATTTCAAGAAATTTACCAAGTTAAAATATAAAATCCTATATAGTTTACATGCAGTGTGCGAAGTAAGTATTTCGCACATTACTTCGCGCACGGTGTCATAGTAACAAAGGAAATGAAAAAAAGGTCACTTCGCATATTCTTGCCAATGCGCGAACCTTGTCATTTTTTGACGTTTGTAGAAAATAGTATATTATATTATAAGGATTAAAGTGCATATTTTTTTTACGAGCAATATTTGCAGTTGCGAGGCGCAGCCGAGCGAATGCAGAATTGCGAGTTAAAATAGGCACTTTTATCCGAATAATATATACTATTTTTCTCCAACCAAGTCAAAATTACAATAAAATTGGTTTTAGTGAAAAATCGTTCATAATTTGGTTATGAATTTGAACACAGAATCATGACAGTGATTGTCAAGTAGACTTCAAATGCATTTACTTTTAATCCAAGGATTAAAAGTAGCGTTTTTAATCCTAGATTAAAAGTGTTGCTAAGCAACGAGCAAATATTTGTACGGTAAGAGAATTTATGACTTTTGCACCTGAAAATAGTACAGAAAAGTCAACATTTTTTGATGGTTGGAGAAAAAATATATTATTACACATGACAGAATACAAAGCACATGGTTAGGATAAAATACAAATTATAAGGACACAATACACACACATAAGGACGCAATACATATGATTGGGACATAATTCACATGATAACAACTCAAAATACATGATGAAGATGAATACGCATGATTATGATACAATTTTAGAGACTTTTTTGCGTCAAATATTGATCTGTTCGAAAATTTGTGAATGAGAATACTCGTAGAATTTCTGATCATCTGAATATTACACATAGACATAGAAAAGAATGGACAGGGCGTCACGTGACTTTTACTCTACGTTTCGTTATTCCAACATAAGAGATAGATATACTGTGAAGGATGGAGTAATATTAGTGTGGTGCATAGACTAAACTAAACTAATATTACTCCATCCTTCACAGTATCTTTCTGTCATAATGTTGAAAACTGACAGAACATAAAAATATCTAATGCGATTCAATGTTTTTATTATATGTTCTGTGCTTCGCACTAATATTACTCTATCCTATTCTGAGTCATGTTCTCTCTCACAAGTCCTGTCCATTCTTTTATAAGTCAATGATATTACATGACAACGAGATGCACATGATTATGGAATTATTATTTTAGAACTATTTATGGCTCTTGAGAGCACAAACATCGTGATGTAAAAAAGCTGATCTCTTTCAGAGACAAATTTTTTCTTGCGGTTTTTATATCTGGGCTGTTGTATGTATTCCACACACAACAATAATCGTCAGTAATTTTACATTTGATTTCTTTATGTAGGAATGAATATTATTTTCATCTGATGGAAAAAAAATCATATCATCTTAATTTTATTTTTCATTTAACATAATACGCTTATGCGGAGATAACATCTGTGTTTTATTTTTTATTATCAAATACCTTGAGAATATTCGAATCATCAGAATATTTTCTTTTTGGGCGCTCGTACTAATTAACGAGTGATAGGTATGTATATCGTTTTGCCCAAATGTCTGTAATTTTCTAATTTTGAGCCGAAAATGGTCTCATACGATAAGGTTAGACTCCCTGATGACGAATTTGTGATCAAATTCAATTCTGTCCTTGGGGCCCCGGCCGCCCGTTAGCACAATAACTTCGAACAGATTGTCCTAGAGCCTTGAATTTTCAGGATGAGTTTGGGTCCAAATGGCTCCGGTAGTTCGTTAATCAGCCAAATCGTTCCATAAAGTATGGGCATTCAAAATTTTTTCCTCAATATCTCAGAAAAAACGAAACCAATCTAAATGAAATATTAGGGCCAAATGCAAAATGCTAATAACAATCCTCATGCAAAATTTTGTGGCCATAGTGTGAACAGAACCATAGAAAAATCAATGGAATATTCAAAAGAAGAAACTTCATATTTCCATAAAAAAATATCCTTTTCGAATGAAATTTATTTTATAAATGAAGATTGATACACTAAATGTTCATGTAAAGTTTTGTGGCCATAGTATTGAAAGAACCATAGAAAATTCATTGGAATATTGAAAAGAAGAATCTTTATATTTCCATAACAGAATATCCGATTCAAGTGAATTTTTTTTGTGAATGAAGACTGTTATACTGAATCTTCATGCAGAATTTTGTGGCCATAGTGTCAACAGAACTATAAAAAAATCAATTGGAATATTGAAAAGAAAAATCCCTATATTTCCATAACAGGACAACCGATTCAAGTGAAATATATTTTGTGAATCAATACCGATATACTGAACCATAGAAATTAATTTTTGTGATTATTTATTTTTATTTTGGTTTTTTGGAAATTCTTCAGAATATAATTCCAATTGTGCTGAAATTCCGCAATTATATATTTGGTATCAATCTCAAATCCCATAGAAAATCCTGCGGTTTTAGTCTCATTGCTCCACCAGAGAACGAGTGCTCAAAAGCTCCTTCTCAGGGCTTTTCTTAATTTTTTTATCGTTTAGTATTAAACTCCCCACTTGAGGAAACACTTAATTCACATGCACGGCATTTGAAAAAGTAATACTAGCAAGAATATGAGGTGTTTCTGCATTTGATCTTTAATAAGACTGAAAAATAGAATCGCTCTCTATTGGGAAAGGTTTCATTTAATGGTTGCCATTCTTCAGGAAATCAAACAACAAAGTTTCTTCATGCTGGGAAATATTTTAAATAAACGCACACAGATTATGCCGAAGAGAGGATACTCCCATTTCATGTTGATGATTAGTGTAACATCAGTTCATTAGTGATTGAAAGCAATAATTATACACATTAACTCTATCTTCTCATTACGAAACACCTGTAGAATGTAAAAACGCTTTATTGATTGTTTCAGATATTTAAGATAATAGCAAACACGATTTGACTACGAAATGGTAAAACAATAGTGAGGTAACCCATGCATTATCTCGTGAAAGTAGAATTTAAAATTTGAAACTTGATATTTACTGGATATTGCATTGAAACGAAAAGTCTGAGAAATATGTTTGTTTCACTCATATTTAGTATACATCAATCATTCGATATACATTCGTTTCATATAAATTTGGACAGTTCTAAAAAGTTTGAGAAATTACCCTGAAGAATGAGTTTCATGATTTCTTCAATATACCGGGTGGCCCACAACTGACGCGATGGTCATTTTGAGGGTGTAAATGACTATATTATTATGAAAAAAAATTTACTTTTTTTTGAGGTCATATATAGGGTGTCTCATTTAAAAAAGTATAATTTTAAATTGTGCTTTAGGTTACCCTACACTCACCACAAAAAAAGAATTTAAAAATATTATCATACACCCTTAAAATCAGAGCTGTGCTGGAGTCTTGTGCTTAGTGCTCGTGAAAGCACTCGAAGCACTTTTGTGCTCGTAAGCACTGTGCTCGCGAGCACTAGATTGAACCAGTGCTTAGTGCTTGGTGTTTCGCGAGTTTTTGAAAGAGCTTAGTGCTTAGTAATTCGAAAAAGTGCTCCTAAGCACCACAGTGCTCCCAAGCACTTTCAGAAATTACCAAGCACTAAGCTTTATGGAATCGTCGGAATATGAAAATGACGGACTTTCGCCTGATTGAAATAGACAAAGAACTAAAATATAAATTTTTTTTCAGTCCACCTCTATGGATATCTAAGTTGTTAAATTTTTCCTTCATTATAACTCTGGTGTTAAAAAAACGATCTCGCTGTATGTTATGAACTGAAACAAGTCTTTATGTTCTCGTTATTAACATTATTACGACTCGAAGAACAAATTGTAATGTTTATGGCGAAATTTTTTTGGGAAATTCTATGGAACAATACGACCTTTTTTTGATATACAATGCAAGTTTCTATAATCATTCTTTCAAGCTATTTATTGGCGAATATTCAAGTTACAGTCTGTTCACTTAATGAATGATTGAATGATATAAAGAGCTCAGAAAACATTTTTTCATTGCAGACAGCATTGTTTTCTAGCTTCGCCACAAAAAAATCCATCTGTTTTGTCATTGGTCTTTCTATAACTTTTGGAATTTTATTTTCTGTTTCGAGACCACATGCTTTTCTTCCAATTTGTTTATATGACGTCATGGTAATTTTATATTTGCCTGAGAACGACAATGTTGGACTTGCTGAGAGAAAAAATATTGTCAATTTCAATTATGCCCAGTTCAAAACACAACATCACTCGAAAGAAAAAATTAAGACATCAAAATCAAAATTTCAAACTAAGAGACATTTAGATGGAAAATACAAAGGTTCATTTTGAGAAGTGCTTAGTGCTCGGTGCTCGTGTAAATGAATTACTTTCCAAAAGTGCTTAGTAATCGCAAGCATTCCTTAAAAAATAAGAGCTTAGTGCTCGAGATACCGGAGCACTTTTCAATAAGGCTTAGTGCTTTGTGCTCGAAGCACTTTTCTTCAGTGCTCGGCACAGCTCTGCTTAAAATGACCATCGCGTAAGTGGTGGGCCACCCGATATAAGTAATATCAGTGTATAAAAAATTATACAATGATATCATTTTATGGCACTCTCCAGGATTTTGTCTTGATAGTGGCAATAATTTGTTTCCCTCTTGCCGATATTCAACATCCTATTCATCCCGAAAAAAATTGAATCCTCATATATTTAATAAATTGAAATTTGATTCAAGTTTTCATCTGATGAAATACGTCAGTTTATTCAATTATTATTATTTATTTTTAATTCATTCAATCA
The DNA here is from genome assembly GCA_013421045.1 of Propylea japonica. Lineage (NCBI taxonomy): Eukaryota > Metazoa > Arthropoda > Insecta > Coleoptera > Coccinellidae > Propylea > Propylea japonica. Next base: position 51,148,634 of record CM024239.1, read on the forward strand.
GTATTCTGGCATTTACTCAGGTTTTATCATGCAGAAAAATTATATCCGCATACTGTTCAAAAAACTGATGTATTCCATCGAAAGTATGTGGATATGATTTTTCTGTATGGTGAAAATTCCAGGCTCAAAAAATATTGATGAAAACCCATCCTTGAATTATTCCCTGAAAAGCTGATATTTTTCATCAGATGAAAACTGGAATTAACATTAACATTCAATAATGTTATTCGATTGATTAAATTAATGAATATTCAACTTTAATTTGGTAACGAATGAATAGGAAGTTTAATATCGACAAGCTAGAAAAATGTCGAGAAAAACAACAGTCCTGGATAATCTCGATGGTGAAAACAACATTAGTTGCCGAATTGAATGTTGCAGTTGATTGCAGTTTTCTGGAACCTAATGAAAGCTTTATTCATTCCAAATATCGAAAAAGGTTCCGTTCAGGAGATAGGGAGCTTTTAATTTCGGTCCAAGTTCAAAAAACACCATGTTAATCTAAATCTAGAACTTCTAGATTCTACAAATGGGGTTTGTCGGTATTTTCTGGACACCTAGAGATTTTAGCAGAATACTCATACTCATACTTCATTCTGAAAAGTGTGTTACATATTATCTGGGGCATCTTTAAATAGAATAATTGATTTTCAATATTCTTGAAGTCTTTTTATCATCTCCGATAACGAGAACATCAGCTCATTATTCGCAATAATAATTGTGAGTATTTCAAGGTCAATAGAAAAGCTAATTATTTCTAATAGAAACCAGGATTCTATTACCAGAACAAAATGCGTATTTGCCATATGTTAACTATCAATAAACTAGTTCGAAGTAATTGATCAAATAGTTGAAAATCTAGACAATTGTGTCAGAAGTCATTCCACTTCACTTTGCAACATCCCTGTAGGCAATCTGTATAATATAATCTCAATCAATGGATGATTTCCTAGATATCCCTCCTCAAGTTCCGGAAAATATTTAGAGAATCATCGTACTACATAGCCTTTCAATGCGGAAAAGCAAACCAATTTGAAGTAAGATTTATATTCAACAATGAATAAGGATTCAGGATCAAAATTCATATCTGCTTAATGTTTTGAAGCAAAAAACTCGTACTGGTTATATTTAGTTCACAATTTACCCTAAATCAAGTTTCACCTGTCGTCTTTTATATTTACAGGACGACTACCTAACTCTTTTCGAATAACTTTTATTCAATTTAAAATCATAGATAATGCATAAATATACAATGATAAAACATCGAAATCTGCTCTGTTGATCATTTTCTCATTGCTGGAGTGAAATTCTTGATGATGAAAAATTCATTGAAATGTAACTAATGATATTTTTATCGTTTTCGCCTCTGGTATCCAACGTTTCGGATAGCATTCACCAGCTGTCGTCGGAAAACACACTTGAGACATCCAATCTTCCAAAATAGAAACGAAACTTAATTTTTGACGATATTGGAGTTTTTTCAGAATAAGTGCCATACTGTGTATATTCCTCGGTTGGACCATATGGGAATATTTTCATCATTGTTGTCAAAACCTTCACTAGTGCAAACTTCTAGTATTTTGACTTTTCTTAGTATTGAATCACCTCAGTTAATTTTACTAAATTTAACTGTAATATTGTCGTCAACTAGAGTCATGTTAGATTTGAGTTCTGTAATTAAATTTTCAAAAATTTGCACGAATTGGAGGTCCAAAAATTTCATTACCATCAGCACTTCTTGTTGAAATAATACTTTGCATTCTGTTTTTTAAATTTTTTTCATAGGAAAAATTATATGCCCGAATGATATTTCACAAAACTATTTCATGAGTAAGAGATCATTCTGCATGCAATTATGTATAGACTACGGGCCCGTGTTGAAAAAATTATGGGTCATTTGAACCACCAGGTGACCTATCTAGAACGACATAAGAGCATAAAATAATAAGATTCAGCACTATGCCGTCACTTGTAAGCTGTCCAACTGATAGCAGGTGAGAATTCGAAAGTACAGGTAGAGTGGGTACATTTTGGTCACATATTTTTGTACGGCATTCTTACCATCGATAGATCCGTAAAAAATAATAAGAAAACGCGTAGCGCCGTAAATAATGTTAGTCCACAAAGTAGAAATTTTTTTTATATTCCGACAATTACCAGGGTAAATTTGGTCATTTGATTTTGTACGGCATCTGTGTCATACTATTTCAATACTGCTTCTTATCCATTATTCCGCAACGCCTACAATAATCATGCGACAAAGGGAAAAAATCTAGGGTTGCAATCCCCTCTCTTTTTGTTGTCCAGGGGGTGATTTGACACAATATGAAATACATTTATTTTGAAAGTATTTTATGCAAAGATAATAATTTTTCACATGACATACATTTTCGTTAGTTCAAAGGAAAAAAAATCCATTTATTTGTAACTAATTATAATATTTTCGTGATTCTAAATTCCTAGTTAAAAACTATGTTGAATATGGGTTTGTATACTATCCATTTATACCAAAATATAGACATATTGTCACTGATAATTCCTAAAAACAACATATTTTTGAGAAGTACTCTGACACTGACACTGAAGTTTGCAGTACAAAATCATCCACAAGGAGGTCTGCTAACTTCAGTGTCATATACTTCTCAAAATATGTTGTTTTTTGGAATTATCAGTGACAATATGTCTATATTTTGGTATAAATGGATAGTAATAAACCCATACTCAACATAGTTTCTAACTAGGAATTTAGAATCACGAAAATACTGAAAGAATTAGTAAAAATAAATGGATTTTTCCTTTTTTTTCCTTTGAACTAACGAAAATGTACGGCATGTGAAAAATTATTATCTTTGCATAAAATACTTTCAAAATAAATTTATTTCATATTGTGTCAATCACCCCCTGGACAACAAAAGAGAGGGGATTGCAACCCTAGATTTTTTCCCCTTGTCGCATGATTTTTGTAAGGCGTTTACGGAATAATGGATTAGAAGCAGTATTGAAATAGTATGACACAGATGCCGTACAAAATCAAATGACCAATTTACCCTGGTAATTGTCGGAAATAAAAAAAAAAATTTCGACTTTGTGGCTCCACATTTTTTTACGGCGCTACGCGTTTTCTTATTATTTTTCACGGATCTATCGATGGTAAGAATGCCGTACAAAAATATGTGACCAAAATGTACCCACTCTACCTGTACTTTCGAATTCTCACCTGCACTCAGTTGGACAGCTTACAAGCGACGGCATGGTGCTGAATCTTATTATTTTATGCTCTCATATCGTTCTAGATAGGTCACCTGGTGGTTCAATTGACCCATAATTTTTTTCAACACGGGCCTGTAGTCTAGTAGGTATAGGTATTAGTTTGACAACAACTGTCAAGTTTTGCCGCAGGTAAACTCGAAAAAACTACTGGCAGCTGCTGCCATTCAGTTTTCCGTCTATAAAACATTTATCACTCGAAATTGCGCGTTTCTGATTGAAGAAAATCAAAACGAAGAAAAATAATCAAAAGTGAATAAAGGTGCCGATTTTTTGAGGATCACTGTAGGTATATAAGTTTCTTAAGATTAAAAATCTGTGGTATTTTTTTCTGGAATTAATCTAATTACCATCATTATGTTGTATTCAACATTTGGGAAATCGATTAAATAATCTGCAGGATTTCAAGAAAATACCTTTGAGTGGCTAAAGATACTTTTATTAATCTTTGTCCATCATAATCATTCTACTCACACTTTCAAGACGTATGTCAATTATTTTGTTATAATTAATTAACTCACTAATCATTAAAGAAAAATAAATTGGATGTGAGACACCTACATCTGATTATTCTCGAATATTAAAATAATCCAACAACGTGGAAACGAATACGAATATAATCCTAAGGAAAGTAGTTTGAAAACCACTTTCGTTTCATTCTTAAACACTATCAAAAGTACATGTGTGAACGCCTCGTTCAAAAATGAAAGTGCAAGAAACAAGAATTGAATGGCAATTGAATTATTACAGGATTGAATTTTTGTAGCTTTGACGATTTCACTTTCTCATTAACAAAGTGACAAATGAATGAAGTTACATGATTATCATCTATTACAATACAGAAAGTTTTTATTTCGATTTTATAATACAGTGAATCTCTGGTTCTGATTTGAAAACTTTGCATAATTCGAAGAATAGAAGTTACTTATCTTTTATCATGATGTCTTGTCGTGGCTATACAGAAGTGGGATAAAGTGGTTCCAAGTAAATATCTCTTGAACGAAACAGGAAATATTCATCAAAGTTTGCAGGGAGTCCAATGGCTACATTATTTGGTGATATATTTCCGGTTGATTCGGAAAACCCTCAACTTTTTGAGTTCATATGAGAACTCCATTATATATTTGAAATGTCGAAGAACTTGTGGTTTCGAATGCCAACATAATATTACTTCTAGAATAAATAAATTCATTTACTGCATTCTGTTTTGAACAAAATAATCAGGTATTCAAAATGCCCGTCGTTCAACACCTGACAATGACCATCCATTAATACATTCTTGAATAACTCTTATAAGTATCTATACACATATTTATAATTTTTTTTCTCAATTGCTGCAAGCATGTTGATCGTCTTTAGTTAACAATAGAGAATATGTAAATTCGAATCTGACATTTGGGCAACAGTTACTCTGCTAGAATCGTTACTTACTACGCATATCCACTACATTCATTTGTTTGTCTTAATTTTTGTGACAATTTAAGAAACTCGAAAGAAGTTGATAATTCCTCGTGTATACAGGTGTTTGTAAACAAATGCGAGGGACTTAGTTAGATGATTCCTCGATGAAAATAAGCAGGGGTAGTTTATATATTTTTTTTTCGAAATCGACCTCCCTTCCAAGATACAGCTTTTGGAAGGCGATGACGAGTTGACAGTTGACAGCTAACAAAATACAAATATATAAATAGGTTTGAATTAACCTGGGGCCATTGCACCGAATACTTTGCACTTTTCACTTTGCAATTTTCACTTTCACAATTGAATAATGTTGCACGAAAACGTATCATAATTGAAAAGTGCTTTGTGGAAACGCAAGTGCAAAGTGAAAAACACTTCGCAAAAATCAAATCTGAGAGAAATGTTATGCAACATACTTAATTTTCACTTTGAAAATTTGTCAGAATGCAAAGTGCAAAGTGAAAAGTTGCAAAGTATTTTGGTGCAATAGGCCCCAGGCCAGTAACGCAAAGGAAAAGTTCGTGTACCAACTGTTTGATGCACTTTCCTGACATTTAGTGAATATCCAGGTCAAAGAATACGACCAACCTGTACCACCCACCGTTTGATAACAATTACGTAAAGTGGTGCATTAAAATTAATAACCAATGGAAAGTACCTATAATTTTTTTGGTTGCATTGGAAAAAAGCGATTTATCAACGTTTTCGCTTGATTAGCTTCTTATGTAAGAAACAATACTTGTTAGTTATGGAAATCATAACGTGGTGAATGCAATTGTAATTTGTTTCAGTCACAATCTCAGGTTGATTCATCAACATTAACACATTTTTTTCAATGTGGCTCCATTCGTTTCTCCAAACTGGATTATAGAGGAAGGTGATGAGGAAATGCAGAAACTTTAATTTGAGTGTATCGAAAAAATTTCATGAGAAGGATGTAACGTTCTGTACTCAGTGAAAAAAATCAAGTAGTTGATTTTGAGCGCTCGTTCACTGTTGAAGCAATAATGCTATTACCTCAAAATTTTGTATAGGACTTGAGATTCGATCTAAGCATATGAATGCAATATCTCAGCACGTTCGGAATTATATTCCGCAAATTATTCGAAAAATATGCTTATAATGCGCATCTTGCATGTGGCCACAAAGTTTTATTCCGACTGGTTTCGTTTTGTCTGAGATATTGAAAACAAAAATTTGAATGACCATATTTCATGAAACACCCTTTATGATTTGGCTGGTTAACGAACTTAACAGAGGCATTTAGGAGCTGAACTCACCTCGAAAATCTCAAGTCCTAGGACAACCCCTCCGAAAGTGCTCTCGACTCAAAATTCTAAAATTACAGACATTTGGATAAAACGATATAGCACTCGTTAAAGCAGAGCGAGCGCTCAAAAAGGAATTGCGGCTCAAAGCCGAAATATTCAAGTAACATTAAATGAGTAGGGAATTATATCCGCTGAATAATATCAACAAATATTGAACATATCTATCGGTGCATATTATTCTCTACTGAGTTAATGTAATTTTTTTAAATATCGAATATCTCGAAATTCCTAGTTTTGAGAATAGTAACTGGGTTTAAATTTAGGTATAAAGACTCGTGCTGCATTTTGTTAGGCTTTCTTGAAATGTAAATCTAAAATCTTCAACCTTGGATTTGAGACTTCATTTATATCGAGTGTGTGTGTTCGTGTAAAGTTTTTATCTGAAATGTCTTTGGGAACTACCTTCTCAAATATTACCTAGCCTATCATAAAGGAATTGCCTACATATTTTGGTTCATAAATATGAATGGAATCTTTTTTTAAACGAAAACCAACTTCTTATTGCTACAGAAATGTGTAACAAATGAAAGTGCAAGTTACCTTGAAAACCTCATCTTTCACTGAATGAATGATTGATGCATTTCATTGAATATAAAGCAGGCTTATTAACGAAATGGGACTAACAGTTCCGTCTTTTATATCTGACCTTGATCCACAAGTCAGACCTTTAAATATTTGTTCATAGAATGTTATCCATTATACGTTTTCTACCGAATGATTGAACGTCCTCAGAAAAATAAAACAAAATATTAATAATAATAATGTTTGTTTTAAATGGCCATATTCTATGGAACACCCTGTACGATTTTGCTGGTTAACAAATTCACCCTGAAAATCTAAAGTCTCTAGGACAATCCCTTCGGAAGTTATAGTGCTAACGAACGGATAGCACCACGGACAGAATCGAATTTGACCACGGATTCATCATCAAGGAGGCGAACACGAACACGAAATTCGAAAATTACAGACATTTGGACAAAACCATATAGCACTCTTTTGAGTAAATTGAACGCTCACAAACCCCTGAATTTTAAGGAGAAGAAATGGGACATGTTCGATTCGTGTGCAAAGTTCAATGGATATTTTAACTAATGAAGCCAATCAAGAACGTTCACCTATTTCTGATTATGTGTAGGTTTTGGGCAAACAGTTCTCAGGAAAAACCTCGTACAATTTTCTATTCTGTACGAATACTTAATAAAGTTTACTTTCTCTACAATATCGATACCTCAGTACGGGATATTTCAACCAGCAACAAGCTGTCGTGAATTTCAATAAGTGGACAATCACTCCACAACACCTTATCGATACTTAATTTTAAGCAAGAGGTCATGCACTTTCAAAGTTTACGTGGTACGCGACATTTCAATCACAAAAACCTGTTTATTTCTTTGAGAAACGTTCCACATTTTGCAGGTAGTCCGAGATATCATCAAGGTGAACTATTAAAACTGTTGGTGAAGGCGTTTTTGATTGGATAAAGAATACAATTTTGCATCACAGGAAAAGCAAGCTGACCTTATAGGGTTTCTGGCATTCGTAACCAAATATAAATCTATTGTCCGTGTGATTTGCATCAGTACCTCTGTGTCATAGCGACATTGAAATACCCATGAGGAATTAGATTAAATAACTGATCTTGCTACCCTTTCAAACTTGATACTTATATGTTTCATGAATATTCAGTTGGAGGTGAAACAATGTGTTTTTTTGTAGTGAATTGTAGGAAAAAATCTGATACCTGCGGAAGAAAAAACTGTGATTATACTATCACTCCCTTTGTTGAATGTTATCTGGTATAGCCTTTCAAAGTAGTATGGGTAAATCTTTTCAGGATGTTTTTTTGTCGTATAAAAACTTAGCTAGTTAAGAAGGCCACATATATATATTTTTTTTACGTTACAGAATACCTTCATTCTATGTTCAATAATAATTTCTAATTGTAGTGATTATGGTTCGTATAGTTGAGAATTTTAGAGCTGTTATTCTTACGGTTTTCAATATTTCAGAGGTGACCAGCTTCGTATTTTTTATAGACCGCTGGTTGCTTGTCATTCTTGTCAGTATAGTAACAGTGGCCAATAGTAATCTTTATTAATGCCTTACAATTAAAAAACATTGTTCGCACTCGTCAATATAAAATATAGAGTAAATCCTCATATATAAATAACACATATAAAATATAGAGTAAATACAATATAATAATAATGATAATAATACAAATTTACACATATAACATATACACATATGAAACTATTCAATGAATGAATATATCCATGAATACACTGAAGACAAAGACGAACTGAGCAAAAACAAAATCTCTCAGAGGTATTGGTTCAGATCACCATTTAAAAACTCATCAATGTCGTAAAATGCACCCCTCATTAAAATACTTCTTACAGCATTTTTGAAAATATTTAAAGACATTACTTTGAAATCAGATGGAATTTTGTTATATAATTTGATGGACATATGAACCGGCCTTTTTCGAGATGAAGTTAATCTACAAAAATCTTGTTTCAAAAGATTTCTACCTCTAGTACTATACTCATGGGTGCTTCCAATTCTCATGTAATCATTCTTGTTTTTATAAGCGTGAATTAATGATTCTAAAATATAGATACAGGGAAAGGTCAAGATCTTGTGAGCGATAAATGTCATTTTACAATCTTCCCTGTATTTCAAACCAGCAACAGCCCTCCTTTGAAGAGCCAATATACGATTTCTTGAGGAGCAATTACCACATGCTAAAATTCCATACCGTAGCATCGATTCCACCAAAGAAAAGTAGGCCATCCTCAATACTATATACAGGGTGTTTCCTAAACATGCGGCAAAAATTCAGGGGATTGTTCCTTGGACTATTCTAAGAATATTTTGACCTTTGATGATTTTTGAAAAACCTCTTTGTTTCGAAGATACAGGGGAAACAAAATTTTAGATAATAATATTTTATTATGAAAAATTACATGAAAATTTAACTTAACCTACAAAAACTGTTGAAAATGACTACCTTTAGCCAGCATACAAGCATCCAATCTTCTCCTCATTGACTGCCGAACCCTTTCAAAAACACCAGGATCATTTCTTATTAAGTTACACCCAGCAATGACCCGATTTCGCAAGTCTTCCACATTTAAAAATAAATTGTACCTACTTAGTAAACACAGTGCGGTACGCATTTTTATTTAAACTATTATTAATTTTAAAAATATGAAAAATGTTGTTCGCCCTGTATCTTCGAAACAAAGAGGTTTTTCAAAAATCATCAAAGGACAAAACATGCTTAAAATAGTCCAAGGAACAACCCCCTGAATTTTTGCCGCATGTTTAGGAAACACCCTGTATAATATACAATACTATAAATAATTTGAAATAATCATCGTCAGAAGGTTGGAGGCTGACGGACAGCACAAATCGCATATTTACTCTTTAATTATTTAATTCTTTCCTCCACATCACCGAAAACAATATTCCTAACATTTGTTATAACAGTGGTGGAATAAGTACTAGTGTAAAACTCCAATGAAATGACCATTTCGTACTCGTATGATTTGTTTCCAGTACGTACTGCAAATTTTACTATTCCAATTCATTTAAACCTTACCTTGTTAAGCAGAATAGTGCTCAGATTTGCATGCTTATAAAGAGTGTCCCAAAATTAACGCAAGATTTGAATTTGCCGCCATTTGTGCAGTGAAGTGTTGGCAACCCTGAAAAAAAAGCAATTTGACAGCTAACAGTATAGGGTTATTAAAAATGGAGCGTTACACGATAGAACAACGTGTCTTCATTATTAAAGAATATTTCAAAAATAGTGAAAGCTTGGGGGCTGCAGTTCGAAAATTTCATACAACAAACTCTCTTCTCTGTCCATGGTCATTAGGCTTCAATTGTTGTGTTAATTGAATTTTGTAAGCATGAAGACACAGATCTTTGGTGAGTATACGCTGTAGAGAGGTTCTTGAAATTTGCAATTCTTGTCCACGACGTCGAATTGAGGTTCCTGGATTGTCAGCAACACTCTCACGCACTGCTTCGACATTCACATTTGAATTTTGAACGGCTTGTTTTTGGACGACCAGTGTGTTTGGCGTCTCCAACGGATCCAGTCTCCATGAATTTTTAAATTAATCTTTTCACAGTTGACGAAGTTAAAACACTATTCCGACCATATTTTGTATGAAATTTTCGAACTGCAGCCGCCAAGCTTTCACTATTTTTGAAATATTCTTCAATAATGAAGAGACGTTGTTCTATCGTGTAACGCTCCATTTTTAATAACCCTATACTGTTAGCTGTCAAATTGCTTTTTTTTCAGGGTTGCCAACACTTCACTGCACAAATGGCGGCAAATTCAAATCTTGCGTTAATTTTGGGACGCCCTTTATAAGTGACTCATGGTCGAAGATTATCGAGATATTTACAGAAAACAGAAGTATTGGATTAGAACCAACACTACTCTATAGATCTGTAACATTTACCGAGCTGCGGTGTTTCGGTTAGGGATAACAAAAACTTCTAACACCTTAGACATTTTAAATGGACACCCTATATAATGGCATGACTAGACCACTCCCAGCCTCCTGAGCATGAACTCAAATTGCTTTCATTTCAAAAAATTTACAGTTTGGTATAGAAACATACTATATCATTTGAAAGGAAATTTTATTTTGTTTTAGAATTTCTTATGATATACAGGGTGGCCATTTGAAAACGAAACAGACGAGATTACAGACGAAATAAATTTTTTCGATAGAAATGCTCGGACAGGTCGATTTCTGTTTCGAGGGGGACAACTTAAGATGTAGGTTACGGACGCATAGCGCTTCAACCCTTGCTACTACAACCCTCACCCCCAATTTTTGAATAGGGAAGATGGGGTGAGTGATACCTCATTTGAAAGGTATTTTTATACTGATTTCAGCATAGTAATTGTTTTTTCATTTCATGCATTAGTTCTCGAAATATTCTTAACTAAGTTTTGAAAATGAAGTGATGTTTTCATGGCCCTTGTAGTGTTTTTTTGTGAAAAATCGACATTTTGAGCTTGAAAACAACCATGACTGTGGCTTCCTTCCTCCAATCCACTGACATAGAAATCTTTAATCAAGATGTCGAACAAACAAAGCGTATTGCGGAGGAGCTCAATCTTGCTGAAACTCAATCTAAATCATCTTCGATATAATTTGCAGTATTTCCAATAACGTGCGGTAACACTTGATCGATAGAAATCTCCAAAAAGTCCAAATACGTACATATCTCTAATCAGATTACCAGGTAAGAAAATCAAATCATTTATGATGCCACAGAAATATTCCAGTCCCAATTCGTGAAACGATTTCCGACTTATGTAATTATGAAGTGTTTTCAGTTGGCTTCAATAATGTTTTCATTTTGTTGATTATTGAATTTTATCTTTTTCAAAAAAATGAGAATCGATAATTTTTTATTTATTACGAACAGATCATTAAGTTGGCTTACTGGTTTTTTGACATGTGAATTATTCTTAGTTTTGAATCGAGACTTGTATGTGCTCTAATTCATTGTTCGACATGGTTTATTCAATTACAGAGCGGGTGGAAATAATTTCACTTTTTTTTTGCAAACAATCAATGTGCGAATAGAACCGCAGAATTCTTCATCAACGACATTTAGATAAACATGGTTGTTTTCAAGCTCAAAATGTCGATTTTTCACAAAAAAACACTACAAGGCCATGAAAACATCACTTCATTTTCAAAACTTAGTTAAGAATATTTCGAGAACTAATGCATGAAATGAAAAAACAATTACTATGCTGAAATCAGTATAAAAATACCTTTCAAATGAGGTATCACTCACCCCATCTTCCCTATTCAAAAATTGGGGGTGAGGGTTGTAGTAGCAAGGGTTGAAGCGCTATGCGTCCGTAACCTACATCTTAAGTTGTCCCCCTCGAAACAGAAATCGACCTGTCCGAGCATTTCTATCGAAAAAATTTATTTCGTCTGTAATCTCGTCTGTTTCGTTTTCAAATGGCCACCCTGTATAAGACATACCAGTTAAAAAACTGCAATTTTCATTATTGTTTTATGTCTCCATAATACCTCGCATTTTAAACGACTTTGTCTACTTATTATTAGAAATATATTTCATTATACGTAGTCTATATACAGGGTGCTTCATTAAAAAATGGATAAAAGTAGTGGATAACTGAAACACCCCTAGGTGATTCCGAATATAGGTACTATATTTATGGGGGTAACAAGTTTCATTACAGAGATACAGGTTGTTTTATTATATTCATATGCTTTCGCATCCCAAAAACAACACCCTGTTTTTTCTTATTTTCGAAATACGGTTTGATGTTTTGGAACAGAATAAAAACAGAAGTGAACTATGTACTTTTCGTTTTTGCGTATGTTCTTTTCTACTATCTTTTTAACTCCACATTTCAGTTTTAGATATTCATTTTGACCATCAAAAATACATGATTTTCTACATTGTGAGGTCATAACTTACTAAACACCCGGAATATGTGTACGAAATTTGGTACACATATTCTAGTATTTTTACACCAGCGAACTAAGCTTCAATCACTGGAAAAATCTAGGTCCGGATCAATAAAAAGAGGTAATGCGTAAAAAAACTCAAAAAACATCTTGTATATTTAGATATTTGGAACTTTGATATTTGGGAACACAGCAAAAATATTACCTACCAGCTAAAAATATACCAACAGTATATTTTTAATTTTTTCGCAAATTTTTCATCAACTAGCTTACTCGATTTGAATTCGAAATCTCAGACAATTGGAAATTTACAAATTTCCTCTTGATAACATGGACTCAAAGAATATATGCCATATTTTTTGAATACCTATGATCGTACTTTCATGGGCCTAAAGTAGGATGTGAAATCTTGGTCCGGATTCGCAAAATCTCAATATATTATTGGGTTTAAATAAACGTCTGCTATTTCTGAAAATTCATAATTTGTTATAATATTCGAAATAACATAAAACCAATTCAAACTATGATTTATTCTTTAATATTTCCAAATCCGAGTCTAGACTTTTGAACTGACTCGAAGATAACAATCGATGCAGATAATGCACATTTTTCATTTCATGTTTCTAGTTGAGAACCTTCAATAGGTAGGTAGCGGGTTTTTCACTATAATTTGACCCTCCTTTAACTTTGTTACTGAAGGAGATACAAAAAAATGTTTCGTATAAAAGTTTCACGAAATCAACTGAGTTTTTTTTATATGAGTCCAGAAACTGAAATATAAATAGGGTGACCAACATATTGATGGCAACGTCATTTTTTTAAATGGAACATCCTGTATATTTTTCCATATTTGGTTAGCTTTTTTTCCCGTGATTTCAAATATGTAACATATGTTGTCCTATCTTTCTTATTCTGAGCACTACAGAGTTTCAAATTTCAATAACCATCTGGCATAGCATTTCAGAAGTTCGTGAATATTTAAGTTGCCAATTTGATCTTTGGATTAGTAATGGCACACACATTTTATGGCCACCAAATAGTCCCGATTTAACACTGTTGGACACGTTTTCATAGCCGTTCCTGAAGGAATAAATTTACTGCAATAATGACAATCAATGAAAGCAGAGAATAATTAATATATAATCATAAAAAAACCAATATTAAACCCATAATTCGAAACTAATCCCGTCAACGCACAAAGATAAATATGATAATATTGTAATGATTAGAAACAATTTATGAAGCTTTAATTTCTTACTTGAATCAGAGCCATAATAATGCTATCAAAAATAGTCTAAACAACTTGAGACAACTATATGAACTATATGTATTGAATGAGGTGGTCATTTTGAGCAATTTCTTTGGTTGATGTTATTCTTACCATACTACCATAGTTTATCATTTTTCATTGATTGAGTAATTGTTAAGTATTCATTCTGAAATAATAGTTTTAAGTAGATTGTTTGATATATAGACTTTCGTAGGTATTTTAAATCTTTTTTTATTCGGTGTCTTCATTTCAAAACTTTGAAACTCGGAAAATTGAAGAGACACATCCACATACGCATTTATATTCGAGATCAGGAGTAAATAGCCTATCAAAAAAAGGAAGAATATACAGGACAGGGTGTCTTTTTTGAAAAATATAGTTGCATTCAATGTTGTTCACCCTGTATATATTACCATTGACGTTATTATAACTCCAAACATGAGCATTTTCAGTACACGCACTCTACCACTTGTAAAATGATTACAGATCTTGGCAATTGGTTCTTAAAATTTGAAACTCTGTGGTTCTCAGAATAAGAAAGATAGACCAACATATGTTACATGTTCGAAATCAAGGGAAAAGAGCTAACCAAATATGGAAAAATATACAGGGTGTTTCATTTGAAAAAATTAAGTTGCTATCAATATGTTGGCCATCCTGTATTTATTCAGTTTCTGGACTCATATCAAAAAACCTCAGTTGATTTCGTGAAACTTTTATACGAAACATTTTTTGTATCTCCTTCAGTAACAAAATTGAAGGGGGGGTCGAATTCTAGTGAAAAATCCGGTACATATTAAATTTAGGAAATGCAATAAAAGTGAAATTCGAAATTGGAGGGATAGTAGACACAAAAAATGTGGAATAATGAAAACAATCAAATTCACTTCTATTTCTTTGGCTGTTTCCAATTATCATATTTTGAAATTTCTGACATAATTTCGGAACATTTTTATGCATTTACAATTTTTGTTAATCCGGACCTGGATTTTTTCAGTAACTGAAGTGAAATGAGGATATTAAAAGATAGTAGACAAAGATCGTGCGCGAAAATGAAAAGTAGATAGTGCGCTTCAGTTTTTTGTGCTGTTTCAAAACATCGAATCGAATTTCGCAAATTCAAAAATACAGAGTATTGTTTTCGGGATGCGAAAGCATATGACATTTTTGTTTATCCGGACCTGGATTCACAAAGTGATAGATGGTCAGGTCGCTTGTGTAGAAGTAGTATAATGTTACTACCAAAAATCATGAAAATATTCGCTGTGGTTCGTGAGTTATGGCCACTCGAAGAAATTGGCCAAATTGATAAAAAAAGCCTGTATATCTGTAATGAAACTTGTTAGACTTATTAAAGATGGTATATTAGGAACCATATAGAGGTGCTGATCCTGAGGATCTCCACTAAATTTTGCTCTAGTCTTCGTATTGTTATTTAGGAGCTGAATTCAAAATTTTGACCTATTAGGTTTCTAGTTTCAAATATTTTTGGAAAAATAATGGCAACGCATAACATGCGAACCATTTAAGCGGACATTGACTATATGCTGCTGAGATTTCTGAACTTTGGTTAGGATTATGGTCTTGGAAAATGGACAAAAAAAGATTAATCGAACTGTTGAAGTTGTTCTAAAAAACTTCGAAATTAAACTTTTCCTTATGAGCGAAAATTGTTTCACCTTATTTATTGTGTATTGTTACGAAATGTAAATATCATCGCTGAAATAGCGAACAGTTATTAATCATAATTTTCGTGTTTCAGATCTGAAGTGCCCACATCCAGCTATCCCAGTTAATGCTGAATTAACACTAAGTAAGACTGACTTGACTCCGGGGACAACAGCTTCCTATAAATGTAAAGAAGGTTTCGAAATATTTGGTAACAGTGAAACAATATGTCAGCCATCAGGAAAATGGAAAGGAGAGCTGCCATTCTGTGGTGAGTAAAATGAGTTGGTTTGTTTTGCCCATACTCACTAAAAATTAATACCTAGTTTATTTTCTAGCGATCGGTAATGTAAGTCATGTCCGAACTCACGCAGATGAAATTTTATTTGAAAATTTCAAGTAACCATTCGTACAGTTCCACGAAATAGTTTGTTCAATTTCAGATCAAAAACTAGACCGATAGAAACTCTGACATCTTACGATCGAATAGTTCTTCAAAATTAAAGGTTTCATCATAAATATCACAGCAGAAGGATTGAATGAGAAAACGCAAATATGAAATATAAAATAATATACATACATTTCATCATAAACTGGACAAACATATTTTTTCGTGTAGAGGACATCAGGAGAATCATTTTTGCCTTATACAATATATCCCGTTTTCGAAGCATAAGCGAGATACAGGGTGTCAAACGTCATTTTTGAGCAAGATTCTTATGAGTGTGGTCAGTTATGTATAACACTTAAAGTAATGGTTTTTGGTAAAATCTCCGTATTTTTGGGTCCTCTATTCAGAAAAGTTGACGAACTCCGAAAAAAATTTACAAAATGGGGGAAGACCTGCAATGTTCAAAATTTTTTTAGCGGTTGTCAAATTGACTTTTATTTTCTGAATGAACACAATTTTCTAAGAATTTCTGTGAAAATTTTTTTCAGAAATCGAACACAAATTTTTTTACATGTCTACAGCGAAGAAAAAATTTCACTCGAAATGGATGAAATTTTGTACAATGTACTTCTTGAATTATCAATCACGAATATGAAAACAGAATTGTAAAATATCGAACGGTTTCGTTACTACGGTCATTCAAATGTTTCGTTTAGACCTCTGAAATAATGAAAAAAAATTGTTTTGAGTTCTAAAGCCAAAATAATTAAATTATTGACATGTCCAAACATTCTAGACGAATGTATACAAAAAAAATCAGTGAACTCAGAAACGAACCGACGTAGGTAATAAATAGGGAAATGGCACTGTTCTAAGGATATTAATATTCGTTGCCAGGCAACGGTAGTTCGTAGTTCATAGAGTTTGACTAGTGGCTAAATTATATTCACTGAAATTCAAATAAATGTCCAACTCTATGAATTACGAACTACTGTTGCCTGGCAACGAATATTAATATCCCTAGAACAGTGCCATTTCCCTATTTAATACCTACGTCGGTTCGAGTCCCAACTAAGTTTCACTGATTTTGTTTATATAAATTCATCTAGAATGTTTGGACATGCCAATAATTTAATTATTTTGACTCTAGAACTCCATACAAATTTTTTTTCATTATTTCAGAGGTCTGAACGAAACATTTGAATGACCGTAGTAACGAAACCGTTCGATATTTTACAATTCTGTTTTCATATTCGAGATTCGAGATGATAATTAAAGAAGTACAATTGTACAAAATTTCATCCATTTCGAGTGAATTTTTTTCAATGCTGTAGACATGTAAAAAAAATTATGTTCGATTTTTGAAAAAATTTTTCCACAGAAATTCTCAGAAAATTGTGTTCATTCAGAAAATAAGAGTCAATTTGACAACCGCAAAAAAAATTGGAACATTGCAGGTCTTCCGCCCTTTTGTAATTTTTTTTTCGGAGTTCGTCAACTTTTCTAATAGAGGACCCAAAAATACTGAGATTTGACCAAAACCGTTACTTTAAGTGTTACATAACTGACCACACTCATAAGAATCTTGCTCAAAAATGACGTTTGACACCTTGTATCTCGCTTATGATTCGAAACGGGATATATTGCATAAGGCAAAAATGATTCTCCCGAGGTCCTCTACACGAAAATATATGTTTGTCCAGTTTATGATGGAACACCTGTGTATAGAACGATGAAAATCAAATAAATTAAACTCAACCTTCTGAGCTCGTCTAGTCAATGTTCAAAGATTCTACCAATAGGTGACTTATATCATCCAGAATATCCATAGATAGCTGTTTAGACCAATTGAGCCTCTGCAGTGTGTAGATGGCTCTGGATGATGAAAGGCCATCTTGGACTTCAATATTCCACGAAATGGCGTATTGCTCCTGGCATTATAACAAAAACAACGCCATTTTTGAGATTTCATCTGTCGTCCGGACAGCTCTAGATGATTTTGCTCTCAGAGTAAAAATTAAACTTTCCTTGCTTCTTATCCTTAGAAGTTCTTTGGACTCAGCCGAGAAGAGCTCCAGCGTATGAGTTGTTATTGTTATCCCTTATTGATTGAAATTATTCTCTACTTGCATATTTTATATTTTTACGTAGTTTCCTCATCAAATCTTCCTATATAATAACAATTTTTATGATACTACCTGTAATTCTATAGTTCGATAGGTTATTTCGATCAAATTCAAGATGCAGTTCAACTGTATAAAGTTACCTGAAGGGATTTTTCATCTGAGCATTTTCTGAAGAGAAGGACGAGATAAAAACCAAGGCATTAAATAATTTTTTTCGAAATACCTTTGATGAATTTTATTAGCTAGGTTCTCTCAGAAACGGGCTGATTTATTAAAAAAAGTATTTTTGCTGCTTCAAGTTATGTTTAATTATTTAACTGTTATAGTTCTGATTGTTTAGAATAGAGAATTCTTCGATTTGATTTATTATGAAAATAATAAGTATTTTAAATTAAAACAACACGTAATCCAATCGAATGTATGCAGTAAACCATACAAAATTTGACCAAATCAAATTTTTTTCCTTATCATTTTTCTAGATTAGGTGGATAGAAACTGCAGCATATTTGAAATACTCGTTGTTCTGTCGAAGATTAAAAAAAACTTCACGTGAATTCAGTAAAAGTGCATCAAGTACATAATTGTATATTGGATATCTATATTTTGACCTAGTGAATCGTATGCAAAAAACGTTCTCTTTCGAACTGCAAAACAGGGATACAGTTTTTCCACTATATCCGTTTTTACAGTAGCCTTTGATTTCTCTTACGAATATAAAAAAGCAGCAGTGAAAAAGTTTTCTGCACATATCTGTACACAACACTAGCCTCTGACTAATGATTTTTTCATGATCAGTTCAATGAAGGTATCCTTGTCGTTAAAAATGTTGAACCAAGAACTTCTGAGTATTAAGCTACCTAAATTTTGTTTCGATTTCCATCAATAAGTATAACATAATGAATTTTTGGACAAATAACCTTTTTTCAATGTTTTTTGTAGACGTTCACAAAAGTTATCACAAGTCATGAGCCTTGAGCAACTCAAAATTCGAATAAGTTTGAACCCATCAATTTTGATTTCTATTTCGGCAAATATTCTAAAGTAATATGGAATCCCTATAATTCGGGGAATATTCAACTGATTCGGCTTATAAACAAACTGATCCAAGGTATTTTTCGACCCTACACCTTTTCCGGAAAGTGTCTAGCTTATTTCGTTTTCAAGTTAGAGAATTAGGAATCTGAACTCCCCTTAAAATTGCGAAGCCTTCATCGGTTGGGTGTTACCATATTTACGGCTGATCGACTGTCCCAGACAGAATCACTTTTGACCTCGTATTCTTCATCACTAAGTCCAACCAGTATTTCAAGACCACTCTAAGCTAGAAATTTGACGCATGCATTTTGGCATAACTATAGCAGGTCATTTCTCTAAAAGCCAGAGCTAAAAAATCATCTGAGAAACGATATTTCTATGGCTACATGAAAGATGAAAATGAATCTAATCAATATTCAGTTTGCACCCATCGTACACCTGTCTCAACTAAAACAATAGTAAAGCAACTAGTCCAACACCTATTCAAGACTGGTATCGAACCAGTAATTACTACTTCATTAAAAAGTTATTAATGAATGTGAAAAGTATGATATGTTCTGACGCTGAGTACCACAATCATCATTTAATGAGCCATTCCACCTAATGTATATCATTCTAATTTTATGGTAATAGCTCACATCAAGCGATGAGAACAATTATTAACCGGATCAATAGAAACTTCTTAGAGCCTGAACAAGTGAACAAGCGTTGCAACGGTGCATATACTCACATACACTATGCAAATATTAGCATATTTTATTCTTTTTACAACGGCAATTTTTGAAACTGAATTGCGTGTAGGTTTTCTTTTATATCCTGAGAATATTCTAGAGAAAACTAGAACGTTTCTTGATCTTTAGTTAAACAAAAGAAAGAATGAGAACGGTTTCACGCCACAAATCATTCAGGTCAAATTTCTTTTAGAATATCTGATGATCACGTACAAGGAAATACAAGATTCAGGAATCATTCTAATCGATTCAGACACGCAGGGGAAGAGATAAAAAATTATGTTTTTAAGGTTCTGAAACCGCAAGCGTAGATTGAAAAATATGTAGCCATGATCGGCCAAATATGCGAACGTATACTGAGTGTTTCGGAAGAAACTTTCAGAAACTTTCACATGCTCCAATCGCACTTAAAATTTTAACCACTTTCCTTTGCGGATATCTAGGTGAATATTCAATTTTGATCAAAATTTTCTGTTTGTCTGGCATGGTAGGGTAGTTCTTAATAAAACGAAGAACTTTCAGAAGAGACAAATTTCCTAGTTTGATTAAATTTAAAACAATCAAATAATATATCGAGAATTTTTTTTATCCATAACTTGTTATGATGAATTAAATATTGTTTTATGAACACCATCATGTACGTTATTTGTGCTTTTAAATCGAAATAGTTAGTTAATCAACTAGGTTATTAAAGACAGCGACTAATGGTTAAGATATTTTAACGCGTGAGCGTAGCGATACCATTAGTCGCTCGATTAATAACCGAGTTGAGTACACATTGAAATCACCTTTTATTTCAAGGTCGGCGGAAAATGGTTTTAAACGAAAAAATCTGTTGTCAATATCTGTTATGCCCAGTCCAGAATACGCTACCGCTAGAAGGAGAAAATCAAGACATTTCATCAGTGAATGACTACGGTTGAATAGTTCTGAAGTTATTAGAGTATGACATTGTATTGGTTTTTCACTATATTGTCGTACAAGATATTTGTCAACCCAAAATTCTGAACTTACAGACGCTTTGTAGAAAAATACAAAGTGTCATTTCAAAAAGTGTTTAGTACTCGGTGCTCGTGTAAACGAATTACTCTCAAGAAGTGCTCAGTAATTAAGAGCATTCCTTGAAAAACGAGGGCATAGTGCCCCAGATTCCGGAGCACTTTTCAATAAGGTTTAGTGCTTTGTGTCGAAGCCCTTTTCCTCAGGGCTCGTCACAGCTCTGGACGCACTCTTATTTTTTAACCTCTCGTTCGCAGGTGAAAAACTGTTATTTAATAGGAAATATCTTGGAGTGGAAGTCAGAAGTTAAATACCTAAGAATAACACTGGAGAGTAAACTTCTGTGGAATAAGCGTGTTGATACTGATGCTGGCAGAGCTGAAAGGAATCTAATGGGGTGCAGACGTCTATTCGGCAAAAAATGGGGTTGTGAGACCTATAATCACATATGAGGCAGTAGCCTGGTTTGCCAAGGCAAGTCAGGTAAGTACGAGGAAAAGGCTCGATAAAGTACAGAGGTTTGCCTGTGTGTGCATCACTGGAGCTTTGAGAACGTGCCCACTAGAGCAGTTGAGGTAATTACGGATTTCACACCTTCACATCTAATGATTAACAGGGTAGCCCATGAGGAAATCCTCAGAATTTCTAAGGAAGGTACAGGTAATCAGAGAATGAAGAATCAGAGAGTCTGGTGCTCTCTGAACAACTACATCTCACCTGCGAACCTCCCTAGTAATGTAGTGATCAAGAAAGTAAGCACTGAGAAAAACTTCAGGACATTGCTAAGTGAAAGAGAGGAATGGAAACGGAAATATACCGACTATAGCCTCAAAGAAAATACCGTAAAATGGTATACAGATGGTTCCAAATTTCAAAACCTCTACAGAAGCTGGTGCTGATATACGGGTCAAGTACCAAGTGTGCACTGTCGCTAGGCTCCTGAATGAGCGTCTCTCAATCGGAAATCTTAGATATTGAAAGATGTCTAGATATAAATCTAGAAAGGAACTATCAGAAGTGCGATTAAGTCAAGCACTCGGATAGTCAAGCTGCTATAAAGCACTGAGCTCCTACGTCATCGACTCAAACTGATCTAGGAGTGCCGGAACAAACTCAGTGAGGTAGGCAAGAAAAATAAGATCTTTTAAATCTGGGTTCCCGGCCATTCGGGAATCAGAGGAAATGAAGAGGCCAATACACTGGCCAAGAGGGGAACGAATGTCACTCTTGGCCCAGAACCTTTCTGTAGTATAGGTATGAGTACTTATAAAAAGCAGGTTCTGGAGAAGGAGAAAGCCGAGAGGGTAAAACTCTAGCGGAATCTCCCAGGGATGGATCATTCCACTAAGTTCCTTCGGAACTTGAAACAGCAAGATCCAATAGATATCTGGATCTTAGTAAGAAACAACTACAGCCCCTCACTGGCTTTCTTACAGGAACAGGACACTGTCGCCTCAGGCACTTGTTGAGGATGGATTATCGCACACTGACGAGTGTAGGTTCTGTGGGAAGGAGGAAGAAGGAAACAGCCATTCACCTAGTCAAGGAATGCTTTGGCACTCCAAGCCTAAAAAGAGAATGCCTGGGCGAGAAATTGTCATAGTAGTAACTAGCCTCGTTGAAGCCTTCACAGATTGGATTTATCAGTTCTCTGGAACTAGAAGACGAACTGTGAGGGTATGGTCTGAACAGCTATGTAAGGGGCACAATATACCTTGAGGTCGCAGTGAACGGTAACCTCTTTTTAAACTAAACTAAAAAACTGTTTTAATGATATATCCTCCTGAAAATATAAAATTAAACATAAATCAACTTCCATTACATTCACTGCTTCTGTTCAACGTTTCGTCCAGCATTCGCCAGCCGTCAGAGTCATCAGGAAAACCTTTTTGTCTCTAAACTCCGAGAAAAGCAACTATTGATACTCTTCGAAAATGTTTGCGGTTTTTGACAATTCTCAGAGAAAACAACCAATGATCTATTTTTTGTTATTCGGTGGTCAAAAAATTCGTTCGATCTCTTTTAATTATGTTCTTATCATTGGAGCTTAGATTGTTTTAAGATAAACTGACGGTTGTCTCATAGGATTTTCGGAGAGTGACATAAAAGGTGCTTCCTTCAATTTTCTACGGCTCAGTTTTCTTCTGTTCATTATGGAAGCTTTACCCCATGAAATACTGCGGTTTTCATTCAAAACAACCTTATTACCCTATTCTTCCCCCCTTAATCCGCCAATGGCCGTGTTAAACTTTTTCATGTCATGTCCAGTACCTCTTTTATCAAATTCTCACTTATTTCAGGAACCAATGTAGCATACAGAAAACCAACAAACCAATCTACGACCGTAAGAGGCGGAAACCCAGAACATGCCAACAGTGGCCAAAAGGTTGAATCTGAAAATGCCAAATGTTCCGAGACCCAAAAAGAAGCGAGTCCGTGGTGGAATGTCGATCTGCTCAAACCGTATCCAGTAAAGGTGGTACGGATCACTACAAGAGGGTGCTGCGGTCATCAACCACTTCAAGACATAGAAATAAGGGTTGGAAATAGTAGCAATCAGCTGCAGAGAAACCCTTGTGTGCCTGGTTTCCTGGGACCCTAGGTGAGATATTGTGCAATGTGACTTGCAGAGGGTCAATTAAACTTTCCTGCTGAAAAATATCTAGTAGATGTTACTAACACAATTTTTTTTATCCCATAACTTCATTATAAGGGGTTAAAATAACAACCCCTTATGTTTTCCTTCAAAAATTGTTTTCGTGGGATAGATTTCCAGAAAATAATTTTCTCTTATGGTTTCCATTCAATTTGGAGAAAAAAGTTTCTTGCAGAATTTCGATACAGTCGATACTTTTCTCGGAAAAAATAAAAACTTACAAGCAGTTAAGATCACTATTCATTCTATTTCATCTTTTAAGTGTTCTCATAGAATGAATATTCTGAGATATTGTATGTCTATGACAGGAGATAAGGATGTTCTATAAAACTTTCTGAAGGTTTATTTACTAATTTCCGGAAGAAAATTATTATTATTTCTTTCGATAAATAAGCATAATGGACAAAACCAATTTTGAGCATAAAGAATATCTTAGAATATTCATTCTATGGAACACTTATAACATAACATATAACATAATATATAACATGATAGATACTATGAAATGGAATGATTAGTGATCATAACTACTTGTAAGTTTTTATTTTTTTCCGAGAAAAGTAACGACTGTATCGAAATTTTGCAAGAAAATTTTTTTCTCCAGAATTGAATGGGAAACCATAAGAGAATTTTATTTTTCGAAAATCTATCCCACGAAAACAATTTTTGAACGAAAACCATAAGGGGTTGTTATTTTCAACTCCTAATATTAAAGTTATGCGATTTAAAAAATGTGTGTGAATCACATCTACTTCGTGCTTCATATTATCATTGTTTAAGTTCCTTAAACAATGATATTATGCATAGCTTTGTGACTCAGTGTTTTTAAGAAGCAGTAAAAAATTGAGGCTGTCAACTCGTCATCGCCTTCCAAAGGCTGTATCTTGGAAAGGGGATCGATTTCGAAAAAAATTTATATGAACTGCCCCTGCTTATTTTCATCGAGGAATCAACTCCCAAAGTCCCTCGCATTTGTTTACAGACACCCTGTAATCTGGGACTATTCTGCATTTCTAGAAATTTTTTTATGTTTTCACTCCCACTCTCTGAAACAGAAACAATTAATAGTTAGTTATATATCAACTAGGTTATTGAAGACAGCGACTAATGGTCAAGATATTTTAATGCGTGAGCGGAGCGAACGCGTTAATAGTTCGAGACCATTAGTGGCTCGATTAATAACCGAGTTGATTACAAGATTTTTCCGACGATTTCAATATGAATTGTGTAAAAATTCTTGATTGAAATATATTCTCATTTCGTACAAGACATACATTTGACAATATGGAACTTCTATGTTTCTATGTTCCAGTAGAGTTTTGACATTTCTCGTAGTGCTTCTGAATACTTTGTGTTTGTTGTGTTGCCATGAGGATTGCACATTAAAATCACCTTTTATTTCGAGGTAGGCGGAAAAAATTTTTAATTAAATCCTTGCACTAATTTGTCTGGAGCAAATTAGTTTTGAAAAAATTGTTTCCTAACAATAAAACTAAAAAAGGAAAAAAATGAAAAGGATAACGTAACGTTTCGGTGTTTATATCAGAGTCCTTCTTCTGAAAAACTTGGAAAATCTTTGGAATGGTGTCTTTTTTCGTTTGTAGTTTAATTGAACATTCTCTAATTGTTTCTGTTTCAGAGACTGGGAGTGAAACCCTAAAAAAGTTTTCTATAAATACTCTATTGATCACTAGATGTAGAGGAGTGATATTTTCGATGACCTCAAATGCTCTAGTCGGAAACGTTATTGAATATTTTTCACCAAGCTAGACATTGAAATCTTCAAGTATTTTGATATAGCAAAAGTTACAGCATTAAATAATCTATATATGTGTTTAAAGCTTGGACTGTACTTTTTAGTTGATTTTCCAGATTGAATTTACTAAATACAAAAGAAGCAATTTCGTGCTGACAGAACTCTTCATTATTTTCATAAACTTCCAATACATTTTTTTTAGCAACTCCTTATCACTAAGGAAACTACAATAAGAGCCCGCTTTACATTTTTTCGAACATTATGTTTAATAGAAAGTGCTATTCATAAAAGGAAATTTTTTTCACCTTTATATCTTTTAGTTGAATGTATTTCGGATATCTCATGTTTCATCATAGCTGATCTAAACACTGCCAGAACAATAGTTAACTGAATATACTTAACATTTCCTTGCTTTGTTCGCAAATCATTCAGTATTTTTGCATAGCTAATTAATAAATTAACAGAAATCTAATAAGCTTCATTGTCGGTTTGTACTCAAAATCTTCTTTAATAATCAACTGGACTACAAGGTCAGGTTTATAAGTAACGTTGAAGGTAAGCGTTGGTGATTGCAAGCAATTAACTTTTTCGATCTGAATAATTAACACGATTTCAAACAAAATTTGTGTTTTTCAGACGAAGGAATCACCAAATCATTCACCTGTGCGAGGACCATAATTGGCCAATATGTCTTCCTTCAGTTGGTTGGTGTTGACGGGTCCCTCTCACTTGTGATGTTGAAGTTTTTACTTCTGATGGTGAGTAATTGACCAGTAAAAATTAAAAGGTGAAGACATCTTGATGTTATACCATTTCAAGGTTTACTATGAATGTAGATCAAGCATAACGATCTCGCTCATGAGGATCTTCAAAGATTAGCTGAACCTGGATTTAGTTTTCCAAAAACAGACCAAATTAAAGTTTTTGCGCCTTTTTTCCGAGGAAAATACCAGCCATAGTTTTGTCCGAATGTCCGAGTATCAAATTTTGTGGTCAAAAACAATTACTCGTACGTCGGGCCACCCTTCCGCAAACTTAAGCACAACTTTCACACTAGCGTAATGGTTAGATTGAAACCAAACAGCCAGGGGTGTATATAAAACTGTTTCAGAAGGATCTCTCTGCCCGCCGTAATGATTTAGTTTAAGGTCGGGATTTATTACGTACGTCCGGAAAATTTTCGAAAAAAACCCACCCTTATACTATACCTCCTCACCAATACCCATCAAGAGAGTGATGTTCCTTGAATATTTCGTTATAGAGAGAATTTATTTCGTTTTAGAGGGTGCTTTTAACATGGAATTTGGATTCAAGGTACAATGTCTTGTACGAAACTCATTATATAGAGAAATTCGTTATACAGACGTTCGTTATAGGGATGTTCCACTGTATCTAGTCAAGATATCAGCCTAAATATGCGAACTTATAATGAATATTTCACATATTTTTCATAGAATGAAAACATCAATGAAAATTCTTTCATTGATGTTCTTATTCTATGGAAAACCGCTTATATACAAGGTGTCTCGGAAGAAACTGCACATGATCCTATCGCACTTAAAATTTTTACTTCTCTTCTTAATAAAAAGAAGTAATTACTTTCAGAAGAGACAAGTTTCCAATTTTTATTGAACCAAATAAATTATTGAGAATGATCAAATTTTGTGGTCAGAAATAGTAATTACTCGTACGTCGGGCCACCCTTCCGTAAACACTCTAACTTTGGAATGGAAGGAGCTACAGATTTGAAATTTCGATGTGATAGGTCAGAATATCTCGGTTGAGTTCGTTGATAGGCTAAATCAAACTCGAGTAGATTTCTATTTTATTGAATGGCACATTGCGATGGTCTTTTTTCGAGAAACTCATTATGGCGTCAACCGCAAGGCTCTCCTTTTGTTTTGAGTCATAAGCCAAAATTAACATTTTGGCAAATTCAACTTTGGTCATTATCTCCTTTTCTGTTTGTGCTATTAACTTGAAACAGAAAAATTATAAGAGTACTTTTTGGAGGAATCCAGTGGCTCAATCTGATTTCTGCCAAGGATTTTCCTTCTTGATCTATTACATTACACGAGATTGCATGGGCGGTTCTACAGGGGGATGTAGAGGGGGTAACTACCCCCCCTCCTAGAACTTCGAATATTCAAATACAAAAAAACGTTGATCAATCGAATTCCCACCAAATTCGTTAGTAACATCCTCGAAATTCATCCCATGACCGCCCATGTAATGACATAGGACTTCAGTGCTTTAATAGCAAATTGATTAATATAAGAATTGATCACTTTGTCACTATATCCAGATGTATTATGTGAAGGGTTTTTCAATAAGAGTTGTTATTTTGATATTCGAAGAAACATTTCATTTTTCAATATAAATGATCGGTTGTTTATTTCATTATAAAGAAGAAGCTATACCGTTAATAGTGGAAAATAACATCAGGCAAATGACCACCAGGACCACGCTTACAGGACCATACCCTTTCAATGGAAGTTTCCATAACCAAATCGCAAAGTGTCTGCCCTATGTCCTCGATAGCCTAACGAATTCCATCTTAAAGGTCTTGAATGGACGCTGAGCTATCTCCGTAGACCTTCTTTTTCACGTAGCCCCAAAGGAAGAAGTCGCAAGGTGTTTAATCACAAGATCTCGGTGGCCAATTGTGATCACCTCTTCGAGAGATAACACGGTCCGGAAACTTTTCCTGCACATGATCAATGGTTTCGTTGATTGTGTGTCTCATACCGCCGTCTTGTTGAAAGTTACCGTTATCCAGATCAATACTATCCAATTAAGGCCATAAAAAATCATGAATTCGTAAGAACGACGGGGAATGGACAAACCTGGGTTTCCTTCAACACTTTCGACTACAGCAGCAATATTCTCTGCCAAATTTTCACTAGATTCAGAGTGAATTTTTATAATTTCATTTTCGTTCCTGAAGCGTGTATCGTTCCATTTTTATTAATGTCGTAGTTTCTTCTTCTCAAATGTCAAAAAATAACAGCTTCAAACGTGATATCTACGGAAATAGCGGGCTATTCAAAATAACACCTTTTATTGGAAAACATTTCATCTGTCGATTGCAAGTAAAGGGCGCTAAAAACAAAAATCGTCGTTAAGTAGGCTATAATAAACAATATTTATATTATTTTATCTTGATGTTCTAAATTCTACTTGATGAAGATTTTTTTTAGCTTTTCGTCCCGAAAAACACTCAAATAGGAGCCTAACAATAGTGTAGTCTTAGTTCTTGTTACTCCAGCGTCGGCACCTATCGCTTTTTTTGGGCCTCGAACAGGTCAGGCTATGGTGACCATTCTTCTGAATAGAATAGTGAACGAAAGTCGTTACTATTATGCAGGTTTTAACAGGGTGTTTCAGAATAAGGTTCAGTAAATTCGGGATCCTAATCCTCACATGACTTTTTGATATGAAGTTCCTATGAACTATGGGTCTTTGATGCGTTGTTTCAAAGTTATTCTAAATTTACAGCAATGGCGCCCGTACAGACGCCTTAATAAATTTGGTGAAAAAATTGGTGCTGCTATATTATTTTTCAAATTTAACAATATTTTCCTAATCACTACATAGACCCTAGTAAGAATGGTATCTTGAGTTTCTTACCTGAGACGAAAAATTTCACCTGAGTAATTCTTTGATTACTTTCAAAATCATCTAGACATAGATAAAGGCGGTTCAGTCCCTTCATTTATATATTTTTGTACGAGGAACTCATAACAAGCAACAATTTTCTAATGTATAGTCCGTTCACGAAAGGTTGAGCCGTCGGTTGACTATGGAAGTTTGGCATATTCCACTTTGTATATTAAAATTTTAGGTTATGTTGTTTATTTTCTTGTCAGATTGATACGCAATGTTGTCAATATTGCATAGAGTTCTCTGATAACTTGTAGCTCATCGGACGAGGCCGGGTACATTCGGCAACGTTGACTTTATTTCACGTTATGACAGCAAATACTGCCAACTTCAGATAAATAAACAAACGCCTACTATGCGCTCAAACTTTCGTGGACGGACTATAGTTGTATTACCTGTAATCTACTGTTTGAAATTTTACAACTATTCCTAAATTAAAACTGAAAGCAATACCTAGCCAATTTTCTGGGTACCAACACGAGTATTTAATAAACTGACATTGTGGACTCCTTCACTCTACGAATAATGGAATTGGAATCACCCACCCAATCATATTGATCTGAGAATAATTTTCATTTGAAACACATTTCCACCAAAGATTTATCGACAGATCAATCTTTTCATGAAACGAAATGATAGTTGAATTTCACATCATAGACAAACTAAAATAATAGATGAGCCACTCGTATATGTCGCGCCACCTGTTGGAGGAGGATACTAATACACGAAAAAATTATTCTCGCTTTGATAGTTAGATGTCGTTGCATTCATGGAAATCCTATCGAGAAAATAGTAAGTATGTAAAATCATTATTATCAAAAACCTTTGAATTGTCAACTGACACAAGGAGTGCTTTGACACGTTCTTTTTGAAATATCATGAATTTCGATATGCCTGCAAGAGTGAAGATGTGTTGTGTTATTGGATGTGAAAATCGAGATGCAAAAGGTAATTTCAAAATATATATTATTATTATACAGGGTGTTTCATTGGGAAAGGGAAATACTTCACAGGTGCATAGGTGGCACCAAGACGGTTCTAGAGATATCCCATTTATTGGGTCTCACTGTCTTCGTAGCCGAGATACAGGGTGTTTTATGAATTTTGTCCGTTTCTTCCTGAGGCCGTACCAGACGAACCACCCGGTATATTTTCTTCATATTTGGCAAATATGTTCCTAATTGAGAGTCCAAACATATCATGCAATAACCGCCTCGAAAATCCAGGTCCGGGTTAACAAAAAATTATGAATCGTTTGAATCCTCGAAACAACACCCTGTACATCGGAATTTGAAAAACTGTTTTAATATTCGAAAACACCACTAAAAAGTAAACTGAGACGTAAACTTCAAATTTTCGCGCAGAAAGTTTTACTGCACAAATTTTCAAGGTAAATGTGAAGTTTTCAGGAACTTGGATACCCGAAAGTGGTTTGAAGTGACTTTTAACAATGAATTATCAACAATATTGAATCCATAATTATTTAAACATCACTTTGTAATTCATTTCATTATTGGTTTTCCTTTTTATAACGTATACTTGAAAATCCAGGTCCGGGTTAACGAAAATTATGAATCGTTTGAATCCTCGAAACAACACCCTGTACATCGGAATTTTGAAAATCTGTTTTAAAATTCGAAAATACCACTAAAAACTGAACTGAGACGTACACTTCAAATTTTCGCGCAGATAGTTTCAATGCACAAATTTTCAACGTAAAAGTGAAGTTTTTAAAAACTAAGATACCTGAAAGTGGTTTGAAGTGACTTTTAACAATGAATTATCAACAATATTGAATCCATAATTATTTCAACATTAGTTTTCATTTATGGAGAAGTGAGTTGCATTATAACGTATAATAATTATGGATTTCAATATTTTGATAATTCATTGTTAAGAGTCACTTCAAACCACTTTCAGGTATCCAATTTCTGAAAAACTTCACTTTCACGTTGAAAATTGTGCAGTGAAACTATCTGCGCGAAAATTTGAAGTGTATGTCTCAGTTCAGTTTTAAGTGGTATTTCCGAATTTTAAAACAGATTTTCAAAATTCCGAGTTACAGGGTGTTGTTTCGAGGATTCAAACGATTCATAACTTTTTTTGACCCGGACCTGAATTTTCAAGTATACAGCTATAAAAAAGAAAACCAATGTAAAAATGAATTACAGAGTAATGTTGAAATAATTATGGATTCAATATTGTTGATAATTCATTGTTAAAGTCACTTCAAACCACTTTCGGGTATCCAAGTTCCTAAAAACTCCACTTTTACCTTGAAAATTTGTACAGTAAAACTTTCTGCGCGAAAATTTGAAGTATACGTCTCAGTTTAGTTTTCAGTGGTGTTTTCGAATATTAAAACAGATTTTCAAAATTCCGATGTACAGGGTGTTGTTTCAAGTATTCAAACGATTCATAATTTTTTGTTAACCCGGACCTGGATTTTCGAGGCGGTTATTGCATGATATGTTTGGGCTCTCAATTAGGAACATATTTGCCAAATATGAAGAAAATATACCGGGTGGTTCGTCTGGTACGGCCTCAGGAAGAAACAAGCAAAATTCATAAAACACCCTGTATCTCGGCTACGAAGACAGTGAGACCCATAAATGGGGTAACTCTAGAACCGTCTTGGTGCCACCTATGCACCTGTGAAGTATTTCCCTTTCCAATGAAACACCCTGTATATATACTCTGTTACCTCTAAGAATTAAGATAGTTTTCAAAAAAGTTTTTCATGTATTGAATAAGTTTAGTAGGTAAATACTCATATTTTGTATTATTGAATTCATTATTGTTAGTTTTTGAGAATGTTTTCAATGCAATTATTAGTTTATTGATTAGATATTTATGGAATGAATCTGTATTTTCAATTGGTGATATCTATTTCAGTTAATAAATTTTTATTCTATCCAGAATTTGATTATTGATCCTCACTTCTCGATTCCAAAAGAAAATCAGATGAAAGTTCGTTGCAGGTATTATTTTCATAAAAATAAATTTCCTCACTCATCGATAACTTGCACGAATCCATTTCTGATTTCCTTTTGGAAATTGAATTTCAAAAAACTTTTTGCACCTTGTATATGGGTGTACCTACCTATTCAAAAGGTGCACTACAGAATTCTTTTTGAGGCAGCTTTACGATACAGATTCCTTTTTCAATTGAGCTTTTTTCACGAATTAGTAATGTTGTACAAAAAAGATGTCGTTGCAGCTTGTTCTACTAGTGTCTCATCTATTCTCCGTTTAGTTAGTCTATGTTTCACATACGAGTCACATTGGTTTCAATTAAAATTATGAGTCATTCTCAATCAACCTACAATCTGAGTACAATAAACAGTGACTTGCGATTTTCATTGAGAAAATGATGACTACAGCCAATCATTAAAATAATTTGATCCCCATAATTACATGGGAGAAAAATATAAAAATTTTTAATGAGTGATATTTAAGATGTGTTTTCACATGGGTTATTGAAATAAATACCAATTAACACCAATTGTGGCGACTTATGAAATTAAAGGAGATAGAGAAAACAATAGCAATTCTAATAACATCATTAGGTGGATAAGTACTGACATCATGAGAATGATCGATAGGTAGTATAAAACAGGCATGGGCAACCTTTTTTTGTAAGGAGTAAAATAGAAAAATTTTTCGTAGACCACGGTCAGAACAAAATTTATAACAATAATAAGAATGTACCTATTCAACAAAATTTAAATAAACTTTATATTATGTTCCTCACAATGGAAGAGAAAAAACTTAAACTTATATAATTCAACAAAAAAAACTCTGTGACTCATCACTCAGAAGTTCTCAACTAATGAGACACCTAAGATTTCGGTTTTTTCGCAAGAACATCAATATTAGATTGGCTATAGTGCAAGTAACTCTTCTGTAATTCTGAACGACTGCGCGAATGAAGATTGCTAACTGGGATGTATCAAAAATGTCAGTGCTTTCATCCAAAGCTATGGAAAAAGCAACAGATGTTTCCACCACTTTTCCAAAAGCGACTTTTATAATAACAGCTATTCCATATATTTGTCTTCCGACTGTTCTTCTTGATAGACTATTTTCTGCAAACGTTTTCTTTCATCTGGAGACAAAGTATCCGCGAGTTCTATCAAGCACTCTTTCATAAATCATACATTCACCTTCTGAAGATGTCCTCGAGTACCCCGCTTTTTTCTTACTGATGATATAACTTTCCCGAACGATATCTTCAGCTTCTTCATTACTTTTCACAAAAATATTCTACTGTCCAACCAAATTCCCTATCAACTTCTCTATTATTTCACTTCTAAGTTGTCCAGTCCACCGAATTTTTGCGAATGTTTGGCAGTATAATGTTTTCCTTAATCATATTCATTCGCAATTGCTACGGTCTCATTACATATTCAGAGAGCTAATTTGGAGGTTTGTCGTGAGTGAAAAAATTCATCGAGGAGCCAAGAAAATTCTATTCATGGGCCGTAGGTTGCCTATGCCTGGTATAAAACATTCCGACTACACATGGTGAGTCAAATTGGGCACGTTTGTTTGCGAAAACCGCAACTCCATAACTATCCCCGTTACATAATTATAAAAAATGTTCATCTTACAAATATTGCTAAATGTTTTCATTATATATCGCTGTGAGATCAACTATATTTCCACATATTTCGATAGAGATTATACTTTTCAAAGATATACCAAATATGTTTCTAGAGTCATGTTCAAGATATTGAATTTTTCTTCTTTTACCACTTGGATAAGAATTTCATTTCGATTTGTCTGGGATATTGAGGAGGAAACGTTTCGGATGGTCATATTTTATGGAACACCCTGTGTGATTTGGCTGGTTAACGAACATAACCGCGGCATTTGGAAACCGAACTCACCCTGAAAATCTCAAGTCTCTAGGACAATCCCTTCGGTTATCGTGCTAACGGACGGCCCCACAGACAGAACTGAATTTGACCACGGATTCGTCATCGGGGATAGAATCCTATCGTTTGAGACCATTTTCGGCCCAAAATTCGGAAATTGCTGACATTTCGGTAAAACGATATAGCAAACGTTTGAGTGAAATGAGCGCTCAAAAAGGTATTTATTTGTTTCTCATTTGTAAACGTCAGTTTCCAAAAACACAATATTAATCAAGAAAGTTTATTTCATCAAGTCACTAACTTGTAAAACTGACAGTTAACTTGTAAAATTTTTACAAGTTAGTAGTATTATTCACATTGAGATTTGTCAAGTACTTGCTTCTAATTTCTTCAATCCTTGTAATTTCAGAGTTCCTGGAACAAATGTATATCTCAATAAACGTTCTCGAACTATTCGAAAACGATATTCGTACCTTGTTTTATTCGTATCTATTTGTTTTTGCTTCTCAAAATTGCAAATATCCTATAGGTTTTTTGACCTGTAAACTCACTGACAATTTCACGTACTCGCTTCTAATTTCATTCATTCTTCTAATTTCATCGTTCCTGGAACAAATATTTTTAGTAATAAACGTTATAAAAGTATTTAAAACGATATTCATGCCTTGTTTCATTTGGATCTGGCCTTTTTCATCAGAAATGAGCAAATATTCTCGAAGGACTTCCCTCTCATGAAGCCACTGACAGTTGTCATAATTTTCCGATGTCATAAATAATCATAAATAATGCAACTTACGACATTTGCGACAAATATTGAGATTTTTTTGGAATTTATCTAACCTTTTTACAAATGAGAAACAAATAAAATATAAAACAATACACGCAAGGTAACGGGTTTTACTGGCTCAAGGAGGTAACTGACTCGCCTGCGGCTCGTCAGTTATATCCTCCATTCGCCAGTAAAAACCCTCTTACCTTGCTAGTAATGTTATATACTATTTTAAATTACCGTATTGCAAAAATTTGTAATTTTACACATCGACTGAAAATGTGATCCTGAACAAACTATTCTCCATCTCCATTTTGCGAAATTTTTATATTTTCACTAGGTTTGGGCTATTTTTCAAAACTATCAAGTTTGATAGCAACTGCTGGTGACCAAGTCATTCATTTTTGAAACAGAACTCTTCTTAACAAAATCATTTTTTCTACGACCGTGCCTTTTATCCACTTTCCCTCAATCATTTCACTCATTTTAGTTCAGAAAGTATCATACAAGCTGTCCCGCACTAGTGCGGGAAAGTAACATATATGTCAATTTATCGTTATTAAATGTACATTTCATTGAATGACTATATTACTATTCAAACTAATATAGGTTTTAAAATTCAATCTAACCCAGACTATTTTTCATTAATTTGGAATGAATAAATTGCGATACTTTTATATTTCTACCCTTTACATTTCTCAAAATCAATCCACATAACAATCAAACTAAGCTGAGTCAATCTACGAGTGTTACAGTCAGTTACTACAAACTACCTACTCTGGGTCGGCTATTCTGACGCATTTGCTGAATGCAATAAGTTGTGTTTTCAACATTAATATTAATATTAAATAGTGGATTTTCACGGAATGTTTTGATTTTTGAATCTTTATGCGGTAGTAGAAAAAATAATGTTCCTAATTCATACGTAAAGTGTCTTTTCCGCCCTTGACTGTTCGGGTCAACAACAGTCGCGTGCAGGAAAGTATCACTATCCGCACTAGTTAGGAAAATAAATAATCATTTCAAAAATATCGATGATAAAAAGAAGTTCCCTTGCGGTGGGGACTTTCTGGGAAATACTGTATATTATTTTATATTATAATTATGTCTGATTCTTAGTTTCAATTTTGAAATCTTTCATGAAAATTATTCGTTTCTTTACAGAACTTTCCATCGATGACTGCTCTCCCCCAGGTGCTTCTGCAGACTTGCAGCTGACTTCCTTCAACAGAACTTGTTACGAGTTTGGTATTTCGCAGGGAAGGTCATTCAAAGATGCACGATCATATTGTCAAAAGTTCAAAGGTGACCTAGTGCATAGTATGGGACGCAGTTCAACATTATTTCTTCATTCAGAATTGGAGAGGAGGAGAAGTTCATTCAAGACTCAGTTGGTGTGGATAGGAGCTCAAAAAGAACCTGGCAGAATATCCAGGACTTGGAGATGGACGAACGGTATGATTTGAACTCAATTGAGCAAAGATTCCATACCGATTATTTCAGGAAAAAAACGCACCTAAACCTTACTTTATGCATTACTTGATTTTTTCCCAATTTTGATATTCTTTTTGTGAGGGCTAAGTGAAAGAATGAGCCTTCTGTACGAGAATTTCTTTCTCATTGTTCATTATTTTTTCAAATTCACAATTGTTACATTTAAATCAATCAACTTAAAATTATTTGATAAATATTAAACCGAAACTCCGTGGCTATTCGTACAAATAACCCAAAGAATCTACAGATCTACCATTCGGAGTATGTGCAGAACGCTGTTTCGATCTTTTGGCTCTCATTAGTCAAGTGACTAACTCTGAATAAATCCAAGAAATAGGTGTCTACAGTAGGGCTGTGTAGATAATCGATGAAGTTGTGATAATTATTCGGGGCAAGCATGTCTACACGGTTAGTGATGCAAGTTCCTTAACCTGAACGCTCGAGTATTGTGCCCTTAGACATATACAGTCTAAGTACGAGTCCACAACGGCGCACCGACCCTAGACCATCGCACCGCGATGTCATCAAATGACGTATATACTTCGTAACAAACTTCAAATATCGACATCGTGGTGCGATGGGCTAGGGTCGGTGCGCCGTTGTGTACTCGTACTTAAGCCGGATTTAGACGAAGCGCACCCACTCGCGAGTCAAACCTCGTCACCTGCTCGCGCACCAAAACTTATCCTCGCGCCAGTGTTTACACTACGCGTTGGATTCGCCCAGAAGGGTGAGCCAGGATGAAGGCGAGGTAGTAATCAGCCTAGTATAAAGTCCGAGACTCGACTAGCTCCAGAAGCTTCTTTGATGCGCGACTGAAAACCGACCGGCAATGGTTCAACCCGAGGACGAGGGGCCTCACGGCGAGGAGCATGTTTACACTATGCGAGGGAGCGGAAGCGAGGCTGGTGCGCGAGTAGGTGCGCTTCGTCTAAACCCGGCTTAAGGTTGTGCCCAAGAAGCGCTGGGAAGGAACGCGTCGTTTTCCGCCGGTGAGGTTTGCATTCAAACAAATGGGTAGACGCTCGCCTAGGAGGCTCGAAGCGAAGAGCAGCATCCTTGGGCATGTGCGCGACAAATTTCTCGAGGTTCATGACCCAAGTGTGGCGTATTTCCTCGAGGAAAAATTTGCGATTTTTATGAAAATTTTATACTCAAATTTTGTAAATGGGGAAATACACAGTTATTTTTGTATTTGTGTGAAATGAGTTTGTTTTAATGGCTCATGAAAGTGTTGATTAGAATTCTCTAGATTGAGTTCTGGAAAAACGAATTTTATATACAATTCAAACTTAATTTTTGTATTTTGTACAACTGTGAATGTGAAATCAAATCGTCTGAAATATAGGTATTATATTATACGAATACAACAAAATATTGAAAAATCCTTCTTCCAAAGAAATTAAAATATCTGATAAAATTGGAAAATTGTGGAATAATTCCTTCGAGGAATATATGATCAGCAAACATTAAACATGTTCGGGATTCAATGTTGGAAGTCGTTGTTCAAACTATAAATGTGTTTTTCGCTTTTTTTTTTCATTTTCCATGCATGCCAATAAGCCCAAAACAACGAGATTCTCTTCAGAGGAAGAACTGTCCATCTTGACCGCGACCTCATTCTATGAAATATTGAAATACTACTTACTGTGCGCGGACTACAGAGATTCTGATGATCAAATAACACTAGCTCTATCCTTGTTCATGCTGGTGGGCGGCATGCAACAAGGGTAATTAAAATTTTTGCAGCCAAGAGTTAGGGAGAATTTCTTCCGATGCCTGCTCGACACATCGCTTCGTTCAAATGCGCGGTCCTCGGCGAAATTACGCTTCCTCTCGCTTCGCGCCTCTTCGTCCAAGTGAGCGTCACAGAACAGAACATAAAATATAGCGTCAAACTTTAAGGTTGACGCTTGAACCTACAAGCGCTTGACTCCTGAAAAGATAGTTGTCACTTCTGCCAAGCCACCGAGACAGCTGAACACCTGCTTTTTAATTGTACAGCTGTCCATAAGGAAGGGCTGCGACAGATTGGTTCTTGTTTCGGGGCAAATAATGAACTGGAAAGTAGCACGGTTCATCAAGACTTTACTGCCGAAATGGTTAACGCGCAATAACAATAAATCTCAAGGTCAAGGTACTGCGTGGTCTACTCACTACTCAGACTTACCGCTCCTCCTCTAGGTCTAATCTATAGAAACCACCTTGGCGCCACAAAGTATAGAGTGAATTTTGATGAAAAGTAACTCTTGTCTCTATAATTTTTTTTGATATGTGAATCACCAGGTAGAACTATCGAACCAGGGGTCTATTACACCAAAATACTTTGCAACTTTGCACTTTGCATTCTGACAAATTTCAATAATGAAAATTAATTATGTTGCACAACATTTCGCTCAACATTTAATTTCTGCGAAGTGCTTTTCACTTTGCACTTGACTTTTCAGATCGCACATTTCAGTTATGAATGCGTTTCGTGCAACGTTATTCAATTGAAAAGTGAAAAGTTGCAAAGTATTTGGTGTAATAGGCCCCTGAAAATTAATTATGTTGCACAAAATTTCTCCCAATTTAATTTCTGCGAAGTGTTTTTCACTTTGCACTTTTCAGTTATGAATGCGTTTCTTGCAACATTATTCATTCGAAAAGTGAAAAGTGCAAAGTGAAAAGTTGCCAAGTATTTGGTGCAATAGGCCCCTGGTCCTGTTTTCATGTGATGGTTTTTAAGAATCTCACATGTGCAAATAGCTCTCACCGGCTCCGTTATTATAACGGGTTATCCATTTCGCGGTTTCAAAAGTATAGGGCTGGAATTCGATATCTGCCAAACGAAGTTTTTAAAAAAAAATTTTTTTTGTTCAGTTGAAAGGCTGACATTTATGAAAATGGATCGCTTGACTATCGCACAACGCATGAAAATTGTAAAACCCAATACAGAAATGGCGATTCTGCCACAGCCACATATCGTGCTTTAAGAGCAGATTTTGGTTTACATAATCGTCCAACTATGCAAGCAATTGGTAAAATTGTGAAGAAATTTGAAGAGACTGGATTGGTTACAGATATTGTAAGCCCTGTGCATCATCGTTTTGCTCGTGCCACTGAAAATATCGCTACTGTAAGTGAAAGTGTTGCCGAAGACCCGAATCTGTCGATTCCTCGTCATTCTCAGGATTAGGACTGTCTTACGGCACATTATGGCGTATTTTGCATTAAGATCTACACCTACACCCATATAAAATCCAGCTCACACAACAACTGAAGCCAGCCGACCATTCACATCAACATCGTGGATACGTCGAATGGGTGCTTGAACAACCGGCGGCGGACGGCGATATCAACTGGCCACCAAGATCATGCGATTTGACACTGCTTGACTTTTTTTGTGGGGCTACGCGAAAGACCGTGTTTATGCAGATAAACCTTTAACTCTTGAGTAGTTAAAAACCAATATTCGTCAAGTTATGGCTGAGATACCGCCCAATATGTGTCAAAAGGTGGTCGAAAATTACCTCAAAAGAATCGATGCTTGCAACAATTCGGGTGGTTGTCATTTAAATGATGTAGTGTTTCACACAAATGTCAACGTTCAAACTTTATAATAAAAAAGAAATATCATGATAAAAAATATTTTTATGTGTTTTATTTACGTTTACTTTTGAAACCGCAAAATGGATAACCCTGTATTATCTTCCATAAATATGACATTAAAATATATTTATTATTATTATCGACTTGAGCCTATTAGCGTAGAAAAGGTGTGATTTCTCACACCCCCTAGCGATCGGCTATCACACTCCCTACTAAGGGGAACATTCACTCATCCCGGATAGCAAGTATCAGGGGGATTGAGCTCTGAGGTGTTCGGTGTTCTTCTTCTCCTGGGTCCTGGGTTGTTCGTCCTTCGTTGCTTGGTCCTGGATTTCTCGGTTGATGTCGTGGTAGTTGGTCTTGCAATGTTTCCCTCCATGGTTGTTCCTGGTGTCCATCGTGACCTACAAATTTCCTTACCGTTCTAGCAGTACCGAGAAGTACTGCTTTTTGCATTACTTTGAAAAGGTTTTCATCCAAATCTAGCTCCTTGAGGTTGGACTTGAGGCTCTTAGGAATAATTCCTGTGGTTGATATGAGAATGGGAATGGTTCTGGTACTAGACATTCCCCACTGCCTTTTGATCTGAAGTTCAAGCTCTCGATATTTCGATATTTTTTCAGCATATTTTTGACGTAGATTGTTTGTTCGGGATGGCTACGTCTATAAGTATTGCTCTTTTCTTTTTTCTTCACTAGGATTATATCTGGCCTGTTATTAGCAACTGTTAAATTTGTAAGTACTGTGCGGTCCCAGTATAACCTGTAAAGGTTGTTCTCCAGTATTACTTCTGGCTGATACTTATAATATGGAATTGTTTCGGACTGCAGAATCTTCAGCTGGATGGCGAGTTCCTGATGAAGTATTTACAAACTGCATCATGTCGACTCTTATATTCTTTTCCAGCAAACATTTGGCAGCCTCCTGTGATATGTTGGATTGTTTCTGATGTGGCATCCGTAGCGGCATCTATCGTCGGTGAGGCTCCTATCCTTCATGATATATTTCTGATAGTTTTTAGTTTGCACTACTTGATCTTGAATGGCAAGGAGGAAACCTTCTGTCTCAGGAAACAATCTTCCAGAAGTCAGCCAGTAGTTCGACGCAGGAATGTCGACATGTTCCTGGGTGACCTCGTTCAGGTGTCTTCCATGTAGGGGCTTTTCTCTCCATCTTTGAATTTTATCACTATCCGTCTGTGTGGTGTTTTCATGAGGGTGCTCGCTTAGTAATAGAGGTGTTGAACAATCTGCTTCAATCAGTATCTTATGTTTATTATTATTATTATTATACCAGATAACAGAGTTGAGGTGACATAACCTGAAAAACTCTAAACTTAAGATATACAAACACAACTGTAAAACGAGAGAAAAAAAATTGACACAAGTGAGTTCTAGAATAAGAAACATAATCTCATTTGAAAAAGAAAATTAAATTTGAGGATAAAGTTGAAAACTTTCGACATAAATATAATGAACTAATTTATGAATTATTTTATCTTATAGGTGAGACCATTTCGAATCCATCATGGGGAGCTGACCAACCAAACAACTACAATGGTGAACAAAACTGTGTAGTTTTAGACGGAGGCAGAAAGTGGCTCTGGAACGATGTTGGGTGTAACTTGGACTATCTACACTGGATTTGTCAGTATGGTGAGGAAATCTAGAGTGATACAGAAATGATTGAATATAAATAGTTGACAATCTTCAGAAATTATTGTTTCGAATTGTTTGCAGGAATCAGCTTCATTCAACAATATTGTTCCTTTATGAAAGTGTGACGTTTCATGATCAAATCACATCAGTTTTTCTGATATCGTCATACAGTTCAAAACAACAATCTAGAATTTACAGACATTAGGTACTATGTATTTCAACCATAAGGAATTGTCACACGTTTTAACACCAATATGTTGACAACCAGAAATTTGATCACTCATTCTCAAGTAAAATAATAATGATAATTTTATTGATCCTTTTGGACACGTTAATACATGCATAGGACAAATCAAAATAACAATATAAATTAGGTTTCTATACAATCATCTAAGTATTCATCTACAGTATGGTAGCATTTTTTCAACAATAAGTTCTTAATGTTTCTCTTGAAACTCATTATGAGTAAGATTTTTAAAGCTATAAGACAAATGATTTAAAAGTTTTA
The DNA here is from genome assembly GCA_013421045.1 of Propylea japonica. NCBI lineage: Eukaryota > Metazoa > Arthropoda > Insecta > Coleoptera > Coccinellidae > Propylea > Propylea japonica. The sequence continues at coordinate 51,190,382 of CM024239.1, forward strand.
TGGACTGGTACATAGGAGACATTTTTATAGAATGAATGTGAAAAAAGTTAGGTCAACAATCATGTATCATTCTGCAAATTCGAAATTGAAAACGAGTTACAGGTTACAGGTTTTTTCAGCAACGTTAAATTGACAGCGTCGTTGGACTAATGGCAATACCTAATGACACGCCAAGTGCACTTAATAGGCCTATTCGTTTTGATCGGTGAGTTGCTCCTGAGCAATTCAAAAGCTCGAAATACTGGTTGCCATTGGTTGCACACAAAGTACTGGAACAGCTCAGGAGCACGAAACTCTCCAAACGAATAATAGGGGCGTTCGGCATCGACATCGGACGTGTCGGATCGATCTGAACCGTTCGTTTATTACATCCGGATTGAGGGGAATACACATCTGTACCGTTCGTCATAAAAATCTGAGCAATCGGACGTCGATCTTTTCGCTCGGTCTATTTCGATGGAGCAAAGCGATTTTATCCATAGAGTTTTATGTTTTTTATATTTTTTTTTTGTTTTATGTTGAGTTTCCTGATCCGACAACCGATAGATTGAAAAATTCTAACAGTTTTATTCTTCTGTTTTCATTTATTCATTAAAAACTCAATTAATTCATTAAAATTTTTCAATATAGCTATCGTAGTTATAAATGGGCAGGAGGAGATATTGCTTTCCCGTTTCTTTTTCGTGTAATTAATCAATTAATTGATCAGGATCTTTCGGTACAACTATCGCCAACAACGACCAGAAGGGGATATTGCATTACTCGTTTCTTTTGCATTCAGTGCCTTTGCACCTAATTATTTAATTGAGATTTTATGGAAGAGCCACTAAAAGGGTGAAACTATCGTTAAAAGATGAGCATATTTCCCAAAATAATGATCTTTGAAATCTCATAATCTATAAAAGTAGAACAGAGCAGTATGTTCTGTGGCAGATGCTCTGTACCGTTCGTTTATTCCCAGATATCTCAGATTTATCTGCACGATCTGTGGTCACGTGACTAAAAAATCCGTCCGCTCGCGGAGGTCAATGCCGATACTATAATTATGTTAATCAATTATACAACTGTTTAGACTTCTTTCGTTTTTCTGCTCGGAAAACTTCATATATTCTGTTCTGTGTTACAATAAAGCAATAAATTGCTAATTATGAACTTTTTCATTCAGAACCATCCAATTGTGGCAGTCCTGACAAAAGAGAAAATACAACAGTTATCGGCACTGATTATAGAATCGGATCCATAGTTCAATATAAATGTCCTGAGGGCCACATGTTAGTTGGAGAACCATCAAGACGCTGTCTCAATAATGGATTATGGTCTGGAGGACCTCCATCTTGCAGATGTAAGTGCATTTTTCATAGTTTATATAACAGTGGTATTGAAAGCGTTTTTCCTTCCACTCATGTGACATGTGAAATTATTTTTGCCATAAGAAATAACAGAATTTCATGTAAGGGAGGAAACCTCTCAGCAATAATTGGATAATAAGCACTGGATTCCTAGCAAAAAAGTGTCTGTAGAATGATTTCTTTTTCAAATTCAAAGCACGAGCAGGAACGGAGATTTTGACCAAAGTTAAAATTGTCAAAATGTAATTTTGGATTATAACTAGGAAACAAAAGACTATAGAGCAATGCGGTTGATGGTAAAATGAGTTTCTCGAAAAACGTAATGTGCAATTCATTTTTCTCTATCTCTTTGGTTTAAAAAGTTGTGGTTCAGGGGTCACCAATTCTGGGCACCCTGTATAGTCACCAGAGGGTACGTCACAGAACATATAATCTACCTTGAAGATGGTGCAACATTTATGGGGTAAAACAGGAAATGCTGAGGTTCCCCACAATACTTATCCTTTATGACGTCACGATACTAGCTCGTGAGCGACGCCAGCCGTTGGGCTGTGGTACACACTTTCATATCATACTATCATAGCGATATGGAATCTGTTTACTGTACTGGAGCCAGCAGTCCGTTCAACTCCAGAGCGTTGGAGTAATTAGGCAGCTACAACTTCTTGTCTTGTCCTCTGTATAGCTTTTACTCAATGGGGATTAGGGACCATGTCATAGACGATATACCCAACCCCGATTACACTCAGCTCAATTCCACGGCTGGGAGCAGGAAAGTGGACAACGCGAGAATGTAATCACTATTCACTACACTTCCCTGCTACCTCACATTGCTACTCTAGTCCGAGAGCTGGCACGAATTTTTGGGCAGGTATTTGAGGCAAGCTGAAAACTTGTCAGATGCCTCTCCTATTATATCCCAACTCGGGATTGCAGATCTGGCTGGTGAGTAGCGGGGCTAAATCAACCCCTACATTTTTAATGGCCTGGCAGGTAGAAAGCCCTACCGAAATGATCTGTCTTTTTGGGAATCTTATTTTTTAGTTATAAGTAACACTCCATTAAAATTTCAAGCTGCCAAATAATTTAATCGGGTTTTTACATTGCCAGACGCGTGCAAATATTTTGCAAAAAATTATAGAAAATGTTTTTGAGGCAGCTTGAAATTTTAATGGAGTGTTACTTATAACTAAAAAATAAAATTCCCCAAAAGACAGATCATTTCGGTAGGGCTTTCTACCTGCCAGGTCATTAAAAATGTAGGGGTTGATTTAGCCCCGCTACTCACCAGCCAGATCTGCAATCCAGTTGGGATATAATAGGAGAGGCATCTGACAAGTTTTCAGCTTGCCTCAAATACCTGCCCAAAAATTCGTGCCAGCTCTCCTACTACTCGCGTTGCTCTACACTCTCTGAATTGGCGGTCTTTCGTAAGTGATTTAACTCGGTTGCTGTGGAACTTCTTTGTCCGTCGTTGCCGACACTTAGTCACGAGGGAAATGCTCACTGCCTTCGAAACTGCTGCAGAAGTATTTCGGGAATTATTACCGACAACGCGAGCGGCGGTAAGGAGGGCTGAGTGTAATTGAGGCTATAGACGCCTTGAGAGCTGACTTCTACACGCATTGATAGGCGAACTGTGATCTTAAGTTTTATTAGGGGATCGGAATTAGATTCCATTCACCCCACGTCTCGTTTTGCCTTCTTTCTACTAGTTAATATTGATATTCGAATTGCACCGCCATAGTTTAACCATCTGTGTACAGTACTCGAGGGTATTCGAGTAGAGGGTGCGACATCTATGAAGGAGAATGCGAAACGCTGACGTTCCCACAGTTACAAGAAAATCCATCATAATTTCATGCAATCTATGCTCCATTATACGAGTATACTTTAACCAAATAATGTCTTCTTTAATGAGAATATGATGATGAATCGTCATGGCTTTTCTTGTAACTGACCTGAGAGTTTCTACTCTAATGTTTTCATGTTAGTTTGTTATTGAAAAAATTCCAGAAAGCCCTGAGCAAGTGCTTTTGAGCGCTCGTTCATTGGTGGAGCAATATTCCATTTCGGAGGATGTGATCGACTTGAAATTTTACATGAACATTCAGAATATCAATCTTCTTTCACAAAATAAATTTCACTCGAATCTGATTTTCTGTTTCAATATTCCAATTGAATTTTCTATGGTTCTGTTAACAAGGTCACAAAATTTTGCATGAGGCTCATTATGAGCATCCTGCATTTGGCCGCAAAATCTCATTTCTATCTGAGATATTGAAGAACAAAAATTATGCATGGCCATATTTTGGAACACCCTTCACTTTGACTGGTTAACGAACTTAACCACGGCTCAGGAACCGAAGTCACCCTGAAAATTTCAAGTCTCTAGAACCATCCCTTCGAAAGTTATCGTGCCGGACAGAATTTAATTTATTCACGGATTCGTCATCAGGGAGTCGAACCCTGGTGTCAATTCTCGGGATCATTCGTTCGACGAACGTATACGTCCGTTATATTTTGAGCGTACATTTGAAATAATTAAACCTGTTCGAAATGAACGTACACTTCCGCTGAAAATAGTATTTGACGATATGCTCTAGAATATCAGATTTAATTATAACAATTTCCAAATGTCAACGCTCAAAATATCACGAACGTATAGTCCGTTCACGAAAGGTTGAGCGCATTGTAGGCGTTTCTTTATTTATCTGAAGTTGGCAGTATTTGCTGTCATAACGTAAAATAAAGTCAACGTTGCCTCGTTCGACGAGCTTGCGAGTTGTCAGACAACTCTATGCAATATTGACAACATTGCGTATCAATCTGACAGAAAATAAAGAACATAACATAAAATTTTAATATACACAGTGGAATATGCCAAATTTCCATGGCCAACCGACGGCTCAACCTTTCGTGAATGGACTATACAGGGTGAGTCTTTGACTTGTACATATATTTTAACCGTATATTCCTGGGGTCGAAAGAAACACTTTTTTCCTCTACCATTTTTCCGATTCGGTCTAAATAAGAAGATATAGCCTTTTTTGTTTTCAGAATGAGCTATGCCGCCACTGGTAAACTAACCACTGAATTTTTGCAAGTACGAGATATAGTGTCAGTTGCAGGAACGTCCATTAAAATTCAAAGGTCCATTAACCCTTAATCCTCCATTATTACAAGGAACTAATGGAGGATTAAGGGTTTAATGGACCTTTAAATTTTAATGGACGTTCCTGCAACTGAGCAATAGCATTCAAATCTTTGAAATAAGCTATTGTATCGAAGAAACGAGTAGATATACCATTCGAAATTTTCAAATAAGCTGCTGTATTAAAGAAAGAAATATGAACTCACTTTTTCAATACCAATTGTATATTTTCTAATGCAATGATTGATTCATCCAAAATTTTGCTAGTGATGAAAAGCAGAATAATCTCTTCTTGATGTATACTTCATTTTTGATTATCTCGGATTAACTTTTAAACCACCTATTCTAGCTATAGCATTCATTTCCAATATCTCTTGAAATCTTCCGTGCAAGAGCTTCCGAAATCAAAACAACAACTCAATCATAACACGCATGACATTTCACGTTCATAAACACCAGTGTCACCAGTTGGGGCGATTGAATTTCAAGGGGTGTCCGCATATTTATGTTCTGTGGTCCGCATGGTGAAAGTCACAGACGTGACACTAGATTCTTTGACATCGGTGTTCTGTGGTTAGTTTGTTTTTCAAAATCATACGACTTCATGAATAATAACTTATTAAGGTCATTTTAGTAGTAATAAATATGATGAATAAATGAGAAATGAACGTATTCTAACGTAATGTAAATTTGGATCAACGTATGCCAAAGCTCAACGAAACAAAATTGCAATAGGTACTTCGAAAGTGGTGTGGAAATTTGCTTGAATAGATAAGAATTTACACTGAAGAAGTATAGAGGTGAGCTTATTCATTGTAACCCCATTTTTAAGAGAATCCGCTAGTTCTCTTACCATTCATCATTCCAGATAACAAATTCTCGAATTATTCTTGAAATTTGTCAAAGTGACCACATAGGGAAAATTGAATTCTGTGAATATTTTCGACAGAGTTGCATTCAGCCAAAGTACCCAATTTTTCGAATTTCTAAGATTTTTTTCTCTTTCAACATCGAAGTACTCGGAATTTTGTAGTCGGGAAAGATTAATCATAGTCATGAAAAAACTATGTTTCAAAAATCATTTCATTTGAAGGAATCGTTTGCGAGGTATTACTAAAAATGTATGCTTTTCATGGATTTTCAACAGCCTGTATCTTTTTAACCAGGCCGAATCGGAAAAAATGGTAGAGGAAAAAAGGGTTTCTTTTGACCTCAGGAATCTACGGTTAAAATATATGTACAAGTCAAAGACTCACCCTGTATACGTTCGTCGAACGAGTGATCCAGAGAATTAACACCCCTATCGTCTGAGACCATTTTCTGTTGAAAATTCGAAAATTACAGACATTTGGGCAAAACGACCGCTTAGAAAACCATTAATGTTCATTGCTTTATTATAATCTTCAGTTACTATACTACAGTTTCTTTAAACAGATGTGAATTGCGGTCCTTTGCCAGACATAGAACACGGTTACGTGACATTAAAGGAGAGTAGAACAACCTTTGGGGCACAGGCCGTGTATACCTGCCAGGACAACTACACGCTGGTTGGAAACAAAATTAGAGAATGCGACGAGAATGAAATTTGGTCTGATTCTGCTCCAAAGTGTCTATACACTTGGTGTGAAGATCCTCCAAAGATAGAAGGAGGCGTTGTTAAGGTAGTTGGGAGGAAAGCTGGAGATGTTGCAGTTTACTCATGTGAACCTGGATTCTTACTTAGTGGTAAACCAGTAAGTAGCTTCAGTGTATAAACCCTAGTAAATTAGTGCTTCAGCTCCTTAATATTGCTCTTAATCGGAAATAGCTTCAATCCCATTTTGGGGTCCTCAAAAGGTCTGAGGTTACGATGGATTCCAGATAGTGTTTCAGATTTGAGAGCCTAAAAACCACAAAATTTCCGTTTTTTTCAGTATTTTGCTCATTACTCGTAAAGTACTCATTCTTAAGGAAAGTTGAATGATAACATTAACATCAACCTTGTAAGATGCAGTCCTTGTCTACTCCTTGTTGAAAGGAATCAACTTTTCAGCAAATTTTGTAAAAATTGCTAATCTATGTAGGTCAAGAAGAACAGCACGTTGCACGTTCGGAAAATGTGATAGTACTTATCGTGTATTATATTCAATCAAACTCTACAGGATTAGTCCTTTGACATTTCTCAATCGTGCATGGTACTGTCCCTTTCTATTTACAGGCGATAAAAAAGGTGGTTGAGAAAAGATTGTAAAAATTGTTAATCATTGTAGGTCGAAAACTACAGCACATTGCACGTTAGGAAATTGTAGGATAGGTGATTGATAGGACTTATCGTGTAGAATCAAATTCAATCAAACTCTACAGGATTAGTCCTATGACATTTTTTAGTCGTACACGGTGTAGTCCTTTTCTATCTACAGGGGTTGAAAATGATGGTAATCGACTTTTGAGACAAGATTGTAAAAATTGCCGATTTTTGTAAGTCGAAAACTACAGCACATTGTACGTTCAGAAATTATCATAGGACTTCTCGTGTGTAATTAAATTCAATCGAACTCTACAGGATTAGTCCTGTAACATTTTTTAATCGTGCAAGGTGTAATCCTTTTCTAACTACAGGCGTTGAAGTTGATGGTTATCGACTTTTGAACAAAGATTATAAATATTGCTAATATGTGTTGTTTGGAGAGTGCAGCACATTGCACGTTCTAAAATTGTCATAGAATTTATCGTGTAGAATTGAATTGCTCTACACGATTAGTCCTATGACATTTTTCAATCGGACAAGGGACAGTCTTTCTACCTACAGGCTGAGGTTGAGGGAAATCCCCTTTGAGCGAAAAGTTGCCATGCGCAGTGTGTGATTGAAAAATTGAAGAATTTAATTCTACACGATTAGTCATATGTTTCAATAGTACAAGAAAGAGCCCGTTCATCCCAAGAGCTCCAAAGTTGAGCGAAATCAACTTTTGAGCTTATTTTCTAAAATTTGCCAATCTTTGTAGAAAAATGTCATAGGACTTATCGTTTAGAATTAAATTCAATCAAATTCTGCACGGTTAGTGCCACGATTTTTCGATCCTGCAAGGTGCAGTCCTTTTCTTCCTACAGGCGTTTAATTGAGGGTAATTTACTTTTGAGCAATTTTAGAAATTGTCCACCTTTGAAGGCAATCGCGTTAAAACTGCTGCATTCTGATGTTTCCCCAACGCCATCAAACGTAAAATCTAATGATCTTCAATAAAGGATGCATACTTTTCCAGTAATAAGCAGAATAATGCAGAAAATGCGGAATATTCGCTGTTTTCAGGCTCTTAAATCTGAAGCACAACCTCAAAACCATCGAAAACTCAAATATCTGTTAGTCAGGACCCCCAAAAAGGAATTAAAGATTTCCAGCTCTTCAGAAAAATGTTGATGCAGAACCCCTCTTTAGCATCATTCATGGGCTATATTATATACAGTGTGTTTTGTCAGGACTTAGCGATAATTCAAGGGTATCAAATATACCTAATTTTTTCGACAAAAACACCCATATTGGGGAGTTTACCCTTCGTAATAATATCGATATCTTTGGACATAAAGGTCCTACAGATGTGAAAAAATGTTTTTTGAAAGATGATACTACCGTCTTTATTAAAATGGAACAATATGAAAACATATAACTCAAAAATGTTATAAAAAAATTCTTTAATAAAATTGTAGCAAAAAAATGTACTGATTTTCTTAGTAAATTCGCAATAGTATAAGAACTAGCACATTGAAGTGTAGTTTTTTCCCAATGAGCTAACACGCAAGGATATTAGCTACAAAACGATACCAACATAATTTCTGTAAGTTACATAAGTATTTAGAAAGTAATTGCTGTTCGAACATGACCCTTATGAAAAATGATCAAAAGAAAAAACCTCAGAACTGTACTTTCGATAATTTTAATGACCAAACAAACAAATTAATCATAAAAATTGCTCAAAATGGCTGCCTCTATAGACAGGCAGTGGCCTTCATGACGACCTGTCTTGTGTCTTCTGCTCGCGAAGTGATCATGTTCGAGCAGCAATAACTCTCAAATTATGTAAACTTCAGAAATGATGTTGATGTTGTTTTGTAGTTAATATCCTTGAGTGTTAAGTCATTGAAAAAAAATCATACTTCAATGTGCTCGTTATTGTACTATTGTTGATTTACTGAGAAAATCAGTACATATTTTTAGTATGTACTTTTTCAAAGAATTTTTTTATGGCGTTTCAAGTTGAATGTTTTTATATTATTATACTTCAATGAAAGGTGGTAGTATCATCTTTCAAAAAACATTTTTTTTCACATCTGTAGGACCTTTATGTCCAAAGAAATCGATATTATTTGGAAGAGTCAACGAAAATAAAAAAGTAAATTTTAAATGGGGGCTTATCCAAAACTAAGGGGGTAAACTTCCAAATTTGGGTGTTTTTGTCGATAATATTAGGTATATTTGATGCCCTTAAATTATCGCTAAGTCATGGCCAAACACACTGTATAAATAAAGTTTCGCTGATTTGTTTCCTGCATACAAGATATTCGAATTACAGACTATCACCTGCGAATTTGGAGGTCAGTGGCTGGGGAAGACGCCATCTTGTAGATATATTGACTGCGGGCCTCCTCCCAGAATACAACGAGGATCTGTTCAAATACTCAACGGTACAACATATTTGGACAGTTGGGTTGAATACACCTGCGATGCTGATTACTGGATAGACGGTGAAAAAATTGCAGAGATGTACAAGTGAGGGAAAATGGTCTGGTGATACCCCTTCCTGTGAATGTAAGGATTTTTTCATCATTATTTCTTTCCCAGAAAAAAAACTTTTTTATTATTGATTATTTCACAAGGTGAAATACAAACTGCTAGAAAACTACAAAGTAATGCCTAATATTGAGGGCAGAATATAGTTGAAAAAAACAACGAAAATAATAAAATCCCCAAAATGTTCTCTTGTGAACATATCCTAAACTGAGGATTTCTAGAGCCCTGGAAGTGAGCCCTAGAAATACTGGCTGTTAACATATTTCTGAGATCCCTGGAATCACAATTCCAGGGTCTCTGCTGACCTGGGAGTGCCCTAACACCATAGAGCAATCGACAAGAGGTTATAAAGTGACTGCCCAAGTAGCATTTCAAAGATGACAACCACATTATGCACTAAAATCAACGTTGTCATTGGTAAAGGAATAATTACTTCATGAAACTTCGCATTAAGACCACCTTACAACGTAGTCGTGACGTTGGGCATGGCTATAGTTGCACTAGTAGTCGAGACAACTTTGAAGCAACTGCATACGAAGTATTTATTATTTTGGGATTAGGAACTACGTTCTTTAACGTTGATTAGACAACTTTAGTTTTCTGCAACGTTATCCCGATTCAGACACAACATTGTTGGACTCAACTATAAGCAGTGGAGATTTTTTATTGAAGTAGTGACTTGAAAACGTCGTTGCGTAGTCATTTAAGCAACCTTCGAATACGATGAAAAATATCAAATTAAACTGATTTATTGTATTTGTATTGATAACTTTCTCAAAATTATTTCATTCACTAACCCAAATCAAAAATATTTTCGAATAGTAAAGTAGAAAATTTTCAGTATAAATCTCTTGTGTTATTTGTCTTATAGTTTCGCGATATTTCAATTCTTCAATCCATAATGACTAGGATAGGACCAGAGCTGTGCCGAGCACTGAAGAAAAGTGCTCCGAGCACCAAGCACTAAGCCCTATTGAAAAATGCTCCGGAATCTCGAGCACTAAGCCCTTATTTTTTTAAGAATGCTCGCGATTACTAAGCACTTTTGGAAAGTAATTCGTTTACACGAGCACCGAGCACTAAGCACTTCTCCAAATCAAACTTAATATTTTCCATCCAAATATCTCAGTTTGGAATTTTAATTTTTTCTTTTTAATGTTATCGTGTTTTGAACTGGACATAATTGAAATTGACCATAGGTTTTTTCAGCGAGTCGGTTAAAAGATATTTAATCAACTAGGTTATTTAAGAGAGCGACTAATGGTCAAGATATTTCAAAGCGTTCGCTCCGCAGACGCATTAGTCGCTAGATTAATAACTGGGTTGATTAGGTACAAGATTTTTCCGACGACATCAATATGAATTGTATATGAATTCTTCTATTTTTGACAAGACCTACATTTGACATAATATAAATTTCTATATTTCTATGTCACTGTTGAGTTCTGACATTACTCTCTATCACTTCTGAATGCCTTATGTTCGTTTGTTCATGTAAATAGCACACTGAAACAACATCAATTGAACATTAAAATTGGTCATTTATATTCAATTTTGTACATATTAAAATCACGTTTTAGGTCGACGAAATAATAATTATTTTTAATAAGTAATACAGACAGGTTACCATGAGGACATACCAAAAAAAGTATAGAGAAAGAGTGACGTCTTGTCAACAAATTAAATGGAAATGTTTCTTATGGTTTTCTGAGCTCTATATGGCATTCATTCAGTTAACAAACTGTAACTAAAATATTCGCCAATAAATTACTTGAAATCATGATAAAAGATACCTGAATCGTATGTGGAAAAAAAGGTGGCATTGCTTCATAGAGCTTTCCTGAAACAATTCCGCCATAACATCATAACAATCTATTTTTCTTGTCAAAATAATGAAAACGTAAAAACCACAAAGTCCATAACATACAGCGATATTTGTTTTTTTTAACACCAGTGTTTGTAATGAACGAATTTTTTATGTATAGAAGTGAAACGAAAAAAATATTTTAGTTCTTTGTCTATTTGAAGCACGCGAAAGTCTTTCATTTCCATGTTCCAACAAGTCTATAAAGGGCTTAGTGCTTGGTAATTTCTGAAAGTGCTTGGGAGCACTTTTTCGAATTACTAAGCACTAAGCCCTTCCGAAAAATTCGCGAAGCACTAAGCACTAAGCACTGATTCAATCAAGTGCTCGCGAGCACAGTGCTTACGAGCACAAAAGTGCTTCGAGTGCTTTCACGAGCACTAAGCACAAGGCTTCGGCGCAGCTCTGGATAGGACACAATTTTTTTTGATTCTCTCATTATTAACAAAAGTTCAATCATCTCCAATTTTTAAATACAATATAACAAATCATATCGACATTTTATAACCTGACAGCAGTTAAGCTTTGGTCGGATAGGCAACTAGAGTCGCAATTTGGGTATTATATTGGTTGTCTAGTAACCCAACGTTTAGAATGAGTGTAGTTTTTGATCAACTACGAAACTACGCCATGTTTTCAGATTTGGCCATTGACCTTTGGGACGTAAATAAACAAAAACAAATGATTTTTGACACTTTATTTAAATTTTCTGTGTGAAATTTTTCTGAATCATCATTTAGTGAGTGTTTGAATTTATGAAAAACGTCGGCAATTTGAATTTGAATTTTCAAAAAATATCCAATGGATTGCAGGCGCGCTTGTTTTTTAGCATGAATCAATATAGTATATTCAACAGTAAAGTGGGCTTCGTTGTCAATTTTTGCTGCGAAAAAAACGTTTCTATTCTTTAACAAGGGAGTATAAGCTCTATGCATAAGATCGACACAATCGACATGGCGGTAAGTTGAAATAAATATTTACACAATGGCCATCGGTAATTATTTGGTTGCAATATTCACTATCTTAACGTCCTATGTGGAATGAACCTCGTTCTCCTAGATGGCGCATGTGAAAATCAGTTGCATCGAAGTAAATTTCGCCAACGTTTAGACAATGTAAATCTGATATCTGTGGTTGCAGCGCGACGTTGTAAAAACCAGAAAATAGGGCGTTCGGCATCGACATCGGACGTGTCGGATCGATCTGAGCCGTTGGTTTATTACATCCGGATTGAGGGGAATACACATCTGTACCGTTCGTCATAAAAATCTGAGCAATCGGACGTCGATCTTTCGCTCGGTCTATTTCGACGGAGCAAAGCGATTTTATCCATAGAGTTTTATGTTTTTTATATTTTTTTTTGTTTTATGTTGAGTTTCTGATCCGACAACCGATAGATTGAAAAATTCTAACAGTTTATTCTTCTGTTTTCATTTATTCATTAAAAACTCAATTAATTCATTAAAATTTTTCAATATAGCTATCGTAGTTATAAATGAGCAGGAGGAGATATTGCTTTCCCGTTTCTTTTTCGTGTAATTAATCAATTAATTGATCAGGATCTTTCGGTACAACTATCGCCAACAGACCAGAAGGGATTTTGCATTACTCGTTTTTTTGCATTCAGTGCCTTTGCACCTAATTATTTAATTGAGATTTTATGGAAGAGCTACTAAAGGGGTGAAAGTATCGTTAAAAGATGAGCATATTTCCCAAAATAGTGATCTTTGAAATCTCATAATCTATAAAGTAGAACAGAGCAGTATGTCTGTGGCAGATGCTCTGTACCGTTCGTTTATTCCCAGATATTTCAGATTTATCTGTACGATCTGTGTTCACGTGACTAAAAAATCCGTCCGCTCGCGGAGGTCAATGCCGAACGCCCCTAATGATTGACCGAACTGGTCCAAATCATGGTTGTGAAGAAGTTGTTTTGAGGTCCGCGAAGACACTCAGTTTGGTTGCGCGACTTCTTCATATACGTCAACGCAACGTTTATAACTGCTACTTGAGTGTATTGTGGGAGCCAGGGCATTGTGGTGTTGAAGGACATCAAAGAGTTGATGGACTTGCAAAAAGTGCATCAAGATTAACCTGAGCCTTTCTGCACATAAAATTCTAATGAAGGCTTCAAAATCATTTGGTTTTTGTTTGTTATTATGGATTGAGGAATTGAAATATCACGAAACTATACTTGACGTTAATAATATAAAAGTGATTTCTGCTCGATTTAATCTGAAATTCTTTACTACTCGAAAATATTTTTCATTTGGATTAGAGAATGAAATAATTTCGAGGAATTTATCGACACAATTTCAATAGATCAGTTCAATTTGATATTTATCATCTTATTCAAAGGTTGCTTAAATGACTACGCAACAACGTTTTCAAGTCAACTACTTCAATAGAAAATCTCCACTGGTTATAGTTGAGTCCAACAACATTGTCTCTGAATTGAGACAACGTTGCAGGAAGCGAAAGTTGTCTGATAAACGTTATGAGAACGTCGTTCCTAATCCCAAAATAATACCTATGTGGTTGCTTCAACGTTGTCACGGCGATTAATGCAACTATAGTCATGCTTAACGTCACGACTACGTTGTAAGGTGGTCTTCAATGCGACGATTCAAGAACGACTAATTCTTAAACCAATGACAACGTTAATTTTGGTGTATAGTGTGGTTGTCGTCGTGAAAATGCTACTTGGGTAGGGTGTAGAACAAAAGATCTACATGGTCGCAGTTTCCGGAAGGCTAACGTAGTTCTAACGACCCCATTTTTAATGATAAAATGGTAAAATCATTTCCTCAAAAGAAAATGAAAATTCCTTGATTTCTGTAGGTAAATAAAAGAATCCTTTATGAAATTATTTTTCAGAAAAAAGATTTCTGCTGTTTGTCCGTACAATTATTCTTAATTTTTTTTCAGTAATTACATGTGCTGAACCTGATGTACCTCCAGGAAGCTACGTGGTGGGTTATGACTTCAATGTCAACTCCGTTATTGAGTACCATTGCGAAGCTGGTCATGTCCTGAAGGGTCAACCTAGTCTTACATGTTTGAGATCTGGAGAGTGGTCAGGAATCGTTCCAGTTTGCGAATGTGAGTAAAAGTACAAACCTTCAGATCATAAACATAACTTGTTTTCAATTTTATTATCTATTTTTCTTTATCTTTTTCAGTTATCGATTGTGGCCAAGTTCCTCCTTTGATTCATGGAGAGGTGATACATACAAATAAATCGACCTACTTGTTCAGTGAAATCCATTACAAATGTTCCAAAGGGTATAGATTGGTTGGGCCATCTAAAAGAATTTGTACGGAGAACAAACAATGGAGTGAATCTATGCCGAAATGTGAAGGTAAAAAAGAATCAATCTGATAAATCTATACACAATATGTTGTAAACTGATACAATATTCAGTCGAAGGGTTCTATGTGATCTGCGATGTAATGATATATTATATTGTGGACTGTGGTCCCCATACCCTGAGCTGTCTATCTACGTTACCTACTGATCCAATAGTTCCCCATCTGAAAAAAGCGTTTATTCGTCTAAACAGAAGGTTTTCCCACTTATAAGACAACATACTATCAGTACAAAGTTGATATATCTAAAGCGGCCTACAGACGATCAACTTAGTTAACGACAATGTTGTCAACTATCTCACACCTCTACATCTAGTGATTGATAGGGTAGCCCATGAGGCTATCCTCAGAATATCTAAAGAAGGTACAGGTAATGAGAGAATAAAGAATCAGAGAGTCTGGTCCTGGTGATATAATGATCAAGAGAGTAAGCACTGAGAAAAACTTCAGGACATTGCTGAGTAAAAGAGAGGAATGGAAACGGGAATACACCGACTATAACCTCTTCACTGGTCACGCAAGGGCCCTCAAAATGGTTCTCCAAAGAGGTGACCGCGCGGGCACTAAGTTCTACTTCGACGATCCCTACAGGGTAATTGTTCCTGACAGAGACCTATGGTCTTCATCAAACAGGCTTCTTAGTCCAGATGGTCCCACCTGGTTCACTGATGGCTCTGTCACAGCAACAGGGTCTGGTGCCGGAATCGTGGGTCCTCACTTCAATCTGGGGAAAGACTGTTCCATTGTGCAGGCTGAGCTGTTTGCGGTTCTTGCATGCGCACTAGAAAATATTCGCAGGGGATACTCTGGCCAGCATTTACATATGTTGCGACAGCCAGGGAACTCTGAAATCTCTATCCGATGTTAGAGTTGATTCTCTTTTGGTAGAAGAATGCAGGAAAGCTCTGCGTGGGCTGGGCTCTGATAACTTTTTGAAAGTAATCTGGTGTCCGGCTCACGCGGATATACCTGGTAACGTAAAGGCAGATGAACTGGCTAGGCGGGGAGCCGGATTAGCATTTGTTGGTCCGGAGACTGCGCTGCCAATCTGTCGCACATCTGTCAGAAGTTTCTACAGGAACTGGCTGAACAGGGAATTTTCCTCGGAATGGAGCGCAGGGGTGGGCCTGAGGTGGTCGAGGATTCTCATTGAGAGACCGTCCTCGCGATCTGAGGTCAATAGACTTCTGTTGCTGGAGAGGAAACAACTCGGTCTGGTGACTGGCATTGACTGGTCACCTGTTTAACAAGCATTTGAAGAGAATGGGATTGACGAGCTGCTCCCTATGCCGGTGGTGCAGGAGTACTGATGAAACGGTTGAGCATATCTTGTTCAACTGTGGGAACCTTACTGAGTTAAGGTCAACAAACCTAGGAAATCCAACACCTTCTGTTCCTATGGTGAGAGGGACCACTCCTGGCAGTCTCGCGACATTTCTGTCTTCGTGTCTGAGGAGCTGAGTCTCTATAGAACGATGCGGGTGAACAATGGGCCACTAGGCCTCAGTTCGGCCGGAAAGGCACCGCGCAGAGAAGAAGAAGAAGATAACCTCAAAGAAAATACCGCAAAATGGTATACAGATGGTTCCAAAACCTCTACAGGAGCAGGCGCTGGGATATACGGGCCAAATACCAAGTGTGCTCTGTCGCTATGAGCGTCTTTCAAGCGGAAATCTTAGCTATTGAAAGATGTCTAGATATAAATCTAGAAAGAAACTATCAGAAGTGCGATAAAGCCAAACACTCAGATAGTCAAGCAGCTATTAAAGCATTGAACTCCTACGTCATCGACTCAAAAATGATCTGGGAGTGCCAGAACAAACTCAATGAAGTAAGCCAAAAAAATAAGGTCTTTTTAATCTGGATCGGGAATCAAAGGAAACGAAGAGGCCAATACACTTGCCAAAGAGGGAGCACGAATGTCACTCATTGGCCCAGAACCCTTCTGTGGTATCTGTAAATGTACCTATAAGAAGGAGTTTCTGTAGAAGGAGAAAGCCGAGAGAGAGAAACTCTGGTGGAGTGAGAAAGCGGGATCTAAAAGATATCTGGATCTTGGTAAGATGCAATTTCACTCCCCACTGGCTTTCTCACAGAACACTGTCGCCTCAGGAAGCAACTGTTGAGGATGGGATTATCGGACACTGACGAGTGTAGGTTCTGTTGGCGTGGGGAGGAGGAAGAAACCCCCATTGACTTAGTCACGGAATGATTTGACATTGCGAGCCTAAGGAGAGAATGCGAAATGCGAGAAACTTGTGAGAGTGAGGAACTAGTCTCGTTGAAACCTTCATTTCATTAGATCTCTGGAACTGGAAGGCGAACTGTGGCCAGAACAGCTCTGTAAGGGGGCACAATAGACCTTGAGGTTGCAGTGAACTGTAACTCCTTTTAAACTAAACTAAATTAACACCGAAAGGAGCGACGAAACATGAAAGTTTGTGACTTAACAATTATTCCCTGTCCCCTACTAGGCACTTTAGTTTGCATTCTGGGGGTACCCATCCATTAGACCTTATTTTCTCAGATATACCGATTTGGAAATTCACATCGAAAACATACGATATACAAGGCATCAGACAGAGAATTCTTCCCTCCAGTTGCACAGATAAATAGGCGAGATAATCAAGTGCGATAACTGAATGAATTCAACTGTCTTACTGCAATAATCTAGTTTGTCTCTCTCTTATCGCAGTATGATAGGGAACCCGCACTACACCTATAGAATTTTGATTTGTCAGGCTGCCCGTAATACTCGATTCAAGTATTTACTGTTGCCTACCATACTAACACGTTCGCTGCGGCACGGGGTCTATTTGTCCCGTACTGGACTTTCCGTTGGGGCGGAGGCAAAATCGCTGAAACTTCCTCCCAGGCGGAAGGCTTATTTCAGTATTTTTCGACTTCTCAGAAAAACTGTCGACACCAGGGTGATTGTTTATGGAATTCTACCTCATTTATGGTTGAATAACGTACGGGACATATATGCCCCGTACCGCCTGATTGTACGTTTTCTTCCCTGAGGGCGGTACGGGGTCCAGTGACAAGTCGTGACAAGACACGGGCAATCGTATTCTCAACAGCGTAAAACTGTTCCAGTGGATTAGTATTTGACCAGAGTGCGTGCCTTCTGAAGAATAAAACTCATCTAGGCGGTACAGTGAGAAACAATCGCAAAGGATTTCCAGAAGAGTTTTTCACAAAAAGAGTAAAGAGAGGAGAAGTATTCGGCTTAGAAAAGAACAAAATCAAAATAATAAAATGGACTGATAAAAAATCTGTATGTATATTGTCCACGTGTGAACACCATTTAGATCATTTGGTAGACACAGATAAAATTCGAAATGGCGAGCCAGTGCGGAAGCCAAAATGTGTCATCGATGATAATAAAGCCAAGAAAGGAGTAGACTACAGGTAAGAGGTAATTTATATAAATTATATTGTTGCGTCCACAGATGTCTTTTCATTACAGTGATCAAATGTTTTCATATCAGAATGTTCTTCGCAAAGGAATGAAGTGGAATCGGAAAGTGGCCATGGAAATTATTTTCGGATCTGCTATGAAAAATGCTTGCATTTTATATAATTCAAAATATCTTGAAAACAAAATGTCAATACTAGACTTCAAAGACTCTGTCTGCAAGGCATTTCATGAGGCATCTTTGGAGCTTGAACTGCCTCGGCCGCGAACACCTAAGAGGATACACACACTGACGGATGGAGGTCCGATAGCAAAAAAGAGGCTGCTATAAAATTTTGCGCCAGTCCATGTCAAGTAGAGATGCTGATAATAAAGTTTATACTTTCTGTATGGAATGTGAAAGCAATCCAGGGTATTGCCTGCCATGCTTCAATCAGGCGCACGCAGCTCAAGCTCCTGAGGCGGTTTAGGGACTATTTTTTTTTGTTTTCTTTGAAATGTTTTTCTTTTTATATTTTGAGTTAGAAATATGTTTGTAATACTATTTCCGAATTAAATAAATCTTGTGTTCGAAATACTAATGTCTCAAAAGTAACCCTACAACTGACCACCATGGTGGCGAAACGGGACGTAGGAGACCCGTCCTGCGCTTGCACTATGTTCGAAATTCCATCACCTTGCAACTTGCAAAATCGCACTCCTCTTATACTTTTCCCCATTTCTGTAGAGCGTGATATATAGTGGCACCTGTACGGGACACATACGTCCCGTAACGCACAAACGGGAAGTCGCATACGGGTCAAATAGACCCCGTAACGCACAAACGGAAAGTCACAAAAATATCGTGCCGCAGCGAACGTGTTAAAGAACTATACGGTCCTCTAAACGATAAGAGAGAGACAAGACTAGAGAAATGAAGTAGGACAACTGAATTCAGTGTGTTACAGCAAGTGATTGTCTCGACTATTCATCTGTGCAACTGGAGGGAAGAATTCTCTGTCTGATGCATTGTATATCGTATATTTCAGATGTGAATTTCCAAACCTGTATGCATGTGCACCGTAGTGAGATCCAGTAGAAACTTTACTAAACAAGCCAGCTTCAAAGTTAATACAGCCTTTGCAAATTTGTCCTTTTTTCAGTTTTGGTCCACCAAACTATGAATGCATATGTGATAAAACATGTAAACTAGCTACTGTCTTCCAACCATTTAATTTTTCAACATTTACCATTCATTTCAATTGATTTATATTTCAATTTCCAGAAATTCGCTGTCCAGAACCAATCTTAGCTGAACATAGTATTCTATCAGTTACCAACAACGACAGAATGTATGGCAGAACCCTGATAAAAACATCGGAATCAAATAGCGCTTCTGTTGCAACCTACAAAGTGTCCGCTTTAGTCAAGTACCGATGTGAAAGGGGATACAAAATTATTGGTGAATCACTCAGTACGTGTGAGGAAACCGGCCAGTGGAGTGGACGAGTTCCAGAGTGTTCATGTAAGTAAAAGCAGAAATACTTTCTATCGAATTCAACGTATTTTGTAAAGATAGAAACCTGGAAAGAAACTAAGCTGACGCAAAAACATCGATGAAGTTTGTTTATTCATAAATATGTTATTTAAAGTCCGATTCGATTGAATTTTTTTCAATTGTAAGTACGTTCATCTTGAATCAATCACCAGTTTTGAATTTCAAGAAAACTTGGTATACCTCATTTTATACAGGGTGTTATATACAGGGCTCTTGACATTAATTCTTCATTTATTAGAACAGCTTATGTTTTGTTAAAGATAAAAGGTTTTCAGAGCAACATTGAACTCCACGATTTCGCTATGGCTATGAAAGTACTTTCACAGATTTAACCTTAAATCAGAACGTTATAAAAATAAACTGAAAACTGAGTGAAAACATAAAAAAAGAGAAGTTTTAGCGCAATATGTTGTCCTCAATGAGGACATGCCAAGACGGATTGCACCTGTTATCCGCGTCTGGGCGGAAAACACATTATGTTTTTCACTCAGTTTACAGTTTATTTTCATTAGGTCAGAATTTTAGGTTGAATTCGTTGAAGTACTGTTGTAGTCTTAGCGAAATTCAATGTTTCACTGAAATCCCTGTATCTTCAACACAAATTGAGCTATTTTTATGAGTGAAGAATAGGATTGTCAATAAAAGATGTGTCTTGACCATGAAATAATTAAGGAATCAAACGGTAAAATTACTGGAACCCAGGGGTGGTTTTAGGGTAAAAAAACAGATTTTGTTTCACCCTGTATAAAATAACGTACGCCGAGTTTCTTGGAATTCAAAACTGGTGATCGATCAAGGATGAACATACCTACAATTCATTCGAATCGAACATCGATTTTTCGAGGGGATCGATTATTTTGCCGGTGAGTGTATCAAGGGTGTGACATATAGTGATCCATCCGATAGTCGAGCTGGTATTGAAGCACTGAATTCCTATGATATCGACTCAAAACTGATATATGGGAGTGCCGATGAAAACTCAATGAATCAGGCAACAACAAGATCTCTTCCGTCTGGGTTCTGTGGAGTTAAAGTGAGAAGAAAAGGCCAACACACCAGCCAGAAAAAGAGCACAAGACCACTCCTATGGTAAAGGCAAATGCACCAATAAAAAAAGACTTTTTGCGGAAGGAAGAAACTTGAAGAGAAGCAAGGAATATTTCTGAAATGGATCAATTCAGAAAGTTTTTTCGGAACTTAAAACTGCGAGCTCCAAAAAGTATTTCGATCTCATTAAGAATAAGTTGCACCCCTTACTGGCTTCTAACAGGACATTGTTGGAAAGCACGATGAAACTTGGCTTAACCAAAACTGACAAGTGTAGAGAAGGAAACATCTGTTCGCTCAATTACAGAAAGCTGCGCGAAAAATGTACGTTATGGACGTGTGAGTTATAGGAGAAACGCGATATTCAGCTTCCTTTCAGATACTGGAGTCCATTGAAGCTACAATCTACAATATATATCGAAGAGGTCACTGAGTGTCCAACAGTGGCATCTGATTTAGGAATTACGGACAGGCTACAATAGTTTTCAATGAGCTGAAAAACTGAATACGATAATCTGCTTCATCCAGAAACTGAATCTGATCAGAAAAATATTAATTTGGGACTGTAGCACAACAATCAGCATAATTTCAGTCACTGACTTGTGAGGCATATTTACGATTTGTTGAGGAAAAAGATGAAATTCAACAAAAGTTTGAGCAGATTTTAAAATAATATTCTGTTCAGAAACAGTCATTTTTCTAAAAACGTTATTAACGGTTTTGTGTGTTAATTTGCAGTTGTCGATTGTGGAGAACCGGAAGCAGTCAACAATGGAAAAGTTATTTTAACTTCGAATGCAACATATTATGGCGCCATTGCTCTTTATTCTTCGAAATAAACTACGAACTGGAAGGAGTATCCAGGCGAATTTGTTTGGAGAATGCTACGTGGAGTCTTCAACCTCCAATATGTAGAGGTATGTATATAATGAATAATAACATTAAACTAGAACAATGCTATTACCTTATGTTGTCAAAAGTAATTCTTCATTCTTATCTACAAGTACTAAGTCTGAATATTCTGCTCTGAGCGCTCCGCATGCACTTATTGCTATCACTTGAAGAAGAGAGCATAATAAAAGCCAGTTGAGCGCAAAAAGTGCACGCCGAGCAAAATATTCAGACTAAGCAAAGGTGACTGGGAAGTAAGAGACAACGGCTAACTGGAGATAGAGGACCTCAACTGAATGAGGATTGTGGGTTTAAATGTCCCATAAGGCTATTAGTTTCAGAGATACAGGGTGTTGTTTGCAAAAGTGCAAAAAATATAAACTCCCATCTTCAATATGGCAAATTTTTCGCTGATATTTGATGAGCTTGTTACTATAACATATTCTCCATCAGATCGGGTAAAAGAATAATTTTAAAATTGCAGGAAATTTCAATTTCCGTGTCAGTGAGAGAATATCACTCGGTATATGAGATAAAAAAAATTGAAATGGAAAATGGAATCTGCAGAAAACACTGAGTAAAAACCTGTTATTAGTTTGAATGGCACAATTTTTTTATGGTTTTTATGACACTGAATTCGAGATGCTTGAATAATCCTGACGCATTTTAAATATTCCTTCAGATCTTGATATTCTGTTTTATTATTATTTAATCTTTCAATATTATAAGAAAAATTAAAATACAATACAAACACAAGAAACAGTGTCACATATTATGATTCATTAAAAAACAACTAAGCAAAAATGAGAGCAATTAACTTCAACACTGGCATTACACCTGCAGGAACGGGCCCACAGGGGGGACGTGCCCCCAATGTTGAACAGAGTTGTGAATTTCATAGAGCAATGGTAAATTTTCGAAACAGTTGGAAAAATTGTGTACGTTTTTATTTTGAACTTGTCATGAAATGTAGTTTTGCCATCTTTTTCTAGAAATTATTGGTTAGTAAACTTATTGGGATGTTTCATTTTCTGAATTCCTTATTTTTGTGATTATTCACTTCGTTTACCTACCTTTTCGAATTGTTTTCCCTCAGAGAACGGTTTGTTTATTATTTGAAAATTGTGAGGTTAATGTTGTTTGTCATTTTGGTTAGTTCATTATTATTTGGCCTCAGTAAAGTACTTCGGAAATTGTGGAAGAATTATAGAAATGGATTTATAGGGACCCTCCTCTGTTATAAACTGCGTGAATTCAACAGTAACGTAAACGATCCGTTTATATTTTGGTTGTTCTTCTTCTTCGCTATGACAACCATGACAACTGATAGGCTCTGTGAACTTTTTCTGGAAATTTCTGTGTGACTGTCAAGGCCGACATTTTTGGTTAATGTGAAATTCGTTGGAGACATTTTTCGAAGAAATTGTGAATCTAGATTCATCCTCGTTTTGAGGGATTAAAACTTCGAGTGTCATTATTCCCTGGAGAGTATTTTGGAATATTTTGGGAAAATACGTTTTATACGTGATCATAAACTCTTCCACAGGAAATTCGTTAGGTTGTTGTTTAGCGAATATTATTGGAATTATTCGAACAAATTCTCGACTGAATTGGAGGTTGAACCTATCTCCCTCGAACAACAGAGGGTCCACGTATCTGGGTGTACCTATCCACGTGTTGGGGTGTATTTCCACCCACCAGGGTGTCCACGTAGTTCCACGTATTGGGTGTAGGTGCCTGAGTTTTCACGAGCTGAGTTATTCCACGTACTGGTCAGTTTCCACATACGTGTCAGCTATCCACGTAGTTCGGAGTCCCGAGTACCTGAGTCATCTACGTACCTGTCAGTGAGGGGTAACAATTGGCATCTTGGAGGTCTACGTGCCTGGCTTCATACGTTCAACTTACCATTTGTAATAATTTGTGCAGGTAACCAGTGCATAGCACTGGCTTTAAAGTTGTAAATCATTGGTTTCTTTTATTTTGATAATGTGTGATATTATTCTATAAGGTAATTTTATATATAACTGTGAGCAATTAGTGAGGTGCACTTCATAAGTTGCGTTGGGTACCAACAAAGGTACTCGTATATCCCTTCAGGATTTTGTTATCGTGTATCCCTTCAGGATTTTATTATAGGATAATTGATCGGTATTCCCTTCAGGAATCATTGTTTAATTTAGAGTATTTATTTAAAGTAGGTTCTGATAACCTAACCCGAACGTTAAGCTGAACGTAAGTTGATTTAAGTGGGTTTAGTTGGTTAGTTTAGATTATTGGTTCTTATCTGATTTAGTGTGTATTTAGTGTTTTCCTTTTGACTACCCTACTTGGGGGATAATCTTTATTCGTATTGAATCAACCACTGCACATATATTTTTATTTTTGTTAATAAATTATTGTGACTTGAATTTTGAGGGATTTTTGTTAACTGTTACTCTGGTAGAGGAGTAAGCAGTTCATTTACCTTGAGTAGGCAGGCATTTCTCTACCTGGCGCCCATTTTATTCTATCATATATAACTCACTCCCTTCTCCACTGAGTGTGGTCGCGAGCCTATTGCATTGAAACCGGCTTTCCCCAAAGTCAACGTTTCAAATTGGCGCCCAACGTGGGGCCATAGTCAATAACAACTGACCTGCAGTGGTTGATCGGTACTATTGTGGTATTTTTTTTGATATTTTTTTTCTTCCCTATTCATATCGGGTGTCTTATAGTTTACTGGGTTAGGTGTATTTTCTTAATACGGTTGATTTTTGTGTTTGGGTAATTTGATTGATCATGGAGGGTCAAATAGAAGTAAATCGTCTCGATAAAGACGAGTTGGGGTATGAGTTGACCATAAGAGGTGTGTGTGATGTGAATACGGTGGTTGAGATGAGGAAATGTCTAAGGGGTTACATACGGTTAGAAAGATGTGGTGTTGAAACTAAATATCCACCTTATCCATATAAATTCGGTGAAGATTCGAAGGTGTTGAAAAGTTCAATTGATATCCTCCATCAAGATATTTCAGATTTTGCGGGTGATAATAAGAGTTCATCTTTCAAGAAGTTGTCCACACGTCTGTTACATTTATTTAAAAGAGCGGAAAGATCTTTAGCGGTTTCAGACGAGGAGCAAGTTGTTAGGTCGAGTTTTTTGGCGCAGTTGATCGGTTTACATTCGGAATTAAAATCAAGGGCGAGAAAATATCGCAGAGCTTCTTTGCAACCCCAATCACCACTTGAATTGAGCACGCTGATGGCTTCAGCGGGTATTTCGGAATCTGAGTCTGGGTCTGAATCGGATAGTAGTCCCACCGATGTAGACGCTCACCAGTTTGTAACTTCGGTTTCTCCCCCCATAATAAGATACCTTCAGTATCAGTGGCTAATGGAATATTGTCAAGTTTAGTGGCGATAATTCTCGTTGTTCCCTATCTTCCTTCCTGGAAACTATTGATGATTTATGCGTCTCCCGGAATGTTACAAAGGAACAGTTGTTCTCGTCTGCCAGCGATCTTTTTGTAGACAAAGCACTTGTCTGGTTCCGATCTGTTCGGTCTACTACTATCTCTACTTGGTCTCAGTTAGTTGACGAATTGAGGACACAGTTTCTTCCTCCAATTACAATGAAAACTCTTTTGATGAAATTAAACATCGAACTCAAGGCCCTACTGAAAATATGGGTATGTACCTCTGCGATCATGGATAATGTTCAAACGTCTTACAGTTCCTTTAAATGAGGATGCCCGATTGAGGATTCTCCTTCGTAACATCTCCCCATTCTATCAAAGTCAATTGGGTTGACAGAGATAACCTCCATTGCACAGCTCTTACATATTGGACGACAGCTTGAGACTCGTAAGGAGTCTATTGAATCCTTTACACCCCCTCCTAAGAATAGGAGCTCTTTGATGGAGCCCGATTTGGCATATGTTTATGCGGAACAACCCCCTACCCCATCTGCGCAAGTGAGTGCCGTTTTGACCTGCTGGAATTGTAGGCAACCTGGCCATGCGGCTAGAGAGTGCGGTAAGGCAAGGAAGAAACACTGTTTTAAGTGTGGTCGTCCCGATTACACTGTTCGAACCTGCCCTGTTGTAAGTCGGAAAAAAGTCGGAAGACATTGGGTGGCAGAACCGACGTCTTCCTTTCTCGATCTGCCAGGGATCGGTTGCCTTTAGGCAAAAATTACGTCTGGAGAATGTCGTGCCAGATGCTCTCTCTAGGACGGTCCCCATTATCGACTCTGTTGATATCTCCCAGCGCCATTCCTCAGATCGGTGGTATGCAAAACTCCTTGATAAGGTTCCTAGGTTACCACATCGCTTTCCATCCTGGCGAATACTTGAAGGAAAACTTTTCAAAAAAGTCACCCCCCGCTTTCCTGCGTTGTCAGCTCCTTCAGACTATTGGAGAGAGGTTGTCCCCCGACCTTACCGCAAGCCCCTCATCAAAAAGATCCATGAATCCCTTCTACATGTAGGAGTGTTCAAGACCTATAATAAGTTGACAGAAGGATATTATTGGCCGAAAATGAGATACGATGTAGCATCTTATATCCGTCGTTGTACCACCTGTCATGCCATTAAACCTGATCAAAGCAAGCCCCCAGGTTTTATGCTTTCCAAGCAAGTTCAATATCTCGACCCTTTGAACTTATGTCTGCTGATTTGGTTGGCCCTTTACCTCGATCTCGCTCAGGTAACCAATATATATTTGTTGTTGCTGATTGTTTCAGCAAATTTCCTCTACTTTTTCCCCTCCGTACCGCGACCACGACGTCTATTATAAAAATATTGGATACCCATGTTTTTCCCGTCTTTGGTTGTCCCAATTCTATAATATTGGACAATGGCGTTCAATTCCGCTCTAAGGAATTCACTAAATTCTTGGCATCCCTCAATATTCGTGTCCAGTATACTGCCTTATATCACCCACAAGCTAATCCAGTCGAACGGATAAATAGAGTAATAAAAACTATGTTAAGATCATATCTCTCAGAAGATCAGAGAGGTTGGGACAGGCAACTGAGTCAGGTTGGGTTGGCTATTCGATCCTCAAAACACGAAGTAACGGGTTATTCCCCAAACTTCATTGTATTCGG
The DNA here is from genome assembly GCA_013421045.1 of Propylea japonica. NCBI lineage: Eukaryota > Metazoa > Arthropoda > Insecta > Coleoptera > Coccinellidae > Propylea > Propylea japonica. The sequence continues at coordinate 51,216,870 of CM024239.1, forward strand.
AAGAGAAGTGTCTTTCAAGGGTGAAAACACCTGCCCTGATCAAATTTGCTTCGATAGGTCAGCTTTAACTAAAGATAGGGATCAAGCTTTTGCCAAGATATATGCGGATGTTAAGGAAAAATTGGCTAAAGCGTATGAGACTAATAGAAAAGCGTACAATCTTCGACGTCGTGACGTTCAATATACGGTCAATCAACTGGTTTGGAGGAGAAATCAAGTACTTTCGGATGCAGCCAAATATTTTACAGCTAAGTTGGCTCCGAAATATGTTGGACCTTTTATTGTTGTTAAGCGAGTTTCTCCATGGACTTATGAATTGCAGGGCAATGATGGTAAATATGCGGGAGTTTGGAATGTAAAGGATTTGAAAGCTCATCCACCGGATCACGACACAGATGAACCCATGTCGACTTAATTTTGGTTGTGATGGGGCAGAGGATGGCTGTCCCTTGCCTTGAGCATAAATTGACTAGGGTGGTCACTACCCCCATTCAGTGGCTGAAGTACAACACAAACATCTTTTGTATTTTCAGTTCCACGGTAGTAACATAGCTACACTTCATCCTCAGTAATTGGTGACGAGGTTAAGTATATTGTATTAAAGTGTGACTTTGATTCCCCGATTTCGACACTTTCTTTGGTGATTTTTTTTTTTTGTGAAATTTCTGTTTAGGACTGCCATGTGTGGTGATTTTTGTGGCTCCTATATGGAGTATTGATTATGACGAAATGACGGTGACTTGTATTTTATACCTTTTGTATGGTGACTCCCTTGTGGAGGATTATGGATTCTTTGATTTTGACTCATTGTTAAATTGCCCTATTGTGATTTTTGTGACTCCTGAATGGAGGATTAGGTATCTCGACTTTGTCGATTCCGTTGTGTTTCCGATTTGACTTATATACCTTAGTGTGGTGACTCCCGAATGGAGGATTAGGTATCTCGACTTTGAGAGTCGATATGAACGTGACGTTGTGGTTCCCCAATTTTTGATTTATGTTCTTTGATTGGTAACTCCTTTGTGAAGGATTATGGATAGCGTGCCTGCTATCCCCTATTGTGACCTTTTTTTTTGTTTTTTTTGTTGTGATTCCCGAAACCCGACGACGAGTTAGTGACGCGTTTGGTCGTGTATTGAGCCGTTGCTCTTACCCACGAGGACCACCGCTTTTCCTTATTTTGACGTTCCCGATCTTGTCGTTTTTGTGTTACCGATTTTGATTCTCGATTTTGACATCACTCCTGTAGGGTTGTGATGGGAGTCGTTGAGGTTGCGACTTTATTGTAAAGAAGTCCTCCATGTCCAGCACCTTACCTGAATTTTCGGTTCGAATTTCAGGTAAGTTTCTCCTTTAGTTTGAAAAAAAAGTGTACACCCAAAAATCGGCCTTTTTGTTAGTATCCTTAGTTGAACTGGTTTTGTTTTCCTTTTTATTTAGTTTTCGTTAGGCCCGTTGGACATGTCGGTACCCAGTCGCCTTCAGCGATTGGATATCTTTCACTTTTGTGCTGTGTGGATTAGGGATTTTTCCCTGTGGTGGGCTATGAAAGTCACCGTAGTTGTTTTGGTAACCAGTCGCCTTCAGCGATTGGATATCTTTTACTTTTGTGTTGTTTGGATTAGGGATTTTTCCCTGTGGTGGGCTATGAAGTCACCGTAGTTGTTTTGGTAACCAGTCGCCTTCAGCGATTGGATATCTTTTACTTTTGTGTTGTTTGGATTAGGGATTTTTCCCTGTGGTGGGCTCTGAAAGTCACCGTAGTATTTTTGTCAATATCTTGCCGTCTTCAGCGATTAGGTATTTTTTTTGTTTATTTTTTTATTTCGGGCTCTGGTTGAGTGATGATATTTGTCGGTATTCTCGCTCCGTTTCCATCTCGGTGGAAATGGCCTTCAGTAATCAGATGCTCTTTCACTTTCCTTATACATTAGCGCAACTTGTGGTAGTTCAGTGTGCCTGGATGGCAAAACCATTAACCGGAAAAAAATGGACCTTCAGTCATTTTTTTTTTTTTTAAAGTAAGGGGGAATTGTAACGTTATTATTTTGAACTTGTCATGAAATGTAGTTTTGCCATCTTTTTCTAGAAATTATTGGTTAGTAAACTTATTGGGATGTTTCATTTTCTGAATTTCCTTATTTTTGTGATTATTCACTTCGTTTACCTACCTTTTCGAATTGTTTTCCCTCAGAGAACGGTTTGTTTATTATTTGAAAATTGTGAGGTTAATGTTGTTTGTCATTTTGGTTAGTTCATTATTATTTGGCCTCAGTAAGGTACTTCGGAAATTGTGGAAGAATTATAGAAATGGATTTATAGGGACCCTTTTCTGTTATAAACTGCGTGAATTCAACAGTAACGTAAACGTTCCGTTTATATTTTGGTTTTTCTTCTTCTTCGCTATGACAACCATGACAACTGATAGACTCTGTGAACTTTGGGTTTCTGGAAATTTCTGTGTGACTGTCAAGGCCGACATTTTTGGTTAATGTGAAATTCGTGGAGACATTTTTCGAAGAAATTGTGAATCTAGATTCATCCTCGTTTTGAGGGATTAAAACTTCGAGTGTCATTATTCCCTGGAGAGTATTTTGGAATATTTTGGGAAAATACGTTTTATACGTGATCATAAACTCTTCCACAGGAATTCGTTAGGTTGTTGTGTAGCGAATATTATTGGAATTATTTCGAACAAATTCTCGACTGAATTGGAGGTTGAACCTATCTCCCTCGAACAACAGAGGGTCCACGTATCTGGGTGTAACCTATCCACGTGTTGGGGTGTATTTCCACCCACCAGGTTTGTCCACGTAGTTCCACGTATTGGGTGTAGGTGCCTGAGTTTTCACGAGCTGAGTTATTCCACGTACTGGTCAGTTTCCACATACGTCAGCTATCCACGTAGTCGGAGTCCCGAGTACCTGAGTCATCTACGTACCTGTCAGTGAGGGGTAACAATTGGCATCTTGGAGGTCTACGTGCCTGGCTTCATACGTTCAACTTACCATTTGTAATAATTGTGCAGGTAACCAGTGCATAGCACTGGCTTTAAAGTTGTAAATCATTGGTTTCTTTTATTTTGATAATGTGTGATATTATTCTATAAGGTAATCTTATATATAACTGTGAGCAATTATAGTGAGGTGCACTTCATAGGTTGCGTTGGGTACCAACAAGGTACTCGTATATCCCTTCAGGATTTTGTTATCGTGTATCCCTTCAGGATTTTATTATAGGATAATTGATCGGTATTCCCTTCAGGAATCATTGTTTAATTTAGAGTATTTATTTAAAGTAGGTTCTGATAACCTAAACCCGAACGTTAAGCTGAACGTAAGTTGTTAAGTGGGTTTAGTTTTAGTTTAGATCATTGGTTCTTATCTGATTTAGTGTGTATTTAGTGTTTTCCTTTTGACTACCCCTTGGGGGATAATCTTTATTCGTATTGAATCAACCACTGCACATATATTTTTATTTTTGTTAATAAATTATTGTGACTTGATTTTGAGGTATTTTTGTTAACTGTTACTCTGGTAGAGGAGTAAGCAGTTCATTCACCTTGAGTAGGCGGCATTTCTCTACCTGGCGCCCATTACATTCTATCATATATAACTCACTCCCTTCTCCACTGAGTGTGGTCGCGAGCCTATTGCATTGAAACCGGCTTTCCCCAAAGTCAACGTTTCAATTGGCAAAGCAGTTGAAAAAAATTTAAAAGAGTTGGAAATGTTCACTGGAATTGATACAGGTGATCAGAGTTGGAAAATGATGGAAACAGTTGTACGAATGTCAATGGAGTTGTCTAAGTGCGTGCCCAATTTGATCAGAGCTGGCAAATTTCTAAACACTTGGAAAAATTGTCAAAATAGTTGATAAAATTTTAAAACAGAAAATTAATGTAGTTGATACAGGAACCGGCCTAATGTTGATCAAGTTGGCAACTTTGCAAAGCAGTTGGTATTTCAGACCAGTTGAAAAATTTCAAGACAATTGGTAAAATTTGAAGCAGTTGAACTAGTTGCTCTAGGGGCGTGCCAAATATTGATCAGAATTGGTAAATTCTCGAAGCAGTTAGTAGATTTCCGAAGCAATTGACATAATTGCGGAGCAGTTGGAAAAATTCTGAAACAGTTGGCAAAATTTCAGAATAGTTGTAGAAATTTCAATTAAATTGGAATACATATTCCAAAAACATTTCATAAATTATGAATGAACTAGCGACCCGCCCCGGCTTCGCACGGGTGCCTCGTACGCGCTATTTATAGGCACGCTCTTGCCACCACATGGCTTCGTTTTATGTAAATTGCGTTTGGTGATTAAAAGATGAAGAAAAAATTTTTTTTTCATATTTGAAAAGGAAAACTTTAATTTCATTTCACAACAGTAATGAATTTATTGCGATTACAAAATGAAGTGTTATTTAGTTGAATTTCTCTAAGTAAATGAAAGTGAATCCAAAGTAAATACTGAATCGAAGCGTTATACGTGTCCGGAAACTATCCGTTTTTGTGAAGCGCTCTTGGTAAACCATATTTTTTGTTTTTTGGTCTGACGTTAACACAACAAAGCGGATGGTTTCCCAACTCGTGAACACGCAACGTATAACTGCCCATGTGAAAAACATGATTTTCTAGTCAGGCCAGTAGATCTACATTTTCGAGTAGATTTGTGAAACCGGTAGATCTACCTTTCTAAGTAGAATAATATATTTTAAATCCCACCATCGATAGTAAATAATTTGAAATTCAAAAACTTCTTCGTTTCTGTTGAAATGTCTCCGCAATAATGCAGAAATTCAAAATATTCGACATTGTTTATAGGAGCACCCCGTATGAATCCGAGGCATAGTATCTATATTTAAAATCCCACCTCCTATAACAAATCACTCGAAATTCAAAAGCCCCTTCAATTTCATTGAAAGCTTTCTGTTATAACGTAGAAATGTGAAATAATTGATCGATTTATATAAACACCCTGTATATATCTAAAACGTACCTATATAAAATATGCACATGAAAATTTTGAATTATTTTCATCAGCTTTCTTTGAACCAGGGGCCTATTGCACCAAATACTTTGCAACTTTTCACTTTGCACTTTGCACTTTTCAAATGAATTACGTAGCACGAAGCGCATTCATAATTGTGAAGTGCAGTATGAGAAGTCAAGTGCAAGTGAAAAGCACTTCACAGAAATCAAATGTGCGAGAAATGTTGTGCAACACAATTAATTTTCACTTTTGAAATTTGTCAGAATGCAAAGTGCAAGTGAAAAGTTGCAAATTATTTGGTGCAATAGGCCCCTGGTAACAATTTTCTTATCCAGAATAAACAGAACATGCCACGATGGGGATTCGAACCCGGTACACTACCGGGTCCACACGTTAGTCGTTACACCACTTGCCTGGTTACACGTGACGACTGTTTACAGCAGACTTCAACGGGTTTTATTAGGAATCAAAATACATGTAAATATATCAGGAAATCGAAAAAATATATTGAAATATCCTGGCGTATTTTTTCCTAAAATACGAAAAATCCCCGAATTTTGTTCTCATTACGTTATTTGTCAGTGAAAAGAGAAATTCCGTTTAATAGAAGCCTCAAATATCACTGCGACCTGAAATGATACTTTTATTGCTGAAATGTTAGGAATTCGTTAAATGAACGTTGAAGTTGATGATTTCATATGGACTTACCTATTCAAATAACGTTTTCCACTCGAAACGAACAAATGTTTACTCAGAAGTACCTACCTATGTCCAAAATATTTTGTACATATTTCTGGGTTATTTCAGAATTCCTGGAAAATAGTTTATCTTCATTATATATCGCGGTAGTTTTAGAATGAGGTTTTTGTTTATTACTGTGCACAGTTATTAAATATATTAACTCTACAGTATTTAGGGTTTATTTCTGTACTTTCTGAATAAAACTCTTTTTTATTATATTATTATTATCGACTTGAGCCTATTAGCGTAGAAAGGGTGTGATTTTTCACACCCCCTAGCGATCGGCTATCACACTCCCTACTAAGGGGAACATTCACTCATCCCGGATAGCAAGTATCAGGGGGATTGAGCTCTGAGGTCCTCGGTGTTCTTCTTCTCCTGGGCCCTGGGTTGGTCGTCCTTCGTTGCTTGGTCCTGGATTTCTCGCTTGATGTCCTGCCAGCCGGTCTTGCGATATTTCCCTCCATGGTTGTTCCTGGTGTCCATCGTGACCTACAAACTTCCTTACCGTTCTAGCAGTACCGAGTAGTACAGCTTTTTGCATTATTTTGTAAAGGTTTTCATCCAAATCTAGCTCCTTTAGGTTGGACTTGAGGCTCTTAGGGATAACTCCTGTGGTAGATATGAGAATGGGAATGGTTCTGGTACTAGACATTCCCCACTGTCTTTTGATCTGAAGTTCTAGCTCTCGATATTTCGATATTTTTTCAGCGTATTTTTGACGTAGATTGTTGTTATTCGGGATGGCTACGTCTATAAGTATTGCTCTCTTCTCTTTTTCTTCACTAAAATTATGTCTGGCCTGTTATTAGCAACTGTTAAATTTGTAAGTACTGTGCGATCCCAATATAGCCTGTAATGGTGGTTCTCCAGTATTACTTCAGGCTGATACTTATAATATGGAACTGTTTCGGACTGCATAATCTTCAGTTGGATGGCGAGTTCCTGATGAAGTATCTTACAAACTGCATCATGCCGACTCTTATATTCATTTCCAGCAAACATTTGGCAGCCTCCTGTAATATGTTGGATTGTTTCTGATGTTTGGCATCCGTAGCGGCATTTATCGTCTGTGAGGCTTCTATCCTTCATGATATATTTCTGATAGTTTTTGGTTGCACTACTTGGTCTTGAATGGCTAGAAGAAAACCTTCTGTTTCAGGAAACAATCTTCCAGAAGTCAGCCAGTAGTTCGACGCAGGAATGTCGACATGTTCCTGGGTGACCTCGTTCAGGTGTCTTCCATGTAGGGGCTTTTCTCTCCATCTTTGAATTTTATCACTATCCGTCTGTGTGGTGTTTTCATGAGGGTGCTCACTGAGTAGTAGAGGTGTTGAACCATCTGCTTCGATCAGTATCTTATGTAAGTCTGATGTGTTTGACTTGTCTACAAAGTAATTTCTTAAGTTGCTTAGCTGTTCAGCCGCCATTTTCTTTATGTCCACGAAGCCTTGCCCGCCTTGAGGTCTTGGAATCGTTGTTCTTTCAACACAGCATTTAGGATGATGTTTGTTGGCCTTCGTACACAGTGTTCTCATTTTCCGTTGGAGATGATCGAGATCTGTATTACTCCACTTAACGATTCCGAAAGAGTAGGTGAGAACTGAGCAAGCGTAGGTGTTAACAGCTTTTGTGAGATTTCTGCTGTTCAGTTTCGTTTTCAGAACGCTCCTCATTCTTCTGGTGAACTCTGCTGTTAGTTCGTCCTTCATCACTCGTTGGTCTATCCTTTGACATTGCTTCATACCAAGGTATTTGTATAGATCACCTGCCAGCATTGCCTTTATTTCTTCTCCGTTAGATAAGGTGAGAGGTGTCTGTTGGATTTTCCCTCCTGCTATATTTAGGGAACGACATTTGTCCAGTCCAAAGTTCATGCTGACGTCTTTGGAAAACTTCTCCACAAGTCGTAGTAGGCACTCTAGTTGGTCTCTGTTTGCTGCAAACAGTTTCAAGTCATCGACGTATAAAAGGTGGTTTATCAACATGTTGCGTGTGTTGCCTTTGAGGTTGAATCCCTTTCTGGAGGATTTTAAAATAGTTGATAACGGGTTCATTGCCATGCAGAACCACAATGAACTCAAAGAGTCTCCCTGAAAAATTCCTCTCTTGATGGACACTGTGCCAGTTCTTATGCCTGTTCCGCTAATTTCGATGTTAGTGCGCCAAGTTGACATAACTGTTTTGAGAAAGCTCACTATTCTCGGATCTACTTTATAGATTTCTAGAACTTTTATGAGCCATTCATGCGGCATGGAGTCGAAAGCTTTCTTGTAGTCAAGATAAGCCGTGAACAAATTCCTCCTCTTCTTATGGGCTTGGTTGCAGATTATAGAGTCGATAATCAGTTGTTCTTTGGATCCCATTGCACCCCTGGAGCATCCTTTCTGTTCCGATGCAATTATATTATTTCGTTCGCAATGGGAGTATAGTCGACGTGTAATGCAAGATGTTATGAGCTTGTACATAGTTGGCAGGCAAGTCACTGGCCTGTACGTTGCTGGATCGTCTGTACTTGGTGATTTTTTGGCAGAAGATAAGTTACACCCTCTGTCAGGAAGGAGGGCATACTCTCTGGAACTCGTAGGATTTCATTCACTGCCTTAGTTAAACTACTATGCAAACAGTTGAATTTTTTCAGCCAAAAACTGTGGAGCCCGTCTGGTCCAGGTGATTTCCAGTTGTGCATTTCTTTGAGAATATCCGAAAGCTCTTGTGTGTTATGACTGTAAGGGGCATTTGTTCGGTGTTGGTTTGAGTTTTCTCTTCGTCTTTTATCCACTCTGCATTTGTGTTGTAAGAAGTAGGCGTTGACAGTTGTTCGGTCCAAAATTTCTCCATGTCATCCTTATTCGGATAAATGTTTGAGGAGTTCTGTTGTTTTCCATCCAGATGTCTGTAGAAATTTTTCTCAGAGTTTTCAAAGGAGATGTTATCTTGCTTCCTCCTGTTGCTCTCTTTATATCTTCGTAATCTCTCGGAGTAGACACTGAGTTTTTGTTTCAGTGTGTCGATGCACTGCTTAACTGTTGTATTTTCTTCCTCATAGCTGGAGTGCTTGCGATTTCGATAGATAATCGATTCTACCAACGATTTCAGCTTGATTGTTCTTATTCCATTTTCATATTGTGTCAGCCTTCCTATGTCCTGCCGACAGCGTTGAACTTTTTCCTCCAGCCTTCTTTGCCAGTGAGGTAGGCGAGGTTGTGGACAGGGTTGAATTGTGTGCTGTCTTGGTTTGGTCTTCATCCCTAGCACTTCCACTACAGTTGTTGCGGCACAGTAAAGGATAAGATGGATTGTTTCCAGTTGTGTTGCCATTGAGATGAACTTTGGTATGACATCAGTGTTCATTATCTTGAGAATGACCGCTAGTTTTTTGGATGATCTGATCCTGGGTAGTGTTGGTCTGGAGAGTGGATCGGTGCCGTTGTATTCGATGAATACTCTGCACATTGCTGATTGCAGACGTTCCACCAGTGCTTGTCGTTCATCGTCCGAAGAATTAACCTGAGATGGTATGTGTTCAGTCTGTGTCTCTTCATTCGTGCGGACATTTTCTTGGAGCGGTAATTGTAGTTCTGTTGTAATTCCTTCTCTTGTTGTTTCGCTGTTGTGATCTCTGTTTTCATAAGTTGTGTGTTCTTCTCTAGTTCGGTTTTCTTCGATGTTCAATTCATTCACAACTTCATTTTTAATTTCCTGTAGCCTATCTTCTGAGATAAGTTTGTTTCTAAGGATTACGCGATACTGATCAGCTATCCTCTGTTCAGTTACTTGTAGGTCTGGAAAACATCGCTTGAATTCATTGAATAACCGTTGTCTGTATCAAGTTTGTTCTTGACCCATGTTTGTTATTTTAAAGTATAAGCGCATGATCGTTTCGTTCATACAACTTGTCCATTTCATGCGTCTTCTGGGTAAACCTGCTTGAGTGAACGCTGGTTGAAGATCCTGCGTAGCACTCACTGTAGGGGGTGACACTGCTGTTGTTTGTCTCCTTGGTTCTTCCTGTTGAGCTGTAGTGTTTTTGTATGACAGGGGCCCGCCTCCTCAGCACCCTGCCACTGACGTCCCGCATGCTGTCATGTCCAGCGCCAGCTCCAGACATGCCTGACGATCCTCAGGCAGCGACTCAATATTCCTATTCCTTAATTGCACCATCATTATGGGTTGCATTTTATACCTACTGCCAGGTTTAGCTCGGGTACCTCGGGTTGCTAAGCCCGTACTCTAGAACTTACCATTCCAGAGCCCCTGTTTATTATTATTAATAAACGTTATAGATCTACTCAAAAATGATATTCGTACCTTGTTTGATTCGGATCTGTTCGTTTTTCTTCTCAAAATTGCAAATTTCCTTCCTCTTGAATCTCTCTATCTATTAAAAAAGACGCATCCAAATCAGTTGCGTAGTTTCAAAGATCTAAGCATAAATGGGACATAGGGACATAGGGACAGAGAAATTGACTTTATTTTATACTATGTAGTGATTAGATTCTTCGAAAAAAGTTGAAAATATCCGGCAGTATTTTTTGAGCGCTTGTTTTCAGGGAAACGGCGATGCGGTAGTTAGTATACCCAAATGTCTGTAATTTTAACCGTTAATGGAATCCAATCAATGTCAAACATATTATGAACTAGGAATTCTGGCTAGTATTGCTGGTCTAGAATTAAACACACATAACCTTCAGAAGGAAAGAGTTTGAAAGTTTAATTTTTCAGGAACTCATTCGAGTTCTTCAGCGGGCCAGATCGCCAGTTGAGTAGTTTCGTAGTTATTGTCACTGGAATATTTTCCTCATCTCATTAACTGCTTATCGTGTCGATGTGAAATTCTGAATTAAAATGCGAATTCATGAGGTGCTCATGTCTGCTGAATTTCATGAAACTAGAATAATTTCACAATCTTTGAAAAAAATTGTCTGCAGAACACATATCTAAACCCTTAATAATTTAAACTTACTATGATAATTTTCTATGGCGATGATATTACTAGTTAGTATCTTTAAATAGATTTCTGTTGTAATCATCATACGAGTCAAAAGTCTTTTCACTTTTTTTTCGTATCGAAGCAACCATAATATTTTTTCAAAATCCTGAAGAAGAAGAGTGTGTTCATCTGATAATACTAAATAAAAAATATCACAATATAACTTTAAATTATTATTTTTAATGCTCAGACATAAATATTGAATCGCAAACAAATATCATCCCCTTCCACCATCGGTTTTCCAAGCCATCGGCATCAATCCACAGTTGGCAAATTTTCCAAACTTTGTCTTCCCCCAAAAATTCTGCTTCGGCCCTGCCCGTCCCTGCTACCTGGTCAGCGGCGAAACATAAGGTATGCCCTTGTTCTCTTCTGATGGGTATCCCCTTTTCCAGCCATTTCTCCTTTCAATTCGTAAGTGCCTGCTTCAGAAATTTTCAGATAATGTGACCGATGATCGGTAAGCCTATAACAGTCCCCTTGTAGTCTTCATCCTCTTCAGAAATCTGGTTACTATTTTCATTATGATAAATGTATGCCTTTCTTAGATTCTAAGGCAATAGGGGCGTTCGGCATTGACCTCCGCGAGCGGACGGATTTTTTTGTCACGTGACCACAGATCGTACAGATAATCTGAAATATCTGGAAATAAACGAACGGTACAGAGCATCTGCCACAGAACATACTGCTCTGTTCTACTTTTATAGATTATGAGATTTCAAAGATCACTATTTTGGTAAATATGCTCATCCTTTAACGATACTTTCACCCTTTAGTAGCTTTCCATAAAATCTCAATTAAATAATTATGTGCAAAGGCACTGAATGCAAAAGAAACGAGTAATGCAATATCCCCTTCTGGGGCCTATTGCACCAAATACTTTGCAACTTTTCACTTTGCACTTTTCACTTTTCAAATGAATTACGTTGCACGAAACGCATTCATAATTGAAAAATACAATGTGGAGAGTCAAGTTCAAAGTGAAAAACACTTCACACAAAGTAAATGTTGGGAGAAATCTTCGGCAACATAATTAATTTTCACTTTTGAAATTTGTCAGAATGCAAAGTGCAAAGTGAAAAGTTGCAAAGTATTTTGGTGCAATAGGCCCTGGTCGTTCAATACGGCGATAGTTGTACCGAAAGATCCTGATCAATTAATTGATTAATTACACGAAAAAGAAACGGGAAGCAATATTTCCATCTGCCCATTTATGACTACGATAACTATATTGAAAAATTTTAATGAATTAATTGAGTTTTTAATGAATAAATGAAAACAGAAGAATAAAATTGTTAGAATTTTTCAATCTATCGGTTGTCGGATCAGGAAACTCAACATAAAAAAAAAAAAAAATATAAAAAACATAAAATCTATGGATAAAATCGCTTTGCTCCGTCGAAATAGACCGAGCGAAAAGATCGACGTCCGATTGCTCAGATTTTTATGACGAACGGTACAGATTTGTATTCCCCTCAATCCGGATGTAATAAACGAACGGTTTAGATCGATCCGACACGTCCGATGTCGATGCCGAACGCCCCTAATAACTATAGTTATGGTTATAAAAAAGGGTTACAGTTCACTGCGACCTCAAGCTCTATTGTGCCACCATACAAAGTTGTTCTCACCACACCCTTAGCTTAGGCCAAGTGTAAGTTATTATTTTTTGCTTTCGCCTTCTTAAGGCGATTCGACTTTTTGCAAAAAAACTTGTGATTTGTCGTTAATCTGATACAGGAAAGTTATTTGATGAGGTTAGGTTAGGTGAGATATTAGGTTAAATAATTGCTACGAAGCATCATGTGAGTTCGTGAAATTTCGATTCGATTCGACATTTCGCAAAAAAACTTTTGATTTGTCGTTAATCTGATACAGGAAAGTTATTTGATGAGGTAAGAGTGTTTTTTCTTTTTCAGAAATCCAGTGCAAGGCTCCAGAAGTACACAACGGAGCATTGTTCACGGTGGATACCTACAGTGCTGGTGGTACAATGAAGTACAGTTGTCCCAGAGGACACAATATGCAGGGCAACGCCACCAGACAGTGTCTCTCCACTGGTAAATGGAGTGGAAGAGCACCACAATGTCTACGTGAGTTCTTTCATACTTACTCTTATAGGCTATTTACTTTGATCAATGAGTTGCTCTTGAGCAATTTAAAAGCTCGATATTCTGGTTGCGCGTGTTCGTTTGTTTGAAGCACGGTGCTCTCGTGGTACTCAATTACATATATATACAGGGTCTTTCACGAGGAACCTCACCCATATTTATACGGGAAACTACTGAACGTATTTTCATGAAATTCAGCACTTATAAGTATTCACGATGCTGATGAAATCTAAAATATTTTCAAGGCATGAGCACCTCCGGTTTTTCCGGAAATGACGTCAACTTCCGTTTTTCAAATAGAACACCATTTTTTTATTGCAGTAATAGATTCCTTAGAAAATTTCAAGTATTTTGGTGTAACATTTTTCAGTTTTGGTTGGAAAATTTTCTCTGAGCGGGAAAATACGAAAAAAAATCGAAAATAGAGCTCCGCTGAAACAAGAATAACTTCGAGGTTTTTGGATGGAAAATTTTCATTTTTGGGATTTTTCAAGATGTAAGATTGATGTATCCACTTTAAATATCGAAATCGCGATTCATGATACAGGGGGTGAAAAAATCGCTTTCAAAATTAGGGATGACAAAACCGTGAAAAATCAATTTTTTCAAATTAGAACCCCATTTTTTATGGCAGATATTGAATCTACGTTAAAAAAATGTGAGTGTATGCATCACACCCTTGCCCTAAAGTGGATATTTCTGAGTTATTCACAAAAAACTGTTTTTCGTCTTGAATTTTCAGCTATTTCTTTTTCCTTCACGCCAAAAAGATGAAATTTTCAGGAACTGTTACTTAAACCATGTTTTAGATTTTACTACCCTAATATGCAAGAGAAAAAAGTTACAGGTTGTTCCTAAATAGATGGCGAATTTTGATTCGAATTGAATCGGAAACCTCTTTATTTCAACTAATCGGCCATCGGTTTTCTCTCCAGTGATAAATAAATAATTCCTTATGAACCATATGCAAAAACTTACCATGTTTTACATTCTTTTTTTTTAATGATAGATATCATTAATTACATCTGCCAAATTAATGATATCTATCATTAAAAAAAAAGAATGTGAAACATGGTTTGAGTAACAGTTCCTGAAAATTTCATCTTTTGGCGTGAAGGAAAAGAAATAGCTGAAAATTCAAGACGAAAAACAGTTTTTTGTGAATAAACTCAGAAAATATCCACTTTAGGGCAAGGGTGTGATGCATACACTCACATTATTTTTTAAGTAGATTCAAATCTGCCATAAAAAAATGGGGTTCTAATTTGAAAAAATTGATTTTTCACGGTTTTGTCATCCTAATTTTGAAAGCGATTTTTTCACCCCCTGTATCATGAATCGCGATTTCGATATTTAAAAAATTTTCCATCCAAAAACCTCGAAGTTATTCTTGTTTCAGCGGAGCTCTATTTTAGATTTTTTTTTCGTATTTTCCGCTCAGAGAGAATTTTCCAACCGAAACTGAAAAATGTTACACCAAATAAACTTGAAATTTTCTAAGGAATCTATTTCTACAAAAAAATGGTGTTCTAATTTGAAAAACGGAAGTTGACGTCATTTCCGGAAAAACCAGAGGTGCTCATGCCTTGAAAATATTTTAGATTCATCAGCATCGTGAAATACTTATAAGTGCTGAATTTCATGAAAATACGTTCAGTAGTTCCCGTAAAAATATGGGTGAGGTTCCTCGTGAAAGACCCTGTATAGTCCGTTCACGAAAAGTTGAGCACATAGTAGGCGTTCTTTAATTATCTGAAGTTGGTAGTATTTACTGTCATAGAGTAAAATGAAGTTAACGTTGCCGAATGTACTCGGTCTCGTCCGACGAGCTTGCGAGTTCTCAGATAACTCTATGCAATATTGACAACATTGCTTATCAATCTGACAAGGAAATAAAGAACACAACCTAAAATTTCAATATACACAGTGGAATATGCCAAATTTCCATGGCCAACCGACGGCTCAACCTTTCGTGAACGGACTGTAGTTTTGTTTACATCGGTGCTGTCATGTTCTGTCATATTCGTTCGGTTTGTGAATATTTCGATGATATCGAGGATGTTTACTCAATAAAATCGCAAACTAGTAAATTACTGTGACTTTCATCCTTCCCCAGCTTCTCGTTTTATTGTAATTCTTGTTTATTCACCATCTGTCAAAAAAATATGCTTCAAATCCAACAGAAACCACCTTTTTGCGCAGGAACACAAAGCTCTGGAACAGCTCAGGAGCACGAAACTCTCAAAACGAATACATTACATAGACAACAACTTATTTTTACTGTTTAGAGCTTTTTCGTTAGATATGATTATAAGCATTGTTTAAGGAGAACTTCTTGAACAATGTTAAGAGTATCATATATTAATTAAAGACACAATATTTTTATCCATAAAAATTAACATTCTTGAAATATCTTTTTTTAGCCGTGGAATGTGTGGAGCCCAAGAAACTGGAAAACGGCCATGTAATCGTAACGAATGGTACTATTTACAATAGCGCAATCGAGTATCATTGTATACCTGGATTCAAGAGAGTGGGACCCTATCTCAGAAAATGTTTGGAAACTGGAAATTGGTCTGGAGAAGAACCCAGATGCGAAGGTGAGTAAGAAGTTTCTTATCATTTACGTACACTACCTTTATACTTTTTCAAGAAGATACTCCTTCATATTATTGATAAAATATTAATACCCAATTAGATCAATTAAGATATTCAAACAAAAATTCACACTTGACTGAAATAGTTAATATCCCATCTAGAGCGGAAAGCTGTACTTTTCCGCACTAAATTGCTATTTCTAATTTTTGAGAGATGTCAAGTAAATAATGGCTAAAAATTATTATCTAATTTTATGGGTATGCAGAAAATTTGATCTCGTTCTGAAGGTATTACAATGATTAAATTTAACGAATATTTACCTGTCCGAAAAGTGTGCCGGAAAGTATTCATTTAGGCACATATCCTGAAAATTTGAAGTACTTAACTCTTTCCGTTCGAAGTTTATGAGTGTTCAGATTCAGACCAACGGTACTGACCAGAATTTTCATTTTTTTCGCAAATTATATAACAATACGATTGTGACGAAATTTAGCACGAATATGCGCGTTGCTGTGTCGGTTCTTATTATTGATAATATTAAAGAAACAATGGGCAAAGTTAAAGTGGAAGTAAATATAAAACCAATCAACCGATTTTGCTGTTTTATAACAGCATATGGATATATGGAAGTCTCAAATCCACCTCGAAAATTTCAAATCCCCAACTCGTTGCTTTCGGGAGTTGAAAGTGACCAGTAATTTGACGGGAAAAGAGTTGAAAATTTAAAATTTCAATAACTCCGAAGCTAGTGAACCGCCTTGGTCCGTCAAAAAGCTGACCCAATCTACCCTCCAAATTTCAAAACAATAACATTCGTTTGGGAGTTATCATGTTCATGACTGGACGGTCGGACAAAATTCATGAATTACAAATATTCGAGATAACAAGACTAACAAGAACTATTTCAACTCATAACAATGACTTCATCATTTCTTTATTCATATTTTTATGTTTTAGTGGCTATCGAAGAACCTCAGGAAAGCTCAACTTTGGGCCAGAACATGGGTATAGGAGCCAGCATCGTTGTGATACTTTTAATAATATTAGGATTAATTTATTTAAAACTGTAAGTATTGCAACTTATCGAACATTGTTCTTATGAGTTAACTTTCGAAGATATTTTGTAGTAATTCGAACATTCATTTATCTGTGAATTTTGATTAGTAGTTTATGGTTGACAAAGAAAAGTATAGTGACGTTTTTGTATTTCTCGATTTTTTACTCAATTAATCAAAGATCCTGTATTGAATTTTGCGTTAAAATGGAAAAAAGGGATATGTTATTTCAAGTCCGATTCAAATGAATTTTTATTTCAATTGTATGTATGTTCATCCTTAATCAATCACCAGTTTTGAATTTCAAGAAAACTCAGCGTACATCATTCTATACAGGGTGAAACAAAATCTGTTTTTTCACCCTAACTTTAGAATCACTCCTGGTGTGTTCCAGTTGTTCCGCCATGTGATTTATTATCCCATCATCTAGACACATCTTCTCTTGACAATTTAATTATTCATTTATAACAATAGCTCAATTTTTGTTGACGACACAGGGTTTTTAGTGAAACATTAAATTTCGCTTAGGCTACAACAGTACTTCAACAAATTCAACCTAAAATTCTGACCTATTGAAAACAATCTCAAAACTGAGTCAAAAACATAATGTTTTTTCCGCCCAGACTCAGATAACAGGTGCAATTCGTCTCGGCATGTCCTCACTAAGATTTTGAATCAATTAGAGCATCACTCAGCTGCTGCAAATTTTCGGGATTTGGTACGCGAGATCGAATTTTCCTCCAAAGATAATCCAAACCTGCTCAATTGGGTTCAAATCTGGTCTTAGAGCAGGCCAGTTGAATTCTTGGATATCAATCTCTGCTAAATACTCCCTGGCAATTCTAGCCACATGCGGTTGATGCGGTCGGGCATTATAAAGCATTAGCACGAAATTGTCTCAAATAATACGGTGCATAAACTTCTCTTGTTTTATGTTTTCACTCAGTTTTTGGTTTATTTTCATAACGTTCGGATTTAAGGTTGAATCTATGGAAGTACTTTCACAGCCATAGCTAAATTGTGGGATATTAATGTTGACCTGAAAACCTTGTATCTTCAACAAAAATTGAGCTTTTTTTTGAAACATAGATAAATTGAAAATAGTAATCATCGAAATGAATACAATCTTCAATTTATAGGCTCACAGAACCTTCTTCATGAGGACTGAGATGATTTATTCAAGATGCTGTCAATGAGGGAAGAGACAGACCGGTTTCGGCCTTATTAGGTCTCGTCAGTGTCCCATATCCCTCAGAGACAACATCCTATTGAAAAACTTCTACATTAAGACCATTTGTAAGACTCTAGCGAGTATTATCCTACAGATGGTGACATCTAGTAGTGAGTAGTGTCAAAATGAGAAGTTCAATCATCACAGATCGCATGCTGAAAGCGATGATACTTCCCCTTCACTCTTTGAGATGTTAGCAGTGGTCCTACATCAGGGCCTTCATGCAAGTTTCTCCGAGTGTGTGCTTTCAGCATGCGATCTGTGATGATTGAACTTCTCATTTTGATACTACTCACTACTAGATGTCACCATCTGTAGGATAATACTCGATAGAGTCTTACAAGTGGTCTTAAATGTAGAAGTTTTTTAATGGGATGTTGTCTCTGAGGGATATGAGACACTGACGAGGCCTAATAAGGCCGAAACCGGTCTGTCTCTTCCCTCATTGACAACATCTTGAATAAATCATCCCAGTCCGCATGAAGCAGGTCTGTGAGCCTATAAATTGAAGTAAGGCTCTAATTGAAGATTGTATTCATTTCGAAGATTTCTATTTTCAATTTATCTATGTTTCAAAAATTTGTAAGGTTAGCCTCCTTAAAGGCAAAGAATTTTTGTTTGTCATTTTTTCTTATCTTAAAATCACTTGGCTGCACAGCCGACAAAAATTGGGTGTTTCCATCACTGTGCTTTCAGCCTATAAATTGAAGATTGTATTCATTTCGATGATTACTATTTTCAATTTATCTGTTTCAAAAATTTGTTAGGTTAGCCTTCTTAAAGGCAAAGAATTTTTGTTTGTCATTTTTTCTTTATTAAAAATTGAGCTATTGTTAAGAATGAAGAATTAAATTGTCAAGAGAAGATGGGTTTTGATGATGAAATAAGAAATCACACGGTGGAACAACTGGAACATACCAAGGGTGGTTCTGAAGTTAGGGTAAAAAACAGATTTTGTTAACCCTGTATAAAATGACGTACGTCGAGTTTTCTTGAAATTAAAAACTGGTGATTGATTAAGGATGAACATGCCTACAATTGAAAAAAAATTCTATCGAATCGGATTTGAAATAACGTATTTTTGAATTAACAAACTTCATCGATTTTTTGAGTGGATCGATTATTTCGCCGGTGAGTGTAGAAGTGTCATTCAACACATTTTTTTATATCGATATGAAAAGAAGCAAATAAAAAAAATACAAATCAAGGCAAATAGAAAAATAAAATTATTTCATTTTCAGTAAAAAGCCCGTTCCTGTGAAGAACAAGGACAACATCCAAAGCGCTGAGATGAAGGACGATAGAAGCGCATCTGTCGTCAGTTACTCAACTTTCAGCGACAGGAACGGTTACAGAATGCCATCCTCGATCTACTCGAATGTAGACGAAGAAAACATGTACAATTCCCCATACGAAGAGACGGGGGGTGAAAGTGAGACTTACGAACCAGAACCCGTTGGCAACGCTATAACGATCAATGGGGTCTCAGTTCGATGACGACAACCAAAAAATTGTAATTACCTTTTGTACATTATGTGTATTGTAAAATAAATCTATTTTAGTTATACAATACTAGTGGTTTTTCTTCAATCTAAAAAGCTTATTTCATCGTTTGGATGATTGGGGAAAAATGATGCTCCATTACTAGATTATTACACAAAAACAAAGGCAAACAAAGAGGCTGTTCCAATGTCCATCCTATGAAGAGAAGCCTGAATGAGCTACAACTTTATCAAAAATCGAGCTATTGCTGCTCACCGGACTTTTCACAGGTCATTTTTCCGTGTTGATGATTGGGAAAAACCGGAAAGCACACGTACTGCATTATTACACTAAAGGTTGGCGCTCACTTGGACGAAGAGGCGCGAAGCGAGACGAAGCGTAAGTTCGCCGAGGACCGCGCACTTGGACGAAGCGATGCGTCGAGCAGGAAACGGAAGAAATTCTCCCTATCTCTAGGCCGCAAAAAATTTATATTACCCTTGTTGCATGCCGCCCAACCGCATCAACAAGGGTAGAGCTATAGTTATTTGATCGTCAAAAATCAGAATATCTGTAGTCCGCAATAGTATTTCAATGAAATCCTCGTCGTCCTGCCTTCATCCAGGAATACAAAGAACAGAAATTATATATTAAATCATTGATACGAAATGCTTATTTTCTCTTTAACCGATTAAAAAAACCAAAGCAACTAGTAATCGAATTCCTTCATTTCGACAACATCGAAAAATGTCTTCTTCTTTTTCACTGTTAGAAAATAATTCACAAAATAAACATGAAATACTTCATGAAGGAATTCTTTTCAACACAATCAATTAATCTATTATTTATAATAAGAAATCACATTTATGAGAATGATAATTGATGGTATAGTTAGAACAACGACTTCCAACATTAATTCCCGAACATGTTTAATGTTTGCTAATCATAAATCTCTCGAAGGGATTATTTCACAATTTTCCAATTTTAACAGATATTTTAATTTCTTTGGAAGAAGGGTTTTTCAATATTTCGTTGTATTCACATTATACAGGGTTTTCCTTTTAAGTTGGCCTATTAGACGTTTTAGGAGAACTAGTGAATATTTCGTTCTGAAATTTTTGGTGCAGCCCTGAGGGTGAAGGAACTCTTCGCCTAAAATATTTTCAAGTCGACAGTGTTGCCACGTCTATCTCAAACGCATATCTACTTTCTTATTTCAAATGGAACTACCTATATTTTCATTTCTCTATCGATTCAATACCAAATTTGCAGTATAACCCACTAAAAAAATTGCTCTGCTATGCACTGTTGCCAAGTTATTCACAAATTCCTGAAACTTTTGGCATTTGCATTGCCAGTTTGGAAATGCAATATCTCGATTATTTTTTATGCGAACGGAACCAAAATCAGCAGTCTCCTAGTAAAAACTCCATGCATTCATGTGGTATATTCAGTATTTTGATACATCGTAAGGTTTTTGGAAGATATTGCTGTGAAAATGTGAAACTCAAAATTGAAATATTTCGAGATTTTCAAATGGCAACCCTATATTTATTTTACGGCATTCGATTCGAAATGAAAAATGAATGGCAGTCTCATTTTACACTAACTATTTATTTTGGATAGTTTTCGAGTGAGATGAAAAATACCGAAATTTTTCAGTATTTATAGTTCATGATCTATGGTTCTGTTTACGATGAATTGTTGATGTAGATTCTATGGTTGAAATCATAAAAAGTATTCGATGATCATGGATGTCGTAGAAAAAAGTTTACCCATATTATTCAAACACGATTCGGGTTGTTTCACAATTCACGGGGAATGCCAAAAAATTATTGAAAATACCTGTAGGACCTTTAACAATCGTTATTCACATTTAGCACGAATGATCGGAAAGAAATTCCAAAAATGTTTAGACTTTCTGTAATCCTGGCCCTATGTTCATGACCTCAACAATAGGATTCATTTCGATAATTCACTTAATAATCACACAGCATTATGTCTATTGAACATGACTATAAAAACTGAAAAATTTCAGTATTTTTCATCTCATTTGAAAACTGTGTCAAAAATAAATAATTAGTGAACATAAGGCCAGGATTACAGAAAGCCTAAACAATTTTCGGAATTTCTGTCATTCTTGCTAAATGTGAATAACGATTTTTAAAGGCATTTCCCGTGAATTGTGAAACAACCCGAATCGTGTTTGAATAGTATGGGTAAACTTTTTTCTACGACATCCATGATCATCGAATACTTTTTATGATTTGAACCATAGAATCTACTTTAACAATTCACGCCATAATCATAGAACCATTTCATCGTAAACAAAACCATAGATCATGAACTATAAATACTGAAAAATTTCAGTATTTTACATCTCATTCGAAAACTATCCAAAATAAATAGTTAGTGGAAGAGGAGGCTGTCATTCATTTTTTATTTCGAATCGAATGCTGTGAAATAAATATGGGGTTGCCATTTGAAAATCTCGAAATATTTCAATTTTGAGTTTCACATTTTCGGAGCAATATCTTCGAAAAACTATACGATGTATCAAAATACTGAATATACCACATGAATGCATGGAGTCTTTACTATGAGACTGCGGAGTTTGGTTCCGTTCGCATAAAAAATAATCGAGATATTGCATTTCCCAACTGGCAATGCAAATGCCAAAAATTACAGGAATTTGTGAATAACTTGGCAACAGTGCATAGCAGAGAAATTTTTTTTAGTGGGTTATACTGCGAATTTGGTATTGAATCGATACATAAATAAAAATATAGGTAGTTCCCTTTGAAATAAGAAAGTAGATATGTGTTTGAGATAGACGTGGAAACACTGTCGACTTGAAAATATTTTAGGCGAAGAGTTCCTTCACCCTCAAGGCTCCTCCTAAAATTTCAGAACGAAATATTCACTAGTCCTCCTAGCTTAAAAGGAAAACCCTGTATAATACCTATATTTCAGACGATTTGAATTCACATTCACAGTTGTACAAAATACAAAAATGTTGTTTGTATTGTATATAAAACTCGTTTTTTCAGAACTCAATCGAGAGAATTCTAATCAACACTCGCATGAGCTATTGTAAACAAACTCATTTCACACAAATACAAAAATAACTGTGTATTTCTTCATTGACAAAATTCATAAAAATCGCAAAATTTTTCCTGGGGTTGGGAATACGGCGCGAGCTGAACTTGGGTCACGAACCCGATTCGAGAAATTCGTCGCGCACATGCCCCAAGGATCATTCACGCGTCAAACGACTCGCCTTCTTGCTGCTCTAGATGAGCGTCTACCCATTTATTTCAATGCAAACCTTTCCGGCGAAAAACGACGCTTCGCGCTTCACTCCGTGCAAGTGCGCGTCTGATGTGCCCCGCGTGTAACGATTCCGCTCTTCGTTTCGCGCCTCCTAAGTGAGCGTCTACCCATTTGATTCAGTGTGAACCTCTCCGGCGGAAAACAACGCTTCGCGCCTCTTCGCCCAATTGTCGTGAGCGTCAAACAAAGAGGCTGTGGCATCCACTGAAGGGAAAGCGGAGGGGGCTCTCACTTCATCAAACAACAAGTTAGGGTAGCTTACTGGGCTTCTCACATGCCATTTTATCGTGTCGATGATTGGGGAAAAAGAGTGAAAGGCCCTTACTGGATCATTACAAAAACCAAAAACAAACAAAGAGGCTTTTGCATCCTTTGAAGAGAAGGCTGAGAAACTCTTACTTTATCGAAACCGAGTTAGGGCAGCTCACTGGGCTTCTCCCAGGCCATTTGATCGTTTCTATTGTTAGGATCGAGAAAAGAGTGAAGTGCTCTTACTTGATTATTACACAAAACCAAAAGCAAACAAAGGGGCTGTTGTATCCTCTGAAGAGGAGGCTACTGGCTCTTACTTAATCGAAAAAGAGTAAGGGCCGCTTACTGGATTTCTCCTAGGGCATTTATAGTGTCAATAATTGGAAAAAATAGCATGAAGCGCTCTTACTGGATTATTACACAAAACCATAAGCAAACAAAGAGGCTGTTGCATCCTCTGAAGAAAAGGCTGAAGAAGTCGTCATCCAAAACGGCTTAGGGTATACTCCCTTCATATATTATTGAGCACAAAGTAGGTTTCATTATCTTAGGTTGGAAATAATTTGCCACCATCAATGCAATGTTGCCACGTTTAATAATGATGTAGCCATCGTAAACGTTTAGTTTACGATTTTGCATCCCTTGAAGAAAAGGTTGAAGAAGCTCTTACTTGATCAAAAAACAAGTAAGGGCAGCTTACTAGCCTTCTTCTTCTTTCTCGGGAGAAAAGTGTGAAGCGCTCTTACTGGATTATTGAACGAAGCCAAAATTAAACGAAGAGGCTGTTACATCCTCGGAAGAAAAGGCTGAAGAAGTCGTCATGCAAAACGGCTAAGAGTAGCTACTGGGTCATTTCATCGCGTCAATGATTGGAAAAAAGAATGAAGCGCGCTTATATTATATTATATTATTAAAGCAAACAAAAAGGCGGTTGCAACCTTTGAAGAGAAGGCTAATGAAGCTCCAACTTCATCAGAAAACGAGTTAGGGCAGCTCACTGAGCTTCCCTCAGGCCATTTTATCGTGCAGATGATTGTAACAAAAAATGGAAGCAAGCCCTGAGCAGGAGCTTCTGAGCGCTCGTTCTCTGGTGGAGCAATAGGACTATCATCTCAAAATTCTGTATATGACTTGAAATTGATACTTTATATATAAACAATTAAAAAAATTCAATTCTATGGTCACACTTGAAAATTAAAATAATTAAATTTTATGGTTCTTGATGATGCGATCCTCTTGAAATTTGGCATGAACATCAGTATATCAATCTTTATACCAGGAATAAATTTCACTCAATTCAGATATCTTGTTATGAAAATATAATTTTTTTTCAATATTCAAATTGAATTTTCTATAGTTCGGATGATGCGATGATCTTCAAATTTTGCACAAACATTCAATAATAAATCTCAATTCCAAAAATAAATTTCATTTGATTCGGATATCTTGTTATGGAAATATAAAGAGTCTTCCTTTAATATTCCAATTGGAATTTCTATGGTTCTGATGATGCTATCCTCTTGAAATTTTGCATGAACATTCAGTATATCAGTCTCAACTTACAAAATGAATTTCATTTGAATCGGAAAGTTGGTTATGGAAATAAAAAAATTCTTCTTTTCAATATTCCAATGAATTTTCTATGGTTCTGTTAATACTATGGCCACAAAATTTTGCGAGAGGCTCACTATGAGCATCTGGCAAGTTGCTGCAAAATTTCATTCCGTTTGCCCTCGTTTTGTGTGAAATATTGAGGAACAAAAATTTTGAATGGCCACTTTTTATGGAACACCCTGTACGATTTTTCTGGTTAACGAACTTAACCGAGCTATTTGGGAGCTGAACACACCCCTGAAAATTTCAAGTCTCTAGGACAATCCGTTCGAGAGTTATTGTGCTCACGGACGGCCGGCCGGACGGCCGGCCCTACAGAATTTGATTTGACCTCATATTTTCCATCAGGGAGTCGAACCCTATCGTTTGAGACCATTTTCGGCTCAAAATTCGAAAATTACAGACATTTGGGCAAAACGATATAGCACTCGTCTAAGTAGAACGAGCGCTCAAAAACGCCTTTTTACTGCACTGAGACCGCGTGTCACCTAGAATTCCACAGTAAGAGTAGAATCTGGAAAGCGACAGTTTCATTTTTCGGTATCGTGTGTTGCTGCACTCACGGTTCGGGTGCTTTCAACAATAAAGAAACCTGAAATAAAACATTTATGTCGATTTTTATAATTTGTCTGATTTGTCGATATTTGAAATTCAACATCACACGCAACCATAGACATAGAAAAGAATGGACAGGGCGTCACGTGACTTTTACTCTACGTTTCGTGATTCCAACATAAGAGAGAGAGATACTGTGAAGGATGGAGTAATATTAGTGTGGTGCATAGACTAAACTAAACTAATATTACTCCATCCTTCACAGTATCTCTCTGTCATAATGTTGAAAAACTGACAGAACATAAAAATATCTAATGCGATTCAATGTTTTTATTATATGTTCTGTGCTTCGCACTAATATTACTCTATCTTATTCTGAAGTCAATGTTCTCTCTCACACGTCCTGTCCATTCTTTTCTATGTCTATGCACGCAACAAACAAGGAGGTTTTTGCATCCTCTGAAGAGAAGGCTGAGAAAGCTCCAACTTTATCAAAAAATTAATTAGGGTTGCTCACTGGGCTTCTTGAAGGCAATTTTTTCGTGTCGATACTTGGAAAAATGTGGTAAGCGCCCTTACTGTAAAGCAAATAAGGAGAAGGGGATGTTGCATTCTCTAAAGAGAAGGCTGAAGAAGCTCTAACCTTATCAAAAAACGAGTTAAGACTGCTTACTGAGGGTTTTTTCACAGTAAATTTTATCGAGACAAATGATAGAACTAAATGCGCTGAATTATACCAGACCACAGGCTAAAAAAGGGTCTGTAGCTTGTAGCACCCATTGAAGAAATGGTACAAGAATCTCTTACTTCGTCAAAAAACGAATTGAGCTGCTAATTGTCTTTGATTGGAAAATAAGAGGAAAGCGCCCTTATTGGATAATTACAGAAGAAGAGGCTTTTTCAACCTTGGAAGAAAAAACTGAACAAAGCATTTACTTTATCCAAAAACGAGTAAGATTTTTTTGATATAGGTTCTCACACGCCATTTCATTGTGTCAATTATTGTAAAAAGAAGAGGAAGCGCCATTGCTGGATTATCACACCAGACCAAAGGACAAAGGCAATACCTACAATTCAAAATTTCTTCACCAAGACGTTTCAGTACACCCTGCAGTACAGTGACTTTAACAAATCTTGTTAAAGTTTAAAGTCACTGTACCCTGCAGTTCTGGCTGCGCCACTGATCCTTTAATTTAGCGCATGTGTATGTGTATCGCTTCAATTTCAATTAATATAAAATTCATTTGAATATAATTACAGAGTAATCATTAATTGGGGATTTAATGCCATTATTTAAAAACAAACAATCCCGTATATTTAGTGCGGTTAAGAACAGCGTGTATCAGAATCCATAAAATCGAGAATAGAAGAAAAATAAGAATTCAAGCTCAGTGTGCATATTTTGAAAATGTGGTTATGTGATCTGTGTTTCTGTAGCGGAATTTTCAAATTGAGGTTAAATGGAAAGTTCATGTTTTATTTATGAGTTAAAAATTTAAAAAATTTTATTAAAATGACATCCCAGTTCGATTCCGAAGGCAGATATTTCGCCCAAATAACTGACGATGGTAAATTGAAAATTTGGAATACAGCTTCTAATTCACTGGAGCAAGAATATGTGCCAGACATTCATTTAGCATCTCCATGCACATGTTTACAATTTGTTGAATGTACAGAGGGTTCTACTAAGGTATGTCTGTATTATATTATTCAATTTTCAAGAATTGATTTTACATTTCTTAGGCAAGACTGAAAAATCTCTTACTATAAATTTCATAATATATATATAAGATATATTATATCTTGAACTTGACCATGGAATGTTTATTTTCAGAATGGAGCCTCCCCAAAAAATAAACGAAGAAAAAAAACTCACTCATCCCTTGAAATAGTACTTGGAACAACATCTGGTAAATTATTGATATATTCAATTTCGAAAGGTGATATCAAGTGCACAATTGATGGAAACATTAATTTACCAGTTAGTTGTTTATCACAAAGTTGTGGGGATATTATATACTCTGGAATAGATGAAAATGTAATTGCATGGAATATTCGGCATCGAAACATAGCAAGGTAAATTTGAACAATATCCCTTTATATTCACGCTATATACTTTTATTTTTATAGGAAGTGGAAAACTGGACATGACTGTGTAACTGCTGTACTTGCAGTGTCCAGTCTGAAAAAACTGCTCACTGCATCAAAAAGTATAAAATTATGGAACATTGAAGACCAAACTCTTCTTAAAACATTTAAAGGCCACTCGTCAAATGTAAATTTGTTATATTCAGTACCCAATCATGATTCAATGGAATCTAATTATGTTATAAGTGGTTCTAAGGTAGGTTTCATCGAAACTCCTCAATATAATGTAATTAAATGTTTCAATTATATTTTAGAGCGATAGGTTATTGAATTGTTGGAACATAAGTGATGATATTGAAGAGGTTCATACTAGTGCATCTTTACTTCTCGAAGATTATGTAACAAATATTTCATTGTATTCATATGAAGGTGGTACAACAAAAGTTTCTGTATCCATTGCTAATGGTGCTGTGCATATTTTCCAAGTAGTTCTTAATGGGTAAGTACATAAGATACAACACTGTAATAAGCTGTCATAACAGAATAGTTCAATATACTGGGTATCATCATTTCTATGAACTACGAAATACTGTTGCCTGTTAACAAATATTAATATCTTTAGAACGGTCTCATTTCCCTATTTAATACCTATGTCGGCATGAGTCCCAACTGTGTTTCACTGAATTTTTTTATAAATTCATCTACAATATTTGAATATACCAATAATTCAATTATTTCGACTTTATAACCCAAAAAATTTTTTTTTCAATATTTCAGAGTTCTGAACGAAACATTTGAATGGCTGTAGTAACAAAACCGTTTGATATTTTACTATTCTGTTATCATATTCTTGATTGCTATTAAAAGAAGTACAATTGTGCAAAATTTCATCCATTTCAGGTGAAATTTTTTTATCGCCATAAAGATTTAAAAAACAATTTTTGAAAAAAAATTTTCACAGAAATACTTACAATATTGTGTTCATTCAGAAAATAAAATTAATTTGACAACTGAAAAGAAAAATTAGAAACATTGCATTGCAGGTTTTCCTCCATTTTGTAAATTTTTTTGGAGTTTGTGAACTTTTCTGAATAGTGAACCCAAAAATACTGAGATTTGACTAAAAACCGTTAAGTGTTATACATAACTAACCACACTCATTAGAATCTTGCTTAAAATTGACGCTTCAAAAACGGGATACAGAGTGTTCGTCAATTTTAAGCAAGATTCTAATGAATATGAATATACAGGTTTGGAAATTCACATCGGAAATATACGATATACAATGCATCAGACAGAGAATCTTCCCTCCAGTTGCACAGATGAATAGTCGAGACAATCACTTGCTGTAACACACTGAATTCAGTTGTCTTACTTCGTTATTCTAGTCTTGTCTCTCTTATCATTTAGAGGAGCGTAGTTCTTTATTATGGTAGGCAACAGTAAATACTTGAATCAAGTATTACGGGCAGCCTGACAAATTAAAAATTCTATACGTTGAGTGCGGGTTCCCTACCATACTGCGATAAGAGAGAGACAAGACTAGATTATCGCAGTGAGACAGTTGAATTCATTCAGTTATCGCACTTGATTATCTCGCCTATTCATCTGAGCAACTGGAGGGAAGAATTCTCTGTCTGATGCCTTGTATATCGTATGTTTTCGATGTGAATTTCCAAATCGGTATATATTTGTCCAGTTTATGATGAAACACCCTCTCGATGCAAGTCAAGAAGGGAAACCAATAATACAGCATCAAATTATTATGCACTTATACATAAATATGATAACAAATAGTGTCTTATTCAGTATCTTTTTTTGTTGAGATGTGCAATTTTCGTGACTTTGCTCTATGTGTGAAAAAGACTAAATGCAGAAAACACTGCATAGTTTCTGATGAATACTATATCATTATTTTTATAGGAAATGTACCAAACCTATCAAACCCAAATCAACTGTCAGGGTTGTGGCTGATACTGGTCAAAAGAAAGATGTCATCATTCCCATATCAATCGTTTCCAGTTATTTAAGGAATGAAAATACTATTTTGATTGCTCATGGCAGTGCTGTTGTTCTGAAATTTGAGGAGTTGGTAAGAATTTAGTTATGTATTATTGATTAAATATTAGTTAGCTGTCCTGAAGTAGGCACCTTTTTTGTGCAGAATACATTGGTAGTTCTTGGGCGTCTCCAAAACTGTACTCTCCATTAGCGTAGAATTTGGGTTAAAACGTAGCATATTCTGATTAAAAAATGCTCATCAGAATCTATTAATAGTTTTTCATATTGGATCTTTTCAAATGTTATTTACTGCAAAAGGTTCATTTCAAGGTTAAAGCACGGCCATACACTCCGGTATACCTGCGCAGGTTTTCCTCTCCGGTATACCGTAGCGTGAGTGGCCCGCATTAGTCTTGTTCCTCATCACTGGTCCTAGCTCCTGTCAAAGTATTCAGCATGAACAACCAAAGATGTGATTCCTACTTCATATGATTTCAATGTGATTGTCATTTTCTAGGAACCAAATAATAAAAAATTAATATGCCTCATGAGAGAGCATCCTCACATGCAAAAAAATAATGAAATACAAACAGATAAAGTAATAACACCTCTGGTAGGAAATAATGCTACTTATATATCGCCATTTTCCAACGTTGCCGCTGTTACCAAACGAAAATTGGATGGTGCTCGGGAAGTTACCATGGAAAAGAGGTTAGAAAATCTAACATTCAACAAAGAGGATGGTCCTGTACCTAGAACTAACAATATGGCGCATTTGCTACTGCAAGGTTTGAGGAGCAAGGATAAGAATATAATTAAAACTGTTATGCTCACAACAAATGAGCAGACGGTGAGAAATACTATAAGAAGGCTACCAATAAATGTTATATACGAATTAGTGGAGCAGATAACAGTTTTTATGCAGGGAACCAATCATGTTCAGTAAGTATGCGTCGAGGTATAACACAAAAGAAATAGAAGAATTGACACTCAACTAAGAAATATACAGGGTGTCCCATTACTCGACGTCAACCCGGAACCGGGTGAAAAGGCAAGTAATGCTGGTTCTCAGAAAAATATTAAAAAAAATCTAAGTTGCATGATTTTAAAATAATGCGCATTTAAAAAAACACTCAAAATTCCACACCCTGTGACAGTCTTTTCGCTCCTGTTGCCACAAATATCAACTTTTTCCAACTTTTTTCTTTGCTGTGTAACCTTGAATAATGCTTGTCTAAACTGTAATCAAAATTTTGATACCAGCTGCTCTAGGTTTCATAAAAATAGGGCTTACTTCTCAGAAAAAAAATTCGAAATAAACAATTGCCTAGTTTCAAGACTGTATTGAAAAAAAATGTACTACGAAGGTTTGGCATATTTTTTCAAAAGTTGGCGCATTAGTAAGGATTCCATAATGGTATAATACTTGTTTAATTGTAGCTGCCATAGTTCAAATTTATCGATTGCCTTTGAATACACTTTTCCGTTAACTGCTTCCCAGTAATAGAGTCCAATGGATTCAAGTCCGGTGAACGGGCCGGCCACGAGATTGGACCAGAACGTCCGATCAACTTCCGGGAAAAAATGTTACCAGAAAAAAAAATTTTCAGAGAAATTTCTCCGGAAAAAATTTCTTCTGGAAAAATTATTTTCTTTGGAAATTGTTTTTTCTGATAACATTTTTTCACGGAAGATGGATCGGACTTTTTGGTCTAATCTCGTGGTCGGCCGTTCACCGGAATTGAATCCATTGGACTCTATTACTGGGAAGCAGTTAACGAAAAAGTGTATTCAAAGACAATCGAAAATAAATTTGAACTACGGCAGCTACAATTAAACAAGTATTATACCATTATGGAATCCTTACTAAATGCGCCAACTTTTGAAAAAATATGCCAAACCTTCGTAGTACATTTTTTTTTCAATACAGTCAGTTGAAACTAGGCAATTGTTTATTTCGAATTTCGAAGTAAGCCCTATTTTTATGAAACCTAGAGCAGCTGGTATCAAAATTTTGATTACAGTTTAGACAAGCATTATTCAAGGTTACACAGCAAAGAAAAAAAGTTGGAAAAAGTTGATATTTGTGGCAACAGGAGCGAAAAGACTGTCACAGGGTGTGGAATTTTGAGGTTTTTTTAAATGCGCATTATTTAAAATCATGCAACTTAGATTTTTTTTAATATTTTTCTAAGAACCAACATACTTGCCTTTTCACCGGTTCCGGTTGACGTCGAGTAATGGGACACCCTGTATAGAAGCACATTGGTAACAGATACAGAACTTTGCTGTTGAGTTAAACAGTGAAATATTAGAAAGATTTAAAGCTCCACAAGTATGATGAAATGAAAGATCAACTGCTAATTATGTTGTTGTTTTTCTCTTATCTTCGAGAGTGGCTTAATTCAAGTAGTATGGTACACAACTTAAAGTGTCCAAATTAAGTATAACGAGCAGGCTGCTCAATATTATCTAATGATTAAAAAGTAGGTGATTAAATGCATCAGGCTGCCCATAATGCTTATTGCGATTACTTCAGGTTGCCTATCATACTGCTCGAATTAGGCCATTATAAACCATAAGAGAAAGGCAATAACATAATTCTCAGTTGATCATTCATTTCGTTATAATTGTAGAGCGTTAAATTTTTCAAATATTCCACTGCTTCACAGGACAGCAAAGTTCTTTCTCTGATACAATGTCGGATGTTGCCTATGTGATTTTCTATACTGACATTTTTAATTGAAATAATGTCTTTCAATTTCAGAACTCGGGCTGCTGCATTATGGTTGAAGCATTTATTAGATACACATGCAGCGTTGTTCATTTCCAACCCTGAGCTTCCTGTTATATTTTCGACCATTCGAAACTATGCTGCAAGTCGATTAGCCACAACAAATGAAAAAAGGAAGTTTGGAGCCAAACTGA
Source organism: Propylea japonica (assembly GCA_013421045.1). Classification (NCBI taxonomy): domain Eukaryota; kingdom Metazoa; phylum Arthropoda; class Insecta; order Coleoptera; family Coccinellidae; genus Propylea; species Propylea japonica. Next base: position 51,248,844 of record CM024239.1, read on the forward strand.
ATTTCATAATTTCCCAACAAGTTAAGGTCACATCCAGTAACGATGAGGAACATGATGACGATACGCTTATCTTCAATGATAGAGGTAAGACGTTGCCTTTTGCAAAGAAAACTAATTGTTCTGTTGATTTCTACAATGTAATACGAGGGCGGTTTGATAAGTCAGTGACTTTTTGAATTTCCCGTGCAGTTATTCCAAATGCAACACTGCTGCCGTCAACTGTAATCTATTAGTGGGCAACTGTCAAATTTTGAGCAAGCTACGTCATGCAGTTGGTGTTTGATAGCCGTTCAAAGCAGACAACCTCGTGAATTTTTACGAAAATGGAAAAAAGTGAATTTCGTGTGCTGGTTAAGCATTACTTTTTACGTAAAAAAATCATCACTGAAACAAAAGAAAAGCTTGATAGCTACGGGGACTCGGTACCATCAATTCCAATGGTAAAGAAGTGGTTTACAGAGTTCCGTTGTGGTCGTACCAGCACTAGTGACGCCGAACGTTCAGGTCGCCCAAAAAAAAAGTGATCACGCCGAAAATCGTCGATAAAATCCATGAAATGATATTGGATGATCGGAGAATGAAAGTGCGTGAGTTGGCTTCATGCTGTAGGTATCTCAACTGAACAGGTACATCTTATTTACACGAATATTTGAACATGAGAAAACTCTCCGAGAAGATGAGTGCCGCGATTGCTCACACTAGTCACACTCGACCATAAGCATAATCGTGTTCCAACTTTAAAAGAGTGATTAGCTTGAAGCAACTGGTAGAAGGCAATAAAATGACTCTTCTATGGGTGCCAGGGCACTGTGGTGTTGAAGGCAATGAAAAAGCTGTGTATCAAGGTTAACAGCTGCTGGACCTGATTCTTCCTCTGGGCTGGCCAATATAAGGCAGCGGTCCAGCAATGGGATCTGAATAACAGAACAACCCTCTGAAAAAAATGCCCTAAACTTACTCAGTCCAAAAAATTCGTGATGGTTTCACCTCCCTATACCAGAAAGCTCATGAAGCTGCCACGAGCTGAGCTTCGGGTTATGGTGGTACTGCTGAAACTGTCGGTACATCATTTTTACTGTATGGGAAAGTCAGCAGATGATATTTGCAAGGTTTGTGGATCGGAAGCAGAAACAGCTGAACACGTGGTATGCAAGCATCCATTGCTGGCTGGCCTAACAATCCATATGGGTAAACCGATCCTGGACACCCAAGAGGTAACGACCAAGACTCACAGGAAGGTTGTTGGCTTTATCAACGCCATTGAGAACCTCCCTGGGTTAACATCAATAAGTAGGGTAGAAACAACAAAAAACCTATATGGTCGCAGTACCTGGAGATAACGACCCCAATTAAAATAATAATAATAATAGGCAATAAATAATTATGAAATATTTATCGACTGAAACTCATCCTGAATTTTAAATTCCTTCTTCTTCAACTTATTTTTTGAGGTCTTGCCCTGTATTTTACAATTTCTTTAGTTTCGGTTTTGGGATGCTGATATCCATGAATCAGCCCATCTCTTTGGGAGGTCTGCCTGCTGGTCTTCTGATAGTTGGTTTCTCCTTGAATTATAAAGTTCGATATTCAAATCTCTAGTAATTTTATCGACATCTTATATTTTCACTCGTGTAACATCAAAGATTGGATTTCCGAATTCCCTTGTTCCTTCCATTAATCATGCTGGGTCGGCAGGTCGCTACATTTTATCACAAGCAGTATCCAAGAGTGAATCCCCACAGGTTGCGTTGCGTCAACGTACTATATGACATCGTCCTCCTAACAGTGGAACACTAGCCCTCCCTTCCGCTGCTACTCTTTGAAACATCGTGTGCGATGACGCAACGCAACGTAACGCACCAGTAGAACCACAGATAATAGAGCGTTGAAGTGCACACAGCACGTATTAGCTCGAATTATTATTTATCTATGCTGCAGACCTAAAGATGATATTTATGTTGAGTTTGGCATCACGGTTCCTTCTGTCGGCGAGTGACATATCAAATGACGGCGGGATTACCAGGAAGGCATCGTATCATATTAGCTCGATAGAATCTGCGGCAGTGCCAAACTTACAGATGGTGTTTTTTTTTAACTTTCTAGACCTCCCACTTCTTTTCGTCACTCAAATTGTCAGATTAGTGGAATATACACGTTTTAGCATGTAACTAACCCACCCTACCTTAACCTGACGCGCTCGAGAAAATCAGATGATCTTATTTTTTTTCTTGATCTGATCCTTTATCCTTGACTGGCGTCCATTTATATAGGGCTCATATTTGGTGGAAGTACTCAACCAGGTACAAGGTGTATATTAATCTGCCGCGCTGTAGTAAATCCCAAAATCCCCGCTTGGCTCCCCTACTATTATCTCATACAATGCCAGCGAATGCCAACAAATGCCAAACAATTCCTGCAAATGCCGACAATGCCCGATATTGTACACTATTAGCCTATTCGTTTTGAACAGTTTCGTGCTCCTGACAGCTCGAAACATAGCCTGCCATTGGTTGCGCACAAGCACTGGAACAGCTCAGGAGCTCGAAACTCTTCAAAACGAATACTTGATATATTGCCAACCGGTTTACCCCTCGGATGATTCTTATTAATAAACATCCGAATGCAGTTCATTTTCGTTCTGATGTTGGCCCCTGTAGTGTTGTTTATTCCAATTTGAAGCAACAAATTCAGTTGAATCCAAATCGTTTAGTTCGTGCTCTGCTTGTCATGTGCGGGCGTTGTCTTTTTATGTTTGTCTGTGTTTGGTTTTCCTTCTTGGATGTATTCATTCTGGTGTTGAATCTATGTTGTCCCCCTTGTTATGTACACCTATTGTTTTATTGGCGATTTTCCTTATAGGAAACTAGCGACCCTCCCTGGCTTCGCACGGTACGACATCACATTAGAAACCTCAAAAATAACAGTACTTCTCCACTATTTAAGGGATGTTATTATGCATATAAACCTTCTCTATCTATTAAAAAAACGCATCAAAATTCGTTGCGTAGTTTCAAAGATTTTAGCATACAAAGGGACAGAGAAAGCAACTTTGTTTTATACTATGTAGTGATATTAAATTTTATAATTTTTTCTTTTATTTCAATGGTGAGTTGGTGAATTGCCAATTTTAGTAAATTTTTCATAATTTTATTTTTTTGTTAACATTCTGATGTTTAGTCATATGTTACCATCTTTGATTGTTCTTGCTGACCTTTTTTATTATTTAATTTATTATTTCATTGTTTTCTTGTTTATTGTTCACATCATGGTAATTTTTTCGTTTCTTTGTTTTTATCTGTATATTGTGCTGTTGTTTCTGAGTTTTTTCTATTTTTAGCCTGAAAAAGGCCCAATAAAGGAGCCGAAACGTTGCTGAAGGAATAGTATTCTTTTATTTTGGTCCTTGACGGATACCATCAATTTCATATTGAAGTTTGGAAAGATACTAAATCATCGTATTATTAATTTGAAATATTCAGATGGCTATGTCTGCAAGAAGCACGTGATAGCGTTTGCTCTTTTGATCAGATTTATTTTTCATTTTCCAGATTCTAGCAGTGAATCAGAAGCAGAATCCATGGATACAGATGGAGATGAATCTGAAGACATGGATGAGGACATGGATGATATTGATGAAAGTGAATTATCAGATTAATGTAATATTGTGAATTAATTGACAAGTTTCAAACTTTGTCCATGTAAATAGTGTTATCATGTGCCTATCCAGATCATGTAACATGATCGATGATAGATATCAATTATATTTTATATTTATAAAATACAATTTTACTGTACAACAAAACGATCAGGAATTAAAAAATATGGAAATTTTATAAGTGAGCATTCATTGGTTTCAATTTCAGGATTTGTACCACAAACTCGATTTTTACAAGTTTCAGAGTCGCAGTCTGCCGTTCAAGCAAGATGGAAAACTATTAGTATTTGAAATTGAAATCAGGATGTTTAGGGGACAGGTGCCGTATTTTCGACAAGTGATCTTTCAGAGCGAATACGAACTTCATTGCGCGGTGTGCATTTTTGCATTTTAAAAAGGTACTCGCGCAATGGAGTTCGTATACGCTTTGAAAGATGTCTTGTCCAGAATACGGGACCTGGTAGTCTGAAATTCGCGAAAGTGGTATTTGAGGTTAGAGTTCCGTTTTTGTGCACTTGTTACTAGTGTTACAGCGTGAGTTACAATAATTCTATCCGGAATTGCTTACCATTGCACCTACCCATTGGAACCGCGGACGTATCACTTCCCGGAGACGACTATGGTGCAAATAGACATACAAGTCTGTAAATTCACATCGAAATTCAATACTTCAGAGAGAGAATTTTGCCGTACAGTTGAACAGTGGTATATTCGAAAGATTTACGTACTAAGTTCCGGGCTGGAATAAATATGGCCCTATGCGGATTATACAGGTTGTCTTTGACAGTATGGTAGGAATTACTCGTATCGTAGTACGCGCAGGCTGAATGCGCCGGACTGCCCCTGTTAGTTGATTTGAGAGAGACAACCATATTATTTGTTCATTGGACCATCCATCGCGTCAAACGAAAGCGAAACATAGCGTGTAAATATGTCTCCTATAGCACTGTCCAACTGCACGGCAAAATACTCTATCTAATGCATTGAATATCTTATGTTTCTAATGTGAATTTCCAAACCTGTATAATGTGAATTCAGAAGCTTTTACGCTTTGGTTCATATTGAGAGCTATTTTGTTTCATTCATGAATTCAACTTTCCTGTTCAAATCCTTAACCTGATAATTTCAATATTTGTGGGTGTTCCTTTGAAACTTCCCAGCAAACAATGAATCTTTGGCAAACATCCGGCCCAATGACGGCCAAGTCGGCAACATATTGGAAATGACAAAACAATACCGGCGAAATGCCGGCCTGATGTACGGCAATCGGATACATACTAACGGCAAAATGCCGGCCTGATATATGGCATACGGCAATCGGATACATACAATCTCGGAAGTAATAGCCTAATGTTATGAAAACGGTACCAGCCAAGTCGGCAATACGAACATGCCGGCCTTATGTTGGCCATCCGGCAGTCGAATATCTACAGTCAAGCCGGAAAATGGATACATACCTATCTTGATTGCTTTGAATATTTTATTTATTTTATATTTTGCAGGAGAACTCGAATGATTTTCGTAAAAATATTTACGGCACAAAGCAGCACAAATGTAGCATAAATTTTTTCATTCGTTTGTGAGAGAAAAAAACGAAAGTGCTGGGTTATCTTTTTTCTTAAATTTCGATTTTTCAGGAAATGAAAGGGACTTTCGAGAAAATTCGAACGGCACAACTCAGTACATGTGCAGCACAATTTTTATCAATCATTAAAATCCCATTTTTCGAAAAGTGCTGGCTGGTTCATTTTTTCGGTTTTGGAAATATCTCAAAAACCACTTGGTATTAAGAAAAAAAATTATCGGCACAAAGCAGCACAAGCCTAGCACAATTCAGCACAACAAATTTTTCGAAAATCAAAAAGTGCTGGGCCAACTTCACACACATGTACGTGGCACTAATACGCTGTCGTATTAATTTAATATTCTATGAGATTTTGTGCTCTGCGCTTGAAGTATAGTATACCTACTTTTGTTCAGTACTTCACAGCTCTATCTTGGCTTTCTCCATGACATACATTGTATGTTCTGTGTAGTGTGTGTAGTAGATAATATGTGAGAAGGTATTGAGCCTCCACCTACCTCTCACCAAAAAAGTTAATGGGAATTTCCAATATGTTAAATCATTGTTCCTAAATAATAACATTTTTTCATGCAACAGCATTAATTATTTAACTATCCAATTATTTACATTAAGCTTTCAGTAGTGAATTTGTAATTAAATATGTGTTTTTTCTACGACCGTGCGTTTCTACCCACTTTCCCGCACTCATTTTAGGAAATTTTAAGAAAGTGTCACTTTCCTGCACTAGTGCGGGAAAGTAAGAGATCACTACCTACTTAAGCCTACCTAACCCAGAACTTTACACAGGTCACAGTTTTAGACGATCCTCGGCAACGTTTCTAGCCTCAGATTAAGAAAGTGTTTATTTCTTACTCGAGTTTCTAGCAGATTCAGGCGAAGGGATAACCATTACCAACATAAAACGTCTTGGAGGCTGGAAGTCAACTGCTGTTGCTGAGAGTTATTTGGAGGACTCCGTAGAACAGAAGAAAACTATCTCGAATAAAATTCATTCATGTACTGGCAACTTGCAACTGATGCCGTCTCCGTCATCTGCACTTTGCAATCTACGAGTGTTACTCTTAACAGCCAGTTACCACCAACTAACTGCTCTGGATCGGCTATTCTGACGCATTTGCAGAATGCAACAAATTGTGTTTTCAACATTAATATTAATAAATACATAGTGGATTTTCATGGAATGTTTTGTATGTTGAAATGAAATATATATTTTCAATGTGCTTTTTGAAACTTACGCGGCCGTAAAAAAATAATGTTCCATGCGTTTAGTGTCTTTCCCGCCCTTGACTGCTTGACGGCAATCGCGTGCGGGAAAGCATCACTTTCCGCACTTGTTAGGAAATAGTTATTTTTGTATTAAGTGCGTAAAATGAGTGTTTTTTCATGGCATATGAGAGTGGTAGTTTTGGTCGAGGCCAAATATTCACTCGAATGTGCCATGAAAAAACACTCATTTTACGCACTTAATACAAAAATAACTATTTCCTAACAAGTGCGGAAAGTGATACGAGTATATTTCCCGCACGCGACTGCCGTTAACCCGAACGACGCAAAGCGGAGTTCGGCAGGCAGTCGAGGGTGGGAAAGACACTAAACGCATGGACCATTATTTTTTACGACCGCATAAAGATTCAAAAAGCACATTGAAAATATATATTCATTTCAACATACAAAACGTTCCATGAAAATCACAACATTTTTTGTACAACTGTGAATGCGAAATTACATCGTCTGAAATATAAAATGAGACAATGCTTCCAATGTAATATTTCTATGCACAGTCCTTACTTTTTTTCACCGTTAAAAAAGACTTTTTTAACGGTTTTGAATTGTATTTACTTTTTTTTTACAAAAATAACTATTCCATATTCGTAAGTTCAAACGTCTCACCAAAATAACGTACAAGCAGGCACAATTATTGAGGATGACGATTCACAACAGAGTGACCAATTCGCATCGTTCTGAACTGTGATTCAACTTTCAACCAATGAAATAAATGCTGACGCGTACGTCACACTCTACCGCCAAGTCTGATCGTTTGAATTTGATGGCATATTTCGGCGATATCAATGAACCTGCAGGTTTTCCGACCATATTTTGATTTTTTGATTGCACGAAGAAATTATTGACGTACAGTCATCTGGGGTGAATACGGACGATTTTCCTGTAGGGGAAAGTGAGGTAATACGATCCCTAAGGGTCAAATGATCCCCCGCCGTAAATCAGAAACAGTTTGTACCATCTATCCAAATACACATGAAACATGTTCCCCGCGCCCCTGCGAGTTACCTGTAAAATGTCAATGCGGTGCGAGTGCTTGGCGTGATTTTATTAAAAAATAATCAAAAAGTGTGGCTCTGATTTTAGGTAAGCATGTTTTTAGACTTTCGTTTTTTTGCATGTACCTAAGTGTTTACTGAAATGTTGTTTTAATTGCGGGTATTAGTAGCAGTTAACTAATATTTACGCAATGTTCGATCATCGCACGCGGTATATGTGAAGGTTTTGTTTTGATCGATATTTTGTAATTTGGTATTTGGGGTGAAATGATCCCTTCTGTGTGTCTAAAATGATCCCTGGAATCATTTTACCCCATTAATAGTTTTGTTTACAGATCATGCCAAGAATTTATAAACGTAAAACTAATCGCCAAAAGAGGCCTGAAGAACAAATGCAAAAGGCATTAGAGATGGTATGGCTTACAAAACCGCGAGAAGAGAATGTGAGGTCCCTGTGATGGTATTAGAAAGAAGAGCCAAAGGTAAAAATAAAATAGCTGTAGGCTCAGCTAAAAAGTTAGGTAGCAAACAAACAGTAGTCAACCTGGAACAAGAACTGGAACTTGTTGACATGGAGTCCAGAATAATATACGGGCTGACCACTCAGGATTTCTTAACCTCAGCTTACCAAAAATGGCAGAAAGAAATAATTTACCGCATCAATTTTCCGAAGCTAAAGAAAAAGGGACTTGAATGGCTTCGTGGATTTAGACGTAGACATCCAAACATTACAATGCGTACGCGATGTTTTAATAAGAATGTAGTGAATGAATTTCTCCCGACTTTGAGAAACACCCAAGAAAAATATTATTTTTCAACCCATCGAATATTTTTGTTTTGTGTAACTTGCTTACATACTTAAATTGTTATGAAAAATACATATTATCATTTAAATGATAAACAGCAGAGTTTTTTATTTCATTTTGATTTGATATTTATTAAACAAAATGATCCCTGGGATCATTTTGCCCCTACCCCAGGGACCATTTTATCCACAGGGGTGTATAAAATGATCCTTTACTAAACTTTAACAAAAATATCTAATACAAAAAAACTATATAGATGAAATGAAGAATAAGTAGGCAGATACAAAGTTGAGTGAATTCACTACCTTCAACAATTGAAATCTTGCGGTTTTGCCTACAACTTTAGCCACAATTAAAATTTTCCCTTAAGGGGATCATTATACCTCACCTTCCCCTATATTAATTTTTTTAAGGACTTTAGAGAAACCTTGTATTTCGTATTTTACAGATGGGAGGAGATTCACAACCAAAATGGAAATACATAAACTAGTTTCAACAGCAATATTTTTTGGGACCATCGCTCAAGGTAACATTCTCCAGAAAAACTCTGGTTCCGTGAGTGACACTTTCACTGTTTTTCTAAAATGATTTCAAATCAGGAAGGATCAAATGGAGCAAATTCAGATTACTGCGTGTCTTCGCGATTACATAATAAAAGTTTCGTCCTATTATGAATGAGTTTTTCGAATGATTGATGTATATAAAACAACTCTGAAGTGTTGGTATTCAGATAAGTGTTAGGATGCGATCGCTATGTCAAGGGTCACTAGTAAACAGAAATAGATCCAGTTTTATTTGATAGAGGGCTTTCTCTATGTCTAACGTATTATGGCGCCAATGTTCTATAAATATGTGTTAGTGATTTTTTGGTGTTTGCATTTTGGCTGCCCGGAAAAACTTAACGTAAGTGAAAACTTCCTGAATCGGCGTTTCCTGGATGTGGAAAACGTGAAAAGTTTGTTTTGCTGGAAGAAATTCGGGTGTCGTATATAAAAACTTGACGAATCTGTTGATGAGTTGTGTGGACTGCCAAATTTTAACTTACCTGTTAGGCAATTATAGTGTATTTCCTGAAAAAATTTTTTCATGCTTTTGTTGATTTATTTTTTATAAACATTCGAATGGACTCTTTAATTAATTCAATGGTCAAAAAATCTTGCACGACCGGTATAACTATTATCTAAATTTATTGAACTTTAAAAAATAAATCAGTAGAATTTTTTTTCAAAAAAGTTGATTGAAAAAATTTCTTCAGTTAGGTGTAGGTACAAAGCTGAAACTCAACTCATTGAAAAATTGACACAATTAATGGCTAAAATGAAAAGATTAGATATTTTCAGTATGTTTAAATGAAGTTTTTTTTATCTGAAAACATTAAAAGTAGTGTTGAATTTATACCTATCTAATAAGTCATTTGAAATTTGTAGTATCTAATTCTTATTTGAATATTGAAAATGCGATTTCTATACTCGTAAATTCAAAACAAGTGCCATGATGACGTAGGGGCAATACTTTTTTAAGAAGATGACGATTCACAACAGAGTACCCAGCAGGTATTGTAGTAAACTGTGATTCCGTATTCAACTAATGCAATAAATGCTTACGCGTACGTCACACTCAACCGCCAATTATGATCGTTTGAATAGCTAGTTATTTCGTAGAATTCAAATTGTTTTTTTTTTAAAACCTTACAACCAAAAAGAAAACGGATAATCCTTTATGAGTTTCGCCAGAAGTATGATAAAAATTGATATTTTCATTTAAACTCTCTGTGACAATGCAAAATGTTTCATGACTAATGAGTTGTCAGATAACTTGCAGAATGTATGAATAGAATTAGAAAACGCACGAAATAGTAGACCGTATTCATAAAAATGAGTATAAGTAAAATGTTTCGCTTCTCATAATCTCTACCTTTTCCTTGCAAGGATAAGTAGGGTAAAATGTACAGCAATTTCAACAGGTTGACTACTGGGAAGAGTGATACAAGTAATTGTGTAGAAGGAAAAGGTTTTGCTTTCCACAAACACAATCTCTACATTTTTCTTGCAAGGATAAGTGAAGTGAAATGTACAGCAATTTCAACAGGTTGGCTACTGAGAAGAGTGATACAAGATTCCTATTATTGGAAGCAAATATCTCATTTTTGAGCAAATGCTTCTTTTCATGAATACGGCGAACGCATAACCTTTTACTACAAATCAAACTCTTCGAAGCAAAACCTTTTCCTTCAATTCTTTTTATGCATATATCTTGAAGGATTTGCTTTTTTTTATCGAAAGTAAAAGGTAACTCTTTTTTAAAAAATTCGGCCTATTATATCAGAGACATTAACCAAAGCAGTACCTACATACCTACATTACAAGTAACTTCAAAGTTCGCTGTAACGTTATGGGTTTCATGCAATAGGCATGGTATGTCTGTATCTGTTTAAAATTTGACGTTATTTCTCGAAAAATAAGGCTACACTGAATATAAAAATGTATAACACAGAATTAATGCCTGAATTCTTGATATCAGGTTTAGTAGCGTTTTTTGTAGTAACAAACTGATTGAAGTGAAAATTTTTCTAAATTGAATAATGAACTATTGGGCCTTTACATCGATTGAATTAAAAACATTGCAGTAGACTTGATGAAATTAATTACTTTCAGAGAAACTTCCTTATTGGTTCGAGAACCGTCATAACCCTAGAGTTCTGAGGTCATAACTCAGTAACCATTCAATTCTGGACCTGAATCGACTGAACAAAACTGTTGGAAATAACCTATCTACAAACTCTTTCAAAAGATCAATTCTGAATTTTAAACAACCTGTATAGAAATGGGTGAATAAAATAAATACAAGGCGATACGTATACAGGGTGTCCCATTACTCGACGTCAACCCGGAACCTAGTGAAAAGGCAAGTAATGTGGTTGTCAGAAAAAATAAAAAAAAAATCTAAGTTGCATGATTTTAAAATAATGCGCATTTAAAAAACACGCAAAATTCCACACCCTGTGACAGTCTTTTCGCTCCTGTTGCCACAAATATCAACTTTTACCCGCTTTTTCTTTGCTGTGTACCTTGAATAATGCTTGTCTAAATTGTTTAATCAAATTTTGATACCAGCTGCTCTAGGTTTCATAAAAATAGGGCTCACTTCTCAGAAAAAAAATTCGAAATAAACAATTGCCTAGTTTCAACTGACTGTATTGAAAAAAAAATGTACCACGTAGGTTTGGCATGTTTTTTCAAAAGTTGGCGCATTTAGTAAGGATTCCATAATAGTATAATACTTGTTTAATTGTAGCTGCCGTAGTTCAAAATTATTTCGATTGCCTTTGAATACACGTTCTCGTTAACTGCTTCCCAGTAATAAAGTCCAATGGATTCAAGTCCGGTGAACGGGCCGGCCACGAGATTGGACCAGAACGTCCGATCCATCTTCCGGGAAAAAATGTTACCAGAAAAAAAAATTTTCAGAGAAATTTCTCCGGAAAAATTTTTTCTAAAAAAAATATTTCTCTGGAAATTTTTTTTCTGATAACATTTTTTCCCGGAGATGGATCGGACTTTCTGGTCCAATCTCGTGGCCGGCCCGTTCACCGGTCTTGAATCCATTGGACTCTATTACTGGGAAGCAGTTAACGGGAAAGTGTATTCAAAGGCAATCGAAAATAAATTGAACTACGGCAGCTACAATTAAACAAGTATTATACTATTATGGAATCCTTACTAAATGCGCCAACTTTTGAAAAAACATGCCAAACCTACGTGGTACATTTTTTTTTCAATACAGTCAGTTGAAACTAGGTAATTATTTATTTCGATTTTTTTTTCTGAGAAGTAAGGCTATTTTTATGAAACCTAGATCAGCTGGTATCAAAATTTTGATTAAAGTTTAGACAAGCATTATTCAAGGTTATACAGCAAGAAAAAAGTTGGAAAAAGTTGATATTTGTGGCAACAGGAGCGAAAAGACTGCCACAGGGTGTGGAATTTTGCGTGTTTTTTAAATGCCATTATTTTAAAATCATGCAACTTAGATTTTTTTATATTTTTTGACAACCAGCATTACTTGCCTTTTCACCCGGTTCCGGATTGACGTCGAGTAATAGGACACCCTGTATATTCGTTTCAAAAATAATCGATCGAATACAATAATGCGTTCAGTAACAAAATAACATCAAATTGTCACCATAATATTTTATTTCACAGGGTTATTACGAGCCAAGGTTATGCCAACCATAGCCATAGTATACAAAATCTTACAGTTAATCAATTCCCTTCTAATACCTCTTCATTTATACGATTCAATAGAAAACTTTAAATTTAAATTCGAAGCGAGTATTGAATAAATATTTCCAATGCTAGTTGCTTTCATGATTGCTGTCTTTCATAATAACCAAATGCAAATGAAACAATCGCAGAAAATTTATTTTGGAGCACCATTTTTATTGACCTATGGAAAAAAGTTGCTGATGCAGTACTGATCTAGAGCAAAGCCAAAACATCAACACTATCTTAAATTCACCAATTATAAAATGTCCTATATTTTTAGATATCGAACAAGAAACTTATCAACTAGCCCTTAGTTTGTTAATAATTTGTAATATTCTGTCAACATAATTTTTATGCGTTTGTTTTCAGAATGTCTGTAAATTTCGAATTTTGAGCTAAAAGTCACGGTGTCAACCGACCTCAATATAATCAAATCTAGCTTCCAAAATATTGAAACTTTGTGTGAAAGACGGACGGGCTGGATAGAATTACTTTTGACCTCGGATTCTTCATCAAAACCGTCCAACCGAGTCATTTGAGCTCAAAATTCGAAGTTTCCTTTCTTTCAAGAGGTACGAACTAGTAACTTGAGGGTCAAAATACCTCGATAAAGTCTCATTATGGGCCAAATTGATTTGAAATGTTATTTTTGCAATAATAGCAACTAGAAGTCTATTTGGAGTCGGAATTTTGTAAAAAAAAACGAATACAAACAGAAACATTTTAATGAAAGTAAATCTAAAAACTTCAGGTTTTTAGGTAACTAAATCAGCTAGAAACTCGAAATTTTCAAGCTACCTGTGTGGCCACATGCAGGGTGTCTGTAAACAAATGCGAGGGACTTTGGGAGATGATTCCTCGATGAAAATAAGTAGGGGTAGTTTATATAAATTTTTTTCGGAATCGACCCCCCTTCCAAGATACAGCCTTTGGAAGGCGATGACGAGTTGACAGTTTTTGAATTTTTTTACAGCTTCTTAAAAAACACTGAGTCATAAAACTATACTTAATATGAAGCACTAAGTAGATGTTACTCACACAATTTTTTTAGATCTCATTACTTTATTATTAGGGTTTGAAAATAACAACCCCCCTATGATTTTCGTTTAAAAATTGTTTTCGTGGGATAGATTTTCGAAAAACAAAATTCTCCTATGGTTTCCCAGTCAATTCTGGAGAAAAAAAGTTCCCTGCAAAATTTTGATACAATCAATAAGTTTCTTGGAAAACATAAAAACTTACTTTTCTGAAACTGAAAATTGTAGGAAGAATCATAGAAAATATTTTTTCTACTGTCAAAACCAATTTTGAGCATACCTAAACAATATCTTAGAATATTCAATCTATGGAACATACGCTGAAATGGAATAAACAGTGATCATAACTGCTTGTAAGTTTTTATTTTTTCCGGGAAAAGTATCGACTGTATCAAAATTTTGCACGAGACTTTTTCTCCAGAATTGAATGGGAAACCATAAGAGAATTTTATTTTTCGAAAATCTATCCCACGAAAACAATTCTTGAAGGAAAATCATAAAGGGTTGTTATTTTCAACCCCTAATAATAAAGTTAAGGGATCAAAAAAATATGTGTGAGTAACATCTACTTAATGAATCATATTATGTATAGTTTTATGACTCAGTGTTTTTTAGGACTCCTAAAAAAAATTAAAAACAGTCAACTCGTCATTGCCTTCCAAAGGCTGTATTTTGGAGAGGGGTATATTTCGGAAAAAAATAATATGAACTACCCCTGCTTATTTTCATCGAGTAATCATCTTCCTAAGTCCCTCGCATTTGTTTACAGACACCATGTATATCGGATGAATTACTCAGAGAACTAAATATGTTGAGTGGTTTATATTAGGTTGTGGTCTATTGGTACCGTGAATACCTTTCTGCACTGCAACCAGCTAAGTATTTTGTGCGTAACCATACTAGGGGCCTAATGCACCAAAATACTTTGCAACTTTTCACTTCGCACTTTGCATTCTGACGAATTTCAAAAGTGAAAATTAGTTATGTTGCACAACATTTCTCCCAACATTTAATTTCTGCGGAGTACTTTTCACTATGCACTTGGCTTTTCACACTGTATTTTTCAATTATGAATGCGTTTGGTGCATCTTAATTCATTTGAAAAGTGAAAAGTGCAAAGTGAAAAGTTGCAAAGTATTTGGTGCAATAGGCCCCAGAGCTATATTTTGCCCAGAAATGTAACCTCCATCACAGAGTTCATTATTTTACTAGGAGGGCGTCAAGGTCGCATCACCTAGCAGAGAAAGTCTGGTTTACGCCAACATATTGCATTGCCATGATATGGGCTCGATGGTTTTTATGGCTGGCCGATCCACATAACCTGCAGAAATTAGAGCTTATTGAGCTTTCTCTTCTGAAGGTGCAATCAGTCTTCGTCTTTTTAATTCAGCCAGAGTGTTACTCTCTTCTTTTCACCGGCCTCTCCTAATCAAGATCCAGCGAAAGTGTTTGTTGTTCTTTTTGCAAGAGCATTAGTTTTCACATCTCCTCAATGTTCTGGCGGGCAGGTATCCAAACTAGAACTAATTTTCTGTACTTCACCAGGGTTGTAAGGAATTGTTTACAGCCCCAGTGCCACCTGACTATCAGGGACAATCAAATTCTGACTACCTTGAACTGTCTCGACTTCGGCGCATCATGGTCGATTAGTTTACAATATTTTCAAAACTAAATACGATCGATATTAGTTGCTCAATATAATATAAGATATTTATTATCCCTGGGATGATCAACTTTTCATTTCTTTCATCAGAACATAATCAAATATTATTACCAACAACATTATGAATCATTTCCGAAAAATGACACAAATTCTTCTCGAGTAATATAGGTTAATTTTTGAAAACGAATAATAGTGAAAGTGTTTAGAATATTAAATGTTTTGAATTCATAAATCATGATAGGAAGGCATTGATTTATCATATATTTTGATCCATTTAATGGTTCATTGCAACTTTGTTCCAGTTTCGAAATAAAATATGATAACACAGGAGATATTTAGACCACAAAGTTGACATTTTAAGGTGATATATGAAACAAATTCAGACCGAAAAATTATTGTGCGACTTACTAGACTAGACGATAAATTTAGTAACTTTTTTACAATAATTTTTTTATGTTAAACTTTGAGAAGTACAAACTAGGGTTCTCATATCAGAATATTACTTGGGCATTTTCGCATCTGCTGTTCAACGTTTCGGCCTGCCGTCGTCAGGAAACACACTTCGGACTTGAAACTTGAAACAAAAAAGCAACTTTCGTAACTTTTTGGCGAATATTATAATAATATTTCAAATTACACTTCAACAACTAGGGTCCTTATGACAGTTTTTAGTCTTCGGGGTAAAATATGTTAGGTGTAAAAAAAAGATATTATATTCTTTTCATGTAGCTCGAAAATCAATGTTCTTTTCCTCCAGGTTTTCAACGTCAAGTATGACCGTAAAGAAATTTTCCATCATTTGATTCTTCATTTTTGAGCGAATTATGTTCTGAGGATTCAAAACTAGATTTTCAAAAATTTGAGAAAAGCCTTGGACAGGAGCTTTTGAGCGCTCGTTCTTTGATAGAGCAATAAGATTATTACCTCCGATTTTATATGGGATTTGAGATTGATACCAAATATTTGAATGCAGAATCTCAGCACAATTAGAAATATATTCTGGAAATTATTCAAGAAATAAAATAATTGAAAAAATAAATTCTATGGTTCTGATGATGCGATCCCCTCGAAATTTTGCATGAACATTCAGTATATCAGTCTTGATTCACAAAACGAATTTCACTTGAATCGGTTATCCTGTTATGGAAATATAGAGATTCTTCTGTTCAATATTTAATTGAATTTTCTATGGTTCTGTTGACACTATGGTCACAAAATTTCGCAAGAAAATTCAGTATAACAGTCTTCATTCCAAAAAAAATCGGATATCCTGTTAAGGAAATATAAAGATTCTTCTTTTCAATATCCAATTGAATTTTCTATGATTCTGTTAACACTATGGCCAAAAATTCTGCATGAACATTCAGTATTCGCCATTTATAAAATAAATTTCATTCGAATCGGATTTTTGTTTATGGAAATATGAAGTTTCTTCTTTTCAATATTCCAATTGAATTTCCTATGGTTCTGTTATACTATGGCCACAAAATTTTGCATGAAGCTTATTATGACCATCTTGCATATGGCCGCAACATTTCGTTCGGATGGGTTCCGTTTTGTCTGAGATATTGAGGGACAAAATTTTGAATGGCCATATTTTATGGAACACCCTGTACGATTTACGAACTTAACCGAGCCATTTGGGGACCAAACTCATCCTGATTATTTCAAGTCTCTAGGACATTCCCTTCGAAAGTTATTGTGCTAACGGCAGGACAGCCCCAAGGCAAGCATTGAATTTGACCACGAATTCGTCATCAGGAAGTCTAACCTTATGGTTTGAGACTATTTTCGGTTCGAAATTCTAAAATTAGAGACATTTGGGCAAAACGATATAGCACTCGTTTAAGTAGAACGAGCGCTCAAAAACGGATAATGCCTATGATTTCATAAGGGTCCATTGTTTTCTGAATTATTTTTTTCAATAAATCACTGGAAATGAACACTTTAGTTGAATATCTTGTGAAGTGTAGAATGTAGATACTATGAGCAAAAAAGTTTAAGAACTTCCAACATTAACCTTTGGTATCACAAAAATGAAATGTTTGCGGTTTCATGTTTATGGGACATTTTTTCCCTTGAAGTTACTCAAGAACCACCAATTTAGGAACAGCCTGCATATAGGACCCCTTCTGGCCCACAACTAACTTCAAATTTCCAGCAAAACTTAAAAAAATTATTGATTTATCAGCAAGAGTTAAACATAAACTATTTTTATTGTAGAATTCATTGGAAAAACAAGAAGATGAAAATGCAAGGAAATCAACAACAATGTATGATTATCATACGGTAAGATATTCAGTACATTGTATAACTGAGAATAACAAATGTTCAATCCTCACAGAGAATGTCTGCGTTTAAAGATTTGGTTGGATCGGGATGTTACATAGAATTTATTAAAAATGGAGAGCCATCTCTCAGTAGAAGAATAAGGGATTATCCAATGAAGAAACTACCAGCCGAACTGTATATATCTGAGGAAAGATTATCAAAGCGACGGGTAAGTTCGAAGTATAAAAGGAATAAAAAGTGGGTGTAAAGAAAACTTTATTAATAAATATTTGATTCATCTGAATAACAGTATATCAGGGATTTTGTCATATAGAAACCCCAATTCAGTTTGCATAAAGATAAACCCAGGGTAAATCAAATAAACCAACCCGCATTTCAATGCCACCGACTGATAAAAATGAAAAGAATTGAATTTTGAAGAATTTTCATTTAGTTTTTTCCATCCTATTTTGAAGATTTGGGATTTGGCTGGTCCAAGAATATGGGAGTTCTGCAGAGGGTTTCCAACATATTTAATTCAAGAAGTCAGGAACGTAGGTAGCAGTAATACAATCAATCCAGACGATAACGACATACTAAAATCCCGATTGAGAAGAAAAAGATCCAATCGACATTATTTTGTCGGAAGGTTGAGAGGGCAAACGCAATCCCAGTACATGAATTTCGGCCAACCCGGTAACTCTAGTGGCAAAGCTGAGGCAGAATCAGAATACGGTGTATCCCGAGCTATCGTTGGTAAGACATTAAATTTAATGGATTTAGACAGAAGGATTTAATGCGAAACGCAAGTGAAAATATAGAAAATTAAATCAATCGGTAAAAATCAATAAACATAAAATTCATATTTATGCAGGGTGTTTTATTGGGAAACGGAAAAAAGTGAAGGATTAATAAAGCACCTCTAGATGGTTCCGAATATACTATATTTTATGGGTCTAGAAAGTTCAATTACAGAAATACAGGCTGTTTTATCAATTTGGCCGATTTTTTTGAATGACCATTCAAACTTTTATATGCCTTCGCATCCCTAAAACAACACCCTGTATTTTCGAATTTTTGTCATATCATTAGTCATGGACCTATTTCAGTAGGTACTAATGGAATGGGACAGGCACAAAGTCAGAGTAGCCCTTTGGATTGTGATGAATGTTACAGGCCCATTAAAACATCCGAGTATGAACCTGTTCGTCGTCCAGGTCCAGGAGAATGGGATAACACACCGGATTCCAGAATTCCTGGGGTGAGCTGAAACTTTGAATTAGTTGAATAATCTTTCTACCAATATTTTGAACTCAAAATTATCACTTCTCAATATTTCATGTATAGGGACCAGCCCCTGGAGCTATAACTCGTCCAGGACAAACGCAACCCGGTTATCCAACTGGTCCACCCCCACCCGGTTATCCAACTGGTCCATCACCAACCGGTTATCCAACTGGTCCATCACTACCCGGTTATCCAACTGGTCCATCACTACCAGGTTATCCATCTAGTCCATCACCACCCGGTTATCCAACTGGTCCATCACCACCCGGTTATCCAACTGGCCCACAACCACCAGGTTATCCAACTGGTCCATCACAACCGGTTATCCAACTGGTCCATCACTACCTGGCTATCCAACTGGTCCATCACTACCCGGTTATCCAACTGGTCCATCACCACCCGCTTATCCAAGTGGTCCATCACCACCCGTTATCCAAGTGGTCCATCAGTACCCGGTTATCCAACTGGCCCACCACCACCAGGTTATCCAACTGGTCCATCACTACCCGGCTATCCAACTGGTCCATCACTACCCGGTTATCCAACTGGTCCATCCCCACCCGCTTATCCAACTGGTCCATCACCACCCAGTTATCCAAGTGGTCCATCAGTACCCGGTTATCCAACTGGTCCATCACCACCTGGTTATCCAACTGGACCACCACCACCAGGTTATCCATCTAGTCCATCACCACCTGGTTATCCAACTGGTCCATCACAACCCGGTTATCCAATTGGTCCATCACCACCCGGTTATCCAACTGGCCCATCAATACCCGGCTATCCAACTGGTCCGTTACAACCCGGTTATCCAACTGGTCCGTTACAACCCGGTTATCCAACTGGTCCAACCCAACCTGGATATCCAACTGTTCCAACACAACCTGGATATCCAACTAGGCCGACAATTCCTGGATATCCAACTGGTCCAACTAAACCTAGTTATCCAACTGCTCCAATTCAACCAGGATTTCCAACACAGCCAGGCTTTCCAACTCACCCAGCAGAACCAGGATATCCAATTGGTCCGAGCCAACCTGGTTATCCAAGTGGTCCAACAGAACCTGGGTATCCTACTGGTCCATCTAGACCTGGTTATCCAACTGGACCAAGAGAACCTGGATATCCTAGCATTCCAACGCAACCTATCCATCCAACTGCTCCGACACAACCTGGATATCCTACTGGACCTACGAAACCTGGATATCCAACCATACCAGGACAACCCGGTTATCCAAGTGGCCCCTCACAACCAAGTTATCCAGTAGGCCCAACGCAACCTGGATACCCTACTGGTCCGACACAACCCGGGCATCCCACTGGTCCTAGACAACCTGGATATCCAACTGGCCCGATACAGCCTGGATATCCTTGTGAACCCACGCAACTAGGAACTACAGGTCAATTTGGTGGAACTTTTGGTGGGGATTATAACACGAACCTTGGCCATGGTGGAAAATTCTCTGGACAGTTTTCAGGTGTTTTCGATGTGAATGGACACAGAATACCGCAAGGAATTGGTGAGTTATTCGATAAACGTGAATAATGAATGCTTGTAATAAGTTCTTCTTCTTAGTTCTATAGATACCTTACCGATGTTTCATTGTTTTCAAACTTCTTCCTTGAAAAAAGTGTGCCAAAGTTTCTGATGTTCATAAATTTCGGGTTTATTTTCATATTTAATCTAGAGCGCTCGAACTATTTCAAATATTAACACGAATATAGGTACAAAGGTGAGGACTTCATTAATAGAATTGAAATCATAAAGCCAAGCAGCGCTTGTTGATGTCAGTACCGGAAAGGGTACCTCATGTGTTCCCAATATGACCAGGCTGATAAACACGTGAAATTATCTGTTGAGCTGAGATTTTTTTAATCGGTTGGTCTAGGATTCTTTCCGGAGTTTACAATTTTTCATTGCGAACTGTTTATCTTTTGTAACATTTCTGACTAAAGCATGCTGATTGTAGTTAATAGTTAGTGAATATCCACTCAGACGCAACACATGTTTTCAAATTGACCGCAACTCGTGCAGAATGATATTCTACATGAAATTAAAAATACCTCAGAACCAATGAAATCATTTCAATAAGCTTTTTCGCTTTCATTCCAGGTACTCAACCATTTGGTAGGCCTTCGCATCCACCGGGACAAGTTCAATATCCGTCCAAATCACCAGGACAAGATCAATACCCACCATCTGCAGGAGGAATTCGATACCCTCCTGGGTTAACTCCAGGACAAATTCATTACCCATCCGGCACCACAGGTGAAACTTCATACACATCAGGAACTCCAGGACAAATTTCATACCCACCAAGAGTAACTCCAGAACAAACTCAATATCCACCAGGTTCTCCCGGACAAATTCAGTATCCCCCGGTCACCACTCCCGGACAAAATCAATATCCACCAGGAGCAATTCCTGGACAAATCCAGTATCCAATAGGAGGTTCCCCCGGTCAAGCTCAATACCCACCTGCATCGGTCCCAGGATCAGTTCATTTTCCACCTGGAGTAACACCCGGACAAGGCCAATACCCATTTGGCATTCCAGGACAAACTCTGTACCCATCTGGAGTCCCTGGACAAACTCAGTATCCACCAGTAACGACTCCAGGGCAATATCCACCTGGTCAAGTTTCATACCCATCAGGAGTAATACCAGGACAACCTGGACAAGGTCAGTACGTACCTGGGACAGCTCCGGGACAAATTCAGTATCCACCTAGAGGAGTTCCAGGGCAATATTCACCTGGTGCTGGCAACGGGCAAATTCAATATAGACCAGGACAATATCCACCTGATACTAAAGAACCATCTGATATCACTCCTGATGATGGCGATTCTCAAGTTCAAGCATCGGTAAATCAAAATAGCAATCAAACGCAGGCCAGTGCGCAGGCTCAAGGAAAATTCGACGGAGGTACTTCACAATCGCAAGTTAGTGGTACTTATTCAGGAAGTGGATCTTTCAGTGCATCCGCCGGAAGTGATGATGGAAAAAGAGGAGCTCTCACACAAATATCAGGAGGTAAACAGGGTGCTACAAGCGCAGCGCAAGGTCATGGAGGTAAAGGACAATCGCAAGCGCAAATGCAATTGTTTTCCGATACAGGAAGAATTCTTTCTGCTGCTCAAAGTGGTGGCTCATCTTACACTTCCCAGACACAAGTGCAAGGTGGAGAGGAAGGAGGCATGGCCAATGCACAGTCCAATGGTGCGGGACAAACCTCCTCACAAGCCCAAATTGGATTTACTCCTTACAAAAAAGATGAATCGGCAGATTCAGATCAGAATAATAGTTTCTTAGGTGGTGGTACAGCCAGTGCACAAGGTGGTTCAGTTTATGGACAGTCACAATCTCAAATACAAGGGAAATTCAAATATGGTATAAAATACAGCGGTGGGGCCCAGGCACAAACAGGCAATGGCAGAAACAAAAACGGTACCCATCTTTCATTCGATCCACAATTTCAGATAAAACCAATTTCTTTACTTCCTGCTAACCCACAAAATACTGATAGTAACAAGCAAAATACCGACACTAACTCAATCGATGCTGAAACCAAAAAGGAAGCTGCAGAAGATGGATCCAACACAAATAAGGACAATAAAAGTACTACGGAAAAAGAAGAGGCAACAACTATCAAAACGGAAGATGAAGAATACGATTACGAAGAAAGTGACACAGAAAAATCGCCGGACACAAACAAAGTTATTGTACAAACTAGGGACGGCCAAACGCAGCACATAGTTCTGCCAAACCTGAAAAATCTGGATGCGAAAGTAGTTCAAACAAACTTCGACGATTTTCAGGAAAAAGTGTACCAACCGCAAGAACATTTGCCGTTCAAGCAGGGGGATACTTTCGAGTCGGGCCAAATAATTCCAGGAATTAATGGATTTAGAATTCCACCAGGTTTTAGAGGGAAAGTTAAATCAGTTGCAAGTCCCTCGCAAACATATGCAGTTGGAAAAAATTCTCAAGCTCAAAGCGTGACGATTACGCCAGGAACTGGCAAAATAACCTATCGAAAAGCTCCAAGGGTTAACTATAATAGATATCAGAATAATTACAAGAATTATGAGCCAAACCAATATTATTTCAGAAGTGGGGAGAGTGCCGCACCAAACTTTTTCTCCATATCTAAATCGGAGACAGGTTATAACCACCCAGTAACTGGAAGGAGAATCTCCTCAACTCATTACACCCAATCATCAACCTGTGGATTGATTACCAACACTTGTGTTATGAGAAACAATCAGAGAGTATGTTTACCAAACTTCATAAAAAATCCCGATGGATCCATTCGAATGTGTTGAATATAATAACCTCATAGGCCAATTTATGTCAATTTTAACTGTATGTGTTCATTCTTAGTATTTAATTATAGGCAAAATAAACTCAGTTTTTTATATAATTGAATTTTGAGTTGAAAAAATATCAGTTTGTCCAGGAACATGTTTTCCGGCGCCCTCAATCGATATTATACTTGGAGTTCAAAAATGTACAAGTCAATGTCGTGAAAGATTATAAAAACACCTCATGGTGATATGGTATTTTGAAGCATTAGGACCTTTGACCTTTGTCTAAGAGTAAGACCATCTGTTACTCCAGAAAAATACTCATCAGTTTTCATTATTATTCCCCGGTAATACGTTCAAAGCTTGTCTGGGAATGCAAATTATCACTTGATGCACTCGGGCTAAACAAAACCAGTCAACATTGTGTTGGTACCTGGTCATACTGTAGTGCACGGCAACGAAATGACAGATCAACTAGTCAAGTGGTATAACTTATATTATAGGTATAACCCCTTTCAGTGGGGCAAAGCCATTCTGAGGTTTTCTAGCCACTCATCAACAATGGCAGTTAAGGAATGATAAAAAAGAGGAGATTGGGTCCTGGAAGGAAGTCTTTCTTACACAACGAGTTGGTCCAATAAAGTCCTCTCATTCAGAGAATTAGAACGAAAGAAAGTGACGGGCCTAATGGGACTGGGATATACGGACCAAGTACTAAATGTACACTGTCGCTAAGCTCCTGTATGAGCGTCTTTCAAGCGGAAATCTTAGCTATTGAAAGATATCTAGATATAAATCTAGAAAGAAACTATCATAAGTGCCATATAGCCATACATTAGTATAGTCAAGCTGCTATTAAAGCACTGAGCTCCTACGTCGTCGACTCAAAGATGATCTGGGAGTGCCGGAACAAACTCAATGAGGTTATTCAAGAAAAATAAGGTCTTTTTGATCTGGGTTCCCGGAAATTCGGGAATCGAAGAGGCCAATACACTTGCTCACGAATGTTACTCGTTGGCCCAGAACCCTTCTGTGGTATAGATAAATGTACATATAAGAAGGAGTTTCTGGAGAAGGAGAAAGCAGAGAGGAAGAACTCTGGCGGAATCTCCCAGGGATGGATCATTCTACTGAGTTCCTTCGGAACTTTGAGACAGCAAG
Organism: Propylea japonica; assembly: GCA_013421045.1. NCBI lineage: Eukaryota > Metazoa > Arthropoda > Insecta > Coleoptera > Coccinellidae > Propylea > Propylea japonica. Next base: position 51,273,161 of record CM024239.1, read on the forward strand.
ATCCAAAAGATTTTTGGATCTTGGTAAGAAACAATTACGCCTCCTCACTGGCTGTCTTACAGGACACTGTCGCCTCAGGAAGCACCTGTTGAGGATGTGATTATCGGACACTGACGAGTGTAGGTTCTGTGGGGAGGAGGAAGAAACTCCCATTCACCTAGTCACGGAATGCTTTGTCATTGCGAGCCTAAGGAGAGAATTCCTTCTGCGAGAAAATTGTAAGAGTGAGGAACTAGCCTCGTTGAAGCCTTCACAATTATTGGATTTCATCAGATCTCTGGAACTGGAAGGCGAGCTGTGAAGGGTGTGGTCAAAACAGCTCTGTAAGAGGGCAGAATAAACCTTGAGGTCGCAGTGAACAGTAACCCCTTTTTAAACTATTACTTATGGGACACTTTTCCGTGAATTATCACTTGCGTAACATAGGGAAGGTTCCCAATGATACTTGTCGCTTCTGCAGAGAAGCCAGCGAATAAGCTGAACACCTGCTTTACAATAATTGTTCAACTATCAATAGGAAAAGGCTGACACCTTAGTTTGTGATAACTGAAACCGGAGCAAATAATGGACGAAGCACCTACGAAAGTATAGTCTGTTCACGAAAGTTTGAGCGCATAGTAGGCGTTTTTTTATTTATCTGAAGTTGGCAGTATTCGCTGTCATAACGTAAAATAAAGTCAACGCTGCCGAATGTACCCGGCCTCTTCCGACGAGCTTTCGAGTTATCAGAGAACTCTATCAATATTGACAACATTGCGTATCAATCTGACAAGAAAATAAAGAACATATCCTAAAATTTTAATATACACAGTGGAATATGCCAAAATTCCATGGCCAAACGACGGCTCAAGCTTTCGTGAACGGACTATAGTAGGTTGGTAAACAGCGAGGGGTTGCATAATGGATTTTATCCACTCCATCAAACTAATTTCTATGTGTAATGGTAGTCATAACATGTCTATGAACCGAAAAGCGTGTGTTATAATAACACCCGCACATAACACCCGCGAAATTACTTGGTTTGATTAGTTAGAGACTCTGATTGATTCCCGACCACAGAGTACAGAGGTTTGACGGTTGGACGAAATGTTGTCAACGCTTTTGACAACTGTTCAATTTTTTTAAATGCAGATTAATTCGAATTTTACTGAAGAAGTCGTGGATAAAGTATAGTATTCAATTCGCGGTAATGCTCAAAACACACTTGATGAATTACACCACTCGCCTGACGGCTCGTGGTGCAAAATTCATCTGCGTGTGTTTTGACCTGCATTACCGCTCATTGAATAATATACTATTATCCACTCCTATAAACTAATTTCTATGTGTAATAGTAGCTAGAACACAACCATAGACATGTCTATGAACCGAAAAGCGAGTGTTATAATAACACCCGCCCATAACTCCCGCTAATAAAAATACCTAGGAAAATGAAATTGTTCACAAAAAAAATGAATAAAAAGTAGGATCGATCCGGAAATCTATTTCAGCCATCAAGATAACGTTCTAGCGATTCATTCTAGATTTATTTTTGGAAAACGTAAATTTTTGAAGTTGCGAAAGTACTTGATTTGATTAGTTAGAGACTCTGATTTGATTCCCGACTACAGAGTACAGAGGTTTGACGGTTGGACGAAATGTTATCAATGCTTTTGACAACTGTTCAAAATTTTTTAAATGAAGATTAATTCGAATTTTACTGAAGAAGTCATGGATAAAGTATAGTATTCAATTCGCGGTAATGCGCAAAACACACCTATGAATTACACCACTCGCCTGACGGCTCGTGGTGCAAAATTCATCTGCGTGTGTTTTGACCTGCAATACCGCTCATCGAATAATATACTATTATCCACTCCTATAGAGTAATATGTCAATTATTAAACTAATTTCTATGTGTAATAGTAGCCATAATACAACCGTAGACATGTCTATGGACCGAGAAGCGAGTGTTATAATAACACCCGCTAAAAATACCTAGGAAAAATGAAATTGCTTACAAAATAAATGCATAAAAAGTAGGATCGATCCGGAAATCTATTTCAGCCATCAAGATAATGTTCTAGCAATTCATTCCAGATTTATTTTTATAAATGTGAATTTTTGAAGTTGCGAAAGTATTTGATTTGATTAGTTAGAGATTCTGACTTGATTCCCGACCACAGATTACAGAGGTTTGACGGTTGGACGAAATGTTGTCAACGCTTTTGACAAATGTTCAAAATTTTAAATGCAGATTAATTCGAATTTTACTGATGAAGTCGTGGATAAAGTATAGTATTCAATTCGCGGTAATGCTCAAAACACACTTGATGAATTACACCACTCGCCTGACGGTTCGTGGTGCAAAATTCATCTGCGTGTGTTTTGACCTGCATTACCGCTCATCGAATAATATACTATTTAAGGTCAAGGCACTGCGAGGTGTACTAAGGCTATCTAATCTAAACTATGATTATGAATAATGAAGGAGATTTTGAATCAATCATTAATTCTAGTAGGTGAGTCGTTTATTATATGTACATTTTTATAAATAAATAAATAAATTTATATGTGAGAATATTGGCAGAGTTTCCCGTCACAATACATTGTATAATATCTGGAGATTCGTATTCAGAATTCCTCATGGAACTAATAATGAATACTTGGTAAATCATCGTCACTTCCTTCTTCGTTTGAAAGCACTCCTCGGTGAGATAGCAAGGTTGTGGGTGCGGAGTTACGTAACCTAAAATATTGAAAAAATATTCATTAATATTTTGTATTCAAAACTCGAGTTAAAAAATTAAGGATGCATATTGATGTTCGTTACAAAACTCAGAAGGAATTGTTTGCCGATGGAGCTTTGTTTCTGAGTTATTGGCATTGAAATATTTTCTATGCCATCAATTTAATTCCATAAATCAAGTAACCCCATAAATGAATATGTTAGTCACCTCTCAGCATTATCTGAGTTACTTATAATGTATGTGCCCATTATTCTGAACAAGTAATTTTTCAAAGCGTATACAAACTTCATTGAGCGATTCCCTCTTCTACCTGCAAAAATGCACAACGCGCAATGAAGGTCGTGTTCGCTCTGAAAGATCACTTGTCGGTAGTACGGCAGCGAGCTCGGTTTCGAACGAAAGAAAGAAAAATGAGGCATCTGGGCTCCAATAATAAGATCCAACTTCAAAAAGATCAAATATTTATATTGCTTGACAACTGACTGAATTGAAAAAAGATCAAAGTCATTGATGATTGTTTTCTAAGAATTTTCTAAAATGAGCCGGAACGGTTTGCACTGAATCAAATGGGTAGACGCTCACCTGGGAGGCGCGAAGCGAAGAGCCGAATCGATAGACGCGAGGACGAAGCGAAAAGCGCTCCGAAGGAATGCGTCGTTTTCCGTTGGGGTGTTTAGCATTGAAACAAATGGGTAGATGCTCACCTAGGAGGCGCGAATCGAAGAGCAGCGAGGAGGCGAGTCGTTCGACGTGTGGATCATCTACCCTTGTTCATGCAGGTGTGCGGCATGCAACAATGGTAATAAAAATTTATAACGGCCTAGAGATAGAGGGAATTTCTTCCGATGCCTGTTCGACGCATCGCTTCCTCCAATTGCGCGGTCCTCGGCGAACTTACGCTTCGTCTCGTCTAGTCTCGTCCCGTCCAAGTGAGCGTCAACCTTTAGAAGACGCGAAGCGAAGAGCCGAATAGTTAGACGCGGGGCATATTAGACGCACACTTGGACGAAGCGAAGCGCTCGGAAGGAACGCGTCGTTTTCCGCCGGAGAGGTTTGCATTGAAACACCTAGGAGGCACGAAGCGAAGAGCTGCGAGGGGTCTAATCGTTTGACGCATGAATGATCCTTGGGCTTATGCGTGACAAATTTCTCGAGGCGGTCATCAAGTAGGTAGTCATTGGCCGGAATTGGGTTCGTGACCCAAGTTCGAAGCGCTGTATTCCCAACTCGAGGAAAAATTTGCGATTTTTATTGAAATTTCATACTGAAATTTTGTCAATGATTTGAAATTTTATACTGAAATTTTGTCAATGGGGAAATACACAGTTATTTTTGTATTTGTGTGAAATGAGTTTGTTTTCAATGGCTCATGAGCCTGTTGATTAGAATTCTCTCGATTGAGTTCTTGAAAAACGAATTTTACATACAATACAAACAACATTTTTGTATTTTTTACACTGTGAATGTGAATTCAAGTCGTCTTTGATATAGGTTTTAAATTACCTATGTGAATACAACAAAATATTGAAAAATTCTCTTTTCAAAGAAATCGAAATATCTGATAAAATTGAAAAATTGTGGAATGATTCGAGGGATATATGATCGGCAACATTAAACATGTTCAGGATTCAATGTTAGCAGTCGTTGTTCAAACTGTACCATCATTATCATTCCAATAAATCTGATTTCTTATTTTGAATAATAAATTAATTGATAATTGATTGTGTTGCGATGCAACTTGCAGATTGGTAACAAATGATTTTCTGTCACCAGGTTACAGTCAACTAACATATATTCCTTGGCTACCTGTAATTTAATAAATTAATTTGATCACTACATACAAATTCTTGAATCCACCCTTGGGGACGAAGCCTCATCAGCAAACATTTCTATTGTGTTATCATCAAGAATATCCATCGGTACATAATCCTTAATTTTTCGACTTCATTTTGAATCACGGTGTATTGTAGTATGTACCAGTGCAAACAGCCTGTATAATTTACATAATACAGCAAGATCTATATTATCTTAGACATCTTACAAACGTGTGATAGATATAACTGATATTGAGATAACACGTAATCTGACAGACCTTGCTGTATTACGTATAGATTATATAGGCTATTCGCACTGATACAGACTACAGTATATCAAATGAAGACCAGATTGATTCAAATCAATGTGTATTTTCAAAGTTTCAAAACCAGTGTTAGACCTTGTTAATCATGTAAGTTATTGATTTAAATACTCTACTCTCTCGTTATAGTCGTGGCAACTATTGAGATGTTCAAAAGTACTGGTGATTCCATTGTTTCGCTTTTGTTTCAGACTTCACGGCAAAGTACAAATCGGTCGAACATCATTTTCCCACCGTTAGGGTGCGCTGTCCAACAATATCTGCCAGCAGCATTTTAGTTTTATTCAATTAATTCTTTGTGCTAATATACGACATACGAGAAAAAGCGGCGATAAACTAAAATTTAGCCTATCGCATTTTTATGGAATAATATCTCAATTGACTTATTGTCAGATCTAATAATTTTTTACTTGTAAGTAATTCCACCGTTACTTTTGAACATCTCAGCAGCTATCAACTCTATTTGTTGAAGTGATTGAGAATTAAAATAGTTTACTTTAAAAAAGAAATAAAAGGTTTTCCAATAAGAGGTGTTATTTTGAATAGCCCGCTATTTCGATATACCGATTTGGAAATTCACATCGAACACATACGATATACAATGCATCAGACAGAGAATTTTTCCCTCCAGTTGCACAGATAAATAGGCGAGATAATCAAGTGCGATAACTGAATGAATTCAACTGTCTCACTGCAAAAATCAAGTCTTGTCTCTCTCTTATCGCAGTATAGTAGGGAACCCGCACTGCACGTATAGAATTTTTATTTTGTCAGGCTGCCCGTAATACTCGATTCAGTATTTACTGTTGCCTACCATACTAAAGAATTACGCTCCTCTAAACGATAAGAGAGAGACAAGACTAGAATAATGAAGCAAGACAACTGAATTCAGTGTGTTACAGCAAGTGATTGTCTAGACTATTCATCTGTGCAACTGGAGGGAAAAATTCTCTGTCTGATGCATTGTATATCGTATATTTCAGATGTGAATTTCCAAACCTGTATGTCACGTTTGAAGCTGTCATTTTTTGACATTTGAAAAGTACGCCATTGATAAAAATGGGACGATACACGCTTCAAGAACGCATTGAAATTATTAAAATTCACTGTAAAAATGGTGAAAATTTTACAAAGACTGTTCGTAAAACTAGAACGTTCTTGGTTCGTCGTGAAGCACCCTGTCGGACTGCAATGAAGAAAGTGGTGGAAAAAATCGAGCTGTTGGGACACGTTAGTGATCTGAAGAATAAAACCATTCACGTCGCTCAAGAACAGCCGAGAATATAGCTGCTGTAGCCGACAGAGTTGAAGATAACCCAGGTTTGTCCATTCCACGTCGTTCTTTGGAATTAGGCATTCCACAAACGTCATTACACCGTATTTTGCATAAAGATTTAGGTCTTGAGGCTTATAAAGTTCAGTTAACACAAAATTCAAGCCGGCCGATCATCAAGAACGTCCTGTCTTTTCTGATTGAGTCGTTGAAATGTTATCTCTCGAAGAGGTGATCACAATTGGCCACCGAGATCTTGTGATTTAACACCTTGCGACATCTTCCTTTGAGGCCACGTCAAAGAGAAGGTCTGCGCCAATAGCCCAGCGTCGATTCAAGACCTTAAAGATGGAATTCGTGAGGCTATCGAGGACATATGGCAGCCACTTTGCGATTTGGTTATAGAAAATTTCATTAAAAGGATTTGGTCATGTAAGCGTGGTCGTTGTGGTCATTTGCCTGACGTTATTTTCCACTATTAACGACATAGCTTCTTCTTTATAACGAAATAAACATCCGATCATTCATATTGAAAAATGGCATTTTTCTTTGAATATCAAAATAACAGCTCTTATTGGAAAACCCTTTATATATGAATGGAACACATTAGCTGCAGTTAATCATTAGATCGATTAAATACCTCTTGCACCTTGTAAAGTTTGTTCTCACAACATAATATATCAAACAGTCACTGAGCCATGTCGATGCGGATGTTTCTGATCATCCGATTTATAGTCTCAATTTCTGACTGTTTTTTGGCGAACAGAAAATAACTTGGATTTGTGGAGTTAGCGATAAGTTGGAAGCACTAATTCTGAATTATGTCCAAGATTTAGTGCCTTATTGGTGCCGATTAGTGTTTTCATCATACTTTCATAGCACCTTTGTAGTTTTTGAGAAATTGATATTATAAAATAAACAGATTCAGAAGATTAAATGGAAAATAAACATTTCAGTCCATCCAAATTGGTTTGAAACCGATTCGAAATCTTTGTGAAAACGCATCTGAGCAAATTGGGCATGAATTGTGACAAGTTTCTGATCGTTGTGAGAACTAACCTTTAGTAGGTTAATAAGCTTTTAGAAATTCTTACCTCTGATTCTTCTACATACAAAGCCATTTCCTCGCCACCATCCTCCTTTTCCATACTAAGAAGCAGAGTAAATGTAAAAGCTCTAATGTAAAATGAGTCTACTTTTGAATTAATACTACTAATTATAAACAGACATGATCCAAAAGGACCAATTGGGTTTATTTTGAAGAGTTAGACGATAAAAGTAGAGTGAAGGATACCTGAGAAACCCATTTCATGTTTGACATATACAGTGAAATTAACGATTCATGAAAACATCAAAGTTACTGCATTTTAGCAGTAGATTCGGAAAATGTATGGCATCACCTTCGATAGTTTTACTATATTTGCCGATCGATCACTACCAGTTTTACTTTTCATTTTTTCGTCCATAAATATAGAAGTAACTAAATTTGATCAGTTCTTGAGGAATTGAGCTACTTTAAAGAAAAGTAGCTAAAATTGTCCAAGAGAAATCAAGGAAAAATAAATTGAAATTCAACTATTCTTAGAACCCATGTTAAAAAATCTGTATTCCATGCTTATTGAGACCCTTAGCCCCATTTCGCACCAAGCCAGTCCAGTCCAGTCGAGTCAAGTCACTCAGGATTGAAACTATTAACTTCGTTTAAAATCATTAAAACAAATGGAATGTGAAATCTAGGCCCTAGTGTGAAACTAGATTTCACATTCCATTTGTTTTAAACGATTTTAAACGAAGTTAATAGTTCCAATCCTGAAGTGACTTGACTCGACTGGACTGGCTTGGTGCGAAATGGGGCTAGTCAAGTCACTTCAGGATTGGAACTATAAACTTCGTTTAAAATCGTTTAAAACAAATGAAATGTGAAATCTAGTTTCATACTTGGCCTCAGTGTGAAACTAGATTTCACATTCCATTTGTTTTAAACGATTTTAAACGAAGTTAATAGTTCCAATCCTGAAGTGACTTGACTCGACTGGACTGGACTGGACTGGCTTGGTGCGAGTCAGTCGAGTCAAGTTACTTCAGGATTGGAACTATTAACTTCGTTTGAAACAAATGGAATGTGAAATCTAGTTTCATACTAGGCCCTAGTGTGAAACTAGATTTCACATTCCATTTGTTTTAAACGATTTTAAACGAAGTTAATAGTTCCAATCCTGAAGTGACTTGACTCGACTGGACTGGCTTGGTGCGAAATGGGGCTTAGATCATTTGCCTTTTCGTAAATTTTATTTATTCATTAGCAATCCGAATAAAAGATGATTCTATAAGCCAATTTGCTGTCTGTACAGTTTGAACTGCAGTGAAAGCTTATTTCTTGATTCGTTTCAAATCAGGATCTCTTTCAAATACACCAAAGTCGTACAGACTTAATTATAGAAACAACAACAAAATCGTGAAATGAGGTTGGAAAAGTTCGAATATAACAACTGCAAAAAGCATTGACAGAATTGTTTCTTTTCCTATTTCATATTGATTTAGCAAAAAGGTTTAGGTCATCTAACGATTCTGATGTGAGATCACAATATCTGGAGATGACAATTGATCTGAAGAACTTAAGGGTATTTTCTTCATTACTTCATATAATTCCAAGAATGTATTGATTAAATGTTTTTATAGTAACTGACCATCACCTGCGTTATAAGTTAGATTTTATTTCCACCAATTACCCTTCTCATCACCCAAAATAACTTAAACTTACCTGCTATGGAGATGCTGTAGTTGAATCTGGAAATTGTCAACTTGCTCCTGTAATTCATCGTTAGTCCTTTGTAGTTTCTTCACATTGTTACTGGCTGTATCTACTCATCTTCAGCCACTGCTAAATCTCTTTAAGTTCTTCTACTCTTGTCCTTAGTTTCTTTACTTCAGCTTCATATTGTTCGGCTCTTCTGGACGCATGGGCTAGTTCACCGATCTTGTCTTGTACCACCTTTTTCATTTTGCTCTGCGAGTGTCTTAACTCAGTTATTTCCTGAAATTTTTTTGAAATCGTAATGATAATGAAGAAAAAGTATTCCATCATCAAGAATTTTATTTCAATTGTTGCTCAGTCGTCTGAAATGTTTGCATGTTCTTATATTATGTTCATTATAAACTGGTTTCATATATACTCCGTTCACGAAAGGTTGAGTTATCGGTTGGCCATGACAATTTGGCATATTCCACTGTGTATATTAAAATTTTAGGTTATGGTGTTCATTTTCTGGTCAGATTGATACGCAATGTTGTCAATAATGCATAGAGTTCTCTAATAACTCGCAAGCTCGTCGGACGAAGCGGTGTACATTCGACAACGTTGATCTTATTTTACGTTATGACAGCAAATACTGCCAACTTCAGATAAATAAAGAAACGCCTACTATGCGCTCAAGCTTTCGTGAACGGACTATAGATAGGGGAACTTTTTGTATAAACGAATGTGAGGTTTTATTTCAATTGTCATTTCATTTTTGTTTAGAAGTCGTTTATATCAACGTGTTAATGGAATATAACAATGGAAAAAATCAAGTACCGTTCAGTGATTATACTGGGTGGTCAACTAAGGAATTTCGATTTAAAAGAGCTCTAAAATTATTTTGAATAGGAATAGAAAAGTGGTGTTGGTCTTAATTAAACGAAGGAGGGGTTCATGGAAATTCAATCGCCATGGTTCGCTGGACGAGTGAGGAGCGTTCGGCACGCTTATTACCAAAATCAACATTTTTTCTGTGATGAAGCCCATTTTCATCTGAACGGCTATGTAAACCAACAAATTGCTGGTATTGGTCTTCAGAAAACCCCAAAGAGAAATATGAAATTCATTTGCATAGTCTGAAGGTCACAGTTTGGTGTGCAATACACACACAAGGCATTTATTGGTCCGCACTTTTTCGAAGACGAACGCGGCCGAGCAGTAACAGTGGACATGTTGAACAAGTTTTTGAACTAGCCTTTCAAGACTTTGATGGATACAATCGGGACACTTGGTTTCAGCAAGACGGAGCCACTTAACACACTTCAAATCGGTCTTCACTTGTTATTCAGGCGCTTTTTCTTGAAAAGTTGATTTCTCGGCGTGGAGACCTTTCTTGGCCCCCCAGAAGCCCAGACTTCACACCATGCGCGACTTTTACTTTACCTCAAAAGTGTAGTCTACAGCAAGAATCCACGCACTCTAATTGCGTTGAAGGAAAATATGCGCCAGGAAATTCAATCCATCGGTCCAGAAACTTTGCGATGTGTTTTTTTTAAATTTGGGGGATTCGACTAGAGGAGTGCTTGCAGAAAAACGGTGGACATTTGGACAGCTTAATTTTTAAGAAATGAATTCCCAAAGAGCTGAGCATTATTTGTAGAAAGAAAAATAAAATTGACTAGTTTTTGTTTAATTCTCTTTTAAATCGGAGTTCCTTAGTTGACCACCCAGTATTTTCATATTGGGAAGTTTTAAAAGCAAAGGAAATTTATGAACGCCTTCAATTAGTGAAGTAGAAAGATTGCTGAATTCAAACATGGTAGCATGAGCTTTTATGAAGACCAACATCAGGTCATCCAAAACATCAACAACACCAAACATTGCAGAAGACAGAGAGATTTTTTGAAGCTCTGGGGGCATATTGTTGGGCAGTGTAGGCAAATTTTTGACTAGAGTATTAAGTTTCAGAAAGCTGTAAGTAAAATGGATGCCATGTGCTAACATTGGCCCTTTCTATCTGACGCTGCATTATGTCCAAACTGATGCAAAATCAATTGATGCGAGTTCTACAAGTATTTGACAATGTTGTGATTTTGAACTTCCAACAGATGTTGCTTTCTGACAAAATCAGTTTAATTTCCACAATCACTTCAGTTCATCATAACAATAACATAACTTATCATTTTGGTAAAAGTTTACAATTTACTTCTAAACATAACAGAAAGTGAATTATTATGCTCAGTTTTCATTGCTAGTAATGAATAACTCATAATACTTTTAGAATTTGCTTCCGTATTATCGTCGATATTCTGATTTGGTACTCTGATTTCAAACTTTTTTGTTTCGTTGAATATCATCCGAAAAAGTCATGTTCTATTTGTCAGAATAACTTCACTTTCAACTGAAGTCATTTTGGAAATTATTCAGGCAAATATAAAGCTATATTCCGTTCATGAGAGTTTGAGCGCATTGTAGGCGTTTGTTTATTTATCTGAAGTTGACAGTATTTGCTGTCATAACGTAAAATACAGTCAACGTTACGAAGGTACCCGGCCTCGTCCGACGAGCTTGGGAGTTATCAGAGAACTCCATGCAATATTGACAACATTGCATATCAATCTGACAAGAAAATAAACAACATAACCTTAAATTTTAATATACACAGTGGAATATGTCAAACTGTCATGGCCAACCAACGCGGACGGATCAAACTTTCGTGAACGGACTATTAAATAGAATCAACAATACAATCGAATGCGACTTTCTCAACAACATTGTGTTAAAGAATTTCGACAGTGGCTAAAATCATGAATTGTTTTACCAATGCAAAACGCCTTAAAAAGAACTAATTACATATAATTATTTTATGAAAACCAAGTTGTGCACTGCAATTGAGTATTATTGTTGTAGCAACATAAATTGCAGTTTAAAAGACAAACAAAAGACTGTACTCACTTTATTCTTATCAAGCAATTCTTGCTGTAGATGTCGAACATCTTCATCAGAAGTTTGCCAGGGCCTTCCTCTCCTTTCCATTCTCTCTTGCATATCCCTCAGCTCTGTTCTTAACTTTTTATTATCTCTTTCCAAGGCTAATTTTTCTGTTTCCAGGCGTTCTTTCTTGCCCCATTCAGCTGCATTTTCAGCTTGCAGTCTTTCTAACTATAATGAAATGTTTTTTTTTACTACATCTCAGGGTGATATGTTTAACAGCAGCAATGGGTTTGGCCCGTATATCGACGAGAACTTCAGAACGATAACTTGCGGTTTTCAATATTTCAAGTGATCAGCTTTGTATATTAGGACAGCTGGTCACTTGTTATTTTCGTGAACAAAATTTGAACTTTTCACTGACAGAACTAAGGAGTTTAACTGATGATTATTATTATAATTATTTAAGCTATTGAAAACTGAGAATACAATAGGAAAAGGTAAAAACGAAACATACAGATATGCAAAATCTCATGAGAAACAAACAAGATTCTATATATCAAAGAGAGAACTTCGCCATCCATATGAACTGTGGATTCTTTGAAATATTCAAAAGATTTAACCCTCTACAATTATGACAAATAGAAAAATAAAGTACGAATAATATTGTCTTTCTTATCTTTGGTAGTGACCAAATTCAAGCAGTGTGTAATCAACCCAAAGTACCCAAATCTATTATTGAGGGCAGTCTGGCGCAAATACAGTGGCTATAACGAACGTCTGTATAACGAATTTCGTACAAGACATTGCACCTTGAATCCAAATTCCATGTTAAAAACACCCTCTAAAACGAAGATAATTCTCTCTAAAACGAAATATTCAAAGAACATCACTATTTGAATGGGTATTGGTTAGAAGGTATAAGGGTGGGTTTTTTCCGAAATTTTTCCGAACGTACGTAATAAATCCCGACGTTAAACTAAATCATTAAGGCCGGCAGAGTACAACAGTTTTAAATACACCCCCGCCGGCTGTTTGGTTTCAATCTAACCATTACACTATTGTGAAAGTTGTGCGAAAATGTCTAAAAGGAAGTGCTAAAGTTTGAATGATAACTTAAATCTACAGTGAAGTCGACCGCGACATTGCCGACTATTGAAACCAATTTTCTGTATAACGAAATTTCTTTATAACAAATTTTTTTGCGGATTTTGCGTTTTCTTTATAGGAAAGTTCCGCTGTATTTACTCATTAAATAATTAATTCTTTCTCCATATCACCAAAAATATTCAAAAACGTCATACACTCATCATAACTAATAAGTAAACACAAAAATAAAATGACAAGCAAATGGGCATGGTTACCAAACTAACCAGAATAATAGTACAGTTAGTTGCTCTGGTGACATATAATTCACGGAAGTTTCAGGAAATGGTCACTGCTTCTTCAAGAATTTGATATACAGGTTTGGAAATTCACATTGGAAACATACGATATTCAATGCATAAGAGAGAGTATTTTGCCGTGCAGTTGGACAGTGCTATACTGGACATATTTTATGCTATGTGCAAATATTGGGTATAGTTTGGACAATAAGTTGAGCTTCAAGTCACACATAAGAAAGCAGAAAAAAGCAGTAATTGATCAAGCGGGACATTTTAGATCACTAACCTATAAGACGATGGGCATTAATAGGAAGACTGCAACTAAGATACAGATGTGGAAGAAACGGATGGAAACAGGGGAGTTTCAGTGTTAAATTCACGCTGGTTTGGAGTCCAGTGGAGCAGTGGAAGAATCGAAACCTCGGAGCGATGCGATGTTGAATAAGCGACTGGTCTGTTGGAATGGCAGTCTGTAGTGAGTGGGGAAGCGCGCAGGCAACGATCTAGGATCGAATATCGAATCAGTAACACTGCAAACGGGAGATGGATAACATCGCATGACTATTGAAAATGAAACGACAAATTTTCTCCACTCTTATGGGCGCCATGGGCGGAAGTTATTTGCCTCAATGAATGAAACAAATAATTTCCTGTGAAAATTAATATTTAGGTTCTTTTTCGTCATAACTGGTTCGAAAATAAAATAATTAATTAATTGGTAGCTGTCGAACTGTCGGAATAATTTGATTCTGTAATAGATCCAAATATTTTGTAGCGTTTAGGTTACCATCGATGAAAACTGGCCCTATCATGTAATTACCCAGCATTCGTTTGGCAAGAGAAGTGGATGTGTGTGCTGCTGTTGAAACCAGTGCACCTTGTTCTAGCAGAAAAATTGCCCAGCAAGTCGATTTGGGCGATAGAACTGTTCGGAATATTTTAAAAATAAATGGTTACAAATGTTATAAGGTGCAAACCTTTCAGGAAATTTTTCCAGAAGACCATTTCAAAAGAATGGAATTCTGGGAAAAGATGATGGAAAAAGAGAATGAGATTAGTTCTTTTCTGAGCAATATCTTATTCACGGATGAGTCACACAAAAAAATCAAGTTGTTACCGGCATAGTAATTTTTCATAAAATCCGGTATACAAATTCTTATGTAAACGAATTTTAAACAGAAAAACGGTATTAGCCTAGTGATTTTACTAAAAACGTTCATGTTTTCACTCTATGGCACCATTGTATCAATTTAACGTTCTAAACAAAGCAAAGATATTTTCCTTTCATAAATTTGCTGAATTATAATGGAATATATCACCGGCTTATTGATTTCTACAATTAAGTAGAACTCGATTCACTTTCTATTATGAGGATATATGCCATTTAGCCACGAATCTAAAAATTTTTAAAACTACAGAAAGTCAGCGGTTAATTTGCTTTCCAACTCACTGCGACTGCGGCGAACGCGGAAGCCCGGAAGCCAAAGTAGAATTCGTGTCTCTAGACACGAGTTAGATCGTTGCTTGCGCGCTTCCCCACTCACTACAGACTGCCATTCCAACAGACCAGCCGCTTATTCAACATCGCATCGCTCCGAGGTTTCGATTCTTCCACTGCTCCACTGGACTCCGAACCAGCGTGAATTTAACACTGAAACTCCCCTGTTTCCATCCGTTTCTTCCACATCTGTATATAAAATGATATGCAGACCTATGCTAGAGTATGGTCATGCAATTTTCCACAACAAAAACAACCTTAAAGAATCTGGAAGTAGCAGAGTGAACATGCTTGAGGAAGGTTTACGAAAATGAGACACCCTAACAATCCCATGCACAACCCTCCCAACCAACTGCTCTATGAGACAACTGGAGTTGAGCCGATGCTGGGGAGACGACTCAGAGGCTGGGACAGAAATTTATTAGGAATCAAATAAACAAGGATATACTGGGACCATTGATTCATCATTACGATTCACAGGATGCAACACGGGCTAAATTTCCGGCATTTCACTATACGAATCTATAGAATAACACCTTTCATCTAAAATCTTTTATTTATAAACAAATTTATATAGTGTAACTGGCAGGAAGACTTCGGTTGACAGCCAATTGATACTAGTATCAATAAAAATGAATGAAAATTCATGCGTTTAACAGTAACGCAGGCATAATATAAATAATGAAGCGGAGAATAATATTAATCGATATAAAATCAACCAATATTAAACCCACACTTCGGAACTAATCCCGTCAACGAGCAAAGAACATGCATGGTGGTAATATCAAACAGAGCATCCATAGATAGCTATTTCGCCCTATTTGGGGCTCATCAGTATGGAGGAGCTCCGTTTGAAAGGCATTCTAGGCTCCCTTACTTGAAGAAATGTCGCCCAGTTCTGAGAATAACAGAAACAAGACGCCATCTCTTGGGATCCTTACGAACACCTACCTCCAATGCATGAACGTTGAACGAAGTCGCGAGATGTTTATCCGTTTTTCATACGAACTGGTGGCAGTCCAACTTTGTGGATTTTTACCTTCAGTCGATGAAGTGGAAACGCTCGTTTCTTCGTCGTGAACCAGACGTGGTGATAATAATAATGAATGAAAATTCATGCAATTTTTTGCTCGTTGACGGGATTAGTTCCGAAGTGTGGGTTTAATATTGGTTGATTTTATATCGATTAATATTATTCTCCGCTTTCATTATTTATATTATGCCTGCGTTACTGTTAAACGCATGAATTTTCATTCATTATTATTATCACCACGTCTGGTTCACGACGAAGAAACGAGCGTTTCCACTTCATCGACTGAAGGTAAAAATCCACAAAGTTGGACTGCCACCAGTTCGTATGAAAAACGGATAAACATCTCGCGACTTCGTTCAACGTTCATGCATTGGAGGTAGGTGTTCGTAAGGATCCCAAGAGATGGCGTCTTGTTTCTGTTATTCTCAGAACTGGGCGACATTTCTTCAAGTAAGGGAACCTAGAATGCCTTTCAAACGGAGCTCCTCCATACTGATGAGCCCCAAATAGGGCGAAATAGCTATCTATGGATGCTCTGTTTGATATTACCACCATGCATGTTCTTTGCTCGTTGACGGGATTAGTTCCGAAGTGTGGGTTTAATATTGGTTGATTTTATATCGATTAATATTATTCTCCGCTTTCATTATTTAGTATCAATAAAGTTATTTCTCTCTCTCTCTCTCTCTCTCTAATATGGTTGTCTCTCTCAAATCGACTACCACAGGCTGTCCGACGTAATACTAAATGCTAGTTCTGCAGGTTCCCTACCACACTCTTTGATTAAGCAACTTGTAATGAAGTTCAATTTCGTAACCGGGAAATTGATCTTCATTTTAAAATAATTTATCCGAGTTTTCATTTTAAATTCGTGAATTTTTATTCCGTTCCGAATTAATTCACAACAATCGAAAAAACCGAACATTCTGCGATTGATTTTGTTTTTCATACAGAAAACATAGTAGAACCGTCCGCAAGAACAACGCCGATCGCAGATAACGCCGTTTTTTGCATATACGTACGATAAGCCAGTTTGAAGATATTTTTACCGAGGTACTCTCCTGAAAATTTTAACGTTTCTGCGCCTACCTTTTCCACCCCCCTCCGGAAGATTATAAAAGCGGGGTTTCCCTCCATCGGTAATTAGTTCCGAATTAGTTCTGCTTTAGACGTATACCTTATCAATTAGTTCCGAATTATTTTCTGCTCTAGACGTACGCCTTTCAAAGTTTTCAAAATTTTCAAAGCGACCGTGCTGTAGCTATCATATTTTCTAAATTTTATTATCTTGCTGTAGTGCTAGTGCAATCGAATTGAAAGTACCGAGCCGATTTACTACTGTCCTATTTTTAATCCTCTTTGAGTCTACCTAAATAGCTGTTCCGTCAGATTCCGTAACATACCTTTCCTAGTTTGTCCAGGTGCCCGTAGTAAGTCTGTCTTTCATGGCGTGTAAACTCATGGTCAGACCGAAGGACTTAAGCGAACCACTGGTATAGTACGTTTGTCCGTACAACCGGTGCCTGTAGTTAGTCTGTCCTTCATGGTGTGTAAACTCATGGTCAGACCGGAAGGCTGATGCAAACCAATGCTATAGTACGTTCAACCAAATAACATTCCTGCTCTGTCCTGCTCCTTAGTGCCTGTAGTTAGTCTGTCCTTCATGGCGTGTAAACTCATGGTCAGACCGGAAAACAAAACCGAACCAATTCACCTGGCCAAACCCAACCTGTTTAGACGTGAAACAAGCAAAGTGGTAGACAACGTGGTGAATTCTGGGACTGAAAGAATATCGGACAAATATAACCGTTGTGCACTCTTATACTGACCCCTTTTATCCCTTTTTTTCCTGATATTATCCTATATTTGAATTCACCGTTTAACTTTAACCCACCTTCTATTCTGGCTGACTCGTACCGGGAAAATATTTGTTTCTTATGAAAGTGCTCGCGGTCAGACAAAACTGACCAATCTTATATTTTGTATTCATTTCATATAGCGTCTTATATCACTGTATTTTTGTATAACTATTTTCGCTATTTGAATAAATTGTGTAAATTACTCTATTTCTGATTTTCTCTGTTATCGCTAATATCTTAGATAACGAAGAACTCTGTCTCTGACTAGCAGCTGCCCTGGTAGGTTTGCTATTCTCCCTTATAAGAAAAAAGAATAGCTGGCGCTCGAGGTAAGTTTCACCGAGAAAACCACGTTACAAACTGCCCACGATAAGAGAGAAACCAAACAACAATATTCCAGTCGCTCGTTCATTTAAAGAGTTACGAATCACGTGAACCTTTCCATAACAGCACTGGTCAACTGCACGGCAAACTTCTCTCTCTGATGCATTGAATTTCCTATGTTTCCGATGTGAATTTCCAAACCTGTATCTGGAACGCTCACATACTAAACAAAGTAATGAAGTCGATATACAGACCAAACCCATAATTTTCTCAAATATTAATAGTCAAGAAAAAAAACTCACCTCTGCCCTCAAGTCATTAATTCTTCTATCCATTCCTTCTCTAGAATTAGCTTCGTCTTGCAGATCTGCTTTCAGAAGCCTAACTTCTTCCTGATGTTGATCCTGAAGACTGAGTAGTTCTCTAGCTGCATCTTGACGCAGTTCCCTCAATTCATCATATTTAGTTTTCATTTCTTGCAACTCCGATTTCAAGTTGTCTATAGTGTGATGTAATTGGGTCTTTTCACTGGAAAATTAATAGAAAATATGTTCAAGTTATCTTTTCTGTTGACATCAAAATAAGGGTTTTCCAATAAGAGGTGTTATTTTCATATTCAAAGAAAAATGCCATTTTTCAATTTAAATGATCGGATGTTTATTTCATTATAAAGAAGAAGCTATGCCGTTAATAGTGGAAAATAACATCAGGCAAATGAGCACCACGCAGGACCATAACCTTTTAATGAATTTTCCAAACCTCGATAGCCTCACGAATTCCATCTTTGAGGTCTTGAATCGACGTAGACCTTCTCTTTCTCGTGGCACCAAAGGAAGAAGTCGCAAGATGTTAAATCACAAGATCTCGGTGGCCAACTGTGATCACCTCTTCGAGAGATAATACGGTCCGGAAACTTTTGCCGCCAAAGATCAATGGTTTCGTTGCTTGTGTGCCACGTAGCGCCGTCTTATTGAAAGTAAACGTTTTCCAGATCAATACCATCCAATTTCGGCTACAATGACGTTCGTGGAATGCCTAATTCCAAAGAACGAGAAATGGACAAACCTGAGTTTTCTTCAACACTTTCGGCTACAGCAGCAATATTCTCGGCTGTTCTTGAGCGACGTGCACGGGTTTTATTCTTCACATCACTAACATGTCCCAACAGTTCGAGTTTTACGAACCGTCTCTGCCAAATTTTTACCATTTTTATATTGAAGTATAAAATTTCAATGCGTTCTTGAAGCGTATATCGTTCCATTTCTATTAATGGCGTAGTTTCTACTTGTCGAATGTCAAAAATGACATGTTCAAACATGACACCTACCGAAATAGCCGGCTATTCAAAATGCCACCTCTTATTGGAAAACCCTTTATAAACAAAATTGATCAATAATAACCTATTTTATTGCACAATTTCTACTATTTCAATGTGCAATTGTCATGGGCAACCTAACATGAAGTATTCAAAAGCAATACATAATGTTTCAAGTCTACTGAGAGTACTGAGACAGATACAATTTATATTATGTCAAATGTCTTGTGAAAAATAAGAATATATATCAATCAATAATTCATACTCAATTCATAATGGGTCGACGAAAAAATCTTGTAATCAACTTGTTTATTAACTTAGTGATTAGTGGTCTCAAACTGTTAAAGAAAAAAGCAACAAGTGAAGGATTCTTACTCTCTCTCAATCTGCAAAGTTTTTGTTGTCTCATCTAATCTAAGCTGCAACATGGATAACTTCTGTATAACATACTCTTCATCGCAACTATCTTTAGATTCTATTTCCGATTGAGCAATATCAGGATTCCTATCTGAAGTGTCTCCTTTCAAATCACTAACATACTTGGGAACTGCCCCCTTTAGAATATAGTCATCTATAGAAATTTCCTTCGAAATTGTACTTAAAGTATCACTGTCTTGATTTTCTGTGGAATAAACACCATTCTCTAGCTTCACTGGTGATGAACTATTGAAAACAAAATCCTTCAAAGGGTCTTCACTCAATGCTTCGAACAGTTGACTATCAAACTGACCAGCATGTTTGAGTAAAATGAGGTGGATTTTTTCTATTTCCTTCTTCAAATGTTCGTTCTGAATCTCTAGTTCCTCTTTTTTCTTTTTGCCTGTGGATGTTTCTTTCAATATAGAATCTAGTCTTGTTCTTAGATGCTTGCATTCTTCTCTGGCTTTGTTTCGCTCGTTTCGAACTTTACTCCATTTTTCTCTCCAGTTGGCAGTACAGTCTGACCACCATCTCATGGTTTTTTCCATTTGTGCTGCCCTGCCCCGGGCCTCTTCCAGTTCTCTCTGTCGTAGAGCCTAAACAAAGCATAAACGATAATTTGCAAGTCATAACTAATGAGACAAATTTTGAAAACTAGTTGTTTGGAGTAAAACAAGAACTGTAAAAAAATCATTTTTACTTTAAATTACTGCTTGTTTGAGCATTATTATTTCACCTGTTCCAATGAATTATCTCAGCCATTTCGAAAGATATAAATTTGGTAATTGCATGTTCTGCAATTCTTTCAAGGAACCTTTAGGTCTGAGAAAACTGAAATTGAAATCCACTTCTGGTTTGACCGGAAGTGACACTGATTTTTTCAATTGATAGCGTACCTGGTATATTTTTTACAAATTTTCATTTCAACCCAAAATTATCTTTTCAAAGATGTCTCACGCTTTGTATATTACTTTTGATTCAATGGAAAAAACGGCAATTGAAATTTCATTTTCATGGTTGTTCATATTGCATGTTAGTAACTCTGACACTAACACAACTATTGAGAACTGTAAAAGTTGCAAAAATAATATATTTTGCAACAAGCGTATAATGATAGCTATAATTCGCGAGGTAAAGTTCAAACCATGAGCCGTAGGCAAGTAGCCCAAATCACCATGTGAATAACAGCCATTATACACGAGTAGCATACTATACTTTATCCACGACTACTGACTATATTTCTTGGATTTTAACATTTGGCGACTTCAACAAGCCCCTTTTATGACAAGCGTGGAAAAATTCAAGTTGACACGAGAAATTTTTGGAGAATTGACAAGGTATGCCCATATGTGTTAGTTGGAGTACTTTGGAATACCAATTTAAAGAATATTATAACAAAGATAAATCTATGAAGTATCTGACAGCAGTGATTTATAATCTCATTATTCTCTTGTGATTAATGGGTATTATTAAGGCCGAGCACAGAGACGTACAATGGACGGATTTTACAATAGTCGTGGATGAAATAATGTATTCACATGTTGCCATGGATTATCAATTATTATTGAAGTCAAAATGAAAATTACACAAAATTCTGTAGCCTACTGCAATTCTTTTAGTTTGAAATTTCAGTTGACGTTTTTCCCATGAAATCAGAATTAAAACAAAAGAGTGATACATCGTTGGCATTTTCGAGTAGGAGTCCAGAATGGCAAAAATTATACAAGGTGCTTTATGAAATAAAAAGAAACCAGTGTCACTTCCAGTCACATCAGTGACTTTGAATTTTCATTTTACTGAAATGAAGGTTCCTCGAAGGAAATGCAGAACATGAAATTTTCAAATAAGTGTCTTTCGAAATGCCTGAGATAATCCATTGGAACAGACTTAGTGGGACACCCAGTATAACTTTGTTACTTCAAAGAGAGATATCAAAACAACAGACAATAAAAAAAACTCTCTAAGGAACATTGCAGCATAATCCAAAACAACCCAACAATAAACTTTGAATAAATGTCTTACCAAGGAAATAATGAAAAATAAATTATTTAATTGAGTTTTTCTTGAAAAGAGGAAAATATAATCAATTTTGCTTAACCAATTCTATTCAACGTGAATGCATTTTGTTAACCGAAATAATAACTGGTTAGCCGTTTGAAATAGATTTATATAATTTTTTAAAGTACAACATTATGTGAAAATGATTTTCACATGATTCCTGATCAAAAACAGTGAAAACATTCGCCAAGGAAAGTTACAACTCATTCTATGATCACAAAATATTAATGCGAGCCTGTGTGAATAGAAAAACAGATGAATCTTGTTAGAGCAAGCAAATTTGAGAAAACATCAATATTTTTTCTTTGAGGGCTGAAAGAGATTATTTTGTCTTCAGTAGTTCTTCAGTGATTATCAAAATATTTGTCATAGTATTGTTTTACCATTATCTGATTCGAATTTTCAGCTTTCATGGTTGAAGCGTTGATATTAATCAAATTTGTTTTGAAGAATTAAAGATAAGGGGCTACTAGTTAATGAATTATTGTGAATAATCCGCCAATTACTACGAATTCGTTGAAATAGTGAGCATATACTCATCAAATTTGGATTAACATTCAAATCAATATTTTACATCGGAATCAAGTGAGGATGAAAATTTGTGTTTGTTACATTATCTTGAATTAAACGATAGCTGAATCAGGGTTATTCAAGGAGAATTCTATATTTGTAGTCGAATGAATAACAAATGGAAAAATATATTTGAATATTTACTTCATTTGCCTCCCACTCAGCAATATCTGCCACCCTAGAACTAATGGAAACTGAATCATTTTCTCTTAGATGACGTCTAGGTGCAGTGCCGCTTGTAGAACTTTGAGCCATGATTTCTTCACGTTACATCAGATTTCATAACTAAGAAACTGAAATAACATTATTTTTTAATTTTGTTTACGAAAACAACAATATTCTTCGTTTGTTGTTTACAGGTTCACAGTTGACGTAAAGGATTTGACATGACAATTCCTTTGACATTCATCATAGAATTAGAGCAACGGGATATACCGTTTTTTTCTCCAGATAGTGAGTCCGTTATCAAAAACTGTTACAAAACCCAGTGGCGGATCATTACACTCACTACATTAACATATTGAACAGTTTTCTCATAAAACTCTATTTATTCAGAAGTTCTTGCCACATTCGTATTAGATTCGCTAGATTGACACATGGATTCCTAAGGGAGTAAGGGCAGTTATAGACATACAAGTTTGGGAATTCACATCGGAAATATACAACAAACAATATATCTGACAGAGAGTTTATCCGTTCAATTGAACAGTTGTATATTTGAGAGGGTTTTCGGAAACTTACTCGATCGCTAACCCGGGTTGAATATTGACAGCAGTTGAACTGTTTATCTGTTAGTTTGCAACCCAGGTTAGTCATCGAGTAAGTTTCCGAAAACCCCATGAGAGATACCCATACAGCGTAACCGACTGAATAATTGTTCGATTACAATAATATAGTGTTGTCTCTGTTTTATCGTCGGGAGTGGCTTGATTCAAGCAGTACGCCAGGCAAGCCAGAGTACTCGAATCAGTATTACGGGCAACCTGACACATTGAATAATTCGATGCCAGTACTGCTTGAACTAAGCCACTCCCAACTACAAGAAAGAGACAACGATACATTATGGCAATCGAACATTTATTCAGTCGGTTACGCTGTACGTAAATCTCTCAGATATACAACTGTTCGACTGAACGGAAAAATATCTATCAATCTGTCTGAATACCGTATGTTTCCGGATACCATGACTCAAGGACATCAAGGAGGACTCGCAACAAGAGGTTTTAATCGTTTGAAGGCCTTCGTTTGGGATATACAGGGTGATATTCATCTTATGGTTGAAATATCAAATTTTAATAACTATTCGACCGAATAATTTCAAATTTGAAAGTTTTGTCGCCCTTTACGGTTGCCATCTTTCAATATTTCAGAAGCTGAATAAATCAGATGCGGAATAAAAAACTTTCTGGCTTTTTCTATTTTCAGGAATATTGGAACACACTGTGAGTGAACATTATGTTTTTTTCCATCTTTGTAACCACAAAGAATCAATTAATGAGAAAAATTTTAAATCTTTGCTTGGCACGGTCATAAAGGGTGATCAAGAAGTGATAAAAAAATATTACCTCATGAGTGAAGTTTCAAAGTTCAATAATTCTTAAACTATTCGACCGAATAATTTCAAATCTGAAAGTTTCGTCACCTTTTACGAATGCCATCTTTCAATATTTGTAAGATTGAATTTTTCCATTTTCGTAAATTTTATATTTGGTTTGCACGG
Source organism: Propylea japonica (assembly GCA_013421045.1). NCBI lineage: Eukaryota > Metazoa > Arthropoda > Insecta > Coleoptera > Coccinellidae > Propylea > Propylea japonica. Next base: position 51,297,150 of record CM024239.1, read on the forward strand.
TCATACAGGGCGATCAAGAAGTATTCAAGAAACATTACCCCATGATTGAAATTTCAAAGTTTAATATAATAGCTCTTCGATCGAACGATTTCAAATTTGGAAGTTTTGTCATTTTTTACGATTGCCATCTTTCAATATTTCTGAAATTGAATAAATCTGATCTGCGCAGAAAAAATTTCAAACGTTCTCTATTTCCGTGAATATTGGTGCACCTGTACGTGGACATTATGTTTTTTTCGTTATCGTGACCACAAAAAGAAGCAATTCAAAACGAAAATTTTAAATCTTTGCCTGACACCTTTATACTGTGTGATCAATAAACATTCCCTTCGATGAATCTGTACTTTACAGGAAATATTATTTTCAATTCTATAGCTTTATCACCCTTTCTGGCTGCCGTTCTCCATTTTTCCTTAAATTGAAAAAACAGAACCGGACTAGCAAAATTTAAGACTTTTGCCGGTGATATCGAATCAGCCTGTGCATAACATTACGATTTTTATGACTGAAAAAGAATACTAATGTTAAAGTCGAGAGTTCAGATTAAGAAATCAAATCATAAAGAAGAGTGTTCACAAATAAAACTGATTTATTCGAAGAAAAATTTCAACCATCAAATTAAATAATGAATAAAACAAAAAAAAACAAATAATTTGGTATTATTTCATCTTAAAAACAAATTGAATGAAAAAAGTTTCAACGATAAGATCAAGATTTATCAAATTTCATGTTATGTTAATGTTTCTTGATCACTTCTTGATCATTCTCTATGATAGTACCAAGTGGAGATTTTAAACTGTTCTCATTAATTGATTCTTTCAGATTACGAAAGTTTAAAAAATCGTTATGTTCACGTACAGGGTGATCCAATATTAACGAAAGTAGAAAACGCCTAACATGTTTCTAGTCCAGATCTGATTTATTCAATTTTGAAATATTGAAACATTGCAATCGTAAAAGGTGGCGAAACTTCTAGGTTTGAAAACATTCGGTTGAATAGTTCAAGAATTATTGAACTTTAAAATCTCACTCATGAGGTAATGTTTTTTGATCACTTCTTGATCACCCTGTATGACCGTGCCAAGCATATATTCAAAATTGTTCTCATTAATTGATTCTTTGTGGTTACGAAAATGAAAAAAAAACATTATGTTCACCTACAGGTGATGAAAATAGAAAAAGCCCGAATTTTTTTTAGTCCAGATCTGATTTATTCAATTTCTGAAATATTGAAAGATGGCAATCGTAAAGGGTGACAAAACTTATAAATTTGAAATAATTCGGTCGAACAGTTTAAGAATTAATAAACTTCGAAATTTCAACCATAAGATGAATATCACCCTGTATATCCCACACAATAAAGGCCCTCAAACGATTGAAACCTCTTGATGCGAGTCATGTACTTGATTCATGGTATCCGTTGCGACCCAGAACACCCTGTATGATTCCAAATACAGGGATACGAGTTAATTGGGGACATAACTGAGAACGGTCAAAACTGAAATTCTGGACATATTAGCCCCATTTCGCACCAAGCCAGTCCAGACCAGTCGAGTCAAGTCAAGTCGGATTGGAACTATTAACTTAATAGTTCCAATCCGACTTGACTTGACTCGACTGGTCTGGACTGGCTTGGTGCGAAATGGGGCTTAGACAGGTTCAAGTCTGTCTGTCTAGAAAATGCAAGGGAGCAAGAACTTGCATTGCCTCTGATAGTGAAATGGTAATGAATCAATTGATAGCCGTTGATTCTGTATCCAGGAACGTTTGGACCTCCAAAAGATCCCTCATAAGTAAAGCAAAGAACTACAAGGTAGTTTATTATTATTAGTTATATAGGGCGTTTCATTGGGAAACGGAAACACTTCACAGATGCATAGGTGACACCGAGGCGGTTCTGGAGATTATGGTTCTGTTATAATGTTTTTCTGTTCATAATTGTTTCGAAATATACGATATCAACCTGATGGCAACTCAATTCTCAATAAAAAAACTGAAATTGTATACAACAGCTATAAAAAGAAGAACCAGTCTAAAAAAGAATAACAAATAGCCTATTCGTTTTGAGATATTTCGTGCTCCTGAGTAACTCAAAAGCTCGAAATACGGCTTGCCATTGGCTGCGCATAAGCACAGGAACAGCTCAGGAGCACGAAACTCCACAAAACGAATACTGTACATGTAATGTTGAATCAATAGGGATGTTGACTCATGTTACGAATTCATATAAATTGAGGTTTTCCTCATAGAAGGGAGTTTTTGCAATCCTAAAAAACCATTTTAGTGATCTTATTATTCTCGTTGAATTAAATAAAGCTGATTTAAATTATGTTATTTATTATCAACTATCACGTGACTGCGAACGCCAATCAGAGGTAATTGACGTCACTCTCCAGGTATTGTCATTGCAAATTCGAATGTTCGGTGCTCAGATCAACAAAATACATTCATAGGCCGGGTTCCACAAAACTCCAGTCACCTTGATTATTGAAATGTCATCATTTCTCTGCAATTTTCAGTTCATTTTTGACATAAACCATCGACTTACTTCAATATAAACGATTTGATGGCCAATCAAGCTTTGTGAAACCCCACGGTTCTGTGACTTGAACCATAGTAAATATATACATATATCATATCTACGATTTGAACTTACGAAGTTGAAAGCTGAAAGAGAACAGAATACCTAGTTCGTTACAAGAACGATGATCTACAATTTTCTTTATAATGAAGATAGGATTCATCAAGGGCAATAGTAGTAACTTACCGAAGATAGATTCCCTAATGATCGCAAGTTTCTTTGCTGAAAACAAGGATTTTTGTGCAGCGGAGCTTGAAAACGTGAAATTGTCTTTGTAAGTAGCAAACTTCTAACTCATATTTATTATTACAAATAAAAGAAACACCTCATTCAGCATTTACAGACCGATCTATTCATTTTGAAAGCTTAGATGGAACTTTTCCACAAGGGATCGGGCAAAATCAGTTCGCTTTGACAGAAGTCAAAGTATGTTTACCTACTGGATAATGACGTAATCATCAGAACGTGACAAAATTGAGCATTTCCGCGGGAATTTTGAATTGTCTTTTCATTTACTCATTTTTATTGGCAATTACTATATTTTCAGGGAAAAAGTAATTTTTTAGTGTTTGTATAGGGTTTATCTTTGAAATAAAATAAATTCCAAAAAGTAGTCAATATCCCTATTATGGATTCACTACTTTTGCTAATTCATCGTTAAAAAGTCACTTCAAACCACTTTTAGGTATCCAAGGTTTTGAAGACTTCACTTTTACGTTGAAAATTTGTGCAGTAAAACGCGAAAATTTGAAGTACACGTCTCAGTTTAGTTTTTAGAATGGTGTTTCCGAATATTAAAACAGATTTTCAAAATTCCGATGTACAGAGTGTGGTTTCGAGGATTCAAACGATTCATTTTCTTGTTAACTCGGACCTGGATTGTTGAGGCGGTTATTGCATGATACGTTTGGCTCTCAATTGGGAAAATATTTACCAAATATGAGGAAAATATACGGGTGGTTCGTTTGATATAGCATCCGAAAAAATCGGGCAAAAATCGTTAAACACCCTGAATATCGGCTACGAAGACAGTAAGACCCAATAAATGGGGTATCTCCAGAACCACAATAATGGTGCTACTTATGCACCAGTGAAGTATTTCCGTTTTCCAATGAAACACTTTGTATTATTTTGGGCACATGTAATTGAAAATACCTCAACAATCTACAAGCTAATGAAACCGAGTGAAACCATTATTGGGAAACGGTATCAACTTCAATTGATGCCATTGAGCCGATATCTTCGCGAAAACCGCAACAATACGAGCGGAGGCTTGTTAATCGTTGTTTATTTCGATGAAACTTATCTGGAAGTGCTCAATTGGAACATATTCTACCCCATCCGCCGTATTCCCCGGTTATTACTTGTTTCGGTCGATGGTACTTACATGCTCTACCTCAGGTATGGGCAACCTACGGCCCGCAGGCCATATGTGGCCATGAATAGAATTTTGTTGGTCCGCCAATACATTTTTTCACATACAACGCACCCCAAATTAGCTCTTTAAAAACCACATTTTCTGGTGGTTTCTTTAAACTTTTTTCTATTGCGAGTTAGTTCCCTTTGCAAGACTTTCATTTGATATGTCGATTAATCTCTTTTCGGTAGTACTCATTGATATGAGCAATTCTTCTCAAAAATCGAAGAACTGATCAAGCATCTGATTTTGAAAATACCTTAAGAGTAAAGTGGGGGAATATCGACTACTTATAAGCTCTAATCAAAATATCAACCTCTTATCTTTGTATCAATATGATCAAAACGGACAACTTGTTGATTACATCTTTTGTTATGTAGGCGTTCTCTTGGTTATGCAAAAATATGTTTAATTTTTCCATAAAACTGTCTATAAAAATGAGAAAAAAATCGGGTGATTTCGACCGGTAGGTTAATATAGACCGCATTGAAGGTTAAAATCACCCATGCACTAAGATGATTCATAATAATAATAATAATAATAACAGATCTTTATTTCAAAACAATTCCAGTTAACAACATAGAAAAGAAATGAAACAGTGTCAAAACAAACAATAAACCATACTATGCTATAAATTCATCCATACTATATGGTTCCATATCTAATAAAAAACTGAATATTTTTTTCTTGAAAATTTTAAGATTATCAATTTTCTGAATTTTTTTTGGCAACTTATTGAAAAATTTCAAACATCTATATTCTACTTGCTTTTGAGTAGTTGCAAGATTATATTTAGGCAAATTATATGATAAAGTTCTAGTATCGTAATGACATTTAAGATTAAGATATTCTGAAAATAAATCTTGGTGTTTGAACAAAAATTTTAAACATTCCTGAATATATAATGCATATATAGTTAAAATCCCATTCTTTTTGAAATATTAGTAAAGTCAACATAGCATCGGCATGAACACATGTAGAGCGATGGCACCGTTTTTACTCTATCAGAGGGCACATTACGAAGTTATACTCCGGCCAGCCGGTATATTTCTTTCGTATGGCGCCAAGTTCATGAGATTTGAAAGTGGTCGATTTTAACCGATGGTCGATTTTCCCCCCGTTTCCCTACGTGTAGCAACAACATCAGTTCCACCTAAAATTGATGCTCTTGTGAAAACCCAGGTGTCTTATGAGTTAGGAACTAGTGATTGATGAGTTATGGAGTTTAATTTTTTTGTTGAATTATATCAGTTCTATATTTTTTCATCTCACCCATTGTAAGGAATGTAACATCAATCCAAATTTTGTCGAATAAAGTATGAGTTGTTTTACTGTTTGAAATTTTGACTCGTGATGGTTTACGAAAAATTTTTCCATTTCCATAGGTTGCCCATGTCTGCTCTACCTCATCAGCAGTTCCACAATATAAAGACATAAAAAAAATATTCGAGCTGCACCAGAAGAAAAGCGAAGGCGGTTTAAGTTTACAGTGGGAAAAATTTGAATGATTTACTCGTTCTCGCAAAAAAAATAGTTTAGCACCTGGGACAATAATGAAAATTTAAGAAATAGCCATATTTATGGAACACCCTGTAGGATGTTGCTGGTTATTGAACTCAACCGCGGCATTTGGGAATCAAACTCGCATGAAAATGTCAAGTATTCATTAGGACAATCCCTTCGAAAGTTATCGTGCTCACGGCTGGCCGGTCGGCCCCAGGGACATTCGAGCAAAACGATATAGCACTAGTTTAAGTAGAACGAGCGCTCAAAAACTGATTGAAGAAAAAAGTTTGTTAAACCCAAAAGTGTTAAATTGAATAATAAAAAATTCAGAAACCCCTGAGCAGGTGCTTTTCAGCGCTCGTTCATTGGTGAAGAATTGAGGCTATTACCTCAAAATTTTGTACAGGACTTGAGATTGATACTAAATATATACTCAAAGTCAAATTCTCAGCACGATCGGAATAATATTCTGGATGTTATTCGAAAATTGAAATATGTAAACTTGACAATTGAAAAAATTAAATTCTATGATTCTGATGATGACATATCCTCTTGAAATTCTGCATGAACCTTCAGTATATCAATCTTCATTTAAGAAATGATTTTCACGAAAATCGGATTTCTTATTATGGAAAAATGAAAATTCTTCTCTTCAATTTTCTAATTGAAGTTTCCATGGTTCTGATGATGAGATCCTCTTGAAATGTTGTACGAACATTCAGTATATCAATTTTCATTCACAAATTAAATTTCATTTGAATCGGATAACTTTTTATGGAAATATAAAGACTGTATTTTTCAATATTGCAATTGAATTTTTTTATGTTAGACACAAAATTTTCAATAGGCTTATTATGAGCATCTTGCATGTGTCCGTAAAATTTCATTCCGATTGGTTTCGTTTTGTCTGAGATATTGGACACACAATTTTTGAATAGTACTTTTTTATGGGGCACTTGTACGGTTTGGCTAGTTTTAAACTTAACCGCGGCATTTGGGAACGGAACTCACTCTGAAAATCTCAACTATCTAGAACTATCGGCCCATAGTCGGATGGCCTCACGGATAGAATTGAATTTGACCACGGATTCGTCATCAGGTAGTTGAACCCTTTCGTTTGAGACCATTTTCGACTCAAAATTCGAAAATTATAGACAATTGGCTAAAATGATAAAGCACTCGTTTAAGTAGAACGAGCACTAATAACCAAAGATATTTTACATTGGTAAAATATCTTTGGGAATAACCATCAACGTGTTGATAAACAACTAGAATTTTTCGTAGAAGTTTGACGCTGTCAATGATGATTTCTCTTTACTCTTTTACTCTTAAGGTATACTCCAAAGTTTACCTGTCTATCGAAAAAAGAATATTCTAATGGAATAATACCAAAACTCATCATATTCCCATTCACCTCAAGCTATTCATCCTCAAACTTCCATAACGCCATTCACGACATCCCACATTTAAGCCCATCCAACTCAAGCATGAATGGGATAAACTGAAAGAGCTCCATATACTCTTAAGATATAAGACGAAAGTAATAAACTTGTTCAAGATGAACGATAAAACGACTCCACATTAAGTAGGTATAAAATGACCCTTCCACGATCGACCTGATTAAGACTTCATTCTTCTGTCATTCTGAAGGGAAAAGGAAAATATAAAAACGGAGATTAGGCCTCATCTTTCCCATCTATTCAGACGATAGAGTTTCATCCGCGCCATTAGAGGACATCATTGTTTGTTTCGAGGCAAGTCCGTATCATTCAAGGGAATTAACAGGAGAGATGCTATGACGAGGATCACTTCTCTCGAAGTTAGTCGAAATCCACTTCATCCTAGAATTTCGAGCTTCCCTGAGGAACAAAGAACGATGATCAATTCGTCACGGGTTGAGATTAGTTATTGACGACGTTGCTAGTGAGAATGTTCTCTTATTCAGGGATAAAACATATCAGGATGGATGCCGTGAAGAAATAGGCACTTTAACTTGTCAGTTTCTGTTTTATTGAGATATAAAGACGGATTAGATATCAATGTTGTTCACTGAAATGGGCTTGATTTTTAATTTCTTGTTTTGAAGAATAATGTTCTTGTTCTAAAGAATAAAACTTCGTTGAAACACAACTTATCATTCCATTCATTTTCTGACGACTACCTACCTACATACTATTTTAAATTTAAAATTCTCTGAACTCGGAAGTTCGTCGGACGAGGCCGGGTACATTTGGCAACGTTGACTTTATTTTACGTTTGACAGTGGGAATACTGCCAACCTCAGATAAATAAACAAACGCCTACTTTGCGCTCAATAATATGTGAACGGAGTAAAAGTGAACATAAAATATTGGTTGTTTCTTTCCATATGAATTACATAATTTCAACATTCTCCCTTGTAAACGAATTTTGAAATGAAACATGAAGAAAAACACAAAAAAATTTCTTCACTTCTATTCATATAAGCCCCATCCTCTCGCGTAAAAACTGCAAACGTGTCTGTTTGCAACGGCTTCGTCATAATGTCAGCTACTTGATGGTCCGGTAGAGATTTGTTGGATAGCCAGTTTTTCCTCTGTCACTTTTTCTCTGATAAGGGTGTTTGATGGAAATGTGTTTGGTTCTACGGTGAAACTCTGGGTTTTGAGCGAACCGAATTGTTCCACTTAAATGATGGGAACTTCTTCCAGATTGATGACCTCTCTGAAGATTCCACTCAGCCAGATTGACTATTTCGCATCCTCGTTTGCTGATATTATCTTGCTTTCTTGTAGTTGAGGTAGCGACCACTGCTTGTGGTTGACCATCCAGGAAATTGCTCCACCAGCATACCTAACGAGGACTGCTAAGGTTAAGCGACCTGTTCTTCTACAACCTCCGAAAATCTGTCGCTGTAGACGTCCAAACACACTTTCTCCAGGTTGCTCTGGTAAACTTCCCAGATCTACGGTCCCTGCAATATATTTGAAAACTCTCTGGACTCGAGTCCCTCTTGAATTGGATTTTCGAGTGTCCTTGAAATAAAACCAACACTGTAGCTCTAAATCTGGTCTCGTGCCAAGCATCAGGTACATCAGTGCTCCAACTGCTTTTCAGTAGGGAAATTCCATTTCTTTATCAGCTTCCCTGAAATGAAATTTCTCCATCTTTTGGTATTGGAGTGGAAACCAGCCTACCGAATATATACTCTTCATGTATTTCTTGATCTCACTCTCTGGAACATAATTTCTTATTGGTTCACGTTTAGTAACTTGCCATCAATCACATCTAGGGCTCCTTCATGATAATCGAGCAAGTCTCACATTTTCTGCTTCCAAAGTGGCCAATCCGCCTCACCCAGCCAAGGAATTGATGTGTTTTGCAACCTCATAACTTTTGAAGAGGCTTCGTGTCACTCCACACAAAACCCTGTCTCGATAGTTTTTCTAATTTTTGGCAGAAAAAATTTCCAGGACTCACGGTTTCTAACACTCAATTCAATTCACTCGCGATTCCTGCGAACCTGGGCAGTCCTTTGCATTCAAGGAGGATTAACAGGAGATATGCTTTGACGGGGATCACTCTCTCGAAGTTAGTCGAAATCCACTCATCCTAGAATTTCGAGCTTCCCTGAGGAACAAAGAACGATGAGTCAATTTCGTCACGGGTTGAGATTAGTTATTGACGACGTTGCTAGTGAGAATGTTCTCTTATTCGGGGATAAAACATATCAGGATGGATGCCGTAAAGAAATCTGGGCACTTTAACTTGTCAGTTCCGGTTTTATTGAGATATAAAGACGGATTAGATATCAATGTTGTTCACTGAAATGGGCTTGATTTTTAAATTCTTGTTTTGAAGAATAATGGTTCTTGTTCTAAAGAATTAAACTTCGTTGAAAACAACTTCTCATTCCATTTATTTTCTGACGACTACCTACATACTATTTTAAATTTAAAATTCTCTGAACTCGGAAGTTCGTCGGACGAAGCCGGGTACATTTGGCAACGTTGACTTTATTTTACGTTATGACAGTGAATACTGCCAACCTCAAATAAATAAACAAACGTCTACTTTGCGCTCAATAATATGTGAACGGAGTAAAAGTGAACATAAAATATTGGTTTGTTTCTTTCCATATGAATTTACATAATTTCAACATTCTCCCTTGTAAACGAATGTTGAAATGAAACATGAAGAAAAACATAAAAAAAATTTCACCTTTCATCCAATTGGCCACAGTTACTTCTATTCACATAAGCCCCATCCTCTCGCGTAAAAACTGCAAACGTGTCTGTTGCAACGGCTTCGTCATAATGTCAGCTACTTGATGTTCGGTATAGATTTGTTGGATAGCCAGTTTTCCCTCTGTCACTTTTTCTCTGATAAGAGTGTTTGATGAAATGTGTTTGGTTCTACGGTGAAACTCTGGGTTTTGAGCGAGCCGAATTGTCCACTTAAATGATGGAACTTCTTCCAGATTGATGACCCCTCTGAAGAGTCTACTCAGCCAGATTGACTCTTTCGCATCCTAGTTTGCTGATATTATACTCTGATTCTGTAGTTGAGGTAGCGACCACGCTTGTGGTTGACTCATCCAGGAAATTGCTCCACCAGCATAGCTAACGAGGACTGCTAAGGTTAAGCGACCTGTTCTTCTACAACCTCCGAAATCTGCTTCGCTGTAGACGCCCAAAACACACTCTCCAGGTTGCTCTGGTAAACTATTCCCAGATCTACGGTCCCTGCAATATATTTGAAAACTCTCTTGACTCGAGTCACGTCCTCTTGAATTGGACTTTCGAGTGTCCTTGAAATAAACCAAACACTGTACGCTAAATCTGGTCTCATGCCAAGCATCAGGTACATCAGTGCTTCAACTGCTTTTCAGTAGGGAAATTTTATTTCTTTATCAGCTTTCCCTGAAATGAAAATTTCTTCATCTTTTGGTATTGGATTGGAAACCGGCCTACCGGAATAAATACTCTTCATGTATTTCTTAATCTCACTCTCTGCAACATAATTTCTTATTGGTTCACGTTTTAGTAAACTTGCCATCAATCACATCTTCTGCTTCCAAAGTGGCCAATCCGCCTCACCAGCCAAGGAATTATGTGTTTTGCAACCTTCATAACTTTTAAAGAGGCTTCGTGTCACTCCACACAAAACCCTGTCTCGATAGTTTTTCTAATTTTTGGCAGAAAATTTCACAGACTCACGGTTTCTCACACTCAATTCAATTCACTCGCGAATCCTGCGAACCTGGGCAGTCCGTATCATTCAAGGGGATTAACAGGAGAGATGCTATGACGAGGATCACTCTCTCGAAGTTAGTCGAAATCCACTTCATCCTAGAATTTCGAGCTTCCCTGAGGAACAAAGAACGATGAGTCAATTTCGTCACGGGTTGAGATTAGTTATTGACGACGTGGTTGCTAGTGAGAATGTTCTCTTATTCGGGGATAAAACATATCAGGATGGATGCCGTAAAGAAATCTGGGCACTTAACTTGTCAGTTTCGGTTTTATTGAGATATAAAGACGGATAGATATGAATGTAGTTACTGAAATGGGCTTGATGAATGAATGAGAGAATGAGAACGAGCAGGTCAAGGATTGGCTCTTTTATTTTGTCATGGGTTGGCCCTCATGTTGCAACCTGGTTACTGTCAACTTGTAACGTTAACTTTTACCTGAGCATGAGATTCTAATACTAATTTCTCAGGGGAGACTTGATTATCCCAGCAACAAAATTCCCAGTCAGGTTTTCATCAGTATAATTTAAAACCAACAAGATTTACTGATCTAAATTTACAGTTCCGATCACAATCTCTCAAATATTACACAAACTTATAACTGCTTATCTTAAAAGAAAGGTTAAAATCGCTTCCAATGCAAAATCTTGTCTTTTGTGGTGCCAGATGTTCCCGGTAACGGGACATGCTCTCAAATTAGCTTCGATAGACTTCAGGTATGCTTCCACCTCTGCCATAAGTTAACTTCAAAGCAAACACAGGTACAGCCAAGTGTAACAGCCTAAAATCACTCAGCTCAGCCAAGAATTGTGTTTCAGTCCATAGTCAAGATTCAGCCAATAATTGTAATTCAGTCCAAAGCCAAAGAATGTGGCCCAAGCCAAGGAATGTGGCCCAAACCAAGGAATGTGGCCCAAGCTAAGGAATGCGGTAGAAGCAACAATGAGGTCCAACCGAAGGAATGTTTTTCAAACCAAAGAAATGTGCTTCAGCTCAAAGAGCGAGATTTAGTATTGTTTATCTCGCAAATGAAACTTAGAGTGTATTGAAAGCAGGGGATAATATTAATCGATTAAAATCAACCAATATTAATCTCATACTTCGGAGCTAATCTCGTCCTCGTTCAAGACAAAATGTAAGTAAATACTATAAATATTATTCTCTGCTTTTACTATTTTGATATTCATGGCGATGTTAAGCGTTAAACTTCTTATTATTTACTACGGTGTAAGACTGATACGTTACCCTGAGCGCACCGCGTCGTGGACTGAAGACGTAAAAATTGCGAAAAACAAGAACTAGAGGACATCATTGTTTGTTTCGAGGTAATTTAGTATATCATTAAGGGAATTAACAGGAGAGATGCTATGACGAGGATCACTCTCTCGAAGTTAGTCGAAATCCACTTCATCCTAAAGATTTCGAGCTTCCCTGAGGAACAAAGAACGATGAGTCAATTTCGTCACGGGTTGAGATTAGTTATTGACGACGTTGCTAGTGAGAATGTCTCTTAGCCCCATTTCGCACCAAGCCAGTCCAGTCCAGTCGAGTCAAGTCACTTCAGGATTGGAACTATTAACTTCGTTTAAAATCGTTTAAAACAAATGGAATGTGAAATCTAGTTTCATACTAGGCCCTAGTGTGAAACTAGATTTCACATTCCATGGTTTTTAAACGATTTTAAACGAAGTTAAACGAAGTTAATAGTTCCTATTAACTTCGTTTAAAATCGTTTAAAACAAATGGAATGTGAAATCTAGTTTCATACTAGGCCCTAGTGTGAAACTAGATTTCACATTCCATTTGTTTTAAACGATTTTAAACGAAGTTAATAGTTCCAATCCTGAAGTGACTTGACTCGACTGGACTGGACTGGCTTGGTGCGAAATGGGGCTTATTCGGGGATAAAACATATCAGGATGGATGATGCGTAAAGAAATCTGGGCACTTTAACTTGTCAGTTTCTGTTTTTATTGAGATATAAAGACGGATTAGATATGAATTCAGTTTACTAAAATGGGTTTGATGAATAAATGAGCACGTGCAGGTTAAGGATTGGTTCTTTTATTTTGGCATGGGTTAGGCTTTATGTTGCAACCTGGCGAATGCCAACTAGGAAAATCATTGTTTTTTTCGAGGTTAGTTCGTATCATTCAAGGGAATTGACAGGAGAAATGCTACGAAGAGCATCACCCTCTCGAAGTTAGTTGAATCCACTTCATCCTAGAATTTCGAGCTTCCCTGAGGAACAAAGAACGATGAGTCAATTTTGTCAAGGGTTGAGATTGCTTGTTGACGACGTAGCTGGCGAGAATGTTCTCTTACTCGTGGATAAAACATATTAGGATGGATGACGTGAAGAAATCTGGGCACTTTTAAATTGTCAGTTTCAGTTTTACTGAGATATAAAGATGATGATAGTTTACTGAAATGAACCTGATGAATAAGTGAGCCATTGAAGGTCGAGGATTGGTTCTTTTATTTTGCTTGGTTTAGGCCTTATTATTTGCACTCTGGCACCTGTCAACAAGAGGACATCACTGTTTCGAGGCAGGTTCGGATCATTTAAGAGGATTAACAGGAGATATGCTATGACGGGGATCACTCTCTCGAAGTTAGTCGAAATCCACTTCATCCTAGAATTTCGAGCTTTCCTGAGGAACAAAGAACGATGAGTCAATCGTCACGGGTTGAGATTAGTTATTCACGACGTTGCTAGTGAGAATGTTCTCTTATTCGGGGATAAAACATATCAGGATGGATGCCGTAAAGAAATCTGGGCACTTTAATTGTCAGTTTCGGTTTTATTGACATATAAAGATGGATTAGATATCAATGTTGTTCACTGAATAAATGGGCTTGATTTTTAAATTCTTGTTCTAAAGAATTAAACTTCGTTGAAAACAACTTCTCGTTTCATTCATTTTCTGACAACTACATACTATTTTAAATTCAAATAATTTTTCATAAGTGAACATTGAATATTGGTTTGTGTCTTTAAATATGAATTTACATAATTTCAACATTTTCCTTGTAAACGAATGTTGAACTGAAACATGAAAAAAAAATATAAAGAAAGAATACCACTTTTCATCCAATTGGCCACAGTCACTTCTATTCACATAAGCCCCATCCTCTAGCGTAAAAACTGCAAACGTGTCTGTTGCAACGGCTTCGTCATAATGTCAGCTACTTGATGTTCGGTAGAGATTTGTGGATAGCCAGTTTCCCTCTGTCACTTTTTCTCTGATAAGAGTGTTTGATGGAAATGTGTTTGGTTCTACGGTGATACTCTGGGTTTTGAGCGAGCCGAATTGTCCACTAAAATGATAGGAACTTCTTCCAGATTGATGACCCCTCTGAAGAGTCTACTCAGCCAGATTGACTCTTTCGCATCCTAGTTTGCTGCTATTATCTCTGATTCTGTAGTTGAGGTAGTGACTACTGCTTGTCGTTGACTCATCCAGGAAATTGCTATACCAGCATACCTAACGAGGACTGCTGAGGGTTAAGCGACCTGTTCTTCTACAAACTCCGAAATCTGCTTCGCTGTAGACGTCCAAACACACTTTCTCCAGGTTGCTCTGGTAAACTATTCCCAGATCTACGGTCCCTGCAATATATTTGAAAACTCTCTTGACTCGAGTCACGTCCTCTTGAATTGGATTTTCGAGTGTCCTTGAAATAAACCAAACACTGTACGCTAAATCTGGTCTCGTGCCAAGCATCAGGTACATCAGTGCTCCAACTGCTTTTCAGTAGGGAAATTCCATTTCTTTATCAGCTTTCCCTGAAATGAAGATTTCTCCATCTTTTGGTATTGGAGTGGAAACCAGTCTACCGGAGTATATACTCTTCATGTATTTCTTGATCTCACTCTCTGGAACATAATTTCTTATTGGTTCACGTTTTAGTAACTTGCCATCAATCACATCTAGGGCTCCTTCATGATAATCGAGCAAGTCTCACATTTTCTGCTTCCAAAGTGGCCAATCCGCCTCACCAGCCAAGGAATTTATGTGTTTTGCAACCTCCATAACTTTTAAAGAGGCTTCGTGTCACTCCACACAAAACCATGTCTCGATAGTTTTTCTAATTTTTGGCAGAAAATTTCAATTCACTCGCGAATCCTGCAAACCTGGGCAGTCCGTATCATTCAAGGGGATAACAGGAGAGATGCTATGACGAGGATCACTCTCTTGAAGTTAGTCGAAATCCACTTCATCCTAGAATTTCGACCTTCCCTGAGGAACAAAGAACGATGAGTCAATTTCGTCACGGGTTGAGATTAGTTATTGACGACGTTGCTAGTGAGAATGTTCTCTTATTCGGGGATAAAATATATCAGGATGAATGCCGTGAAGAAATCTGGGCAGTTTAACTTGTCAGTTTCGGTTTTATTGAGATATACAGACGGATTAGATATGAATGTAGTTTACTGAAATGGGCTTGATGAATGAATGAGAACGTGCAGGTCAAGGATTGGTTCTTTTATTTTGTCATGGGTTGGGCCTCATGTTGCAACCTGGTTACTGTCAACTTGTAACGTTAACTTTTACCTGAGGGGTATTCGAGCATGAGATTCTAATACTAATTTCTCAGGGGAGACTTGATTACCCAGCACAAAATTCCCAGTCAGGTTTTCATCAGTATAATTTAAAACCAACAAGATTTACTGATCTAAATTTACAGTTCCGATTACAATCTCTCAAATATTACACAAACTTATAACTGCTTATCTTAAAGGAAAGGTTAAAATCGCTTCAATGCAAAATCTTGTCTTCTGTGGTGCCAGATGTTCCCGGTAACGGGACATGCTCTCAAGTCAGCTTCGATAGACTTCAGGTATGCTTCCACCTCTCTGCCATAAGTTAACTTCAAAGCAACACAGGTACAGCCAAGTGTAACAGCCTAAAATCACTCAGCTTCAGCCAAGAATTGTGTTTCAGTCCATAGTCAAGCTTCAGCCAATAATTGTAATTCAGTCCAAAGCCAAAGAATGTGGCCCAAGCCAAGGAATGTGGCCCAAGCCAAGGATTGTGGATCAAGCTAAGGAATGCGGTAGAAGCAACAATGAGGTCCAACCGAAGGAATGTTTTTCAAACCAAAGAAATGTGCTTCAGCTCAAAGAGCGAGATTTAATATTATTTATCTCGCAAATGAAACTTAGAGTGTATTGAAAGCAGGGGATAATATTAATCGATTAAAATCAACCAATATTAATCTCATACTTCGGAGCTAATCTCGTCCTCGTTCAAGACAAAATGTAAGTAAATACTATAAATATTATTCTCTGCTTTTACTATTTTGATATTCATGGCGATGTTAAGCGTTGAACTTCTTCTTATTATTTACTACGGTGTAGACTAATACGTTACCCTGAGCGCACCGCGTCGTGGACTGAAGACGTAAAAATTGCGAAATACAAGAACTAGAGGACATCATTGTTTGTTTCGAGGTAATTTAGTATCATTCAAGGGAATTAACAGGAGAGATGCTATGACGAGGATCACTCTCTCGAAGTTAGTCGAAATCCACTTCATCCTAGAATTTCGAGCTTCCCTGAGGAACAAAGAACGATGAGTCAATTTCGTCACGGGTTGAGATTAGTTATTGACGACGTTGCTAGTGAGAATGTTCTCTTATTCGGGGATAAAACATATCAGGATGGATGCCGTGAAGAAATCTGGGCACTTTAACTTGTCAGTTCCGGTTTTATTGAGATATAAAGACGGATTAGATATGAATGTAGTTTACTGAAATGGGTTTGATGAATAAATGAGCACATGCAGGTCAAGGATTGGTTCTTTTATTTTGGCATGAGTTAGGCCTTATGCTACTCTGAAGAAATAACTGAAAAACAGGTCACAGGGCCTCATGACGTCAAAATGCATCCCATCAAACTCCAGATGTTGAATCTAGCGAAAGGCGAACCACCACCTTAGGCTTCAATGGAATTTTCAAGAACGACTCCTTTAGAATGGATATATAGCAGATTGTTTTTTTAATATTGATTGATTTTGTACATACTACACTGCGCAAAAAAATTAATGCACATTATGGAAATCTCAAATTTATTCTACAAATGAAGGTGTTCTCAATGATAATATTTTTATCAGAATTATGCATGCATATGTTATCCACTTTCAACGTTTTTCTTCAATACAGATGTTTTTTTCCAGAAGGAATAAAAAAAAGATGAGATTATCAGATGTTGAATGTATTGGCTCCATTCCGAAATCAGTTGTTCCTAATCAATTCTAGTGATCAATAGTTTTTCTTTCGTTTGATTTTCTACACTCGATCGCTATGCAACGAGAAACACGAAATTTGACCCAAGAGGAATGTGCCCAAGCGGTAGTTTTGCGAAAAGAAGGGTGGACATACACAAGAATTGCAGAAAGGTTTGGAGTTTTCCCTTACAAGTGTTTCCAGAATGTTGCAGCGATTTAGGGAGACAGGTATGAATGTCCGAAGACCAGGACAGGGTAGACGACGGGTAACAACTGCCATTCAAGAACGTTACTTGAGAGTTTCTTCGTTGAGACAACTGTTTGCAACCGATTGCCTCCTTCAAAATCAGCTTGAGCAAACTCAACAATAAGAAATCTCCTCAGAGAATATGATTTAAGGCCTCGTGTCGCGGCAAGAGGCCCAGCTCTTACCACAGCCCATCGAAGGGCGCGTTTGGATTTTGCGAGAAAGCATATCCATTGGGAAGAGGCTGATTGAGAAATAGTTCTCTTCACAGATGAGTCTAGATTATGCCTCTATCATTGTGATCAACGTTCTCTTGCATATAGACGTCCACATGAAAGATATGCTCAGTGCACTTTCCTGATTACTACTGGTTTCGGGGGATGATCGATTATGGTATGGGTTGGCATATCTTTGACTGCTCGCACAGACCTAGTGGTCGTTGATAATGGAGCTATGAATGCTGATAGGTATATAAGGAACATTTTTGAAGATCATGTAGTGCCATTTGCCCCATACATTGGTGAAAATTTCATTTTTATGGACGATAATGCCAGATCCCATCGTGCGCGCATCGTTCAGGAGTACCTTGAAGAGGTTGAAGTCTCTCGAATGGAATGGCCCGCAAGAAGTCCAGATCTCAATCTGATTGAGCAGAAGAAGGCTGCGAAGTTCAGAAAATCATCCAGCTACTCTTAATGACTTAGCAATCCAACTCAGAGAAATTTGGGAAGGATTAGATCAGAACATTTTAAGATCACTAATTTTGAGTATGAACCATCGTTGCCGAGCTGTAATTAACGCAAGGGGTGGAAATACCAAGTATTAAATCACTTATCAGCATTCCAGTATTTTAAAAATTGTTTATTTCTATTTTTTCACATAAGATTCGGTGAAATCCTGAATTTTTCTTCTATTTAATGTGTCTTGTTTCGTTCAAAACCCTACCGAGAGAACATAAAAATAAGTAATAAAGTCAATGTAGAGTTAACTTTCATTAAAGTTAACATTTTCAGAATGCGCGTTAATTTTTTTGAGCAGTTTATATCTTCATATTATGCTCGTGTAACGATGAGTTGGACTCGATTTTTGCACACAGATGACCCTTCATGTATTCACCTATCTATATAAAATAAAGTACCTTCTTGGGTGAAATACTATGGGAGTATTCTTCATTTTACAAGAGATTTAGCACAAATGTGACCCTCATTTTCTTCCTTCTTAATACCAAATTTCAAACCTGTCGGAATATTAACTTACGGTTGTATAGGTAATGGAAATAAGTTTCATTACACATTTTATTTTGGTTTCTTTTCTTATGATATTGATTGTCCGTATCGAATACTCGTTTGCCAGAAAAACTTTTTCTGTGAAATTTTTATTTTCTTTTATATGGGAAGTGTATGTGCTGCAAAAATATATAAACGGAATAGAGAATATAGAAAATAATCATGATACCATTGAGGATATTTGAAAACAAAGATAAATATGATAATATCGATTCTCAAGAAACTACACTTACTACAGGCTCTCGAATAGAAACACTTAACTTACGGAGGTTCAATCGCGGATTAAAGCCTGCAATTTTCACGAGTAAAGAGCTCACGATGGGATATTTTTGAGAACTCCAAAAAAAGTCGCAATGTGAATATCTCATTCTTGTCCCGTTGCGACCTCTATAAGAAGTCGCAATGCGAACATCTTATTTTCGTGATATTTGTGACATCTATAGGTTCTGGAAAAATTGCAGAATCCGATTAGCAAATATTTTTTTGAAAATTTTGGCAAATGATGAATTGAGGCATATTGGTCTTTAATTGGAAAGCTCGTTTATATCTCTTTTCTGTGACAGGTTTCAATCATAGAGATCTTGAAGTAGAGCTGGGTCGATCACGGTTTTTTCGTGATAGGGTCGATCGCGACCCATTTCCGACGTGATCGAATCAAAAAGATTCGATCATTTGGGTCATTTAGATCACGGGTTTCAGTTGGGATTCATCGACCCGTTTACCGACTACCTGCTCTAGGGCCTTCTCAGGTGATGCTCAAATTTCACAGGTTAATGTTCGGTGACGATTATAAAACAATTATGCCAAGTAGGGTAGTACCTACTAAACCTTTTGGATTTCATGGAAGCCTTGCTTAATAGATCCCTAATAGATGAAAGACCCGAAAATATTTTTCACCGAAATGTTCTCATCAGATAATGCTCAAGTTCCATTTTCAGCAGAGGAATAACGAACGAGTAATTTAAAAACAATTAAAAAGCTCGAACTTTACCTGAACAATCAAATGAATCTTTTTTTTCAGATTTTCGTGTTTTTTATGTACAACTGTTTTCTTGCAATTTGAGTGAAAATATGAATTCTATTCATATGTATGAATTATTCAATTTTATAGTTGCTTTCATTAAAAATTAAAATACGTATTGAAGAGTGTTCACAAACTTATTCGTAAGAGAATTGAACTATGTGTCATTTTATCGCAGATGAATCGTAAATATTAGTTAATGAAATAGTATATAACATTACTAGCAAGGTAAGAGGGTTTTTACTGGCGAATGGAGGATATAACTGACGAGCCGCAGGCGAGTCAGTTACCTCCTTGAGCCAGTAAAACCCATTACCTTGCGTGTATTGTTTTATATTTTATTTGTTTCGCTTTTGTAAAAAGGTTAGATAAATTCCAAAAAAATCTCAAGAATTTGTCGCAAATGTCGTAAGTTGCATTATTTATGATTATTTATGACATCGGAAAATTATGACAACTGTCAGTGGCTTTACGAGAGGGAAGTCCTTCGAGAATATTTGCTCATTTCTGATGAAAAAGGCCAGATCCAAATGAAACAAGGCATAAATATCTTTTCAAATACTTTCATTACGTTTATTACTAAAAATATTTGTTCCAGGAACGATGAAATTAGACGAATAAATGAAATTAGAAGCGAGTACGTGAAACTGTCAGTGAGTTTACAGGTCAAAAAGGATATTTGCAATTCTGAGAAGGAAAACAAATAGATACGAATAAAACAAGGTACGAATATCGTTTTCGAATAGTTCGAGAACGTTTATTGGGAAATACATTTGTTCCAGGAACTCTGAAATTACAAGGACGAATGAAATTAGAAGCAAGTACTTGACAAATCTCAATGTGAATAATAATAATAATAATACTACTACTAACTAAAATTTTACAAGTTGACTGTCAGTTTTACAAGTTAGTGACTTGATAAAATAACTTTCTTGATTAATATTGTGTTTTTGGAACTGACGTTTACAATGAGAAACAAATAAAATAGTTATTTATTATACAAGGGAAAAAAGTAATATATTTTAGCTCGAGGTTATATTGTTTCCCGACGCGAAGCGGAGGGAGAAAAAAAGCCGAGAGCTAAAATCTAATATTTTTCCCGTGTATAATACACTATTTTTTCTGTGACAAGAAAAACGACCATTTATAGTGAAAGAAATGTAACTCTTCACAAAATTACTTTTTTCCCCGGGAAAAAAGTGAGTACTTTTTTCCCGGCTACATAGAGAATCATTTTTTTGACAGGGAAAAAAGTAATTTCGTAAAAAGTCATATTTTGTGACCTGTCAATGGATATAAAATGTCACATTTATTTCCCGTCACAGAAAAAAATATTTTTATTCCAAGAATATACTGTTGAAATATGCTCAAGTCAAAGAATATCTATATAGAATATTTATTTAAATCATATTTCGAGAAATTCACGAGCTGGTTTGAGCTCAGTCCAAGTAGAATACAGTAACGCCCATAATTCCATAAATTAGATAATAGAATTGACGTAGGTGTTCAATCTTTTAGAAAAAAGTGACCCTGTCTCCATAGAGGTTCAAGTTATTTAAATTCATATGTAGTTCCTTTCATTCCAGTATACTTTAATAATCATAATGGCTGGTATGAGAAATATGGATCGCCCTGCTAATCCAAAACAAACAGCAATTATTTATGATCTTCCCGCGTTTATTAATCTCATTTTAAGTTCGATACAGTAAAATGAATTCACAATCAATCATCAATCATATTTGCCCATCGATTGGTCTGTCATTCAATCATTAGATATTCTCTAATTTCGATCTCGGGCTATCTACATTCTCAAAGTTCCGAATAAATGACATTAATCTTTTAAGTCGGTGAATACACCAACGTATTCTAGGTATATCCATCCACAGCCCTAAGCCAAAGTAAAGCTTCACTTGTTCCTTCTCTGAGGGCAGATAACCAGTGGCGTAGTAACGCCACTACGGGCCTGTGTTCAAGATATTTTCCGGGCCCCTACCCTCACTAGCAGCGCTGCGTGCTGGTAACATAATTAAAAAAAATTAGATAAGGACAAAATAAAAGCACATTTTCTTTGTCACTTATATAAGAATAGTGACAATACAAAGTACGTGGGTAGCTTCCACATATAAATATTACCAACTAACAAAATAACAACTACAACAAATAACAACTATAAGCAAAATGAAAACAAAATACAAAATAATATTAAAACCAAATTAACATATAAATATATTATTTATATAATAAACAAAAAAAGAGATAAAAACAAAGCGCAATCAAAACTTTTTTTGCGGGCTTTCGGATTTGCAAAATTTGTCACAATATTAGCTATACTTAATGTTCGGGCAACTTCATTTTCCATAGAAATAATAATAGAAAATAATTCTAGCAAGATTCCTTGAGACAAGTAACTCAACTTGTGAATTATATCGTCGAGCTATTAGGCTCTTTTTTTCTGATTATTTTTGGTTCATAAAAAAGTGTTAGTGACCAATTACCAATTCGAACATTTATCCTTGATTATATACCGAAAATAATTTGAAAATAATAATCTGATAACTCGACGATACAATTCACAATTCACTTAGTTTTCAATTCTATCAGCAATCCCCAAAGACTGACCTGCATTTTTTCATATTAAGAGAGGCGCCTAACGAAAAAAATCAGCCACGTGATGAATTAAAGAACTCACCTTCAATAACACTTAAAGTCCAGAAATTCAAAAACACTGAAAAAAGTCAAGAATTTTGAGAACTTTCACTCTGAACACACTCACAAGCACAACGCAGCGCCGTTTCAAATACGAATAGGTACTTATTTCTCTAGAATAGGAATAGAAGTGGAATGATTTCGCATTTTCCCCCTAGTCCAAAAAAAATTTCCCTATGTACATGAAGAATCCTACATCAAAGAAGCCGCTTAAAAAGAAGCCGCCCCAATAAAGCGATCATCTGGTGATGTTAATGTAATGTAATTATTCCCTAAACAGAATGCCGACACGCTTCATGCAAAGAGTTCGGTAGGATTTGTCCAGGTCGCAAAATTGATTACGGGAATAGCGATTTTCACCAGAAGAATATAAATATAAATAAAGAATTGTTAATTCAACGTTTTCATTTGTGTGCGATGTGGTAAATTTTAATAACATCATATTTCTGATATGAAAATAAATTTTAACTAGAGTTTCGGAGACAAGTTGGTTTTAGTACAAATGAAGGATTTATTCTGCAAGAAAAAATAGTATAGTCGTCCCAAGCCCGGGCCGGGCACCTATGGGGCCCGGGTCCGTGTTCTTCGAACACGCCGAACACCGCTCACTACGCCCCTGCGGATAACCATGCCATGTGTAATGTGTATTTCGTACTTCATGACCATTAGTATATTTTATCTATGTTCATGACTGAGTCAGTGAGAGGGGGTCGAACTTGAAGCCCTTGACTTGAAGGAGTCAGGATAGAAGACCGTTAGCTCTGTGAGACTTTCACTCGATGAATTCAAACAAAAAGCGCTGCATGTGCTATAGATTGCTTCAGACTGTGGCTTCAGACGAGAATTATGAAACATGAAACGTTCAAGTCGGCAACAATAGATGTGAAAGTAGAGATTGAATCCTTAAGAGGGTTCCTGAAAAATACGAGAGCCTATTGTGTGATAGTGCATGATTGTGTTGTGAAATACAAACCATTATCTGAAGAAGTGAAAAAGATTACTCAACTATAATGAATATTGTAGTTTGCGACATACAAGGTTTCATGGTAGATGGATCGTTCTGTGCTAAAGAGATATCGTTCGTAAGTGGAATGAAATCGTCTCATTTCATAATGAGACCGTCGAAGGATTTCAAAGCACTAACTGCTTCAGATAAAAAAACGGTTAGATTTTTGGAACAAAAACATCTTGGACTAAAATACAGTGACGCAATCATTGACTATCACAAAGTGGGTGAGGTAATACGAAGTGTTTTGAATGAAAAGGACATAGTTATGTGAATGGACACCATAAGTGCAATTTTTTGAAAGATCACATAATGGATAGATGTATCCAAATAATAGACGTCGAGAACTTCGGATGGGCTCCTCCAAAATTTGTGAAAGACACCCCCAATGTTTGAACCATATGCTCAAGGAGTGTATGTGCACCATAAACAATTGTGACGAACTTTTGCGATGGGTATGCACGTTTCTACCTAAAGTAGAAACTTTAGTTACCAGACAAAGTGTAATAATGAAGACTGAACTTATTGAAGCGTTCAAAATATTAATATTAATATTAATTAATTAATATTAATAGGTTTAAAAAACTTAAATGTAAATCAAGGTGTATTTATCCCATAAAATTTGATAAACCATAAATGATTAGTTCAATAATATTCCACAAAACTTGTTTTTTCCTTTTACCTATGAAATTAGGATATGGAGAGTATTTTGCAATATTAATAAGAAACTTAAATGTAAATCAAGGTGTATTCATCCCATAAAATGTGATAAACCATAAATGATTCCTTCAATAATATTCAACAAAACTTGTTTTTTCCTTTTACCTATGAAATTAGGATATGGAGAGTATTTTGTAATATTAATATTAAACTTAAAATGCCAATCAAGGTGTATTCATCTCATAAAATGTGATAAACCATAAATGATTTCTTCAATAAAATTAAATATTTAACAGAATTCGTTTTTTCCCTTCACCTATGATATTAGTTCTTAGAATAAAAAGCTGATGCAATATTACCACACTCCTCAATAAGGTATGAAAAAAACAATTTCCTCAATAATAAATATTCAACAGTAAAAACACAAGAGCTTTTTTTTATCGGATAAATTTCTCTTTGCAACGAAACAGTTTTGCTAATCACTAATTTTACGAGAAAAACTGACATGATAAAATCGCGACACCGAAGGTGGAGCGATTTTATCTGATGTCAGTTTTTCGAGCAAATTTAGTGATTGGCAAAACTTTGAGTTGAAGAGAAATTTATCTGATAAAAGAAAAGTTCGAGTGTTTTTTGGCAAGATAAATTAACGACAGAATATAATAATAATTTGCTCAGATGAAACTTCACCAAAACGATTCATCTTTTCGGTTCTTATATCAACAAAGTTAAATAATTACCACACCGATTCAAAATGAAAGCACTATATGTTCAAAATTCAAAAATCTGACAGACTAATTGACATATTGAGGAAGAGAAGTTTTTATCCGATAAAAAAGGATGCAGAAATCATTTTTTCATCACTTCTAAAAAATCTGTAGTTTTTTCTTCATCGCTCTCCTGCAAAAAACTCAGTTTGGTTTCATTATCCACTTCAATGTTTGAGCAGTATATTATGATCTGCTTCAACGAAACACATTACCTGAATAGATCTATCACACTCAAAATCTTGTTACAATCCACCAAATCAATAAATCATCATGTTATTCGAATCGAATCAGCTCAAATTGTGGGATTTTCGACCAGTATATCCCATCATTTTACATTCCATATTGATAGTGTTTCGTATAGGAATAGCACTGAATAATCTCCTCAATGCTTATTTGAACATCAATTTCAGGTATAGTGGTCGATATTCAGGATTAGTAAGCCGTTTTACATTTGGAGCACTCTCTAATGAAAATTGGGTTGAATATTGATGTTGTATCCACTCAATGGATCATTACTACACGTTCCAATTATCCATCTATGAGATTTTTTATTCAAAAAATGAAGTAATTTTCCTCCCCATGGAAAAGGGAAGTGGAGGGAGCCTAACGTTTGACAAGTGTCACGTAAACAAAACAATACAAAACAAAGAAGGGACACACCAATATGCTTCGAACTTTTGAAACGTTGAATTTTATTATTTGTGCCGCATTTCTTGTTCATTTTTTCTACAGTTTGTAGCAGAATGATATTAAGTGTTAGTTAAAAAAGGTTTCTTATTCAGTGAATGGGTGCTTTAACCATAGATAACGGGACATTCGTAAAATTTACGATGGTCAATATTTGTCGTGATATTTCGTTTGCTTCCGGATACCGCAACTTGGTGAAACTCTCAGACCTCAGTACCTTCCTATTTAGTTGCTAGCTAGGCTCTAGTGTACAAAAAATTGCGTTATTTTCAGTTGAATTGCAGATTTTGGTCCAGTATTCGATAGTCCCGTATTTACGTTAGTTAGTTTTCGCGCGTGTTTTTTTCTGGTTTTAAATTTATGAACATTAGTTTGTAATTAGGAGAAATGTGAGTCATTATTTTACGTGTAACATTTTGAAGATATGTCGTTTCAGCAGAATGGCTTCAAAACGGCCATTATCTCAGGCAGAATTAGAACAAGAAATTCGAAAAATTATGGAGGAAGATAAATATAAATGTAAATATATATAAGTATGGCCTGCATCAACTCCTTTGTGTTTTATTCAACAAATACTTTAAGGAGGGGAGGAAAACCTCTTTCACGATACAAGTATATGATAGATTGGAGTCGTCGCCTTGATGAGCCATGGATGAAATGAAGATTATCGACTCCAACTTTGAGGCGAAATATCCACCAAGATATTGGTCTAATTCTGAAGATTCAAAATGATTTATAAACTGCAATTCCCCAGCAAAAAAGCGCAAAACTTGTTTCTCTGCCTAGTAAAAAAATAAGGATGACTACAACTTATTTTGGACAATGTGGACATCCGATATGTGGGGAGCACCGCGGATACATTGGCAAAAAATGCAGTGATGATGGATAGGAATTCGAAATTTTTTATTATATTTTAGTTTTTCATTTTTCAATGTAGAATTTTCAGCACTTTTCGTGAGTTTTTATTGAAAGATTTTCCGAAAAATGAATGTTTTGTCGACCGTCGTAAAATTCACGATAGTCCCGCAATGACGTGTGTTGAAACAAGTCCCGTTATCTAGGGTTAAGGAATCCACAAAATTCCCGCCACAAAGTTGCCCATACAAATATGGCCTTTTTATGTGACACTTTTGCATCAATGAAATATAGGATATGCTCCCCCCCTTCCTTTTCCTCCATGTTCCTCCACAAGGATTAGGTACAAGAGACGCGTTCGGCAATTACATACCAGATCGAGCAGATTTTTTGACACGTGACTGCAGATATGTCTGATGACAAATCTGGAATTGTCGAACGATCTAGAACTAAAAGATTGACAATTGAGATATTGACGTCTTAGGATTGTTTTGGTCATAGATTATAGAGTATAGAAAGATAGGAAACGGCCCAGCATTCGTAGTACTAAAAAAACGACTACATTTTTTAGTTCACATTTGACCCAGAGATGGCACTGAAGATCAATTTGTTTATAAAATCTGTAATTTTTATTGAAAATATAAGGGAAACTGTAATAAGAATCGACGCGAAATTCGTATTCCCTTCAGGATGTTTCATTTTTTTTCAATTAAATCCATAATTTTCAATAAAATTCAGTATCTCATGTGTAATATTTTTATCATGCATTTATAGAAGATACTACAGAAATATTAGGGTATTATTGTAAGATTTATACATGGATTGAATATGAATATACTTAGTGCGTCTGTGGAATTCCAGTTTGTGGCTCAGATTAATTGCAGCTTCGTTGTCCACCATCACTGTTTGAATTAACGGAAAACTTTTCCTGAATAGTCACTTTAACCATTTCATTTTCCGTGCAGCTTCACTATCAGCCACTATTTCTGCCTCTATCGTGAAAATAGCAACAGATGTTTGACGTTGATCAAACCAAGATATAGCTTCACCTGCATACATCCATAAAACACCAGTTGATCATCCAGTTTCACTATCTCGTTCGTAATCTGCATTACTGAAGGGTACAAACTCATCTTTTTTCCTCTATTTTCGAAACGACACTAACGGCAAAAGCCGTTCGAAGTGAAATTAGTTATTTTTGTATCTAGTGCGCGAAATGCTACTTTGGTGATCGAGAACTCGGCTGTGCCTCTTTAAAAAAATCAGTTCTCGATCACCAAAGTATTTCGCGCATGAGATGCAAACAAAATTTTTTCTACAAACGCTTAGCTTAATATGAAAAAAAGTATTGAACTAGTTTGAACTGTTTTTCCAAATCAAGTAATTAGGTACTTTAACTATGGAAATAAAATGGCATTTGTTGACAATTATTTCAAAGTGATAGTTCCTGATAATTATTTTCATTATTTTGGAGTTAGAATATAAAAATCCCATATAGTTTACATGCAGTGTGCGGAGTAAGTATTTCGCACACTACTTCGCGCACGGTGTCATAGTAACAAAGGAAAATGAAAAAAAGGGTTATTTCGCATATTCTTGCCAATGCGCGAACCTTGTCATTTTTTGACGTTTGTAGAAAAAATATTTTTGCAAACGAATTGATTGGCACTTTTTTATATCAATGACATTTCCCATGTATATGGATTTCGAAATTTATAATCATAGAACCAGAATTTTAACCCTTCTATAGTGACATATTAGTTCACATTTGACCCAGAGATGGCGCTCATACATTGTAGTCGTGTCGTTTCCGATCTTTATACTATATAATCTTTGGTTTTGGTATTTGTTTACAACATCGAACCACGTTTTTAAATATTTTCTTGGGCGGTTTGGAATGAAAAAAATCATTTTGCAGATAATAGTTATTGTTATTTAATGTATTCGTCCATAATTGTGCTATGAAATTTGATTTCCAGATCTGTTTTCATAGAAAATAAAATTATTTCGAAAGAGAGAAATTCACAGGTTGTAAATTAAATTTGATAGAAATGTCATGATGATGATGATCCAGGGAAAGCATAAATAATAAAACTACGAATAAAACATTATTTTGGCAAAATGAGTTATTTTAATTGCAATTTTTTCACAATCTTACAAATGCACTGCAAATTTCTTAACATATTTCAAAACAATATGAAAAAATGAAAATAACTTCTTCAAGAGTATCTAGCTATTGTCTATACACCTACTTCCTTTTTAATTATTTGAGTAAATTCATCATTACTTAGCAGATTTTGTATATTTTGTGCTGATCTTCATCCCGCAAATCTATTTCAAGAGACATTTCGAAACCGGACAAAACCGAATCAAGAACAAACAGCAATCCAATAGTAGTTATAATACGCAGCGAACAAATCGGAACTGGGTACTAATATTTAGATTATCTTGTTGTTAAACAAGTAACACCTAAACTTACATAAACCGATTAATCTTTTTACTCCGTCTCTCGAGGCCGAGCAAAAAGATTTCATCCGGATACTCCAGATGTCAATTGCCGAACGAAACAGATTTACCTTCGCTACAACCAACGAACGACTCCCAGCAATCCGACAAGTCCGATGTGATTGCCGAACGCGTCTAGGGTTCGTTCAAAAGATGTGTGAATTTTGATACTTTTTAGAAAGTATTAAGTTATTTAACGATATTTATTTTGTTCCCTCTAAAGTTATCTTTCTCAGATATAAGGCACTCATGCCGGAGAATCCTTCAATACTAGAAGCATTTCTGAAATGCACTTTCCGGAATAACCATTCAATTGCGACAAAACGCTCTCTCTCTCATTGGTGTCTTCTGTTTTCGAAATAGGGAAAAGTCACAGGGATCAAAATTTGGCGTAATTATTCTCCAAAATATTGAGACCAAGCTTTGGTGTGAGCTGTCATACGTTTTATGCTCAAAACAAGAGCTAAAAAATAGCCTGGCATAGTCGATATGCCAACATCCCCTGAAACTTCCCTAATAGTGTTGTAACGAAGCAAAATTATTTCCATCGGTATTCAGTCATTCAATCGTAGTTGACCTACGACGAATTTAATTGCAATTTCCTGATACCGAACACGTGGGGCGTGGCCGTGGTCGGAGATATGGTTCCAAAGGGTATACAGGGTGTCCGGCGAATAACTGTACATACTCTTACCAGAGATAGAGTGGCACTAGCTGACTACTGATTGACTATAAAAAATTAATTTCTGGGTTTCCCTAGAAAACTACAGGGTGTTTTTCCAACTTCATGGAAATACTTATACCATCATAAAATCCAAACTCATTGACGGATATTATTGAAACTTGAAGGGTTATTGGCACATGCTAAGGTCAAATCAGAAATACATCAATTATTTCATTATTCCAGGGCCGGACTCACTAATCTTCATTTAAAGTGTTCAGGGTAAAAAAAACACTTTGTATTTCGAATCACGAATAATTGATTCACTTTTTAGAAAGAAGCTAAATTATGCTTCAATTTGTGTTATCGCTTAAAGTTGTCACATCAACAATTATTTTTTATGAATTTTTGAATTTGCAAAAAGTTCGAAAAATTGAATTTATTTACCTGGAAAGGACTTAGTCACCTTGTGGAGGTCGAAAATAAATAATAATTTTCTTTAAAAAGTCACTGAAAGTGAGAAAGACTATAATAATTCGTTGATATACTGGGTGGCCACCCTAAGCGGATCTCATTGCGATGAAGTGAATGAAGGTATATTGCGAAAAAAAAACATTATCGACATGTGAAGGGTATACATAAACATATTTCAAAATTATTCGTATGTATACAGGGTGTTCATTGGTAGAAATGTCACTTTGATCTATATCTTTGTTGTCGAACACCCGGTATACATACGAATAATTTTGAAATATGCTTATGTATACCCTATAGTATACATGTCGCCAATAATTTTTTTTCGGAATATACCGTTATTCACTTCATCGCAATGAGATCCGCTTAGGGTGGCCACCCAGTATATCAACAAATTATTATAGTCTTTCCCACTTTCAGTGACTTTTTACAGAAAATTTATCATTTATTTTCGACCTCCACAAGGTGACTCAGTCATTTTCAGGTAAATAAATTCAATTTTTCGAACTTTTTCCAAATTCAAAAATTCATAAAAAAATAATTGTTGATGTGACAACTTCAAGCGATACCACAAATTGAAGCATAATTTAGCTTCTTTCTAAAAAGTGAATCAATTATTCGTAATTCGAAATACAAAGTGTTTTTTTTACCTTGAACACTTTAAATAAAGATTAATGAGTCCGGCCCTGGAATAATGAAATAATTGATGTATTTCTGATTTGACCTTAGCATGTGCCAATAACCCTTCAAGTTTCAATAATATCCGTCAATGAGTTTGGATTTTATGATGGTATAAGTATTTCCATGAAGTTGGAAAAACACCCTGTAGTTTTCTAGGGAAACCCAGAAATTAATTTTTTATAGTCAATCAGTAGTCAGCTAGTGCCACTCTATCTCTGGTAAGAGTATGTACAGTTATTCGCCGGACACCCTGTATAATGCGGAATTCTCCTCCGAATAAGGTAGTCGGATCAAACATAACAAATTCAAAAGAGTTCATATAGTAGCCTACCAGTACCAGTCCGTCCAGAAGTAAGTACCACCAGAGGGTTCTGCAGGGGCAAGTTCAATATAGGTATGATTGTTTTAGTTCTTAGTTGCTGGTTTTGGTACTTTTAATTTGTTTCCCTTATTGTATTTACCCGTTCCTTCCGCCACCCGGCGGAAATGCAAATTCGGAAATGCGAGATGGTGTATGTTAGCTTGAAACGGCCCATATACCGTCTTGTATTGTCCTCCCTGGTACTACTCGAGTTTCTGGAAGTTATGTAGTAGCTTCAACCGGCCTGCATGACGTTCTGAAATTCTGAATCTGCAAGAGGGTGTATGTTAGCTTCAAACGGCCCTTACATCATCTTGTTGCGCCCTTCTTGCACTGTTCGAGTTTCTGGTGGTTGTGTAGTAGCTTCAAACGGCCTGCATGACGCCCTGAAATTCTGAATCCGCAAAACGGAGTATGTTTGCTTCGAACGGCCCATACACTGTCTTTTTACGCCCTTCTGGCATCATTCGAACCCCCGGAGGTTGTGTAGTAGCTTCAAACGGCCTGCATGACGTCCCGGAGTTCCGATGTGCAAGAATGCGTATGTTAGCTTCAAACGGCCCTTATGCAGTCTTGTAAATGCCTCTTCTATCACCGTACCGTGTGCCGCTCCTGGATATCAAGGTGCATACCCTAGCTTTAGAAGACGTGCATGGGACTCGTGGTTCAGAGTATAAGGGTATGTGTATGCTAGCTTCAAACGGCGCATATGCTTTTCCTGGTAGCGCACTAACTTCCTTTCCCCTCCTGTCCGTACAACCCATTGTTGTTGTTATTGTGAACCGACATATTATACTAGCACAAATGACAACCTCATTAGGTTGTCATTTTTGGGAATTTGTTTGTGAGGAGCTTGCTCATGTCAGAACCTTCGCTTTTGTACCGTTGCTTGAACAATTTTTGCTTGCACTCTCATTCGACAATCTTTACCACTTTTTAATATCGCTTGTATATATTTAATTGCTTATTGTTCTGAGAGCTCTCACCGCCGAAATCATGCTGCATGTTACATCCCGCTTCAACCTTCTCACCGCCCGCTCACCGATTTAGTACATCTTGGTTTAGTTGATTTTGATTAGTGCGGTTATTTACCGTTGACTTACTTAATAAGAGTGTTTTCTTTCCCTAAGGAATATTGAAGTATTTTTCAGAGTTAGGGAACTTTTAGTTAGGTACAAACAACTGACCCCTGGACATAACCTTCTCTCGTAAGCAGCTCATAGACCCTATAGGACAACGCCTAAAAGTACCATAGGAAGGACACTATAGTGTCCTTCCTATTTTCGAAGGTAACGATGCTAACACAATTTGGTAGAGACGGGGGCCAACATCACATGATTCGACGATCTCACTGTTTCGATGA
This sequence comes from Propylea japonica, assembly GCA_013421045.1. Taxonomy (NCBI): domain Eukaryota; kingdom Metazoa; phylum Arthropoda; class Insecta; order Coleoptera; family Coccinellidae; genus Propylea; species Propylea japonica. Next base: position 51,329,403 of record CM024239.1, read on the forward strand.
TTTCTCCGCTTGTTGACGTGGTTACAACTAATGTGACAAAGAGACAATGTGGGATCAGCGAATGCTACAGCCAACATCACATCATCAAAAGTCTCGGCATCCTAGGTTTCTCGAAGATTCAACAATCTATGTTCTGTAGATAGGGTGATTACTTTGCCACATTTCAACTGCAATATATTCGATAGCAAATCATTGTTACTCTTTGCTTTATACAGGGCGGGACAAAATAGGCAAAATGGAAAAAATCTAAGATTGATTATTTATTCATTTTTTATTAATAATAGTTATTCCACAACTGAATCCGAAGTCAACAGTCTGTTCGTTACCATCTCCCCTTCCAATTCATTTTATTCATTGACCAACTAGTTTCGACATCCCATAAATCAAGTAGAAATTTAATGAAATTTTCAGGCATCCCGTTGGTGCTCAATTTGATTCATGCCTGGTAAGTTCGCTGGCCAGTTCATTCTCTAGATATTCTCCACGTGAATAATATTTTGAGTTCTTGGTGTGGGGCGTTATCATCCTTGTTGTAACTCATGTAGTATTTTATTCCCATTTGATTTTTGTACCTATTTTAAAAACATCACGTGCGTCACTTTTTATATTTAGCGAGTAGGCATGTAGTTTTAAAAATTGACAGATTGTAATATTAGAAAAGTCATTCCTAGTTTTGGTACGATTTTGCAACTTTTTAGTACTGTGCTTGCTGTATATTATCATTGCTGCAGTAAATTGAGATTACAAACTGTTTACACTTATTTCAAACCACCCAGGCGCTAGACCCTACCGGTGTGTGGGATTTCAGCGGGGATACAACGTTTTTTGCGACCGTGACAGGAAAATTGAGTGATCGGATAGTTTCGAACTTGATAAAAAAATGGCCGATCTCGAAAAAAACTAGGAAAAATCGTAAAGTATTACGAATGAGCTTTACAAAAGCAGCAAACGAATTGAATGGGCATATTAAGACAGTTAATTTGGTATTTAGGTAGTGATGTCAAGATCGCATGGGAATGCTTGAAAACCAAGTGGGACAACTTAATTGCTTGTGATAAGGAAGTGTACAATTCGTTACTTGATGAGAAAGCTACCGAAGACCTGTTGATGGGAGAAATGGAACAAAGTGAAGCCTATTTGAAAAGGTTCATAGGTTTGAAATTGCAAGTTGGAAAACTCCTGTCAAAGCCTATAGATGAGCAGTCTGTCGAAGGTGATACAAGTAAGGTAGATCCGAGTAAAGGTAAGCGAAAATTGAAGTTACCTGAAATAAAGGTCAGACCAGTTTTTGATGCAAGCGCACAAGAAAAGGACAGGCCGTCCCTTAATCAGTGTCTGGAAAAGGGTAAAAATTCAATCGAGAAAATACCAGCCATACTTACAAGATTCAGAGAGTATGAAATAGGAGTCATACCCGATGTGAAAAAGGCGTTTTTGCAGATAATTGTGAATCCGAAAGATCGACAGGTTTTGAAGTTTTTATGGGTGAACAAAGATATTCAAGAGATCGTTTACCAGCACAAAAGTGTCGTTTTCGGAAGGAATTGTAGTCCTTTTTTGCTCGGAGCAACGATAGAGCATCACCTATCAGAATGCTATAAAAGGTGTTCAATAAATGGCTGTGCATATTTCAGAGATACTGTTGAGAAACTCTCTATGAGCTTTTACATACAGGGTTTTTCTTTTAAGTGGGCCTATTAGACGTTTTAGGAGAACTAGTGAATATTTCGTTCTGAAATTTTAGGTGCAGCCTTGAGGGTGAAGGAACTCTTCGTCTAAAATATTTTCAAGTCGACAGTGTTGCCACGTCTATCTCAAACGCATATCTACTTTCTTATTTCAAATAGAACTACCTATATTTTCATTTATGTATCGATTCAATACCAAATTTGCAGTATAACCCACTAAAAAAAATTTCTCTGCTATGCACTGTTGCCAAGTTATTCACAAATTCCTGAAACTTTTGACATTTGCATTGCCAGTTTGGAAATGCAATATCTCGATTATTTTTTATGCGAACGGAACCAAACTCAGCAAGCTCATAGTAAAGATTCCATGCATTCATGTGGTATATTCAGTATTTTGATACATCTCAAAGTTTTTCGGAGATATTGCTGCAAACATGTGAAACTCGAAATTGAAATATTTCGAGATTTTCAAATGGCAACCCCATATTTATTTTACAGCATTCGATTCGAAATGAAAAATGAATGGCACTCTCCTCTTACACTAATTATTTATTTTGGATAGTTTTCGAATGAGATGAAAAATACTAAAATTTTTCAGTATTTATAGTTCATGATCTATGGTTCTGTTTACGATGAAATGGTTCTATGATTATGGCGTGAATCTTTAAAGTAGAGTCTATGGTTGAAATCATAAAAAGTATTCGCTGATCATGGATGTCATAGAAAAAAGTTTTTCCCATATTATTCAAACACACGATTCGGGTTGTTTCACAATTCACGGGAAATGCCAAAAAATTATTGAAAGGACCTGTAGGACCTTTAACAATCGTTATTCACATTTAGCACGAATGATCGTAAAGATATTCCGAAAATTGTTTAGGATTTCTGTAATCCTGGCCCTATGTTCATGACTTCAACAATAGGATTCATTCCGATAATTCACTTTATAATCACACAGCATTATGCCCATTGAACATGACTATAAATACTGAAACATTTCAGTATTTTTCATCTCATTTGAAAACTGTCCAAAATAAATAATTAGTGATTATAAGGCCAGTATTACATAATTGAAAATATAGGTAGTTCCTTTGAAATAAGAAAGTAGATATGCGTTTGAGATAGACGTGGCAACACTGTCGACTTGAAAATATTTTAGACGAAGTTCCTTTACCCTCAAGGCTGCACCTAAAATTTCAGAACGAAATATTCACTAGTTCTCCTGAAACGTCTAATAGGCCAACTTAAAAGAAAAACCCTGTATGTTGACAATTGTGTTGCAAGTGTGCCAGATAAAGAAACCTTGAACAAGTTCATCAAAGAGTCAGTGGAGGTAATGGCGGAAGCTCAGATGGAACTCAGAGGATGGGAGTTTTTTGGAAAATGTAGTGAAGAACAAAGCGTGGCAGTGCTGGGATTAAGATGGTTTTCAGTGAAGGATGTGTTTACATTGAATCTTGACCTGATAAAACCGAAAAATATAGAAGTTATTTCTGGAGTGACTCGTTAACAGTCACCAGAAAAACGAAAATTGGGGTACTTTTGTTTATAACAGACTGAAAGAAATTGCACAATTAACGCCTAAAGAAGAATGGAGACTTATACCAGGCGTACATAATCTTGCAGTCTTATCTTCTCTTGGGTGCTCTACTAAACAGTTACTAGTGTCAAAATGGTGGGAGGGTCCTCAGTGGTTATACAAGAAAAAGAAGAAATGGCCCTGTACAGACCAACGAGTAAATGAAGAAGAGGTGAATGCTGAGCGAAAGAAAAGTGTAAGAACTTATGTGAAGTTGAAATGCTACAAAAATTTTGTTATTAGTTTTAAATTTGTGAGAAAAGGTTTTGGCTGAAACCGTTTCTCAGGTGGGAGAATGTTGTAACTCATGTAGTATTTTATTCCCATTTGATTTTTGTACCTATTTTAAAAACATCACGTGCGTCACTTTTTATATTTAGCGAGTAGGCATGTATTCCTAGTCCTAGCCCTAGTTTTGGTACGATTTTGCAACTTTGTAGTACTGTGCTTGCTGTATATTTTAATTGCTGCAGAAAATTGAGTTTACAAACCGTTTGCACTTATGTATTTCGAACCACCCAGGCGCTAGACCCTACCGGTGTGTTGGATTTCAGCGGGGATACAACAATCTAAATATAAATGAAAAAAGTAGACAAAATTTTCTGCAACAATGTGCTATTACTTTTGTTAATATCTGAAATGGGATAAAGAAAAAATGACAAACAAAAAATGCTTCGCCTTTACGGAGGTTTACCTAACAATTTGTGAAACATAGATAAATTGAAAATAGTAATCATCGAAATGAATAATCTCAGCTCATCTCTGTCGAGGGGGCAAACCTCAAATTTGGATTCAGCAACCCAAAAAACATATAGGAAAAAAAAACTTCCAGGATTTTTTCCTGAAAACAGGCTGATCGAACCTTGATTTACTGAACTAAAAAATGATTCACTTCGAATACACCTATATTCTACCGAATGAGAAACATTTTTTTTGGTTCATCGTTTTCATTTAAGTTTTTGGACATTAAAGACTCCACACACAGAAAATTGTCATATCGCACCCCCGGTGGGACACTGTCACTTATGCAAAAAATGCAAAATTGAGTTAAATATGTATTAGTTCTCCTAAAGCACCCCTTTACTTGGTGCAATAACGTTACTTCTGTAGTACGCATAGTTTCCTAAGAGGGCTACAGTGTCTTTGTGATTTTGGCGCGAAACACGGTTACGCTGGGAGCTACACTGTTACTAAGGTAATTGTGTCATAATATTTTCTCGATTCTGGAGCAATAGTGACCCAAGATGCAGTAGTTGTGACGTTATTTCTCCGATAATTAAAATAGTAGTAAACATTTTGTACTCGTTTTTTCATAACTCAGTGTGACACAACTACAGTTAAAATTTTTCGATAATGCCAAAAAGTCACTTTTGAGAGGGTTGAAATGTTTAAATAATCGTATAGTAAATTTTTTACGGTATTTAGTGATCATTATTCAACCAGAAGTGAAGTTAAAAGTTGACATTGTAGTAAAAGCTATTTGTCTCATCTCTATCTTCTATAGTTATTGTTTTGTGACGTGTCAAAGTTTAAAAAGCTTCTCCTGAGAAACTACAATTCTGCATAAGTGACAGTGTCGCACCGGGGGTGCGAGATGATATTCAACAATTTGAGAGAGGGGGGATACTTTTGACGATGTGTGTATTTTAACCTGGACAAACTATACTCCTTCCGAAAACCAGAAACCTCAAACCTATAGATACTTTCTTAAGTTTTTCCTCTGGTTCCAACATCAGATGAACATGGAAAACAATATTTGGCAGTTCAATATAATTTGAACTGGACAGACTTAACGCCTTCCGTAAACCAGAAGCCTCAAACCTTATTTCCCAATCCCAAGTACTGATTAAATCACTCGTTTTCGTCGGACGGCGAAATTTGATTCATTAAATAATAAGCCGTAACAAATCCTGTCGTCAACCCTGATAAGGCTCGCTCTGATATTGCCGATGTAAAACCTCCGTAAAACCTTTCCCAAGGCGAGGAGAACTAATAAAAGAAACGCATCCACCTCTTCTGCTGAAATAGCTCCTGCAAAAACTAATCTCGCTGCGAGATCAAGAAAATAATCTGAAACCGAGGTCCTTTGTTTCACGGCTGGCACTTTCGATACCATCAGGCGTATTTTATAAAATAATAAGCCGCGTTGCCGACGTTGCAGATAAGCCATGGAGCTCATGAAAGGAGATATTTCCAGAATATACGTCACCCAGAGGCATACTTTGAAGACACTGCCTCGACGGGGTCCACCATTTGGGGGAATAGCCGCTACAGTTTTACTCTTTTTTGTTTGATATGATTCTTCGGATGGTAAAGGGCCTTTTTGTTGTTCTTTGTTACGTCGAAGATAAGAGTTTACTGATACTGAGCTAATATAAAACGACCGAATCTTTTGAAGACTACATAAGATTGTTTATCTTAGGTTCAACAGGATGAAATTCAAAAAATAATGTGGAGCAGGAAACCCAGGTCAAACGATTGTGCGCATGCTTATGTTCCTAAATCTGTCAGTTGCGTGATAAACTTTTACCCGAATGTTTGCAATTCAAAATTTGAGGCCGGAAAAGATCTCAAACGACTCGGTTGGCCACTGATGAAGATCAAAACAATTCTGTCCGGCCATACTCACTTGAGATTTCGGAAAAGAGGACCTAGAAATTTGAAATTTTCAGGTTAACACTAAAACGCAAGGACAATAATAAATATAAAAAAATTCAGGCTTATTTTATGAGATAATAAGCAGCGTTGCTGACGTTGCAGATAAGCCATGGAACTCATGAAAGGATATTTCCAGAAGCAGTGGAATGTGTGTGTGTCTAACTTATTACTCATCTTAAAAGAAAGGTTCAAATAGTGGCTCCACTGGTATGCTTCCAGTTCTCTGCCATAAATGAACTTCCAAGCAAACATAGGTACAGCCAAAAATAACTCAGCTTCAGCCAATGGCTGTATTTCAGTATTCAAGCTTCAGCCAACGCTTGTATTTCAGTCCAAGGTCTAGCTTCAGCCAAGACTATCGTTTAGGGCAAAATCCAGGGGAAAATTGTGGTACAGCCTCAATAGTGTGGTCCAAGCCAAAGGATTGTGCTCCATGCTATATGAAATTAACATAAATGAAAATGTGCACAAAAATTTAACAGAACTCCTTCTCGTTTCTGAAGAAAAGGGTAAGATATTTACATTATGTCGATAATTATTAGTAAACCTGAGAAGGAATTCTGCCGTGGGGAAATGAAAAGCGAAGAACAGAACATGTGCCATGAAAAAATGATGGCAAGCAATGCAACAAATTCAGAACCAGCAAATCACCTTATTAAATTCCTAGTGAGATCCCTGCTTGAATTAAAGGAATTATGACTTACCGTGAATAAATATTAATTATCTCGCGAACTAAAACTTAGAAATTCCAGACGAAACATCTGATGGGTTCAGATGAAAATTCTTCACGATGACACGATTTACTATACATGCTTTCTCCTTCAGCGAAATGTCGGAAAAAAAGTCAAATAAGGGCGAATTTTGGCGATGTAACTACAGCTTACCATAGTAACATACAATTAATGCATATTTTCTGTCAACATGTAACTATCACGTGATGATTTGACAGAACATAAGTGTATTAACTGTCAACATACATATAACTATTGTAAGCTGTGGTTGCATAGCCAAAATTCGCCTTAAATCTCATTACATCATCGAAGATGATAGAATTGGAAAATAACCTGACATAAAGTTGGCAGTCTGTCAATGGATATTCTACGATCACCACTGGCGTTTCAAAAAGCATGCGCAAGATGTTGCCAATCTCAATCCTGTGCGAATCCAAAAATACGAGTACAACGTTTTCCAATAAGATATTATGTTATTTTGATATTCAATGAAAAATGCCATTTTTCAATATTTTATCAGATGTATATTTCATTATAAAGAAGAAGCTATGCCGTTAATAGTGGAATTAACATCAGGAAAATGACCACAACGACCACGCTTACAGGACCATATCCTTTTAATGAAATTTTCCATAACAAAATCGCAAAGTGGCTGCCCTATATGTCCTCGATAGACTCAGGAATTCCATCTTTGAGGTCTTCAATCGACGCTGGGCTATTGGCGTAAACCTTCTCTTTCACTTGGCCCCAAAGGAAGAAATCGCAAGGTGTTAAATCACAAGATCTCTGTGGCCAATTGGGATCACCTCTTCGAGAGGTAACACGGTCATGAATTTCGACGACCCATCAATCAGTAAATATGTTGATGATCAGCCGGCTTGAGTTCTTGTGTTAACTGAACTCTATAAGCCTTAAGGCCCAAATCTTTATGCAAAATACAGTGTAATTACGTTTGTGAAATGCCTAATTCCAAAAAACGACAAGAAATGGACAAACTTTACATCACTAACTTGTACCAATTTTGCGGTGCTTCACGACGACCCAAAAATGTTCGAGTTTTACGAACCGTCTCTGCCAAATTTTCACCATTTTTATAGCGAATTCTAATAATTGCAATGCGTTCTTGAAGCGTGTATCATTCCATTTTCATTAATGGCGTAGTTTCTACTTGTCAAATGTCAAAATAATGACAGCTTCAAACGTGACATCTACCGAAATAGCGGGCTATTCAAAATAACACCTCTTATTGGAAATCCCTTTACTCCCCCGAATTTCACATAGAGATCAAGTAGCGCCTGAATTGAAATCTCAACTCGAATGCGACTCCCGAGTGTGTATAGGGGACCCGCGTAATAGCGTGTCTTTGTTTATGGCGATGAAATTATAAATAGCATGAACCATCACATAATGGATTTCGGCAGACATTCATTTCCATCTCCAGCGGTCTATGGATGATCCGGATGAAACTATATCTTTGTGTGTTCTTTGAACATCCACGAGACTAGCTCCGTAGTATAAATTTACTATCGATGGATTTTAATCGATAAATATTATTCATTCATAGTTGATAAGGTATAGGCAAATCAAGCTCAGCGATACGCCATCTGAAGACGATCTGAGTAACCTTTAATATTTATAGGATTTTTTCATTTTGCATTGTGTGTCGTGATTTATGTGAATATTTAACATTATTAATAATAGAAACAGAGGTTAACGCGTACATCGCCATGAATATTGAAAAACAATAAAGTGAAAGCAGAGAATAATATTAATCGATATAAATCAACCAATATTAAACTCATACTTCGGAGCTAACTTCGTCCTTGTTCGAGACAAAATGCAAGGAAGTGGTATCAATCAGAGCACCTATGGATGGCCATTTCGTCCTTATTAGGACTCATCAGCACAGGTTAGCTCTGAATGATAGAAGGTATTTCTTGGGACTTAATGCGAAACGGCGTCTTCTTTAAGGTATTATTCCACACAACAATGCCATAACAGTAACACTGAAAGACACTGAATGCATGTTAAAAATACCGAAAACGCCATCTCTTGTCCCATACGAAAACCTTCCTCCATAGCATGAATCTCGAACAAAGTAGCGAAATGTTTACCATTTGTTGCCTTGACTGAAGCGTTTTTGCATATCGCAAAATTTTCCTACTTCAGTCTACAACGAGGAGCGCCCGGGTAACGTCATGTGACTAGTAATGAATAATAGAAACAGAGGTTTAAAGCGTACATCGCCATGAATATTGAAAAACAGGAGGAAGGTTTTCGTATGGGACAAGAGATGGCATTTTCGGTATTTTTAACATGCATTCAGTGTCTTTCAGTGGTACTGTTATGGCATTGTGTGTGGAATAATACCTTAAAGAAGACGCCGTTTCGCATTAAGTCCCAAGAAATACCTTTTATCATTCAGAGCTAAACTGTGCTGATGAGTCCTAATAATTACGAAATGGCCATCCATAGGTGCTCTGATTGATACCGCTTCCTTGCATTTTGTCTCGAACAAGGACGAAGTTAGCTCCGAAGTATGAGTTTAAATTGGTTGATTTATATCGATTAATATTATTCTCTGCTTTCACTTAATTATTAATAATTTTTCAGGAATAATTCATTCAAATCGTTATTGTTCAGTTCCTCAGTGTTCTTCCCGAGAAAAAACGAATTCCAAATAATATACCTTTCCATGCCTTTCCTCAAGTTAGGGATAAATTTCGTGTTTGGGAAGAAGAGAAATCAAGGAGTGAAGTGACATATAGTGTTCATGGATCGACGGAAAGCCAGGCAACTGAAACTTGAAATCGGTTACAGGAAATATGAAAGTTTGCTCCTTGTATTTTGTAGATGACGATTATTTTTATCGAGGTAAGTACGGATTACACAGAACTTGTAGGTAAACCGTTTACATATCCCAGTCCATAACAGAGGTAGTTTTTGAAAAATACTGCTGCGCCTACCACAAATCTTCCTGGATTTACTACCAAAAGGAGGAACATCCGGAATGTTCTAGTTCTAGTAGTAGAACTGGAAGGTTGAGACAAGGAAGTCTAAACGAAGAAAACCCCACTGAAGAATGCTCTCGTGCATAGACAAACTAAAAAATTAGATGAGCCACTCGTATATTCCGCGCCATCTGTCGGAGGAGGAGACTAATACAAGAAAAAATTATTTTCAATTTGATAGTTAGATGTCGTTGCATTCGTGGAAATCCTATCGAGAAAATAGTAAGTATGTAAAATCATTATTATCAAAAAACCTTTGAATTATCAACTGACACAAGAAGTGGTTCGACACGTTCTTTTTGAAATATAATAAATTTCGATATGCCTGCAAGAGTGAAGACGTGCTGTGTTATTGGATGTGAAAATCGAGATGCAAGAAAGTAATTTTAAAATATATATTATTATATTCTGTTACCTATAAGAATTAGGAAGTTTTCAAAAAAGTTTTTCAATGATTGAATAAGTTTAGTCGGTAAATACTGATATTTTGTTTTATTGAATTCATTATTGTTAGTTTTTGAAAATGTTTTCAATGCAATTATTAGTTTATTGATTAGATATTTATGAATAAATCTGTATTTTCAATTGGTGATATTTCATTTAATAAATTTTTATTCTATCCAGAACTTGATTATTGATCCTCATTTCTCGAATACGAAAGAAAATCAGATGAAAGTTCGTTGCAGGTATTATTTTCATGAAGATAAATTCCTCACTCATCGATAACTTGCACGAATCCATTTCTGATTTCCTTTTGGAAATTGAATTTCAAAAAACTTTTTGCCTCTTGTATATGGGTGTACCTACCTATTCAAAAGGTGCACTACAGAATTCTTTTTGAGGCAAATTTACGATACAGATTTCTTTTTCAATTGAGCTTTTTTCACGAATTAGTTATGTTGTACAAAAACAGATGGCGCTGAAGCTTGTTCTACTAGTGTCTCATTTATTCTCCGTTTAGTTAGTCTATGCTGTCGTGAAGAGAAAAGTACTGTTTGAATATAATAAAATGAAGTTAAGTCAACTGTTCAACAAACAAAATTGTTTTTCTTCATTTCCTAACAGCCTGTCATCCTAATTCATCTTTCACTATATGGCTTGGATAAATTGAAACATATTATGACACCCACCGTCTTCACAGAAAATAAAAATATAATATACATAGTAATACACTTGTTCACTATACATTTCTGAAATGTTGATATATTGATGAAAAATCCAAATTATAATGAAGCAGATATACACATTAACAATACAACCATCAAATCCTTCTATGTCAATATTAATAGTTCTACGAATGCCTGCCGTGGCGCGTGTGCATTCTCATTTTCAGAAGCCTAAAGGGCGAAACGACTTTCTATGGATGCTCTTGGTGATACTCTACGTATGTTCTATGAAAGTTGGCGAGACTAGCTCTGGAGTATGAGTATAATATTAGTTGATTTTAAAAGATTAATATTATTCTCTCCATTCATAGTTAATAGAGTATTATAATCTTAATCCTGTGAGAAAACAAAAATAGTCCCCCGAATTCCACATAGAGATCAAGTAGCGCCTGAATGGAAATCTCGACTCGAATGCTACTCCCGAGTGTGTGTAGGGGACCCGCGTAATAGCGGGTCGTTGTTTATGGCGATGAAATTACAAATAGCATGTCCCATCACATAATGGATTTCGGCAGACATTCATTTCCATCTCCATGAGCGACGACCTCACAAATCGGATTACGCTAATATGCAGATCAAATTAATAGAATGGCCTCATTTTGGAGATATGTAACAGAGCCGAAATCTCGACGCGTCTCTGCTGTAGACGTGAAATTGATGTTCAAATCAGCATTGTGCGGATGATTTAGAGCTATTTCTATACAGAACACGGGTATTATATCATGTAAACCTATGATAGGATATACTAACTACCACTTCAGTTATTGGTACCCATTGACTCAATTGACGTTATTGATGATTTGTGGATTTTACGGATAAGAGCGGTAATTGAATCGTTATACTTATCTGTTCATGTGGATTTGATGGAACAGGATCTATCGATATACGAAAAAGTATTATTCTTTTCATAGATGAAAATGATTATATTGATGTGACATAGCATTTAGAGTTTTTGTTTTAATTGATTTTTTGATTGATTTATTGATTTATTGATTGATTTATAAATACAATTCAAAAAATACAATTTACCGTGTTTAGGTTCACATGTTCACATATACTTTTGTCATGCACCTAGGTAAGAATACCTGTGTGTGCACTTTTAACAAAAATTATTTTCTAAAATAAAAAAGATGAAAAGCATAGTTGACATGGTGTTGTATAACAAAATTAAAAATAGAATCCACCGCAGTGGAGAAAAACCCTCATTAATCCATCCCTTACAACAATTTATGAATTTGAACACTATTTACATGTATGAAACATCTGCATTCACTGACAAAACGTTTGTAATTAGTCATCCTCTTGACCTCATCTGGTAAGATGTTATAAATCTTTGGTGCAAGAACCGTGACAAACCTCTGGTTCCCATCACATCTCCTAAAGGGCACCATCATGTGCGCACGCGTGTATTGTCTAGTTCGATAATTGTGGTTTACAAAATGGACGTTTTTGGTTTTAAAACAGTAAATCAAGTTGCTAAGATAGTAGAGACATCGGACATTCAGAATCAGCTCACTGTATAGACTCTCTGTGGAGCTCAATCTGTTCTTAAATAGAATTACTCTTAAGATAAAGTTTTGTACAACATCTAGCTGAGTTAATGCACTGTCATAGAGCCCCCCCAGACCACGATCCCAGAAGCGACTCGACTAGGGACTTGTATATTTGCAGAAGAAGTTTTCACGGCATGATTTTGCGTATTAAGTAAAATTTATATATCAGTCTCCTCATTTTGTTCGTTAGATCTTCAATATGATTCGTCCATTTCAGGTTATTGTCTAGGGTAATACCAAGATATGTTAGGGAATCGGATTCTCTTATAACAAGATCATTTATTGAAATGGAATCGAATCGTGGTCTGTTCACATTTGTCATCGAAAAGGCCATATAAAAGTTTTATCAGCATTCAAAGTTAGTTTATTTTTATCAAGCTAACATTTTACAATTTGAAAGCCGTAAATCACCCCATCTCTGACTTCCTCCCAACTTTTACCCCTAAAAAGTAGAACCGTGTCATCTGCATAAGAAATAGTTAGACCATTTATATTTAAGTTTAGCAGTGATTAATATAAGCAAGAAAGAGGATTGGGCCAAGCACCGTTCCTTGGGGAATACCTATTTTCATCTCTAATGGATCACTTTTGATATTTCTGACCCTGGTTATCTGATTTCTATTACTCAAATAGTTCCTAAAGAGCTCCAATACTATCCCCCTGATACCGTAGAGTTCGAGTGAATCGATAAGTTGTTTATGAGGGACGGTATCGAATGCTTTTGCGAAATCTAGGAATACAGCAATTGCTTTCTCATTATTATCAAGGCTTTTCTTTATAGTTCTAATATAGCATCATTTGTGCTCCTATTTTTCAAGAATCCGAATTGATTGTTACTCAGAGCATTTATAGATAGAAGATAATTCAATAACCTTTCTTTGAGACATTTTTCAAATACTTTTGAAAAGGTTGTAATGACACTAATGGAACGGTAGTTAGTTATATTTGTTTTAGAGCCCTTTTTATGAATAGGCGTTACAACTGATGTTTTTAATGGGGACGGAATTACACCTGTTAAAAATATTCTGTTGATAATGTGAACTAAAGGATCCAAGATGAATAGGTAGTATTTCTTTATTAGCTTGGATGGTATACCATCTATGCCCGGCGCACTGTTGTTCTTTAGTGAGCTAATATGCATAATTATTTCTCCCTGGAAACAGGTCTAAGAGCCATGGAGTCAACCAAGGCAGGATACTTAATTTCAACGTTAGAGGGGGGTTCCCCAATTTTGAAGCCAGGTCCAAACCAACATTAACAAAATATTCATTACAGAAATTTGCAATTTCAGTATCATCTTCAAATTTCTTATCATTTCGTCTACAATTGTCTAGAGATATTTATCAGTTTGTTTTTACCTTCATTCGCCGCTTCCGAAACTATCTCATAAATTTTTTTATATTAGTAATATTATCATTAACCTTATTTATATAATAGTTGTTTTTTGCATCCAGTATAACTTTGTTGAGTTGATTTCTGTATTTTCTATATTTCCGTAGTAAGCCTTGATCATCTTTATTTTTCAGTAATTGACGCTTTAGTTTGTCTTTATGCCTAATAGATCAATTATCCCCCGTGTTATCCAGGGTTTCAGTTTCTTATATTTTCTATGTAAGATTTTCTTTGTAACAGTGCACTCATCTTTCAAAGACATAAAAGTATTAATAAAAAAGCGCGTATGACACCTCAGGGTCTTCTTCAGAAATAACCCTATCCCAACATACATTTTTCAAGCTATTTTCAAACTTATTTTCGTCGAAGCTAGTTGCAGTTTTCGGTTCAACGGTTATGTTGTCTTTTTTAATCTCATTTAATCTAATATTCAGAAACATTCGACTGTAAAAATCTAACATCATAACACATTCGACTTGATAACTTAATAATTCGCAAACTGTGAGTACGTCTAGGTTTATGAGCGACGAAGTGGTATAAGTTTTTCCCATGCGGCCAACTGTTTACTTTTATTCAATTTATTCGAGTTTATGGTACGTCTTCTACTAGATTGATTTATACAGGGTGGTCCAGATCATAACTAAGAAAAGAAAATATTCAGTCTCGGTGCAGTACGGACGCCATTAGAAGAAAAGAAAAGAAATGATATTATGCAAAAAAGTGCTCCTTGACGCTCAAAACCTATGTCTCAAATTTCATAAAAATATTTGAAGCAGTGTGGAAGTTATTAAAAAAAACATTTTTTCTTCTATAATTTTAACACCCCGTATCTCGGAGAGGAAACATTTCTCGACATATGTTTATATGACAAACTAGGGCTTATTTTTGATGTAGAATACGTGATTAAAATTTCTTGGTTGCGATTTTGACCACCCTGTATAATAAATATTAAATCTTTTATATCAGCATTGTTCTTGGCCTTCCATAAATTGTAACACATCAAAATTATAAATGATAATATTTCTATACAGGGCAGGGCTGGATTGAACACTTTTCCTTCTCTAGGTCAAAAACAATTTGTCACCCTTCTCAGTAAAGATAATATAAAAAATTTAAATTTTTTTCCGTCGATCTCAAAATAAAGGGTGATTTTAATGTGTACGAAATTGATCATTAATGACCCATTTCAATGCTCAATTTATGCTATTTTAATGTGCAATCCTCATGGCAACCGTTCACAAAGTAGCACAACTACTGGAACATAGATTCTTAGAAATTTTATTATGTCAAATGTAAGTTTTAGGCAAAATGAGAATGTATTTCAATCAAGAAATTCATACACAATTCATATTGAGATCGTCGGAAAAATCTTGTAATCAACTCGGTTATTAATCGTGCGACTAATGGTCTGGAACTATTAACGCGTTCGCTTGCCCATTAGTCACTGTCTTTAATAACCTAGTTGATTAAATAACTAACAATTTTCTATCTGGAAAAAAAAACAATCTAATGTTTCAGAGTTTATATTTCATAGTAATAAATTATACAGTTTTTATTATATCAAACTAATAATGGTTTTCTTCTTGCCTTCTTTTTCGCTAATTGTTGCAACACTACTTCCATTGTTTGAGTTTTTAAACAATGATATAATCTTCCTTAATATAGATTGACGACAAGTCAAAAGAAAATGTAATACAGATGCCTAAAACTTTTCAATTGTCTAACTGAGGTAATACAGAGAGAAAACAACTTCAACTTGTTCAAGAAGAAATTTTCAAGCTTCTTTTGAGTCTGGAACCTTACTGTCTTGATGATTTCATGAATTAAAATTGCTTATTTGACACTATTTCATTTCATTTGCTATCAGTTTTCAATTTTGTTACCATTGATTTGAAATAAAGACTGTTTGTTGTTGTATATTTTTGGCAGTTGCCATGAAATCCTTCCGATTTGTAGGTATACATTTCTTCAGTATTTCATGTTGAGATGAACGAAAATTTATTCGTTTACCAGAAAAGTGTGACCGTCAATCGCATAGTGATAACGAATTTGCATTGAAATACGTCGAAGAGATTTAATGAATTTGCCGTGGTAGAATATACCACTCGCAATATTGGTTATTATTCGTGAGAAGTTCACTTCTTCCCTGTTTCGCGGTTTGTTTCGTAAATATTCCTCGGGAGTAATAGCTATCATTATTGACTCGCGGTGTAATTTTCTATTATTAACACAGTTTGAATTGATCGAAATGTCACCAAGATATCAATTTTCGCCGACTCGTAATTGAATTTGTGGGAAACTAATAATTCTACTGAAATTATGAATTTGTGCAGGTAATTATTTATTCCCTTCCTTCCGATATGAACTATCATAAAAGTAAATTTGCATAATATTACACATTCCAGCAAGGACATCAGCTAAATATCTAGGAATTATTGATGAAAACTTCAAATGTACATGTAACTTACTTCACAAGAATAGGCAAATTCAGTTACTTAAAAAAAATAATCCAAAAACATTCACATATGTGCCTACTTATGTTCAGGGTGATTCACTTATCATGGTAACCCATTTTTTCTCGAAAAGGAAGTAATATTTTTTCATTCTGTTGACGGTATTTGGAACAAGTCAATGTTAACTTGAGATGTGCATAAAAGTCGGAGAAAATAATTAAGACGCCAGCCGTCGTGGCGCTATCAAAAACTTTTTTTCCAGAACATACCTTTTTTATTGTGTCATCCGAAAGATAATTTGATTGTAAATGTTTCTTTTGACTACCATTTTTTTCTATTTTTTATCATCATCGACCTTTTATGTCGATTCTATTTCATTTAGTCTTTTCTGTATTGTGACAGTATGCCTTGATTTAGAGACATAGATATGATTGATAGATAGAGATAGACATTTCTCAATCATTATATTCATCAAATATTCTATTTTATTACAATAAACATGTCAAATCATATGTTCTATATACCGGCCATTATGATCCATACTTAGATTTTATCTTTTCCTTATTTCATTTTACCTAAGTTACTTTGGCCAAAATATTAGGGTTACTTGGACAAAGTAACTTATAATGAAGGTATAGATTCATTTATTTTCAGTTTCCCTAAAAAAGCAGGGCTGTTTTGATTGAACTGTGAAATTTCAAAATACAAACAATTCGCTCCGTATATCTGATCCTCAAATTCATTCTTTCCATTGATATTACGCTCTGGTCCTATCTATGTATCTTTATTGATGTGAGCAAATAACGGATAATACATCAATAATGCTGTTTTAAAAAAGAGGTCTTAATTTTCTAAAAAAGATATCTCATTCAGAAACCAAGCTATTCAAACAAGGATACATGACAAAAGCCCCCACTTAAGCGTTTCATGGGTTTTCATCTGCGATAGGACTCTTGAGCAAAATCCGTTCTTCCATCTAAAACTAAAAGTGGAACTGTCAAATGTAATACATTAAGCATCTTCAAAAGTGAATGTAGATCTTATCACAGCACCGACCATGATGTTTCCGAAGACATTTACAACGGAATTATTCATACGATACCCTCTTGACTGTACCTAAAACATTATCAGTGGAAATCCATTCCGCAATTTTGCATAATGTAGGTATATCCGAGTAATTCATGAGGGATAAATGGGTTTAAAACTGGGAATAGTCTACAGCCGTTTCAGCCTTCCCACGCTTCAGAATGAATTGAATTCGTGACATCCGAATCCGTTCAGCAAATACATGCTGAAGTTGTTATGTTGCAGAACAAGCAGAATCCGGGCCCGGTTTGCCGGTCCTCCTCTTTGTGTTTTTCGACTGTTTTTACGGATTTCCCATCAGATGTGTTGTTTTTTGTTATTGTATATATGGAAGTGTACTACATCAGTCTGATGAATTGTATTGGTACTTCTATTTTCATAGTTCATGATTCAGTTTGGCCGTATAAAGGCTTTTTCTGTGAATGAGGAAAAATAAATTGTATAGGTACACAGTAAAATTAAAATTTAAAACTGAATAAAAATATCTTCCATCAAAGTAATTCACACTAATAGATACCTAAATTTTTATTCCAATCATCAATTAAATGTAAAAACAGGTATTATAAAAACACTTTATGATAGGGCCTTTTTAATTTCATCTACACCTGAAATTAGAAATAATGAAATTTCTTTCATTAAAGAGTTCCTACTAGATAATCAATACCCACCAATTTTTATAGAAAGAACCATTTCAAATTTAGAACGAAAAATATCTAATCGAAATTCTAATGATGATCAGGTACAAACAGAAAACCGTCAAGAACAACCAAATTTGTTGAACGTCATTCCTTATATTCCTGGCCTTTCAGAGAAAATAAGAAGAATTGGTTCCGAATTCAACATAAGAACTGTTTTCAAAACACAAAATGATTTGAGATCCATTCTAACTAGAACAAAACCAATGAATGAGACACAAAAATCAAAAAATTGTGTTTACAATATTCCCTGTATATGTGGAAAATCTTATACAGGGGAGACATCAAGACCTTTAGAAATAAGAAAACGGGAACATAAGAATAACATCAGGAATAGAGACATCACAAGATCACAAATTGCTGATCATATATTATGTTCAAATAGCGGAGATCATATGATGAACTGGAACCACACAAAGATCCTCATGACGGAACCTGATAATTATAAAAGGAAAATTAAGGAATCTACATGTATTTTGTTGGATGAAGTGAATAATTTGGCCAATTGTTCTGTTGGAATAGATCGTATTTGGATTGATTTATTGAGGAAGGAAGTGACATCAGGAAATTTCAAAATCAAATAAATCAACATCTCTATAGATTGACAACTATCAATGTCAATCAGATTACAGATGAGAAAATACACAATTCTGAAGAATTTTCGAGTTTGTCTGAAGAAGTGTCTGATATAGCCACCGAAACGTTACACTATCCTTTTAATTTGTTTCATTTTTCAGTTTTACTGTTAGGCAACAATTTTTTTCAAGACCAATGTGCTCCTGACAAATACGTGCAAAGATTTTCGCAGGAGCACTTCACCTTAATCAAACATTTTTTAATTATTTATGTTTCAGAGACTGGGAGTGAAAACCTATAAAGTTTCTAAGAAAAAAAAGTAATTCCTGTCTCCTATATTCATAAACAAATATCTTCATAAACTGAGATATGTATTCTCTCAATATGAAATACGACTTTTCTCAATAGAAAAGAATATAACCTTCTGATGCTGCTCGAAATCTCCTAACACAACACATCAATGTATTGATACTACCTGAAGAAAGTCGTGATTTCAAAAAGAGTCTTTCATATATTTGAAAAGATTCAACACGTACTCCGAACAAGGGTGGGTTGAGTTTTAGTGGAATTAAGCATAGGTAGAGCTTATTTGGAGAGAACTGAAATCTTAATACAAGATACTAGCGATGCATTCCTTTCAAAACTTGTACCTACATCATTCATTTTGAAGTTTAACTCAAATCGAAAAGTATCAATGGTTTTAGTGGAGCTGTTGACAATTCCTGATGAGATGAAACATTTATAGTTCCACTAAAAATTATTTCACTTAACTCCAAAAACAGGAGGCACTTGATAAAAACACATAATTTTCTTTATTGATAGATTTATTAGTTTTAGTGATTCATATGAGAATTTCGACAAATTCAATTAAAATTCATCAGTTCGTTTGGTGTGATATTTTAAAAATATTTCTACTGAAAATAAACTAAAAGTTCTGTTTTGAGGCCCGCTTGATCATATAAATACTACCTATTGAGTTTCTTGCAGTTTCAACCTGAATCCTCGTGAATCTTTGGTCTAATAAAATAATTAAAAAACTATACAGGACCATGATTAACAGACTTCGATAAAAATGAAAGAGTTGGAAATGTTATAAATAGTATATTTCTTAGTTACATATGGAATAGTAAATTGGATAATATTAACCATTCAACGATTATTCATTTTTCAAATGACATAAAGGTTGTCAAACATTATTAAGAAAGTATAAAAACTATAAAGTACTTTGAAAAGCTCTAACCATATTTATAATATATAACTATAAACAGGAAAATGATAATATGATAAAAATTTTCAGTATACTGAAAACAAAAATGAAAAAATAAAACCCTAGTAGACAAAAATAATAATAATTTGAATTATCGAACAAGTAGGTACACATCTCAATGACTAATTTTACTTTTTGAATAGATCAGTGCAGAGGTACTTAGAAAGTTTGAATAAGTTGGAGAAGTTCCCAATCTCGTAGAAGTTTCTCCATCGAATTATCGATAACGAAGCTGGAATGATCACAACACAATGTCCTGTCGTCCACTTCTACCGAACACACAAATGTGGATGAAATCGAAGATCCCTATTCTGGTTTTATTACTGACTAGCGGACCAACAGACGTTGTTCTGTATACACAAAAATTCATTCAATTCGATCCAGCCGTTTATTTGCAGAGTAGATGAATAACCTAAATAACGACTACAGCGCCATCTGTTGATCTGATTTGTGATCATAAACATACGAGCATCAGGCAATCCAAAATACATTCATACATCCCTCACACTTCCGTATCTTCTCCTACCCGCCTAGTGCCTACCTCGGAGACGCATTTTGGTGCGATTTCATCTTCAACCTGCCATATCTTTTGATGTATTCAGTACCTATTCATCATAATTGAATGATGTAAAAGGCAATTTCGTTTTAAATTAAATACTGGGTATGAACGACGTATTTAAATGGATAAGGATCAATAGCGTATTCATAAAAAATACTCCCAAATTGCATAATTTTGAGAAACATTCGGATACCTTTAAAAGGTAATACCGAGTAAACCTTGAAAGATAGATATATGCTATCGCGGACTTTTTTGTAGAACTATTGAAGAGGTACATTTCCATCATATATTGTTTCCATGTACGTCTTACGGTTTTTGCAGCGCACCTGAAAATAGCTGATCATGGCTGATTTTGGTACTCATAATTATTATCATTGAAGTTATAGTAGGTTTCCTTCCTAAGTATAGCCTATGTTACTCAGGGATAGTGTAGCATTCTAAGGGTGAAAGAATTATTGAAATCGGTCTAGTAGCTTATGAGTTAACTCGTATCAAACACACAAACATACAAATCTTTCCTCTTTATAATATTAGTATAGATGTCTTCGGTTGTCACGCACAAAACACTATGTGTAAACCCACAAAAATAACGCTTGCAAGTAGAAGAAGCAGTTCGATTCACAATATGTGTAGAATAAACTGTTAACGCTTGTGTTCTTTTCTACTTTCTGCTGCCGTATTACTCGAAAAGATATGATTAATAATTCAATTTCAAGAGGAAACAGATAGTTTACAAAAAAGCAATACTTCTTTGACTGAAGCGATAGACTCCCATTCGTAGATATTCAAATTTCTTGTTCCGAACGCCTTGAAATATTTCAAGCAATGAAAACCATTAAGTTGGAACAAGATATGTATTTTTAGATTACTATGTCATACAGAGGTATCTATTTTCAAAACGAGAATCAATCTTCTTGTTTCAAAGTCTTTGGTAAACGATCCAGAAATAACTTTTCTCTAAGTGAGAGATTGGGTATTTTCAGTTGTAATTTAACTAGTGCAATGAAAATTATCGAAAATTTTTGGGAAATATGCTCGAATGCAAGTTAAGTTGAAAAAGAGTGCGCGGAGCGCTCGAGTGCCTTTTACAGTTTAACTTGCATGAGAGCAGATTTGTCAAAAATTATCGATTCATTTTCATTGCAAGAGTTAAATTTAATAAGAAAATTTTGTGAATCCATCAAATCGTATTGTGTCGCTGTAAGTTGTTGTCACATTTTCATGTTACTCTAATAAGCAATAAACGTTCATAATTACGTCTGCATTTATTTTAAAGGACCTGATAATTTTGCACAAGTGCGAATTATCGATAATTTGCACTAATGCAAAATTATCGCCTAATTGTATGCTCATTGGCTAAAACAACAATAAAAAATCAGTCGGAACATGTTGTCTGTCGAATTTGACAGATGAATAAAATTTTCAGTTGAATCGGCAAAGATGGATCTGAAAATTAAACTATTCGCCAGAAATAATATTTTCTAAGGAATGTTCTCTCAAATCTTTACTTTTTACTGTGTATCATTGAGTCTCATGAAACATAGTGGATTTAGAGTAAAAGATGTTTAGTTTTAAAAGTGCTGAACTCATACGAGTATTCTGTTACAGAAAATATACAAGATTATTATTCAATTCAGCATTTTTTGATTTCACAAAATACTCCAAGTTTTTTCACAAAATCAATTATACTTCAGTTATCCTGGTAGCCTCATCAAATTTGATCAGATATCTAAAAACGTTTTTGAATTTGTTACAACAGGAATTCTGGGTGCCAAAAAATTTTCATTGCGATTGCGATAAGGAGAATATTATGCCTACAAATGATAACAACTAAAGTTGAAATATTCCATACCTAAATTGTTCTTAACTGCTCTTTTTTGCTCTTATGGCAAATACCGGGTTTTTCACTATAATTTGACCCCCCCTTTAACTTTGTTACTAAAGGAGATACAGAGGGAAATTTGGGCAACTGTTGGAATCATATCTGACAGACAGAGTCCAGCAAACAAGCTGGCAAGGTAATACCTCGAGCCCTTTACCAAATGTTTATGGAGTTCCACAGGGGTCAATATTGGGACCCATCCTCTTCATTATATACATCAATGATATCTTTGTTCCAGGTTGTCTCCATCAATGCCTGTACTGTGATGATAAATCACTTCTGATATGTGGAAACTCAGTAGAAGAAGTAGAGAGAAAAAAAATAGAGGCACTCGCAAATGCAGAAGAATGGTTTACTGCAAACAAGCTCAAACTCAACCATGACAAAACTCAAGATTTATCCTTCAGCAGAAGAACAAATGAGACAGTTAATTTTCTAGGAATTGAAGTGGACTCAAGGTTGAACTGGAAAGCACACATAGAGAAAACTTGCAGGAAAGTGAGCAAATCTCTATATTTGCTAAGAAGACTTAAAACTGTCTCATTCCCTGAGGTCCAAAAATCTGCATACTTTGCTATAATTCAGGGGGTGTTAGCATATGGCATTTCGATCTGGGGAATGTCGCCAGAAGCGTCCAGATTGTTTATACTGCAAAAAAAAGCTATAAGAATATTGTACAACATGAAAAATCAGGATTCTTGTAGGAAAAAGTTCATAGCAGAAAAGATACTTACACTGCCATCCTTGTACATAAAAGAGGTCCTCAATGACCTCAATTATGTGCATGTTAACAAGCA
Source organism: Propylea japonica (assembly GCA_013421045.1). NCBI lineage: Eukaryota > Metazoa > Arthropoda > Insecta > Coleoptera > Coccinellidae > Propylea > Propylea japonica. The sequence continues at coordinate 51,352,496 of CM024239.1, forward strand.
TATCTACAGAACAAATAGCAATTTCCATGAGAAAAAGACAAGATATAGGGAACACTTCACTATGCCACTACACCGCAGAAATTATACACAACAATTCGATGACTTCTGGGGAGTGAAATTGTATAACAAGTTGCCTGAAGATTTCAAGCTCCTTACAGCAAAAAAATTTAATAGTACAATAACAAATTTGTTGATATTATTCGGTCGATGAATTTTTGAGCTCAAATTTGAAAATTTAAAAGTTGGATCTCTTGTACTGTATGTGATATACCTTGGCCTCTCTGAGTTTTTGATTTTATTCTTTCGTCCTTATATGTTTTTATTAGATTACATAATGTGTATACCTATGTATGGAAGCTCGTAATCTTTGATCCAGTTTGTTGTATGTTGTTTCAATGTGTGTGTTGTATTTCAAGATGGACTATGTGATATTTTTCTCATTTGTACTTGGATATTTTTGATATATTTTAATTTTTATTTATGACTAGTCATGTAAATATTCTTGATGACGTTAAATAAACATTTGAACATTTGAACAAAAAAATGTTTCGTATAAAAGTTTCACGAAATCAACTGAGGTTTTTTGATATGAGTTCAGAAACTGAAATATATACAGGGGGGCCAACATATTGATGGCAACTTCATTTTTTCAAATAGAACACCCTGTATATTTTTCCATGTTTGGCTAGCTCTTTTTCCCCTGATTTCGAATATGTTACATTTGTTGGTCTATCTCTTTTATTCTGAGAACCACAGAGTTTCAAATTTTAAGCACTACCTGCCAAGATCTATAATCATTTTAAAAGTGGCAGAGTGCGTTTACTGAAAATGCTCATTTTTTGGAGTTATAATAACGTCAATGGGAAGATATACAGGGTGAACAACATTGACTGCAACTATATTTTTTCAAGTGGGACACTGCCTCTTCGTTTTTCAGAGTTTCAAATTTGAAATGATGACACCGCATAAAAAAGTATGTGAAATACCTACGAAATTATTTATATCCAACCAATCTACTTAAAGTTTTATTTTAAAATGAATACTTAACAATTACTTAACCAATGAACAATTATAAACTATTGTAGTAAGAATAACATCAACTAAAGAAATTGCTCAAAATGACCACCTTCATTCAATACACATAGTTCATATAGTTGCCTCAAGTTGTTTAGACTATTTTTGATAGCATTATTATGGCTCCGATTCAAGTCAGAAATTAAAGCTTTAAAATTTGTTTCTAATCATTACTATATTTCATTATTCTTTGTGCGTTGACGGGATTAGTTCCGAATTATGAGTTTAATATTGGTTGATTTTATATCATTAAATTATTCTCCGCTTTCATTGATTGCCATTATTGCTGAAGTAATTCTTTTCCTTCAGGAACGGAAAATGTGTCCAACGGTATTAAATCGGGACTATTTGGTGGCCATAAAATGGGTGCGCCATTACCAATCCAAAGATCAAATCGGTCACTTGATTATTCACGAACTTCCAAAACGCTATGCCAGATGGTTATTCAAATTTGAAACTCTGTGGTGCTCGGAATAAGAAAGATAGACCAACATATGTTACATATTCGAAATCAGGAGAAAAAGAGCTAACCAAATATGGAAAAATATACGGGGTGTTCATTCTGAAAAAATGAAGTTGCCATCAATATATTGGTCACCCTGTATATATTTCAGTTTCTGGACTAATATCAAAAAACCTCAGTTGATTTCGTGAAACTTTTGTATGAAACATTTTTTTGTATCTCCTTCAGTAACAAAGTTAAAAGGGGGGTCAAATTATAGTGAAAAACCCGGTACATATTGAAGTTGTTATGTTAAAAAGCTAGTATAATCCGCACCCGGTTTGTCAGTTCTTCTCTTTTGTTTATCGGTCGTTTTTACGGATTTTCTATCAGATGTTTTATCTCGATTAAATATCTGTAAATTCATTACATCAGTTTGATAAATTGGAGGAATATTGGTACTTCCATTTCAAAAGTTCATTATTCAATGCAGTCATATTAAGGCTTTTTCTGTGGATGAGTAAAAATATGCTGTGAAGCATTTAGTATCATAAAATACGGTGGAACTGCCCATGCAGACGGTTCTGTTTCGAAAATAAAAAATTCTACATCAAGAAAAATAATGAGCGGTTTCGTTTTCTCCAATATTGGTTTGTCCAACAAGTTTCTAAGTACTTCTAGTGATAAATTCATTCAGACTTTCACCTACACACCGACTCGTCCGTATCATGAAGGCAGTTTCGAACTGTGGGCCGTTCAGGGTTAAACCTAAATATATTACCACCCCTCGAAACTTTCCTAAATACGCAAAACTGGCCCTAACTTTCTGGGCCGAAATTTCATTTAAGGGGTCAGGGCTGCAAAGACCGAAATTTCTCCGTGTCTATAATTGAGAACCTCTCTTAACTCATTTATAATAAAAATATCTGTTTACTGATATTCCTTTTGAATGCCCTTTTTCGAATTCACCATCACATTTTTTATCGAAAAAATAGTGATATAAAGAATTCATTATGGTACCATGAAGAGCTTCCTTATGATATGAATATTGAGTGATATCTACAGCGTTGTCATTTTGAACAGTAACCTGGTTGTCATTATGACGTACCATTAGATGATTTTTTTATGAAATATTGAGTAATACAGCAACTATTGATGATGAAAATAATACAGTTTGAACAACAGGAACTATCACAGAGAAAAAAATAGTAACGGTTTTCGATTTCTAATTTCTCCCACAAGTGTTGTATTTTTCTAATGAGATTCATTATGTGGTAAAAATTCGACATAATGTTTTTATGATGACATATTATCAGATATAGTTATTTGATCAACTGGGTTATTGAAGACAGCGACCATTATAATGGTCAAGATATTTCGCTCCGCTCATGCGTAAATAGTTCGAGACCATTAGTCGCTTGATTGATAACCGAGTTGATTACAAGATTTTTCCGACGATATCAACATGAATTGTGCATAAATTCTTGATTGAAATACATTTTCATTTTGCACAAGACATAAATTTGACATACTAGAATTTGTATGTTTCTATGTTCCAGAAGAGTTTCAACATTTCTCATAGTGATTCTGAATACTTTGTGTACGGTTGCCATGAGGATTGCACATTATAATATAGCATAACCACCATTTCTTTCGAGGTCGGCGGAAAAAATATTTTTATGCAGTATTAAAATCAATACATAATATGGATGCAATTTTATGCAATAAAAGAAAAGAGTATTTTCTTGAAAAGTATGCTAGTGAACTGTACCATTTACTATATCAATGTAAACCGGGCTTAGTCTTCTTTGGTTGGGTATTCAATGTAGTTTCTGAAAAAAACCGCGGCTTTCACAAAATTGACGAATTGACGTTTTACATGAAGTTACATGAAACATATGATTGCCTCATTCCGGACCTGTGTTATCGAAAAAAACGAAAACAGCCTGTATCTCCACACCCAATATACTAGGGACACAATTTGAACACTGATTCAGATTCCCCAAGATATCCTGCACTGAATATTTGCCAAATCATTCGTGGAAACCCTGTAAATTACCACCTCTACCCCTCGAAACTTTCCTACATACGCCAAAATGTCCGAAAAGCCCGTAACTTTCTGGGTCGAAATTCCATTCCAGGGGTCAGGGCCGCAAATAGTGATATTTTCCCGCGTCTATTATTCAGAATCTACATTCATATCTCCCCATAATTCCAGATATCCCCAAAATATCCCTACGCTTTCGCGGCTTGTATACTAATAACCGGTAGGCATTACATGCTTTCCATTCTTTTACAGTGTTACAGGGAATGCGAATAAAAAATTCCGGATAGAAAAATGGCTCAATTCCATTTTTCGTGATGGATTTCTTGAATGCCTGAAAAGATAAATGAATAAAACAACGCGGTTCGTGTATACCCGACGTATTTGAAATGCGGAGCGGTTTATTGAAATTTTCTTCTGTGCGCTGGAATATAGACGATTCTGAAGTGATACCTATGTCTTTACTTTATTGTATCCATATTTCATTCGCTTGCGATTAGATTCGAGCCACGGATGCATTGACACTGCCAGAATTACAAGCTAGGGAAATTGAACATATGACGAGTATTTTATCGAAGATTTAATGAATGGTACTTTGAACCATCTCACAAACACGTTTACCAAAGCTACAACATTTTTCGAAGACGATTCATTACGCCAACATAGGCCATGGCCCAGGGGCGACACGATTTCAGAGGCGCCAAATTTTCAATGAATAAAAAATATTTTTCAACTTCTCTACGAAAATGTAGAAGAAGCCATCTTCGAAAATTACGCACATTTGATTTGATGAAGTGAGCGAAGCAATAGGGTAAAACCCGGATAGATGCGCCAGTTGGATAGATGCCCCATTTTCAAAATACCTACCTAACTTCCGAAAAACGTAACAAAAATTAATTTTATAAGTAGCTGCTACAGTCACCCTGGTGCTACAGTCACCCTGGACCTTAGTTTCGTAAGAGTTTTTATGAAGTGAAGCCGTTTTTTGCTAGTGTGTGCGATAATCTCAGCAGCGAAATTCACAAACATGCAAAAGTTTCAGAGGTAGGTAATTGCCGCTGTATAACTTTTGAAGTGGTAATAAATTCAGTAATTTTTTTCATTACGTCAATACAGTGTTTCATGGAGTATACATCTGAGTACAAATAGTTTTTGTTTTCTTCTTAATTCATTAAAAAAAAACAAAGGCATCTTTCCCTATCGAAAAGGATAGTTGCTCTGATTTTTTGAAGTATAGGTGCCCCTTAGGACATCTAAACTAAAACCTTATCTTCTTAGCAGATTTTTGATCCATTATATTATTTAGATTTTAAACTAGATTCCTGATTATTTTTGTTTAGATTTATTATTTGTTAATTTATCATGAATGTGTGGAATAATGCTTTATGTTAATATGAAGAATGCAATTTTTCGTTTAATATATACTTTTGAAAGTCAATTAAAAATGCACAATTGTTGTTAATTCGATCCATGTTGCGTAGATAAAGTTGCTGTTTTCAGCATAGAAAATCTCATTGTATTTAGTTGGGTTTTTGGTTCACACAGTATGAAGGGCATCTATCCCTCTCAGGATTTTCATGGTGCAGCAACTATCCATACTTGTAGGCATCTATCCCTTAAGAAAGGGTTCTACAAAAATCAAATTTTTGTGAAATTTGGGATTGCTATATCAGAGAAAAGTCTCAGTATTTCAAATCAAATAATGGGGCTACCTAAAATCACAGAAATTACTCATGTAAAATCAATATTTTCAAAAATATGAGGCAATTCCAAAAAGTGGGGCATCTATCCGGGTTTCCCAACAGAAAGTTGACATTGGTATAGATGAAGTAGTTTTGTATTATGAGTCTTATGCTCAGTTGCAGGAACGTCCATTAGAATTTAAAGGTCCATTAAACCCTTAATCCTCCATTAGTTCCTTGTAATAATGGAGGATTAAGAGTTTAATGGACGTTCCTGCAACTGACACATTGTTTGATTATATCGTAGGATTAAGAGATCAATTTGATCGATTTGAGGAGAGAGCGAAGATCAATTCTGGATTCGAGAAATATCAAAGTGAAGAAAGATGAGCCACAAAAAGAACTGTTCTTGCTGATGAAACTCGAGTGGCACATACTGTTTTGAGTAGGAGCGAAAACTTCAGAGTAGTGGTTTATCTTGTTATAATTGACTATCAAGAGAATTAAATGAGCTCAAAAATTGCTAGAGGGTTTTGCTGCGAAGTTCTCCTTTATGTTGAAATTACAATCGATTAGTTCTGAAGAGTTAAGAGAAAAAATATGTTTAAACATTTTTATCATTTTACATAGAAGCACATAAATAAGAATTATAAGTAGTGGCATATCCACTTTTATTTAATTTTTTGACACCTTATTGAATTCAATAGTTTTAATTACGAGTATAATGTTGTTTTTTTATGTTTCAAGGCAATTTTGTGTTGATGTTTTTTTCTGTTCTGTAGCTATAACATATCTAGGGCCAGCGAAAAATCTTTCCCTATGACCCACAAAATGGCGAATGCGCCATAATTTATAGCTTGTGGTAATCCGAAACCATATTTTAACGACATATTCTGACAGAGTTCCTGCCACCATTCGAAATACTTTTTGTTTGAACTTGTCTGATAGTCGAGATATTGGGTGTGTGGAACATTCGGGGACATCCTGTATAGTATTTATTGGGACTGCTTGTATTGGAAAACATCTCGCTACTTCGTTCAAGCTTCATGCTATGGAAGGAAGTTGTTCGTATGCATCTCCAGAGATGGCGTTTCTTGTATAATAAAACCTAAGAAAATGTGCCATTTCGTATTATAGATCCGAACATGCATCATATCACGCAGAGCTATTCTCCGTGCTGATGAGCCTCAAGAGGTCGAAAAAGCTATCAAATTGCTTGGATTCACTTTGAACGAAGAGTTCAAAGTATGAGTTAAATATTGATTTGGTTGTGCTGTCGATTGTCGAATCAACAAATGACCTTGAGATGACATATATTTTATATGCTTCCTGAAACGAGATTATGATTATGTATATTTTTCTGTAACATAGGGCGCAACATAACACATAGCAATTATAAGATTGCAATAAAATCATTGTACCAGAAATTAAATTTATAAGGTTTTTCAATTCAAATTATGACCTGAAAATTATAAAAATGAGATTGTCACAGCTTGCCTCACATAGCAGTACATAATAACGAAATTTTACTATTGTAAATCTATAAGAAAAAAAATCGTCGTTGTTTCATATCAAAATTGAAAATAGTTCTGAAACTAAAATCGAATACTTAGTTCTATTCACCTACATATGATTCCAGTTTTTAATTTACCTATTTCCAATTTTTTCCAAGATCATAAAAAAATGGTTTCCAGACAGATTGTTGATTTCTTTGAATCCAATCTCTTGTTTAGCAGCCAACAATTTGGATTTAGAAAAGGACGGAGCATTACAGACGCAATTCTGGGATTCATAGATCGAACTATCCGGTGTTTTGAATCGGGTTTATTTTCGCTGTCACTTTTCTTGGATCTGAGCAAGGCGTTTGACTGCGTTTCCCACGATGCTCTGCTCCTCAAGCTGGAGAGGTATGGTTTCGATCAGGGTAGTAGAGACTTCATAAAATCCTTTTAACAAATAGATATCAAGTGAGGAATGAGAGGTCTGATTTGCAGCCAATAACTATTGGAGTACCTCAAGGCTCCATTATGGACCCCTTGCTCTTTTTGATTTTCATAAATGATTTTCCTGAATATTTAACTGAATTTTTATCGATACTTTTTGGGGACGGCTCTACCCTGTCTCGGACCTGTGCTGATCTGGCGGATGCTGTCGGCTTGTTTGATCGAATATGGCCGGATGCTATGAGGTGGTTTGTAGGTAATAATCTGTGTTTGAATGAACAGAAAACACAAAGGATGATTTTTAGTTTGAGAAGGACAACCGCTTCGACTGTTGATGTTGAGGATACAGTGAGTATCCTCCTGGGCATTCGTCTGGACACTGGACTCACCTGGAGGTCCCACGTTGGCTTTCTTGCGATAAAAATAAATGAAACTATACAGGTTTGGAAATTCACATCTGAAATATACGATATACAATGCATCAGACAGAGAATTCTTCCCTCCAGTTGCACAGATGAATAGTCGAGACAATCACTTGCTGTAACACACTGAATTCAGTTGTCTTACTTCATTATTCTAGTCTTGTCTCTCTCTTATCGTTTAGAGGAGCGTAATTCTTCAGTATGGTAGGCAACAGTAAATACTGGAATCGAGTATTACGGGCAGCCTGACAAATTAAAAATTCTATAAGTGTAGTGCGGGCTCCCTACCATACTGCGATAAGAGAGAGACAAGACTAGATTATTGCAGTAAGACAGTTGAATTCATTCAGTTGTCGCACTTGATTATCTCGCCTATTCATCTGTGCAACTGGAGGGATGAATTCTCTGTCTGATGCCTTGTATATCGTATGTTTTCGATGTGAATTTCCAAATCGGTATTTCTGTTCAGGAGCCTGGTTGACTGTGTGTCCTTGGAAGTTCTCAGAACAGTTTATTTTTCCCTCTTCGAGTGGCATAGGGTATAATTGTTTAGGGGAATTGTAGTGAGAGTGATCGAATATTTAGTTTGCAACGTAAAGCTATTCGTATAATAGCTAGACTGGGTTACAGAAACTGTTGCAAAAATGAATTTTTAGAGAATTTAACATTCTCACTCTGCCTGCCCTGTTTATTTTTGAATGTTAATTATATGCGCATTGTAGAGCCACATCTCTGACTTTAAATGAAGACAAACATTCATATAATACCCGAAATTAGAACTTGATATGTTTGACTTATATGAGACTGAGCAGGTCACAGAATAGTCCTGATAATTTAGCCTTTTAGTTTTATAATGTCCTTCATTGTCTTATCGTTCTCTGACAAAAGATCAATTTTCTAGCAAAGTTAAGAATATTTTTTGAAAAAATGTTTTTACTCAATAGATGAGTATTTATTGCTGAGGCAATCCGATTTCATGTGATTGATTTGTTTTTGAGAGCAGTTTGATATTTTGTATTATGTATTTTGAACATATTTTTACTGACGTGTGGAAACATCATGAATGTAAAACACGAAATAAATCTATCTATTTATCTGTACATATAAAAAATCGCAACCAATTTAAAAAATTTATTTTCAATTGCGATTGATTACAATATATTTTCGGTTTGTGCACAATCTGGCAACATCAACGCACAAATGACGCTTTTCGAGCAATACGGCGTTTGATGATTCGACAGGATTACCATTCATTTTAATCGATTAATACTAAAGGGTGTCCCAAAATCAACGCAAGATTTGAATTTGCCGCCATTTGTGCAGTGAAGTGTTGGCAACCCTGAAAAAAAAGCAATTTGACAGCTAACAGTATAGGGTTATTAAAAATGGAGCGTTTCACGATAGAACAACGTGTCTTCATTATTAAAGAATATTTCAAAAATAGTGAAAGCTTGGCGGCTGCAGTTCGAAAATTTCATACAAAATATGGTCTCTCTACAGCGTATACTCACCAAAGATCTGTGTCTTTATGCTTAAAAAATTCAATTAACACAACAATTGAAGCCTAATGACCATGGACAGAGAAGAGAGTTCGTTGAATGGATTATTGAACATCAACAAATGGACCCTGATTTTTCGAGCAAAATTATCCTAAGCGATGAAGCACATTTTCATCTTGATGGCTTTGTCAATCGCCAAAATTGCCGCATTTGGGATTCGGAGAACCCACATGTGATTGTCGAAAAACAAATGCATCCACAACGCGTGACTGTATGGTGTGGATTTTGGGCATAATTAGGCCATATTTTTTGAAAATGATGCTGGTTAAGCAGTGACTGTTACTGGTGCTCGATATCGCGACATTATTACACAGTTCTTTCTGCCAAAATTGGATGATATTGATGTGTCCAATATGTGGTTTCAACAAGACGGTGCCACATGTCATACAGCCCGTGAAACAATTCAATTACTGCATGAGACATTTCCAGGTCGTGTACTCTCTCGTTTCGGTGATCAAAATTGGCCTCCTAGATCGTGTGATTTAACACCATTAGACTTCTTTTTATGGGGTTATTTGAAATCACAAGTCTATGTCAACAAGCCCACAACCACCCGTGCATTAAAGGAGGAGATTCAACGCTGCATCGACGAAATCCAGCCACATTTATGCAGAATGGTCATGGAAAATTTCAACAAAAGAGTGCGCATGTGCATGCAAAGCCGTGGAGGCCATTTGTCCGATGTGCTATTCCATACATAACCCTATCCTATGTACTTTAATAATAAAAATATAACTATCAAAAGACTAAAAACGGCGTTTTCTATTTAATTCAAATCTTGCGTTAATTTTGGGACATCCTTTATTTTCTGCTTACATCTTTCATGTTTCATGGCGATGTTGAGCGTTAGATCTCTTGTTTACTTTTGCACTACTTGTAGTATCGTCCCTTATCTCTCTGTTCGTTAACATACCTACCGAACTGCTGGTCGAATAAATTTCAAAATAGCAAATGGGATAAACTCGAACGCATTTATTGCATGTTTTTTTGTCTGCCGAGATTCGAAGCGTTTTATACGATGGTGACGTCATAATTTAGTCTGGCAATTCGCAGCGTATCCCATTAACGAAATTACCGCAGCGTATGTCGCAAAAAAGCAGCATCAATCGACGCCGCTGAAAGGCTAAAGATCGGAATCGATAGAATTCCAATGGCTTATCGGTCCCATTCCGATAATCTCATTATCGTGTGAATTAGAACATCTAAATCGCGTTGTTAGCCGTCCGGGAACCGAGTTTAATTTATTACCCCCGAGTTTGCATCCATGGGGGTATCTTAAATGTATTGGCGAATGTTCCTAAGCGATACTCCCTCTGGCGGTCATTTTTGTAACGAGAATAACGGGTAACGATTGTTTGGAGCTGGGTAATTCTCCATTGTGTTTCGTTGTTATTCATTTTTAACATTTTTTTCGATTGTGCTTTGAAAACAATTGTCGCATTCATTGGTCGAAACAGTGGGGTGATTGTTTCAAAATCCCATCAGAATTTTTCGGTTACACGTGTACCATACATTTACTGCAAACTGAACACAGGGATGGGATGGATCCTCTGATCAATGAATGACTAAGATAGGCCAGATAGATAGGTCCGAAGTAAACAGAGGTAAATGGTTTTTCATGAGAGTTAATAGTGGAAAATAATATCAGGCAAATAACCACCACGACCACGCTTACAGGACCATATCCTTTTAATGAAATTTTCCATAACCAAATCGCAAAGTGGCTGCCCTAAGTCCTCGATAGCCTCACGAATTCCATCTTTGAGGTCTTGAATCGACGCTGGGCTATTGGCGTAAAGCCTTTCTTTCACGTGGCCCCAAAGGAAGAAGTCGCAAGTTGTTGAATCACAAGATCTCGGTGGCCAATTATTGTGATCACCTCTTCATGAGATAACACGGTCCGGAAACTCAAGATCAATGGTTTCGTTGCTTGTGTGGCATGTAGCGCCGTCTTGTTGAAAGTAAACATTTTCCAGATCAATACTTTCCAATTTGGGCCATAAAAAATCATTAATCATCCCCCGATAGCGCAATCCATTCACCGTAACTGTTGCTCCAACCTTTCGGCTACAGCAGCAATATTCTCGGCTGTTATTGAGCGAAGTGCACGGGATTCATTCTTCACATCACTAATTTGTCCAGTAGCTCGAGTTTTTCCACCAATTTCTTTATTGCGGTCCGACAAGGTGCTTCACTACGACCCAAAACTGTTCGAGTCTTACGAAGCGTCTCTGCCAAATTTTCACCATTTTTATTGTGAATTTTAATAATTTCAATGCGTTCTTGAAGCGTGTATCGTTTCATTTTTATTGATGGCATAGTTTCCATTTGCCAAATGTCAAAAAATGACAGCTTCAAACGTGACATCTACCGAAACAGCGGGTTATTCAAAATAACACCTCTTATTGGGGAACCTTTTAAAAATGAAGACAAAATCTTTATGTTTATATTCCCACTTACTATAGGTAATAATAACTTTGGTTATTCTCATGATGATACCAAACTGTTTTTCCTCTCTTAGTTTTTCTAACCTGTAGAATTGATCGCCAATTGGACTTCCTTTGAACATTGAACGGACTTTAATTCAACTGGTGTCCTTAAATGTAAAAAAAACATCAATTTGGGTTCTGTTTTCGTGATCTCTTTCAAATAAACCAGTAATATTCACAATGAAAGAGAGCAAACTATTCAACCCTCCAGTATGGCTTCAATACTGTTTAATCATGAGCATTCTTTCGACTCAACTGACTATGCAGAGTGAAACAATAGCCTCTCTGGACAAAGAATATAATCAAATTTTCAGGATATTTCCACATAAAGCAGATCGAATTTCACGCCAGATAAACGGGATAATTGGATAAACTTGTTAAATTTTTTAAACAAGCGGCCGTCAGCTTACGAAATCTTCCGTTATGGCATGAACCCAGCTACCTTCTTAAGAATTCCCGCCAAGATACGTTAGAAACTTTCATTACACGAAGGAAACAAACTTGTGCGTCGCGAGTCCATCATACAACAGCAATGAGCTCTTTTGAGCGTTATCATACTAGAGCTACATTTCTCTCAGGGGTATTACCTCCTTTGCAAAGCTGATCGTTTTCCTGGAAGACTACGCTGTTTTGTCTCCTGGCCTCAAGGTCGCGTCCACCCTCTAGAGTGAGTCTGGTTCGCGCCAATACATTGCATTGGCATAATAGGTATGTTCTCGGTGGTTCCAGTGACCGATCCATATAACATACAGATATCAGAGCTGTGCCGAGCACTGAAGAAAAGTGCTTCGAGCACAAAGCACTAAGCTCTATTGAAAAGTGCTCCGGAATCTCGAGCACTAAGCCCTTATTTTTTAAGGAATGCTCGCGATTACTAAGCACTTTTGGAAAGTAATTCGATTACGCGAGCACCGAGCACTAAGCACTTTTCAAAATTGACCTTTGTATTTTTCATCCAAATGTCTCTTAGTTTGAAATTTCGATTTTAATGTCTTGATTTTTTCTTTCGAGTGTTATCGTGTCCAACATCGTCGTTCACAGACAAGCATAAAGTTACCATGACGTCATATAAAAAAATGGAAGAATAGCATGTGGTCTGGAATCAGAAAATAAAATTCGAAAAAGTTATAGAAAGATAATGACGTCTTGGCAATAGATAAGATGGAAAATTTTCCTGTGGCGAAGCTTAAAGAAATGCTGTCTGCAATGAAAAAACCTTTTCTGAGCTCTTTATGTCATTCATTAAGTGAACAGACTTTAACTTGAATATTCGCCTATAAATAACTTGAAAGCATGATTATAGAAACTTGCATCATATATCAAAAAATGGTAGCATTGCTCCATACAATTTCCTAAGAAAATTTTGCCATAAAACACATCAATTTGTTCTCCGTGTCAAAAAAATGAGAACATTAAGACTTGTTCCAGTCTGTAACATATACCGAGATCGTTTTTTTAACACCAGAGTTATAATGAAGGAAAAATTCAACAACTCAGATATCTATAGAAGTTGAACGAAAAAAATTAATATTTAAGTTCTTTGTCTACTCCAATCAGGCGAAAGTCCGTCATTTTCATGTTCCGACAAGTCCATAAAGGGCTTAGTGCTCGGTAATTTCTGAAAGTGTTCGGGAGCACTGCGGTGCTTAGGAGCACTTTTTCGAATTACTAAGCACTAAGCCCTTTCAAAAAATTCGCGAAGCACCAAGCACTAAGCACTGGTTCACTCTAGTGCTCGCGAGCACTGTGCTTACGAGCACAAAAGTGCTTCGAGTGCTTTCACAAGCACTAAGCACAAGACTTCGGAACAGCTCTGACAGATATCATAGTTTTCCTTATGTCGCAGTAACATGAGGCCAGTCGGTAGTCCAGCTGAGTCGCTCCAGTTTTATGGCGCGACTAGAAACCAGTTGACTGACACCAGTACCCGTTCTGACGAAGCCATTCAACTGGCGGCAGTAAGCCGAATACTATCAATTCAAGTTTGCGCAATTTGTGTCTTTTTTTGTTGTGAATCTTCCAAAGTGCTACAAGAAGAACTAGAAATTGAAAGAGTATGGACTAGGAAATGGATTTTGCGTAGAAATTCATCCGGGGCCTCATCTAAGCTGTTTTGATTCACTTCCGCTTAGAGTGACACCCTAAATTACAAAACAAGACACTTTTATGAGAGAAGCGTCCATGTTGCGTATTGCTAATCTCGATTAAACAAAATATAAACAAAATATACTATCAATTTTCCACACTCCAAATGGACAGTTTCACCGAAAACGTGGATCACATGTTTCCAATAATCGCGCGACGTGAGATTTTTCATAGGAAGGGGAACTTGGCTGGCTTGAAATCTATTTATGAGCACGATACACAAACACCGGTATGCCGACGCGCATCGGGAGTGACGTCACTGGGAACATTTCCATAGCATTTGCGTGATAGAAGTGTTAGAACTCGAGAGAATTGATTAGAATTTGTTCCTAATATTCTCCTAATGACGTAGATGCTCGCGCCGGACGAGTTTAGACCACGAATCTGGCATACCGGTGTTTGTGTATCGTGCTTATGAGGACAGTCGACTGGAGCAACGTTTTTCCACTGTACTGGTACGTCACTGGCTGCCAGTGGTGTTCACACGAGGCCAGTAACTAGCGAAAGTTCGCTGGAGCGACTCAGCTGGACTACCGACTGGCCTCACGTAACTGTGTCATTACCGATCTCGTTCAGGTGATATCCACGACAAAGTGACTTATGAGAAACCTTGTAAGGAGCCATAAACCGTTTTTTGGCAACAAAATAGCTTCATCTGGCGTGTTTAAAGCTTACAAAAACCTCAATTAAGGAACTATGTTTAGTGATCTCTTTCAAATGAACCAAAGAATATTCACAATAAAACAGCGCAAACTATTCAATTCTCCAGTATGGCTTCAATTCTGTTGAATCATAGACATTCTTTCTAGTCAACGGACTATGCAGAGTGAAACAATAGCCTCTCTCGGCCAAGAATATAATAAAATTTTCAGGATATTTCCACATAAAGCAGAACGGATTTCACGCCAGATGAACGGGATAATTGGATAAACTTGTTTAATTTTTGAAACAAGCGGCCGTCAGCTCAGAAAATCTTCCGTTATGGCATGAACCCAGCTGCCTTCTTACGAATTCCCGCCAAGATAGGTTGGAAACTTTCATTACACGAAGGAAACAAACTTGTGCTTCGCGAGTCCATCATACAACAACGGGGAAGGAAAAGGAGCAGACATTTGGAAAGTTTAAACAGCGCCAATGAATGCGCCCGAGAACCGAAAATGAATCCCCACTGGGACCGAGATTGCTGTTCAAAGTTGAACGAGAAAATGATACGACCAAATGGGAATTCGATATAAAGGAGTTTTTCGTATTGGGAAAAATTCCCAGTCGATTTGGAACTTTTGTGAGTTTTATTCGGGACAAATTTTCACGGCGATTCTATTTTTATTAGTTTTTCTTTGTGGATTGCGAAAAGGTACGGGAGACTATTATGGTTTTCGTTTGCTGGAAACTTGAGGAATGCTCAGCGAAGCGAAGTTGATCACTTTTAGATGTTCAGTTCGAAATTGATTTTTTCTGTTGGGTATTCTGTGAAAGACAACTACCGAATAGATGCTTCATAAGATTTTATGTACTTGGTGTCCTGTAGAGCGATTTATGTAATGACCTAGCCAAATAATATTCAGCTATATAGTTTTCAATGAGGTTTGTGTTACCATCGTTTATCTTCGGAAATAGAGATCTCGGGCGACACCTCCAGTTTAAAGTGTTGAGGACACTATGGTACCTTTAGGCGGTGTCGTATAGGGTCCAGGAGCTACTAGCCATAGAAGATTATCCAGGGGTCAGTTGTTTATATCTAACTGAAAGTTCCCTAATTCTGTTACATACTTAAATATGAAACATATAACTACAATAAAACTTTCATTCAATCAACGGTAAATAATGGTAGACATAAAAAACCACGATATACCAAGCAGAGCTGTGCCGAGCACTGAAGAAAAGTGCTTCGAGCACAAAGCATTAAGCCCTATTGAAAAGTGCTCGGGAATCTCGAGCACTTATTTTTTTAAGAATGCTCGTGATTACTAAGCACTTTTGGAAAGTAATTCGTTTACACGAGCACCGAGCACTAAGCACTTTTCAAAATCAAACTTAATATTTTCCATCCAAATATCTCTTAGTTTGGGATTTTGATTTTTTCTTTTTAATGTTATCGTGTTTTGAACTGGACATAATTGAAATTGACAATAGGTTTTTTTTAGCGAGTCGTTTAATATATATTAATCAACTAGGTTATTTGAGAGAGCGACTAATGGTCAAGGAATTTTAAAGCGTTCGCTCCGCTCGCACGCATTAATAGTTCGAGACCATTAGTCGCTAGATTAATTGATTAATAACTGGGTTGATTACAAGATTTTTCCGACGACATCAATATGAATTGTATAAAAATTCTCGATTGAAATAAACTCTTATTTTTCACAAGACATACATTTGACATAAATATAAATGTCTATATTTCTATGTTTCTGTTAAGTGAGACATTACTCTATCGCTTCTGAATGCTTTATGTTCGTTTGTTCATGGAAATTGCAAACTGGAACAGCACCAATTAAACATCAAAATTGGCCATTTATATTAATTTTTGTACAAATTAAAATCACCTTTTGGGTCGACGAAATAATTATTTTTGAAAAATTCCGGATATACGACAGGTTACCATGACGGCATACCAAAAAAAGTTCTAGAGAAAGAGTGACGTCTTGTCAACAAATTAGATGGAAATGTTTCTTGTGGTTTTCTGAGCTCTATATGGCATTCATTCAGTTAACAAACTGTAACTAGAATATTCGCCAATAAATTACTTGAAATCATGATAAAACATACCTGAATCGTATGTTGAAAAAAGGTCGCATTGCTCCATAGAGCTCTCCTGAAAAAATTCCGCCATAACATCATAATAATCTGTTTTTCTTGTCGAAATAATGAAAACGTAAAAACCACAAAGTCCATAACATATAGCGAGATTGGTTTCTTAACACCAGTGTTTGTAATGCAAGAAAATATGAACAAATTTTTTATCTATAGAAATGAAACGAAAAAAAATATTCTCATATAGTTCTTTGTCTATTTAAAGCACGCGAAAGTCTGCCATTTCCATGTCCCAACAAGTACATGAAGGGCTTTGTGCTTGGTAA
Organism: Propylea japonica; assembly: GCA_013421045.1. Lineage (NCBI taxonomy): Eukaryota > Metazoa > Arthropoda > Insecta > Coleoptera > Coccinellidae > Propylea > Propylea japonica. The sequence goes on from CM024239.1 coordinate 51,369,373, forward strand.
TCCCTGAAAGTGCTTGGGAGCACTTTGGTGCTCGGGAGCACTTTTTCGAATTAGCACTAAGCCCTTTCGAAAAATTCGCGAAGCACCAAGCACTAAGCACTGGTTCAATCAAGTGCTCACGAGCATAGTGCTTAAGAGCACGAAAGTGCTTCGAGTGTTTTCACGAGCACTAAGCACAAGGCTTCGGCACAGCTCTGATACCAAGTAATATATGAGGTAAGAGGGTAAGCGGGCGGTGAGAAGGTCGAAGCGGAATGTAACATGCAGCATGCAGTATGATTTCGGTGGTGAGAGATCTCGGAAAAATAAGCAAAAAAATATATAAAAGCGGTAAAGATTGTCGAATGAGAGTGCAACCGGCAAATTAACCAAGCAAATTTCAAAAACGGTACAAAAGCGAAGGTTCTTACATGAGCAAGCTCCTTACAAACAAATCTCCAAAAATTACATCCTCATTCACTGCCATATATCGGTTCACAATCACAATTACGGGTTTCACTAACAACAACGGGTTTTACGGACATGAGGTGAAAAGAAGTTAATGCGCTATCAGGGAGAGCATATGCGCCGTTTGTAGTTAGCATAGACCTACCCTAATACTCGGTTCTACGAGGTCCATGCATGTCCTTTGAAGCTAGGGCATACACCTTGAGATCCTAGAGCGGCACATGGTAGAGTGATAGAAGAAGGCATTACAAGACTGCATATGGGCCGCTTGAAGCTAACATACCCATTCTTGTGGATCGGAACTCTAGGACGTCATGCAGGCCGTTTGAAGCTATTACACAACCTTCGGGGGTTCGAATGGTCCCAAAAGAGCGCAACAAGACAGTGGCTAGGCTGTTTGAAGCTAACATACACCCTTCTGAGGAACCAGAGTTTCAGGGCCTCATGCAGGCCGTTTGAAGCTACTACACAACCCCCCGAAATTCGATCGGTATCAGAAGGGAACAACGAGACAGTGTATGGGCCGCTTGGAGCTTACATACACCTTATTGCAGACTCAGAATTTCAGAACGTCATGCAGGCCGTTTGAAGCTTCTACACAACCCCCAGAAACTCGAACGATGCCAGAAGGACGCAACAAGACAGTGTTTGGGCCGTTTAAAGATAATATACACTCTCTTGCAAACTCAATTTAAGAACATCATGCAGGCCGTTTGCAGCTACTACATAACTTTCAGAAACTCGAGTAATACCAGGAAGGACAATACAAGACAGCATATTGGCCATTTCAAGCTAACATATATACCATCTCGTATCTCCGAATACTCACAAGTCATGCAGGCCGTTTTAAGCTACTACACAACCTCCAAGTACTCGAGTGGTAGAAGGAACGGGAAATACAATCAATAAGGGAAATACATCAAACATATCGAAACCAGCAAATAAGAATGAAAAAAATCATACCTATTGAACTTGCCCCTGCAGAACCCTTTGGTGACACTATTAGGTTGGTGGGCTATCATTAATTCTTTTGCTGGAAGATTATGTTTGATTCGACTGACTCATTCGGTGGAGAATTTCGCATTTTTTACTCTTTGAAGTCATGTGTCCGACTACGCGTGGCCACGCCCCACGTGATTGGTATCGGGAAAGTGCAATTTAATTCGTCGTATGTTTTCAGTGAAGAGATAAAAGTTCCCGTTTATCGTCAACTTCTTTCTAATGAAACTGAATACCGATGGAAATAATTTTGCTTCGTTACGACAACATTTCGATCGCAGACTATAGACGTTCAAACAAGACTTTGCACCAGCTCACAAAGCGCGAGTATACTAAGAATGTTTGAAAAACAACGTTTCCAACTTCATTTCGACCACAAAGTGGCTCTCGAATTGACCAGACCTGAATCAAATGGATTATTCTTTCCGAGTTGGAAAGCAAGATCTGAACTAAAAAATATAACAGCCTAGAGACTCTGAAGAAAGCCATTGCCCGTAAGTTGGCTAAAGTACCGGCAAGTTAAGTTCGGGCAACTTGCGATTCATTTTTTGACCGTCTCAAGGCGATAGTCACAGTGAATGGTAGTCATATCGAGCCTAAGTGAATTGATTTTAAAATTTTGATTATTTTCAAATGTTCTGTACATAAAAATGAATGAAAACCATTTTCCTAACCGAATTTATGATCTCGAATTGGTTACACTTCGAGTGCCGGACCCTGTATTCCACTGTTCAGAAGTGTTACTGTTAGTTTTATCGAACCTAAAGGGCCCCACTCACTTCGTTCTTCTCCGCCGTTTTTAACCGACGGTTAAAAACGGTCGGGTAAAACTGCCGCAAAAACGAAGTGTATGGGCTAAAACGGCGCACTTACCCGTCGTTGGAAATTCCAGACGAGGCCTGATTTTCGTCCGTTAACGTTCCAACGCTTCGGGTAAACACGAGGTGTGTGGGGTAAACAGTTAAGTCGGTCGCGCATATTTCAGAGACAGTGGCGAACAGGTCTGGTGGCGATAAACATAACTTTTTTAATTGTTTACTGCTGAGTCTTAACTGTTTGAAAACAATGTCGGATCTTCGGCAAGTGGAACCAGGACTTTTTGTTGGAATTTATTGAAGTGTGCAGGTCATTTCCGTGTTCATGGAAAGTAAAATCAGCGGAATACTTTTTTTCACAGCCACAGCCGACGCCACTGCTAACAGACACTTACGCTCCATCGTGATAAACTGCCACGAAAGAAAACTGAAGTGGGTGGACTTTACCGACAACGTTCTTCCTTCCAACGTTTTTAACCGTCGGTTAAAAACGGCGGAGAAGAACGAAGTGAGTGGGGCCCTTAACGTTCTGGAGATATCTGTAACAGCAATTTCGTAACAACTTCCCACATAGGATTCAATGACGTTCATTGAAGTATCTGATATCGTTTTTTTTTGTCAAATGGGACCTTCCGTTTATTTATACATATTACGATGAAATTCTGTTCACGGATTCCAGAATCAACCCCTTGTACAGCTAACGTAGTTTGTGTACCCAAGTATCAAAACTAAGTGTGATATTCAAAGTATTTCCCCCTCATATCCAACACAGCAAACTTATTTTCATGTTGTCAACTCCATCTTCATACAAATTAACACTTTCAGAATGAACTCAAGTATATCAGTTTGTTGTAGTTTGATAAAGTTTATCACTCAGTAGAAGAGAATTGAATTTCGTTGACTAGCCAAATAATACGGATTTTTCCATGAAATGTGGATATTCAAAATTTTTGTTCCTCAATATCTCAGACAAAACGAAACCAATCGAAATAAAAATTTGCCGCCACATGCAAGTTGCTCATAATATCTAAAAATATTGAAAAGAATAAATTTCATATTTCCATAACATATCCGATTCGAGTGAAATTTATTTCGTAAATGAAGATTGATAAACTGAAGGTCCATGCAAAATTTCAAGCAGATCGCATCATCTGAATAATAGAAAATTGGAATATTGAAAAGAAGAATTTCCATAACAAGATATCTGATTCGGGTGAAATTACTTTTATGCGTGAAGATTGATATACGGAATGTTCATGCAAAATTTCAAAAAAATCGCATCATCAGAAGCATCTGATATCGCCTTTTTTGTCAAATGAGACCTTCCGTATATTTATGCATATTACGATGAAATTAGTGGTTTAAATTCTGTTCACGGATTCCAGAACCAATCCCTCGTACAGTTAACGCAATTTGTGTACCCAAATATCCAAACTAAGTTTTATATGCAAAGTGTTTTCCTCTCATATCCAACACAGCAAACTTATTTTCATGTTTTCAACTCCATCTTTATCCAAATTAACACTTTCAGAATGAACTCAAGTATATCAGTTTGTTGTAGTTTGATAAAGTTTACCACTCAGTAGAAGAGAGTTGAAGTCGTCTGTCTGAATAGAAAACATGTTCGTGCTTGAATAATCCTTCCGACAGTTTCAGCCCCTTTTCCTTGGAAAGTATAAAGTAGAAAATACGCGTGACAGATGTTTGGATAGGAGCAGTAATTAAACGACACTCAGGCTTTTAATTACGCGTATTTCATGACTGTTATTAAATCTCTACAGTGGCGACTGGTGAAAATTTTCTTAGGAGGGACGCTGATTCAAACATACAGAAATCCCTGCGTCCGACACGTGGGGTGTGACTAGAGTTGCCAGTTGTCAGGATAAGGCAGGACATAGCGTCGCTGCCAGGAAAAAAGATCCTATGTGCAGCTCTAGTTCATTTTTAGATTTTGGACCAATGATGAATGATATTTAGGTATATACGGTTTCTAGACATAGGTACTCAAGCCTGGTGTCATAAAGAGAGTGAAAGCATTGTTGAAAATTGATGAGTTCGTTTCCAACCTAGATTTTGAGTTTCCTACTCCTCTCGAATATTTACTATATACAGGGTGAATCCTGTTGAACTGTACATACTTCACACAGAGATAGAGGATACTTTGCTGGTTTCAAAAAGACCCCACATGAAAGGTCTCAAACGATTCGTTTGAATTATACAGGGTGATTTCCAGTTTTGGGTTATATTTTCAAAATGCTCTATTGGACGAACGAATAATCACAAATTCATCAATTTGGTACGTAGGAGGACTGTATCAATCTCCATACAGCTGAGTTAACAGATTATCAGTTTCCAGGACCGGACTCTATTTTATGATATTATCGAAATTTATGAAAAAAAAACACCCTGTAGATAAAAAAGTTGATGAACCTGTTATGACAGTTCAGACTACACTGAAAACTCTTCAATGAAGAGTAACACAATCACGTGGCACACCTACAAATTTAGAGAAAAAAAATATTGAATATGCGTACTCGGAGATAAATTTTTTGGACGGCCTACTTCACATGGGAAACCATACCCCAATGTATCAAAAATTGAAGACAGGAGAATATTATCAGTTTAAATCCTCTCGATATTCAAATATTCCAATATTCAGGTAATTTTCGTCAGTTTCCAGGACCGGACTCTATTTTTCTGATATTATGGGAATTTATAAATAAAATCACCCTGTAGATGAAAAATTCAATGAACCTGTCATGGCAGTTCAAACTACACTAAATACTCTTCAATAAAGAGTAATAAAATCACGTGGCACACCTACAGATTCAGAGAAAAAAAATTGAATATGGGTACTCGGAGATATTTTTTTGTACGGCCTAATTCACAAAAAAAAACATACCCAAATGTATCAAAAGTTGAATATTAATGGTTAAGATCTTCTACGCATTCAAGTAATCCAATATCCAGGGACGGACTCCCATTTCAGATTGGGTTTTCAATAGATGATAGGTCGAAAGATTCGCCCTGAATATGGAGCACGCCAAAAACTGTTACGGGAGACCGAACAACATTGAATAACCTACAAGAAATTTTCAGTTTAGTAGAAGAACTATAATTTTCATGCATTTCGGTATAATTCTTCTACTAAACTTCAGCCGCCCAAAAAAATTATCTCTGAGTACGATTATTGAATTTTTTTAAATCTATTTGTGTGTCTCGCGATTTCATGAAAATTTCTTGTAGGTTATTCAATGTTGTTCGGTTTCCCGTAACAGTTTTTTGGGGTGTTCCATATTCAGGGCGAATCTTTCGACCTATCATCTATTGAAAAACAAAATCTGAAATGGGAGTCCGTCCCTGAATATTGGAAAACTTGAATGCGTAGAAGATCTTTACCATTAATATTCAACTTTTGATACATTTGGGTATTTTTTTTTGTGAATTTGGCCGTACAAAAAAAATATCTCCGAGTACCCATATTCAATTTTTTTTTCTCTGAATCTGTAGGTGTGCCACGTGATTTTATTACTCTTTATTGAAGAGTATTTAGTGTAGTTTGAACTGCCATGACAAGTTCATTGACTTTTTCATCTACAGGGTGATTTTCTTCATGAATTCCGATAATATCAGAAAAGTAGAGTCCGGCCCTGGAAACTGACGAAAATTACTTGAATATTGAAATATTTGAATATCGAGAGGATTTAAACTGATAATATTCTCCTGTCTTCAACTTTTGATACATTTGGATATGGTTTTCCATGTGAATTAGGCCGTCCAAAAAATTTATCTCCGAGTACGCATATTCAATATTTTTTTTCTCTAAATTTGTAGGTGCGCCACGTGATTTTATTACTCTTCATTGAAGAGTTTTCAGTGTAGTCTGAACTGTCATAACAGGTTCATCAACTTTTTTATCTACAGGGTGTTTTTTTTCATAAATTCGATAATATCATAAAATAGAGTCCGGTCCTGGAAACTGATAATCTGTTAACTCAGCTGTATGGAGATTGATACAGTCCTCCTACGTACCAAATTTGATGAATTTGTGATTATTCGTTCGTCCAATAGAACATTTTGAAAATATGACCCAAAACTGGAAATCACCCTGTATAATTCAAACGACTCGTTTTTGAGACCTTTCATGTGGGGTCTTTTTGAAACCAGCAAAGTGTCCTCTATCTCTGTGTGAAGTATGTACAGTTCAGTTCAACAGGATTCACCCTGTATATATTAGTTTTCATCCTCAAAATGAATTTCACTCGAATCGGATATATTTTTATGAAAATATAATGATTCGTCTTTCAATATTCCAATTGAAATTTCTATTTTTCTGTTAACACTATGGCCACAAAATTTTGCATGAATATTCAGTACATCAATTTTTATTCACAGAAGAAACTTCACTCAAATCAGATATCCTGTTATAGAGATTCTTCTTTTCAATATTCCGATTGGATTTTCTATGGTTCAGATGATACGACCTTTTTGAAATTTTGCACGAACATTCAGTATATCAATCTCAATTCATAAAATGAATTTCTCTCTAATCGAATAGTTATTTGAATGCTGAAGGTGATTTGAAGACTAAATTGGAGCAGTAAATTTGTGTTTTTATAGTGAAAAAAGTGACGTGAATATGGAACATTCTTAGAACTTAGGGGGCCCGTATTTTCTAAACTAAGACAGACCGCCACCTGTTGGTTTCATTAATGTTGTTGAGGAAGACTCAATGAATACAAGGACACCAGAATCTGGTCGATATTTGCTGGTCACCAAAATTCAAACATTTACCAAATTTTCATTTTAATATAAACGAAGGACTTTGGTTGTTTTAACGCAACTTTCACAAATTTCTGCGTACTGCTTCGAATTGGCATTGAACTTTACAATATTCCGAATGAATTTTATATGTTTCAGATGATGCGACCTTTTTGAAATTCTGCATGAACATTCAATATAATATTATCAATCTTAATTAATCAAATAAATTTCTCCCGAATCGAATATCTTCTTATGGAGTAATGAAGTTTCTTGTTTTTCAATATTTTAATTGAATTTTTCATGATTCTGTTCCCCTATGGCCACAAAATTTTGCATGAGGCTTGTTATGAGCATCTTGCATTTGGCAGTAATATTTCATTTCATCTTCTGAGATATTGAGAAACAAACATTTTTAATGGCCATATTTTATGGAACACTCTGTACGATTTGGCTGGTTAACGAACTTAACCGAGCCATTTGGGACCCGAACTCAACCTGAAAATTTCAAGTCTCTGGGACAATCCCTTGAAAAGTTATTGTGATAACGGATGGCCAAATGGCCCCATGGACAAATTTGACCACGAATTCGTCATCAGGAGGTTTAAGCCTATCGTTTGAGACCATTTTCGGCTCAAAATTCAAAAATTACAGACATTTGGTCAAAACGATATAGCACTCGTTCAAGTAGAACGATCGTTCAAAAAGTGAGCATCGCTAGTATCGATGCTCCTAGGAGAATAAAGAATGAATAAAGAAATGCGGTACCAAAATCTTCAAAGTAAATACACTAAAATAGTATACAGATTCTTCTAAAACCACGAGAGTGGCAGGCGGTAGAAGTATTCTGTCGAAGACCATCGTTGGCTTCCTATTCCTGAAATTAAAAGGAAAGCCCTGAGCAGTTGCTCTTGAACGCTCTTTCATTGGTGAATAATAATAATGATGCTATTACCTTAAAATATTGTATAGGACCGGAGATTCATGCTCAGTATATGAATGCAAAATCTTAGCACGATCGGAATTATATTCTGGAAATTATTCAAGAGAAGAAATATGTGAAAAATCAATAATTAAAAAAATAAATTCTATGGTTCTGATGATGCTTTCCAGAAAGGGATTTTCGAAAGGATATATACTGAAAGAAAAGCACTTCTGATAAATCTACTGGTAATGGACCATTCCAAGAAGTTCCTCGGAGCCTCAAAACTGCTGTAATGAATCAGAATTAGCGTAAATTATTAGAGGCATTAGACCTCCAAACTAAAATTCCATAACTCAATTTTCTCACGGTAGCAGACGGAAATTGGGTATACGATACGCAGGATATATGCTAAGCAAAGTTGTTGGTTACCGGATCAAGTTTTCATAAAACGTCACGTAGGAATCCGAAGGAATTCTCTTTCCAAGACGGTGTCAGATTTACAGTCCTCGTGGCGTAATGCTCAGACAGCACAAAAATTCATGGCTGCGAGGAAACTGCAACTAAGGAAAAAACCCCATGCAGTACTATTCCCAACGCGGGACCCGCCCGCGAAAGGTGGGAAGAGGTAAATCTAATTCGCGTGAAGTTGAAAACTAGAAGAAAGTCCCCCTCAGGGTACGACCCATTAATCACCGAACACCAAATTTTGCGTCACGCGGAGACCAATGACTAAGGAAAATCCCCATTAGGGTATAATCCCCATATTTCAAATCTGCCGCGGGAAGTGGGAAAAGTAAAAATTTTAAGTACTGATGATACGAGGAAGGAAGTCAGTTGCTGGAGAAGTCTTGATCGGGAAGATTCTCAGTTTGCTCGGTTTCGGGTTAGGAAAGTTGTTCTCAAACGAAGACAGAAGAAAGAGTTATTCTAAATTAGTAAAGTGAAAAAATTAAGTTGATTCAGTAATATGTAATTGGTCTGAAGAGTGCCGAAACCTAAAGATTTAAGATTAACGAAAGTTTGTATACTAGAAGAGAAACGGAATTGCCGTTCGGGTTACATCGTTGTTGAAATTCCCTAGATTACGTTCTGTCGATAACTCCGCGGTATAGAAAAGTACATCGTCGCGACTTCGGGAGTGAGGTCAATTAATCGAAAACGAGGTAGTGACATTGTGGTCCAGTTAAGGATTAACCAGCCTTCATCATCACCGGAATAACCACCGAGGATAAAGGTCAGATATTTTGAATACGCTCTGCTTATTTATGTGTGTGTCTTGATAGAAAAGCTGCATGATCTGCTTATATTATTGAGGGGTCCAGAGTCCTCAAATCTCCACTATCTCTATTTCCAATATCACATTTGTTATCGTTGCTACGCTATTTGAAAAACTTTATTATCTCCCTAAGCTCAGTTGATTCTTAAGTGTAATTTTTCTTTGATGTTGATGGGAGTGGTGTTCGAGCTTAATTTTGTATTTTTTGTCTGATTAGATGAGTTAAGATTTTGATTGTTGAAGAGTTAAATTTTCTTTTTGATCGGTTGACCGGACTGGTTTGCAACAGTGTGTGTAAAATTGTTACTTGTATTTTTTTATCATCTCAATATACGTATAGAATTTGATCGCAAGTTGTTTAATTTTCCCTACTTTTTCCCTGGAGAATATAAACACTAAGTCCTGTCCCTAGTGCGACGGGCCTTGCCCACACTTTCTCCCTTCAGGAGAAAGATCTTCAAAATTATTTAACATCTCTTTTTTTTTCTAAAATAATAATACCCCTTGATTGGTGGACAGCCGCTCTTCCGTCAGTTTTTGAAGGGGGTGTTCATTACACTGCTGGCCAAAAAATCTTTGCGTAACTGCTCTGATGGGGGGACACAATAGCCCTAAAGATCGCAGTTGAATGTAACCTAATTAATGTCTCAATTACATTCAGCCACTCCCACTGCCGCTTGCGCTGCCTGAAATAATTCCCGAAATACTTCTGCGGCAGGATCGAAGGCAGAGAGCATTCACACTCTGCTGCAACATCTCTCTCGTGACCAAGTATCGGCAATGACGGACGAAGAAATTCCAAAGCAACCTAGTTAAATGTAATCTGATATTTCTGTACGAAGATCTGCCAATTTAGGGAGCGTAGGGCACTACTCTGATCACTTACCTGCTTCTTGCCATGGAAGTGAGATGAGTGTAATCGAGGTATAATAATCAACAAGCCATCTTTGTTTGGCGTGAGCGCACGACATCCCAACGCAAGCGGACGGCCTCCTGAAGCCCCCTACACCCGCCGCCCCTGGATCGCAACACAAGTATCCTTGTACTAGATCGACGCAAATTTCGCCCAGGTATTTACTTCGTCAAAGCTTTTGTACCGGAGACACACAAGAATCAAAGTAAAACCTGAATAAATCTAATTAACACATTTTCTTTGTATCAACGGATGCCTGTGAAGGAAATGGAGTGTTCCGCGAGACAAAATAATTGGATTCGTTAATTAAAATGACTGAGAATTCGAATACACCGCTTAGGCGAACCGTCAACAAATAATTCTATTGACTTTACCTTCATAATATTGCGAGAAAATGAGCACGCTCGGGAACAACAAAGACCTATTTTCTCGTTTTGTGTCATCTTAAGGTGTAGCTAATCCCTGGATGAGAATGAGCGTTGCAAAGACTTTGAAATTCTGATGAGATATTCCGTAATATAATTCATCAGAGAAAGGAATTTTGTCACTATTCTTGTAGATTCTTAAGGGTATCACATTCCACTGCTACCTAATAGAAAAAACTGAAAATATTCTATAACTATCGAAGAAACTGCAAAAACCAGAAAGAGCTGTGTAAATTTCAATTTTTTTCTTTGTCAAACATAAAAATTTGTCTGTTGTTCCGCTGGACAAATAATTGCATTAGTTGAATAAAATTTCTAGGAATTCGAATACACCGCCTAGATAGTAATTCTATTGCCCTATTTTCTCGTTTTGTGTCATCTTAAGGTGTAGCTAATCCCTGGATGAGAATGGGCGTTACGAAGACTTTTAAATTCTGATGAGATATTTCGTAATATAATTCATAGTGAGTGGAAATTTTACACCCTTCTTGAATATTTAGGGAACAATTCTAAGTTTCCCCAGTTGGGTAAATGTTACATACCTACAGCCGAGCATAGCTTCCGAAAAAAACAACTACGTAAGATTCGATCAGGAAAGTAGAAGTCATCAATAAATTTAATAAAACCAATAGTTTTGGGGATAGGATGAGAGGTTCAGTTGTTGACAGTATTGGTGCTATCTAGAGTTTTTTCATCTGTCTCCACATATTTCAAAAATATTTATTTTCATTGGGGTCAAGTTCAATTTCCTCAAATTATCATTCTGAAAGTGCCATCCTTAGATATTTCGACTTAAGCGTAGACAGGGTGTGATTTCTCAGACTTTAACGATCGGCTATCACACTCCTTACTAAGGGGAACATTCACTCATCCCGGATAGCAAGTATCAGGAGTTTGAGCTCTGAGGTGTTTAGTGTTCTCCTTCTCCTGGGTCCTGGCTTGGTCGTCCTTCGTTGCTTGGTCCTGGATTTCATGGTTGATGTCCTGGGTAGTCGGTCTGGTCATGGTTTCTCCTAAACGTCGTGACCTACAAACTTCCTCACCGTTCTAGCAGTGTAAGTACAGTATATTTGTGCTTAAAAGAATCCCTAGCGGGAAAGTTTGGGGCGGTTTTATATCTTCCATTATTTATCATTTTGGTGTGCTGAATCCGAATCTGAGGTTTGCTAACAAAATTTCGTGACGGAACATAGAAATAAATACAAAGAAAGATGAAAAATCTCATTCTTGGTCAGTTTTTTGCTCATTTCTCAGAAACTATCAACTTTTCGTGATAAACCTTTCCATACAAAATGAAAGTACATAAAATTTCCTACAAATTGTACTACCACAGCTTGTTCTGTGACAATCTGTTCTGGCTCAAATTATAGTTGAAATTAGATATTTTCTATGACACAAAAAAAAATTAAAAATTGAATTGTATGGTTCCGATGATGCGATCCTCTTGAATTTTGCATGAACATACAGTATATCAGTCTCGATTCATAAAAAAACTCGAATCGGATATCTTGTTATGGAAATATAAAGATTTCTTTCAGTATTCCAATTAAATTTTCTATGGTTCTGTTCACACTTTGGTCACACAATTTTGCATGAAGCTTATTATGACCAACTTGCATATGGCCGTAACATTTCATTCAATGGGTTTCATTTTGTCTGAGATATTGAGGAACAAATATTTTGAATGACCATATTTTGTTTCATAAAACATGGTCATTCTAAATTCTGTTCCTCAATATCTCAGACAAAACAAAACCTATCGAAATGAAATGTTGCGGCTAAATGCAAGATGCTCATAATAAGCCTTATGCAAATTGTGTGACCATAGTGTGAACAGAACCATAGAAAATTCAATTAGAAAAATGAAAAGAAGAATCTTTATATTTCCATAACAAGATATCTGATTTGAGTGAAATTTATTTTGTGAATCGAGACTGATATACTAAAAGTTCTTGCAAAATTTCAAGAGGATCGCATCATCGGAATCATAGAATTCATTTTTTTTTTCAATTTATGAGTCATAGAAAATACCTCATTCTCAACTATAATTTCAGCCAGAGCGGGTTGTCGCAGTACAAGCTGTGGCAGTACAATTTGTAGGAAATTTAATTTACTTTCATTTGTATGGAAAGCTTTTTCACGAGAAGTTGATAGTTGATATGTTTGTATTTTTTTCTATGTTCCCTTACGAAATTTTGTTAGCAAACCTCAAATTCGGATTCAGCACCCCAAAAAACATAAAAAATGAAAGAAATCAAAACTACCCCAGAACTTTCCTGCTAAAAGCACAATTCGACTGGATTATGTTTCTCCATAGATCTCCTGTCCGATACATCTTTTGCGTAGGTTACCAATGGTGATGTACCTATTCTGTTAGCTGAGTAAACAGGAGATTCCTCCTCTTTCCACCGAATCTACACTCGTCAGTTTGTATTTGGCACATTTTCATTATAAATAATATGCCTCCTTAAGCAACAATCTTCTATTAGAAATCCAGTGATAAGGCATCACCTCAGAGTAAAAACTAAACCTATAGAGATGATTTTGCCCATTTGTTGATGCAGCCAAGTAGAATCTGTTTATGCAAGCCATAGACTTATAAAAGAATGGACAGGACGTGTGAGAGAGAATACTGACTTCAGAAAAGAATAGAATAATATTAGTGCGAACCACAGAACATACAGGGTGTTTCATCATAAACTGGACAACATATATTTTCGTGTAGAGGATCGGGAGAATCTTTTGCCTTATACAATATATCCCGTTTTCGAAGCATAAGTGAGATACAGGGTGTCAAATGTTATTTTTGAGCAGGATTCTTATGAGTGTGTAGTCAGTTATATATACCACTTGTTGTAACGGTTTTGGTCAAATATCAGTATTTTGGGTCCTCTATCAGAAAAGTTGACGAACTCCGAAAAAAAAAATTACAAAATGGCGGAAGACCTGCAGTGTTCCAAATTTTATTTTGTGGTTGTCAAATTGACTTTTGTTTTCTGAATGAACACAATTTTCTGAGAATTTCTGTGAAAAATGTTTTCAAAAATCGAACACAAATTTTTTTTTACATGTCTGCAGCGATGAAAAATTTCACTCGAAATGGATGAAATTTTGTACAATTATACCTACTTCTTGAATTATCAATCACGAATGTGAAAACAGAATTGTAAAATATCGAACGGTTTTGCTACTACAGTCATTCAAATGTTTCGTTCAGACCTCTGAAATAATGAAAAAAAATTTGTTTTGAGTTCTAGAAACAGAATAATTAAATCATTAGCATATTTAAAACATTCTAGATGAATTATACGAAAAAAAATCAGTGAAACTTAGTTGGGACTCGAACCGACGTAGGTATGAATAGGGAAATGGCACTGTTCTAAGGATATTAATATTCGTTGCCAGGCAACGGTAGTTCGTAGTTCATAGAGTTTGACTGTTGGCTAAATTATATTCTCTGAAATCAAATACCAGTCCAACTCTATGAATTAGCCAATAGTCAAACTCTATGAACTACAAACTACCGTTGCCTGGCAACGAATATTATTATCCTTAGAACAGTGCCATTTCCCTATACCTACGTCGGTTCGAGTCCAAACTAAGTTTCACTGATTTTTTTCGTATAAATTCATCCAGAATGTTTTTAATATGCCAGTGATGTAGTTATTTTGACTCTAGAACTCAAAACAGATTTTTTTTTTATTATTTCAGAGGTCTGAACGAAACATTTGAATGACTGTAGTAACGAAACCGTTCGATATTTTACAATTCTGTTTTCATATTCGTGATTGATAATTTAAAAGGATAATTGTACAAAATTTCATCCATTTCGAGTGAAATTTTTTCATCGCTGTAGACATGCAAAAAAAAAATTGTGTTCGATTTTTGAAAAAAAATTTTCACAGAAATTCTTAGAAAATTGTGTTCATTCAGAAAACAAAAGTCAATTTGACAACCGCAAAAAAAAATTTTGAACATTGCTGGTCTTCCTCCATTTTGTAATTTTTTTTTGAAGTTAGTTAACTTTTCTGAATAGAGGACCCAAAAATACTGAGATTTGGACAAAAAACGTTACTTTAAGTGTTATAATAAATGACCACACTCAAGAATCTTGCTCAAAAATGACGTTTGACACCCTGTATCTCGCTTATGCTTCGAAAACGGGATATTGTATGAGGCCAAAATGATTCTCCCAATGTCCTCTACACGAAAATATATGTTTGTCCAGTTTATGATGAAACACCCTGTATAATAGAAAACATTTGATCGTAAATATCAAAGCATTAGATTTTTTTATGTAATGTGATTTTTCTAACATTTAGAGAGAGATCCGAAAAAATGATGAGAAGGATGGAGTGATATTAGTTTAGTTTAGTCTATGCTCTACACTTATATTACTCCATCCTTCACAGTATCTCTCTCTCTATGTTGGAGGCACAAACTTAGTATGAAAGTCACGTGACGCCCTGTCCATCCTTTTATATGTTTATGATGCAAGCGATCAACGATCCGGCGTGGCCAACTTGTTCCGTATCTTTATTCTGTATTGGAAAAATTGGTCCATCTCTCCTCTGCTTTGATCCTATAAGGGCTAGTGTCTGTTACAGACAATTCTGTCAGTTTGGCAACATCTGTTAATGTTTAGTTACTTGATGCGTGTTTACATTTTCATTTCGATTTGATGTTCATAAATTGAATTAATTTACTGATATGGTGGCAGTTCATTGCTGCTTTGAGGTATTCCGGTTATTATAGCTATGGCAAAATTACGAAAATATTGTATTATATTTTGAAATTGTAGAAATGAAAATCTAACCTATTGTTCACTTCACTCCAGTGCGTCATGCGTCTTTCCATCTCACTCTAGAGCTTGGTTAATTACAATGCAGTACAATTCACGCATAGGGACATCTCTATGTTTAGGGAAAACCCCGAATAGATGCCCCACATTTTGAAATTGCCTCATATTTTTGAAAATATTGATTTTATATGAGTAATTTCTATGAATGTATAGGTAGCCCCATTATTTGATTTGAAAAACTGAAACTTTTCTCTGACATAGCAATCCCAAATTTCCCAAAAATTTGATTTTTGTATAGAACCCTTTCTTTGAGGATAGATGCCTACAAGTATGGATAGTTGCCCCACCATGAAAATACTGGGAGGGATAGATGCCCTTCATACTGTGTGAACCAAAAAGCCAACTAAATGAAATGACATTTTCTATGCTTAAAACAGCATGGATCGAATTGTGCATTTTGAATTGAATTTCGAGAGCATATATTAAACGAAAAGTTGCATTCTTCATATTAACATAAAGCATTATTCCACACATTCATGATAAATTAATGAAATAATAAGTCTCAACAAAAATGATCAGGAATCAAGTTTGAAATCAAAATAACACAATGAATCGAAAATCTGCTAAGAAGATATGGATTTAGTTTAGATGTCCGAAAGGGCACCTATACCTCAAAAAATCAGGGCAACTATCCATTTCGATAGGGATAGATGCCCATGTTTTTTTAATAAATTAGAAGAAAACAAAAAATATTTGTACTCAGATGTACCGGGTTTTTCACTATAATTTTCATTAAACGCACTCTGCCACTTGTAAATGATTACAGATCTTGGCAGGTCGTTCTTAAAATTTGAAACTCTGTGGTTCTCGGAATAAAAGAGACAGACTAACATATGTTACATAATCGAAATCAGGGGGAAAAAGAGCTAGCCAAACATGGAAGATATACAGGGTGTTCCATTTGAAAAATTTAAGTTGCCATCAATATGTTGGCCACCTGTATATATTTCAGTTTCTGGACTCATATCCAAAAACCTCAGTTGATTTCGTGAAACTTTTATACGAACATTTTTTGTATCTCCTTTAGTAACAAAGTCAAAGGGGGGGGTCAATTATAGTGAAAAACCCGGTACACTCAATGAAACACTGTATTGACGTAATAAAAAAATTACTGAATTTATTACCACTTCAAAAGTTATACAGCAGCAAATACCTACCTCTGAAACTTTGGCATGTTGTGAAGTTCGCTGCTGAGATGATCGCACACACTAGCAAAAAACGGCTTCACTTTACAATAACCCTTACAAAACTGAGGTTCAGGTGACTGTAGCAGCTACTTATAAAATTATTTTTTGATACGTGTTTCGGAAGTTAGGTATTCTGAAAATGGGGTGGCATCTATCCAAGTGAGGCATCTATCCGGGTTTTTACCCTACCACTAACGCGGGTATTATTTGAAAACTTTAAACTAAAATATGCAGTTTCCCAAACAGCTTGGTTAATTACAATGCAGTACAATAGGGATGTTGACTCATGTTACGAATTCATATAAATTGAGGTTTTCCTCATAGAAGGAAATTTTTGCAATCCTAAAAACCATTTTAGTGATCTTATTATTCTCGTTGAATTAAATAGAGCTGATTTAAATTATGTTATTAATTATCAACTATCACGTGACTGCGAACGCCAATCAGAGGTAATCCGTATAGTGACGTCAAACTATCCGTATTGTCATTGCAAATTCGAATGTTCGGTGCTCAGATCAACAAAATACATTCATAGGCCGGATTCCACAAAACTCCAATCACCTTGATTATTGAAATGTCATCATTTCTCTGCAATTTTCAGTTCATTTTTGACATAAACTATCGACTTACTTCAATATAAACGATTTGATTGATATGATTCGAACTTACGAAGTTGAAAGCTGAAAGAGACCAGAATACCTAGTTCGTTACAAGAACGATAATCTACAATTTTCTTTATAATGGAGTTAGGATTCATCAAGGGTAATAGTAGTAACTTTTACCGAAGATAAAGTCCCTTATGGTCGCAAGTTTCTTTGCTGAAAACAAGGATTTTTGTGCAGCGGAGCTTAAAACGTGAAATTGTCTTTGTAAGTAGCAGACTTTTAACTCATATTTATTATTACAAATAAAAGAAGCACCTCATTCAGCATTTACAGACCGACCTATTTATTTTGAAGGCTTAGATTGAACTTTTCCACAAGGGATCGGGCAAAATCAGTTCGCTTTGACAGAAGTCAAAGTATGTTCACTGTATTATGACGTAATCATCAGAACGTGACAAAATTGAGCATTTCCGCGGGAATTTTGAATTGTCTTTTCATTTACTCATTTTTATTGGCAATTACTATATTTTTAAGGAAAAAGTAATTTGTCGTGTTTGTATAGGGTTCATCTTTAAAATAAAATAAATTCCAAAAAGTAGTCAACATCCCTATTCACGCATCTCTATGTTTACTTTTTACTCTGAGGGCGTAACTCGTTCTAACTTATTTCCAATACTTTTTGGACATTGCGGTTTCGAAGGAACTTTTTGAAATGATTCATTTCCTGATGATTCTATTTCTCTTTCAGTTTCTCTCTCCTCAAAAAATTCCTTCTTATAGATGCATTCGCCTATAACACAGAAAATATCTGGGTAAGTTAGTGGCATTTGTTCTCCCTTTCTCACTCATTTGAAAGTAGAGAAAAAAATCTGTTACTTCCACCAGTTAGGAAAAAAGTTATATACGACTAGGTGAAAAATAATGCAGAGAAACAACTTCAGAACATTGAGTTTTCAAGATATACTTCCGAGTTAGTGTCTGTATCGAATATCTTGTACAAACCACCGAAAATAGTTCACCTGTGATTGCAAAATGGCGAATGCGCCAGAATTACATATTTTCATTATTATTATTATACAGGGTATCCGGGCGATTGACGTAAATAAATTATTTTTAGATTCCTCAGACTTGTGGCTATCCAAAAATACTCCACGTATGTAATGCGGTGTTTTGTAGTTCTCGATTTATAATTTTTTTAGTGTTTTTCAATGTATTTCGCCAGATACGTTTGAAAAATTCATATCATCAGCCTTGGAAGGCGGATAGGCTGAAAATTATTGAAACTCGATGAAATTTGTTTTTCCCTTTTTTCCGTTTTCATGTTGAATTAAACTCAAGAATGGAATTTTAAATTGATTTTATTCGAAATTACTGTGAAACAAATGTAGCTCGTGTCATTTATCCACTAATTTTGGTCTCACCATGTAACGATTAAGTCGTCCTCCCCATATTGCTTTCCTCAGCCCGAATTTGTGAAGCGCCACTGACTATTTCTGGTACGCATCGAAAGAACCGGTTTGGAATTCGCGATGTTTTTCCGGATGAGAGATGTTCATTGTACGAATTCATTATTCTTAGATTTTCGCTTAGAGAGATATATTGTTAAATTGCTTGCTTATTTGGAAACAGGTGGAAAGTGTATTTTCTGGTGGAATATTGGCTGAGTATATAATATTTCAATATCTTAATACATATCTTTATCTTCATTTATTGCATTTTATATATCTAATTCTAATATTTCTATATTAGTGTTTACCTCTCATTTTTTTTTCTCGGCACACCACAGTGTGTTCTGAAAATTTTTTTTGGATACTCGCTAACACGCTACCAGGAAGTTTGTGTTCTTTCAAGCTGTTTTATTACTATTCATATTCAATCTAATATCATTTCACTGTCTGAAACTTCTCTTTAAATATAATTTTTTTTTCGGATCATTTATACATAATTAAATAATTGAATTGTTAATCTTATCATATATTTCTTTTATCTTTTCGGAAAGTTTCTTTAATCTTTGTAGTTAATTTTTAAGAATTACAATTGACAAATTTTCTTTCAAATTCTCACATAAATATATTTTATCTGCTCTTTCTCAATTTCATCAGAACATATTTTCTAAATTTTCTTTGTTCAAATTAATTCCTGTTTTTCTCTACGCATGCGCAAGCATCGACATACTTCAGAAGAAGGTTCTGGAACTGGAAATTATAACTGAGGCTATTCCAACTGCTTTCCTGTGCCTGAAGTGAACTGAATACTAACACACCACCTCAATATTCTTCAGAATACACAGACACAGAAGTTTATCTGAAGTACCTACATCTGAAATAACTTTGAGCAAGAAGCATCTGATCCAAAGTCTACCTTTTTTGAGGTCAACGTTTATTTTCCAAATTTACCTGGGTTGTAAAAATTTATATTTCGATATTTTTCATCCAAATTCTGTCTGGAGCCCTGATTACTATAAATTTCAATTCATAGAGATCACAGAATTTCTCATTTTTTTTTGTAAATGTTCTGATTTCTAACGCCTTCAGCAAAATCCAAACTTGTACTTAGTTTTAATGAATCTGTTAAATTTTGATATTATTTTTTTTTCACCGCTAGCAAGATATCTTATAATTCCTTTAACTTGTATTTTATACATTTCGGTTCATTTGGTAAACCTGGCGCCCAACTTTCTTATTTTTTTTTGTCAAGTTCAATTCAAATATTTGTGCTCACACCCTCACGTATCAAACTGAGCAGCCGACAGGCATACGTGTAAATTTTAGGTTACAACCACTGATGGAAAATGTTAACATTCGTCAGAAATGCTTGCTGTGAAATTATCTATTTTGGGATAGAAAAAAAAAGCACATAATACTAAAAATTACTATTCACTTCAATAATTCTTCAAAATCCGTGCATCCAAGTGGAACACATTCTGGAAAACGTTCTAAAAATAACATGTCAGTTTCCTGAACCTTCTCAAATTTTCTTGTTTCATTTTTCATCCCGCTTCTGAAAGTTTTTTACTCAATTCTGTTTCGTTTTCAGTTTCCTTCGCGTACAACAGGTTTTTGTAAAATCCCCAAAAAAAACTGTCTCAGCATATTTTTCTTCTACTGAACTATCGTGTGGAGGAAAATAAATTTGAATGTGTAATTTAAAAAAAACATCGGGGGAAGCTTTTTTGAGGATGCCTCGAAAAAAAGTTGATATGGAACTCCCATTCTGTTTCTTAACAAGCACGAAATGAGTGACTTAAACCTTTCAGTTATATTGATACATTGCCCCTTCTTATCTAATGAACCAGTGAATAAATCAATCATACAATCAATATAGAAAATACGAGATATAGGTAAAGAAACTCCATGAGAAATAATTTGCAAATACTTATGAGTAGTATGCCAGAAATTTCTTGAAGACTGTGGGTGGTATATTTTTTATTGCGTTACTCTCTTTCTGTTCATAATAATAATAATAAACTTTTTTCGAAATAAATCAGTACATGAAATGAAGTGTCAACAAAGAATGAACAATTTTACAGACAATACCGCTTAATTTCAAACTTGTCTGCTATAATTTCCACAAATAGTTTTTTATTATACGAGGGAAAAAAGTATTAGATTTTAACTCGAGGTTATGTTGTCTACCGACGCGAAGCGGAGATAGACAAAAAGCCGAGAGCTGAAATCTAATATGTTTCCCGTATATAATACACTATTTTTTCTGTGACAGGGAAAACGACCATTTAATAGTGAAAGAAATATAACCTTTCACGAAATAACTTTTCTGCCCAACGAAAAAAAGTGAGTTCTTTTTTCCCGGATACATAGACACTCACTTTTTTGACAGGGAAAAAAGTAATTTCGTAAAAAGTCATATTTAGCTCTCGGTTTGTTGTCTCCCGACGCGAAGCATAACCTCAACCTAAAATCTAATACTTTTTTCCCTTGTATAATAAATAACTATTTTTCTACATCCATTGTTATAGGAAACGAGAATCGAACCATTTTTTCATATTGCTGATATCAGTCTAAGCTTTCTCGAAAAGAAATTTCCAGGTTTCTGCGGTGGTATACAAGAAAGCAGTGTCGTCGGCGAAACTGATTATCGTACTTGTAGGTACTATTCTGGTGGAATAAATTGTTCAGGTATATCGTGAACCAAGGGCGTAGCCCGGGGGGTTTGGTGGTTCAAAAAAAGTACTAGATTTAGATCGAGGTTATGTTGTCTTCCAACAAGAAGCGGAGGGTGACAAAAACCGAGAGTTATTTTTTTTAAAACTATATTAAAATCATTGATACGAAATGTTTATTTTCTCTTTAACCGATTGAAAAAATTAAGTATTAATCTAATTCCTTCGTTCTGGTGATTTCAGAAAAAAATACTTTTCCTTCGACAATATCGAAAAATTTCCAGTAATAAGTTCTGGGAAGTTGCATTTTTTATTACCTTGCTGCATACCGTTTACCTGTATAAGCTTCAAATCAGACTAATTTATATTCAATTTATTCTGAATATATGTACTTTTGCCGGGGCGGTAAAATCTCTGGCGCTGTTCCTGGTTATTTTTGGGTATGGTCAGCCACAAGGCCGTAGCTAAAAAAAAATTTCGGGGGGTTGACCGAATGACAGAATGACAATTTTCTAGTCCTGTACTTCAGAAAAATTTCGGGTCCAATGGGGTCCGGACCCCCCCCCCCCCCGCTACGGCCTTGGTCAGCCATGAAACATTTGTAAGAATCGTGTTTTGGTCATGATCATGTTTTAATTGGGAATTTTCCAATGAAATCCTCGTAGTTCTTCATCCAGGAATACAATTAAAAATAAATAATTGATACGAATTGCTTATTTTCTCTTTAACCGATTAAAAAAACAAAGCAAGTAGTAATCGAAAGTTCAATGTTTGCATATCATATATCCCTCAAAGGAATTATTCCACAGTTTTCCAATTCTATCAGATATTTTAATTTCTTCGGAAGAAGGGTTCCTCAATATTTTGTTGTATTTACATAATAAAATACCTATCCTTCAGACGATTTGAATTCATATTCACAGTTGTACAAAATACATTAATGTTGTTCGTTTTTTATATAAATTTCGTTTTTCCAGATCTCAATCGAGAAAATTCTAACCAACACTCTCATGAGCCATTTAAAACAAACTCATTTCACACAAATTCAAAAATAACTGTGTATTTCCCCATTGACAAAATTTAAGTACACAATTGGAAATACAGCGCGCCGAACTTCCCGGCCGTCGGATACCTACTTGCCGCCTCGAGAAATTTCGCTCACAGCCCCAAAGATCTTCCTGGCGACCAATGACTCGCCGCCTCGCTGATCCTCGCTTCGCGTCTCCTAGGTGCGTGTCTACCCATTTATTTCAATGCAAAAGATCCCAGCGGAAAACGACGCGTTCCTT
The DNA here is from genome assembly GCA_013421045.1 of Propylea japonica. Classification (NCBI taxonomy): domain Eukaryota; kingdom Metazoa; phylum Arthropoda; class Insecta; order Coleoptera; family Coccinellidae; genus Propylea; species Propylea japonica. The sequence goes on from CM024239.1 coordinate 51,391,996, forward strand.
CCGACCGCTTCGCTTCGTCCAAGTGCGCGTCTAATCTGCCTCGCGCCTAACGATTCTGATCTTCGCTTCGCGCCTCCCAATTGAGCGTCTACCCATTAGATTCAGTGCAAATCGTGCCTGCGGAAAACAACTCTTCGCTTAGTCTCGTCTCGTGCCGTCTCGTCCAAGTGAGCGTCAACCTTTATCTCCGAAAATCTAGTTAAAATTATCAATTCATATCAGCAATATGGATGATATTGAAGTTTCATAGCATAGCACACAAATGGATCCGTCGAACCAATTCCCGGCACTTACAAAGTTAATTGCCAAAATGTGAAAAAAATAGTGGGTACATGGATATGGAAAGTATATTCTTTCAGCTTATTCGTTATACTGAATTCTTAATATTAATTTAATCCTTAGTCATTACATAATATTTCATATCGATACTGCGTGTACTGCTTGTTTCGGTAAGTCCTCTTTCTCACCACTCATAGTGAAGCTGGCAATAAACACATTAATCAATGTCACCAGAAAAACACCAATCACGGAAAAACTGTTGATTTTCGAGACGTTCTTATGTTTCGGGTCCCCTTTCAGCTGATATCTCCCCTTGAAGAGTAATGAAACGCCCACAGCAACCTGAAGTATCAGTGAGAATGATATCAGGAACAAATTCAAGTAGTAAGTCTTTGTTTCGCTGGCGTATTCTATTATGTATCTCAGTTGGTTGGCGTTCGAAGTGATCAGGGCTATATCCATCATTCCTGAAAAAGTATTTCTTTGAAGAACATCAATAAGTATAAAAAGATTATGGGAATTATGGGATAGGGAAAAGTGGGGTGGCTTCAAACGGTTTTTTCATGTCACTGTATTATATGGAATGCGAAATATTTTTTTGTCTTTGTGAATTTATGCTCCATTGATAGTTTGAATATTTGTCAATTTTCTAGAGGAATTATGTTTTTACACATTCTACAGTGCTTTGAAAAAAAGAGGAAGTGTATATAAACGTACATTCATAGTATTCATAGCCCTGAACAGGTAAACAGAACAGAAGTCTAAAAAATAAAATCTTCATGTTGTACAGGGCGTTTAAATAATGTCATGTTTTATAGTCAAATTTTACGTCTTCTGTGGGCAATGCCAGGTTGCTGAGGTATATGAAAACAATAAAGCCTTGTAACCTAGTATCTCTTGAGTATTTTGTTTTTTCAAAAACCAATTTATCTTGAAGTCGTCCAGAGATATTCAACTTTTTATCAACTATTGTATTTTATGCATTAGCCATGTATATCTTCGTAACCATTTGTCCGATTTGAATGTTTTTTTAGTTATAGCTCTTTCAATGGCGAAAATTATACTATAATGATGTGTTGAAAAAAAGAAATACATCATGCTGTACAGGGCGTTTAAATTTTCCGGTTTTTTTCATTACAGTTTAACGCATTCTGTGGGCAATACCAGATATCTGAGGCTTCTACTATACAGTGATGTAGCCTGATGTTTCCTGAGTGTTTTGCTTTTTCAAAAAGCAATTTATATTGTACCATTCCAGAGATATTCACATTTTTATAACATCTTGCATTTCATACAATATATTGACAATGAATATTTTCAGTCAAGTGATACTGTGGTTTACAGTTGTCATAACTTTTTCTAATTAATAAAATTCATTTGAAATTAATAATTGTGTTAATTTCTAAAGTTTTCTTCGCTTTATTATTCTTTTCATTCGCTTTTGCGGGATGTCTTGCATTCAATCCATATTCATCGAGTCTTCTTCTTGCAGTTTTTGATGAAATTGTAACATTTCAGACAACTCGAAGGCGGTTTTTTTACTTTGATCAGGTCTTTTAACGTGAGAGCCCGTTTCCATAAGTCTACGGAGACAACGACCAAGGAAAAAATTAGAGCTAACTTTCAACACAAAAACAAACGAAAACAAATCAAGAAAAACAGAAAAATGAAGATGTTATAAAAATGTGAATATCTCTGGAATGGTACAAGTTAAATGCTTTTTTAAAAAAGCAAAATACTCAGGAAACATCAGGCTACATCACTGTATAGTTTTTGAAGCCTCATATATTGGTATTGCCCACAGAATGCGTTAAACTGTAATGAAAAAACCCGAAAATTTGAACGCCCTGTACAGCATGATGCATTTTTTTGAACATCTCATTGTAGTATGATTTTCGCCGATAAAAGAGCTACAACTAAAAAGAAACATTCAAATCGGACAAATGGTTGCGAAGATATTCATGGCTAATGCATAAAATACAAGAGCTGATAAAAAGTTGATTATCTATGGACGACTTCAAGATAAATTAGTTTTTGAAAAAACAAAATACTCAAGAGATACTAGGCTACACTACAACGCTTTATTGTTTTCATATACCTCAGCAACCTGGCATTGCCCACAGAAGACGTTAAAATTTGACTATAAAACATGACATTATTTAAACGCCCTGTACAACATGAAGATTTCATTTTTTGGACTTCTGCTTAATGAGGGGAATTCGACAATAACAGAGCTACTATTGAAAGAAAAAAACGTTGAAATCCGACTAAAGATTTGGAAGATATCAATTGTTTAAATTTAACGAAATTTTAGGTGGTGCGCTAATTTTGTCCATCAGTATACTTATATTCAATGATGATTTCTAACGTAGTACATTATTGTGATAACATAAGTAACAGTAATAATATTTCTTTGACGAAACGGATTCTGATACCGCAAAATTTGTCAAAACAGTCAAACAGTATAGGGTAAAAGCTTAGTGATTGACACCTTAAGGGCATGGATACTTTCAGTAGGCGAATTTGGTTCCTTATTTCACTGTAACACCATGGTTATTATTACGGAACTATAGTTGAATGTTGCGATTTTGGTATTACCTTCAAACTTTCATTAAGTATCGATTGAATATTCGAGGAGACACCAATTTCGTCGAAATGACATATTTGATAGTCATTGAGTCGACATAGACATACTTCGATAGTAATTGACACCCAGTATAATAGTCATCGACATAACTTCAACTCACTTTTGCATCAACTTTGGTTATAATATATCCGGGTGTTTTTTTAAGAGGTTGCCGATTTTTTTTAATAAAACACGTATAAAATTATGAAATGACCAAAATTTTTTTCTATTTGGTAGATAATTTTTGGCATTTAACATTTAAAATATATATGTGGCATATGGCCACCACGACTATTTTTCACAAATGTCATTCTGGAGGTCCACTTTTCGACCACTTTTTAAGCATTTGAGGACGTATGTCAGTAATGACACGTTGAATATTGTTTTCCAAAGCGTCAAAAAGTAATCGAGTGGCGTCAAATCGCAAGAACGCGGAGGCCAATTCACCGGACCATTACTCGAAATAATGTTGTCGTTGAAAGTTTCTTTCAATAAGTCCATTGTTTCAGGTGCTGTATGGCAAGTGGCACCATCTTGTTGAAACCACATTACATCCCTATCCATATCTTCAAGATTTGGCAACAAAAACTCATTGATCATGGCTTTGTATCGATTTCCATTCACGGTAACGCGTCGTCCTTCCATTTTTAAAGAAACCAGCCCATAGACCGGACCAAACAGTACATTTATCAGGCATTGGTAATTCTTGAGCGGCGTGTGGATTATCTTGGCTCCAAATGCGACAATTTTGCTTGTTGACGTATCCATTTAACCAAAAATGCGCCTTATCACTGAAGAGAATTTTACGGTAAAAAAATGGATCTTCGTTCAATTGATTTAACGACCAATCACTGAATTCACGGCGCAAACGATGGACGTGTGGCTCTATTCTTGCACCAATTGAATTTTGTATGGCACCGAACCCAAATCTTTACGTAAAATTTTCCATAAAGTCGATGGACAAAGTCCAATTTGCTGAGCACGACGACGAATCGATAAATTGTCGTTTTCTTCGACACTGGCCTCAACGACAGCAATATTTTCTTCTGTACGAACTCTTCTCCTTGTCGGTGGCTTGTCATCCAAAAGAGTGAATGTAGAGACCGAAATTTGGTAATTACGTTCTTTATAGTGGTCTCTGACGGACGATTATGCGCACCATAAAATCCACGAAGTGCTCTATAAACATTTTCAATTGAACACTGATTTTGAAAATAAATTTCCACGATTTGGAGTTCTGGAGTTAACCTATTCATAATGATTTGCCAAACAATACTGAGTAGAAATGCCACTTTGAGAGCTTTCAAAAAACTGTCATAAAATAAAACGACATCTATCGGAAAAACAAACCTCCTAAAAAAACACCTGTTATACTTTCTCTCACTCGTACATTCTCATCATATGGGTCATTGAGACATCAATACTAAACATAATAGAGAAATTAGAAGATTTAGACAATTTTATTCCTTATAAACAAAGAAATAACAAAAAGTATTAGTGATCTTCACGTATATATCGATGTAATAAACTATTGGTGCTATCTAGGCTTTTTCATCTGCGTCCCCATATTTCAGAATGTCTATTTCTATTTGAGTCCGTTATCATTCTGAAAACGGCATCATTAGATATTTGGCACGAGATTTTACAGTAGTATCAATAGGTGTATATTTTAATTTAAGGATTGCGACTGCACATAATTGCGTATGTTTTCCGATTTTGTTCTGTTTCATATTCTTCAGAAGTTCTGTATTTTGGTTGAAAGGTTCCAAGGAATGTTCAATTAATGTATGTAAACCCTTTTATGATCTAAATATTTAGGTTAAAGCCTATGTCTATCACTGTTCGATGTAATATTAAGTCGCATCCACACTATGCCGAACGACATCATTCGACACGTTCGGGGCGACACGTTCGATTCGACAATCGGTGTGGACGTGTCGAACGATAAACGGTTCGACTCAGTTGTGAGCGAGCATTGAAAGCCGGATCGCGGGAGAAATTCAGTCAAATCCGAATCCGACGGCATGTGAATACGCAGCGCTTTTGAATGCAACTGAACCCCATTCGGCCCATTCGACAGTCGACACGTCAACACTGAATGATTCGATTCAACTTCCTTTGATCGGGACCGCGCTCAGTCGGGTTGGAAGCGACATGGTTCGATTCGACTTCAACAACGTCCACACTTATTCGACTTGGTCGAACGACACAAGTCGAATGATGTCGTTCGGCATAGTGTGGATGCGACTTTATGAACACAGTTGTCGACATATTATTTGAACTTAATATATTAATCATTGAAAGATTCACTTACATCAATCAAATAATCCCTGCAGCCTTCCAACAATAGAAAACTTCTAACGATTATGAAATATGAAAAAATTGGAAAATATACGCAATTGTATGCAGTCGCTGTAACTGTAACATATACACTCATTGACACTACTACAAAATCTCACGCCAAATATCTAATGAGGCCGATTTTAAGATGATAACCTGAGATAATTTAACTTGACGCAAATAGAACAAGAACATTCTGAAATAGGTAGAGACAGCTGAAAAAACCGTAGATACTTAGATAACACCAATAGTTCATTAAATTGGTATATTCTGAAATTTTGTGCACAGTGTCAATCACTATTAGGGTGTCAACAACTGAACCCCTCACCCCACGTCATTCCGTAATCCGTGCTCGATGGACAATATACTATTTTCTCGAAAAAATAACTATTTTCCAGCACTGTTTTCTTCTCCGAAAGTATAACTTTCCCTTACACTTTTCGGACAAGTATATACACTACTGGAAAAAATTAAAGGATCAAAAAAAAAATTCCAAATTTTTCGGCAATTTTCAACATGCCGTAACTTTGAGAGGAATGGTCGTACAAGGAATTTAAAAAAAAGGAAATTGTAGTTCCAAGTGTCTAGTTTTTGGATTAGAACTTCAAAAATTTAAAGTTTCAGTGGTTTCCGAGTAATGATAGAAAAATCTGCAACAAAAAATTATCAAAATTTTACCACTTTTTTTTCTTGTCTACGAGCGTGGAAATTTTATTTTTGCATAATCGTGATAATGATGGGATACTTCGTTAAATCAGCTTCAATTTATTTTTTTATTGACCTCAATACGTTCACTTCTCGTCGAGATATCGGTCTTCAAATGGAAAAGGATCCATTTGTTTGAGAGCCGTTATTGAAAACAGGGGTGGCAATACCCGTTATTAAATTAATTAAAATTTATTGTTAGTTTATTTTATTTTTCTTTTTTTGAAATTTATGTACCATCTGCAATTAAAATGTGGAAAAAGCTCGAGAAAATTCTTTTTTGCCTTTATGAAGATATGAGCTTCTCAGTCTCGAATCAAAAAAAAACGGCTCGCTGGATTGAGTTGGCTCTTCGTAAGGTTTTAATCCACATATTGAACTGTGAATGTCACACTTAACATTATTGGTTTCCCCAACATTTTCGATCCAGCGGTAGATTTTCCAAGAAACCACCAAAAGCCCTTTTTTTTTTGTTAATTTTATATCGATGCGACATAAAGAAAAAAAAATTCTACGAAAAGCAATGGTTGTTCAATAATTCATTTAAGGTCTTGAAACCCTCCTTCAATTTTCTGTGCGATCACTGGTTGCTGAGAATCAAGACAAATGGATTCTTTTCCATTTGAAGACCGATATCTTCGCGAGAAGTGGACGTATTGAGGTCAATAAAAAAATAAATTGAAACTGAATTAACGAAGTATCCCATCATTATAACGATTATGCAAAAATAAAATTTTCACGCTAGTAGAAAAGAAAAGAAGAAGTGGTAAAAATTTGAGAATTTTTTTGTTGCTGATTCTTCTCGTAAACCACTGAAACTTAAAATTTTTGAAGTTCTAGTCCAAAAACTAGACACTTGGAGCTACAATTTCCTTTTTTTAAATTCCTTGTACGACCATTCCTCTCAAAGTTACGGCATGTTGAAAATTGCCGAAAAATTTGGAATTTTTTTTTGATCCTTTAATTTTTTCCAGTAGTGTACCTACTTGTTAATTTTGTGAATTATGTTGTCCCAAAACTCATGTAATTAATTCGTAATTATGAAATTATTATGAATGTCAGCTAGTATAGCATAATCAATGCAAATTTTCCTCTCAAAGTGATATAATTTTCAGAAATTTTCAACCTGACTTCTTACACAAATTATCAATCTATGGATATGATTTATTTCCATGTCATTTTCTACAATTTTCCATCACTAAGTTAATTGATTTGTGAAAACGAATATCTCAGAATGAATGTTTGATTTTTTTTATTTCATAAGAAGGTTATACGAAAAAAAAATTTCCTATCTCGAGCGGAAAGTGGTACTTTCTCGCATTGAATTGCTTGCCCGAATAGCAACCCTGTACGCAAAAGTACAACTTTTCGTTCTAGATAGGAATATAACAGTTATGAAATATTTTCCTTTTGTACTCTAATCCTTCAATGAAAGAACCTTACCTTGAGCAACAGTTTTCTTAGCAGCGTAGGAATTACTTGCTCCAGTAGCAACAATATCAGCTTCTTCAGCCATCACCATGACTTCTGTAGGGCCTGTCTCATCTGAAAATGAAAATTCAGTTAAAATGTATTCGAAAAGCAGGAAATGCACAGTGTAGTATGCAGGATCCTTCGAATAATATTTAGTTTGACTAGCAAGTACAGGGTGATTCACTTAACTTGTTAATCTAATTTTTCTAGAAAAGGGATGAATGTTCTTTCATTCTGTTGACGGTATTTGGTACATATCAATGTTGACTTGAGATGTGTGTAAAAGTTGAAGAAATGAATCAAAATTTTTTTCATTCGAGAGATAATTCAATTCTTCATGTTTCTGTTGAAAACATTTTCTTCTATTTCTTACCTTCATCGTGTTTTATGTTAATTCTATTCCATATATTTTTTCTGTATGTGACAGGTTGCCTTGATTTAGAGACATAGATATGATTGTGATTCTTGAAACCAGAGAGACTTTGTAGCAAACTATTTCGGAATCATTATTCATCAAATATTTATATTTATAACAATATTCATTTCCTCAATAACAAACGAAACATGTCAAATCATATGTTCCATATACCAGGACATTAGGATCCATACATAAATTATATCTTTTCCTCAATTCATTATACCTAAGTTACTTTGGCCAAAATATAGGCTTCATTGGACAAAGTAACTTATAAGGGACTAAGGAAAAGATATAATTATGTATAGATTCTAATGGCCGCTATATAGAACATATGATTGACATGTTGCATTCATTATTAGAAAAATGCTATTTGTTATAAAATATAATGTTGATGAAAATAATGATTCAGAAGTAGTTTGCTACAAAGTCTCTTTGATTTTGAAAAACACAATCATATCTATGTCTCCAAATCAAAGCATACTGTCACAATACAGAAAAAAATAAATGGAATAGAATTAACATTAAAACACGCTGCAGGTCGCTGACGGTAAGAAAATGAAAAAAATGGCATTCAAAAAAATATTCAAAATTGAATTAATCTTCGAAGACATAATGAAAATATGTACTGATTATCTCAGTAAATCCGCAATAGTATACAAGAACTAGCACATTGAAGTATAATTTTTTTTCAATGATTTAACACGCAAGGACACAAGCTACAAAACAAAACTCACATCATTTCTGTAAGTTACATGATTTGAGAGTTATTGCTCTTGGAACATGCCCTTATGAAAATTGATAAAAAAAAAAAAACCTCAGTACTGTACTTTCGATAATTTTCAATGATAAAATCATGGACCTATAATAAATGGCCGCCATTGCAGTTTGGGGCGAACCACAAATTTTTTGATTTTTTATGTCATCTGTGCTCGAATTTTGATTGAAACATAGATGTTCCTTTGAAAGAAGTGATGAAAAACGAACTCTATTTATAGTGTTCTGTGAACTCTGACATTTCGGTCTATTAAAACTATAATTATTTTCGATTCTTGTGATTAGTTATTAACAATATTGGTAATCCTGTCATTTTGATTCATTGAAATAAAATAAATAAGGAATATGGTAATTCTAATATTTCAATTAATAGAAAAAGTGACACCTCTCGAATCCACCCCAACCCTCAAATATCCGCCGTTTGCCTCAAAATTTTCAAGTTCACCATCTTGTATCATAGTATTATAAATCTATGGATAAACAAAAACAAATTAATCATAAAAATTGCTCAAAATGGCCGCCTCTGCTCTAGAGACAGTCAGTGGCCTTCATGACGACCTGTCGTGTGTCTTTTGCTCGCGTACTGATCATGTTCGAGCAGCAATAACTCTCAAATTATGTAACTTACAGATATGATGTGAGTGTTGTTTTGTAGCTAATATCCTTGCGTGTTAAATCTTTGAAAAAAAATTATACTTCAATGTGCTAGTTCTTGTACTATTGCGGGTTTACTAAGAAAATCAGCACATACTTTTACTATGAACTTTCTTAAAGAATTTTTTTATGGCGTTTTCAAGTTGATTGTTCTTATATTGTTATATTTCAATGAAAGGTGGTAGTATCATCTTTCAAAAAACATTTTTTTCACATCTGTAGGACTTTCATGTCCAAAGAAATCAAGAATATTTGGAAGGGTCAAAGAAAATAAGAAAGTAAATTTAAAATGGAGGCTACTCCAAAACTAAAGGGGTAAACTTCCAAGTTTTGGTGTTTTTGTCGATAATAGTAGGTATATTTGATGACCTCAAATTATCGCTAAGTCATGACCAAACACACTGTATAGTCCATTCACGGAAGTTTGAGCTGTCGGTTGGCCATGACAATTTGGCATATTCCACTGTGTATATTAATATTTTAGGTTATGTTGTTTATTTTCTTGTCAGATTGATAAGCAATGTTGTCAATATCGATAGAGTTATCTGATAACTCGCAAGCTGGACGGATCGAAGCCGGGTACTTTTTGGCAACGTTGACATTTATTTTTTTATTTACGTTTAGGTGATAAAAAATCCGTAAAAACAGTCGAAAAACACGAAGAGGAGGACTGGCAAACCGGGTCCGAAATCTGCTTCAGATAAATAAACTAACACCTACTATGCGCTAAAACTTTCGTGAACGGACTATAAACATTCGAGTTTCTAGCGAAATTTTCTAGCTATATGCGAAAAGCCAATTTCGCAAAATTTTGTTATAGGTACAGCAATTTTAAATTGATTCTTATAGTTTCGAAATTACACACAATCAGTGGGATTATAATGAATAACCCAGTAGAACTGAAAGACTGGCTGTGTAAACGCATTGGGAAAACAGAAACTCAATCAGTAGAAAATTAGTTGTTTTTTCTGTAGTCAGAGGAGTGGTATATTCGAAAGAGGCGGTGGAAACTTCGGAACCACTCCTGCGAGTATAGATTTCATCAATATTCCAAAGCACCACGGTCCATTCTCTACTCTCCCAAACAAGGGATTCTCTCTTTACGTGTTGCAAGCTGAAATGTTTGTTTAATTAATCATTCGGGAGCTATTAGAATTCTGTTTGCGTTGAACGCATACAAGCCACGGCTAAAGTTCAACCTAATATGTACTATATATTCACCCAACCGTAGAATATAGATTCCTCCTTCGGGGAACGATGTCCACAATAGGGAATCTGGAATTTGTTCAACTGAGGTTTCATCGCTTTCTATTCGTATCATAGGTAATGTACCGGGTTTTTCACTATAATTTGACCCCCCCTTTAACTTTGTTACTGAAGGAGATACAAAAAAATGTTTCGTATAAAAGTTTCACGAAATCAACTGAAGTTTTTTGATATGAGTCCAGAAACTGAAATATATACAGGGTGACCAATATATTGATGGCAACTTAATTTTTTCAAATAAAACACCCTGTATATTTTTTCATATTTGTTCAGCTCTTTTTCCTCTGATTTCGAATATGTAAATTATGTGGGTCTATCTTTCTTATTCTGAGCACCACAGAGTTTCAAATTTCAATAACCATCTCGTATAGCGTTTTGGAAGTTCGTGAATATTTACTTGGCCAATTTGATCTTTGGATTGGTAATGGCGCACCCTTTTATGGCCACCAAATAGTACCGATATAACACCGTTGGACAAGTTTTTATAGCCGTTCCTGAAGAAAAAAATTTACTTCAGGAATAATGACAACCAATGAAAGCGGAGAATAATATTAATGATATAAAATCAACCAATATTAAACTCATAATTCGAAACTAATTCCGTCAACGCACAAAGAATTATGATAATATCGTAATGATTAGAAACAAATTTTGAAGCTTTAATTTCTGACTCAAATCAGAGCCATAATAATGCTATCAAAAATAGCCAAACAACTTGAGACAACTATATGAACTATGTGTATTGAATGAAGGTGGTCATTTTGAGCAATTTCTTTAGTTGATGTTATTCTTACCATACTGACATAGTTTATCATTTTTCATTGGTGGAGTAATTGTTAAGTATTCTTCTAAATAATCTTTTAAGTAGTTTGTTTGGATATAAAGATTTTCGTAGATAGTTCACATATTTTTTATTCGGTGTCATCATTTCAAAACTTTGAAACTCTGAAAATTGGAGAGACACATCCACATACGCATTTATATTCGAGATCAGGAGGAAATAGCCTATCAAAAAAAAGAAGTATATACAGGACAGGGTATTCCATTTGAAAAAAATATAGTTGCATTCAATATTCTTCACCCTGTATCCATCCATGACGTTATTATAACTCCAGAAATGAGCATTTTCAGTAAACGCACTCTGTCACTTGTAAAATGATTACAGATCTTGGCAGGTGGTTCTTAAAATTCGAAACTCTGTGGTTCTCAGAATAAAAGAGATAGACCAACATATGTTACATATTTGAAATCAGGGGAAAAAGAGCTAGCCAAACATGGAAAAATATACAGGGTGTTCCATTTGAAAAAATGAAGTTGTCATCAATATGTTGGCCAGCCTGTATATATTTCAGTTTCTGGACTCATATCAAAAAACCTCAGTTCATTTCGTGAAACTTTTATACGAAGCATTTTTTTGTATCTCCTTTAGTAACAAAGTTAAAGGGGGGTCAAATTATAGTGAAAAAACCCGGTACCTAGGAAGCGAAAAGTTACCTGAGTAAAGATTTTGGTTCAAATTTTCATCAGTTCTATTATGATTTGCATTTACTGGGCTATTACAAATTCTGTTATTGACCACGCTTTAGGTTTTTATCTGACAGATTCTACTACTCAACCATTTAAGAAAGCCCTGACGTGAAGTCCTGAGAGCTTTTGGTTTCATTCTATTTTATTATGAATTCAACAACCCCTTCCAAATCTTGAACTCAAGGTGAAAATTTCAAGTTTTGAAGTCATCATTGGTATTTTAGATCTGGGGTATGTTCAATTTAAGCGCCGTATGGGGGCTGCACTCTTTCTCGCACGGAATGTTCAATAACACCTTGGTGTTTCTTCATTATGATTTATCAATGTGTTTGAAAATGTATGTATCATTTGTTTTTTTCATCATTGAATTTGATCTTGTATGTTTGCTCTCTTTTATCTGTTTTTTTTACTCAAAAATCATTAATGGACTTAATATGCTGGTTTTTATATGTCTTGTGCCTCATTTTTCGATGCCGTTCTATTTTAAAATGTTTCTTGTTTTGAGATAAATAGAAGACAACCAAACGGGGTTGAGTGAAAGAGTAGTCTTAAGACTAAACTCCGCCTCGGATTGGTGTTTGTTGTCTAACATCTTCAATTATATGTATATTTTTGTATACTATTCTGTGAGATAAAAATAAAGGCTATTTATTATTATTATTATTTCAGAATGTTATAGTGTTTACACCCGACCTACGGCTGACCTAGATAACGTATGAGAGGAACAACTCAGGATTTTTACAGTCGGTTCGAAGGTATTTTTATTTAGGAATATACAGGATGGACAGACATAATTCGGTGAAAGGTCATATAGTAGCCCACAAAATTTTTAAAAAAAATTAAGAAATATGTGAAAAAAAATTTAAAAAATTGGGTTGTATGGTTCTGATGATGCGATGCTCTTGAAATTTTGTATGAACATTTAGTATATCAGTCCTCATTCGAAACATAATTTCACTCAAATCAGATATCCAGTTATGGAAATATAAACATTTTTCTTTTAGATATTCCAATTCAGATTTTTATGGTTTTGTTAACACTATATTCACAAATTTTCGCATCATTCCTCATTCACGAAATAATTTCATTTGAGTCAGACATTCTGTTATGGAAATATAAAGATTCTTTTATTCAATATTTCAATTGAATTTCCTATGGTTCTCTTGCTTCAAAATTTTACATGAACATTTAGTATGTGAATTTTGAATCGCAAAATAAATTTCAGTCGAATCGGATATCTCTTTATGGAAATATGAGTTCTTTTTTCAATATTCCAAGTGAATTTTCTATGATTCTGTGTACACTATAGTTACAAAATTTTGCACGAGGCTTATTATGAACATCTTGCATGTGGCAGCAACCGTTCATTTTGTTTGGTTTTGTTTTGTCTGAGATATTGAGGAACAAAAGCTTTGAATGGCCATATTTTATCGAACACATTTGCATTTGGGAAACGAACTCACCCTGAAAATTTCAAATCTCCAGGACAATCCCGTCGAAAGTTATCGTGAGAACATTTTCGGCTTAAAATTCTAAAATTACAGACATTTCGACGATATAGCACTCGATTATGTAGAACGAGCGCTCAAAAAATCAAATAATATCTATATCACTTGACAGCAATTCTAAAACTACAGATGAGTTTTGAAGAAAAATGTATTAAATAAGAATTTAAAGCCAAATAATTTTGCAACTGTTTTTTTTACAGGGTATCCCATTTTGGGCACTTTACGGATATCTCCGTTATTTTTAACGTTAGCGGGATGCGGTTTTCGCCACAGTGTGCTACTTTTTTGTGAAACTAAAGATGGCGCAATCAGTTTTTGCATAGCCCTCTTAGTTTTTGCTATACAGGGGGGAAATGAAAAGTTTCACTTTTTAATCACCCCCTTTATCTCAGTTGTGCTTAAACTTGGAGGAATGGTTGAAACGCATTCCTATAGATTTTTCTCAGTAGAATCCAGTGGCGTAGTCAGTTTTTCAATTAAACTTTCCGTTTTTGAGTTATTGAGCAAACATATGTTTTTTAAATAGGACACCCTGTATATTATTTTTTATTCTGATTGAGCACAATCTCAGCTTTTCAAAAACATATTATTTTAGGCATTTATTTTCTAAACCAAGCTCAGAATTCAAGATTTTGTAATTCAATTAGCAGTAGTAGGCTATGACTGTTTATTATAAACAAAAAATAAGTGTCGAAATTTCGTTAGAAATCGAATATAATGTTAACATAATATCTACATCACATGATCTAATATTTAACTTAATTTAATTTGCAATTTCTTGAAAATTCAAATAATTGAATCATTAATATAATATAATAAATAATAAAAACTGAGAGAACTGTAAACTTTTAAACCAACCGACAAAGCTTTGACATTTATTATTTGTGTTTAATAAACAGTCATAGAGCCTTCTACTTAGTTATTGACAATTGAATTACAAAATCTTGAATTCTGAGCTTGGTTTTGAAATTAAATGCATGAAATGATATGTTTTTGAAAAGCTGAGATTGTGCTTAATGAGAATAAAAATAATATACAGGGTGTCCAATTTAAAAAAATATGTTTGCTCAATAACTCAAAAACGGAAAGTTTAATTGAAAAACTGACTACGCCACTGGATTCTACGGAAAAAATTTATAGGAATGCGTTTTAACCATTCCTCCAAGTTTAAGCACAACTGAGATACGGTGGGTGATTAAAAAGTGATACTATTCATTTCCCCCCTGTATAGCAAAACTAAGAGGGCTATGCAAAAACTGATTGCGCCATCTTCAGTTTCACAAAAAAGTAGTACACTGTCGCGAAAACCGCATCCCGCTAACGTTAAAAATACCGGAGATATCCCGTAAAAGTGCCCAAAATGGGATACCCTGTACATTGATGAAACTTCCTACAGAGCTAGTCCTGCTTCATGGTATCATATTTTGAATAAATCAGGCTGGTCTCAAAGTCACTAACAAAGTTACGATCAGTTACTCAAACAGCTTCATGAAATAGCCTGTTTAAAAAAAATTATTTGTTTCTCATTTGTAAACGTCAGTTTCCAAAAACACAATATTAGTCAAGAAAGTTTATTTTATCAAGTCACTAACTTGTAAAACTGACAGTTAACTTGTAAAATTTTACAAGTTAGTAGTATTAAGGCTCTAGTAGTATTATTTACATTGACAGTACTTGCTTCTATTTTCATTCATCCTTCTAATTTCATAGCTCCTGGAACAAATGTATTTCTCAATAAACGTTCTCAAACTATTGAAAAACGATATTCGTACCTTGTTTTGTTCGTATCCATTTGTTTTCCTTATCAAATTGCAAATATCCTAGAGGTTTTTTGACCTGTAAACTCACTGACAGTTGTTACGTACTTGCTTATAATTTCATTCATCCTTCTAATTTAATCGTTCCTGGACAAATATTTTTAGTAATAAACCTTATAAAAGTATTAAAAAACGATATTCATACCTTGTTTCATTTGGATCTGGCCTTTTTCGTCAGAAATGAGCAAATATTCTTGAAGGACTTCCAACTCGTAAAGCCACTGACAGTTGTCATAATTTTCCGATGTCATAAATAATCATAAATAGCTTACGACATTTGCGACAAATTATTGAGATTTTTTTGGAATTTATCTAACCTTTTTACAAATGAGAAACAAATAAAATAAAAAACAATACACGCAAGGTAACGGGTTTTACTGGCTCAAAGAGGTAACTGACTCGCCTGCGGCTCGTCAATATATCGTCCATTCGCCAGTAAAAACCCTCTTAGCTTGCTAGTAATGTTATATACTATAACTAGAGCACTAGAAAGATAGGTATGCCAGACAGGCTGACTGGGTCCAACCATAGACTCGAAAATTACAGATGGTAATGTCAATTTCTCAGTTATTGTGCTCTATTGTTAGTTGCGTGCTTTTTTTGAAGAATAGTTAATAGAAAGTATTGATTTTTTATTCAAAACAATAAAGTTGGAGACTAGACAGGTAAGCATAAGCATTTATTCGATTACAGATTTCATTTCATTCGAATTGTTCTGTAATTTTCGAGTCTGTGGTTGGACCCAGCATGGCTGTCTGGTATACTCCCCTTTTTAGAGCCTTACTATAACGTGGTGTTGTGGTGTTTGGAAATCTGTGATCTCTTGTTTTTCAGAATGCAAGGCATAAGGATAAAATTCTGAAAATTAGAAGAATTATCTGAGCTGGAATTTTGGGACGCCCTATAGAACGAATCAAATGTGAGAATTACGTGAAAATCTGATATGTTGTTTCTAAGGTTGATAAATATTATACGTAAAAATTAACGAACTCATCTGAGCTAAAAAATTTAATCTTTGGCTCATTCCGTTCGAAAGTTGCAGTGTTTATCGAAGGACAGGAATACTTTTGATCTAGCATTCTTCATCAGTGAGTCTCTTAACCAAGATAAGAAGCTGAAATTTGGGCGGAACCTTTGTCACGGAATGAAGCGCAGAAAGCTATCCTATGCATCACTGAATAGACTATGATATTCTAAATATGTCAATATCCATCGAAGCCAAACAAGAAAAAAGCCCTCAGCAGGTGCTTTTGAGTACTCGTTAATGGTTGAGCCGCCTCAAGATTTTGGAAATTATTCGAAAAATGAAATATGTATGTAAAAAATCTATAGTTGAAAAAAAATTAAAGTGTATAATTCATATGGTGCGATCCTCTTGAAATTTTGCATGGATGTTCAGTATACAGGGTGTCCGGGGAATAACTGTACATACTCTTACCAGAGATAGGGTTGCACTAGCTGACTACTGATTTACTATAAAAAATTAATTTCTGGATTTCCCTAGAAAACTACAGGGTGTTTTTCCAACTTCATGGAAATACTTAGACCATCATAAAGTCTAAACTTATTGACGGATATTATTGAAACTTGAGGGGTTATTAGCACATGCTAAGGTCGAATCAGAAATACATCATTTTTTTCATTATTCCAGGGCCGGACTCATTAATCTCCATTTAAAGTGTTCAGGTTGAAAAATACACTTTGTATTTTGAATTACGCATAATTGATTCGCTTTTTAAAAAGAAGCTAAATGATGCTTTTATTTGTGGTATCGCTTAAAGTTGTCACATCAACAATTTTTTTTTATGAATTTTTGAATTTGGAAAAAGTTAGAAAAATTGAATTTATTTAGCTGAACAGGACTAAATCACCTTGTGGAGGTCGAAAATAAATAATAAATTTTCTTTAAAAAGTCACTAAAGGTGAGGAAGACTATAATAATTTGTTGATATACTGGGTGGCCACCCTAGACGCGGATCTCATTGCGATGAAGTGAATGAAGGAATATTGCGAAAAAAAATATTGGCGAGATGTATAGGGTATACATAAAACACAATACAAGCATTTTCAAAATTATTCGTATGTAAACCGGGTGTTCGACAACAAAGATATAGACCAAAGTGACACTTCTTCGAATGAACAACCTGTATACATACGAATAATTTTGAATTATGCTTATGTATATGCTATACATGTCACCAATAATTTTTTTTCGCAATATACCTTCATTCACTTCATCGCAATGACTTACGCGTCTAGGGTGGCCACCCAGTATATCAACAAATTATTATAGTCCTCCTCACCTTCAGTGACTTTTTAAAGAAAATTTATTAATTATTTTCGACCTTCACAAGGTGACTAAGTCCTGTTCAGGTAAATAAATTCAATTTTTCGAACTTTTTCCAAATTCAAAAATTCATAAAAATATAATTGTTGATGTGACACTTTAAGCGATACCACAAATTGAGGCATAATTTAGCTTTTTTCTAAAAATCGAATCAATTATACGTATTTCATAATACAAAGTGTTTTTTTCAACCTGAACAATTTAAATGAAGATTAATGAGTCTAGCCCTGGAATAATGAAATAATTGATGTATTTCTAACTCGACCTTAGCATGTGCCAATAACCCCCCAAGTTTTAATAATATGCGTCAATAAGTTTGGATTTTATGATGGTCTAAGTTTTTCCATGAAGTTGGAAAAAACACCCTGTAGTTTTCTAGGGAAATCCAGAAATTAATTTTTTATAGTCAATCAATAGTCAGCTAGTGCAACTCTATCTCTGGTAAGAGTATGTACAGTTATTCCCCGGACACCCTGTATATCAATCCTTATTTACTAAATAAATTCATTCTAATCCAATATCTTGTTATGGAAATATAACAATTTTTCTTATTGAACTTTTTGTGGTAGGTACCTACCTATGGAACATCTTGTACGATTTGGCTGGTTAACAAACTTTACCGAGGCGTTGGGGAATCGAATTTATCCTGAAAATCTCGAGTGTTTAGGACAGTCCCTTCGAAAGTTATCGAAAGAGAGAATTGAATTTGAGCACAAATTTATCATCAAGCAGTGAAACCCTATCGTTTGAGACTATTTTCCGCTCAAAATTAGAATATTACAAACATTTGGACAAAACGATATAGCACTCGTTTAAGTAGAACGAGCGGTCTAAACAAGATCAACAAACCTTCTTCTTCTTCTTTGTCTTCCTTCTCTTCTTCATCTGACTCATCATCCGATTTATGCTTGTGCTTTTTGGTTTTTTTTTCAGGTTCGTCATCACTCAACTCAATCGTTTCATGTTTTTCCTCTCCGTTCGAATTTTCCATAGCCACTTGCCACAAGTTTTTCTTTACACCGATCTCACGTTCACTTTATGTCTGAAATTTCGATTACCTACTTTGTTGAACCCACACGAAAATAATAAACAACCTGATATCGGATAACCACAGAGGATGTAGATGAGATAATAGAAACAATCAGAAAGGGCGTAGGAGATGATATCGTCGGAACCTGCTCTTGCAGAAAAGGTAGATTAAATTTATTTCTACGAGAAACAAATATTATGTTCCAGAGCAATTTGAATACCTTTTAATGATGGATTTCACAAAGTTCGATCTGCCGATCTAATCCTTGATTTGGAGTCAAGTCAATTCTGAATGTTTTTCCGATAAGAGGTGTTATTTTGAATAGTCCGCTATTTCGGTAGATGCCACGTTTGAAGCTGTCATTTTTTGGCATTAGACAAGTAGAATTCTATCGAAATTTTTCATGAGCATTCAGTATATCAATCTTAATTCACAAAATAAATTTCACTTGAATCGAATATCTTCTTATCGAGATAAAAAGATTCTTCCTTTCAATATTCCAATTGGATTTTTTATGGTTCTGTTAACACTGTGGCCACAAAATTGAATGAGGCTTATTATGCTTGGTTTCGTGTTGTCTGAGATATTGAAAAACGAGAATTTTAATGGCCATGTACAGGGTGGGCATATTTCGATGTTTTTGCACTACAACTGTTAAACCAGAAGAGATAGACAAAATCTCATTCACACTTCTCGATCTCTTTTTCTGAGAAACTAAGAAGAGTAGTATCCATTTTTGGCTACCTTCTTTTGTTTTCGAAAGTTATGTTTTTTTAAATGGGAAAACTAGATTCATTTTTTCTGATTTCAAAAATATATAACATTGTATAGTTTGTATCAATATAAGTATAGAAAATGGTCAAAAACCTATTTTCATCCGAGTTCCAATATTTTGATTATTTATATATTCTATGAACTACAAATTAATATTAATATCCTTAAAACACTCTCATTTCCCTATTAAATACCTACGTCGGTTCGAGTCCCAACTACTTGTCACTGATTTTTTTCATAAATTCATCTAGATTGTTTGGACATACCAATAATTTAGTTATTTTGACTTTAAAACTCAAAGAAAGTGTTTTTATTATTTAAGAGGTCTGAACAAAACATTTGAATGACTGTAGTAACGAAACCGTATGATATTATACAATTCTGTTTTATATTCGTGATTGATAATTGAAGAAGTACAATTGAACAAAATTCCATCTATTTCAGGTAAAATTTTTTTATCGCTGTTGACTTGTAAAAAAAATTGTGTTCGATTTTTGAAAAAAATTTTTCACCGAAATTCTTAGAAAATTGTGTTCATTCAGAAAATGAAATTCAATTCATTGCATGTTTTCTGCCATTTTGTAATTTTTTTCCGGCTTCGTCAACTTTTCTGAATAGAGGACCCAAAAACACTGAGATTTGACAAAAAACCGTTACTTTAAGTGTTATACATAACTGACCACAATTATAAGAATTTTGCTCAAAAATGACGTTCAACACCCTTTATCTCGCTTATGTTTCGAAAACGGGATACATTGTATAGAGTATGAATCAGTGATGTTCTTCGTTAATAACTAAAATGAAATCAGAGATCTACAACATAGACTAACTTAACGGAGAATAGATGAGACACTAGTAGAACAAGCTTCAACGCCATCTTTTTTTGTACAACATTACTAATTCGTGAAAAAAGCTAAATTGAAAAAGGAATCTGTATCGTAAAGCTGCCTCAAAAAGAATTCCATAGTGCACCTTTTGAATAGGTAGGTACACCCATATACAAGAGGCAAAAAGTTTTTTGAAATTCATTTCCAAAAGGAAATCAGAAATGGATTCGTGCAAGTTATCGATGAGTGAGGAAATTTATTTTCATGAAAATAATACCTGCAACGAACTTTCATCTGATTTTCTTTTGGAATCGAGAAATGAGGATCAATAATCGAATTCTGGATAAAATAAAAATTTATTAACTGAAATAGGTATCACCAATTGAAAATACAGATTCATTTCATAAATATCTAATCAATAAACTAATATTTGCATTGAAAACATTCTCAAAAACTAAAAATAATGAATTCAATAATACAAAATATGAGTATTTACCGACTAAACTTATTCAATACATGAAAAACTTTTTTGAAAACTACGAGTATCTTAATTCTTATAGTTAACAGAATATACATGTAAATTCTATAATTACCTTCTTGCATCTCGATTTTCACATCCAATAACACAGCACGTCTTCACTCTTGCAGGCATATCGAAATTTATTATATTTCAAAAGAACGTGTCAAACCACTCCTTGTGTCAGTTGACAATTCAAAGGTTTTTTGATAATAATGATTTTAAATACTTACTATTTTCTCGATAGGATTTCCATGAATGCAACGACATCTAACTATCAAATTGAAAATAATTTTTTCGTGTATTAGTCTCCTTCTCCGACAGATGTCGCGGAATATACGAGTGGCTCATCTATTTTATTAGTTTGTCTATGATCTACAACTTCAACAGTCCTATAATACAAGAGGAAAAAATATCCTACGAAAGGATAAGCCAAACTATATACATATTTACAAAAAATGTGACTTATAGCCTACTGACAGTAACGTTGCCAGAATGTTTCAAAGCACTGTCATTGTATTTGACTGGATATGCACCTGTATGGTAATCGATTCAATAAATAATTGCTTCTTCTTCTTCTTTATTAAGGACTTGTTCTCAAGAAAATACCGTTCACAAAAACACATGTAAAGAATAAAAACTCCCTCTGGCAAAACAAAATGATAACAATCCCGGTTTCGGCATATGACATTTTCATTCCTGCAGCGATCGCGATGTTGTGGAAAAAGTGGAGAATATGCGAATATTTATTCGTCATAAAAACCCATATAGGTTTTCGCAGTTTCCAGGCCAGAATATGTACGATATATCAGTGGATGAGAAGGGTGAAAGCCGAAGAAATGTATATTGCCTACTGCAGACGCAATAAACTGCGTAAAACCGAGTAGAATGTCGAAACTTAATAGAGAAGCGGTTCTTTAGTCGATTTCTTCCCCGGAAAGAAGTTTTTTAGAGTAGCTCGGAGGATAACAGACAATTCGTCACAATAACTTTCATATTTCCCCTGTGATCAGAAAAATAAACCGATTGCTGAGTGGAACCGTGCTCATTCACGGAGAAAACTTGATTATTTTTATACACGAAGGAGCAGGCGAAGCAATAGAACATTTTATTATACCAGATTCAGCAAGAATAATTCAGTCATAATTTTGGGCAGATGAAAGAAGTTTATGTAACAGAAATGATTCGCTGATGTAGAGAGTGTCAGAGGATAGGGGGCATTTACATCTTTATGGTTTTTGTTTCAGTGGAAGAAAAGAGGTATTCGATATTTTCTTTCCGAATAAGAGCTGTAACGCGAATATTTCGGTGAGACTTTGTTATAAAAGGTTTTCCAATAAGAGGTGTTATTTTGAATAGCCCGCTATTGTCACGTTTGAAGCTGTCATTTTTTGACATTTGACAAGTAGAAACTATGTCATTAATAAAAATGGAACGACACACGCTTCAAAAAACGCATTGAAATTATTTAAATTTACTATAAAAATGGTGAAAAATTGGCAGAGACGGTTCGTAAAACTCGAAAATTTTTGGGTCGTCGTGAAGACCTTGTCGGACCGCAATGAAGAAATTGGTGGAGAAATTCGAGCTGTTGGGACAAGTTAGTAATGTGAAGAATAAAACCAGTGCACGTCGCTCAAGAACGGCCGAGAACATTGCTGCTGTAGTCATTAAACCTTTCTTTTTCGAACATGAGGCTGGAGCAACAGTTACGGTGAATGGATTGCGCTATCGAGAGATGATTGGATAGTATTGATCTGAACAAAGTTTATTTTCAAATAAACGGCGCTACGTGCCACACAAGCAACGAAACCATTGATCTTTTGCGGGAAAAGTTTCCAGACCGTGTTATCTCTCAAAGAGGTGATCATAATTGGCCACCGAGATCTTGTGATTTAACACCTTGCGACTTCTTCCTTTGAGGCTAAGAAAGAGAAGGTCTACGCCAATAGCTTAGCGTCGATTCAGGACCTCAAAGATAGAATTCGTGAGGCTATCGAGGACATAGGGCAGCCACTTCGCGATTTGGTTATGGGAAATTTTATCAAAAGGAAGATGCTATTTTCCACTATTAACGGCATAGCTTCTTCTTTATAATGAAACATCCGATCATTTATATTGAAAAATGGAATTTTTCTTTGAATATCGAAATAACACCTCATTAGAAAACCCTTTATCAAAATACACACATCGTAATGAGTCTTGGCCTCCTAGATTCACAAAGGAATAAACAATATATTATCTGCAAATGGGATTAATATATTTCTATATTTCAATTACCATATAATTTGAAAAAAACTAATCGTTTGTTCATCTTCGCGTTATGCAGGATGAGAGAAAAATATAGTTCTTTCACAAACGAAAAAAAATTCAAATTATCATCATTTTGAGCACTCTTTTTGCTTACCTGTAGGACTGTTATATTGTTTTGCCCAAATGTCTTTAATTTGATAATTTTGAGCAGAAAATGGTCTCAAACGATAGGGTTCGACTCCCTGAGGACGAATAAGTGGTCAAATTCAATTCTGTCCGTAGGACCGTCCGTCCAATAGCACGATAACTTTCGAAGAGATTGTCCTAAAGATTAGAGATTTTCAGAAAAGTTCGGTTCCCAAATGCAGCGGTTAAATTTGTCAACAAGCCAAATCGTACAGGGTGCTCCGTAAATATGCACACAAAAAATACTGTGATATCAGCAAAAGTAGATCTTTTATTGACATCGTTTCAGTTGGGCTGATAAAGCTACTTCTTATATCAATAAATTATTTTTGAAGTGATTAAATTCAGAAAATGCATTGAATAATACGGTTGTCGTTTAATTTTAGTCGTAATAATTCTGAAATAAGAAACAACTACATATTCATTTAATAAGACTTGTATTTGAATCAATTGATCAGAATAATATTGAAATAAAAAAGAATTATATTTGCTTTGAATACAACCTATATTCGAATGAATTGATTCATTTCATTCCATAGCTAAGAACATCAGCGGTATAACAACTAAATTTATTAACACTAAGCCTATAATTGAATCAAAAATAGAAGATGAAGTTTGCAAACAACGCAGGGTTGAAGAGTGTATCGCGAGATTTGCATCCTCAGAATCCATACTAATATTATAAAATGCGAAAGTAACTCTGTCTGTCTGTCTGTTACTCTTTCACGCCTAAACGGCTGAACGGATTTTAATGAAATTTGGTATGGTGATAGATGATAACCTAGAAATGGTCGTAGGCTATAAATAATCACGCCATCGTTCTTAGGAGGTAGGCAGTAGGCAGATAACTAAATTGAGTTAGTGATTTTAAGTCGTTTTTGTTGGGACTCTTCACGTCTAAACGGCTGAACAGATTTTGATGAAATTTAGTAAGGTAATAGATGGTTACCTAAAAAAGAATATAAGATCAAAATGATCACGTCATCGTACTTAGGGGGTAGGAAGAAGGCAGAAAATTGAATTGAGTTAGTGATTTTTTTATGGTTTTTGCTGGGAGTTTTGCTCTATCATGCCTAAACGACTGAACGGATTTTAATGAAATTTACAAAGGTGATAGATAGTAACCTAGAAAAGGATATGGGTTATTAATATTCATGCTATCGTACTTAAGGCGTAGGCAGTAGGCAGAAAACTAATTAAGTTAGTGATTTTTAATCGTTTGTTTCAAAAGTTTACCTCATTTACGCCTTAACGTCTGAACGGATGTTTTTTTTAACTGAGAGTTACTAAGACTTCAAGTTAGTATTTGATCACTTTTCTAACTTAGTAGTTGTAATTCAGTACTTCCTACGCAGACGATGTTGCGGATGTCACACTGTCTAACATCGGGGGTTGGCAGGTAGGTAGTTAGTAGTATTTTAAACCGATTTACATTATTTACTTTTATATTTACTAAGGAAACATTCGGAGCTATTCATTATGTAGATTAGGTTGCTTTTGAACAAATTTTGATGTGAAGTTAAGGACTGGAACACGATAGTGGGACACTGTTGCATTGTTGCGACTTACAGCCGGGAGTAAACAAAAAAACTTTTGCGGACGAAGTCGCGGGTAAAACCTAGTAAGAAATAATTTACTTTTCACTGTGAGTTTGCGTCATTTGTGTGTATTTACTGTTAGTTTGTATGTTTTCCCTGACTGATACCGATAACAAAAAGTTGAAAAATTTAAGAGTTGTCGACAAGGTGGGGAATGGAATCGCTAGTTCAGCATTTTCAGGGTGAGCAGTAAGTACGTTCATATTCATATAAGAATGTAAATAATGTCTCTCGGCCTTCCGTTTTATTGTGAATGTGCGCTTTATTGACGAAAGAGAATCTGATAATGGTAGTCCACTGCTTACAGAAATCGAGCTTAGTAAAGATTTCATCAAGTCTTTAACATTTCTACTTTCCAACACACTCTTAGTACTATAAAACGATAGACAAGGTTTTACTTATGTATAGTTTTTTGGGGTTAAGAAATTGCTAAAATAATTTCAATTACTTCAAATTAGAGAAAATAAGTTTTGTTTGTTTTTCGTACTTGTGAGTTATTATTTATTCATTGTTACTCATTGTGTTCTTGAAATTCTATATATTATTTTGTTGATACAATAATGAACAAATTAGAGACCTCTGAAATAGTTTTATTCGAGACATCTTATCTTCAATCCACAAATAAAAAACTTTCGATTCAAGTATAGCGGAGATATTATTCCTAACAATCTATCTTATTTGATCAACGCCTGTAGTTTATTTTTTCAATATGAAGTCGATTTGAATCGAAATCAAGCATTCAATTTAAGTGTATAGTTATTCAAAAATATATTTAATTCAATTAAATATTATAGTTATTTGATAAAAGAAATGTTGGGTTTCTTTTAATTGTATTCTTTCATTGACACTAATTATAGCTTGGTCCAAATATAGCATTTTATTGATTTATTAACTATTTGAATAAAATCAATAAGTCCTATAATTGAATCAACAATAGGCGGCATTGGCATAGGAAGAACAAGATATGCATTGAATTAAATATAGTAGGTAATCATTCAGGAATAGGAAACACAGTATATCATTCATTCAATGCGTATACCATTATTTCTACTAACAGTGTTTTTTGTGTGTTCGGACGCACCCTGTATTGTATGAGTAATAGTACTATCGGCAGGTCACCCCAGACTGAAACATCCTTCAACCCTGTCTCCCAGATGGATAAAAATTGTACCTAATCTACCTCAATCTCGCTCATGATGGAAATCATAGGAATAATAAAATATCGAAATTGAAAAATATAAGAAGAGCACAACACGCTCAGCGCTCAGACGATAGAAGGTAATTTTTGATCTGTGAATACTATTTTGGGTATTACCTAATTTCATTCCTGGTTTTCATAAATAAATAAAAGAATAAAAAATATAATTTATAACACCCATGAAAGAGAGAAAACAATTTTCAATTGTCATTTGATATACACAACACGCTCAGACGATAGAAGGTAATTTTTGATCTGTGAATTACTATTTTGGCTATTACCTAATTTCATTCCTGGTTTTCATAAATAAATAAAAGAATAAAAAATATAATTTATAACACCCATGAAAGAGAGAAAACAATTTTCAATTGTCATTTGATATACACGTCTTCATACGTGGTGAAAAAATTACAATTACTGGTGGTTCACCTTATACACACCAGGGCTATATTCCGTAAATCAACCGATGCAACCAGACCGGTTGATAATATTTTGACAGCGGTCATCTCATGGTTGTTTTGGTTGAAATTCATTTATTTCGGTTGCTGTGTGTGACTATTATGTTAGGTTCAACTTCAAAATTCATTTAGAATTCAGTCCACTGGAAACTGGAAGATGAAAATGATAACCAATAGAAGAAGGAATCATTTGGGTAGGCAAAAAAGAAAGTTCTCATTCAATCAAATATTGTTCCCACGAAAACAATCGAAAAATAGAGTACCTACAAATAATTTTTCTCGTAATGTGAAAAAAAGCATTAATAAAAAATATATTTTAATACAACACATTAACCAGGAACAAATAGTTCAAAATAAAGCGGACAAAATGTCAAAAACTTCAGATTAATGAAACAAAACAATCAGAAAATAAAATGAAAAAAATATTGAATCCACAGAAGCTGGAAGAAGAAAATGATAATCAACAAAAGAAGGAATCATGTAGGTAGACAAAAAAAATGTTTCCATTCACACAGATGTTATTCCCACTAAAATAATTGAAAAATAGAGTAGGGGAAGGTGAGGTATAATAATCCCCTTAAGGGAAAATTTCAATTGTGGCTAAAGTTAAAGGCAAAGATTTCAATTGTTGAAGGTAGTGAATTCACTTAACTTTGTATCTGCCTTCTTATTTTTCATTTCATCTTTGTAGTTTTTCTGTACTTATTACATATTTTTGTTAAAGTTTAGTAAAGGATCATTTTATACACCCCTGTGGATAAAATGATCCCTGGGGTAGGGGCAAAATGATCCCAGGGATCATTTTGTACTATGAGTTAATAAATATCAAATCAAAATGAAATAATAAACTTTGATGTTTATTTGAATGATAATATGTATTGTTTATAACAATTTAAGTATGTACGCAAGTCACACAAAACAAAAATATTCGATGGGTTGAAAAATAAGATTTTTCTTGGGCGTTTCTCAAAGCCATTCAAGTTCAGCTTTTCCTTCAGCTTCGGAAAATTGATGCGGTAAATTATTTCTTTCTGCCATTTTTGGTGAGCTGAGGTTGGGAATTCCAGAGTGGTCAGCCCGTATATTATTCTGGACTCCATGTCAACAAGTTCCTCTTCTTGTTCCAAATTGAACACTGTTTGTTTGCTACCTAACTTTTTAGCTGAGCCTACAGCTATTTTATTTTTACCTTTGGCTCTTCTTTCTAATACCATCACAGGGATCTCAAATTCTCTTCTCGCGGTTTTGTAAGCCATACTATCTCTAATGCCTTTTGCATAATGTTCTTCAAGCCTCTTTTGGCGATAAGTTTTACGTTTATAAATTCTCGGCATGATCTGTAAACAAAAACTATTAATGGGGTAAAATGATTCCAGGGATCATTTTAGACACACAGAAGGGATCATTTCACCCCAAATACCAAATTACAAAATATCGATCAAAACAAAACCTTCACATACCGCGTGCGATGATCGAACATGGCTTAAATATTAGCTAACTGCTACTAATACCCGCAAATAAAACAACATGACAGTAAACACTTACATGTAAAGTAAAACGAAAGTCCAAAAACCTACTTACCTTAGATCAGAGCCACACTTTTTGATTATTTTTTAATAAAATCACGGCAAGCACTCGCACTGTATTTACATTTTACAGGTAACTCGCAGGGGCGCAGGGAAACATGTTTCATGTGTATTTGGATAGATGGTTCAAGCTGTTTTTGATTTACGGCGGGGGATCATTTGACCCTTAGGGATCGTATAACCTCACTTTCCCCTACATTCATCCTGCTCGTTTGACCTTGAAGTAAATATTGTCAGTTTAGTTATTTTGATATTTGCAATTGAAAAATAGGGTTCCTACGAATACATTTTTTGTTTTGAGAAAAATGCATTGATAAAATGAATATTTTAATACAACATATTTACAAGGGAGAAATAGTTCACAATACATCGGACAAAATGCCAAAAATCTCAAGTTAATGAAACAAAACAATCAGAAAATAAATCAACACAATATACAATGAAAAAAATATTCAGTCTGATTCAACAACACAAATCACAGCACAGAACACACGCACACGCACATTGGCAACACTGTGTATGAAGAATAATACTATCGGCAGGTCACCTAAGTCCGAAACATTTTTCAACCCTATCTCCCAGATGGATAAAAAATGAACCTTATCCACCCCAATCTTGCTCACGATAGAAATCATAGGAATTATGATATATCAAAATTGAAAAATATAAGAAAAACACCACACACTCAGCGCTCAGACGACAGAAGGTCGAAATACAGTGTAAAAGAATATCATTTATAATATCCATGAAAGGCAGCAAACAATTATTTTGAATTGTCATTTGATATACACGTAGAAAGTCTTCTACGTGGTGAAAAAAATTACTGTTACACGTGGTTTACCCTATACACACCAGATTGTTCTCTATAACTTCTCAAAACTGCTCAGCTAGTTCGGCCGCACCCTGTATAATAGTAATAATAATAATTTATTAACGAAAATGGATATATAAACAATAATTATAAGGAAGCAGGTGAATAAATCCACTACCCGCTAAAAAAAAACTTGAAAACGAAGATACATTATGAATATATCACTACAAATAACCATTGAAAAAAATCTACAAAAGCAGCAATAAAAACAGTTCAACTATAAAATGCATGTAAAAAAACATCACAACTTTTGGCAAACACAAGGAACGTCCGGGACGAATTATAAAATAACAGATAGACACAAAATGAGTTCATTAATAGTTGTATAATTTACTGACATCGACATATTGATGAATCTTTAACCTAGGCTGCGAAGAAAACATTTTTTGATTCTGGAGTTGAACAGTTGATTGGAATTTATACTCCTGAATTCGGGAGGGATGACGGTGTAAAATTTCGGGGCAAGATATTATAAGTGGCTACGATGTAATATATTTTCGGTATAACTATAGAGTCCATCTTAATGCTCATATTTTATTCGTGCTCGATATTTAACAGTTGTGATCTTTTCTTGTGTTGTCTGCATGTAACAGTAAGCAAAAATAGCTAAGGTAAATCAAAAACTCTTGACTCGGAATATAGAATATAAGTTGGGTAAGAAAATCACCTTCAATATCAATTTCTGTATCTTTTACAGACTCCCTAGGTATCTACAGGATGCAGCACCGCAAGCCACAATTCCATATCTGAGGTGGCTCTCCACCAATGCGAGGTTAAGAATACGCATCTGATCAAATGTAAGAATCTGGGCCAAGTATCTGAGTTTTTACAATGTAAATCTCCACTTTTTGGTGACAAGTTGATCTGTACATCCCATCTAAGATGGCTGTTGAGATATATACCAAGATACCAATGCTGCTATAGAACGGGATTCTCCTAAGTGATCCATTGCAAAGGACGTCCAGAGTCTGAAATTCAGGTAAGCATCGTCTACAAGAAGTGAAGGGTATAAAACAGGTCTTATCATAATTTACTGTTAAGTACCTAATATTGAATCACTTCAGTATTTCAGTGAAATCATCTTCGGCTAGTCTCTTCACTGTCTCCCAGTTTTCAGCCTCATAAATCACAGCAATATCATCCGCAAACTCCACCACATCACCTCTCAGTCCGAGACCAAACAAATCATTCAGGTACAAGCTAAACAACAACGGTCTCAATACGGTTTCCTGCGGTACCCCGCATTCGACATCAACAGCATCACTCACAGTCACACCAATTTGAACTTGCTGCTTTCTATTTTTTAGATAACTCCTCATAAGGTTGTACTTCCCTGAATCCATAGTTCTCAAGTACATGCAATAGTTGATCGTGACTCACGGTGTCAAAGGCTTCCTTTAAATCAACGAACATACTGTTAGGCTACCTTACACGGTCAATATTATTGATTCAATAATATTGTCCAATAAAGTGTCAGTTTATATTATGAAGTCAGGGAAGATGGATCTATCGTTTTCAATTGGATCTGCTTTGGTTCTGAATAAGAGGGAAAAAAGAAGGCAGAGAAAAGTGTGGTTGAAAAAATGGTTAAAAAAACGATCGAGCATTGGACATGGGAAATTGCTTCGAGAACTCAACGGTGAGCCAGATGACTACAAAATTTTTTTAGAATGGACGAACAACTTTTTCAACAACTTGTTGCACTCGTTTCACCATTTATAATAAAACAAGATACGATTATGAGGAAGGCTATTTCACCGGCGGATTTCTAGCAACTGGAAACATCTTTGAAGATTTGAAATTTTCGTCTCGCATTGCTGCAACAACTATAAGCGAGATAGTTGAAGAGACCTTTGATGCACTGTGTTTGACACACCACTAACCTCTATACACATTATAATAAATTTTCTTTCTTCATCTTTTTTATCTTGAGAACACTTTCGCTTCTTTTCACTATCAGTTTCCATCTTGAAAGGGGGGAAAACACAATTTAAGCAAACACCCTCTACAGCGTCTCCAGAACTACTGAATTTTATTGCACAATATTCTGTTTACCCCTCACACGGTGTTAATAATATTGACGGCGCCTCAATATATTGGCGGAACTGCAATAAATATCAAATCGATTTGATTCATCTCAATATTATTGCCATCAATATTATTGTTTCAATGCACTCCTTATACGTTCAATATATTGATCAATAACGATATTGCTTCAATAATATTGACCGTGTAAGGTGCACTTTATGGAAATTGATATGAATTTATAATTTTAAGAGTTTGTAAGTAGGCAGGATTTAAAAATTAAGATGTGTTACCATGAAAATGTATTGACAGTTAGAAATTAATAAATTAGAGAAAAGTCACGAAATTATTTTCCAATGAATCCACCCTGAAAAGAGTCGAATAAATCAATAAAAATTAACATAGGAGATTGTATGGGTCGTGTAGTTTCTCATATAATTGAAATATCAAATAAATCGAAATAGAAATACACGATTCCATATCAATTGGTGCCCAACGCTGGACTAAGATTCAATTTACAAATAAATTTCATATACGGTTTGAAATGGAAACTAGGAGCAAAACCATGATTGGGGTAAAAAGAGATGAAGAAAGCGATAAATTCAACATTTTATTAGCCGAAACAAGAAAAAATAATGAGAATATCCTGAAAGAAATGAATTTAAAAATGGAACAGTTTAACAATGAAATGATATTGAAAATGGAACAGGATAAAAAAGAAATGAAACAGAATACAAATGAAATGGAAAAAAGAATTGTTGAAAGATTAGAAAAAATTGATAACACTGTTAAGGAATTTAATGACAGAATGACAATGATCGAAAAAAAATGGAAATAGAAATGAATGAAAAATTGATGATAGTTAATCAGAATTTCACAACAAGAATCAACCAAACCCAGGATAAATTAGAGCAGATAATTGAAATAAATAAACAAACAAACCGTGAAGAGCTGGATATAATAGAAATGAGAATCAGAAAAGAAATTCATGATGAGATACAACATAACAAAATTGCACTACAAGGAGATATAATAGAAAAACAAAATGAAAAATTAGATAGACTTATGAATAATGAAATGACTAATACATATGGAGCAATTAATTTAAGGGGAGAATAAGCTAATTTTCAATGGAATAATATTATAAAAAAAACAACACCCAGTTCCATTCATCAGATATTCAGAAAATAAAGCTAAATATTTCACATCTTTCAATTTATTTATGGAGTACATAAAATCACATTGGCAGATGAAGCACTATTATGGTTATCTAATAAAGAAACGGAACTAGATGATTTTGAAACATTTAAAATTAAATTTTTGGAATATTTTTGGGAATCTGCCCAACAGAAGGTAATTAAAAATGAATTGTTCAGTGGAAAATTTAATGAATTGAAAGGAACAAGCTATCACAGATATGCCATGCAATTATATAGTGTAGCCCAATATTTGGATGCTAATTTTTCAGAAGAATACATAGTGAGTTTAATAATTCAACATTTCGAAATTTTAGAGGATGTATTACTGTTGTATGAATTCAAAAGCATGGACAAATTATGCCAGTTTTTAATTAGCCAAGGAAATAAATTGAGGAGAAATTATCAAAAAAGAAATTTTACCAATAATAGTAATGATTTGCAAATAATGGGGGATATGGTTATCGGCAGAGAAACCAAAATGGACAAAATCCAACAAATGTAAGATATGAAAATAGTAATAATATGAACTATAACCAAAATAGATATAATCAAGATAATAGGGGACAACAATATTCAAGACAAGAGAATTAGACAGAAATGGAACACAAAATCAAAGGAGGAGTGAAGAAGAAAGTAGAAGATTTAATGAAATTAATTGCAGTAGTGATATACAAGAAAATCCAGGCAGATTAACAGATCAAAATTTTGAACAATGCACCTATCAAATTATTTACGCAAATCAACATCCAAGAGATTTTATTAGTTTAGGGGATAATATTGAAAAAAAATTCTTATTACTCACATAATTAAAAATTTATCAATTTCTTATCAACACTTATTTAGTTTGAAAATCAATAATATTTATTCGTTTTCATTAAGTCATTCAATGAATAAATATTATTATTTTGGGAAATTTGTTATGGAAATTGATATGAATTTATAATTTTAAGGTTTGTAAGTAGGCAGGATTTAAAAATTAAGATGTGTTACCATGAAAGTGTATTGACAGTTAGAAAAATAATAAATTGAAGAAAAGTCACAAAATTATTTTCCAATGAATCCACCCTGAAAAGAGTCGAATAAATCAATAAAAATTAACATAGGAGATTGTATGGGTCGTGTAGTTTCTCATATAATCGAAATATCAAATAAATAAAGAAATAGAAATACACGATTCCATATCAATACATAATGTGGGCCTTTTTTTGTTCATGAATGAGCTGAGTTTACCTTTGAGCTCAGCAACTGCATCTTTCCATCTCTAAAACCATACTGTTTATTGGTTAGTATTTTGAGCTTACTCAAGAAGTTCATCATACGGCCTTTTAGTAATTTCTAGAAGATCTTAGACAAATTAGAAGTTAGTGATATTGGTCTATAGTTATTTACATTTAGTTTGTCTCCCTATTCATATACTGGTTTTATTATAGCATGCTCAAAAGCCACTCCACATCGGAAACACAGATTCAACACATGAACAAGAGGTTTAGAAATGATACGTTTTATGCTTTTCAACGTTTCTGAAGTCAACCGATCCGGGCCAGAGGCCTTGTTATTTTTCAACTCACTAATAGTGTCCTCGATCTCCTGCTCGTTTGTTTCTGCTAAATGAAAAGAATCCCTATTCAGAGTAGAGGTGGCTTGCAGTATCTCGTCATTATACTTTATTTCAGCTGTAAATTTTTTTCCTATTTCAGAAAAGTTTGAGTTGAATTCTGCCTACATTTCATGTGAGTTGAAAGAAACATCAGTTTTCGAACGAATTTCATTTAAGCTATTTACTTTCGATACTTTAACTCTAACTTCATTACACATGAGTGGCCTAGAATCAAAACCGGCAATGTCCCACTTTCATCATTTTGAGAAATGAGCAAAAAACTGCTCTGAGTTTATTATACATAGTAACGAAAGGGCGTTTGTATTAGTTTGAAATAAATATTACAATAAACGATAAATAATAATAATTTCACTTCAATTTTTTGGGTTTTCGCGGAATTTAATAAATGAATATGGATATTGACGGTTTTGTTTCTGAGAGTGTGACTTTGCCGGTTTTGTTACTGAAAAAGATTGAACTGAGGTATCATAGGTATATAGTGTGATTTTGTGGATATTTTGATATGATTTTATGAGATTTTGGTTTTATTATATTGAAAGAACGATTTCACTTCTTGTCAACTTTTATTATATTTTGTTATTCTTATCCAGCCTACTTATAAGGAATTATTAAAATATTACATATAGTCCGTTCACGAAAGGTTGAGCACATAGTAGGCGTTTCTTTATTTATCTGAAGTTGGCAGTATTTACTGTCATAGAGTAAAATAAAGTCAACGTTGCCGAATGTACTCGGCCTCTTCCGACGAGCTTGCGAGTTATCAGAGAACTCTATGCAATATTGACAACATTGCGTATCAGTCTGACAGTAAAATAAATAACATAACCTAAAATTTTAATATACACAGTGGAATATGCCAAATTTCCATGGCCAACCGACGGCTCAACCTTTCGTGAACGGACTATAGATATCAACATAGAATGAACATTGAGTTTTATATATAGTTAAATGGCCTACATTCAACACACCCCCTTAAAACACAATGTTTCATTTGGTAAAAGAAATATTATGACTAACCACCATCATCATTTATTTTAAAAATCCACTGGCTAGTAAGAACTTCTTTTCCTTTTGTTGTCTTGCGATCAACCAGTTTCCATGTATTATTTTTCTGTAATGATTGTTTTTCCTCTTCAATAGCTTTCTTCCAGTTATGTTTATCTGGACCATTCATACATTCTCCATATGTTAGCATGGCCATTTCATAATCGTCGTATCTTTGAGGTCTTCTTAGGTTTTTTCTATCTCGTAAATTTCTTGATTCTTGATTCTCTTCAGTGTCTGTTTCTTCATTTTCTTGATTCTCTATAGTCTCTGTTTCTTCATTTTCTTGATTCTCTGCAGTCTCTGTTTCTTCATTTTCTTGATCACGGCATACTACATATTCGTTCTCTTCTTCTCTATATTGTTGATCCTCATTAGTGACCAGTTGTTCATCTACAACAATTAAATTTCTTCTTTTTAAATCTTCTGTCATTTCTTCTTCTTTATGCCGCTTTTGTTTTTCTTTTTCTGATAGGAATAATTCTTTCTGTGGTTTTATTTTCATCTCGTATAAACCATTTTTGGTCTTTTGTCCTTCTAGAATAGTAACTCCATCTTTTAAGACTTTTACACTGCTCTTTGTAAACAGAACATCACAGTTATTTTCTGTTATTGCATGAACAGACATAACATTCCTGCTGAGTTCTTGTTTGGCAATTCTAACAGTTCCATCATATTCACTTATATTTGTCAGTAGATTAGCTTTGTTACACATATGTCCAGTACAGGCACTATCTACTACCATCACCAAACCTTTATTTTCTTCTGTCATGTGTATTTCAACTTCTTGAGTACGATTTATCTTCCTTCTTTTCATTTCTTCTGTGGTGACATCTTCACATGTATAAAAGGAGATTTTACCATTATTGTTGTCTTTGCCCTTATTCTGTCGGTTGAATTTTCCACCTGGTTTGAAAAAACAGTTTTCTTCTTTATGGTTTGTCTTCTTGCATATCGAACAGGCTTTATTTATGTCGTCCTTTTGACAATTGTGCTTGAACTCCCGTTTATTCTTGAGAAAACAGTCTTCTTCCTAATGGTTCGTCTTTTTGCATATAGGACATGGTTTAAAAATTTTTCTGTTTTTATTGAAAATAGTTTTGAAGGCAACTCTTTCATCGTTATTATTTTTCAGTCTTGATTCTTCTCTAATTAGTCGTCCAATTAAATTCTCTATAGTTTTTTCTTCTTCTCTTGTTTATTCCCAAGCTGTGGTAAAATAGTTGACTTCCTCGGGTGAAATAGACAATATTTTTGGTATGAGCATATTGTCCGTAATTTGTTCTTTTTTTAATTTATTTAACTCAAAGGCAAGATTTTGTATAGAGCTTATGTTGTTAGCCATATCTTTTGATCTATTATACTTGAAGCTGTAGAATTCTTGAAGCAATTGTTGTGCCCTCTGAGAAGAGTCTCTTTTAAATATTGATTTCAGTTTTTCATACATTGCATGTGACGTTTCACAGCTCAAAACATGGGTTTTGACGTTTCTATCGATGGTTTTTATGATGTAATATTTGGCTTTACTGTCTTTCTGCGTCCACTTCTTCTTGCTTTCTTCCATAGATCTATAATTACTATGGATGCAGAATCACGTGACATAATAGAAGATCGAACACTTGGCTACATTAGTGAGAGAAATACATATGCGATCTTATTGAAAAGAAAAGAGATGAAGCAAGTTTGTGGGCAACTTGTCAAAATCATATGGAAGATGTAAACAAATATTTATGTGACCCCAGACTTTGCTTTGCCCACAAGGAGTTGATACGTTGAATATAATTCAATTGACATCGCCCATAGAACAAGTATGACATTGCCCACAATAGCTCCATCACATTCAACCAAGTGACCTCTCTTTCTCATGCGGTGTCCATTCTTTGTAGGTCTATGCTTTCTTCCTTGTCGCAATTTTCGAGTTTTTCAGTTCCATCGACAATGTCGATTAAGTCTTTTGTGGCGAAAAGTATTCTTATCTCGAAATCCCACATAGCAAATGACGCTGGGTCTTGAAGAACAGCGAGATCTTTTATATCTTCATTTTCCTGAGTCATCTTGGGGGATTTCTTGATATTTTATCTTTATTTGTAGAGATCTGGGCCCGTAACCTGTGGTTTTGTGGATATTTTGATATGATTTTATGAGATTTTGGTTTTATTATATTGAAAGAACGATTTCACTTCTTGTCAACTTTTATTATATTTTGTATTCTTATCCAGCCTACTTATAAGGAATTATTAAAATATTACATAGATATCAACATAGAATGAACATTGAGTTTTATATATAGTTAAATGGCCTACATTCAACATATAGAACAAGAAAACGCTTAGTATTTATTGACTTATTGGTACTTTATTCAAATGAAAAGAGATACAAAAAAAAACTGAAAGGTTATAATAAAAATAGTTAAACAAGAACTGATGGAATTTCCGAAATGTATTCGCAGTTTGGTTCTTCTTCATTTCGAAGTTGCTGTTCTGCCAACTCATTTTGATTTTCTTGAATATTGATGATAGCTTCATAAAATTTTAGTTCGTCTAAATGCCTCCAGTTATTTCCAAAGTGTTTGGATAGTAGATTGTTAACATCAACTAGTTTTAAATTATTGACCTGCTGAAGATTGCTAGTTATTTTCTCAGGTATTATCATTGAAATTGATTTTCCTCTTTTTGTGATACCTTTAAAAACTTGAAGGTCGTTCATATAATGCACTTCACCCCTTACCAGAATATTTCCAGTATTGCTCTTCTTGAGATAAAACCTTTTTGTGATTTGAAATGGGAAATGCCATGATCCTGGCAGTTTGAGAATATTTTTGACACTTTGTTTCCAATCGTAAACGGAGCATCCTTTGCCCACATGAACCACTGTTCCAATCTTTGAAAATATTTTTAGATAAACTTCCGGTTGCGTTATTACTTCTAGCTTCTTGATTTCCTTCTCAATGTTACCAAAGACTCTGTCGGCTGGCAAAAATGAATGGCCTACCACAGGAAAAATCACTTCCAAACTTTGGACATTCGTCGGGGCCTCACTTGCAAGCCATTTGCAACACATTCCGATTAAAGTGGTATTCTTGTTTTGGCCGCTACATCCATCTGCCATAAGTCTTAATGTTTTCGGATCTGTACCAAAATCTATTTTTGTAAGTCTGTAAAACACACATGAAGAAATTTCATTTGAGTCTTTCCCAAATTCATTTTCAGTCCAGTAATATGAAAAAACATTTTCTTTTGTAAGTTTAGATTTCGAGGAACCCTGTACGATTGTAAAATTGTACAAGTACAACTGCCGTGAATAGTAGGCACTTTGGTCAGGTACTTTAGGAAGAACCAATTTTTTTGGCAATCGAATGAAATGGTTACCAAATCTTCTCTAGCCTCCCCTAATAGGCGAACGAACGCATCTGCTCTTAGTTTGTGTATTTTTCTTTCTACTAATAAAGTTTTATTTTCTTCTTCATCTGTACAACATTTAATCTTTTCTGTATATTGAAGACACGTAGAGCAAACATCAGTGCGAGGTGTTGAAAAGCTCAAATTGTAGTTGGTATTGAAGATTGTACGAAAATAGTACAATTTCACTCTTTCCTCTGCTGAACACTGCTCATCATACATTTTGTACATTTTTTGAATGGACAAATCCGAGGGAAGGTATCGCCTTCTTGTAGTTGAACGACAGGTATGTGATTCCAGCGCTTTGAACTTATTGATAAACTTTTGAACAGCCAATTTTTAATTTCGAATTTAGGGGTTTTTTTTGTCTCCACCTCTATGTTCTACAGGTGCTTGACCAGTTCTAGCAAAATGCTTCATTACATGAGATAAACGATGCTTCGTTATCATCAGTATATTCAAAAATGTCGACTGACAAACAGAAATGTTCTGTTTCAGGGAGTTCCTCACATAACATTTTACACTAGTTGTTTTAGCTTGGTGGCTTCCAGTCCTTGTACGTCGACGTTTGCAATGTGCAACAGTACAATACTTCAATATAAACGAATCCTGCAAAAGTTTATCTTTCGTCGCATAATATGCATCGTGAAATGTTTTAATATCTTTCATGGTTAACAATGAACATCGATACGACTTCGTACTGTGGTTACAAGTTGGATATTTTGGCAACTGTTTCGGAGAGTATCTGAAAAATAAATTTCACAATGAAGTAAAGTTCGATCCACTACGTAAAATCTCCTCCTCTCATCTCATTTTTGTATAATTCATAAGTATGTATGAATAATAAAACAAAAGTATCCGCAGGTCACCCAAGTCCGAAACATCCTTCAACCCTGTCTCAGAGATGGATAAAAAATGAACCTAATCTACCCCAATCTCGCTCACGATGGAAATCATGGGAATAATAAAATATCGAAATTGAAAAATATAAGAAAAACACAACACGCTCAGCGCACAGACGATCGAAGGTAGAAATCGAGTTTGCGTTTTTGCGATTTATGATAGCTGTTCCGGTTTCAGATGGAAATTGAATTAACAAGTATGCACGATATTGCCTTTTCACTCTCTCGACATTTCCAATTTGAGAAAAGGGAAAAGATTCGTTCGTGCTTGGTATAAAAAAGACTTGATTTATTCCATTCCGAGCAGCGATATTTTTACCTTCGTCAGCAGTGGAATAAAAATTATTTCGAATGAAATGAATACCGTTTTGTTTCCTTCATTTCTGCAAACGAAGATTCGTGAATGAAACATTCAAATCTGGTATGATTGCTGTCCTTCAAGTTCTTGATATCTTAGTATCTAGGCAACAAACAGAATGTGACATTTTGATGTGAATTCTAGGGATATGGAAATTATGTTCTTGTTAGTCTGGAATCTTGATTTGAAAATATCATATTGATACACCCAGTAAGATTTAAAGTTCTATAATGTAATATAATTATTAACTTATATTGCAAAATCCTAAAGTTTATATAAAAGGCAGCCCTAAAACTATTGATAAAATAATAACTTATTCGCAGAAATGAAGAAAATAACATAGTACGCTCGATTTCACTATAATAACAGGATTATTCACTATTCAGAGAAAGAGTGAGTATAACTAGACCCAGAAAGCCAGAGACCGTCTTGGCCTAAGTATTTAGCGAGAAGAAAAAAAAGGTGTTCATTTCCATCACCACCTCTTATAAAGATGTCCCATTCAGAAGAAGAAGCGAAACAAGCTTTATGGTGATCAATAAACGAGTTAAGGCTTTTCATAGGTCACTGTTTTGTGATATATCACCTGTACAAGATCGCTGAGGAAAACAGCGATGTCTTAAGGTTATGTGGATCGGCCACAATATCTACCCAGACCATATAATGCCAATGTTGGCGCTAACTATAGACTCTCTGAACTGGATGGCATGATTCAAACATGAGCTGATATAAAAGAGCGAAGTTTCCTGGGAAAATTATCAACTCTGGGAAGGGAAACATTCCCGGCTTAAATTAAGTATGAAACGAAGATAGTCACAACGTACCAAGAGACCACAATCTAATCTTAACCATAGAAGCAAATATTCGAATGCAAACATTTCCAATTAAAAAGGGGATCACATATTCACGTGAAGTAACCACAAATAATTGCCTTAAATCTAGTCTTGAAAACGCCCATACTGTTTCGATGCATAATATCGTTCGGCAAGTAGTTGAAGAAACGTAGAGAAGGTAAAAAAAATCCTCCTCAATTTTAAGGCAAACGGGCCGCATTTCGAAGTGATTCTTTCTGCAATTATAAATATGTTTACTCTCTTCCAAGTTATACAGTGTGTCCTGAAAACAATGGATAAGCCTGCAACTATAGATAGACACTGTCGTGGTCTAACTTATTCCAAATTTTGACCTTTATGAAAATTCCAAGGTTTCCGAGATATTCATGGTTTTCGAATTTTTAGAAAATTTCCAAGTGCGATCAGTTTTTCTAGTGCCATTTATACAAATCAAGAGGTATTTCGATATGTTTTTTTAATTTCACATGAGATAGTTCAGCTATCGGAAACAAAGACTTAAATTCATCAACTAGTGTAAAAAGCTAGAACTCGTGAATTACAAGGAAATTGAAAACTAAATGAAATTTCCTTCAAGTTTGATGAGCTACAGTGTGAAAAAAATGTAGGACGCCCCTGGTACACATCATCTTAAAAACTTGCTCAGTTATTGCAGATTCCAAAAAGGTATCATAAGCCTAGGCATTCTGTAGTTTTTCATTCTCGTAACTACTTGATTACCAAATAGTCGAAAAATTTCGAAAAACTGTTTTTGTTGTAATCGTTATTCTGAGCTCATGTGTTAAAGTCAGGAGGCCTTTTTTGTTGAATCTAGTGGAAAATTACGAAAATTATTTTTATTTCGAAAAAAACAGTAGCGTATCGTTTCTCTGGTTGAATGGAAATATGGCATTATTTGCATTCAACACCCTGTATCTCGAAAACCTTACAAGACCTAATTGTATTTGACAAAATTTATTAGTTTCTTAAAGTATCAATTTAAAAAATACCCTGTGTTGCTACAATAGATGTATGGGGAATATTCATTACAAATAAAATGAAACGAATTATTACCAAATTACTATTCGTAGAAAAAATAAAACGATTAGTATGAACTTTCCGCCACACTAAATAGTGAGATTTATCTCGATTTTTTAGAAAATCAATTAAGCGACCTATTAGATGTTCCCTTGGCTGGAATATATGGCTCCAAAATGATGGGTGCCCAGCTCATTACGCACTAAGAGTGAGAAATCACCTGAATGCAAAATACCCTCAAAGGTGGATAGGCCGGCTTGGCCCTATTTCATGGCCCCCGAGATCACCGGACTTAAACCCCATTGATTCTTTTTATTGAGGGTGCCTAAAAGATCTAGTCTACTCCAAGCCAATATCTTCGATTGAGGAGTCACGGGCTCGTATCCAAAATGCAGCGGCTCAAATTAATACGTCGCATTACGCGCGTCGCATCAAAAGTACGTTCATTAAAAGGTGTAGAGCGTGTATAAGGGCGCAAGGACGTCAATTTGGACATTTATTATGAATAAATGTTCGATATGAATAATGAACTTATTGTTTTAATTTGCATTATTAATTAATTTCCAATGAATAGTAATAGTATTGAATTTCTTTGAGAGATTCATACTTTTGCTATTGAAAAATAACCATAAGGTTAAACAAAGCAGAATAGCTAGGTATAATCATACATTTACATTAACACATGATCTCAGAATAACGATTACAACAAAAACAGTTTTTCGAAAATACAGAATGCCTAGGCTTATGTACCTTTTTGGAATATGCAATAACTGAGCAAGAAATTTTGTCAAATACAATTAGGTCCGGTAAGGTTTTCGAGACACAGGGTGTTGAATGCAAATAATGCCATATTTCTATTCAACCAGAGAAACGATACGCTACACTAGATTCAACAAAAAAGGCCTCCTGACTTTAACACATGAGCTCAGAATAACGATTACAACAAAAACAGTTTTTCGAAATTTTTTGACTATTTGGTAATCAAGTAGTTACGAGAATGAAAAAACTACAGAATGCCTTATGGCTTATGGCTTATGATACCTTTTTGGAATCTGCAATAACTGAGTAAGTATTTAAGATGATATGTACCAGGGGCGTCCTACAATTTTTTTACACTGTAGCTCATCATTTAGTTTTCAATTCTTCTTTGTAATTCACGAGTTTCTAGCTTTTTACACTAGTTTGATGTATTTAAGTCTTTGTTTCCGATAGCTGAACTATCCCATGTAAAATTAAAAAAAACCATATCGAAATACCTCTCCATTTGTAGTAATGGTACTGGAAAAACTAATCGCACTTGGAAATTTTCTAAAAATACGAAAACCATGAATATCTCCGAAACCGTGGAATTTTCATAAAGGTCAAAATTTGGAATAAGTTAGACCACGACAGTGTCTATCTATAGTTGCAGGCTTATCCATTGTTTTCGGGACACCCTGTATATAATAATTCAGAGAATGCATACACTCACCAAATAAATTTGTCTTTTATGAACGACAAACTCGGAGAACAGCAGAGGTACAGTGTTACTTCGGTGAAATGGACTGTATGAAAATTTGGAAAAAAAATGAAATTTGAACGTGAAATATGAGATTGAATTTAATTTTGATTGAAAAAAAGAAATGATCAATGAAAACGATCGAGTCACTGGAAAGAGAGTACCACCTTACTTTTTTAGTGAATTCACTGGTCTCCCCAGATTCCTAGTTTGTAGTGTTTGGTGAGAAAATGCACAGTAATCCAGAAACACGCTTGCTTTTCGAGAGTTCGTATAGGACGATACATACCTTTTCAAGTGACATATGCTTCGCGATATTTAATCGACGCATGAAAGAAATGATAACTTCAGCATATAAAGGTGGTACCGTAACATACAGCCTTGGCTAATGCTAGCAAACAGACTCGTTGAAGTTGATAGTGAGTACCCTAGCATAAACCTCGATACTTTCAATTCGAAGATACCATTCACTTATAGGAT
This sequence comes from Propylea japonica, assembly GCA_013421045.1. Taxonomy (NCBI): domain Eukaryota; kingdom Metazoa; phylum Arthropoda; class Insecta; order Coleoptera; family Coccinellidae; genus Propylea; species Propylea japonica. The sequence continues at coordinate 51,435,418 of CM024239.1, forward strand.
GAAAACCAGCGGATTCAACACCGTGTCGTGAGGTACTCCACAAAGTATAGAAATACAAGCCTTTTCCCTCTCTCGACATTTCCAGTTGGAGAAAAGGGAAAAGATTCGTTCGTGCCTGGTATAAAAAAGACTTGATTCATTTCATTCCTGTTCTGTACGTTTTTAATATCTCAGAATCTAGACAATAATAAGAATGTGACATTTTGATTTGAGTTTGTAACATCCGTATAGGAATATGGAAATTGGGTCGTTGTTAGTCCAGAATCTTCATTTCAAATGATCACATTGAAACACCCAATATGGTTTAGTGTTCTAACTGTATTTAGATGTAAGTATTAACTCATATAGAAATCTCCTGAAATTGAAGAAAAAAGCAATTTTAAAAATACTATCAATAATGTATTAACAAAATATACTCACAGAAAATTACAAAGAAATCTCAATTTCACAAAAAAAAACAGGAATTTTCAGTATTCAAATATTACAGAAGAAGTGAGCAGAACCACAAAGTCAGAGACTGTCTTAGGCTTTTTGTATTTTGCGAAGAAAACACTGGTCGTTTCCATAACCTTCCCTTATAACGACATGTCATTCTAAAGAGAAGGCTCAACAAGCCATAGAACGAGTATAATATTTCACTTATGCAACAAGCTCTGTAGTAGTCAAAAAAATAGTTACGGCTACTCAATGGGCTGTACACAGGTCACTGTTTCGTGTGATATCATCTGCAGAAAATCATTAGGAAATAACAGATGTTGGTAGGTTATGTGGGTAAGCCGGCAAGCCAACGAAACCACATTTATTTTATTTATGCCAATGCAATGTGTTGGCGCAAAATACACCTTCTCAACTGGGTGGCACGACACTAACATCAACCGAAATAAGAGCTCTTAGAAAAATAATCAGCTTTGCGCAGGAAGTTACATTCACCGGCAAAATGTAGCTCTAGCATGTTAATGCGCAAAATACTTTATTGGTTGCAGTGTAGAAAGGTAGTAACACCAGGCTAATAGACCACAATCTAATCTTACCTATACAAGCAGATATTCTATAGCAACAATTTCCATTTAAAAAATATTCCTTCATCTAGACGAGAGATCACGTACCTAAAACCTATACGCAGTACTAATGAATGCCTTAAATATTCTCTCCAACACACTCAAACTGTTTAAGAAAAAACGTGGAACCAGGTGAGAATATAAACAATGAAAGCAGAGAATAATTTTAAAGAAATAAATAAGGTTGAACTCGTAGTTCGGGGCAAATCACGTTAATGTCCAAAGAATATACAAGATGGTAATATCAATCAGAGCATCCCAATATTGGGGCTCATCTGTATGGAAAATAGGAACAAAACGCTATTTCTGTGGATCCTTATGAATCCCCTACCTCAAATGCATGAAACTTGAATGAAATAGCGAGATGTTTATCCGTGAATCTTTCAAACTGATATTGTTCCAACTATGCCGATCTAACCTTCAGTCGATGAAGTGGAAACGCTCGGCTTATCGTCAATAACCAGACGAGGTAATAATAAAGGGTGAGAAGATCCTCCTCAATTTCGACACAAAGACGTACCGTAGTAGTTGTTCGAGTTTCTTGAATTATAATTATTATACATACTTACTTGAAGGCTGCCTTAAGGGGCCCACTCACTAAGAAGGAAGAATGCGCAGTTAAGTATCTGCACGTTTGCTGTAACGCAAACGTGTGCTTTCATATTTCCCACACACATACACTTTTGCGTGTTGGTTTGGATGTGCGACAAGCGTGAGATGACATCGAAAAAAGATCTGATGTTAATGGCAGTGGCGTGTGTTGTTATTAAGGAAAAAATGTCCAAGGTATAAATATCGAACCCGACACTGTGTTGCTAAACATATGAAACGTGCAGAGACTTGTTGCCCATACACGGTCGTTTTTGGTCATTCTTCCACGTACGGTGAAGAATGCACACGCCACACGGCGGAGATGATTGCGCATTCCAAATTAACGCCATACACACACTGTTTTAACTGTACCCGTACAACGCGCATTCAAGTCTTCGCGCTTCTCTCTTAGTGAGTGGGCTTTTTTAGAATAGTTCGTTCACGAAACTTTGAGCTTTATGTTTGGCATATTACACTTTGTATATTAAAATTTATATTGGGGAGACTAGGGAGCCTTGATACAAGGGGAGGTTTGAAACAGGCTCATATTCGTGGTCTAAGACCGTTTTCGAATGTTAAATACTAGTGAATACTATCCTCCGGTAGAGGACAGTGCATGACGATAATCTGTGATGCTGCCGGTAGTTCGTTCGTGAATTATTTAACGAAGAGTGTTTCTGGGTGAAAAATTGTAAGTATTTACTCACGTTACCTAAGGTATTTAAGATTATGCTTTAATTTTTCGTCATCAACAAACATTCAACTCGGAAATATGCATGAAAATATCTACACAATTAAGGGTGTTATTTGGTTTCGAAATGTGAGGTTATAAAATGAAAACAAGGATAACTTGAATTCTTGCCACCCGGGAGGGTTGAGGCATTTCACGTGGGGAGGCTTGATACATGCATCAAGCCTCCCTACATGATGGTGTTTATTTTTTCAGATGCCTTTAAAATGGAAATCAAAAGGGCGCAATCCAAATCGTCCGAACGATCTGAAAAACGCCGTTCTAGAAGTTGTCAATGATGATCGGAAAATCAACCGCCAGAAAATATAATTTAGATAAAATGACCCTCTCTAGATACGTAAAAAGATACAAAGAAGACAATAATATAAGTTCTCCCCTAATGTCGTAACAACACAGATTTTTACAACTGAAGAAGAAGCTTCGCTCAAGAAATATTTGCTCACGTCCGCGAGTCTAAATTATGGTCTTACGCCTATTCAGACTAGGAAGTTCGTATATCTCTTTGCCAAGGAGAATAACGAAAATACTCCAGAAAACTGGACAACTGGACTGGATTGGCTCAGAGGCTTTATGTCAAGGAATCCCGAGTTGTCCCTTCGTACTCCGGAGTCAACAAGTTTGAGTTGTGCCACGGCATTCAATAAAAACACGGTATCAAAATATTCTGAAAATCTGTATATGAAAGAGAAGAATTAGGACCAGAATCCATTTATAACGTAGATGAAACTGGTGTGACCACTGCCCATAAACCACTTGAAATTATTTGCCGTAAGGGACAAAAACAGATATCCAAGGCAACCTCAGCAGAACGAGGCACCTTAGTGACAGTTTGTTGTGCAATTTATGCATTGGGAAATTCGGTTCCTCCCCTGTTCGTATTTTCTCGGGTTCGACTGCAAGAATACATGACCCAAGGAGCACCAGTTGGATCCATTGCAGTGGCGCATGAAAGTGGATGGATGACTGAAGAAAATTTTTCAAATTTTATCGAACACTTCATCAAGTTTGCCAAATGTTCTGTTGAAAAAAAAAAGTCTGATGGTCCTAGATAATCATGACAGCCATATATTCCCTAGATACATCAGTCTCTGTAAGAATAATGAAATTATTTTGTTGACATTGCCCCCACATACTAGCCGTAGACTCCGGCCCCTTGGTGTCTCGGTGTTGGGCCCTTCAAGCACTTTTATAATGAGCATGCTGGTAAATGGATGGTAAATCATCCTGGTCAAACAATATCGTTGAAAAATATTCCTGAGCTGGTTGGACATGCTTACGTGAGGGCGTTTTCACCATCTAATAAAACAAAGGGGTTTTCAACAACGGAAATTTATCCGTACAATCCCCACGTATTCAACGAGGCTGACTTTTCTTGTGCGGAAGTGACTGATCGGCCACTTCCTGATGTTCCAGCACCTACGGGACCAACGGAAGCCAGTATCAGTGGTGATCTACCTATTGAGCTAACTGAGCCTAGTACATCCAGCAGTCTACAAAATGAGGAGGAAACGCAGAAAAATAACTGCCAACCTCATTTTCGAAGTTCGGAACAAATTAGACCATATCCTAAGGTATCACCCAGAAAGAGCAAAGGAGGTAGAAAACGTGGAAAGTCGCGTGTTTCGACAGACACTCCGGAAAAATTAGCTATTGAAGCTGAATTTGTGAACAGGTGTAGTAAAAAAGTTCAGGATGCTGCAAGGAAAATGTCTTCAAAAAAGATGCGAAATCCATTCCCCATACCGAAGCCGAACATGGGTCTAAAAAATTAAATAGAAGATGTAAACGAATGAAAGAAAATGTAGACCTATGTATTTCCGACGATGAGGATGAAATTGTCGATAACTATGACGGAGATGACGAAGATGTGGCCCGCTTCTACTGTAATGGATTATATTCATTTTCTAGGTCCAAAGAATCCTGGATTAGGTGTCAGAAGTGCGCGTGTGTGTGGTGTCACGAAGAATGTGCCGGGGTTAACAAATGCACAAAAATTTTTATTTGTGACCTCTGCAATGATAATGATAATACTTTTATTTCAGTTTCCAGTGTCTCATTCCTCCCAGTACACCGTATCAAACGTCCCACATGTGGGGAGGCTTGAAACAGTTCGTATGTTTTTTTTCTAAATGTTTTGTACAGAAAAAGAAGTTTATTTTTCGAGAATTCTATATTTATTTTGTTAGACGACATATCGGAGAATTATATGATGTTTTGAAAAATCTGTTTTTTCTTATCCTTTAGCTTGAAAAAAAAAATGAAATTCGAAAAATGTATCTACCCTCCCCAGTCTCCTATGTTGTTCATTTTCTTGTCAGATTGATACGCAATGTTGTCAAAATTGCATAGAGTTCTCTGATAACTCGGAAGCTCAACAGACGAGGCCGGGTACATTCGGCAACGTTGACTTTGTTCATCGTTATGACAGCAAATACTGCCAATCTCAGATAAATGAAAAAACGCCTACTTTGCGCTCAATAATATGTGAACGGAGAATATATGAATTTGAAGAACAGAAAATATCGTAATCAGAATCCATAAAGCTTTGAAACAGGAAAGAAAACAGAATTGCTATCCAATGATTCGTCGAAAGATGGCAGACTGCTGTATACTTCAAAACCAACAGAAACTGAACTCTTTTTCGAATCGTGATTGCTATACTCCTTTTTTTCTGATCCCTGAATATCGAAGAATCCGCACCGAATCATTTTCTACCTAGTTCATTCGATCCACCAAAGCACCGCACCCTCATCTTGGAATAACGTTGTTGTAATAGAGAACCTCAATTGCCTCTTGAATGTCTGCATCCGCTATATACCATCATCTTACCTCATTATAACGTTGCAGGAAACTTTATCGGATTGCATAAGTTCTCGGAACTGAATATCGAGTAGAATTCAGGGAACTTGTTCGCAACAACTGGTCTACCCGGAATACTGACTGAATAGGGACTGATTCGCTTGATTATGCACTGAAACGGCTATCGAAACGATGCCCCGAAGGATGGACGTGAGTGAGGAAAAGGGCGAAACGCAACAGCGCCCGTTAGAAGTCACATGCAGACTTGGCTAATTTACTTTGATACGAGCACGTGCAGGATACATGGAAAATCAGTTACAAAGGTCTCGCCTGTTACTCCGTAGAGGTGCTCCAGCCGGCGCACTTTCCTCGAATTAATACAATTTTTCATCAACTTCAGCTCGTGGCGTTGAATAAATTCATCCGGCTAATACGAAGGATATGGTGTTTCGCAGAATGCAAAACTTTGAACAAAAACGTCGGACCGATAATTCGAATGACTGATATTAGATCTAGATTTTAGACAATAAGATGTAAGCCTTCATTAGCTCCATCACGTTAGGATCTTGAACTACAACACTGTTGACTTAGCTAACTCACTTTGATACGAGCACGTGCAGGATACATGGAAAATCAGTTACACATGTCTCGCCTGTTACTCGGAAGAGATGCTTCAGGCCGGCGCACTTTCCTCGAATTAATACCATTTTTCACCAACTTTAGCTCGTGGCGTTGAATGAATTCATCCGGTTAATACGAAGGATTTGGTGTTTCGCAGAATGCACAACTTTGAAGAAAAACGGCGGATCGATAATTCGAATGACTGATATTAGATCGAGATTTTAGACAATAAGAGGTAAGCCTTCATTTGCTCTATCACGTTAGGATCTTCAACTACAACACTGTTGACTTAGCTAATTCACCTTGATACGAGCACGTGCAGGATACATGGAAAATCAGTTACAAATGTCTCGCCTGTTACTCGGTAGAGGTGCTCCAGCCGGCGCACTTTCCTCGAATTAATACAATTTTTCACCAACTTTAGCTCGTGGCGTTGAATAAATTCATCCGGCTAATACGAAGGATTTGGTGTTTCGCAGAATGCACAACTTTGAAGAAATACGTCGGATCGATAATTCGAATGACTGATATTAGATCGAGATTTTAGACAATAAGAGGTTAGCCTTCATTAGCTCTATCACGTTAGGATCTTCAACTACAACACTGTTGACTTAGCTAATTCACTATGATATGGGCTAGTGCAGAGTACATGGAAAATCAGTTACAAAGGTCTCGCCTGTTACTCGGTAGGCTCCAGCCGGCGCACTTTTCGCAAATTAATACAATTTTTCACCAACTTTAGCTCGTGGCGTTGAATAAATTCATCCGACTAATACGGAGGATTTGCTTGTTTCGCATTATGCACAACTTTGCAGGAATACGTCGGATCGATAATTCGAATGACTGATATTAGATCGAGATATTAGACAAAAAGAGGTGAGCCTTCATAAGCTCTATCACGTTAGGATTTTCAAATACAGCTCTGTTGACTTAGCTAACTCACTTTGGTACGAGGACGTTCAAGATACATGGAAAATCAGTTACAAAGGTCTCGCCTGTTACTCGATAGAGGTGCTCCAGCCGGCGTACTTCCCTAGCTGAATTAATACAATTTTTCGCCAACTTCAACTCGTGGCGTTGAATAAATTCATCCAGCGAATACGAAGGATTTGGTGGTTTCGCAGAATGTACAACTTTGGAGGATCACGTCGAATCAATACCGGGTTACACGGTCATGGCTACAATTCGAATTACTGACACTAGTTCGATATTCTAGACAATAAGAGTTTGGCATTCATTAAGTTTATCACGTTAGAATCTTCAACTAAAACACTGTTGATATAGCTAATTCACTTTGTTACGAGCACGTACAGGATACATGGAAAATTATTTACAAAGGTCTCGCCTGTTACTCGGTTGAGGTGCTCCAGCCGGCGTACATTAGTTGAATTAATAAAATTTTTCTTCCACTTTCGTGAATAATTTACTTCGGAACATGGGAAAGGTTTCTGACGTTACCTCTCGCTTCTACCAAGAAGCCACCGAGACAGTTGAACACCTGCTATGCAAAAGTCAAGCTGTCCCTGGGAGAAGGCAGCGACATCTTGGCTCCTATTTCATAAAATCAGAACAAGTAATGGGTGCAGCTCCCAGGAAAGTACTAAAATTCATCGAGGCCTTGCTACCTGACAGGTAAAAAGCGCGGGGTTGCACAACAGATCTTTATGTGTTAGCAAGGTTTAGCATAGCATTATCGCCCCTCCTCTAATCTAATCTAATCAAATTTAACTCGTGGCGTTGAATAAACTCATCCGGCTAGAATGCACAACATTGCCAGAATATTGTAGGATGTATCAGTACAAGCAGCCTGTAGAATTACCATAGGTGAGATTACAAGGCCGATCAAAACTTGCATCATCTTAAAACTGTTATTGAGATAACACGTAACGTAATCTGTGTGGGTATAATCGTTGATGACTATGTTATTCAATTTATAATATTTATTTACATTACATTATATCATGGCCATTCAGTGAAATATCCAATTAATTAAACACGGTTGATGAGTCTAGGTGTATCATTCCACCATCCCTCTACTGTATAGACGATTGGCCGAACCTATCCTAGTTGAGTACATCACATGGTGATCCTGCCAGTCCTATACTATTAGAGGTCTAAATGGGTTACATCAGTGATGATATGTGGTTTTTCTGACAATACACAGTTCGACGACTAGCTAAGATGGGATCAGGACAATCCAAACAGGAAAAAGATATCATTGCACAAACGGGAAAAAGTTCAGCTACTTCATCTGTAGAAGCAAATAGGCTGTCACTTCCAGAAATCTTAGGACTAGTAGTGCATTAGCGCCATCATGTTCTTGTACTGGAAGGTCAAGAAGGCAATTGAAAAGAAGGTGCAACTGGAGAACACAAGAAGCCACTAGGATTTAGTGTAATGTGCAATACCAAGAAAAACCGTGCGATTTTTTCCTAATGTCTAATTGTCAATGGAAATTATTGAAATATATATGCTGAGTTAAGTGGCGTCACTCCAAAATTCCTGGAGAACATAAAAAACGGTGTGAACGTAGGGGACGAGACGACACAGAGTAAATAAATTTCTAAATGAATTGGTCAAGTTAGAATACAATTTTGATAAATTAAATAAAAATGTCAATAATAAAAACAATTTTTTCAGGAATTTGGACTTGTTTGAATGTTTTGGTTAAATTTTCTTTAAATCGTCACCAACGTTTCGGATCCAGTTGATCCGTTATCAAGGCTAAAAAAGTGACAAATTACAGTTTAAAGTTGCAGAGTTCGCCCTGGCGAGCCAGAACAGGTACCCACCTCGAATTCATCTCAATCTAACATACATTCTTTAAGATCTATCATTTTTGAAGGTGTTCTTTCTATTGTAATGTGTTAATTTTCTTTATGTTTTTAATTTTAAACTGTGTGATCAACGTTTTAACGTTACAAGGAAATTCTTTGTTGTTAAGAATTACGTGCTTGTGTTGAACTGGGAATTTTTAGGTTGGAGTTTTCGAATAATGTTTTTTATTTTATCTTTTTCTCACGTTTCGTTATCTTAGTAGGCATCCTGAAAATTCTTAGTTCAAAACACGCACGTACTTCTTAGCAAAAATTTAAAATTAAAAACATAAAGAAAATTAACACATTTTAGAAAAGAACACCTTCAAAAATGATAGATCTTAAAGAATGTTTGTTAGATTGAGAAAATTCGAGGTGGGTGTTCTGGATCGCCAGGGCGAACTCTGCAACTTTAAACTGTAATTTGTCACTTTTTAGCCTTGATAAATGATCAACTGTATCCGAAACGTTAGTGAAGATTTAAGAAATTTAACCGAAAACATTAAAGTCCAAATTCCTGAGTAAATTGTTTTTATTATTGATAACATGGACGAAAATCCTGATACATAAAAATGTCAATGTTGGATCAATACCGGGTTACACCGTCATGGCTACAATTTGAATTGTTTTCATCAATTCGAGATTTCACACAATAAGAGGTTAGCCATCATTAACTCTATGACCTTAGGGTCTTTAACTGCAATACTGTTGATTTAGCTCATCTACTTTGATACGGTCACGTGCCTAATAAATGGAAAATCAGTTACAAGAATCCCGCCAGTTACTCGGTAGAGGTGTTCCAACCGGTGCACTTTCCTCGCTGAATTAATAAAATTTTTCACCATTTTTTATTCGCAGCGATGAATAAATTCATCTGGTTAATACGATACGGAGGATTTTGTTGTTCCGCAGGATGCACAACCTTGCAGGCACACGTCGGATCGATAGCGGGGTTATACGGTCATGGCTGCAATTCGGGGGATTTTCGTAGTGAGAGGTTTTCGAGATCTAGCTTTCAAACACAGAAAAACTAGAATTATAATTGGTGAAGTACTTGAGCATTCTCATGTTGAACTATAGGGAGTTTTAATTGATATATGCAGGGGATGTGGTTCTATGAAATGGACCACACGTTAACTAGAGGTATGAAATGGATTTGTTCATTTTAAACCCTACAAAATTCGAGTGATCTTTCTGTAATGCCCGAACGGTATTCGCAGCACGGGTATACTTGAGTTGAGTTTTTCTCCCACTCTTTTTTAATGCAGAGGTCATTGCTTCTCATAGGCTTTTCCAAAATCTTTCCTAGAAATGCATATCAGCATTTCCAGTCTTTTTTCGTTTCGGTTTCGTGAGTCTTTGGTATTATAGATTAAACAAATACGAAATTCAGTGACGAAAAGCGTACAAACTACCCAAAAGACTAGCTTTATCTCTCCCTCTGAAGTAAAAATCATCAAGATAATTTCTCCCGCTATATTACAATCTCAGAGAAGTAAACATAGAGATGCCCCTACTCGTAATCAACCAAGCTTTAGAATGATACGAATAGCATTTCACTGCAGCACTGGGGTGAAGTACAATAAGTGAGATTTTCGTTTCTAAAATTTCTGAACATAATACAACATTTTCGTTATTTTGCTATAGCTATAATTACCGGAATAACCTTAAGAAACAATAAACTTCCAAATAATTCAGTTTATGAAAGTCAAATCGAAATGAAAGTGTGAATACGATGCATTAAGAAACTAAACACTAACAGACGATGTTGCCAAACTGACAGAATTGTGTGTAACAGACGCTGTATCAGAGTATTGGAGCGGTTGATCAATTATCTCAATACGGCATAAAGAGGCGGCACAAATTCGCAACGCCGGAATATTGTTCGCGCGCATTATACTTGGCTGCGTCAACAAATGCGTGAAGGCATCTCTACGTTTACTTTTTACTCTGAGATTACAATCAATTGACAGAAATGTCTTTCTTTGATGTCTTCTGAGAATATGGAAACTTAAGGTATTCACCAAACACATATAAGAGACATCATATCCACATATTGAACTGGTAATCAAATCTCTTGATCTGTTTATTACTTCCAGTTCACTCCCATATCACTCATGAACCATTTCATAATGAGCATTTTAATTTCTTTGTCCCAACATTTCAAATCTATAATATATAAGGTCCAATGTGTTTAGAATCCCTATGAAAGATGCAAGAAGTAGCTGAAACCTCATTGTCATACGACAATAACAAAACGTAAAAACCCAATAAACCCTCTCCATAATCCATACAATAAGCTTCCATACAATTGAACGAAAGTGGAATCAACCAGAGAACCATCAGAAAACTCCAAGACAGGATAGATGAAGATCGAAGATGGTTGATGTGCAATTTCATTGTGATCCAGTTAACCAGCCACGAAAGATTTTTCCTATTTGCATACTGCTTGAACAATTCAATTCCTTAAAAATCAAGAACCTAAAAATGTAATAGTAATGATCTTTTTGGAACATAGTATTGGAACTCTTATTGATATATGACCTTATGATAATGGCTCAGGGCAAGCATGGCGGCACGGTCTGTGATCGCATGCAAAATGCCTTGACCTTAACGCTCGAGTGAAGTGTCCGCGAAGGTGTGAACCCTATAAAGAAGATTCTACTACCGTTTACTAAGCGAAGGAAATTCTCTCTGAAAGTATTCACGATGGAAGAAATCATCTTAGCCCCCACAGATTAAACCAAATATCTTGGTGTTGTCTTTGACCAGAAGCTCTCTTGGAGCTTACACCTGGAGGCAGTGATTACCAAGGGTTAGAAAATGCCAGAGGATGATTGGAGGTACGTGGAGACTCAAACCTGAACTTATCAACTGGATCTATAAATCCATTGTGCGGCCAATCGTCAGCTACGTAGCTTTCATTTGGTGGTCAAGGCGATTTCACCGACGGGAGAAAAAGTCCTGGACAAACTGCAGAGAATGGCATGTTTATCTATAACAGAAGCATCTCGCTCTTTTCCTACCGCTGCCATGTAAGTTATCCTAGACCTGCCTAACTATTCTCAGAGATTGAGGCAGCTAGTAGAATCTGAGGTTGGCGAGAGAGCAGGAGCTTAAACTGGAGAGTACACGGCTCTCTTCGCATTCTGAATGAATGTAAGAAATTTTTATATGTGGCCACAGATAACCTTCTTCTTCTTCTTCTTCTCTGTGCGGTGCCTTTCCGGCCGAACTGAGGCCTAGTGGCCCATTGTTCACCCGCATCGTTCTATAGAGCTCACCTCCTCCTCAGACACGAAGACAGAAATGTCGCGAGCCTGCCAGGAGTGGTCCCTCTCACCATAGGAATAGAAGGTGTTGGATTTCCTAGGTGTGTTGACCTTAACTCAGTAAGGTTCCCACAGTTTGAACAAGATATGCTCAACCTTTTCATCAGTACTCCTCCGCACCACCGGCATAGGGAGCAGCTCGTCAATCCCATTCTCTCAATGCCTGTTTGACACTTCCACACAGTCAATGCACCAGTCACTAGACCGAGTTGTTTTCCTCTCTCTCAGCAACAGAAGTCCATTGACTTCAGATCGCGAGGACGGTCCTCAATGAGAATCCTCGACCACCTCAGGCCCACCCCTGCGGTCCATTCCGAGAAAATTCCCTGTTCAGCCAGTTCCTGAAGAAACTTCTGACAGAAGTGCGACAGATTGGCAACGCAGGCTCCGGACCAACAAATGCTAATCCGGCTCCCCGCCCAGCCAGTTCATCTGCCACAGATAACCTAACTCTGAAATACTAATTTCAGAAAAACTACAGTGGGGCAATACCAAGTTGCGACCAATAGAGTAACGGTGAAATGGTTTTTCCTGCAGGGTCTCTGGTGTATTACACCGATGGCTCAAAGATCTACTTGATTCTCTGTCAGTTCGGTCAAAGTTAGTCTAGGAATGCAAAATATCTCTTTGCACTCGGATCAAATAATCAGGCCAATCTCATTCCCTGGTCATTTTGGAGTGCAGGGTAATGAAATGACTGATCAGCTGGCAAGGGATGAAGGATGAACCCCCTTCATTGGACCAGAGCCTTTCTGCGGCTTCCAAACAAGCCACCAAGCAGTGGAGGTTAAGGATTGGGAACAAAAGAGAAAGATCAGATCCTGGAAAATGAGCCAAGGACCAAGACAGGCTAAGTCGTTTCTCTCGTACTCAACGAGAAGGACTGAAAAACTTCTCTTACTGAGACAGCTGAACACCTGCTATGCAAATGTGAAGCTGTCCTTGGAGAAGGCTGCGACATTCTAGGCTCCTATTCCTCAAAACCAGAACAAGTAACTCATAATCCAGTCGAATTGTGCTTTTAGCAGGAAAGTTTTGGGGTAGTTTAGATTTCTTTCATTTTTTATGTTTTTTTGGGGTGCTGAATCCGAATTTGAGGTTTGCTAACAAAATTTCTAGACGGAACATAGAAAAAATACAAAAAAAGAATGAAAATCTCATTCTTGGTCAGTTTTTTTGCATATAACTCTGACACTATCAACTTTTCCTAAAATACCTTTCCATACAAAATGAATGTGCATAAAATTTCCTACAAATTGTACTACCACAGCTTGTTTTGCGACAAACCGTTTTGGTTCAAATAACAGTTGAAAATGAGGTATTTTCCATGACTCAATAAATAAAAAAAAATCATTCTATGGTTCCGATGATGCGATCCTCTTGAAATTGTGCATGAACATTCAGTATATATCAGTCGCGATTCACAAAAAAAAATTTAATCGAATCGAAAATTTTTTTATGGAAATATAAAGATTCTTCTTTTTCAATATTCCAATTGAATTTTCTATGGTTCTGTTAAAACTATGGTCACACAATTTTGCATAAGGCTTATTATGAGCATCTTGCATTTGGCTGCAACATTTCATTTCGATTGGTCTTGTTTTGTCTGAGATATTGAGGAACAAAAATTTAGAATGGCCTTGTTTTATGAACAAAATACGGCCATTCAAAATGTTTGTTTCTCAATATCTCAGACAAAATGGAACCAGTCAAAATGAAATGTTGCGGCAATATGCAAGATGGTCATAATAAGCTTCATGCAAAATTGTGTGGCCATAGTATGAGCAGAACCATAGAAAATTCAATTGGAACATTGAAAAGAAGATCTTTATATTTGCATAACAAGATCTGATTCAAGTAAATTTTTTTTTATGAATCGAGACTGATATGCTGAATGTTCATGCAAAATTTCGAGAGAATCGCATCATCGGAACCATAGAATTTAAGTTTTTTTCATTATTGATTCATAGAGAATACCTCATTTAAAACTATAATTTGAGCCAGACAGGTGGTCGCAGAACAATCTGTGGTAGTACAATTTGTAGGAAATTTTATGTACTTTCATTTTGTATTGAGAGGTTTTTTCACGAAAAGTGATAGTTTCCGAGTTATAAGCAGAAAACAGAAAAAGTGGTAGAGTTTATCGAGGCCTTGCTACCTGACTGGTAAAAAGCGCGGGGTTGTACAATAGATCCTCAAGTTGAGGTGCAAGCAAGGCTTAGCAACGCCTTATTGCCCCTCTTCTTATCTTATCTGGTCTAATTTAAATCTCATTGAGCTGGAGGACTTAAAAGAATTGCCCTAGAAACAGGAATTCATTTTACTCATTTCCTCTCAAATGATGGAGTGGAGTGAAAGTTTTCCCGTATCATTTAATCTGCTCACTCTGGATCATTTTGAATATAGGCCTGTAAAAAATGTCCCCATACCGACTTATGGCCGGTTTCTGAGGTTTTACTTTAACCGTCCAATAGTAAACGGTTCGATAAATACAACGATAGCCTCTTAATAAAGGTAGCTGAGTTTCTGACGTCTTTTTCGGTTGTCAGTTAACTATCTATTCGATAACAGCTGATTAACGGTAGTCTCGCAATAGTAGGAGAGCTGGCACGAACTTTAGGGTAGGTATTTGAGGCAAGCTGAAAACTGGTCAGATACCTCTCCTATTATATCCCAACTCGGGATTGCAGACCTGGCTGGTGAGTAGCGGGGCTAAATCAACCCCTACATTTTAATGGCCTGGCAGGTAGAAAGCCCTACCGAAATGATCTGTCTTTTTGGGAATCTTATTTTTTAGTTATAAATAACACTCCATTAAAATTTCAAGCTGCCTCAAAACATTTCTTATAATTTTTTGCAAAATATTTTTGCACGCGTCTGGCTAAAACCCCGATTAAATTATCTGGCTTATTTTTTTTTAGTATTTATAAAGCATTACACTCCAACATATATAAATTGCGTATTGCCTCAAATATATTTTTGGAAGAAAAAAAAATATTTTTAAAAATGTAGGGGTTGATTTAGCCCCGCTACTCACCAGCCAGGTCTGCAATCCCGAGTTGGGATATAATAGGAGAGGTATCTGACAAATTTTCAGCTCGCCTCAAATACCTACCCTAAAATTCGTGCCAGCTCTCGGACTACAAGTTCCTTCCTAGATCAACAGATGTCGCGACATACAAATTGACGTTTTGATTATGAATTTTGCAAATTTTAATTAAAACTGCGCCGCCTGAAACTCAAAATAATGAGATTTTCCATACGGGATATCAAATCGATTTCATTTTCATGTATATTTATGTCTTATGTATATTTAGATCATTACCAATGATGATTTGAAAAGGTCCTGTCGCATAGAACCGTAAAGATATAAGCACTTGTTGAAAGACGGTTAAAAAGTGCAATTCCTTTCAGATATTGGAGCTAATACAGAATTCAATTCATTACATAAGTGCATAAGTGTAAAACTGTTTGCTTGTTCGATCTGTACCTCATTTTAAATTAATCATCTGTATACATTTCGAGAGGTGATCTACGAACCCGTATAAATCTGGATACAGAAATATTGCCAATGAATTCCATTGCCTCTTCATCATTCATGAAGAGCTGGAACTAGAGGATAATCTTCTTGTATTATATTCCATTATTACACAACTCGTTTAATATATTAATATGTTAAGAATGTTGATATGAATCCAAATTCCGGTACTCCGTCAAATCAAAATGAAAAAGTGAGGTTGGAGTTGACAAATCAAACGCCAATGCCCATGCGCCATTCACTAAATCTACAGATAACCGGCCATTTTCGGTCGGTTAAAATAAACTGACTTTATTGGCTGGTTATCTTTCCAAGCGGTACTCAGAAACCGAAATCTGCGCTTATCCATCCGTCAAATGCGGTTAAAACGACCTCAGAAAAACGGCCATTATTCCAACTCTTCAATCTATCTTGAAAATTTCAAGTTTTCAATTCGTGTAAACAGATAAAATTCATTTGACCTCGCCTTCTCCATCAGCATGTCCACCACAGTAGTTTTAAACTACTTTCAGCTCAAAAATCCAAACTAACAGACGCTATTCCTTTATAAACAAACGCGCAATAGATAGGTCTACTCTACTGGTACAAAGACAACATCTGTCGTTGTATGTCGTGTGAATCTAAACAACCGAAGGCATATTTTGAAACTCTCAATCAGTGGACTGATAAATGCAAACCAGAGCAAACTCACAACCCCAGTTTCAAGTTTTCGAACTAGTAGAAACTTATTGTATTTCCGTCCTTGCAGGAATACTAATGCAGAATTAATTCAGTCAATTACGACAGCGAACACACTGGGGGAATAACGCAATTTTAAGTGAATATTCCACTTAGAATTTCAGATCGAAGACTGCCTTGAGGTATACAAACTGAAACTTGTCCTGTTCGTTCCCGCTATCCAGAATTTACCAGTTAGCAATACAGTTTCTCACTTTACGAGGTACCGATATGTTGTGTGTGAGTCTGAAATACGTTAACATCAAAGCTTTGCGCCCGTCTGTCTGAATTCTCCGCTTGACTGTTATCTCACAGCGGGGCAAATTCCTGTAATTGCATTAGATTTCATAAGGATCTGTTTTTGCCTTTCAGAAGACAAAGACGATTCATCTCGTCGCTGCAGAATTGTGGGGTAATCTTCCAGCTGAATTTACAATTCAATTCAGTTGGATTCACATCTGCCGGGTTTTCAGTTTCAACTCAATAGGCATTTGCAGTATGTTCATATTATGTTTTGTTTCTTGTGACAGTATTCTTCTTATTCTTCTTTGTAAAGACATTTTGGTCTGTTGGTTTCGGAGGGTGGTCACTATTGTGGATTCTCCTGAGATACAGATGTCCAGCTATCCCTCCATCTTTTTGGTGGTCTTCTGATTGGCCTTTTGCAAGCTGGATTTCCATTTAGAACAACTGACTATTCTCCCGGGGTCCATTCTTTCCACATGATCCCGCCAGTATGTTCTGCGCTTTCGTCCCCATCTGACTACATCTTCCACCTTACAGGTGTATTCCCGCTATCGTTCTCAGAGTCTTCATCTCCGCAGTCCTTAACATGCGTTTTGTTTTGTTTGTGCCAGGTCTTCTAGCCATAAGTGAGTATTGGTCTTTTATATGACAACTCTCAAACAGCTGATGCTAGCAAAGCTTTGTTAATCTGGTATTTGAGATCTTCAGTTGGATCGTTGCAGCTAGAAATATCCACTCCTAGATATCTGAACTTTGTAACCTGCTCGACAATTGCTGTAATGAAGTTCAATTTCATAACTGAGAAATTGATCTTCATTTTAAAATAATTTATCCGAGTTTTCATTTTAAATTCGTGAATTTTTATTCCGTTCAGAATTAATTCACAACAATCGAAAAAACCGAACATTCTGCGATTGATTTTGTTTTTCATACAGAAAACATAATAGAACCGTCCGCAAGAACAACGCCGATCGCAGATAACGCCGTTTTTTGCATATACGTACGATAAGCCAGTTCGAAGATGTTTCTACCGAGGTACTCTCCTGCAATTTTTAACGTTTCTGCGCCTAACTTTTCCGCCCCCCTCCGGAAGATTATAAAACGCGGGGTTTCCTTCCATCGGTAATTAGTTCCGAATTAGTTCTGCTTTAGAAGTACGTTCTTCAAAGTCCCTAAATTTTCTAAGCTACCAATTTTTTCTGATTTTTGCTTACCTATTAGTGAGTGCTAGTGCAATTGAATTGTAAGTACCGAGCCGATTTACTACAGTCCTATTTTTAATCCTCGTTGAGTCTACCTGAAATAGCTGTTCCGTCAGATTCCGTAAAAAACCTTTTCTAGTTTGTCCAGGTGCCTGTAGTTAGTCTGTCCTTCATGGTGTGTATACCCATGGTCAGACCGGAAGGCCCAAACGAACCACTGCTATAGTACGTTTGTCCGTACAACCGGTGCCTGTAGTTAGTTTGTCCTTCATGGCGTGTATACCCATGGTCAGACCGGAAGGCTGATGCAAACCAATGCTATAGTACGTTCAACCGAATAACAGTCCTGCTCTATCCCGATCCTTAGTGCCCGTAGTTAGTCTGTCCTTCATGGCGTGTATACCCATGGTCAGACCAGAAGGCATAACCTAACCAATGCTGTAGCACGTTCGACATATCCTGTTCAACCCTCTAATTTCACCTGGCCAAACCCAACCTGTTTAGACGAGAAACAAGCAGAGTGGTAGACAACGTGGTGAATTCTAGGACTGAAAGAATATCGGACAAATATAACCGTGGTGCACTCTTATACTGACCCTTTTTTCCCTGTTTTCCTGATATTATCATATATTTGAATTCACCGTTTAAATTTAACCCATCTTCTATTCTGGCTGACTCGTACCGGGAAAATATTTGTTTGTTATGAAAGTGCTCGCGGTCAGACAAAACTGACCAATCTTTTATTTTATATTTATTTCATATAGCGCCTTATATCACTGTATTTTTTTATAACTATTTTCGCTATTTGAATAAATTGTGTAAATTACTCTATTTCTGATTTTCTCTGTTATCGCTAATATCTTAGATAACGAAGAACTCTGTCTCTGACTAGCAGCTGCCCTGGTAGGTTTGCTATGCTCCCTTATAAGAAAAAAGAATAGCTGGCGCTCGAGGTAAGTTTCACCGAGAAAACCACGTTACATTGCATTATCCATCACTGGCTTACATCTTGTGGTTCCCTGGCAAATGTCATGCATTTTGTCTTGGCGATTGATATTTGAATAATTAATTGTGTGCTGACCTGATTGAATCTCTGGAGTTGTTTTTGCAGGTTGTCCTCTGTTTCTGCCAATATTGTCTCATCATCTGCGTAGCTGATCATGCTGATGGGTTTTCTGTTGATCCTATACCCCATTCTCAAGCCACTAACCTCCCCAATGATCTCATCTATAATCAGGCTGAATAGATACGGACTTAAGAAATCCCCTTGTCTTATACCTTGTGACATCGGAATATCGTTTGTTGTTTTATGATCAACTTTAATTTGCATTGAATTGCCTGTGTTTAGACAGCATACTGTTTTTATAATTCTTGCCGGTATTCCTTTTTTCTTTAAGATGTTCATAATGTCTTCCAGTCGGATACGGTCGAATGCTGTGACAGTGACTGTGACAGTATTAAAAGTAGTTTTTAATATTTATGTGAAAATTATGAATTTACACTATAAAACTCGAAAGGTATGTAGAGTTTTAGTGGACTGACAATGTAAAGCTAAGGTGGTCCACATATAGGGCTGACACCACTAAGATGCTGATCAAACTGGGAAACTTTTTGTACCAAATCTGTAATGCGATTTAGATATGGGTTTCGTGAGGGTCGTGTTGAGAAATTAGAGCTTCGACATCGAGTTGACATTTTTGCAAGAATTATTGGCCCCGGAAAAGTTAATTTTACCCGATCTGATGATTCTAAGAATTCACCATGTGCTTTACACTTTACACATCTAAAAAAATTATTGACGTCTGGACATCCTCTATATATCCATGAAGTATTTACGTATTTCAAGAGTTGACAATGCTCATGAGAACTCTTAACATTATTTTGTGCCATCCATTTTGAATGAAATCATGTCTCAATTTGTATTATTTACATAATATTAGGTGAATATAGATGAACCTATTCAAACATATTTATTGATTGTGAAATATACAGGATGTCAAGGAAAAAAGTACCATGCATGGTACCAGTGGCGGCTCGTGGGTGAAAAAAGAGGTGAAGAGCTAAAGAAGCAGAAAAATCTAGAATAACATATTTTTTATGTAAACTCACCTATTTTTGTATATCAGGTCCAACCTTCGGTCCTTTGAACTAGCAAATTTGTCCGTAATGTCTTCATAAAATGGTTGTTTGTTTGTTAGTTGAATTAAAAGGTCTTTTTGAGTGGAAATTGGCCAAAGAGGAAAGCCTTTGTTGAGATACAGAATTTCTCAAAAACCAATTGTATTCCGAAAACCAAGATGATTTGAAATTAATATTATATGATTTCCCATTTTTCATTTCTTTTCTTTCAGAAATTTTCAAGTTAACAGTAGGCCGACTTTCATTTAAGATGTCCTTTTTGTCTTCGTCTTTCTAACAATGAAACGGAGTTTCTATTAAACTGCACACAATGTCATTAATGGGGTTCATTTTCAATATCGAAGCCGAAGCACTTAAAGTAAACAACGGTCAGACGTTCTCACTGGAGCGACACAGTTAGAGGCGACGCGCGGACAGTAAAACACCGACGAACGTAACAGGTGCAGACTGCAGAGGGTTACTGGAGCTCGCACTACAGCGAGAGAAAACGTAATAGAAAGCCCCGGTGACGTCACCCGTTGCCATAGCAACGCAGCCTGCTTGAGCGATCGAGGTGCAAGTTCCGTGACAAACCTCTTCACTCGATGCGGCAAGCGATCGATTTATAATGAGTTTCGTGATTCGATAATAATCTCGATAATAAACGTCTCCTGAGTTCTGACATGGAGCTAATGAAACGACTAAATTATTGTATAAATAGTGAATAATAATTATCATCCTCAATGAACATTTTAGGTGACCCTGACCCTAGGAATTTTTAGGTGAAGAGCCACTCCCTTCACCTGAAAAGCCGCCACTGCATGGTACTACGTGATAGAATATGAAAAAAGGTCCCACGAGTATATGTCCGAAACTGCGTCTTTTAAGAAATACAGGGTGTCAAAGTTTTTTTTTAATAACTTTTGAAAAAGAGGTAAAATTGAACAAAATTGGTATGCGGGGGTTTTGTATGATGCAGAATCCAAATATCTTATTAGTTTTCAGATTACTAATAGAAGGCGTCACATACAGGATTCCTTCAAATTTAAATCAACCCTAACTTTTTTGCCTTACAATGCATGTTATTCTGGACTAAAAAGGGCGATTTCTTCATTTTTTTCCCTCAGAAAAATTCACTTTGTTGAAGTCGCTAAAATGGATAATTGTGTTATTAAAAAAAACATATATTCATTGGACTTTTTTCTATGATACTCTGTATATTCAACCTATTCTGAATAAGTATTACCTATTTCTGATTTGAAAATTTTTATTTTTCTGAATTACATATTTCTAGTCTGAAATTCCGTATCGTTTCTGAATTTAAAGTTATCATTTTGAAATTCAAATACCCTATTCTGAATATCAACTTACTATTCTAAATTACAATTTCAGTAGGTCATCATACACTCGAAAATTGTCACTGTACAAATGTGAATGTTACATCCTAATAGTTATTCAATTACAATCAATTAATAACGGCAATCTGTCAATTAGAAGAGACTTACCATAATTATGATACTGATTATTGACATTTCGGTAATGTTCCATTCAACTGTATCAATATGAAATTGAAACGATTAGGTCCTCATTATGGCTCAATGATGAGCTTTCTATACTTATTATTGTATTCATTTTGATGATTCGATGTTTTTCTGAATATTTGGAGTATACTTCATTGCATATTGGCACTGAATGGAATTATTTTTGCGCGTTTTTTCCTGAGGAAACAGCCTGATATGGTTTTGCACAAATTTGGATGTGGGAGTTGAATTCATGAATTATTAATTGATATCGATTGAGACATAATCTGGGAGAATTCTGCATTTCTAGAAAATTTTTTTGGGTTTTCACTTCCAAAAGTTAAAAATGAAAGTGATTTGGAACTGTATACCAACTAAAATCAAAATATTGCTCACGCTTTCAATGAAATAAAAAGGGATTCTACTCTATTCCTCTTTTCATTTTTTTTACGATTTCAGGTGCTCAAACTGTTTTTGGAGGACCCTAACTTGGATCCTCTTCAAGGCTTGTTAGACCAGATTTGAATTCAGCAACATATCTTTCTTCTTTACATATTGTATGCGAAGAGTCCTTATGGATTCTCAACATTAATTCGTGAATTTTTCTGATTTTATACCTTCCAAATGTAAAAATTCGACCACTAGAAGATTCCAGTTTCACTCATTATGGAGCTCAGCTGGCTGTACACTAGACGTGCATGAACACTTCACAATTGATCTGAAACTCTATACTTAAATCAAAAAATGTTTACAGTGTCAATGAAATATATATAGCTTCAAGACAACACACAGGTGCCTAGGCACTCCACTCTTTTGAGGAAGAAATATTAATTCCAGTTTCACTCATTATGGAGCTCAACTGGCTGTGTATAAACACTTCACTGCAATTGATCTGGAACTCTATCCGTCGGTTTCACAAAGCTTGATTGGGTAATCAAATCGTTGATTTTGACTTATCGATGGTTTATGTCAAAAATGAACTGAAAATTGCACTGAAATCATAGACTAACTAAATTTTTAATTAAATTTTAGTTTGTCTATGACTAAAATGATGAGATTTCAATAATGAAGGTGATTGGAGTTTTGTAAAACCCGGCTATACCTACTAAAATTGAAATGATGCTAACGCTTTCAATGAAATACAAAGGACTTTTACTGAAAATCGTCCAATTTATTCAATTCCTCTATTCCTATATTAATTTTTTTACGATTTCAGTTGATGAAACTGTCTTTGGACGACCCTAACGTGGTTACTTTTCGAGGCTTGTTCGACCAGATTTAAATTCAGCAACACATCTTTCTACTGTATATATTGAATGCGAAGAGTCATTATGCATTTCCAACATTCATTCGTGATTTTTTTTCGCTTTTATATATCTATATTAATAAAACAGGATCTATGGTTACTGTTAAAATGCCAGATCTATTAAACGACTGCACCAAATGAATACATTGAAATGTAATCGATAGAAAACTCGAAAATAAAAATAAGTAATTTTTACTTCTTGATCACTAAATAGTATCTAATTAATATTTTTTTTTGCAGGTCCTGAAGATTTGATATTGAGTGAACTTTCACTGCTTGGTTAAATAAATGAATTTGGACTGTTGATAATTTACGGAATATTAAAAAAATAAAGGAAGCTACTCATGAAGAAATTTAGGTCCACAAAACCAATCCTCTTTACAAAATTATTTTGATTTGGTTTAACAATTCATTCATGCTTTGAATTTACCTAAATTTTGAAGGTCAATTATAAGGACTTTTAGGGTCATTCTAATTATATGTCAATTCGACTTTCCCATTCAAACCATAAACTCAAATTGAAATTTTCGTTTTTTCGAGTTGTTGCCGTCGGAAGTCATTTGGTTTATAGGTGACCAATAGGCCACTCCTAAACTCGATAACTTCCAAGAGCTACAACTGGAAATATCGAGATTAGCCAAATTCGATTTAAGGTTTTGAACAAGAATGTGGAATCCTCATGATAATAGAAATCTCAGAATTGTTTTCTACATGACTACTTTGAGAAGTAACATCTCGAACTTTTGAAATCTACACAGGCCGGGTTTACTTCTTCAAGAAAAAATTCTACAAAAATATATTAAATCGGATGGGCTGCTCTCCTAATATTCTAATTATCCTTTCCAAGCAGCCGTTTTCATAGACCCTTCAGCATTATCAATTTTTTAACATGTCACATATGAGTTCTGTATTGTTGATGTTTCATTTGATTTGTGAAAGATTTCATATAAATTTTAAATAGACGCTTTGAATATAAACAGGTTGTTCCTATAAACATGTTCAATATTCTGAATTTCAGCCTATAGATATAGATAGACATTTTCAGGGTACTTCTATAAATCTATCACTCATTTCAGATTTCTACTTTATACAAGATTAAATAATTTTTAAAACTGGCAAAACTAGGTTTGCAGGGTCAGCTAGTTTAGGGGAAAGGCAGGCAAGATGGCATAGTAGGGCCAAATGGCATACCATATTTACTGAAGAATCCACTGCGAGTGGAATCCTAGAACTCAGTTCAAATGTTCGAATTAGTTGGCAACAGTGTACGAACGTTGTTTCAAGGGATTTGTTACGGTAGTTGATGACTTAGTTGTGAAAAAGTGGTATGAGCGTGTACAACTTCGACGTAAGCTCTCTCTTCTCGTCTATATTACTGTAAGTACAGATTATTTCACTAACTTTTTTATATCCGAGTAGAATTGTACCTTTATTGTGATCCTTTTTATGTATTTACCTTGACAAAAGATGTCACAAAAACGTTGATTTAATATTAGTTTTTTTGACACGTGGTTAGGGCAAGTTGACATACATAGAGGCTGGGTAAAATGGCATGGTACTTTTTATTAACAATAAAATATTTTTTCAGATGGTCTTCAATTATCGAAGGAAAACCAACAGAGGTGAGTGGGATGAGAATAATATGTGAAGAGCTTTGGAAGCAGTAAGAAAAAAACAAATGAGATAGGCCCTTGCTAGTAAAACATTCAATATACTTTTTTTTGATTATATGAATATGATATTTTTTGTTTATATGAATATAAATAAATTTCTATTTCTTGTATGATATGTTATTTATTGGAATTTTGTTTTTTTCACTACAAAATATATTATATTATATGATATGCCATCTTGCCCGACACTGTGAGGCAAAATGGTTTTTCGGATGTTACAGATTATCGCGATTTTTTTTTGTCTATAATTTTTTTTCATATCTTTCTTCAAAAATTGATAGCTAACCTGATTGACTAGAGATTCAACTAATGCTGTGCTCAATTTTTTTTCCTCATAGGAGATATCGCTTTTCAAAAGATTGTATGCCATCTTGCCTGCCTCTCCCCTAATAAAAAATTTGATCACTAGAAGATACGTCGATACTAAACGGTTTCTAAACAAAGATTCAATTAACGGATTGAACAAAAACTTATTTAACAAACTGATATAGCAAATTGTTAAGCATCAGAGCACAGCTCTGAGACTCGCTTGAAGTTTCATTGAATAAGACGCAAAGGTTACCCGCATGCTCTTGAAAACAAACGCTGAAATCCACAAGCTCTGAATGACAAGTGCCGCGCCGAAAAACTACTACAGTGTAACTAAAAAAAGAGTTCCATTTCAAACCCTCAATACACCAAATGACGAACCCGGCTGTTCGCAAATATTGAAGTACACTCTGAAAGGCGTGAAAACCAAAAGATAAAAAGTAGATACCGCTTCAACACAACAGGCGCCTAGGCATTCCGCTTATGTGAGGAAAAAATATTAATCCCAGTTTCACTCATTATCTACACCTTTTACAGTTGTAATTCAGAAAATCAAAGTTCAATTTCAGAAAAGGGAACATGTATTTCAGAATAGGAATATGTAATTCAGAAAAATTGAATTTCAGAATAGTTAATTCAATTTCAGAAAAGCGAAATTGGAATTCAGATTAGGAAGTTGTATTTCAGAAAAACAAAGTTGAAATTCAGAAATGGCAAATTCAATTTCAGAAAAGGAAAATTGTAATTCAGAAGTTATAAATTGAATTTCAGAAAATGTAATATGTAATTCAGAATAGTATCCTGGTACCCAAACCCCTATACTTTCTTTGGCAAATAAATAATTCATTACATAATATAATGTATATATGTATATGACTTAAATTCAAATTTTAAGGGTTTAACGACTCAGGATTGGAGAAAATAAATAAATGAAGCTCGGCGTAGAATAAAGAGTAGGGTAAGGTGGGGCAAGTTAGCGAATGGGGCAAGACGACGAATTTGATTTTGATGAAAATCAAAAGCAGAAATCTGTATTATATCAAACCCTGTGATGTCTAGCCGGGACCTAGTAATACCTTAAAAAGATATGTGCCGCTTTCTTCACTACGTTCGAATGTATGCTTGAAATTGTGTTTACTGGTTGGTCGTTATAATATACCGTGAGCTGAAGTAAGTTTCTGTGCAAAAAGTGAGGTCAGAACTTTCCTTATTGAAGTTTATTTTGTTTGCTAGGACCCTACAGATTGAGAATGTAAGTAGCACACACTAATTCTACTTATTGTTTGTTTTATTTATAACAATTTTGTCATAAATTCGCTCGGGGGCAAGTTGACGGGGGCAAGTTAACGAAAGCAGAAGGCATCGATATTGACTTCAACTCCAAATAAACAAGACCTTGAAAAGAAAGAACGAGAAAAAAATGAAAAAATTCAGGCTAAGAAAAGAAAATGTGAAGGAAAGGCTAAAAGGAACGTTTTCAAACCGACTGGAAAAAAATATACTGAAGAGGCTCAAAAATAATTTGAAATTTTTGTCCCAGCTGCGAAGAACCATACACTGAGCCTCTAGTTGAAGATTGGATAAAGGCGGTGTATGCGAAAATTGGTGGCATGTGGCCTGCACGAGCTACGAGAACAGGGGTGTCTTCATATGTGACCTTTGCATGTAATCGTCATCTTGCCCCAATATGTGCGTCATCTTGCCCACTATTGGGGCAAGATGACGAAATTGTAACACGTTTGAAAATTTTCCATTTTTCCTTTATGTTTTGTTTTCTAATTTAAGATTAGTTCATAAAAAAACAATTAAATGTTGTATGATTCTGTTATACTTTTGAAAAGTTTATAATTATATGTAGTTTATTTTTTATTTTATTTTTTTACCTTAAGCTCGTCAACTTGCCCCACCTTACCCTACTTACTTTATTTTCTCCAATCCTGAGTCGTTAAACCCTTAAAATTTGAATTTAAATACTATCAAGACTCTTATCTCCAGTATCTATGTATATGTAGGTACTATATAACATAGATATAAATAGGTACATATTCATGTTCATTATATCTCGAGTACATGCAACCAATTCTGAATTACGATCTCCTTTTATGAATTACGATTTTCCATTTCTGAATTTCAAATCACCAATTCTGAATTACAATTTATATTTTCTGAAATTCAAATTACCCTTTCTTAATTACATATCACTATTCTGAAATTCAAATTAAGCTTTCTGAATTACATATCACTATTCTGAAATTCAAATCACCATTTCTGAATATCAATTTACTATTCTGAATTACAATTTCCATCTTCTGAAATTCAATTTGCTATTCTGAATTACATTTTACGTTTTCTGAATTACAATTGGAAAAGGTGTAGCTCAACTGTTTCTGTGTATGAACACTTCACTGCAATTGATGTGGAAGTCTATACCTACTAAAATCAAAATATTGCTCATACTTTCAATGAAATACAGAGGCTTCTACTGAATATCTTTCAATTTATTTAATTCCTCTATTCCTCTATAATTTTTTACGATTTCAGGTGCTGAAACTGTCTTTGGAAGACCCTCACGTGGATCCACTTCGAAGCTTGTTTGACCAAATTTAGAATTCAACAACACTTCTTTCTACTGTATATATTGAATGCGAAGATTCGTTATGCATTTTCAAACTTCATTCGTGAATTATTTCGCTTATATACCTTCCAAAAGTAAAAATTCGATCATCAGAAGATATTGGAATTTTTCCATTGTAAAATTGCAATGACACGTCGATACTAAACAGTTTCAAAACAAATATTCAATTCACGGATTGAACAAAAACTTATTTAACAACCTGATATAGCAAATTGTTAAGCATCAGAGTACAGCTCTGAACCTCGCTTGAAGTTTCATTGAATAAGACGGAAAGGTTTCCCGCTCATGCTTGAAAACAAACGCTGAAATCCACACTCTAATGAACAAGTGCCGCGCCGAAAAACTACTACATGTAACAAAAAAAAAAGAGTTCCGTTTCGAAATTCTCAATACACCAAATGACGAACCCGGCTGTTCGCAAATATTGAAGTACACTCTGAAAGGCGTGAAATTCAAAAGGGAAAAGTAGATACCGCTTTAACACAACACACAGACACCTAGGCACTCCGCTTCTGCGAGGAAAAAATATTAATTCCAGTCTCACTCATTATATAGCTAAACTGGCTCTGTGTATGAACACTTCACTGCAATTGATCTGGAACTTTATACCTACTGAAATCGAAATATTGCTCACGCTTTCAATGAAATACAAATGCTTCTACTGAATATGTTTCAATTTATTCCATTCCTCTCTATTTCTATATTTATTTTTTTACGATTTCAGGTGCTGAAACTGTCTTTGGACGACTCTAACGAAGATCTTCTTCGAAGCTTTTTCGACCAGATCATTGAGTTTGAAAATATTCATTTTTTGCATTGTATTTTTTAACTCAATGACCAGATTTGAGTTAAGCAACACATCTTCCTACTGTATATATTGAATGCGAAGAGTCCTTTTGTATTTTCAACATTCATTCGTGAATTTTTTTGCTTTTATACCTTCCAAAAGTGAAAATGCGATCACTAGAAGATATTCGAATTTTTTCATAGTGAAATTGCAATGACACATCGATACTAAAAGGTTTCTACACAAGGATTCAATTCACGGATTGAACAAAAACTTATTTAACAACTTGATATAGCGAATTGTTAAGCATCAGAGCACAGCTCTGAATCTCGCTGGAAGTTTCATTGAATAAGACGCAAAGGTTTCCCGCATGCTCTTGAAAACAAACGCTGAAATCCACAAGCTCTGAATGACAAGTGCCGCGCCGAAAAACTACTACAGTGTAACAAAAAAAGAGTTCCGTTTCGAAATTCTCGATACACCAAATGACGAACCCGGCTGTTCGCAAATATTGAAGTACACTCTTGAAAGGCGTGAAATCAAAAGGGAAAAAGTAGATACCGCTTCGACACAACCATAGACCTAATAAGACTGGACACCGCATGAGGGAGAGGTCACTTGGTCGAATGTGATGGGGCTATTGTTGGCAATGTCAAATCAATGTAAAAAAAAACCAAATAGATCATTCCAAATGAAATATATCAAAAAATATATGACTTTAATTCAGAAATTAGTATAACTTCTTGTGGGCAAAGCAAAGCATGTGGTCACATGAATATTTTGACAAGTTGCCCACAAACTTGCTTCATCTCTTTTCTTTTCGATAAGATCGCATATGTCTTTCTCTCACTAATGTAGCCAAGTGTTCGATCTTTTAATAAGTCACGTGATTCTGCATCCATAGTAATTATAGATCTATGGACACAACACACAGGCGCAGGCGCCTAGGCACTCCGCTTATGCGAGGAAAAATATTAATTCAAGTCTCACTCATTCTAGAGCTCAACTGGTGCCGTATTCTAGAGAAGTGATATTCGAAAACGTATACGAACTTCATTGCGCGGTGTGCATTTTTGCAGGTAAAACAGGGACTCGCGCAATGAAGTTCGTAAAGGTTTTCGAATATCACTTCTCGAGAATACGGCACCTGGCTCTGTGTATGAAAATGAATACTTCACTGCAATTGATCTGGAACTCGATACCTACTAAAATCAAAATATTGCTTACGCTTTCATTGAAATACAAAGGGTTCTACTGAATATCTTTCTATTTATTCAATTCCTCTATTCCTTCATTTATTTTTTTACGATTTCAGGTGCTGAAACTCGTCTTTAGACGACCCTAACGTGGTTACTTTTCGAGGCTTGTTCGAACAGATTTAAATTCAGCAACACATCTTTCTACTGTATATATTGAATGCGAAGAGTCTTTATGCTTTTTCAAACTTCATTCCTGAATTCTTTTGCTTTTATACCTTCCAAAAGTAAAAATTCGATCATCAGAAGATATTCGAATTTTTACATTGTAAAATTGCAATGACACGTCGATACTAAACGGTTTCTAAACGAATATTCAATTCACGGAAACTTATTTAACAACCTGATATAGCAAATTGTTCCGCATCAGAGCACATCTCTGAACCTCGCTTGAAGTTTCATTGAATAAGATGCAAAAATTTCCCATATGCTCTTGAAAACAAACACTGAAATACACAAGCTCTGAATGACAAGTGCCGCGCCGAAAAACTACTACAGTGTAACTAAAAAAAAGAGTTCCATTTCAAATCCTCAATACACCAAATGACGAACCCGGCTTTTCGCAAATATTGAAGTACACTCTGAAAGGCGTGAAATTCAAAAGGGAAAAAGTAGATACCGCTTCAACACAACACCACAGGCGCCTAGGCACTCCGCTTATGTGAGGAAAAAATATTAATTCCAGTCTCACTCATTATATAGCTAAACTGGCTCTGTGTATGAACACTTCACTACAATTGATCTGGAACTTTATACCTACTGAAATCTAAATATTGCTCACGCTTTCAATAAAATACAAATGCTTCTACTGAATATGTTTCAATTTATTCCATTCCTCTCTATTTCTATATTTATTTTTTTACGATTTCAGGTGCTGAAACTGTCTTTGGACGACTCTAACGAAGATCTTCTTCGAAGCCTTTTCGACCAGATCATTGAGTTTGTAAATATTTATTTTTTGCATCGTATTTTTTAACTCAATGACCAGATTTAAATCGAGCAGCACATCCTCCTACTGTATATATTGAATGCGAAGAGTCCTTTTGTATTTTCAACATTCATTCGTGAATTTTTTTGCTTTTATACCTTCCAAAAGTGAAAATGCTGTCACTAGAAGATACTCGAATTTTTTCATAGTGAAATTGCAATGACACATCGATACTAAAAAGTTTCTACACAAGGATTCAATTTACGGATTGAACAAAAACTTATTTAACAACCTGATATAGCAAATTGTTAAGCATCAGAGCACATCTCTGAACCTCGCTTAAAGTTTCATTGAATAAGATGCAAAAATTTCCCATATGCTCTTGAAAACAAACGCTGAAATCCACAAGCTCTGAATGACAAGTGCCGCGCCGAAAAACTACTACAGTGTAACTTAAAAAAAGAGTTCCATTTCAAACCCTCAATACACCAAATGACGAACCCGGCTGTTCGCAAATATTGAAGTTTACTCTGAAAGGCGTTTAATTCAAACGGAACAAGTAGATACCGCTCAACTGGCTCTATGTATGAACACATCACTGCAATTGATCTGGAACTATACCTACTAAAATCAAAATATTGCTCACGCTTTCAATGAAATACAAAGGGCTCCTACTAAATATTTATCAATTTATTCAATTCCTCTATTCCTATATCTATTTTTTTAGGATTTCCGGTGCTGAAACTGTCTTTGGACGACCCTAACAAGAATCCTCTTCGAGGCTTGTTCGACCGGATTTGAATTCAGCAACATATCTTTCTACTGTATATATTGAATGCAAAAAGTCCTTATGAATTTTCAAGATTCATTCGTAAGTTTTTTTGCTTTTATACTTACCTTCCAAAAATAAAGATTCACTAGAAGATATTTAAATTTTTCCAATGTAAAATTGCAATGACCGTCGATACTAAACGGTTACTCAACAAAGATTCAGATGACGGATTGAATGTATTCAACAACCTGATATATCAAATTGTTAAACATCAGAGCACAGCTCTGAATCTCGCTTGAAGTTTCATTGAATAAGACGCAAAAGTTGCCCGCATGCTCTTGAAAACAAATGCTGAAATCCACATGCTCTGAATGACAAGTGCAGCGCTGAAAAACTACTACAGTGTAACAAAGGAAGAGTTCCATTTCAAACCCTCAATACACCAAATGACGAACCCGGCTGTTCGCAAATATTGAAGTACTCTGAAAGGCGTGAAATTCAAAAGGGAAAAAGTAGATACCGCTTCGACACAACCATAGACCTAATAAGAATGGACCCCGCATGAGAGAGAGAGGTCACTTGGTCGAATATGATGGAGCTATTGTGGGCAATGTCAAATCAATGTAAAAAAACACCAAGTAGATCATTCCAAATGAAATATATCAAAAATATATGACTTTAATTCAGAAAATAGTATAACTTGAATTATATTCAATGCATCAACTTCTTGTGGGCAAAGCAAAGCATGTGGTCACATAAATATTTTGACAAGTTGCCCACAAACTTGCTTCATCTCTTTTCTTTTCGATAAGATCGCATATGTCTTTCTCTCACTAATGTAGCCAAGTGTTCGATCTTCTAATAAGTCACGTGATTCTGCATCCATAGTAATTATAGATCTATGGACACAACAACAGGCGCAGGCGCCAAGGCACTCCGCTTATGCGAGGAAAAAATATTAATTCCAGTCTCACTCATTATACAGGGTGTTTCCTAAACATGCGGCAAAAATTCAGGGGGTTGTTTCTTGGACTATTTTAAGCATGTTTTGTCCTTTGATGATTTTTGAAAAACCTCTTTGTTTCGAAGATACAGGGCGAACAACTTTTTCATATTTTTAAAATTAATAATAGTTTAAATAAGAATGCGTACCGCACTGTGTTTACTAAGTAGGTACAATTTATTTTAAATTTGTTTAACAACATTCCAATTACTAAAAACGGCCAGTTTTTTGACTTAAAATTGATAAGTTCAGATGGTAAAGGAATACAGATTAAACACGGTTTTCATTTGAATTCGTTTTGTGATGTATTAACAATTAACATTTTATCTTTGACTATGAATCGCTATAGAGGTGGTCATTTTCAACAGTTTTTGTAGGTTAAGTTAAATTTTCATGTAATTTTTCATAACAAAATGTTATTATCTGAAATTTTGTTTCCCCTGTATCTTCGAAACAAAGAGGTTTTTCAAAAATCATCAAAGGACAAATTATTCTTAGAATAGCCCAAGGAACAATCCCTTGAATTTTTGCCGCCTGTTTAGGAACCACCCTGTAGAGCTCAACTGGTGCCGTATTCTAGAGAAGTGATATTCGAAAACGATACGAACTTCATTGCGCGGTGTGCATTTTTGCAGGTGAAACAGGGAAACGCGCAATGAAGTTCGTAAAGGTTTTCGAATATCACTTCTCGAGAATACGGCACCTGGCTCTGTGTATGAAAATGAACACTTCACTGCAATTGATCTGGAAATCGATACCTACTAAAATCAAAATATTGCTCACTCTTTTATTGAAATACAAAGGGTTCTACTGAATATCTTTAGATTTATTCAATTCTCTATTCCTTCATTATTTTTTTACGATTTCAGGTGCTGAAACTCGTCTTTAGACGACCCTAACGTGGTTACTTTTCGAGGCTTGTTCGAACAGATTTAAATTCAGCAACACATCTTTCTACTGTATATATTGAATGCGAAGAGTCTTTATGCTTTTTCAAACTTCATTCCTGAATTCTTTTGCTTTTATACCTTCCAAAAGTAAAAATTCGATCATCAGAAGATATTCGAATTTTACATTGTAAAATTGCAATGACACATCGATACTAAACGGTTTCTAAAGGAATATTCAATTCACGGAAACTTATTAACAACCTGATATAGCAAATTGTTCCGCATCAGAGCTGCTCTGATGCGGAGCATGAAACTTCCGGAGGGATTCAGAGCTGTGCTGCACAGCTCTGAATCCCTCTGGAAGTTTCATTGAATAAGACGCAAAGGTTCCCGCATGGCTTGAAAACAACGCTGAAATCCACAAGCTCTGAATGACAAGTGCCGCGCCGAGAACTACTACAGTGTAACTAAAAAAAAAGAGATCATTTCAAACCCTCAATACACCAAATGACGAACCCGGCTGTTCGCAAATATTGAAGTACTCTCTGAAAGGCGTGAAATTCAAAAGGAAAAAGTAGATACCGCTTTAACACAATACACAAGACACCTAGGCACTCCGCTTCTGCGAGAAAAAAATATTAATTCCAGTCTCATTCATTATATAGCTAAACTGCTCTGTGTATGAACACTTCACTGCAATTGATCTGGAACTCTATACCTACTGAAATCGAAATATTGCTCACGCTTTCAATGAATACAAATGCTTCTTCTGAATATGTTTCAATTATTCCATTCCTTTCTATTTCTATATTTATTTTTTTACGATTTCAGGTGCTGAAACTGTCTTTGGACGACTCTAACGAAGATCTTCTCGAAGCTTTTTCGACCAGATCATTGAGTTTGAAAATATTCATTTTTTGCATTGTATTTTTTAACTCAATGACCAGATTTAATTAAGCAACACATCTTCCTACTGTATATATTGAATGCGAAGAGTCAAACATCATTTAGTGAAATTTTTTTTTTTTTTTTTGCTTTTATACCTTCCAAAAGTGAAAATGCGATCACTAGAAGATACTCGAATTTTTCATAGTGAAATTGCAATGACACATCGATACTAAAGGTTTCTACACAAGGATTCAATTCACGGATTGAACAAAAACTTATTTAACAACTTGATATAGCGAATTGTTAGCATCAGAGCACAGCTCTGAATCTCGCTGGAAGTTTCATTGAATAAGACGCAAAGGTTTCCCGCATGCTCTCGAAAACAAACGCTGAAATCCACAAGCTCTGAATGACAAGTGCCGCGCCGAAAAAACTACACAGTGTAACAAAAAAAAAAGAGTTCCATTTCAAACCCTCAATACACCAAATGACGAACCGGCTGTTCGCGAATATTGAAGTACACTCTGAAAGAAGTGAAATTCAAAGGGGGAAAAAGTAGATACCACTCTAACACAACACACAGACACCTAGGCACTCCGCTTCTGCGAGGAAAAATATTAATTCCAGTCTCACTCATTATATAGCTAAACTGGCTCTGTGTATGAACACTTCACTGCAATTGATCTGGAACTTTATACCTACTGAAATCGAAATATTGCTCACGCTTTCAATGAAATACAAATGCTTCTACTGAATATGTTTTAATTTATTCCATTCCTCTCTATTTCTATATTTATTTTTTTTACGATTTCAGGTGCTGAAACTGTCTTTGGACGACTCTAACGAAGATCTTCTTCGAAGCTTTTTCGACCAGATCATTGAGTTTGAAAATATTTATTTTTTGCATTGTATTTTTTAACTCAATGACCAGATTCAAATAAAGCAACACATCTTCCTACTGTATATATTGAATGCGAAGAGTCCTTTTGCTTTCATACCTTCCAAAAGTGAAAGTGCGATCACTAGAAGATACTCGAATTTTTCCATAGTGAAATTGCAATGACACATCGATACTAAAAGATTTCTACACAAGGATTCAATTCACGGATTGAACAAAAACTTATTTAACAACTTGATATAGCGAATTGTTAAGCATCAGAGCACAGCTCTGAATCTCGCTGGAAGTTTCATTGAATAAGACGCAAAGGTTTCCCGCATGCTCTTGAAAACAAACGCTGAAATCCACAAGCTCTGAATGACAAGTGCCGCGCCGAAAAACTACTACAGTGTAACAAAAAAAAAAGAGTTCCATTTCAAACCCTCAATACACCAAATGACGAACCCGGCTGTTCGCAAATATTGAAGTACACTCTGAAAGGCGTGAAATTCAAAGGAAAAGTAAATATCGCTTCAACACAACTCACAGGCGCCTAGGCATTGCGCTTATGTGAGGAAAAAATATTAAACCCAGTTTCACTCATTATCTACACCTTTTACAGTGTAATTCAGAAAATCAAAGTTCAATTCAGAAAAGGGAACATGTATTTCAGAATAGGAATATGTAATTCAGAAAATTGAATTTCAGAATAGTTATTCAATTTCGGAAAAGCGAAATTGGAATTCAGATTAGGAAGTTGTATTTCAGAAAAACAAAGTTGAAATTCAGAAATGGCAAATTCAATTTCAGAAAAGGAAAATTGTAATTCAGAAGTTATAAATTGAATTTCAGAAAATGTAATATGTAATTCAGAATAGTATCCTGGTACCCAAACCCCTATACTTTCTTTGGCAAATAAATAATTCATTACATAATATAATGTATATATGTATATGTACTATATAACATAGATATAAATAGGTACATATTCATGTTCATTATATCTCGAGTACATGCAACCAATTCTGAATTACAATTTCCTTTTTATGAATTACAATTTTCCATTTCTGAATTTCAAATCACCAATTCTGAATTACAATTTATATTTTCTGAAATTCAAATTACCCTTTCTTAATTACATATCACTATTCTGAAATTCAAATTAAGCTTTCTGAATTACATATCACTATTCTGAAATTCAAATCACCATTTCTGAATATCAACTTACTATCCTGAATTACAATTTCATCTTCTGAAATTCAATTTGCTATTCTGAATTACATTTTACGTTTTCTGAATTACAATTGGAAAAGGTGTAGCTCAACTGTTTCTGTGTATGAACACTTCACTGCAATTGATGTGGAAGTCTATACCTACTAAAATCAAAATTTGCTCATACTTTCAATGAAATACAGAGGCTTCTACTGAATATCTTTCAATTTATTTAATTCCTCCATTCTCTATAATTTTTTCGATTTCAGGTGCTGAAACTGTCTTTGGAAGACCCTCACGTGGATCCACTACGTAGCTTGTTTGACAAATTTAGAATTCAACAACACTTCTTTCTACTGTATATATATTGAATGCGAAGATTCTTTATGCATTTTCAAACTTCAGTCGTGAATTATTTCGTTTATAGGTATACCTTCCAAAAGTAAAAATTTGATCATCAAAAGATATTGGAATTTTTCCATTGTAAAATTGCAACGACACGTCGATACTGAACAGTTTCAAACCAAATATTCATTAACGGATTGAACAAAAACTTATTTAACAACCTGATATAGCAAATTGTTAAGCATCAGAGCCAGCTCTGAACCTCGCTTGAAGTTTCATTGAATAAGACGGAAAGGTTTCCCGCACGCTGAAATCCACAAGCTCTGAATGACAAGTGCCGCGCCGAAAAACTACTACAGTGTAACAAAAAAAGAGTTCCGTTTCGAATTCTCAATAATTTATATAGCCAAACTGGCTCTGTGTATGAACACTTCACTGCAATTGATCTGGAACTTTATACCTACTGAAATCGAAATATTGCTCACGCTTTCAATGAACTACAAATGCTTCTACTGAATATGTTTCAATTTATTCCATTCCTCTCTATTTCCATATTCATTTTTTTACGATTTCAGGTGCTGAAACTGTCTTTGGACGACTCTAACGAAGATCTTCTTCGAAACTTTTTCGACCAGATCATTGAGTTTGAAAATGTTTATTTTTGCATTGTATTTTTCAACTTAATGACCAGATTTAAATTAACCAACACATCTTCCTACTGTGTATATTGAATGAGAAGAGTCCTTTAGTATTTTTCAACATTCATTCGTGAATTTTTTTGCTTTTACCTTCCAAAAGTGAAATGCGATTACTAGAAGATACTCGAATTTTTTCATAGTGAAATTGCAATGACACATCGATACTAAAAGCTTTCTACACAAGGATTCATTCACGGATTTAACAAAACTCATTTAACAACTTGATATAGCGAATTGTTAAGCATCAGAGCACAGCTTTGAATCTCGCTTGAAGTTTCATTTAATAAGACGCAAAAGTTACCCGCATGCTCTTGAAAACAAAGCTGAAATCCACATGCTCTGAATGACAAGTGCCGCGCTGAAAAACTACTACAGTGTAACTAAAAGAAGAGTTCCATTTCAAACCCTCAATACACCAAATGACGAACCCGGCTGTTCGCAAATATTGAAGTACTCTGAAAGGCGTGAAATTCAAAAGGGAAAAAGTAGATACCGCTTCGACACAACCATAGACCTAATAAGACTGGACACCGCATGAGAGAGAGAGGTCACTTGGTCGAATGTGATGGAGCTATTGTGGGCAATGTCAAATCAATGTAAAAAAAACACAAATAGATCATTCCAAATGAAATATATCAAAAAATATATGACTTAATTCGGAAATTAGTATAACTTGAATTATATCAACGCATCAACTTCTTGTGGGCAAAGCAAAGCATGTGGTCACATAAATATTATGACAAGTTGCCCACAAACTTGCTTCATCTCTTTTCTTTTCGATAAGATCGCATATGTCTTTTCTCTCACTTATGTGCCAAGTGTTCGATCTTCTAATAAGTCACGTGATTCTGCATCCATAGTAATTATAGATCTATGGACACAACACACAGGCGCAGGCGCCTAGGCACTCAGCTTTGCGAGGAAAAAATATTAATTTCAGTCTCACTCATTATAAAGCTCAACTGGTGCCGTATTCTAGAGAAGTGATTTTCGAAAACTTATACGAACTTCATTGCAGGGTGTGCATTTTTGCAGGTAAAACAGGGACTCGCGCAATGAAGTTTCGTAAAGGTTTTCGAATATCACTTTCGAGAATACGGCACCTGGCTCTGTGTATGAAAATGAATACTTCACTGCAATTGATCTGGAACTCGATACCTACTAAAATCAAAATATTGCTCACGCTTTCATTGAATACAAAGGGTTCTACTGAATATCTTTCGATTTATTCAATTTCTCCATTCTTCATTTATTTTTTACGATTTCAGGTGCTGAAACTCGTCTTTAGACGACCCTAACGTGGTTACTTTTCGAGGCTTGTTCGAACAGATTTAAATTCAGTAACACATCTTTCTACTGTATATATCGAATGCGAAGAGTCTTTATGCTTTTTCAAACTTCATTCCTGAATTCTTTTGCTTTTATGACTTCCAAAATAAAATTCGATCATCAGAAGATATTCGAATTTGTACATTGTAAAATTGCAATCACACGTCGATACTAAACGGTTTCTAAACGAATATTCAATTCACGGAAAATTATTTAACACGTTCGCTGCGGCACGGGGTCTATTTGTCCCGTACTGGACTTTCCGTTGGGGCGGAGGCAAAATCACTGAAACTTACTCCCAGGCGGAAGGCTTATTTCAGTATTTTTCGACTTCTCAGAAAAACTGTCGACACCAGGGTGTGTTGTTTATGGATTCTACCTCATTTATGGTCAAATATCGTACGGGACATATATGCCCCGTACCGCCTGATTGTACGTTTTCTTCCCTGGGGGCGGATACGGGGTCCAGTGGACAAGTCGCGACAAGACACGGGCAATCGTATTCTCAACAGCGTAAAATTGTTCCAGTGGATTAGTATTCGACCAGAGTGCGTGGAGTGAGTTAGGTGCGATGTCTAGAGGTGCAAAAATTTTATCTCTTGCCCTAGCTCAGAATAATGAAAGTTCTAAGGAGGAATTTGAAGACGACTCCGATGATTCTATTATGCCCGTACTCATAGTCGATGCTCCGTCAGTTCTCGTACTCAAGCAGTTCTCAAGCAATACTTCGTCGATGCTCAGCTACCGACCAACCATGAGACGTGCTCGGATGTCGAACTGTCATACGAATTGTCAATATTCAATTTCTATGTAAATGGCGAATCTCCATGGCAACTCAGCAGTGATAACAAAGAAAAACCAGATTCCGACGATGTTCGAATTCTCCGCCGAGTTTTGCCGAAGGTTTGTTTATGAAATACGATCGTTGCTAAGCATGCGAGCTCGTCTCCGCCGAGAACGGCTTGAGTTGAGATTGAGATCTGACGGAGCATCGACTATGAGTACGGGCATTAGAGACAAAAACTATGAAACCAAGTTCAGAAGATGGCGAAGAAGATGAAGCTGACGAAAATGTCGATGACATTGCTGAATCGGAAAAAGAAATTAAATTGACGCCAACGTAATCCAACAGAGATGTAGAAATGTGGACAAAAATAAAAGAATCCGCTGCTTTAAAATTTTTGCACCAGTCCATGTCAAGTAGAGATGCTGATAATAAAGCCAAAAGTTTATACTTTCTGTATGAAATGCGAAGGCAATCCAGGGTATTGCCGGCCATGCTTCAATCAGGCGCACGCAGCTCAAGCTCCTGAAACGGATTTGGGACTATTTTTTTCGTTTTCTTTAAAAATGTTGTCCTTTTTATATTTGAGTTAGAAATATGTTTGTAATATTATTTCAGAATTAAATAAATCTTGTGTTCGAAATACTAATGTCTCAAAAGTAACCCTACAACTGACCACCATGGTGGCGAAACGGGACGTAGGAGACCCGTACTGTGCACTTGCACATATGTTCGAAATTCCATCACCTTGCAACTCGCAAAATCTCACTCCTCTTATACTTTTCCCCCTTCAGCAGAGCGTGATATATAGTGGCACCTGTAAGGGACACACGTCCCGTAACGCACAAACGGAAAGTCGCATACGGGTCAAATAGGCCCGCTAACGCCCACAAACGGAAAAAAGCAAAACTATCGTGCCGCAGCGAACGGGTTAACAAACCTGATATAGCAAATTGTTCCGCATCAGAGCACAGCTCTGAATCCCGCTGGAAGTTTCATTGAATAAGACGCAAAGGTTTCCCGCATGCTCTTGAAACACAAACGCTGAAATCCACAAGCTCTGAATGACAAGTGCCGCGCCGAAAAACTACTACAGTGTACCAAAAAAAGAGTTCCATTTCAAACCCTCATACACCAAATGACGAACCCGCTGTTCGCAATATTGAAGTACACTCTGAAAGGCGTGAAATTCAAAAGGGAAAAAGTAGATATCGCTTTCAACACAACACACAGGGCGCCTAGGCACTCCGCTTGTGAGGAAAAAATATTAATTCCAGTTTCACTCATTATGGAGCTCAGCTGGCTCTACACTAGACGTGCATGAACACTTCACTGCAATTAATCCGGTCGTTATATTTTATTCAGAACGGCTCTTAATCCTACGTATAACCTCATTTTTTATTCGATACAGGTGCGGGAATGTATAGAAATTTGTGAAGCAAATTTTACGACCCGAAGCTTAACTTTATTTCTGATCCCTGGAGTAGATAGGTAAAGTATATGTTTTGCGTCATTAGGGAATTTGGACGGCGAGACTGAATTAGTCGTGGCGTATTCGGCTAGAGCGCTTATTGCAAAATGGAGGATTAAAGAATTTGGTCGAGGGTGCTTTTTGTGTATTTTGCCTTTTTATCTGTAATTTTCAAATTTTGAGCCGAAAATGGTCTCAAACGATAAGGTTCGACAAATACATAATTTTTCATGTATTTCAACATCTTATTGTTACACTAGTATTGAAATATTCCATTAAAATTTCAAGCAGGAATATAACCATGTGATTTCAATTGTTTGATAAAAATGAGGCATATTTATTATATTATACCTACACAATATTTTGTTGGTCAATAATGTTTTGACTACATCGAAATGTAATTGACGAACTAATTGTTATGAATAAATAAATATAAGCTGAAATAATCTGTTTTGATTTTATCATACTATAAAAATTACATCGTAATAATTCTGGGTGAAATCTATATAACCAAACATGATGAATAATAATTATTTATGTTTTGTTAAGAGACAAGGGAT
The DNA here is from genome assembly GCA_013421045.1 of Propylea japonica. Taxonomy (NCBI): domain Eukaryota; kingdom Metazoa; phylum Arthropoda; class Insecta; order Coleoptera; family Coccinellidae; genus Propylea; species Propylea japonica. Next base: position 51,476,450 of record CM024239.1, read on the forward strand.
ATAGCAAATTATGGCATCAATCGAAAAAGTATCGTATACAAAAAATTTTTAACTTTATTCGAAATCTATTCTCAATACAAAACATGCTTAATTCACATTTCTTCTTCTAATAGGTTCCTAAACTTTTTCATTATAGTAATGATTCTCCTGATTTTGATCCTGCGTCAGGATGATTCTGGAACGATTATTACTGGAAAAGAAGTCTTCTAGTTTTTATTGCAATTTCACATACAAAGATGATAAAAAAAATGAATGAATGGATGAAAGTTACTTACTATTCCGTCAAAATAGCTGTAAAACTACACATAATTTAGTGTAAATCTTATGTAAAATTGCCCCTATTTTTCGTAGTGAATATCTCAGACAGAACGAAATCAATCGAGATGAAATTTTGCGGTTGAAAAATCTGGAGGCGTTCATTCAGATCAGGATGCAAAGCTTGTATTCAGCTGTCTCTGAGGCTTCTTAACAGTAGCGACAAGTATCATCGAGAACCTTTTCCGTATTCTCAAGTAAGAAACTACAGGGCAGCGTCCGGTGAGTAATCCCGTTATTTTCTTCAACTATAATTTCCTGAGAAGGAGGACTTTTTTGGTCCAGCTTTATGAGTAAGTGAGAACTGGTACAGATTGCTCCTTGCATCTTTCTTCTACTTTTTACACCTGCGTTTTAAATCAGTGCTTGAAATATTTTCAAGACTGGGGGTATCAGTTCTGATTCAGACATCAAATGAATAAAAATTATACAACCTGATGCAATGTCAAAGTAGAGCTCATATATGCTTACATTTGCCTCATAAACCAGCCATACAAAAACAGGTAAAAGCTGATATTCAATGATTTTTTTTTGCAAACAATTCTATGCATCGCTATCTTTATTCCAAAATACCACACATAATAATGAGAACGGCATTCAAAACCGCCTCTCTTAAAATATTTGTGCTTTGATAATGGATGATAAGTTATAATCATTTCAATGAACCCACCTTATTTGATTTATATTATTTTGAGTTGTCTTCAAATGTCGGAAATACCCACTGATACTCAGAAATACACTCTTTTTACTTTCCAGCATTTTTATTCTCAATAAATATCGCAAATAACCAGAGACAACTCTGAAATTACCGTTTGTTTACAAATCTTACCTACTTACAGTAATACATGATATAAAGGGCGCAGCTTACCCTTGAATCGCGAATTAGCTCCAGTACCATTTGACCGATTTGTCTCATTAATAAATGAACCGAACCATTTTAATCCTGCACTTCTAAAGCCTCTAGCCTAGCCCATTCAGTTTTCAGTTCAAAGGATTTTATAGTTTTTACAGATGGATGGTTAAAAAAAATCATTTTGACTTTGGATTCTTCATCATCAGTGTCAGTGTCAGTCGGGTAACCATTCGAAATTCAAAGGCATTCCACCAAAACTTTGGCACGCTGTATCCCAAGCATCAAGCACACCGTAAATTGTCTATTTGACTTTCTAAAGCTCTAGATCCAATGATAACAGATATTTTCGAAAATGGGTAATGTCCATTTTTGTTGCATATTCAATTCTTCGTTATATTCTATTAATCTTTCCATATTTGCTGCATATTGCACTTTCACGGCATAACACAGACGAAATTATAAACTCCAATGAAGATAATCAAGCAGGATTCAAAGAGCTGGAAAACTACAGGTAGGTTGTATTATTATTAAAAGTTATAAGCGCATTAATTCTAAGAACCCCTTTAGCCGTTCGGTGAATTTGCTCTTTCGCAAGTGCATAATATCCTTAGACATTACCAGTCATCTCATCTACTGTTATCCTTATCTTTCCATGAATCGGTTCATTTTAAATTTCTTGTGTCTAGAAAGTTAGAATTGGCAATTAATTATCTGATTAAATTGTTATACTAATGATTGCAATATTATAATGCTCCGACTCCATATAATTTTCTTATAATGATTATGATAGCTGCATTTCGAATATAGATTTGTCATAAAAGAAAATGAGGATCAGATCTGAATATTCTAAATCAGGTATTCTCTACCTTTTTTCTATTGAAACGATTCTAGAGTAGCAATTTCTTCATGATTCCAAGTTAATTGTTAATTGCTAGTGTTTTTGCGTGCTCATTTTTGAGCGCTCGTTCTACTTAAACTAGTGCTTTAACGTTCTGCCTAAATCTCTGTAATTTTCGAATTTTAAGCCGTAAAAGGTCTCAAACGATAGCGTTCGATTCCCTTATGACAAATCCGTTGTCAAATTCAATTCTTTCCGTGGGGCAGACCGTCCGGCTGTCCGTTTGCACGATAGCTTTAGAAGGGATTGTCCTAGAGACTTTCAGGGTGAGTTTTGTTCCCAAAATGCCTTGGTTAAGTTCGTTAACCAGCCAAATCGTACAGGGAGTTCCACGAAATATGGCCATTCAAAATTTTTGTTCCTCGATATGTAGGGCAAAACAGAACCCATCGAAATAAAATATTCGTGGTATCATTTTAGTTGCGTTTTGTATTGTGTTTGTGTTTATCTATTTTGTGTGTGCATCGTTTAAATTCAAAATGGTTTACGGAGCATATTGTATGGTGATGAACTGCAAAAAATAAAAAGACCAATGTTGAACTTCTTACATTGCCAAAGCCAAAGGAAATGGAAATGTAGGTATTGAAACTGGTATCATTTATCTGTGTTTCTCATTGCTTTTTTGTTTTAGTGCTCTCAAATGGAAAGGTTATCTGGGCTAAGAGATATTAATACCAGCAGCTGTTATAGAATGTATCGGGTTTTTCACTATAATTTGACCCACCCTTTAACTTTGTTACTACAGGAGATACAAAAAAATTTTTCGTATAAAAACTTCACGAAATCAACTGAGGTTTTCTGATATGAGTCCAGAAACTGAAATATATACAGGGTGGCCAACATATTGATGGCAACTTCAGTTTTTCAAATGGAACACCCTGCATATTTTGCCATGCTTGGCTAGCCCTTTTTCTCCTGATTTTGAATATGTAACATATGTTGGTCTATCTCTTTCATTCTGAGAACCACGAAGTTTCAAATTTTAAGAACCACCCACCCGCCAAGATCTGTAATCATTTTACAAGTGGCAAAGTGCGTTTACTGAAAATGCTCATTTTTGGAGTTATAATAACGTCAATGGGAAGATATACAGGATGAACGACATTGAATGCAACTATCTTTTTTCAAATGGGACACCCTGTCCTGTATATCATTTCTATTTTCGATAGGCTTTTTCTTCCTGATCTCGAATATAAATGCGTATGTGGATGTGTCTCTTCAATTTTCAGAGTTTCAAAGATTTGATTTGATGACGCCGAATAAAAAATATGTGAAATACCTAGGAAATTCTTTATAACCAAACAATCTACCCAAAAGTATTATTTAAGGATGAATACTTAACAATAACTTAACCAATGAAAAATGATAAACTATGGTAGTTTGGTAAGAACGAAAGAAATTGCCCAAAATGACCACCTTCATTCAATACACATAGTTCATATTGTTGTATCAAGTTGTTTAGACTATTTTGATAGCATTATTATGGCTCTGATTCAAGTCAGAAATTGAAGCTTCAAAATTTGTTTCTAATCATTACAATATTATCATCATTCTTTGTGCGTTGACGTGATTAGTTCCGAATTATGGGTTTAATATTGGTTAATTTTATATCATTAATATTATTCTACGCTTTCACTGATTGTCATCATTGCTAAAGTAAATTTATTCCTTCAGGAACGGCTATAAAAACGTGTCCAACGGTGTTAAATCGGGACTATTTGGTGGCCATAAAATGGGTGCGTTATTACCAATCCAAAGAAGAAATTGGCCACTCAAATATTCACGAACTTCCAGAACGCTATGCCAGATGGTTATTGAAATTCGAAACTCTGTGGTGCTCAGAATAAGAAAGATAGACCAAAATATGTTACATATTCGAAATCAGAGGAAAAGAGCTAACCAAATATGGAAAAATACACAAGGTGTGTGAAGAAATTAAGTTGCCATCAATATGTTGGTCACCCTGTATATATTTTAGTTTCTGGACTCATATCAAAAAACCTCAGTTGATTTCTTGAAACTTTTATTCGAAACATTTTTTTGTATTTCCGTAACAAAGTTAAAAGGGGGGTCAAATTATAGTGAAAAACCCGGTACAGTGAGCATTTCCTACAGATCAAATAAAAACAAATGGAGAAGCACTTTCCTTTGAAATTTCCATTACTTTGCAATTTCATTTTCAAATTGTGTTTTATGTTTTAATTGTTTTGATAGTTCGGCAAGATATCAATTTGTTTGAAACAATATTGAGATAAAAATAACATCTTGATCACGAAGCAAAGCACTAGCTTTGTTTTATCGATCATGGTGTTATTTCTGGGCTCGACGTCTAAATTTAATTCAATTCGTAGGAATAATTTATTTCGAATTTGGCACCCATTATAACAGATGTCTGTATTGAAAAATTCATCATTTTCAGCGCTATTTGTGTGTCAGAATTAATATACTAATCGAAAAACGTAGTCGGACTATAGTATCAGAGTTGCAGGGGCGTTTCCTATATTTCTCTCCTCAATCTTTGTTCGGACGTAGAGCGTCCGCTCACTAAAAGTAATGGACGTTCACAGCGCATTCTAGAGAAAAAAGGATCTTATATCAAGAAATTCGAGTTGGAAAATCCAAATCCGTTCAATTTCTCACAAAAAACATCAGCTAACAGTCATAGAGTACAAGAATATTAAGTTAAGTTAATTCCATGGTCGAAAAAACCGAATCTTCTATTCATTCAAACCCGTTCAGTGCGGCCATCTGCATGCCAAATGACAGATTGAAGCGATCAAATTGGCGAACCCAGTAGTGTTTTCTTTCTCTACAATAAAGCTATAATCTTTGGATTAGGATGTAGATCTCTGCTCGCTACAGTAATGGACGTTCAGAGCGAATTCTAGAAAATAAAAGAATCTTGTACCCAGGAATTCGAGTTGTAAATCCAAATCCGTTCAATATCTCACAAAAAATATCAGCTAACAGTAATAGAGTACACTTATATTGAGTTAATCTTTTGTTTTTGCAGCAAGCAAATTTCAACTAACTAATCGCATTCCATGGTCAAAAAAACCGAATCTTTTATTCATTCGAATCCGTTTAGTGCGGCCATCTGCATGTCAAATGACAGATTGTAGTGGTCAAAATGGCGAACTCAGTAGTGTTTCCCTTCTCTAGAATAAAGCTATAAGTAGTGGATTCAGATGTAAACCGTCCGCTTACTAGAAGTAATGGACGTTCACAGCGAATTCTAGAAAATGAAAGGAATTCGAGTTGGAAAATCCAAATCAGTTCAATATCTCACAAAAACATAGGCTAACAGTCATAGAACACACGTATATTAAGTTAATCTTTTGTTTTCGCCTTCACGTGCAGCAAAGCAAATTTCAAATAACTAAGCGCATTCCAGGGTCGAAAAAACCGAATCTTTTATTCATTCAAATCCGTTCAGTGCGACCATCTGCATGTCAAATGACAGATTGTAGAGGTAAAAATGGCGAACTCAGTAGTGTTGCCCTTCTCTAGAATAAAGCTATAAGCAGTGGATTCGGATGTAAACCGTCCGCTTACTAGAAGTAATGGATGTTCACAGCGAATTCTAGAAAATGAAAGGAATTCTAGTTGGAAAATCCAAATCAGTTCAATATCTCACAAAAACATAGGTTAACAGTCATAGAACACACGTATATTAAGTTAATCTTTTGTTTTCGCCTCCACGTGCAGCAAAGCAAATTTCAAATAACTAACCGCATTCCATGGTCGAAAAAACCGAATCTTTTATTCATTCGAATCCGTTCAGTGCGGCCATCTGCATGTCAAATGACAGATTGTAGTGGTCAAAATGGCGAACTCAGTAGTGTTTCCCTTCTCTAGAATAAAGCTATAAGCAGTGGATTCGGATGTAAACCGTCCGCTTACTAGAAGTAATGGACGTTCACAGCGAATTCTAGAAAATGAAAGGAATTCGAGTTGGAAAATCCAAATCAGTTCAATATCTCACAAAAACATAGGCTAACAGTCATAGAACACACGTATATTAAGTTAATCTTTTGTTTTCGCCTCCACGTGCAGCAAAGCAAATTTCAAATAACTAACCGCATTCCATGGTCGAAAAAACCGAATCTTTTATTCATTCAAATCCGTTCAGTGCGGCCATCTGCGGCTTAGTCCTATTCTGCACGTATTACGTAATTCGTTTGAGAGTGAGAGCTTTATGGTGGGCCCAGCGGTATTTTGAACTTGCAAAATCTGAAATTTATGACAAAACTGTTGCCGTAAACGTCGTTGTGAGTTCGCACAAATAAACCATGGGCCCGTACTGGCATTTGATTTACATATACTATGCGACTAAATTCGAAAAAATTTCCGGAATGGATAGAATAAAAGATATGTTGGGATTTTAAAGCGAATCTGTCATCCAGGTTGACACTGGAAAATGTGGAAATTTTGTATGTGGAACGTCAGAAATTTGGTGGTGAATGGGTCTTGCATGGGGGAAACGCTATCGACTGTGTGGAAAGGAAATGAATGAATTTGTGGACAATGACTCCAACGGATCGACTGTTAACTATTTTTTGAGAAGCTGGACAACTTTGAATAATGATACTTTAGTTTAAGAAGGGGATACAGTTCACTGTGACCTCAAGGTCTATTGTGCCCCGTCACAGAGCTGTTCTGGCCACACCCTTCACAGCTCACCTTCCAGTTCCAGAGATATAATGAAATCTAATATCTGTGAAGGCTTCAACGAGACTCAGAACCTACACTCGTCAGTGTCCGATAATCCTATCTTCAACAGATGCTTTCTGGTATGACAGTGTCCTGTGAAGAAGCCAGTGAGGAGTTGTGATTGCTTCTTAACAAAATCCAGATATCTTTTGGATCTCCCTGTCTCAAAGTTCCGAAGGAACTTAGTGGAATGATCCATCCCTTGGAGATTCCACTAGAGTTTTTCCCTCTCGGCTTTATCCTTCTCCAGAAACACCTTCTTATAGGTACATTTACCTATACTACAGAAGGGTTTGTGGGCCAATGAGTGACATTCGTGCGCCCTCTTTGGAAAGTGTATTGGTCTCTTTGTTTCCTTTGATTCCCGAGTGGCCGGGAACCCAGATTAAAAAGACCTTATTTTTCTTGCCTACCTAACTGAGTTTGTTCCCGCACTCCCAGATCATCTTTGAGTCGATGAGATAGGAGTTCAGTGCTTTAATAGCAGCTTGACTATCTGAGTGTATGGCTATATCGCACTTTTGATAGTTCCTTTCTAGATTTATATCTAGACATATTCTTTCAATACCTAAAACTTCCGCTTGAAAAACGATCATACAGGAGCCTAGCGACAGTGTACACCTGGTAGTTGGCCCGTATGTCCCAGTGCCAGCTGCTGTAGGAGTTTTGGAACCATCTGTATACCATTTTACGGTATATTTTTTTAAGTTATGATCGGTGTATTGCCGTTTTCATTCCTCTCTTTTACTTAGCAATGTCCTGAAGTTTTTCTCTGTACTTACTTTCTTCTTTGAATAATGAGACAAGACAGATATTTTATAATTTAAATATAAATATACTGCTTCACATAAAGTTAGGGATATTGACTAAAATTTCAAAAAATATAGTTTAAATGAGAATTTTTGTGATGAAAATTCATATTAATATAATTTCAAGTTGCAGGAAATAAAATTAATTTAAGCCTGTATGTAGGTCTGCAGCGTATACGGTATATGGTTAAGAAAAATCGAGTAAAATTACGAAATTTTATTCCCAGAGAATTCAAGCATTTTAAGACTATCAATACAATGTATGGCCTCTACGAGCATCAATAACAGCTTGAGGTTGATGAACATTTGGTGAGGAATTTGGCTCCATAAATGAAGAAAAAAGCTCTTTCAGATCATTCAAGGATTCTGGGGTAGGTTAATGATCATCTAATGTTCCTTGGAGCATATCCCATGCATGTTTTCTGCAATTCAAATCTGGTCAGTGCGGAGGTAAATGTGGAATACCAAGCTGATCGCTCGTATTCTCAACTATGGCTGCACGGTGCGGTCTTGCGTTATCGTCTAGAAATTGAAAAGTTTCACCAACAGTAGAGTGAAAATTTGGCACAACATTGTCAATGACATGCTCCCAGGATAAATGTGTGGATCTGTGCGCCCGTTGAAACATTTCCCGGTCCATACCATAACACTATCTCCTCGGAATGGATGGACTTCTTGGACATAGGGACGATTACGGGATATCGACAATCTGAAGAAAATCGTCCATATCTGGATTCATCAGTGAAAAGGACACTACGCCGTTGATCGGCGCAGTGTCCTTTTCGGCGCAATTGATATTTGTTGCCTTGCCCATTCCAGTGACAATCAACAAATCTAGAAGTTATTCTACAATGGGGTTCTGACAATCTGGTTGAATTCAATGCCTCTAAGACCCAGGCTACTGCTCACAAGAAAAGCATCGACAGTCGCACCCCAACTAATAATGGACAATAAAACAATAAAACCAACTAATGGACTTAAGCTTCTAGGGGTCAATATCAGTCCAAATGCAACCTGGCATGAGCACGTCAGCTGCACAGAAGCTTAGCTATCTATTTCGTGCGAGGAAATTGTTCACTCCAAAGCAGCTTTCATTACTTTACTAGGCTCAAGTACGTCCAGCTATGGAATATTGCTCTCATGCTTGGGGTTCAGCTCCTAAGCACTCGTTACTCCTACTTGATTACATTCAATAAGAGCGCCTAATAGATGATCCAACGTTAACTGCCAATCTTCTTAGTCTCGATCACCGTAAGAAGGTTGGAGACTTATGCCTTTTTTACAGATACTACCACGGAAGGTGTTCTGCTGCCATTGCCTCCATAATTCCACCAGGGGCTCAATTCGATCGACAAACAAGGCTAGCCGATAATAGTCACCAGTTTGCCGTGCATCTTTCTACAGCTAGGACATCGGTGTATCAGAAGGCTTTTCTTACCGAACTGCAAGGCTATGGAATACCCTACCTCAAGATGTATTTCCCCTTGGTTACAACTTACAGCAGTTTAAGACACGCACAAACCGATTTCTTCTAAATTACTCTCGGGGTGCTTGAAAGGGCGCTATAAGCTCAGTCTTTTCCCGAGAGAAGCGCATAAAAAAAGTCTTTGACTCGTATTGTCACGTGTTAATGGACATCTCAATGGACATCTAGAACCTAGATTCACCTCTCTCAAACGTCGTCTGATGGTTTCGATGGAAACTTGGTCAGAAAATAATTGGACCAAAATGGTTTACGTGATTTTAATCGTGGAACCTTATTATCTGGAATATAAGAAAGTATTTGATATGAATTTGTTTTGAATCAAATTTATTCCAAATTTTCAAAGTTTGCTCTTTGGCCAGGAGAGTGTTTTCAACCAAGTTTGGCCTTCCAAGTGATGATTTTACGGACCTTCTGTTCTTCGGAGAACGCCACATCATCTCCCATAGATATAATATTTATAATGTTTTATTTCAGTTTTTGCTAGAAAATTCACAGAGCGAAAAATTTGGTGACTGATGTCATAACCCCAGTAAGAATCCTCGATTGCTCCTAACTGTCCATCCAGAGATATACCTAATTGAAATAAAATGTCCTGATCAGGAAGGTCCATAAACGATAATGACTCTCTTCTTGTCGTCAGATAGTCAGATATGCCTCGAATAGACAGGAAGGAATGTTTGGAATATCCTAATGGAAAAATCTGGCTAGTATCGTCACATTTTGGTAACCTGCTGAATGCTGAAGTTCATAATAATGACGCCCCTCTATTTAAAAGGTCTTTTAAAGCAATACGCAACTCATTATCTAAATCTAAAATGATTTTCAAGGTTGGTCAACCCAGAATTGTGAGGATGAATGCATTCTAAGACCATTGCTTACTTCGGTCAGCACATTTCTATATTTGGCTTTCCAGTGTAAGATGTTCCGCACTAACAATTTTTCAACTCCTAATAAATGAGTTTCCCAAAACCATGCTCAAGTCACTGATTCAAAAATATTAATTTTATTGAGGACTTTTGCCAAAATAGTATAATCGATTGAGTTTATGGAAAAGATTTCGTAATTTTACCCATTTTCAAACGGTTATCTGTTATATTCACCTGGAGACTGCTAATAACCCCAGTAAAAATCCCCAATTACTCTTAACTGTCCATCAAGAGATATAATTGAAATAAAATGAAGTCCAGATAAGGAACGTTCATAAACGGTAATGACTCTTTTCTTGTCGTTAGATAGTCAGATATGCCTCGAATAGACAGAAAGGGATGTTCGGAATATCCTAACAGGCATATCTGGCGAGTATCATCACATTTTGGTAACTTGCATATTAAGATAATGCTAAGCTGGCTTCGCAGCTTTCAACTTATATTTCGTTTCGTTTCATTCTGTATTTGTGTTACTGCTTTGGATAAATTATCAGATGAAAAGTACGTACTTAAAATTCGCTCGACAAATTTGATGTCTAACAGATATGTATAAAGAAGTTCATAATAATGGCGCTCCTTCATTGAACAGGCCTTTAAAAGGAATAGGCAACTCATTATCTACCACTAAAACTGATGCTCAAGGTTGTACAACCCAGAATTGTGAGGATGAATGCATTCCAAGACCATTGCTTGCTGTCCTGCACTAACAATTTGTTAACTCGTAATGGATGAGTTTTGCAAAACCATGCCCAAGTCACTGATTCAAAAATAATAATTTTATTTAGGACGCCCAAAATAGAATAATCGATTGAGTTTATGGAAAAGATTACGTAGTGTTATCCCTTTCCAAACGGTTATTATTATATTCACCTCAAGACTGCGAATAACCCCAGTAAAAATCATCGATTACTTCTAACTGTCCATCCGGAAATATAATTGAAACATAATGAAGTCCAGATAAGGAACGTTCATAAACGGTAATGACTCTTTTCTTGTCGTTAGATAGTCAGATATGCCTCGAATAGACAGGAAGGGATCTTCGGAATATCCTAATGGGCATATCTGGCGAGTAACATCACATTTTGGTAACTTGCATATAAAGATAATGCTGGGCTGGCTCCGTCGCTTTCTACTTATATTTCGTTTCATTTCATTATGTAGATATGTTACTGCTTTGGATAAATTATCAGGTAAAAGGTGCGTACTTAAAATCCGCTCGACAATTTTTTTGTGTAACAGATATGTACCGGGTTTTTCACTATAATTTGACCCCCCCTTTAACTTTGTTACTGAAGGAGATACACAAAAATGTATCGTATAAAAGTTTCACGAAATCAGCTGAGGTTTATTGATATGACTCCACAAACTGAAATATATACAGGGTGGCCATCATATTGATGGCAACTTCATTTTTTCAAATGGAACACCCTGTATATTTTTACATATTCGGTTAGCTCTTTTTTCCCTGATTTCGAATATGTAACATATGTTGGTCGATCTTTCTTATTCTGAGCACCACAGAATATCAAATTTCAAGAACCATCTGGCATAGCGTTTTGGAATTTCGTGAATATTTAAATGGCCAATTTGATCTTTGGATTGGTAATGACGCACCCATTTCATGGCCACCAAATAATCCCGATTTAACACCGTTGAACACGTTTTTATAGCCGTTTCTGGAGGAAAAAATTACTCAGCAATAAAGACAATCAACGAAAGCGGAGAATAATATTAATGATATAAAATCAACCAATATTAAACCCATAATTCGGAACTAATCCCGTCAACGCACAAAGAATAATGATATTATGTAATGATTATAAACAAATTTTGAAGCTTTAATTCTGACTTGAATCAGAGCCATAATAATGCTATCAAAAATAGTCAAAACAAACTTGAGACAATTATATGAACTATGTGTATTGAATGAAGGTGGTCATTTTGAGCAATTTCTTTAGTTGATGTTATTCTTACCTACTACCATAGTTATTATTTTCATTGGTTAAGTAATTGTTAAGTATTTATCTAAAATAAAACTTTTAAATAGCTATTTCACATATTGTTTTATTCGGTGTCATCATTTCAAAACGTTGAAACCCTGAAAATTGAAGAGACACATCCACATACGCATTTATATTCGAGATCAGGAGCCTTTGTTTGTTGTTCAGCCTGTATATCTTCCCATTGACGTTATTATAACTCCAAAAATAAGCATTTTCACTAAACGCACTCTGCCACTTGTAAAATGATTACAGATCTTGGCAGGTAGTTCTTAAAATTTAAAACTATGTGGTTCTCAGAATAAAAGAGATAGACCAACATATGTACATATTCGAAATCGGGTAAAAAGAGCTATCCAAACATGGAAAATATACAGGGTGTTCTATTTGAAAAAATGAAGTTGCCATCTATTTGTTGGCCACCCTGTATATATTTCAGTTTGGACTCATATCAATAAACCTCTGTTGATTTCGTGAAACGTTTATACGAATCATTTTTTGTATCTCCTTTAGTAACAAAGTAAAGGGGGGGGTCAAATTATAGTGAAAAAACCCGGTACCTATGAAGAAGTTCATAACAACGGCGCCCCACCATTGAACAGTTCTTTGAAAGCAATACGCAACTCATTATCTACCACCACAACTGATTTTCAAGGTTGTTCAACCCAGAATTGTGAGGAGATGTAAAACAATTTGTCAACTCCTAATAAATGAGTTTCTCACAACCATGCTCAAGTCACTGATTCAAAAAATATTTATTTTTATTAAGGACTTTTGCCCAAACCAATATATTTGGTTTAGTTTATCGAGAAGATTTCGTTATTTTCTCATTTACAACCGGTTATCTTTTATATTCACCTCAAATTCTGCTAATAACTCCAGTAAAAATCCTCGATTACTTTTCTAACTGTCCATCCAGAGATATAAATGAAATAAAATGAACTCCAGATAAGGAACGTTTATAAACGGTAATGACTCTTTTCTTGTCGTTAGATGGTCAGATATGCCTCGAATAGACAGAAAGGGATGTTCAGAATATCCTAATGGGCATACGAGTATCTGGCGTATCATCACATTTTGGTAACTTGCATATTAAGATAATGCTGAGCTGGCTTCGCAGAGCTTTCAACTTATATTTCGTTTCGTTTTATCCTGTATTTGTGTTACTGCTTTGGATAAATTATCAGATGAAAATTAAGTACTTGAAATCCGCTGGACAAATTTTATGTCTAACAGATATGTATAAAGAAGTTCATAATAATGGCGCTCCTTCATTGAACAGGCCGCTAAAAGGAATACGCAACTCATTATCTATGTACCACTGAAACTGATGCTCAAGGTTGTTCAATCCAGAATTGTGAGGATGAATGCATTCCAAGACCATTGCTTGCTGCGCTCAGCACATTTTTATATTTGGATATCCGGTGCAAGATGTCCTGAACTAACAATTTGTCAACTCCGACTTTTGCAAAATCATGCCCAAGTCACTGATTCACCCCAGTAAAAATCATCGATTACTAACTGTCCATCCGGAAATATAATTGAAACATAATGAAGTCCAGATAAGGAACGTTCATAAACGGTAATGACTCTTTTCTTGTCGTTAGTCAGATATGCCTCGAATAGACAGGAAGGGATGTTCGAAATATCCTAATGGGCATATCTGGCGAGTATCATCACCTTTTGGTAACTTGCATATAAAGATAATGCTGGGCTTCGCCGTTTTCAAATGATATTTCATTTCATTCTATATTTGTGTCACTGCTTTGGATAAATTATCTGTTAAGAAGTAGGTACGTACGGAAAATCTGGTCGACAAATTTTATATCTGTCAGATATGTATAAAGAAATTCCTATTTATGGCGTCCCTTCAAAAAATTTCTTCAAAAGGAATACGCACTCATTATCTCTACCACTACAACTGATTTTCAAGGTTGTTCAACCAGAATTGTGAGAATGAATGTATTCTTAGACCATTGCTTACTGCGGTCAGCACACTTTTATATTTGGCTATCCAGGGTAAGATGTTCCGCACTAACAATTTTCAACTCCTAATAAATGAGTTTCCCAAAACCATGCCCAAATCACTGATTAAAAAAAATTTTATTGAGGACTTTTGCCAAAATAGTATAATCGAATGAGTTTATGGGAAAGATATCGTAATTTTACCACTTTCCAAACGGTTATTTATTATATTCACCTCAAGACTGGCAATTACCCCAGTAGAAATCCCCAATTACTTTTAACTGTCCATACAGAGATATGATTCGAATAAAATGAAGTCCAGATAAGGAACGTTCATAAACGGTAATGACTCTTTTCTTGCCGTTAGATAGTCAGATGTGCCTCGAATAGACAGGAAGGATGTTCGAAATATCCTAATGGGCATATCTGGCGAGTCATCACCTTTGGTAACTTGCATATAAAGATAATGCTGGGCTTCGCCGCTTTCAAATTATATTTCATTTCATTTTGTATTGTGTTACTGCTTTGGATAAATTATCTGTTAAGAAGTAGGTAGGTACGTACGGAAAATCTGGTCGACAAGTTTTATGTTTGTCAGATATGTATAAAGAAATTCATATTTATGGCGTCCCTTCAAGAAATGTCTTTAAAAGGAATACGCAACTCATTATTTACCACTACAACTGATTTTCAAGGTTGTTCAACCCAGAATTGTGAGAATGAATGCATTCTTAGACCATTGCTTACTGCGGTCAGCACACTTTTATATTTGGCTATCCAGTGTAAGATGTTCCGCACTAACAATTTTTCAACTCCTAATAAATGAGTTTCCCAAAACCATGCCCAAATCACTGATTAAAAAAAATTTTATTGAGGACTTTTGCCAAAATAGTATAATCGAATGAGTTTATGGGAAAGAATCGTAATTTTACCACTTTCCAAACGGTTTTTTATTATATTCACCTCAAGACTGCCAATTACCACAGTAAAAAATCCCCAATTACTTTTAACTGTCCATACAGAGATATGATTCGAATAAAATGAAGTCCAGATAAGGAACGTTCATAAACGGTAATGACTCTTTTCTTGCCGTTAGATAGTCAGATGTGCCTCGAATAGACAGGAAGGGTTGTTCGGAATATCCAAATGGCATATCTGGCGAGTATCATCACATTTTGGTAACTTGCATATTAAGATAATGCTGAGCTGGCTTCGCCGCTTTCAGCTTATATTTCGTTTCACTTCGTTCTGTAGATGTGTTATACTGCTTTGGATAAATTATCAGTGTAGCAATTTGGAACGTTTGGAACCTGGAAAGTTTCTCTTTGAAAGCGTTGCATTTCTGAAAATGATACTGATATTAAGCTAGCTGGAATAAATCAAGAAAATTATAGAAGTGAAACCAGAAGATCTCTTGTATTGATCGTGAACTGTCTCAAATTATTCTCTAAATATAATTCATTTGATTTGCTCAATTTTAATAGAAATAGAAAATGAAATGAACCATTTTTGGTTCAAAATACGAAAACGACATTGTACATAGTATATATGTAGTACTTGTTCAAGTAGAACGAGCGCTCAAAAAGAAATTATTCTGTAGATGTGTTTCAACATATATTATTAGTGCAGCAATTTGAAACGTTGGAATTCAATTTGAAGAATTTCCTTATAATTTTCAGAACTGGATGATTAAAATTTCATTGCAAGCAGCTTAACACCCATTTTCTACTTTCTACAGCAACGACCTGGAAGTTGAACCTAAGTTCAAGACTTTCTCGAATTTTTGGTTTCAACTGAATATTACAAAAATATTAAGTTCATCAGTGATCTCAATTCACCAAACAAAAAATTCACCCTAGGAAGGGAAAAAAGATCAGAGTATCCCATTTTTAGACATATAGTCATCAGGGATAACAATAGATTGAAAACCAATGGTACAACGAGCCGATTAAACACAGGTAGATATATCAATTTTCCATTCTAATCACAGTTTCTCATAAAAAAGGAATGTAGCAAGAAATTTTATTGATAGAGCAATCACACTGAGCGATGGGAGTATAGAACAGATAATTTGAAAAAAGTGACTAAAATCCTAAAGCAGAACAAACTACCAACATATTACATAAAAACTTGTAAAACACCTACAATAGAGCAAAACGTAGGGTCCATTCGAATAATGGTACTGACGTTGGCACGGCAAGTAGGTACAAACAAGACACATCAACAATCACAAAAATAACTGAAAAATATTTCAAACTCGCATTTTATCCAACGATATCATATAAAATAGAAAAAAAAATTCAACAATACAATGGTAGTGCAGCATTCTATAAATATAAAAATAAAATGAAGTTTTACACCAAACTCAAATAGAAATAGAACACCCATTTTGCAACAGTCAGAAATTGTTTATAAAATAAAATTGCAACAACTGCACAAAATGCTACGTGGCCAAACAAAGCAGTGGCTACAAGAAAAGATAAAACAACACAAAATGACGCAGAAAATCTGATAGGACACAGGAACAGCCTTGCTGCACACGTTAATACTGAAGGACACACGTTCAACTTCACAAATGTCATAATTTTGTATTACGAACCAAGCTCAATAGAAGATTAATCAGTGAATGATCCATATGCGGTCCAACATACTGTGAACTACAGGGAAGACGTCCAACACCTCAGTTTGGTTATAATGGTCTGATTCGGAACGATATTAATCATTGAAACTCTGAAAAAAATTTAAAAAAATAGTTGGTAATATGTAGTGAAACAACGAGAAATTCCAATACCTAGATGTACGCGTGTATTGTTGTTGGTTTTTAATTATTTATTACCTCTAAACGTTATTCGTTAACTTATTGTTTAGACGTGTATGATATTGTAATCATATCTAAGTTTTGTATGATTGCGAAACGTACCCACGCCCACGTACAGATGACGGTTACGTTTACTCATGTCGTATTAATAACAACACTGATAACAGAATTGAAAACATCGAGAGAAAATTGAATTACCATGACCATAAATGAAAATCTACCAGACCAAGATTATATCAATTTTGACGAAATTTCTTTCCGAAAAATACGAGGTGAGTGACAGGCGACGACTCTAGGAATGTTTACATAAACTGTTTATCTGACATTGTACCTTGAGAAAGAACCACAAAGGGTTCGAAACGTTGGCGATGTATCAATAGGTAATAGGATAGAGAACAAATAAAGAAAACTTGTCCAAATTCCCGCTATCATCATTTCACTGTTTACATCATGGGACGCTACCATAACCAATGCTTAAGTTTATCTTTGAACAGATCGTTTTCTGGTAAAACAAATAAACCTTGGAAGATAGTACCAATGAATTTGCTTGAACATCAAATATTATTGTACGAGTCTCTAGATATTTCCAAAACCTACACTTCAGTGCCTTCCCCAGATTAAATTATTTCTATTTACTCTGAAATGTTTTGCATGTATGAAAATATTTTCAGGTACCTACCGTTAGCTTTGATGCGCTTACCTTTGATGTATTCTCGAAATAGCCAATTAATATTTGAATAATCTTCACCAGTCATGAAACCCTTTACATACCCAATCTTTCACAAAATATGGAAATTCGTGGTCGTAATCTAATTTATGGAAATTTTCTCATGTATAGTTTTATACATGCTGAATCAATACTTCAACCTGTTTTTTTTTTAATTTTCAAATAAAAAATGTCAATATTGCTTCTAAGGAACTCACTCAAAAAAAGTAAGCCATATCAGTCCAATACATCATTTTGACATAAGCGTATATAAAGTTGATATTTGGGACAAATTACTACTTTTTTAATCTATAGATGGTGATTTCCAGGTATCATAGGTCTGTAGAGTGTTTCTCATTTATTTCCTAAATTCCATCACCTGTAGATCCTGGAGATTCACTACTTGACTAGATATTCAAACTACTTGACTAGACTTGAAATGAAGTCAAGTTCTAGTTAAGTAGTAGTGTTTCAAGGTTAAATCGTGCAAAGTATCGATTTTTGCCATTACCCAGGACGGCTGGCGAATGCTTGCCGAAACGTTGGATAGAACAATGAAGATAATGTAAACAGCCCAAATAATCTTTCAACCAATGAGCCATTCTCAAGAATTTACGTTCACAATAAGTATCAATTTATCAAGTTCTTGAAATTTTAAGTAGTACTTCTACCAAGCTACTTGATTTTTTTATTATTGAATTGTTCATTCTTTTTGAAGAGCAAAAGGTTAAATACTCATTTAATTATGTAACTTAAACCTTTAAATTTGTCTATAATACGACAAATATTGAGTCGGTTATGTCGTCCACGAATTCTTTTCAAACTTCTTCCAGTAATCACATTTGAACAGCGATTTTGATAAAACAATCTAACAGTTTCTGAAAGTTGTTGAAGCGTGTATCTTTGAATGATAAAATTGCATAAATTACTGATGATGGATGACATAAAAATAACACGCAGTGTTAACATTATAACCATTTAAAAGCATGTCAACCCTATTGGAATACCCTTCAGTTTAGCGAACTAAGGGGTTTGTTATTTCCTATGAAATGTTCAAATCCATTGAAAGTTAGAAGAGTCGGGTTATTGTGCGCACCTAAGCCAAAATTGAAATATTTTAGAAATCACAAACGATTGAACTTCTAAATTTTCCGTCAAGATTCTTGATGGTTTGGCTATAAGTTTCTCTAGTATATTTGAAATAGAAATGCACGTTATGAATTCAAAATAAAATTTGAAAAATGAACATTGCGCACAATTACCCGAAGTAGGTATGCGGCTAGTGGTGCGCATTAGATTAAAGGACAACTCATTGTCTTCCGTTTCCAGATCGTCCACTCGTCATCGTTATAAAAGCTCACTTTCTCAATATCTTCAGATTCACTGCTCTCTTCGAACAATTTCTTTTTGAACTTCTCTTCTGGCTTGCTTGGGTCCTTTTATAACATTTTTCCTTTTTTACTTTGTTCTTCTTTTTCTTTTAATTTCCTTTGTCTGAATGACTTCTTTGCTACTGCGGTTTTCTAAATTTTCTCGGTTCGGCGTATCTGTCAATATTTCATACAATTTGGTCGTTAGCTACCCTTGGTTGAAGAAGTGCACCTAGCCTCAGAAGTTTACGTTGGTATTTCAGCATCTCCAACAATGAAAAATATCATAAGCAATTTTTTTAAGCGACACTAGCGCACTAGCGGCTAATCGTGCGCACTGCGCCAATTAAGCGAAATGAGTAGTTCAACTTTCGAATTCTATACAACAGTAAAAACCCTTTTTTTTGCCCTAAACTAAATATATCAGTGTCAAGGATACTAATTAAGCAATCTATTGACAAAAAACGGTTCTCTGAAAATGTAAAATCAAATTACTTACGGCTTATTTTCACCGACACACTCACTAGTGCAACACATACGTGAACAACCAAGTGGTCATTTTGGATATATAAGGTGCAGTAACTTACCCTTCTTGTATATGATAGAACACAATTTCATCAAGAGATGGCTGCATAATGACTACGAAATTATATTACCCAATTGTGGAAATAAAGGTATGCGCACGATTAGCCGCTGCGCACAATTACCCGACTCTCCCCTAGTTTTGCAATTTTTCGTTTTTATAGAGAAACGCAGTAATAATGGGTCGATTACATTGAGATACTTTACAAGCTGCTAGTAAGCGAATTTAGTAGCTGATTGTAAAATCGACCAGTGTAATCGTGTTTACCAGCCAACAATCTGATTGTAAAAAAGCTGCGACTAAAGTTGCAAGCTGGGCTACTTCACACGCTAAATCGCTGGCGTTTTCGCTTGTTGTATGTAACAAGCCGTGTGTAATCCTTAGACAAAAGAAAGGTGTGATCACAGTTGCTTCTAATTTCGCTCAGTTGCAGCTTGAGAAGTATTTCAATGTAATCGACCCATAAGAATAATTTGATGCTAACTTTGTCAATATACTCATTCGAACTGATCGACAACCCTTCTTGCTGAAACACGAACGACCATTTGTAGTCTTCTCTTTGTGACTTTATTTTATTTCCCTCTCAAAAGACGAACTCAAAAATCGCGTCGATATTTCGGCTAACTCCGGAGCCAAAATATAAGGAAGCATGTAAAAAGATATAATGGTACTCTCCATCGCGTGAAAAAATTACTTTTAAATTTGCCTATTGGTATTACGACGAGAAGTTAGTCGATTAACTGATTACTGTCGTCCATGAATTAATTCTTCCTAAATTTCTTTCAGTAGCTCATCACATCAAGCAATTATTTCGATAGAACCATTCCAAAATTTCTGAATGTTGTTGAAGCTTGTAGCTTTTTATGATTAAATGACATAACCTACTGGACACAACATTTATAGAAATATCAAAGAACAATACGCAAAGCTGCATATATTATTTATTATTATTTCAAAATCGTATCTTTCCTATTGGAGTACCATTCAGGTTGATAAAAGAATATCCAATTCAAGGTGTACCGGGTTTTTCACTAATAATTTGACCCCGCTTTAACTTGTTACTGAAGGAGATACTAAAATGTTTCATATGAAGTTTCAGGAAATCAACTGAGGTTTCTGATATGAGTCCAGAAACTGAAATATACACAGGGGCAACTTCATTTTTTCAAATGAAACACCCTATATATTTTTCCATATTTGGTTAGCTCTCTTTCCCCTGATTTTGAATAGGTAACATTTGTTGGTCTATCTTTCTTATTCTGAGCATCATAGAGTTTCAAATTTCAATAACCATCTGGCATGGCGTTTTGGAAAGTTCGTGAATAATTAAGTGGCCAATCTGATCTTTGGATTGGTAATGGCGCACCCATTATATGGCCACCAAATAGTCCTGATTTAACACCGTTGGACACGTTTTATAGCCGTTCCTGAAGGAAAAAATTTACTTCAGCAATAATGACAATCAATGAAAGCGGAAAATAATATTAATAAAATCAACCAATATTAAACCCATAATGGGGAACTAATTCCGTCATCGCACAAAGAATATGATAATATTGTAATGATTAGAAACAAATTTTGAAGCTTTAATTTCTGAATTGAATCAGAGCCATAATAATGCTATCAAAAATAGTCTAAACAACTTGAGACAACTATATGAACTATGTGTATTGAATGAAGGTGGTCATTTTGAGATATTTCTGTCGTTGGTGTTATTCTTACCATACTACCATAGGTCATTTTCATTTTCATTGGTTAAGTAATTGTTAAGTATTCATTCTAAATAATACTCTTAAGTAGATTGTTTGGATATAAGGAATTTCATAGGTATTGCACATATTTTTTTTATCGGTGTCATCATTTCAAAATTTTGAAACTCTGAAAATTGAAGAGACACATCCACATACGCATTTATATTCGAGATCAGGAGGAATTAGCCTATCAAAAAAATCAAAAAAAAGGAAAATATACAGGGAGGGTGTCCCATTTGAACAAAATAATGATTATATTGTTGTATATTGAGTTGTATGTATAACCAAATAACTGTATTCATAAATGTTCCCTATCTGCCATTGACGTTGTAATAACTCCAAAAATAAGCATTTTATTAAAAGCACTCTGCCAGTTGTAAAATGATTACAGATCTTGGCAGGTGGTTCTTAAATTCGTAACTCTGTGGTTCTCAGAATAAAAAAAATAGACCAACAAATGTTACATATTCGAAATCAGGGGAAAAAAAGCTAACCAAATATGGAAAAATATACGGGGTGTTCCATTTGAAAAAATGAAGTTACCATCAATAAGTTGGCCACCCTGTATATATTCAGTTTCTGGACTCATATCAAAAAACCTCAGTTGATTTCGTGAATTTTTTATACGAAAAAGTTTTTTCTATCTCCTTTAGTAACAAAGTTAAAGGGGGGGTCAAATTATAGTGAAAAACCCGGTACATCCGTTAATAGTTATTTAATCGACTAGGTTATTAAAGACAGCGACATATGATCAAGATATTTTACCTCGTGATCTGACGATCTCAACATGCATTGTGTATAAATTCTTGATTGAACTAGAGGGTTTTCCAATAACAGGTGTTATTTTTATATTCAAATAAAAATGGCAATTTTTGAAGTCAATGATCGGATGTTTATTTCATTATAAAGAAGAAGCTATGCCGTTAATAGTGGAAAATAACATCAGGCAAATGACCACCACGACCACACTTACAGAACCATTCCTTTTAACGAAATTTTCATAACCTAATCGCAAAGTGGCTGTCCTATGTCCTCGACAGCCTAACGAATTCCATCTTTGAGGTCTTGAATCGACTCTGGGCTATTGGCGTAAACCTTCTCTTTCACGTAGCCCCAAAGGAAGAAGTCACAAGGTATTAAATCACAAGATCTCGCTGGCCAATTGTGATCAAATCTTCGAGAGATAATACGGTCTGGAAACTTTTTCCACAAAAAATCAATGGTTTCGATCGGCCGGATTGAGTACTTGTGTTAACTGAACTTTAAGCCTGAGACCCAAATCTTTATGCGAAATACGGTGTAATTACGTTGTGTGGGATGCCCAATTTCAAAGAACGACGAGAGAATGGACAAACCTGGTTTTCTTCAACACTTTCAGCTACAACAGCCATATTCTTGACTGTTCTTGATCGACGTGCATGGTTTTATTCTTCACATCATTTACTTGTCTCAACAGCTCGAATTTTTCCACCAATTTCTTTATTGTGGTCTGACAATGTGTTTCACGACTACCTACCCAAAAATATTCTAGTTTTTCGAACCGTCTCTGCCCAATTTTCACCATTTTTATGGTGAATTTTAATAATTTCAATGCGTTCTTCAAGAGTATATCGTTTCATTTTTATTATTGGCGTAGTTTCTACTGGTCAAATGTCAAAAAATGACAGCTTCAAACAAATAGCGGGCTATTCAAAATAACACCTTTTATTGGAAAACCCTTTACATTCTCTTTTTGCTCAAGACATACATTTAACATAATAGAATTTCTATGTTTCTATGTTTCAGTAGTCTTGACATTTCTCGTAGTACTTCTAAATACTTTATTTGTTTCTCATTGTAAACGTCAGTCCAAAAAACACAATATTAATCAAGAAAGTTTATTTTATCAAGTCACTAACTTGTAAAACTGACAGTTAACTTGTACAATTTTTACGAGTTAGTAGTATTATTAATTGAGATTTGTCAAGTACTTGCTTCTAATTTCATTCATCCTTGTAATTTCAGAGTTCCTGAAACAAATGTATTTCTCAATAAACGTTCTCGAACTATTCGAAAACGATATTCGTACCTTGTTTTATTCGTATCTATATGTTTTCCTTCTCAGAATTGCAAATATCCTAGAGGTTTTTGACCTGTAAACTCACTGACAGTTTCACGTACTCGCTTCTAATTTCATTTATTCGTCTAATTTCATCGTTCCTGGACCAAATATTTTTAGTTATAAACGTTATAAAAGTATTTAAAACAATATTCATGCCTTGTTTCATTGGATCTGGCCTTTTTCATCAGAAATGAGCAAATATTCTCGAAGGACTTCCCTCTCGTAAGGCACTGACAGTTGTCATAATTTTCCGATGTCATAAATAATGCAACTTACGACATTTGCGACAAATTCTTGAGATTTTTTTGGAATTTATCTAACCTTTTTACAAATGAAAAACAAATAAAATATAAAACAATACACGCAAGGTAACGGGTTTACTGGCTCAAGGAGGTAACTGACTCGCCTGCGGCTCGTCAGTATATCCTCCATTCGCCAGTAAAAACCCTCTTACCTTGCTAGTAATGTTATATACTATTGTGTACGGTTGCCGTGAAGATTGCACATTAAAATAGCATAAATTGAGAATTAAATGGGTTATTAACGTTCAATTTAATATACATTTAAATCACCTTTCATTTCGAGGTCTCTCTCAAAGTGAGAGTTTGTTATATCCAATTCGATGAGTACATCCATTAAAAGTTCTTTATTGAATTTTTCGTTTTCAAGAATAAACGCAGTACTTAGATTAATTCGCTGTTAACTCCGTCAAAATTCTCATTCAAACTGATCGAAAACTCCTCTTGTTAAAAGACGAACGACCATTTGTCGCCGCTCTTTCCTTTGTGACTTTATACCTTTTTGATTCCCCTCTCAAAATACGAACTCTATTCAAGAATCGCGTCGATATTTCGGGAAACTCCGGAGCAAAAATGTAAGGAAGCATGAAAAAGGGAATTCGTGGAATAATGGCCGTCTATTTTCTTGAATCATTAATTTTCATTGTCAAAGCGACGCCTCGAGATGAAGCGAGTCTTAAGGGGGCACTTAGTTTCAATCTGGGGGCTTCGAATGAAACACTTTTGCTTTCTCCCCTTTTTTATTGATTGTCGTTTGTTGGAGTTCAGCACTTACACTTACCCTCTGAATTAGTTCGGGGTGGGAGTGTTTGAATAATTCGGATTAAAACTGATCGTGATTTGTGAAATGTTTCAAAATTGGAAATGTTCATTTTCAGGGGAATTCGAAAGCGACAATAATTATTCAGGGAATGCTCATTATTCTGCCTTCAGGAGTTTTGGAATATTCTGAATAATCGGTTTTCGGAAATTGGTGTCTTAGGACTCTGGATGATGTTTTATTCGTTTATTTTAAAATACTAAATTGCTAAACGAATTTTGCAGTTCAAAAATGAATACAAAATTTTATCGTTTGAAGTTCATTATATTATTCACTATATCTAGGAATCTTTTATAGTTTTTTACTCCCTGTCTCTGAAACATAAAGAATTAAAAAATTTTAATTGAGTTGAAATGCTCCTGCGTTAATTCTAGCACTTATTTGTCAGGAGCAAATTGGTTTCGAAAATATTGTTGCCGAACGGTAAAACTAAACAAGGAAATGAATGAAAAGGATAACGTAACGTTTCCGTATCTATATGAGACTCCTTCTTCAGACCAACTTGGAAAATCTTTGGAATTGTGTATTTTCTCGTTTGATGTTGATTCATATACTTTTGAAATGTCCTGATGTCAATTCTATTTTCAATAAATCAATCCAAATACGAACTATTCAAACAAAACAGTTAGCCAAATTGTCAACTTCATCTAACAAACAAAATGTGAATTCCTTAATTTTGCTTAGATAATTATCAGGTTCCATTATTAGATTATTTGTGTTGTTTCCGTTCATCATATGATCTCCGCTATTTGACAGACATGATCAGCGATTCGCGATCTTGTAATGTCTCTATTTTTGATGTTGTTCTTATGTTCGTGTTTCATTATCTCGAAAGGTCTTGATGTGTCTCCTGTATAAGATTTTCTACATATACAGAGAATATTTTAAACACAGTTTTTTGATTTTTGTGTCTCATTCATTGCGGTTTAGTGCTGATTAGAATGGATCTCAAATCATTTTGTGTTCATGTTGAATTAGGAACCGATTCTTCTTATTTTTTCTGAGAGGCCAGAAATATGAGGAATAACGTTCAACAAATTCGGTTGTTGTGCACGGTTTTCTGTTTGTACCTGTTTATCATTGAAATTTTGATTAGATATTTATTATTTAGAGTGAGATGGAAAGCATTTCACTGCCACACATGTATCGGAACGTGAACATAAATTTACATTTGGTTTATTCTACTCATTTATTGACTATGTTAGTGTGTTCAGCTAGAAAATAATAATTGAGATCAAGAGAAATATTGAATAGTTGGTGTCTCGAGTTCAGTTTGGTGTGAAGTTCTGTTTCATCTGGTAATTTTGAGCGGCACCGGCAATAATAATAAAATGAGGTAAGTTTGATTTCTCATAATTGGTTAGAAAAAAAACGCTATTTCTTTTTTTTAGGACCGAAAATGATTCATAATCTGATAATTCTGGAATTGAGGGGCCTTCCAATAGAAAAAAATGAAATATTCACAAAAATTCAATAGAATGTGGCTAACTGACCCCGATCTCAAAGGTTGGTTAGAGCAAGGGGAAGGAAATAAATATTATTGTAAAGCTTGCAAAAAAATATTTTAATTGGAACAACAGGAAAGCAAGCTCTTGTAAGGCATAATAACAGTGAAAGCCACAAAAAAATGATGAAATCTGCAAAAGGCCAGCAAACGTAATCATCCTTCAGAAATTCAGCAATTTGGATAAAATAATAAAAACATCTGAAATGCACATAGCAGCGTTCGTATCAGAACATAATTCATCCTACAATTCAATGGACCATTTTGTACAACTTCTTCCTAAAATTTGTCCCGACTCAGGAGTAGCAAAAAACCTTAGATGCAAACCAACAAAATGTTCTGCCCTAATCAAAAAGGTGATTGGAAAGAACCAATTAGATGATTTATGTACAATTTTGAAAACAACAAAATTTTCATTAATCGTAGATGAATCTACTGATGAAGGCTGCACAAAGCACCTATGTTTAGTATGTAGATACCGACAAAACGAAAAGTCAGTTGAACGAAGACTGTTTTTTCCATATTTTTAAATTACATATGTTAATGCTTTTTCATAAATTCAATAATGTGAATTGTGATATGTTATTTCATAGCATGTTTTTGTTTTTGTTATGAAACATGAAGACTAAACTCAATAGATATCGATTGAAATATATTCTGGGAGGATTCTGCATTTCTTAGAAACTTTATAGGTTTTCACTCCCAGTCTCTGAAACATAAATAATTAAAATGTTTGATTAAGAAATAAACTCAATAGATTTTTGCCAATTCTTTTCCATTTTTCAGAGTTATTGATACTTTCCTTGCCCTGTTACCTCTCCAAGGCGCTACAGCAGATAATCTCTATGGAAAAATAATAAGTTTTTTGACACTTATGGGATTCCCTGGAAAAAACCCTAACGGGTTTGCTTCTGATGGTACAAATGTGATGGTTGGTAGATTCAATTCAGTAACTACAAAACTACAGTCACAAATTCAAAATGTGTTCACATTAAAATGCATATGCCATAGTTTTAGTTTGTCTGCATCAAATGCATGTTCAAAATTACCTTGGGCTGTCGAAGATTTAGTTCGCAACATTTATAATTCAAAAATAATAATCTCAATAGTTCTATCAGTTCCATGTACAAAGTTTTATTAGAATATTTTATAAAAAGAGATGTTATTGAGGCACAGCCCTTGAATACAATTAATTATAGAGATCCTGGAATTTTTTTACCTTTGGAAGAACTTTATTCAGGTGCTAAAATATCTTTATTAATGTTAGATGAAGATTCCAGTTTAATTTTGAGACAGAGATGCTTAGATTTTTTTATAGAAAGTGCACACCAGATTTGCAAAAGATGTGATTTTAATGATGAGGTGTTGCTGAATTCTACTGATTTTTCGTGGCAACATCTACTGAAGGTTGAATCCGTCATCTGGGAACACTGACCTCTAAGTGGCCTGACAGTCCGTGGTGATGTAGATTAGATATGCGCCCCCTTGAGCCTGCGTTGGAGTGACATATGCTGCTTTCCACTCACGGGGTGAGTCGCCCCGGGACTATTGTCTGTGGTCCAAAACAAAGGATTCCTTTGTTTTGAAACACAGACAACAGTCCGGGTGCAACTCTGAGCTGCTCAGAGCAACTCACCCCCTGACTGGACAAAGCAGCAATAGTACCATGAGTAAAGGCACAGAACATAAATATAAGAAGTGCGAGCTGCCTACTAAACACTCGCAACACGCGTGACATTTCACGTTCATAAAAACCAGTTGGGGCGATGGAATAATTGAATTTCGGGGCGTGTCCGCATGGTTCCAGTGACAGAATTGACACTAGATTATTCGACTTCTGTGGTTAGTTTTGAACATTTCTGTATTCGCAACTCTATGGAGAGAGAAAGAAGATGCTCCCATATTATCCATCTCTTTTTAATTCTCTACATTTAAAAATTAAAAATAATTACTATGTTTTTCAAAATCATACGCAGACTTCATGAATAATAACTTTATAAGGTCATTTTTGTAGTAATAAATATGATAAATGAATGAGAAATGATAGTTTTCTAATCGTTATGTAAATTTGGATCAACTTACATCAAGGCTCAACGAAACAAAATTGCTTCAAGAGAAATCCAATAACATGAAATTCATATGCTAACAAAATATTATTGACCACCCACAGGTCAAACAAAATATCAGTAATTTGAAACAAAATCCTTATAAATTGTCTGTATAAAAGTATACATGAAAAATTCAGCAAGCCAGTTATGACACACTGAACACTTTCACTATAACACTCTTACATCGGGAAATCCTTGGCAGGACAGTTCAATTCAGAAACCTGGACCATTTGTAGCAATATCATTTCTTTGCCTGGAAAACAAAAAACGAGTACCAGTCACTTGAAAAGTAATTACTAAGATAAGAAGCCATTTTACTGATTAAATCTGCAGAATTCAGATTGAAACAAGAATAAACTCATATTACAGTATGAATAGAAACTCAAAAATAAACTCACCAACCATATTCCAGTAATCTGAAAGAAATTAATATTCACAAAATAACCAAACTGTCATCTCCAACCAACTACTTCCCGCTTCAATCAAGTTGGGGTTGGACACTGGACAGTTGACATATCCAAGACAAACGTTACGGTCATAAACAAGGATAGAGCAACTCCAGTTGGAGAAGTATGTCTGGGATGAATTTCGTGTTGCTAATAATTCTTCGCTCCTCCTAAGTGAGCGTCTACCTATTTCATTCAGTGCAAACCGTTCCGGCAGAAAACAACTCTTCGTTTCGTCCAAGTGAGCGTACGAAAGATACGCGTTTCACCATGCGAAAGACACCTTACTTGCGGCTTAAAATTCATAACCTCAAAAGAGATGTGGGCAGAACTATGTCACACTGTTTCCCTTGCAGCAAACAGTCAAACGCGTTTCTCCCCAGAAATCACTGAAAATATCCATTCGTCCAATTGGCCTAAAAAATCGCCCAC
Organism: Propylea japonica; assembly: GCA_013421045.1. NCBI lineage: Eukaryota > Metazoa > Arthropoda > Insecta > Coleoptera > Coccinellidae > Propylea > Propylea japonica. The sequence goes on from CM024239.1 coordinate 51,505,353, forward strand.
GAGTTCAGAATTCCCCTGTCACCATTCATCGTGAAAGTTCAACAAAAAAATCAAACTGAATTTCATTGAAAACCGAGTGATTAATCAACTTCGACAAAAATCCACAGAGCGTGAAATTGTAACAGTGTAAACGACACAGCCAACAACCTAATTTCAATCCTTTCCGTCGCAATATCGGCAGACACATCCGCGCGTTGTCCCACTCGTTGCTGGAATTGGCATTATTTCGTCCTATAAGTTACCCAATACTTTTAAAATTATCCCGTCACTCGTAAATCCGCCCCGGTCGATGACAGTTCCCACTTATTCAGGGGCTTGATTCATCAAATATAGTATTCGTTTTGAAAAGTTTCGAGCTCCTGAGCTGTTCCAGTGCTTGTGCGCAACCAATGGCAAGCCTTATTTCGAGCTTTTGAGTTACTCAGGAGCACGAAATATCTCAAAGGAATAGGCTAAAAGTGTAATGCTTCTGATTTCGGCAGAATTTATTGGCTGGTAGCCGCCGAGAATGCCTACAGATGCCTCCTTAGTCTTAGTGATGCCAGCCCTATATCTGGATCACCCTAGCTTTACGTATTCAGTCGAACAAAGCATCCCATATATTTCGAGTTTTTTACTCACTAAGCTATAAGCGTAGAAAATCAATTTCTTTGTAAAGAAATAGAATTCCTACTTTATTTCTTACCTTCATATAGTAAATAATGAAAATGCTGTCTCATATTGAACCGCAAGAATTATTGAACAACTTGATAATCACTCTCTGCAATTAATACAAACCTAAAGATGTGGGCAGAATTATGTCACACTATTTCCCTTCCAGCAAACAGTCAAACGCGTTACTCCCCAGAAATAACTAAAAATGTCCAATCGTCCGATTGGCCTGAAAAAATCACCCACGAGTTCAGAATTCCCCTGTCACCATTCATCGTGAAAGTTCAACAAAAAAAATCAAACTGAATTTCATTGAAAACCGAGTGATTAATCAACTTCGACAAAAATCCACAGAGCGTGAAATTGTAACAGTGTAAACGACACAGCCAACAACCTAATTTCAATCCTTTCCGTCGCAATATCGGCAGACACATCCGCGCGTTGTCCCACTCGTTGCTGGAATTGGCATTATTTCGTCCTATAAGTTACCCAATACTTTTCAAATTATCCCGTCACTCGTAAATCCGTCCCGGTCGATGACAGTTCCCACTTATTCAGGGGCTTGATTTATCGGAAAGTGTAATGCCACTGATTTCGACAGAATTTATTGGCTGTCAGCCGCCGAGAATGCCGACAGATGCCTCCTTTGTTTCTATTTCGGGGAATTTCGGGAATCGGAAAAATCCCGATTTTCTAGTCGATTGAAAACTGTATGAAACCGGGCGTCAGGCTTAAACGGGTCTATCGAATTCGAAAAGGGAAATCCGGAGGATCGTCGATTGAGAGTTATCAGTAGATTTTATATTTACGATTGCCCGAATGACGGGAAGTTCTATGGGATGATCGAGATTTGGAATGCCGAAATGGATTTGCTGTGGGACATGTGACATTTTCAATAGATAAGCTCTGGATTTGGATTGAATAGTTTATTCCGGTAATATTTTAAATTCATGGTTTGCCGTTTCGTTTGGTTTATTGCCCTCTCCATAAAGAGAAAACGACCTGGCACATGGGACTTGTTTGAGAGTCAGTATATCCGTAAACACTACAAGATTGAACCTTATCTTCTCGAAAATGCTCTGAATGTTGTTAGAGCCATGCGGTACACCCAGCTTTTTTCTCAATTACTTCAATTCAAATATTGCTCACACTACCCAATGAAATGTTTAGGGCTTTTACTAAATATCCATCAGACACTAGATGATTTTCCAATATGATAAGCTGAATTTTTTCCCAGATTTATGGTGTTGTTGCTGGTTTTTGATGATTTTAACGTGGATCGTCCGCAAAGCTTCTTCGACCAAGTATGAATTTATCAACCGATCTGTCTACTCTACTGATTGAAGGCGAAGAGCTTTTAAACTTTCGACATTCGTTTATAATTTTTTTCTGCTTTCAAACCAAAACAATTCAATAACATGTCAATACTTTATTTTTTTCATTGTGGAATTTTATTGACAATTCGATAATAAATGACTTCTAAACAAAAAACTAATTTCCGATTCAAATGAAACTTCACATATATAGTCCATTCACGAAAGGTTGAGCCGTCGGTTGGCTATGGAAATTTGGCATATTCCACCGTGTTTATTAAAATTTTAGGTTATGTTCTTTATTTTCTTGTCAGATTGATACGCAATGTTGTCAATATTGCATAGAGTTGTCTGATAACTCTCAAAATCGTCAGACGAGGCCGGGTACATTCGGCAACGTTGACTTTATTTTACTTTAGGACAGCAAATACTGCCAACTTCAGATAAATAAAGAAACGCCTACTATGTGCTCAACCTTTCGTGAACGGACTATAGTCCGTTCACGAAAGTTTGAGCCGTTGATTGGCCATGAAAATTTGGCATATTCCACTGTGTATATTAAAATTTTAGGTTATGTTATTTATCTTCTTGTCAGATTGATACGCAATGCTGACAGATGCCTCCTTTGTTTCTATTTCGGGAAATTTCGGGAATCGGAAAAATCCCGATTTTCTAGTCGATTGAAAACTGTATGAAACCGGGCGTCAGGCTTAAACGGGTCTATCGAATTCGAAAAGGGAAATCCGGAGGATCGTCGATTGAGAGTTATCAGTAGATTTTATATTTACGATTGCCTGAATGACGGGAAGTTCTATGGGATGATCGAGATTTGGAATGCCGTAATGGATTTGCTGTGGGACATGTGACATTTTCAATAGATAAGCTCTGGATTTGGATTGAATAGTTTATTCCGGTAATATTTTAAATTCATGGTTTGCCGTTTCGTTTGGTTTATTGCCCTTTCCATAAAGAGAATACGATTTGGCATTTTGGACATGTTTGAAAGTCAATATATCCGTGAACACTACAAGTTTGAAACTTTATCTTCTCGAAAAAGCTCTGGATTTTGCTAGAGCATGCGGCACCTATTGTAAACACAGGTTTATTCTAAATCATTTCAATTCAAATATTGCAATGACATGCTTAGGGCTTTTACTGAATCTCCATCATACACTAGATGATTTTCCAATATGATAAGCTGAATTTTTTTTTGGATTTCTGTTGTTGTTGCTGGTTTTTGATGATTTTAACGTTTGCAAGGCTTCTTCGACCAAGTTTAAATTCATCAACCCATCTGTCCACTCTACTGATTCACACATTCGACATTCGTTTATGAATTTCTGTTGCTTTCAAACCAAACAATTCTATAGTCCGTTCACGAAAGTTTGTGCGCATAGTAGGCGTTTGTTTATTTATCTGAAGTTGGCAGTATTTGTTGTCATAACGTTAAATAAATCCAACGTTAACATAACCTAAAATTTTACTATACACAGTGGAATATGCCAAATTTCCTTTCGTGAGAGGACTATACAACATGTCAATACTTCCTTTTTTCCATTGTGAAATTTCATTGTCATGTCGAAAATAAATGGCTTCGAAACAAAAAATTAATTCCCATTTGAATTAAACTTCACATACGATTCAATGAACGTAACAACAAAATTAAAAATCAAAGAAAAGCCCTGAACAGAAGCTTTTGAGCGCTCGTTCTTTGGTGGAGCAATAAGACTTTTATCTCAAAATTTTATATGGAATTCGAGATTGATACCTAATATATAAATGCAAACTCCCAGCAGAATCGGTATTATATTCTGGAAATTATTCAAAAAATGAAATGTGTAAAAAAATAAATGATTACGAAAATTAAATTCTATGGTTATGATGATGCGATCTCCTTGAAATTTTGCATGAACATTCAGTATAGTAGTTTTCATTCTCGAATATCAAGATTCTTCTTTCAATATTCCCATTGAATTTTTTATGGTTCTGTTAGCACTATGGCCACAAAATTTTGCATGTCATGGAAATATACAGATTTTTCTAGTTCTGTTGAAACTATGGTCACTAAATTTTGAATGAACATTCAGAATATCGATCTATAATCACAAAAAAAATTCACTTGAATCGGATATTTTTTTTTAGAATATGAAGTTTCTTTTTTCAATATTCCAATTGAATTTTCTATGGTTCTGTTCACACTATGGCCCCAAAATTTTGAATGAGGCTTGTTATCAGCAACTTACATTTGGCCGCAACATTTCATTCCGATTGGTTTATATTTTTCTGAGATATTGAAGAACGAACATTTTAAATGACCATATTTCATGGAAAACCATGCACGATTTGGCTGCTTGATCAATCGGGGAATTTGGGACCCGAACTCATCCTGAAAATTCTAGGACAATCCTTTCGAAGCTAATTGTGCTAACGACCAGACGGCTGGACGGACGACCCACGGACAGAATTGAATTTGACCACGAATTCGTCATCAGGCAGTCAAACCCTATCGTTTTAAACCATTTTCGGCTCAAAATTCGGAAATAACAGACATTTGGGCAAAACGATATAGCACTTGTTTAAGTAGACCGAGCGATCCAAAATGGGAAAGTACTCGTATCATCAACCATAGAATCACACTTGTTAGCACACCAAGTCACTCAGGCTACTTCTGTTGGTCCATATTGGCACAACACTTCCTCATCTGAACACAGAATCATTCCTAGGTATCTCAAATGGTATAAATAAGCAGGTGATAACGTACAGGATGAAGAAAAAATTAGAGTCCATCTAGCTGAATCATCCAGACTAAAAACATTTGAAAGCGTTCATTGCGGAAGCATCGTTCCAACAGCTGCCAGAACTCGTGCCAGGTCTGGATCAAACAAAGAGCAGAACCCTTGTCGGAAATTTGACAATTGACAATTTGAAGTCTTCGGACCACCATCGCTCAGAACGAACTGAAAAACTTATAGCCAAATAAGAAAATCACCTTCATTTAGAGCTTGAATACATGTCAGTTATGACATCAGTCACCAAGTTTTTCGCTCTGAGAATTTTTTCAGCAAAAATTTAAATAAAACATTATGAGACTATCTACGGGAGCTGTCTTCGAAGAACCTAGTTGGTTGAAAACACAATCCTTGCCAGAGAGCAATCAATTAATTATTTTGTGTTTGAATATTGAAGGTATTTGGAAGGATAATGCTGATTGATCCACAATTAAACTTTTCCATGAGAATAGTAACGGGAACAATAAAATCAACACCAACACCATAGTTACCAGTTCTTTCGAACATTGCTCCTCCACATATCCGCAGGAAAGCCCTAACTTCTAAAATTTGGAATAAGTTTAATTATTTTACAAATTCATATCAAATACTTTCCTTTAGTCCAGATAATAAAATTCCTCGATTAAATTCACGTAAACCATTTTGGTCCAATTATTTCCTAACTCCCTATGAAAGCGATAAAGCAATTTGGCAATCCGAGTGGAACACATGTGATTCCTCCAATAAAGTTTCTGGATTAGATCTTCCAAGGAAAATTTTAACTGTTCTTAATCGTATAAGAACCGGTCATGGCCGTTGTAATAGCATGCTTTTCAAATGACTTACTATTAAATTAATAACTCAGTGTAATCAACATAATTGTCAACCTGATTAGACAAGCCAGAAATTTTCAAAAATTCTCTTCTTACATCACACTTAATTGACCAAGTCTCCTGAGTCATCCTACAGTTTCCTAAGGAACTTAATCAGGAGTTGCCCATTCTGAGCAATTCCCTGTATCCTTGAGTAATTATATTCGAACGAAAATTCAAATTGATGATAACGCTCGCTCCCTCGTCCTCTACCAAATTGAATTCTCAGAGAGAACTGTGCGAAATGCATCTGGAAAATTCCTTCTAATTTATCGCCCGCCGTTGATGAGCAGAATTCGAATAATAAGATCCTGATCCCATCGGAATCTCTTGGAGCGTTAACCAAAAGATGTAACGATGCGCTTTCTGAGACGGGAGATGGGGTTAGGAATTTTGCAGCCGCATTTATTAATCTCCGGCTTATGTGAAATTCCTCACGAAGATGCGAAAATTGGAATTTATGAGCTATAATTTTCAAAGGAAGCTAGGCGAATAAAACGACATTATATGGGATTTATATTTGGAATTTGAAAACCTTACCAAATGCATTTTTCTTTATCTCTTGTTTTAGCAGTTTCACCTAGCAGTGGAGTGAAACATCCTTTCTGATTGCAACAACTCAAAAATAATTTGGACCTTTGATGATTCACTTTTCTGTACTTCGAGAGAAGAGCAGAAATAAAAAAATACTTCGTTCTGAAATTTTAGGAGGAGCCTTGAGGGTGAAGGAACTCTTCGCCTAAAATATTTTCAAGTCGACAGTGTTGCCACGTCTATCTCAAACGCATATGTACTTTCTTATTTCAAACGGAACTACTATATTTTCATTTATGTATCGATTCAATACCAAATTTGGAGTATAACCCACTAAAAAAATTTCTCTGCTATGCACTGTTGCCAAGTTATTCACAAATTCCTGAAACTTTTGGCATTTGCATTGCCAGTTTGGAAATGCAATATCTCGATATTTTTTATGCGAACGGGACCAAACTCAGCAGTCTCATAGTAAAGACTCCATGCATTCATGTGGTGTATTCAGTATTTTGATACATCGTAAGGCTTTTCGAAGATATTGCTCCGAAAATGTAAAACTCAAAATGGAAATATTTCGAGATTTTCAAATGGCAACCCCATATTTATTTTACAGCATTCGATTCGAAATAAAAAATGAATGGCAGTCTCCTCTTACACTAACTATTTATTTTGGATAGTTTTCGAATGAGATGAAAAATACTGAAATGTTTCAGTATTTATAGTTCATGATCTACCTATGGTTCTGTTTACGATGAAATGGTTCTATGATTATGGCGTGAATTGTTGAAGTCGATTTTATGGTTCAAATCATAAAAAGTATTCGATGATCATGGATGTCATAGAAAAAAGTTTACCCATATTATTCAAACACGATTCGGGTTGTTTCACAATTTACGGGAAATGCCAAAAAATTATTGAAAGGACCTGTAGGACCTTTAACAATCGTTATTCACATTTAGCAAGAATGACTTGAAAGAAATTCCGAAAATTGTTTAGGCTTTCTATAATCCTGATGGTCTTATGTTCACTAATTATTTATTTTCGACAGTTTTCAAATGAGATGAAAAATACTGAAATTTTTCAGTTTTTAAAGTCATGTTCAATGGACATAATGCTGTGTGATTATAAAGTGAAGTATCGGAATGAATCCTATTGTTGGGATCATGAACATAGGGCCAGGATTACAGAAAGTCTAAACAATTTTTGGAATTTCTTTCCGATCATTCGTGCTAAATGTGAATAACGATTGTTAAAGGCCCTACAGGTTCTTTCAATAATTTTTTGGCATTCCCCGTGAATTGTGAAACAACCCGAATCGTGTTTGAATAATATGGGTAAACTTTTTATGATTTCAACCATAGAATCTACTTCAACAATTCACGCCATAATCATAGAACCATTTCATCGTGAACAGAACCATAGATCATGAACTATAAATACTGAAAAATTTCAGTATTTTTCATCTCAATCGAAAAACTATCCAAAATAAATAATTAGTGTAAAATGAGACAGCCATTCATTTTTCATTTCGAATCTAATGCTGTAAAATAAATATGGGGTTGCCATTTGAAAATCTCGAAATATTTCAATTTTGAGTTTCACATTTTCGCAGCAATATCTTCGAAAAACCTTACGATGTATCAAATTACTGAATATACCAACTGAATGCATGGAATCTTTACTATGAGACTGCTGATTTTGGTTCCGTTCGCATAAAAAATAATCGAGATATTGCATTTCAAACTGGCAATGCAAATGCCAAAAGTTTCAAGAATTTGTGAATAACTTGGCAACAGTGCAAGCAGAGAGAGAAATTTTTTTTAGTGGGTTTTACTCCAAATTTGGTATTGAATCGATACATAAATGAAAATATAGGTAGTTCCGTTTGAAATAAGAAAGTACATATGCGTTTGAGAGATAGACGTGGCAACACTGTCGAGTTGAAAATATTATAGGCGAAGAGTTCCTTCACCCTCAGGGCTGCACCAAAAATTTCAGAACGAAATATTCACTATTCTCCTAAAACGGCCAACTTAAAGGAAAACCCTGTATAATATAATATGATATTTGGAATGTCAAGCCACGATGGTCTTAAACGACTGTTTAAGTCAGTATAATGAATTTGACTGTTCTTAAGGTAAACGCTCACTTGGGCGAAGAGGTGAGAAGCGAGACGAAGCGCACTTGGACGAAGCGATGCGTCGAGCAGGCATCGGAAGAAATTCTTCCTATCTCTAGGCCGCAATAAATTTTATTACCCTTGTTGCATGCCGCCTACCTGCATGAACAAAGATAGAGCTATTGTTCGAATCGTCTTTTTGGTCATAATCGTATTTTATTTGCGAAATTATCAATGAAATCCTCGTCGTTCTACCTTCATCCAGAAATATAAAAAAATAGTAAAATCATTGATAAGGAATGCTTATTTTCTCAATAACCGATCAAAAAAATTGAAGCAGCTGATTTCAGGAAAAATACTTTTTTTTACGACAACATCGAAAAATTTCTTCTTCTTTTTCACCGTAAGAAAATAATTCACTAAATAAGCATGAAATACTTTATGAAAGAATTTTATTTAACACAATCAATTATCAATTGATTTATTATTCATAATAAGTAATCACATTTATTAAAAATATTATTGATGGTATAGTTTGAATAACGACTTCCAACATTCATTCCCGAACATGTTTAATGTTTGCTGATCATATATCCATACAATATACTGTAATATTTATAGTATATTTCTATACATATATCCCTCGCAAGGATTATTCCACAATTATATCAAATAACTTAATTTCTTTGGAAGAAGGATATTTCAATATTTTGTTGTATTTACATAATATAATATCTATATGTCAGACGATTTGAATTCATATTCACAGTTGTACAAAATACAAAAATGTTGTTGTATTTCCTATATGTGAAATTCGTTTTTTCAGAACTCAATCTAGAAGATTCTAATCAACACTCTCATGAGCCAATGAAAACAAACTCATCACACAAATACAAAAATAACTATGTGTTTCCCCATTGACAAAATTCTAGTATGAAATTTTCATAAAAATCTCAAATTTTTCCTCGAATTGTAGATACAGCACGCCAAACTTGGGTCACGAAGCCGATTCCGGCCGCCGACTACCTACTTGAGGACCTCCTCGAGAAATTTGTCGCGCACATGCCCCAAGGATCAAAAGCATCAAAGGACTCGCCTGATCGCTGCTCCTTGCTTCGCACCTACGCCAAGCAACAGAGCTACAAATGATTAGTTTTTTGACAAAATTACTACCTGGAAACCACCTGTACCATTCCGTGCAGGACAGTCCGTAGTTTAGTCCCACCATGTCCTCAACACAGAAATGCCATTTTTTATTTGTTATTAACAAAAAACAACAAAATTCCCGTTCTTTTTAGTTTTTCGTTGCAAAATGGAAACTATTGATGCAGTGATAACGTTGCAATGGGATGAATTGTAGAGAATTACTTTGTGAAGAGAATGATGGGTCAAACGATCCGATCGAATAATTAAAACTGGAGAAAAGCGGAAAAAACGGAGAAAAAAAACACGTAATAACGTGTTTTTTTCTTTTAACTCATAACTCTGCCATTTTGCAATATTAAGAACTGAAACTTCACACGATAGTAGCTATTGACGTGCAAATCATGTGTGCCAAAATTGGATTCGGTCGGATAAATAGTTTTCACATAATTCCCATTTGAATTTTTTTTGGGCATATTTTCGCGGAAAGCTGAATGCGTTTGAAGTCGTCCGATTGAAATAAAAAAAATTGATTTGAAAAGAAGATGTGATCAGTAACAAAACGTCTATTCCGATTTTTCAATAAAACGCGTTTAAGTGTGTTGAAAACTAGTGAGAACATGAGGGAAAACGACCGACCAAACGAGAGTGGTCGAGTGGTGAGGAATGAGCGAATCGAGGGGAAACGCAGAGAAAGCTAACGGTCGCCGAGTATATAAGAATTGTTGCGCGGACAGCGCACTAAATTTTGTACACATATATACGTTCCCCTCGATTCGCTTATTTCCTCTCCACTCGACCACTCTCGCTCGGTCGGCCGTTTTCCCTCATGTTCTCACTAGTTTTTAACACACCTTAACACGTTTTATTGAAAAATCAGAATAGACGTTTTGTTACTGATCACGTCTTATTTCCAAATCAATTTTTTTATTTAAATCGGACGACCTCAAACGCATCCAGCTCTCCGCGAAAATATGCCAAAAAAAAATTCAAATGGGAATTATGTGGAAACTATTTATCCGACCGAATCCAATTTTGGCACACATGATTTGCACGTCAATAGCTACTATCGTGTGAAGTTTCAGTTCTTAATATTGCAAAATGGCAGAGTAATGAGTTAAAAGAAAAAACAGGCAATTTTCCGGTTTTTTCCGCTTCTCTCCAGTTTTAATAATTCGATCATCATTCCCATCATTCTCTTCACAATGTAATTCTCTACAATTCATCCCATTGCAACGTTATCACTGCATCAATAGTTTCCATTTTGTAACGAAAAAACTAAAAAAAACGGGAATTTTTGTTGTTTTTTGTTAATGACAAATAAAAAATGGCATTTTTGTGTTGAGGACATGGTGGGAATAAACTACGGAGTGTCCTGCACGGAATGGCACAGGTGGTTTCCAGGTAGTATTTTTGTCAAGGAAACATCTCTATTGCTTGGCCTGACCTCCTAGATGAGCGTCTACTCATTTGATTCCGTGCAAACCTCTCCGGCGTAAAACAACGCTTCGTCTCACTTCGCGCATCTTCGTCCAAGTCAGCGTCACCTTTACTGTAACTTTCGAACGGAGGGAGCTCAAACTTGAAACTTTCAGCATAGGAGCATCAGAGTCAAACAGTTGATAAAAAGAAATATTGTAAGTAATATCAATGATTGTTGCACATCAATCTTAAGTAAACATTGAAACAAAAAAACTTTCCATTGTGGCAATGAATCATTGAATCACGAATCCATGATAGGTATTCAGTGCCACAATATTTAAACGAACTCGATGAATGAACCAAAAAATGTAACGATGCGCTTTCTGAGACGGGAGATGGGGTTAGGAATTTTGCAGCCGCATTTATTAATCTCCGGCTTATGTGGAATTCCTCATGAAAATTGGAATTTATGAGCTATAATTTTCAAAGGAAGCAAGGCGAATAATACGACATTATATGGGATTTATATTTGGCGTAAGAGAACCTTGCCAAGTGCATTTTTATTTATATCTAGTTTTAGCAGTTTCGCCTAGAAGCGGAAATTAACAAAAAGTGAAACACCCTTTTTGATTGCAACAACTCAAAAACAATTTGGCTCTTTGATGAATCATTTTTCTTTACTTAGTTTTGGAATTATTCGCACTGTCAAAATCTGAAAAATAACTCCAGAGTGGATGAAAAGGCTTGCCTAGAACTCCTAGAAGTACTGATAAATTTCACGTGTTTGAGTTTAAATTGTTGATCTGTTGAGTGCCAAGCAAGGATTCGGTCATATACCTAGCTTGCTCAAGTCAGGACCGAAGTAAGAAATAAGGTAACTGCAATTGCGTCTTGCTTGAGAGGTTGGAAGTTTCAAAAATTCCAGAGGATGTTCGTTGGATGGCCTATATTTTCCGTTTGGTATTGTTGTCGCTGTTGTCCATACCTACTCAGTTAATTTCATCACCTACTGTTATCTAATAATCACACGCTATTATACATTTTATGTATTTATACATATATCAATGTAGTAAATACTCCTTTGGTAAGCGATAAAATGAGACCAAACATTGTTAACATGATTCATACAATTCCTCTGTTTTTCCTCAACGGACCTCGAGATTTAAGACATTGAAACTGATCAGTTTAAATTTATCCCCAGACATTGAATAAAATGTATTTTCATTATAATAAACTTATTGTTGTTGTGTAATGATTATGACAGATTTTATTTTTCAGCTTCCAAGTGAATTGTTTAAATTATGAAATTTGTTTTGATTGGTCGATTCCTTGAATATTTCTGTGACATATAATTCGCAATACACAAGAAACTACATCTCGTACTGAAGTTTTTACTCATGGGATTGAAATCGAATTTGATCTGAATAATTTAAATTATCGTTTCTGCATAAATAAATTTCGAGTTTTTTTTCTGGAAATGTTGAGAGTAAAGAAAATACAGGAAATGCATAATCGTATTAAATAACTGGTTTAATTATGTTTCTTCATTCAGGCGTCGTGGAAACCGGAAAAATAAATCGACATTTAAAATTGAAGAAATCAAAAAGAAAATTTTCTGCTGGAATAAAATAATTTCTACAGTGATTGAAATCGTTTACATTTTTCTCATGCATACAAAGTTTGTCTTAACTGTGTACAGTTTGGTCGGAAATTATGTGAATAAATGAAATACAATTCTTACGGAAATTATCCCACGAATAAATAATTCCCATCATTTATTATATTATTACACGAGTACAGTCACAAATATAATTTCTGAATTCTGGTTTTTTATGTACAAAACGTTATTGAATTAATTCAAACTTTACTATTTAACAGTCTGGCTAGGACTTGAAGCAATGTAAAATATTTTTCTCCACGGAAACTCCCAAATAATTTCAATTATACTTTCCTATGACGATTAATGTGTGATCTACATAATCGACAAAACTACGGACTTTTGCGATACGATGATCGTCTTAAAACATATACAGTCTGGTCGGGAGTTGAAAAAATGAAAATTAGGTACTTTACTCCACGGGAATGCCCGACGACTAAATAATTACGACGTATAGTTCCTACATGAATTAAAGGGAAAATGATCTTGGAACCGGTAATTCATTATAATTTCTCAGGAAGACTTCCCGTATTAGAAATTAAAATTACTCAAACTGTATACAGGGTGATCAGGAATTAGCGAACTGACGTAGACAACTTTGAATGCAAAAATGCGACTTCTACGGTTTATTTCCACGAAACTGAAATGAATAATATACACGGTGGTCAGTAAAAATTAGTAATGAGCGAAACATCGCTTCATTACAATAGAGACTCTAGAATTATGCAAACCTAAATATCCCTGTAATGGTATCAATTAAGATACAGGAGAAATTCCGCCGAGACTGCAAGCTAGTTCAGAAATATTTCGGTAGAAACCAGCATCATTTATTTTTGTTCTCTGAAAGTCTGGATTCCTCGTTAATTCTAGACACTCATCACAACCGTTTTCATTACATAGAAGAAGGAGAATGTCTTGAAATCACATCTTTTTCCACAAAACTTAGCTCCATTTCGAGTGGAGTAATTAAAATCGTCTATGTTCTCTACTTGAATTTAATTAACTGTGCGAGAAAATTTATCTTTTGGAAGATGCTGGAAGTTTTGAAACACTGCTCCTACAATATGCGATGGGGTTTACTGATGATTTCAAATATTTTTGATTATTACTCAAAAATAAAGTGAAACGCTTCACCTAGAAATGATAAATTTGTGACAGGAATTTTTCTATGAGTGTCTGCCAAGATTTGGTCCATAATATCGATACCAATAAGCTTTGATAACTAAAATCGAAGAAAATTCATTTCTTTCGAAGAGGAGCATCTAATTTATTCTTCTCTGTAATGAGTTATGGGGTGGTCTGATCCTGAAGCAATGTTACACTGAGAAAAAAGATACAAGTAACTGTTCTTACTTGACTACTTTTCACTTGAGCTCAATAAATTTTTATATACGAAAGATCAATATATCTATCGTGAACAAAGATGTGCATCTAAGAATTTGTAATTGTTGTGACTCTTTTCTCAGTTCAACATAAGTCATTCAATCCAAGCACTGTTATCAAAATTTTGTTCATTAATGATGAATACACAATATTCAGAAGCCAAGCGACGGTTCAACTCATCACCAGCTAGGTACTTTTTCTTTAACGTATATCTACAACTGTGAATAACAGAGTTATTAGCTTCATTTAAACATTGACCTCGGGTAGATATTTGTGTTATATGAAATAAGTGTAAAAAATTTTCGTGAGATAACCGACTCGAGCCGATACGAACGTGGTCCAATTGGTTTCTTGAAGATCTACCCAGATCTGAAACGTCGACTCTTTTGGCGCTATCGGTAGGTTGAGCGAAATCACGAAATAGTGGAATAGTGCTAATGATACCGGGTCCAGACGGGTGTAACGTGTATCAGTACTATCTCTATCCTCCAGACTGTTTTGGACATACTTCAAATTAAAATAAGGCAGAGTTCCAGCTCTGTTAGGTTTTTCGGAAAAGCGAAATTTGTTACAATAATTTTCATACTTACGGAAGTTGATTTCCTGACGACAAGCGGCTGGCAAATACTGACCAGAATGTTTAACAGAAGAAACGTTAAACAGGAAAAGTACATATGATGAAAACAGCCCAATAATACAGGGTGTTCCGAAATGAGTATATTAACGGTCAACTGTACATTTGTTATGAAAAGGTTATATTTATGTTCTCCCCATCTTCGTTTCAGAGATACAGGTTATCAAAAATTTATATTTTTTCGGTTTCCGCTTATAACTCAGGAAACGTTCAAATTATAGAATTGAGTATTTCGTCGGAGATATTGAATTTTCACAAAGCCCTTGCCCCCCAACTTTTACACCAATAGACAAATTTGAATTCGCACAGCCAAAAATGAAGCGTCAATGTGTTTCACATAAAAATGAGTGTTATTTTTGGATTTAAAATCAATGTAAGGATGAACTAATTGATATTTTGAATCAAGAGAATTACAACAACAAGATAGGTACAAAGGTTAGTTTTCAGCAAATTCCTTAACAGGATTTTTTGTGAAAGATAAATAAGAGGAACCGAAAACATTCGTGGAAAAAGTAGTAGAATTAAAGTGGTAGGTCTTTTAATCACCTGCAATTTTGCCTTTCAACTTTTCTCTATAGGACCTGTTTTACTGATGGACAAAATTAGCGCACCACCTAAAATTTCGTTAAATTTTAACAATTGTTATCTTCCCAATATTTAGTCGGATTTCAACGTTTTTTTCTTTCAATAGTAGCACTGTTATTGTCGAATTCCCTCCATTAAGCAGAAGAAGTCCAAAAAATAAATCTTCATGTTGTACAGGGCGTTTAAATATGTCATGTTTATAGTCAAATTTTAACGTCTTCTGTGGGCAATGCCAGGTTGCTGAGGTATATAAAAACAATAAAGCGTTATTATTATAGCCTAGTATCTCTTGACTATTTTGTTCTTTCAAAAACCAATTTATCTTGAAGTGTCCCAGAGATATTCATTTTTTTATCGAGTCTTGTATTATATGCATTAGCCATGAATATCTTCGCAACCATTTGTCCGATTTTGAATGTTTTTTTTTAATTGTAGCTTTTTATTGGCGAAAATCGAAAAATCATACTCAATGATATGTTCAAAAAAAGGAATGCATCATGCTGTACAGGGCGTTAAATTTCAGGGTTTTTTCATTACAGTTTAACGCCTTCTGTGGGCAATACCAGATTATGAGGCTTCTAAATACTATAACAGTGTGTAGCCTGATGTTTCCTGAGTATTTTGCTTTTTAAAAAGCAATTTTAACTTGTACCATTCCAGAGATATTCACATTCCCAGTAAACAAAATCACATGCTATTCATATTCTCAGAATGTCTTTCAACAGACACATCATGTTCTAAGAACGTGCGTAAATAACATACAGCATGTGAAAGGATGTCCTAAGAATATATTACAAAACCCTATTAGAAGCTGATATCACACATTCTAAGAATGTGCTGCAGCACATTCATAGTATGTCTGTATCACATGACTAGCCATATCTATAGCATGTCCTAAGAAAGAACGTTCTAAGAATGTGCTATTAATGTTCAGAGTATAATAGTTATGTGATGAGAAACATGATAGTAATGTGATGAGAAAATGATAGTTATGTGATAAGAACATGCAAATTCGTAGTATATTCTCCAGCATTTGCCAAGTACGGTCTATGCACATCCTTAACACCTTTTTCATGTGATCCAATCTAATTTTCCTTCAAAATTACAAATCAGTTTCAAGACAGAAATGGTTGGGAATTTGAATTATAATGTCTTTAATAATTTTTATATTAGAAGTATAAAAACACCTAATTTATTTATTTATTACAAATATTATTTATAGAAAACTCGTCGTGTTCATTTGGTTTTTTAAGCCTTTCTTTGGCTTTCACCAGCCATATTTTTATCACTGATGTAATATCAGTATCTACTGCACTGGCATACTGAAGCTTAACAGCATCTAAAAACATATTATTACTATTCTTCTTTTTAAGTATTGTAATTGCAGTAGGTATTATTAATTATCATAGCCTGGTCACCTACATAACAATGAATGCAACACATCACTGTCGCAACGTTTTTGTCATAGCGACTAGTTCACAAGTTTGCCATAGATATTGTCAAAAAAGGTATCAGAGCATCTTGAGAATTCTCAGTTTGAAGAAATTTCAGATTCTTCAGCTGTTTTTATAATGTAAAAAATGTCTGCTGATTAACTCTTGAGAAATGAGGGGCCAAACTTTTGAATCTGTCAGAGTAGTTATAAAACATCGATCAATTTTTTAGCAAGAATGAATGCAGAGCACTGCCGGTAAATAAAAGTTTTAAAAACCCTTAAGATCATTTGAAGAGCTTTGAAGTAACCCAAAATTAAGTATAAACATTTTCGCTTAAAACATAGCCAAAGCAAAAGTGCTCATTATATGCGTTCAAAGACAGGCATATAGAATTGAAATTTTTTTTTACATTTAATGAAACTACACAAAATAGCTCTGCTAGCTTCAAACAAAGAAGCACATTTTTTGTAAGTTGATGATCAGAGATCTTTTATAGAATAGAATGAAACAAGCTTTCAAATATTGAATGTCTTTGAATTCACGAGGCCCTCTGTTACCTTTCTAGGCATCAACAATGTTTTATTGTTATTGTTTTGGCGACCTATTTGGAAGCAGATAAGACTTGAAGCATGTTATAGATGTCTAATAGCTAAGAAAATGAAAAACAACACACTCACCCAATATGCATCTTGCCAACAAAAGATGTTTTAACGGTGCTTTCTGTTTGGCTCCGTCCCATGAATACAGTAAAGCCACTTCATTTGACAGTACTTTATACAAAATTTTCTCACTGCTTGAGGTAATGATTGTCCTCCCATTCTGCGAAACTCTGTGACCTTAAATTCAAAAACTAAAACATTTTCTACTTGTCGCGTAAGCAAAAAACTACAAGTTAGAAAAAATAAGCACTGTGTTTGGTTGGGGACCTCAAGATGATTCAAGCATATGAATTTATTGAATTTAGAAAATGACACCACAGAAATTATTTGTGTTAGGCTTTGACGTTTCAGCTTATATTAAGTCACCCTCAGCACAACAAAATGTTCGTTTGTTTGCTAAAAAGGCTGTTAAATGCATTCCATTATTAAGGATACCCAATTGAATATTCACAATTGTTATTTTAAAAATATTTATCATTATGTATTTAGAACAAATGTGCATTTTTTTTAATACTGTAATGGGAAATATAAGTATCAAAATGCTCCTCAACAAGCTTTTTGAATAAATAAAAAAGAACAGTTTGTTGTCCTGATGATGACTTAAATATAACTAAAATGCCGACAACTACATTCTGGTTTCTTTGGTTTCATTTTGACCTAAATCCAACTAATCATTACCACCCTTGAAACTCATATTTTGCTAATCAATGATATGTATTAAGGTTCATATTGGAAATAAACAGTCATATCTAATAATTAGTTAAATTACCATGAATTTGTAATTAGTGTCGTCATTTAGCCATTCTTCCAACTCTTTGAGTTCTTCATTAGTTTTCAATGGCAATTTACTGTTAAATATTTTATTTTTTTTTACAAATCTGGCTCTTCCAAAGTTGTATATTCTTTACTTCTCATTATATTCAATATTGTAGACAATTTTCAGCCAAAGCATTTATTTTCAGGTTTAGTAACGAGAGTTCCCCGAGAACTACTTTTTTAAACTCTGAAAACAGTAATAAAATGAAAAACTATATAGTTTGTAGACAAATAAATAAATGAACAAATCGTTACGTGCATAATTCAACAACAGACATAAAATGGTTTAGAAAAGTGACTTGTAAATATATAAAATCACCACTTATTGATAGTTACCATTATTTGAAGATACGCTGCTTGAACCCACGCGTGAGAAATTTGCTTCTAAATTGAAGTAATCTTCGATTAGATTCAAATATATTAAAATCAAATGAAAAAATTTCATACCACATAGTACATACCAGATTGACATGCGGTGACTTCTTTGTCTTGAATTATTCCTGTTTGTCTACCTAAAAATATAGTTTACACAATATAAGTTAAGAAAACTGTATACGAATGTTTAAATGAATACTACCTAAATGATTAGAAGAGTCCTGATCAGGATGCGAGAATTGTTGTCGATTGTCAGCTGAATCGGTATCTCCTGAAATATGTAAATATATGAGTAAACTGGTAGGAATTTTAATTATATTATTAGTTTGATTAATAAGGTGGCTTACCTAATTCCATTGAAGTCGGTCTTCGAGGTGACAAACTCTTTGACCTTTTAGGCTTTTTGTCTTTGTGTTTTTTCCTTGTGTAAACATTGCTAAAATTGAGTTTTTATGTATTATAAAACACTCCAAATAATATCACCTAATAAGCTGAAAAAGTTTTGGCCTGAGGAACTTACACAGTAAAACACTCTTTGCAGGATAAGTATTATCATCAGAGTTTTCCGATGAGGATTCTGGTTCACTATAGTATTTCCTATTTTCTTTTCTCCTCCTTTTTTTATTAAAATAGCTTCTTCATTCATTGATGAAATATCAGAAGAAATCATGCCTTCCTTGCTTTTTGTTGAGCAACATTAAAATCATCTAAAATTTTTAATAATAGTCAAAATTGAAGAATCAATTGACCAAATCTGCTTACCATAGGTACCCAAAAGCTTCACAGGATAAACTTTCCAATTGGTTTGTGGTTCAGTTAGTTTCAATCAACTTAGCAATCTTGGCTGTTTTGAAAGAATGAGGTGGCCAAAAACATTCTAAAGAAGCTGTGATGCACCAATTTTTTGGAACAGCTTCCACTTTATCTTCCTTTGTGAAGATTACCACATTCCAAGTCATTTTCTCAAAAATAAAACAATACGACAATATTAGGTATTCATCATCTTCATTTACTAAATTAAGAACGCTTATATTTCATATTTAATACTGAAGAGGTGTGGTGCCATAACAATAGAGAGTTGAGTTGCTGCCATGGATGTAAACGTTAACGTTATATCATATACAACTTGTCCATGCGTTATAATCAGGGTTGCCCATTGGTACATAATTATAAGATTTTAACATTATTTTAATCAATTCTTATATAGTTTTTAAATTTTAACATAATTGATAATTTTAAGATAATTTTCACCTATGAAACCTTTGGTAATGATGAAATGAAAAAATATATAACATATAGGTGCTAACATAGGCCCGTATTCATAGTTCGCCCTTGAGGGTGAGTGAGAGTTGAGGTCACCTTTAAGGCCGGTATTCATAAGGGCGATACAAACTCTCACTCACCTCAAGGGCGAACTATGAATACATAATACATAATCTAATAAGACATTTTCCATTCCTTAATCATTCAAAGTACAAGAGGTAAGCAGACAAAATGTTCTTCAAAAGGTAGTATCATGACTTTTCTTTTAATTGAATTTAAAAAGTCCATTCTTAAGTTACTATCTTTCTGTATAACATTAATCCCAAAGTAGTTTGATTCAATAGGTTTTTTAAAAAAGGGTTTAACAACTGGGTAATTGAATCCAATAATAACTAATTCATTCTGATATACAGAAAAATTTTAATTTGAAATATTGTACCATCTCTTAACTCAACGAATGAATCGCCAATTCTGCAGGTATTAATGGTAAAAGATTTATTTTGCCACCCTTTATATTGGGGTGACTTACAATTTGGCATAAGTGGCCCATTATTATGTTCAAATAAAAACTTTTCCTCTTTTGTTTTCCTGCTTGAGATAATTTCATTATCTTTAATTTCTGACAACCTTCGAATCACTTGCTGCATTGGAAATGCTGATTTTCGTACATTTTGTTAGCTGAGGCATAAAGTTTTCAAATGGAAAAGCTGAAAAGTTATCGAGTGGACCATACAATCTGACACAATCAGTAATATGCAGCAAGTGATGGACATTGTGAGAAACAAAGTCTAATCGATAGTTTTTTTGGAGTTTATTACAAAGTGTTTTAAAAGATCTTCTGCATAATTGAGCAGCAAAGGTTCTTCACAAGACTCTTTGTGACATAATATTCGTGTTGCTAAGCTGAGACACAAAAAATTGTTTAATATTTAGGTGAAATAATTTTTTGTAAAACTATCATTCCTGTATAAAGTAAAAATAATCTAAATTCCGTTGCTTTGTATCTCTTACATTCAAGAATTGATCTAGGCTTCCGGGCAAATTCACATGGTATATATTTTTTGATTGTACAAATGTCATGAGATAACTGAAAAACTTTTGAGCTCTTAGTTTAAAAGGAGGCTTTCCAAAAATCCAACAAAAAATTTTGTGACAAAGTAATCTTTTCATTACACCTAATAAAATGCAGTGCATATAATCTATAGGTACACCGTCAATCATATTAAAATCTGGTATGTCTTCAATCAATGTTCTCTTAATGTGATGCTCTGGCTGAAGCTTCGCTCTAAAAGAATAATTGTCCTTTTAGTAAAATTAGTTTCTGAAAAAAATAAATTATTTTCAAAATCGCCCTCTACTGTGCATTTTGTGCAACTGTAATATCCATTATGCCCCTTGATTTTAAAATAAATGACTTCGCCGGAGCATCACAAATCAACATTTCAATTTTGAAAGGAAGTGTTTGGGCATTCATAGAAATACCTTTTTCACTCAAGTATATCGATTCTTCAACGAAATCTTTCAGATATTCATTTGAGTCAGGTTTTGAATTGCCTAAATATAATGCCACACAAAAAACTTCAGATTTTAGGCAATCAATACTCTTTACAAGACAAAGAATAGGCCAAAATGACTGATTTGTACTTTTAAAACGTGGAACACCATCAATATTTACTGAAATTTTGAACTCTGACTGTTCATTTAGTTTAACACAAAATTTTTTACACAAATTATCAATACAATATTTTATTCCGAAATAATAATATAGACCTGATCCCATAGTTATTATGTTTGTTCTTGAAGGTGTATTAATAGTGTTCGAGGATCTAAAGGTAGGTTTTTTAAATCCTCTATTGATGTGACATCACTTTTTAATAGACGCAATAAGCTTTGTAAAGAATTATGTGTCACTTTTTCATTAACAGCCCAACTAGCCAGTTTTCTTGCAAAAGAAGGAGGTGAGGTATTATCTAAAGATTCCAATACTAGTGAAGTGTTATTTTGATTTGGATAGTGATCAGCACATTCGTTATTTGAGGAATATCTGTACCTGAACTTACTGTTTCAATATTTGCATTCGAATTTGTATCAATTACATTTATTACCCCCCTAGATCTCAATTCTGAATCCGATATTCTACTATCAGGTGCCCTACGATGGCTGCTAAAAGTGAGGTTATTCTTTCATTTTTCCTTTTCTCTTAAACTGTACTCCAAATCCTTCTTTCGTTCGTTTGGAAGCCATTATAAAGTTATACCAGACAGAAATAACGAAAAATAGTTTTTACCAATCTACCTATTAAGTGAAAATTTGCAAGAAAAGTTACCTCGAAACTACACGTGTAATTTAAATATTTACTTACCTTATTATACTGCAAATTAATAATTTGCTTTTTCCAACTCAGAATGAAAGCGCTGGGAAAATATTTCCTAATACGTAATTACGAGATCTGTCAATTTAATTCCCGAAAGTGGCAACACTGCTGGCTCTCGTTATGCTACGGCGTTCGCGTTAGTGTCATTCGAAAGAGGATTCATTTCTGCGTCAGTCTGTGCAAATTTCGTCTCGATCGGTTGTTTCAGTTCGTGTTTTACAGTACTTTGATCATCGGCGGCGTGTTTGGACCCCTTGTCGCGAAAATGTGTGATAAAAAAGCTGAGCAAAGAGTAGTGGTCAAATTTTTTGGTCAAACGTGGTGTAAGTTCCGCGGAAATTAGAAACAGTTAACGACGTGTACAAGGATGATTGCCTGAAAAAAACAGCTATCTACAAGTGGGCTAAGCGGTTCAGGGAAGGCAGGGAGTCGCTGGAGGACGATCCACGTGAAGGAGCTCCCTCCACCTCTCGAACGGCACAAAACATCGATCGCCTGCGCGTGCGTGTGCTCGGAGACCGTCGGGTAAGCCTCAGAATGTTGGAAGACGAGTTGGCTATCAACAAGGAAACCATTCGACAGATGCTACACGAAGATTTAGGGATGCACAAGTTGTGCGCGAAAATGGTTCCCAAAGTGCTCACAGTTGAGCAGAAAGAGCTTCGATTGTTTGACCCCAAACGGCATTCCAACCTCTCTACAGCCCGGACCTGGCCCCCTGCGACTTTAATCTCTTTCCACAATTGAAGTCCTACCTCAAGGGCAACCGATACGACGGCGTAGAGGAGGTGCAAAGTATCACGACAAGGGTGCTAAGGGACCTATCTTCGGGGAGCTTCAAGGGATGATTCCAATCGTGAATCCAACGGTGGCGCCGGTGCATCCAGCTAGAGGGAGACTACTGCGAAGGATTATAACTTAATTTTAAGAATTTATGTATATTCCTGACCGTCCGAGCACTTTTCGGGAATATAATTGACAGACCTCGTACGTGTTAGAAAACAATTCTTATAGAGCTCTAATAATAATAATTATTGGCGGCACACCAAGTCACAAAGTCACAACGAAAATGGCGGGATTCGGGATTCCGCGGTGACCGGTGGCGTGGCGGGTGGGGTGGCTTTATTCTGATCAGAGCGCCAGCTGCCAGCTTAGATTCGTAAACTCGTGCATTTCGCGCAGGTCACGTCATGTGGATAACTTTTGCCGCGAAAATCGAATTCGAAATGTCAACATTATTGTTACATTTGACATTATTTCGAAAACTATTTCATACAGATTTGTGTATTAAGCAGTTTTTAAAGTTTAAATCATGCCTTTTCCCTGAAGCACCACCTAGAAAAAACTAATAATGGTTTTCTCATCAGCTTGATTGGGGGCGTGAAGTCCCTGTTACTTCATTATCGACGCATCTTTGAGTATATATAAATATGTTATTTATACATATATTACACTGAACGCCCCAACTGTTCGTTTTCAAATAATCACATATATTATTATTTATTTTTATTATTTCATGCTTTTTCACAAATAGGTTACGAGATATTATAAAACAGCAGCCAACAACACCGCTTGAACGAACAACTGGAAATAGTTTAGTTATTTCTCTCACTCTCATATAATCAATCGGCAAAGACGACGTGAAGCGAGCGAGACAGATACAAAATTATGATAAATCCGCCAAAATAAATTATGAAGCAGGAGGAGAGAACACTTACAAATTGAAAACTTGAGTGGATTTATATGTCTATAATAATCGTATAGGTATACTTGTCCTAATATACAATAATTGATTTGAGATTCATCAGTTTTAGTAGTAAAACAAACACGAATAGTCACAGTGATAGGTATATGTTAAGCACATGCTAAGGATGTCCTTTTCACTAACCTGGTGGAATGTTACTATCATGTAACAAGAACGTTTCCTTTCGGAATGTCCTTACAACGAATATTCTTAGCACATACGTTAAGGGATATCCTTTATATGGATGTGCTAAGAACATTCCCGTTCGGAATGTTCTGCAAAACATATATTCATAGGACGGTCGCTAAACGAACATTCTCTGAAAAATATGTGAATAGCATGTACTATGAACATTCTTTATTCGTATATCCGTTGTTGGATCTCAATCGCACATTCTCAGAATGTGAATGTACCTTTATGTTTACTGGGTTTTTATAACATCTTGCATTTTTTGTTTTTCTCAATTTGTTTTCGTTTATTTTTGTGTTGAAAATTAGTTCTTATTCATTTTTCTTTGGTCGTTGTCTCCGTAGACTTGTGGAAACGGGCTCTAACGTTAAAGACCCGATCAAAGTAAAAAAAACCGCCTTCGAGTTGTCCGAAATGTTACAATTTCATCAAAAAGTGCAAGAAGAAGACTCAATGAATATGGATGAGTGCAAGACCCCCGCAAAAGGCTTTTTTCACTTCACTGAAGACTTCAGAGTAAGCGTAAAATCATCCCCTGGATGGGTATTTATCTGGAGAAGACAAAGCATTTCCTTGATTACTCGTATGGATCTTGTAGCAATCCGGGAAGGGGCAATAAATTTTGCGAGATACATAGGCGACAATTTTTTGCTGATAGACGATAATTTCATATCGTGAATACCTAAAGAGGTTGGGATTCAACATCTACAGACTCTACAGTGGCCGGCTTTTGTCCTGACCTGAACGTTTGGGATCAGCTTAAAACTACGTATTCAAAGTCGAATGAAAAGAATATTAAAGTAAAGAAAACTTAGAAATTAACACAATCATTAATTTCAAATGAATTTCATTAATTAGAAAAAATTATGACAACTGTAAACCCCAGTATCACTTGACTGAATATATTCATTGTCAATATATTGTATATGAAATGCAATGTGAATATCTCTGGAAGGGTACAAGTTGAATTTCTTTTAAAAAAGCAAAATACTCAGGAAACATCAGGCTACATCATTGTATAGTTAGTATAGTATAGTAGAGAAGCCTCAGGTATCTGGTATTGCCCACAGAAGGCGTTTAACTGTAATGAAAAAACCCGAAAATTGAAACGCCTTCAATTTCTTTTTTTGAACATCTCATTGTAGTATTATATTCGCCAATAAAAGAGCTACAACTGAAAAAACATTCAAATCGGACAAATGGTTGCGAAGATATTCATGGCTAATGCATAAAATACAAGAGTTGATAAAAAGTTAGGACATTATTTTAACGCCCTGTACAACATGAATATTTTATTTTTTGGACTTCTGCTTAATGGAAGGAATTCGACAATAACAGAGCTACTATTGAAAGAAAAAAACGTTAAAATCCGACTAAATATTGAAAAGATATCAATTGTTAAAATTCAAAAAAATTTTAGGTGGTGCGCTAATTTTGTCCATCAGTATAGTTAGGACGGAAATCGAAATACGTAAATATTTTTTCCTTAAAAACTAGCCCGCTACCACTTCTCAACCTCAGCTCGCCAGTAAATCAATTTCCTGTCTTTTTTGTCGTATTCTCTACCTTTCATTCTACCATATTTTTTTTTCCCAATTCAAAATTATCGACCTATTGGTTGGCAGAACGGCTGTATTTATCACTGAATTGATAGATAAATAGATAAATCCGCGCAGGAGCGTTCTCGAAAAATTTTGCTGTTCAAAGTATGGCGTAATAATTTCGGATACATCAAATCTCTCTGTCGAATGCAATTCAATCATAGCTGGTAGCAATTCAACTAGGAAACATTTAGAGTATTTAAGCTGAACATTATCTTTATGGTAATTAATTCGCATACTTCACAAAGCAAATTATAAACCTTACCCGCCTACATCATCTGACTACAACAGATTCGATGAGAGCATACCGCAAATATCATATTTGACTAGGTATGCCAAGTGCAGGATTTTCACCACGTTTCAACATTTCCAATGAGGACTACCGCGTATGAATTTTCAGCTAGAGGCGCTAGTTTTGCGTGAGGTCCTCGATAATTTGAATTGTCAAATATCAAAACGCAATTGTGAATCTGTATTGTTTTTTCAATCATTACGCGGGTGTAATTCCGATTAATTACAGAAAATATAAATTACGGATCAATGAAAACCACTGCTTTGAGAGCTGAGTTAAAAAAAGATAGGTGCCAAATTAAGCGGGCTAAATGAAGTTTGTTTACTGTTTCAATACATATTTCTTATGACAAGTGTGCTTATTGATTGAGTTTACAGTTATGGTTTTTGTTTTTACACTCCAATACTTTGATAGGAATGATAATTCCAGTGGAAACGCATTTATCATAAATTGAAATAAAATAATTTCAGAAGTATGTTATCATCTCAAACGTAACTGATTTTTAAAAGGTGTGGCACGGAGGGCGGACGTTTTTCAGATGGGCATAACTTTCCTCCACTGAGGACGAGAGAAGTGGGGAAGGTGCCGTTAGACTCCGTGTGTTCTAGCCAGCGTTGCCACTTTGTTACAATTGTAACAAATCTGTTACATTTTGATCGCATATGTTACACTGTTACGCTTTCGGCAAATCTGTTACATTTGGAAAATGGGAAAAAAGGTGAATGCGCCGTGGCTTAGACCATAGAGTCCATAGACAAAAATATCTTCTATCTACTTTGACAGACATTAAGGAATGCTGTGGTTCGCCCTAATCAAAGATCTTGGTAGTTTTGGCGGGTTATTAGTTTTTTAATCCATTGATTTACGAAGTAGGAATTGTAAAAAGTAGTATTTTCTAAGTAATAACTTAGGTATAAAATGGAGAGGTAAGGTTACATAAGATTTTGAAAAGCAAATTGATAAAAAATTTTCCATATTGCAGATTCGTTACTCGAAAAGTTGCAACTCCTGAGCCCCAACCAACACATAGTTCAAGCACAAATGAAGTGGTTGCACCGGCCTTGTCTTCCTCAAATGTGTGAAAAATAAAAAATTACAACCAAAATCGCAAATATAACCAATCATGGGAGAAAAAGTTTCATGGCTAACCAAGACGCTAAGTCTGAAAATCCTATGTGTTTGGCATGCCGAAAAACCATTAATTGTAGCATTACTCATATTGAGCGACACGGTAAATCGCAAAGTCACAAATCTAATGTTATTAGAGCAGAAAAGACAATACCCATAGAGAATTATTGTGATGGTGAATTGGAAAAAGAAAAACAATCTTTTGAAGTCTGCGGAGCTCAAACTAGTTATGTTTTACATGAGCACAATCTTCCTTCCTGTTAATGGACCATTTACCTGATTTGTTAAAATCCGTTTGCCCAGACTCTTAGTCGCAAAACAATTAAAATGTGCTCGGACAAAAACAAACATGCTTAACAAAGCAGTGCATTGGTAAATTTCAACTACAACAAATCAGTAGGAAGCTCAATCAATCTGTCTTTTCACTGATTGTGGACGAAAACAACAGATGTTGGAACTGAAAAATCTTTGGCTATTGTTGTTAGATTTTTCAACAGTCATTCAAATGAATGGAAAGACCAGTTTTTAGCCTTGTGAAAGTGTATTCCTCTACATCAGAAGATTTGTTTAGTGCTATTAATAATTGCCTGGAAAGTAATGGGATTGACATGAATAACCTGATAGGATTTGCTGCGGATAATGCTGCAGTTATGATGGGTAACATAAATGGTGTGCAAGCCAGGTTCAAGAAAATTCTGCCTAACATTTTGTGTTTGGATGCATATGCCATTCATTTCATTTATGCTCATCTGCAGCAGCGAAAAAATTACCCGCAAGTACAGAGGACCTAGTTAGGGGAATCTTTAATTATTTTTCGAACAGCAGAAAAGGTTAGAATGATTGAAGGAGTTCCAAATGTTTGTTGAGTTGAAACCTCATAAGTTGTGCGGACCGAGTCAAACAAGGTGGGTATCTTTACAGGTAGATGTAAAATAAGCTTTCATACAGCATGTTATAGATTTCATTTTTCAGGCTGCAGTAGATCGTGTCTTAGAGAATTGGGACGCATTAGTTCTGTTCTTCACAAATGAATGCTTGAAGAAAAGCTTCATTCAACCCAGGTTTTATCATTTGAAAATCAAGTAAAAAACTTTATTTTTTTTTTCTTAAGCTACGTCTTGGAGATAATTATAATTGAACCTGGAATTTCAGTCTGAAAGACCAAAATTGCATTTGCTATAGGTAGGTAGGATAAGAGATTTGTATAGAAGTTTACTGGAAATTTCATAAAAATCAGTCATTTAAATAACAGTCCCTGAAAGATATTGATGTCACCAATCCTGATAATTACATTGATGTAATAATATTTATTTTGGAGCAAAAGTAGAAATCGCCATTTCTCGGCAAAATTTTAAATTAGGCGAATTGAATGATTTCCGATCAAGGTGTCTTGATTTTTTATTGAACTAGCTACTCAGATTAAATCAAGAGTTAATTTTGATGATCCGGTTTTAGAGTTTATGGGTAATTTCGACCCAAAAAGTTGCATTGAGTGGCAATGTTGGTAGCATTGCTGCAAAGGCTGTGCAATATTTTCCCGTCTGGTAAACAATGTAGAGGAAAGAGGAATTGAATTCGGAATGGCGCTTTTAGATGATTATCAGAATTAAAAAAATATCAAGACTACTCTCTGAAGATTTCTGGGTCAAGATATTTTCGACAAAAAATACTTTAGGACAGTTAATGTTTCCTACGTTATCAAAGCTTGTCAAAGGCATTTTTTCATTGCCTCATTCCTCCGCTTGTGCCGAAAGAGTATTTTCCCAATTGACCCTCTTGAAAACCAAACTAAGAAACAAAATGAATATCGATACATGTGACAGTATTTTACACGCCAAAGAACTGTTGAGCAAAAATGCCTGTTATACTTGGCAACCTAGTCCTGAACTGCTCAAATATGCTTCGAAAGTGCAAAATTAAAATTACAAAAGACCTATAAGTGCAATCAATATTTGTGATATGATGAGTTATTTTTTTATACATATATTATTTTTTATATGCAGGTATTGAATATGTACCTCATATGTTTTCATAAGCTGTTTTTTTCTTCATCAAATGAACTATTTCCTGAACAGTTGAATGTGGTGTATTCTAGTTTTTCCTTCAAAAAAATGTCCTATTGTTACTTAGCCAAAATACCTGTACCTGTATTTTTGTAACTTTTTACCTCATTCATGTTTTTTTGAACCTAGGTATTTTTATCGTTTGTTATTCTTGTTTTCTCCCAGTATTTACATAATATGTAGTATTCAAAGAAAAAAATATTTTTTACACTAATAATTATTATTTTTGAAGAAATATAGAATACAAGGTTAGTTAGTTCGGTGTTTAAAATGTTTTTGTTTTCTGTGGTCGAAAAGGGGGACAGCCAGTAGTTTTAGGTTAGAACACAATAAAATGAAAAATAATAATCCGCCTCTATGACGCATATATATATATATCGGAGTTGTTACGCTGGAGTCCAATCTGTTACATTTTTATGTCTATTTTAGTTACTGAAAAATTTTGCCTTGTGGCAACACTGTTCCTAGCATTTATTTACCAGTTGTCGTCATGGAGCCTTGGACGGTGGAGCATCGTGTTTTCGCCTATGATAGTTTCGTCCGAAATTATGAGTCAGTCACGGTCGTGCAACGTGAGTTTCGTCGCCATTTCCACATTCATCGGAATAGAGCTATTCCCTCTCGAAACACCATCCTTCGTTGGGTTGAATCACTTCGCAGACGTGGTGAACTGATCAACAGAAGACCAAGAGGACCTGTGCGAACAGTTCGAACGCCTGAAAATGTTGAACCTCATTTTGTTCATGAGTGACGAAGCCCACTTTCACCTCAACGGCATGGTTAACCGGCAGAATTGCGTTATTGGGCTAATGAAAACCCGCAACACTTACACGAAAGACCTCTGCACAGCCCAAAAGTTACGGTTTGGTGCGCTGTATCGCAAACTCGCATCATTGGCCCTTACTTCTTCGAAGACGTTAATGGTCGTGCTGTTACCGTGAACTCAGAGCGGTACGTCGAAATGATCAACAACTTCTTTATCCCCGAATTACGACGGCAACGTGTTCCAATCCGACGTGTGTGGTTCCAACAGGATGGGGCGACCGCCCACACAGCCAGAGCATCAATGGACGTTATTCGCCCTCTTTTCCCTGGTCGCCTTATTTCCAGGTTTGGCGATGTTCATTGGCCTCCCCGGTCCCCAGATTTATCCATATGCGATTTTTTCTTATGGAGACACCTCAAGGCTAGAGTATACGAGACCAAGCCCCGAACTCTGGACGAATTGAAAAAGGCTATTCGCGTGGAAGTTGCCCAAGTTGAGAGAGCGATGTTAGAGAGAGTAAACGCGAACTTCCAAGAGCGCCTCCAGCACTGCATCACCGATTTCGGCCACCACATGCCTGATGTGATTTTCCACACTTGACTGTCTCAAATGCTATTTCCTTGAGAATCTGATTCGTCAATAAATGTGTTTTTGAGTAAAAATTAACGCTTTTATTATTTTTTTAAACCATCCATCCTCCGTGCCGCACCCTGTATCAGACTGGCATGATACCTGTTTCGCTCGTACCCAAAAGAGAAGCTACCCGCTCCTTCCGGTTTACGATGGTTCGTTATTAAAATAATGGAGAAGATGAGGTTGTGAATTAATTCAAGAACCTACAGATACACTCAATTTAACGTTTTCAAAAATCAGACATCAAAACTCTAAAAAATGTCAACTGGCAAGACTGTCCTTAAAAGTTCAAATTTGATTTCTACCGACACTTGTATATCTACGGGCTCGCCACTAAATAATCCATCGAGTTCATTTGCGTATTTTGTGAACATGCTCCGAATGGCTTTCCGGCTTTTCTTGAAATTATTTTCGTTGGCCATATTCACTAACAAATTTCCGATGAAAGGATAAGAAACACTTCTGGAACGTGGTGAAAGTTTGTGCAACAAACTCGGCCAAACCACCAAATCGTCCAAATTCACAAAATCTCTGGAACTTGGTAAAAGTTTGTGCAACAAACTCGGTCAAACCACCAAATCGTCCAAATTCACAAAATCTCTGGAACGTGGTAAAAAATTGTGCAACAAACTCGGCAAAACCACCAAACCGTCCAAATTCACAAAATCTCTGGAACGTGGTAAAAGTGTGTGCAACAAACTCGGTCAAACCACCAAATCGTCCAAATTCACAAAATCTCTGGAACGTGGTAAAAGTTTGTGCAACAAACTCGGTCAAACCACCAAACCGTCCAAATTCACATAATCTCTGGAACGTGGTAAAAGTTTGTGCAACAAACTCGGTCAAACCACCAAACCGTCCAAATTCACATAATCTCTGGAACGTGGTAAAAGTTTGTGCAACAACTCGGTTAAACCACCAAATCGTCCAAATTCACAAAATCCTGGATCGCAAAGTTCTTCTCCAACGTAAAATCGTCCTGTCACGGTCGCCAAATGTTTCGCTCGTACCCAAAAGAGAAGCCGCTGCTCCCGGTTACGAATGTTCGTTATTAAAAGAACGGAGAAGATGAGTTTATGAATTCGTTCCAGGATTTACAGATATTTAATTTAACGTTTTCAAAAATCTGACATCAAAACTCTAAAAAAATGTTAACTGGCACGACTGTCTCGCCGCTTCCTGAAAGTTGGTTTTTTCATAAGTCATCTTGTTTGATAATTTGCTGGTTCTGATTTTGTTATTTTAATATTTAGATTTAGTGGACTGTAATCATTTTATGATAAGAAATAGACAGTAAAATTTCGATCTTGTCTCCGACAATACCTGTGATAGCGGACAAGTGTTACAACTTTGAGTAGAACAATAAATCCTTACAAACTCTTTTCATTTATTATTGTGAGTGAATAATATAGAAGAAACAGTATGTACAAAAAGGAGAAACTCTTGGATCAATAAGAAGTATAATAACTAATGGCTTTCATTTAAAAGTAGGGTATTTATTTATTTACAAAGGTCTTCGATATATATTTCAACAGTTAATGTTTTCCTCGAGTTGGTGAGTTAATTGATAACTAATATAAAATGTTTGGTTGTTAAATCCAGAATAAAATTGTACCAACAAGATTTTCAATTCGAAATATGTTTCTGTAAATCTCATGTTCCGACAAAAGATCAGTATCAGTTGGGCTCTCTTGACCACATATTGGTTTTCCACTGTAGTTGAACTGATTCTCTCATTTTCAATTTTCTTGCTGGGATCAGAACTATCTCTACTCTTTCTTCATTCCTATTTCTCTTTACGAAGTTTAACTTCAGGAAAAGCTGGAAAATTTTCAACAGTTGATTACAAGAAATAGAGCTATGCATAACTTATTCAATTGTTTAAGTGAAGTGTCTGAAGCAACATAATGTAAAAGATCATTAGGTAGGTAAATATACTCACGGTTTTCTTTATTAGGATCGTTAGGTCACGTATTATCATCAGGGTTGAAATGTTTTTCGCGAACACGTGAATGTTTTAAAGGGGTAAAATCACAACTGCACAACCCTGCGTCATGCTCGATATTGTAGAGTATTCACAGATTATGATATAGGAATCAAATATACACTTTTTTCACACGACTAATAACACCGAACAATAATAAATAAGAATTGGTTATAATAATAATAAATCAATAACAGTACAACGAACTTCGACGGACCTCAAGCAACAGAGGCCCCAACTAGTGAGGAAAAAAAATGGTAGCCCTCATTGAAACGAAATGTTTCATATGTTTCATTTTATACATGATGCCACTGCATGAGGGATATGAAGGAAAAAAATGAGGTAAATATTAATTGAAACTTCACTTTTGGAATATGCAGAGGCTTCAGAAACTTTTGAAGGGATTTTATTTTCAGTCGTAATAAACTAAGGACATTGATAATTGTTGGAAAACATTTTATGACATAATTCGGAAACTTTTTGCTTGGAAACAGACCGACGCCGAAGGCTGTTGCATACGAGCAACAAGCTTATGACAGTTGACATTCCCACAAGAAAGATATATCGGTAATAAAGGTTGACTAGAATTCAAAATTTTAACAATTCTGACAGAGGAGGACCATTTTTAATGTTTTTAAACAGTTTCTCTTCATTTTAATTCAAGACACTGGCCTGATGATGGAATAATTCCGAAATCGATAGCCGAAGATTTCAATAAACAATAATAGTGTGTTTTATTTTATTTCACATTTCTTAATCTCAAGAGAACATACTATGGAAGAATTCATTTGTAAAACTTATGGAATTTGTTATAAAATTTTTGAGTATTTATCAATGTCCGAGGGTTATCGTATATAAAATTTTCTGTTAATTATATCGTGACTTTTCGAAATATTAAATTCGAAACTTCGAAATCGAAATGAATCAATATGAGACCATAGCAACGCGATAATGGCCCATGGTCTGCTATCAGTGTAATGTTGACATGATTCTGTGAAATTATTTATTATATTTATCAATCAATATTATAAGAAAATTTCAAAATACAATACAAACACAAAAGAGGAACAGTAGCACATATGATTAATAAAAAAATCAATGGAATACCTAGAATACTATGCATACAGAACAAAATTTGTCGAAAAGATTAATTAATGAAATGGTTTTTATAAGACGTGAACCTAATACAGTACATTTTAGAACAGATGTTTACTCCGTTCACGAAAGGTTGAGCACATAGTAGGCGTTTCTTTCATTATCTGAAGTTGGCAGTATTTGCTGTCATAACGTAAAATAAATTCAATATTGCCGCCGAATGTACCCGGCCTTGTCCGACGAGCTTGCGATTTATCAGACAACTCTATGCAATATTGACAACATTGCGTATCAATCTGACAAAAAAATAAACATCATAACCTAAAATTTAATATACACAGTGGAATATGTCAAATTATCATGGCCAACCGCCGGCTCAACCTTTCGTGAACGCACTATAGATACGTCGAGCTCTGTACATTATTACAATTTTAGTCGCCCGCGGTGGTCTAGTTGGTTGATAGCTGACTTTTCGCACGGCGTTACTGGGTTCAAATCCCGGGTAAGACATGGACGTTGTGTAAAGTCTAGGTGGTGGTAATGTATCGTCCTTATAGCGCAATACTCTCAAATTACTGATATTGGGTACATAGCATAATTGCTGAGGCCATTGGTGTTGGAATGAGCAAGAAAAAAAAAGTCGGACTAAGACAGTAAACATATGTGCGCCTGTCTTTCGTTGTTGTTTGCCGCTTTGATTTCTCATATTGTTGTTTGTGTCACGATGTAATAATTAATTTGCGTTAGAACCTTATTTTCCCTGTAAATTGTGTATTCGTATATTATATCATATTATTAGTTATTATTCTGATGTGTTCTCTTTCTTGTTATATTTTATATAGTGTAAACCTTCGAACATGTCTTTATTGCGACATTATGTAAATTTAATTGGTTTTCATTTTAAATTCGATTTTTAATGGATGTTATTCTTATTTTTACTCAATATTGTTATTTTTTTTTTTTTTTGACGTTTGTATTCCTTATGATTCTTCCGAGTGCTCAACTGACTGTATTATACCTCATTTTATATCCTGGAGAAGAAAATTAAAGTTTCCGGAATGTCGCTGGAAGGATAATAAGTTTTTTTTGGTTCCTTGTGCCGATATATAGGGGAAGATGGGGTATAATGATCCCCTTAAGGGAAAATTGTAATTGTGGCTAAAGTTGAAGGCAAAACCGCAAGATTTCAATTGTTGAGGGTAGTGAATTTACTTTACTTTGTATCTGCCTACTTATTTTTAATTTCATCTATGTAGTTTTGTTGTATTAGATATTTTTGTTAAAGTTTAGTAAAGGAACATTTATACACCCCTGTGGATAAAAGGATCCTTGGGGTAGGGGCAAAATGAACCCAGGGATCACATTTTGTACTATAAGTTAATAAATATCAAATAAAATGAAATAAAAAACTCTGCTATTTATTCAAAAATATAATATGTTGTTCATAACAATTTAAGTATGTAAGCAAGTTACACAAAACAAAAATATTCGATGGGTTGAAAAAAAATATTTTTCTTTGGCGTTTCTCCAGGTCGAGAGAAATTCATCCACCACATTCTCATTAAAACCTCGCGCACGCATTGTAATTTCTGTATGTCTACGTCTAAATCCACGAAGCCATTCAAGTCCAGCTTTTTCTTTAGCTTAGGAAAATTGATGCGGTAAATTATTTCTTTCTGCCATTTTGGTGAGCTGAGTTTAAGAAATCCTGAGTGGTCAGCCCGTATATTATTCTGGACTCCATGTCAACAAGTTCCAGTTCTTGTTCCAGGTTGAACACTGTTTGTTTGCTACCTAACTTTTTAGCTGAGCCTACAGCTATTTCAGGCCACTTTTGGCGATTTGTTTTACGTTATAAATTCTCGGCATGATCTGTAATCAAAAACTATTAATGGGGTAAAATGATTCCAGGGATCATTCAGACACACAGAAGGGATCATTTCACCCCAAATACCAAATTAAAAAATATCGATCAAAAAAAACCTTCACATAACGCGTGCGATGATCGAACATTGCTTAAATATTAGCTAACTGCTGCTACTAATACCCGCAAATAAAACAACATTTCAGTTAA
This sequence comes from Propylea japonica, assembly GCA_013421045.1. Lineage (NCBI taxonomy): Eukaryota > Metazoa > Arthropoda > Insecta > Coleoptera > Coccinellidae > Propylea > Propylea japonica. Next base: position 51,540,926 of record CM024239.1, read on the forward strand.
CACTTACATGTAAAAAAAACGAAAGTCCAAAAACATGCCTACCTTAGATCAGAGCCACACTTTTCGATTATTTTTTAATAAAATCACGCCAAGCACTCGAACCACATTGACATTTTACAGGTAACTCGCAGGGGCTCCGGGGAACATGTTTCATAATATGTATTTGGATAGATGTGTAGTATTACCTCACTTTCCCCTACTACTGATTTGCATCGATAGAAATCTTTCTCGAACGTTTTTTGGTCCTTTAATGTATTTCGGAATAAACGAATTATCATAATGAGACTCAAGTGCTTCTCGGAAAACAACAATTGAACAATGATCTCGAATACAACAAATGTTAATGCAATTCAAGTATAACTGTTAGCTATTCAAATGGGAAATATAAGGAGTATTTACATGGATCATTATCTTCATGGTAATTAATTTGCATACTTCACAAAGCAAATAATAAACTTTACTCGCCTACATCATCTGATATGACTACAACAGATTCGATTAGAGCTTACCGCAAATATCATGTTTTGACTAGGTAGGTATGCCAAGTGCAGGATTTTCACCACGTTTTAACATTTCCGAACGAAATGTTTCATTTTATACCTAATGCCATTGTATGAGGGATATGAAGGGAGAAAATGAGGTAAATATTAATTGAAAATTCACCTTTTAAATATACAGAGGCTTATTTAATAGGGCGAGAGGTTCACATCACCCTGATATAGATATAAACTATTAGTGCTATCTAGGGTTATTTCATATGTCACATATTTCAGAATGTTATATTTCTATTTGGGTGAAGTTAAACCAAATGTTAATAACTGTGACAATAATATTACATCGAACAGTGATTGGCATATGGTTTAATTTCTCTAAATATACGGTACACCTATCGTCACTATTACAAAATCTCGCACCAAATATCTAATGGTGGCGTTTTTAGAATGACAACCTGAGGAAATTGAACTTGACTCATATAGAAATAAAACATTCTGAAATATATGGAGACATATGAAAAAAACCCTACCTAGCATAAATAGTTTATTATATCGGTATATATGAGAATTTCACTCATACTTTTAGACCAGGGTCGATAATTTTTGAAACAAAAAAAATTGCAGTAGGATGAAACCCATTAAAAAAGGAGGGGAATATGATCAAAATAAAAGGAAAAATAAATTACGGTCGATCTGAGTTCGGAAGTGGAAGGGGTGAGTTTTTAAGGGTGAAAAATGGTTTTCCTTGAATTCCGGCAAAACTACAAGTCCTATGGAAAAAAGTTAAATGGCAAAGTTGTAGGTTATGAAAAGATCTACAACTTTTGTTTTTGCAATTTTTTCACATAACCTCAAAATTTAGGTGAAAAATTCAAAAAACCAAGTTTTTGGTTTTTTATTTATATTTTGAGAAAAATAATTTTTTTTTACCAAATTTTGTGAAAACTTTCCTTATTATGTCCCAAATACACTGTAATTCATTTGATTTAAAATATTCATGTTTTCGTCTTATTTTAACTTAATATCAAAAAAGCACCCCAATTTTCAATCGAAAATTCTGACGTCAAAATATCAGCTTTTTTCAAAAAGTTTGGGGGCTTTTTGTTCGTTGAAATATCAACTCTCTGATGGTGTTTTTGTCTCTTCGAAGGCACTTCTTCATCGTCAGATTCGAAAAACCTTTCCAACTCTAGTTGATCGTCGAAATCTTCAAGACCATCATTTTCGTCTCCAATGTTATTTCCAGTCTGCATTGTTTCTCCTTCCACAATTTCATCTGAATCATTTACTTCCTCATAGATTTTTTCTTCTATATTGGAGCAATTTTCAGAACCATGACAATTAGTGCATTTTAAACCATGTTTTCGGCAGCCACATTTTAAACTGTTACATCCAGTTTCACAGCTGCGGCAAATAGTTTTGAGCAATACTTCTGGAATCTACCTTTTCTGTAAATTTGGGCATAATGCCGCGCTGTGTTGATGGCGACCACCACCAATGTGATGCTAATTGAATTGGCTGCTGGTTTGCTCCTTTTGTGGGTGGGAGGTTTGCCAAAGTGAAAGATGAGTTAATTTTTGCCAATTGATATTAACGTTTTTGAAAAAAAAATTAAATGCGTAATCCGAATTAAGTATCTAAATTCAATAGTACGATTAACTGTATATTTATATTGTATAAGATTTTCTATGACATGAATGTAATTCGAAATAAATAAATAAACTCTTCATCCTAAAAAAAAGCAGCATCACATTTTTTTTGATGAAATTGTACATAGTGATTGAAAAAAAATTTCGAATTTGAGTTTTTTCAATTTTTGCATTTTCTGAGAACACTCCTTATAGTAATGTAATTTTTTCACGCCATCAGAAAGTAGATATTTCAACGAACAAAAAGCCTCCAAACTTTTTGAAAAAAGCTGATATTTTGACGTCAGAATTTTCGATTGAATATTGGGGTGCTTTTTTGATATTAAGTTAAAATAAGACGAAAACCGAAATATTTTGAAAAAAATAAATTACAGCGTATTGGGACACAATAAGGTAATTTTCACAAAACTTCGTAAGAAAAAAATTTTTTTGAAAAAGATATGAATATAAAACCAAAAACTTGGTTTTTTGAATTTTTCACTTGAATTTTGAGATTATGTGAAAAAATTGCATATACAAAAGTTGTAGATCTTTTCATAACCTACACCTTTGCCATTTAACTTTTTCCATAGGACTTGTAGTTTTGCCGGAAATCAAGGAAAACCATTTTTCACCCTTTAAAACTCACCCTCCCCTCCCACTTCCCGAACTCAGATCGACCGTAATTTATTTTTCCTTTCATTTTGATCGTATTCCCCTCCTTTTTTAATGGGTTTCATCCTACTGCAATTTTTTTTCATTTTTTACCATTTTGAAGGTTTCGGCCCTGTCGAAATAGCAACATTGAACTATAGTTTGATAATAAAATCATGGTGTTACAGTAAAATTAGGAACCTATTTGGCCTATACTGAATGTATCCATGCACTTAAGGTGTTAACCACTATAGCTTTTCACCATTTCGAAAGTGTTTTTAAAATCAATAACCTACTACAACTTATATCAACTCAATATTTGAGTTGTTGCTTTGAAATAATTGATTATGTAGAAACTACTTGTAACTTTTTATAATCTCGTACATGACGTTAACTTTTTTTATGGAAAACCTAGAAAACATCAGACATATCTTCAGAACTGTATGAGACACTTGGTGTCCTATAAATTGATTTCTTATTCAATGTAGTTCGGATTAAAAGGATTATCACAGAATGAGAGAAATTAGTTTTCAATTATATTATAATTTTTGATTATGTGAATCGAATTCTTCTAGGAAATCAAAAATTGTACAATGATTTAGGATTCACCTTCGGAATATGGGAAAGGTTCCTGACGGTACCTGTTGCTTCTGACAAGAAGACACTGAGACAGCTGAATTATGCAAATCTGAAGCTCTCCTTGGGAACAAGTAAAGGGTGCAGCACCCAAACCCCAAACTTTTTTCACGAAATATATGTGTTCGCATTAAACTATTGACTTTTCATAGGTACGGTATGAATGTTAAGGTATTCCTGAACGAACAGTGTAAATAATATAAATTGAACACTAAGAAAATAAATATTTTATTCGAAATAAATGAATCTGGATGCGGAAAGAGCTGAAAAATGTCAAAGTTTCGGATTTCACATAATTCGAAAAAATTCAAATGATATGTGTTTCTGAAGATTCAAAACATAAAATATAATTCTTATATAATTTATCTAATCTTAATGAACAACTGAATATAACAACATTTCTGTGATATTCAATAAAAAACTACAAGAGTTTTTCTTCGCAGATGCTTCATCCACAATACTATACTGGAAAATAGAAAACGGCAAATGTTACCAAGTCTTTATGTCATGCTCTTGTGAACATTTAACGAATGTGACTTCCTCTTTTTAATATATTCAATTTAATTCCTTCAAATTCTGAGAATTGAAAGAATGTTCAGTGTCAGAATCTTAGGAAGATACTTAGTTTCTATTCTTCTTTTCATATGGAGGAAACGCTTCAAGTTTTAAAATGACCATTCTTCGAAAACCGTGGATAATCCGTTTCGCATTCGCTTCCGTGCAAAACTTGATATCGCAACTCCAAAGCGGCTATGACTTCGATTACAGAATATAACACTATTGTAATGTGAGGTCCGTCAAGTTGGCCCGGAAGTTCCGGCACTTCTTGAAGAAAAAATTTCCACGGTAAATGCTAGCTAGATGCTGGGAGATGCTGAAGAAAAAATCGAAATATATTCAACCGTTGTGGAAAAATCGACGATTGAATTTTCCGGGCCAACTTATGTGCAGCCCGGACACCTCAGCATTTTTCATCGAAATGCTCACAAAGTTTAATGCTAGGTAGGTGCTGAGAGATGCTGAAGAAAAAATCGAAATATCTTCAACCGTAGTGGAAAAATCGACGATCGAATTTTCCGGGCCAACTTATGTGCAGCCCGGACACCTCAGCATTTTTCATCGAAATGCTCACAAAGTTTAATGCTAGGTAGGTGCTAAGAGATGCTGAAGAAAAAATCGAAATATCTTCAACCGTAGTGGAAAAATCGACGATTGAATTTTCCGGACCAACTTATGTGCAGCCCGGACACCTCCGCATTTTTCATCGAAATGCTCACAAAGTTTAATGCTAGGTAGGTGCTGAGAGATGTTGAAGAAAAAATCGAAATATCTTCAACCGTTGTGGAAAAATCGACGATTGAATTTTCCGGGCTAACTTATGTGCAGCCCGGACACATCAGCATTTTTCATCGAAATTCTTACAGAGTTTAATGCTAACTAAATGCTGAGAAATGCTGAAGAAAAAATCAAAATATCTTCAACCGTGATGGAAAAATCGACGATGGAAAATTCTGGGCTAACTTATGTGCAGCCCGGACACCTCAGCATTTTCCATCGAAATGCTCACAAAGTTTAATGCTAGCTAGATGCTGAAAGATGCTGAACAAAAAAACGAAATATCTTCAACCGTAGTGGAAAACGACGTTTGAATTTTCCTGGACAACTATTGTGCAGCCCAAAAACAATTGCACCTTTCATCGAAATTCTGGTGGAAGTAAATGCTGCAGAATGATGCAGAAAAAGTCGAAATATCTTCCACAGTAGCGGAAATGTCGTTGGTTGGATTTTCCGGGCCAACTAATGTTCAGCCCGGAGACAAGGGCTTTTTTCATCGAAATGATAGCTGAAGCTGCTGAATGCTGAAGAAAAAGTTGATATATCTTCGACTGAGATGAGAAAGTTGATGAACAACATATTATATGCTGCTTTTATGAGTTGGCTTGAGACTGAGTAAAACTCTTTGAGTAGTATTTCTTGTGGGCACTCACAATTCTGTACTAGGAAACCCATAAAAGAGACACACACCCAAAAAAATTTTGAAACTTATGTTATTTTTCAAATAACATACCCTGTATTTCATTTAACTATTCGGTAGAGCTTTTTCTTCTGTTTGAAAAATATGAACTTCATTGGGGTTATCTCTCTAGAAGTTTTCTGAAAATATATCTAGATATTATCGTCTGTAAGGCAGTTATGGAACGCCACATTATAACAATACGAATTTTTCGTATCAAAGGAACCACGGATATTTAAAAAACTGACACTCATTTTATTTATTAATGAGAAGCAAAATGTTCAAAATGATCCCCTCTACTTCTGCACACTGTCGGTTGTTTTTCAGGGTATTCCTCAGAATTTCTGGATTGATTTAATGTCTTCAATATTCCGTGGACTGGCCATATACACTTGAGATTTCAAATATGGAACGCCACATGACAACGGTACGAATTTTTCGTATCAGAAGAACCGTGAATAATAAAAAAAATACTGACGCTCATTTTATTTATTCATTGATGAAAGTTAAATTTAGTGTTAAATGATCCCTCTCTACTTCTGGACACAGTTGATATCTTTTTTTCTGGGGTTTTTCTTAAAATTTCTGGATCGATTTAATGTCTTCAATATTTCGTGGACTGGCCACAACACTTTAAATTCCAAATATCCCTATAAAAGTGTCCAATGGTGGTACATCGAGACTGTTAGAAAACCATGGAAAAAAAAACTTTTAATAATTACCCCGATAAAGTATATATCAGGTGTCCCAAGGTGAATGGCCTATTAGATCAAATTGGCGTGTTACGAAAATGACTCTAGTTCGCTCAATATTTGAGATTAAGTCAAAAATTCAGCGAATCATTTGATATTGATCTAATCTATGTCACTGCTTTTGAATTATAGTTGTCAGTTATACAGGATGGACCAAAAAATTTCATCAACAGTTTCCATAAAAATCTAAATAGGCCACTCACTTTGGGACACCCGATATATAGATATAATTGAAAGCAGAAGAAGGAGCTCTACCGATTAGGAGAATAAAATACTGGGTGTACCATTTTAAAAATAATAAGTCACATGAAATTTTTATGTTTGCTGTGCTTTTATGAGTTTCCTCGAACTCAATTCTGAATGCCCCTAAAAATACTATAAATTTGCCCATTCAAACGTTTTTGCACGACCATTATTGACTGACCTACTACGGACGACATTTTTGAAGGAATGATAATTTATTCAAAGTTATGAGGATTACTTAAAAAAAATTCACATTTAAAAAAAAATTCAGAATGATCAAGAAAAAAATCTTTTTGTGAAAAATCTATTGAACAGAAATGAAATTAATAATTACAATAACTATAAAGTGATTAAAATAATAACAGAAGAAGCAAATTATTTTCATATAGAATAAATTAAGAGAGTTGTTGAAACATAACTATCCTCATTAATGCGACGTTCAGCTTTTTTCTTGAGATCATCGTATTTCTCCCATTTACCACGCAATCTCTTTGCGAAAGCCACAAAATTACCCACGGAATCTTGTTTCCTCCGACTATCTCTATCACACCTCTCAAAAAAAAATGTTTTTTCCAGTATATGAATGTCATCAGGTATATCGGATAGCTTACATCTCACATCATTTCCTTTTTCATCCGTCCATTCCAGAAATATCAAAAAATCATTGATTTTGTTTTTTATTTCTTTAGAATTTGTACCACATTCTGAACAGAACATTTTTTTCCTGCAAGTAAACGATTAAGACTTGTTTCAAAGTCATCAATATTGTTAACTGATATTATAGCTAGTCCGGATCTGATTTATTCAATTTCTGAAATATTGAAGAATGGTTATCATAAAGGGTGACAAAACTCCCAAATTTGAAATAATTCGGTCCAATAATTCAAGAGTTATTGAACTTTGAAATTTCACCCATGAGGTAATAATGTTTTTGCTCACTTCTTGATCACCATGTATGACCGTGCCAAGCAGAGATTTTGAATTTTTATCAATAATGGATTCTTTGTGGTAACGAAAATGTAATAAGAACATAATGTTCACGTACAGGGTTTTCCAATATTCATGAAAATAGAAAAAGTCCGAAATTTTTCAAGTCCGGATCTGATTTCTTCAATTTGTGTAATATTGAAAGATTGCAATCGTAAAGAGTGACAAAACTTGCAAATTTGAAATAATTCGGTCCGATAGTTCAGAAGTTATTCAACTTTGAAATTTCAGCCATCAAATGAATATCACCATGTATATTCCAAACGAAGGCTCTTGATGAGAGTCCTCCCTGATGTACTTGATTCACGATATCCTTTTGTCGCATTCTTCCCGGGACACCCTGTATAGTAGCAAACCGTGTTTCTTATATCATGATCGTGTTTAGTATTCTAACGTTTGGGGACAAATATGAGTTCAATAGCGTGATTTTTTTCAGAAACCCACATTTGATGCTCAGTTTTGTTCTTCTAGAGAAAAATTTCCCAATAACTTTAAAATTTTTCATTGAAATCAAGAGCTAATGCGACCCTATTCTGGGGAAAACCAGAAAAAACTAGTACAAGAAAAACCTACTTCATTCAATATGTAATGTCTAGGCAAAATAATTTTTTCAATTCAGTCCAGCACGTTAAATTCAAACGATGACTTTCGCTCTTCTGTCTTGGTTAGTTCAATATTTTCACATAAGTGGCCGGAAAAATTGAACGGCCAAATTTTTTCTTATAGTAGACTATATTGTGATTTTTTTCAGCATCTATTATTATTCAGCTAGCATTTATTTTTGTCAGCATTTGGATGATAAATGCCGTTGTCACCGTGCTGAACATAAGTTGGAGCGGAAAATTCAACTAACGGTTTTTTTTGCAGAATTCTACAGACGTGAAAAATATACTCCTGTTCTATTATGTGGTTCAAAATGAATAATACCTACCTCGAATTATTCGTCACTCAATTGTGTACGATTTTTACAGAAGAACTTTTCATTTGGATCTTAATTTTTTAGGTAATTCCAAAATAAGTATTTCTCGTACATGAAAAATTAATTTTTTCCACTTTCAACTGGAATTACTCCTGTTCTACAGTAGTATCAATATGAATGATAAGATTTATTGCACTTAAATGTGTACTATTTATGCAGAAGAACTCTTCATTTGAGTATTGATATATTTCGATGATAAGAATTGCTCGGAAATTACTCCCGATCTATGAGGCGTATAGAAAATAATGATACCTAGGTTATTCGTCTCTCAGTTGGATACAAATTAACTACAAAACCTATTCACTCGTTTTTCAGATATATCGAAAATAAGAATATTTTGAGTGAAATTAATTTGTAACTGTAAATGGATAAATGTGAATTTCTCATATAGTTATTTTTATTCATCTGGATCTGGCAGTACATAACACACCTAAAGGATTTCTTTCAGTCTCGAGCCAACTTGAATACCTGCAGTTAATCATCGCTTTTTTCACTACTGGCTAAGAGATTTCAACTTTTTCTTTAGCATTCAGCAGTATTTAGCTAGCATTTCGAAGAAAAATGTCCTTGACGTCGGGCTGAGAATAAGTTTTCCCGGAAAATTTAACCAACAATTTTTTCTTCTCCGTTGAAGATATTTCGACATTTTCTGCATCATTCTGCAGCATTTACTGCCGTCAGAGTTTCGATGAAAAGTGCTATTGTTTCCGGACTGCACAACTGGACCGGAAAATTCAAACGTGGATTTTTCCACTACGGTAAAATATATTTCGATTTTTTATTCAGCATCTCTCAGTATCTAGCTAGCATTAAACTTTCTGAGCATTTCGATGAAAAATGCTGAGGTGTCCGGGCTGCACATAAGTTAGCCCGGAATTTTCAATCGTTGATTTTTCCATCACGGTTGAAGATATTTTGATTTTTTCTTCAGCATTTCTCAGCACCTACCTAGCAAAACTTTGTAAGCATTTCGATGGAAAATGCTGAGGTGTCCGGGCTGCACCTAGGTTGGCCCGGAAAATTCAATCGTCGATTTTTCCACTATGGTTGAAGATATTTCAATTTTTTCTTCAGCATCTCTCAGCACCTACCTAGCATTAAACTTTGTGAACATTTCGATGAAAAATGCTGAGGTGTCCGGGCTGCACATAAGTTGGCCCGGAAAATTTAATCGTCGATTTTTCCACTATGGTTGAAGATATTTCGATTTTTTCTTCAGCATCTCTCAGCACCTACCTAGCATTAAACTTTGTGAGCATTTCGATGAAAAATGCTGAGGTGTCCGGGCTGCACATAAGTTGGCCCGGAAAATTCAATCGTCGATTTTTCCACAACGGTTGAAGATATTTCGATTTTTTCTTCAGCATCTCCCAGCATCTAGCTAGCATTTTCCGTGGAAATTTTTTCTTCAAGAAGTGCCGGAACTTCCGGGCCAACTTGACGGACCTGGTAATGTGGGGTCTGCTATACCCCAACCAACAAACATTTCCAGTATAATCGTGCTGAATCGTAATATGAATAGAATCGTAATACTGAACTCTACAAGAAAGATCAAATGAAAAAGGTATAGACTACAGGCCCGTGTTGAAAAAATTATGGGTCATTTGAACCACCAGGTGACCTATCTAGAACGATATAAGAGCATAAAATAATAAGATTCAGCACTATGGCGTCACTTGTAAGCTGTCCAACCAGTGGCGTAACTAACGCCAATGCAACCGATGCGGTGCATTGGGGCGCAGGGCCTTAGGGGGGCGCAAAAAACTGAATGAGTCTACGAATAGAGGCGCACGGCAAATTCTTGCATTGGGGCGCAGGTCAGACTAGTTACGCTACTGTGTCCAACTGAGTGCAGGTGAGCGTTCGAAAGTACAAGTAGAGTGGGTACATTTTGGTCATATATTTTTGTACGGCATTCTCAAACACCGATAGATCCTTGAAAAATAATATGAAAACGCGCAGTGCCGTAAAAAAATTTGGAGCCACAGAGTCGAAATTTTTTTTATTTTTTGACAATTACCACGGTAAATTTGGTCATTTGATTTTGTACGGCATCTATGTCATACTATTTCAATACTGCTTCTAATTCATTATTCCGCAACGCCGTACAAAAATCATGCGACAAGGGGAAAAAATCGAGGGTTGCAATCCCTTCTTTTTCCGTGGTCCAGAGGTTGATTTGAAAAAGTACGGCTTCGGTTCCAAAATATTATCTAGCACTCAAAAGTACTATTGAAAATAATGCCGTCAAAAACTGATTGTTCATTCGAATGTACATCAATAGTTATCTTAATTTTTTTCGTATCCTTGATTTAAAAAGCTTTAAAGTCATTTGATTCTGTACGGAAATTTTTTTTAACATTATATTGTAGAATACAATTGTTATATAGTATTCCCGTTCAAAAAAAAACCGTTCTAAAAAAATTTAAAGAGAAATACAAAAACTGAAATTTTGCAAATTATTGTAAAAGTTTAAATGTCATAGATTAATGAAATATAGCAGTTTTCTACATTTTATTCCTTGTTTTTAATTGTAATAACATTCATAAATCAGGAAAAAAATATGCCGTACATTTTTATGCAGGCCATATCTTTCAGGCTGATACAGTACGGCTTTAATATATTCTTGAAGAGAACAATTGATAATGCTACACTATGACGTCTAACTGAACTGAAACAGTGTGTATATTATGTCCAAGAATTGAAACTGTCAATCCCAGAATCAACAGTTTTGTATACTTTTTGGTTTAATACAGGGTTGGGATAAAGTTTGGCACCAAACTAATATCTTTAAAACGAAACGGGCGAAATTTTTGAAATTTGGCAGCTGAGTGTAATGGATCACAATGCATCTGATGAGCATATTTTCATTAACGAGATACTTCCGGTTTAACCGGAAATGCCATCAACTTCTTTAATTTAAATGGGACACCCTATATATTTGTACAGATTTTAAAAGAGCTTGGAATTTCGAATGCGCACATACTGGGTTTAGTGTAAAATCTAAAAAATATTTTCCTTTTCGATCAAAAACTTTTTTAATTTATATGGGACCTCCTGTATATCTTTGCAGATGTTGATAGATCTTGGGATTGCGAATGCTCCCATACTGGGTTTAGGGTAAAAATCTCAATAATATTGTCCTTTTCGTTCAATAGATATGTGTTTGGTGCATTAGGTCTGTCAGATAGCATCAACATGACCTCAGTAAAAGTCCGCTGGTTTTCGGGATATCACCACTTTTGTGTATTTTTCAAACATTTCCAGTTTTCGGTCTTTTATCGCCTAGCATTGCTAGAAATTACTTCAAACTCATGTTTTTTTTACCTAGGATATCCTGAATAGTTGCTTTAAACAATGAAGTATTAACAAAATTAGAATTTCTAAGGTTCTGATTAAAAAAATTGCTAGTATTGTATCATTTTAAGAAGGGCATGAAATGGACCAGTTTTTACGATTATTTGTCAATTCAGTCTGATATAATTTTCTTACAGCAGTCAAACTCAAGTTAACGTTTTAACTTCGGCATAAAATACAACAAGTAAGACATTTTTTGAACGATTTTGTTCTAGTTCTCGGTGAAGTGTCTGAGTGTTTGTGTTTCCAACCTAGCACTAGCAATTTCACCCTTCTGGTCGTAACAGAACGTTGCTCCGAAAATGTGCGAGTACTTATGATACTGAAATTAGCAGACATGTACCAATTTTCATGTTTTTTAATTGAAAAAATTATTTTTTAGAAATTGAGAAAAAATGCACATCGACATAATTAAAAAAACTGTAAGTACAAATTCTTTAAACTTTCTTAAATTTCACAGGTGTCTGCTAACTTCAGTGTCATGAGTACTTCTCAAAAATATGTGTACTTTGGAATTATTAGTGACAACATGTCTATATTTTGGTATAAATCGATGGTATACAAACCCATATTCAACAAAGTTTCTAATTAGGAACCTATAAGCACGAAAACATCATGAAAGTTAGTACAAATAAACTAAATGCCGTATAAAAAAATTTCACCTTACATTTCGTTATATATGGATTTTTTATTTTTATTTTTTCCCCTTTGGACCAACTAAAATGTACGGCATATGAAAAAATATTATCTATGCATAAAATACTTTCAAAATAAGTTTATTTCATGTTGTGTCAAATCACCCTCTGGACCACGGAAAAAGAGGGGATTGCAACCCTCGATTTTTTCCCCTTGTCGCATGATTTTTGTACGGCGTTGCGGAATAATGGATTAGAAGCAGTATTGAAATAGTATGACATAGATGCCGTACAAAATCAAATGACCAAATTTACCGTGGTAATTGTCAAAAAATAAAAAAAAATTTCGACTCTGTGGCTCCAAATTTTTTTACGGCACTGCGCGTTTTCATATTATTTTTCAAGGATATATCGGTGTTTGAGAATGCCGTACAAAAATATATGACCAAAATGTACCCACTCTACTTGTACTTTCGAACGCTCACCTGCACTCAGTTGGACAGCTTACAAGTGACGGCATAGTGCTGAATCTTATTTTTTTATGCTCTTATATCGTTCTAGATAGGTCACCTGGTGGTTCAAATGACCCATAATTTTTTCAAGACGGGCCTGTAGTCTAGTACTGTACTGCATGGCATCATAAATTGAACACTATTTGAACTATAGGCAAATCAACCTAAGCGATACGCACTCTGGTGACGATTTGAGTAACCTTCAATATTGACATGATTCTTTCATTTTGCATTGTGTTGTCGTGATTTATGTGAATATTCAACATTATTAATAATTTCTTAAGTATAATTCATTCAAATCGCTATTGTTCAGTTCCTCAGTGTTCTTCCTGAGAAAAAAAAATTCCAAATAATATACATTTCCATGCCTTTCCTCAAGCTATTGATACATTTCGTATTTGAGTAGAATGAAAATCGAAAAGTAAAGTGACAAAGAGTTGATGGATCGACGGAAAGCCTGGCAACTGGAACTTAAAATCGGTAAACCAGTCTCAGGAAATATGGAAGTTTACTCCTTGTATTTTGTAGATGACGATTAGTTTTATCGAGGTAAGTACGGATTAAACAAAACTTGTGGGTTGGATTAGATTCATGGGGTTATTCGTTCACAGATCCCAGTTAGGAATAACAGAGGTAGATTTTGAAAAATACTGCTGTGCCTACCAGAAATCTTCCTCTTGGATTTACTACCCTACCAGAAAGGAGGAACAACCGGAATGTTCTAGTTGTAGTAGTAGAACTAAATGGTTTAGACAAGGAAGTCTAAGCAAAGAAAAACCCACTGAAAAATGCTCTTGTGAAGAAAAAAAGTACTGTTTGCATATAATGAAATGAATTTAATTCAACTGTACAACAAACAAAATTGTTTTCTTTAATTTTCTCAACAGCCTTTTAACCTAAATCATTTTTCACTATGACTGAATAAATAAATTGAAACAAATGATGACACCCACAGTCTTCACAGAAAATTAATATACACAGTACATAATACACTATGGATTCCTGAAATGTTTATATATGTATTGATGTAAAAGCCATGATGAAGCAGATATACACATAACGGGTGTTTTTTTAAGAGGTTGCCGATTTTTTTTTTGAATAAAAACACATATAAATTAAGAAATGACCAAAAATTTTTTTTATTTGGTAGATAATTTTTCGACATTTAACATTTAAACACAATTTGTGGCATATGGCCACCACGACTATTTTCACAAATGTCATTCTGGAGGTCCAATTTTCGAGAACTTTTTCAAGCATTTGAGGGCGTATGTCAGCAATGACACGTTGAATATTGGTTTCCAAAGCGTCAATCGATTGAGGTTTGTCCACTTTAACTAATGACTTCACGTATCCCCACAAAAAGAAATAGAGTGGAGTCAAATCGCACGAACGCGGAGGCCAATTCACCGGACCATTTCTCGAATTAATGTTGTCGTTGAATTCACGGCGCAAACGATGGTCGTGTGGCTTTAGTTCTTGCACCAATTGAATTTTGTATGGCACCAAACACAAATCTTTACGTAAAATTTTCCATAAAGTCGATGGATAAAGTCCAATTTGCTGAGCAAGACGACGAATCGATAAATTGTCGTTTTCTTCGACACTGGCCTCTACGACATCAATATTTTCTTCTGTACGAACTCTTCTCCTTCTAGTCAGTGGCTTGGTATCCAAAAGAGTGAATGCAGGGCCGGCGCTAGGGGTGAAACAGTGAAGCGAATGTTTCAGGGCGGCATTTTTCGCCAGCTGACTTACTTTTCGTATTTTATCCTTAATTAATTGGTAGGGCTAGAAGCGCCCGAAAATTCCTTGCTTCATGCGCCAAATTTACTAGCGCCGGCCCTGAGTGAATGTAGACCGAAATTTGGTAATTACGTTCTTTATGGTGGTCTCTGACGGACGATCATGTCCACCATAAAATTCACGAAGTGCTCTATAAACATTTTCAATTGAACAATCATTCTGAAAATAAATTTCCACGATTTGAAAACGTTGTTCTGGAGTTAACCTATTCATAATGATTTGCCAAACAATACTGAGTAGAAATGCCACTTTGAGCTGTCAAAAATTTGTCAAAAAATAAAACGACATCTATCGGAAAAACAAACCTCCTAAAAAAACACCCGTTACATACAATACAACCAAATCCTTCTATATCAATATTAATAGTTCTACGAATGCCCGCCGTGGCGCTGCATTCTTATTTTCAGATGCCTATCGAGGAAAATAAAATCTTGGGGGTCTGGTGGACCCCACCATACCAGTTACGGGTTAATTCGTGGCGTTAATTCCATGATCGCGGTTAAGCGGAAAGCACGGACCACAATTTGTGTTTCCAACCTAACTACCAATCACAGAAGTCGAGGAACATCCGCCCTTATTATGAATGCCTTGATCTAATAAAGTTTGACGTTGGATCGGATGTAACATCAGGCTTGAGTTGTGATGGCTACAGCGGCTGTTGCCAGTCTCGTAATTGCAGTAATTATGTACAAGAGGAAGCTGATTCAAACTTACATAACTCCCCAGCATAGAAATTATTATTCGTAATCAATCTAAATGGTTCCGTAACCGGGAAATGCTGCACATAGTTGGGAGGATATGTATGCATTGTGGAGGTTCCGATTGCATGTACTCGACCTTCTGTTAGTATTCAGCTTGATTATATTATGTTCCCACTTGTTCAAGATTTTTTTTACCGTGGTTCATTTCATTTGAACAGTTCTTTAGTTTGCTTGTCTGGATTGATAAATAGGGTAGATCAGGCTTATTGGTTGTGTCAATTTTTAGTTATGATCATTTGCACATCTCGATAATGAAACTATGAAGTGTGCATATAATTACTTCGTTCACATATTATAGAGCTCATTGTAGGCCTTGGTTTCATTATCTTAGGTTGGTATTTTTGGGAATATTTTTTGCCACTTTCAATGCAACGTTGTCGGCTTAACATTAATGTAGCCCGTAAGCATCACAAACTAACGTTTAGTTTACGATGGCTACGCCTTGCCGTTTTCGGCCGAGAGTCCGAGAGAGAGATTATCTTGTTTACAATTCACAATATTCATAACAATAATTCTCATCTATCGAATATAACATGCATATAGCAATAGGTGGAGGTACTTCCTTAAGATATAATCAGAATATTTTGGAACCGACGATTCATCAGAATTATCTTATGAAGAAATCAATTCATTAAATGAACGATAAAGAATGGTTCAAAGGAAACCTTGAACTCTCTAGGTGAAATACGAAATGCATGTTAGTAACGTTAATTTTTCTCAAATTAGTCCGAGTTATCTTCATTTATTACTCCAGATATATCTTGATTCGTCTTGAGCATACAATGTTTATGTTCGTCACATAATGTTTGTTTCAGTACTTTTTTCATTTGACTTTATTCGCACTTCTATTGACTAATGAAACTGATAAATCTCGAATACATTAAAGATATGTACCATTAGTTTCCACTGTTCAAATAATAATAATTAGTTTCAATTCGAGTGGTAAAATCTGTACCTAATGTGAAATTTCAATCTTTTATCGTTAGGTATTTAGAACTGTCTGAATTGAGTTATATCAATTTGTCAATTTTTAGATGGAAATTGATATTGTAAGAAATCTGCGATTTATACATCTTTCTTGTAATACTGACAACATTGAGTATCAATCCGACAAGAAAATAAACAAACTAACCCAAAATTTTAATATACACAGTGGAATATGCCCAACATTATCTATTTTCGTTAAGCTATTGGTTTTTCAGTCTTCGGTTTTGGTTTTTAGTTTTCCGGAGTAAAATATGACGTGACACCAGACGGTCTTGGTAAATTTTCAGGTTTTAAGTCCACACACTGTGTCAATAAAAAGGACTCTTTTTAGATGGTGAATTTTGAAAGATGCTAGGTTGGTTTGACTTTTGGGCTGTGTTTCTGGATCAACTTTGTTCACAGATACTTCTCCATTCAATTCATTCTCAGAATTAACAGTCACCCTTACCCGAAGTGAATGACACATGAAACCTCAAAGCACATTTCAGCTTTGACCTCTTTTCTACATCTTCAATTTGAGGAATACCCAAATAATTTCAATTTTGTCGGAAAGAGCATACCTGATTTAGTATTTTAAAGCTACGATATTAGTTACAACTGCTACAAGAGTCTCTTAACGAAAAAATATTGGACGTCACTTATACAGGGCAATACAAACAGTGCAATTTTGAATGGCCATAAAGAATTGGCACAACATACGAAAAAGTGGTTTATTCTGTTTGAGTCAATACCTCACCCCATTTTTTAAATTAAGTTTTAAAGATCACATTATCAAGATTATGTCCTCCAGAAGCGATGCACTAATGTAGGCGAATTCTGAAGTATCCTACTGCGTTCTGACACATATCGAATAGCGGCGATTTCCTCTCTAATGCGGATCTTAATTTTTTCCAAATTGTGAGGACGATACTTAAAAACCTCTTCCTTGAGGTGGCCTCATAGGAAAATATCGCAAATGTTCCATATGCGCTCATTGATGCTATGAGGGGCGACCTGGGATGGCCAGCGAGATCACCGGATTTGAGAATTTGCGATTTTCCTGTGGAGCTTCCTCAAAAAAAGGTTTTTAAAGCATCATCCTCACAATTTGGAAGAACTAAAGATCCGTATTAGAGGGGAAATCGCCGCCATTTCGATCGATATGTGCCAGAACGCAGTTGAAAACTTCAGAAATCGCCTATATCAGTACATATGGAGGACATCATCTTGATGATGTATTCTTTAAAACTTAAATGATAAAATGGTGTGAGGTACTGACTCAAACAGAATAAACCACTTCTTCGTAGGTTGTGTCAATTTTTTTTAATAGTCCATCAAAACTGCACTGTTTGTTTTGCCGCACCCTGTATTTCCTGGGAAACCTCAAAAACACGTTAATCGTCCAACCACAAGCGCTACCTGTGTTAAGGATTAAAGCTACTACTCTTCATATTGACAACTAATTTCTAAAAGAAAATGTTAATAAACGAAGTGTCCTTGTATGCAGTATACCTGCTCCCAAGTATCATCTCAGTCATTTCAACTTACAATAATTTCGAAAATTTTTTCTAATTGCAATGTTCAAGGAACCTCCAACTGAACAAAACAAAAAGTCAACTTCACTTTCGATTTGACCCTAGGTTACTTAAAAGTTATTTGATCAACTAGGTGAAGACTGCGACTAATAGTCAAGACAACAAGACTTTTCCAACGATTTCAACATAAATTGTGTATAAATTCTTGATTTGTTTTGATAATTCGAATTTCACATTGAATGAATTGCAAGAGACAACTTTATTTTGCGAAATCGACAAGGGAATCAGACACAATTAGATGAACATCGAAATGTTCGGAATTGTTTCTCTACATCCTTCTGCCCGGTGACATAGTAACACTTCTGAACACATCAGCATTACCGCCTCAACATTAATTATTACTCCTTAGGTTTTTTTTCTGACAAGGGTCAATTTAATTACCTCTTCCTTCTCGGAAGACCCTGTGGTATCATGTTTGTAGCCACATATGCCCGAACTTGATAGCGCCCCTCACCCCTTCGCATAATGCTTTCGGTTTCTTGATAAGCCCAGGCAATGCTTCAAGGCGGGTAGTATTAAAAATTGGATACGTTTCAACAACTCAAGATACATCTTGCTTTACCAATTTTGGGCTGCATTGCTTGCAAACCACGAAAACACGTCCTTGTCCGGTAAGTATCACTCGCGTCCCATATAATGTAACTAACTCTTCTCCTCAATTTTCCATCACATTTTCGTTCAGAAAATATGCTTGATCTGGCAACCCCCAATTATTACTTTAGCAGCTCTACAAGAATGTCGAATGAGTTTTATTGTTGTAATGATTAGATCCAAGCAATAAAAACAAAGTCGTTGCCCCCAGATTACTGAGCAGTTATACAGGGTGTTTCATTGGGAAAGGGAAATACTTCACAGGTGCATAGGTGGCACCAAGACGGTTCTAGAGATACCCCATTTATTGGGTCTCACTATCTTCGTAGCCGAGATACAGGGTTTTTTATGAATTTTGCCCGTTTCTTTCTGAGGCCGTACCAGACGAACCACCCGGTATATTTTCTTCATATTTGGCAAATATGTTCCTAATTGAGAGCCCAAACATATCATGCAATAACCGCCTCGAAAATTTAGGTCCGGGTTAACATAAAATTATGAATCGTTTGAATACTCGAAACAACACCCTGTACATCGGAATTTTGAAAATCTGTTTTGATATTCGAAAACATCACTTAAAACTAAACTGAGACGTATACTTTAAATTTTCGTGCAGACAGATTTACTGCACACATTTTCAACGTCAAAGTGAAGTTTTTAGGAACTTGGATACCCGAAACTGGTTTGAAGTGACTTTAACAATGAATTATCAACAATATTGGATCCATAATTATTTCAACATTACTCTGTAATTCATTTTCACATTGGTTTTCTTTTTATAGCTTATTCATAATTTTTTGTTAACCCGGACCTGGATTTTCAAAGCGGTTATTGCATAATACGTTTGGGCTTTACATACAAAAAAGACTATGCTCTAAATAACTAACCCATAGATTTATCACTAAAAGTGACTTCAAATCACTTCCAGCAAACCAAATTCTTAAAAAAAATTATGCAGTAACGAGAAGCGACGAGAGATTAACTCAAAAATGAAAACTGAAATGGTATACAGCTATAAAAAGGAAAACCAATGTGAAAATGAGTTATAGAGTAATGTATAAATAATTATGGATTCAATATTGTTGATAATTCATTGTTAAAGTCACTTCAAACCACTTTCGGGTATCCAAGTTCCTTAAAACTTCACTTTCACCTTGACAATTGTGCAGTATAAAACTATCTGGGCGTAAATTTGAAGTATACGTCTCAGTTTAGTTTTTAGTGATGTTCTCGAATATTAAAACAGATTTTCAAAATTCCGATGTACAGGGTGTTGTTTCGAGTATTCAAACGATTCATAATTTTTTGTTAACCCGGACCTGGATTTTCGAGGCGGTTATTACATGATAATATGTTTGGGCTCTCAATTAGAACCATATTTGCCAAATATGAAGAAAATATAACGGGTGGTTCGTCTGGTACGGCCTCAGGAAGAAACGGGCATAATTCATAAAACACCCTGTATCTCGGCTACGAAGAGAGTGAGACCCAATAAATAGGGTATTTCTAGAACCGTCTTGGTGTCACCTATGCACCTGTGAAGTATTTCCCTTTTCCAATGAAACACCCTGTATAAAATACCCTTACGACAGACAGTACTGAATTTTAAGATAAAGAAAAAATGACAAACAAAAAATTCTTTGCCTTAAGGAGGCTAACCTAACAAATTTTTGAAACATAGATAAACTGAAAATAGTAATCACCGAAATGAATACGATCTTCAATTTATGGGCTCACAGAACCTTCTTCATGCGGACTGGGATGATTTATTCAAGATGTTGTCAATGAGGGAAGAGACAGACCGGTTTCGGCCTTATTAGGCCTCGTCAGTGTCCCATATCCCTCAGAGACAACATTCTATTGAAAAACTTCTACATTTAAGACCAATTGTAAGACTCTATCGAGTATTATCCTACAGATGAGCCTATAAATTGAAGATTGTATTCATTTCGATTATTACTATTTTCAGTTTATTTATGTTTAAAAAAAAAGAACTAAATTTGAATAAATTAATCTGCTTCCTTTCCAGGTGTCGTCAAGGCAGGATGTGCTCCACTTTCATTTTCATCTGATGAAGCAGAATATGCCCAGGTACATCATAAACCGAACTTTCTGACAGGGGTCAATTCGATAACCGCTATGTGGAAGACCCTGTGGTATCATGTCTGCAACCGCACATGCTGCCACTTGTTAGCGCCTCTCAGCCCTTCACATAATGCTTTCGGTTTCTTGGGATGCCCAGGCCATGCTACAAGGCGAAAAGCATTAAAAATTTAGTTTTATCAACTCAAGAGACATCTTCCTTAACCAGTCTTGCAGGTTGCAGACATGATACCACATGTCTACAACCGCACATGATGTTTTCAGCTTCTTGGAAATCCCAGGCGATGGTACAAGGCAGGTAGTATTAAAAATTGGATACCTTCAAACAACTCAAGAGACATCTTCCTTTACTAGTTTTGGGCTCCATTGCTAGCAAACACGAAAACACACAATCGTCTGGTAAGTATCACTTGCGTATCACTTGCATTATAAGGGACGCAAGTGATACTTACGAAGTGTTATTCACACTTCGCCTTCATATTCCATTTCATGTTCGTTCAGAAAACAAGCTACATTTGGCAGCTCTTAGATATTACTTTAGCAGCTCTACAAGAAAGTCTGATGCGTTTTCTTGTTGTAATAATTAGACCCGAACAATAAGAACAAAGTCGTTGCTCCCAGATTACTGAGCAGTTATAAAAAAAACCCTCACATCAAAACAGTAGGTAACTAGTATGTTTCTCAGAAGGGGAGGATTGAAATTTCTTTCTGTTTCCTACCCAGATGTCGTCAAGGTAGGATGTGCTCCTTTTTCATTTTTATCTGATGAAGCAGAATAAGTCCAGGTACATCATAAACCGAACTCTCTGACAGAGGTCAATTCAATTACTGCTACCTGGAAGTAGAGATGTGTAACACAGTGTTACGCCGCGCAATTGCGCCAACTCAGTTGACTGTGTTGAGTGTGTCAACTCACATTGTCCGAATCCATCAACTCATGGCGCAACTCAACTCAATGAAGCGCTCGCCGCTCAGCGCTAAGGTATCAGTGTTTGCCTAACGAATACGGTATCATAACTCGGTAATACAGAGTTCGAGTTGAACTAGATCATTTAATTTCAACGAAAGTGGTAATTGTCTATTGCTTTTAGCACTTTCATTATATTAAAGAATTAATGTACACTGTATGAATTAATTATATTTGAACAAAACGGCTTTTTCTCCAGAACTTTCAATAGCCTTTTCAATAAAAAAATGGTTACCACAGAATAAATAGCCTAATTGGGCGTTTTGAGACATGGTCTCTAACTCATTTTTATAGGGCAACCATGTTGTAGGTTCCAAAATTGTATAGTATGCTAAAATCTGCCATAAAATACTAAAAAAGAAATCAACCAAAATTTCTTGGCCTGTAATATACAAACGAGCTCCAGGAATTACTCAGTACCCCGCCCCGGGCAAAGTTCTACAATGATCTGGAGTGAGTCATATTTTGTGCGCCTTGCGTCAACACTGCCGAATGCCGGATGCCCGCGGGTTATTGCTGCGCTATAGCGCAATTTTGAGTTAACCCAATGAGTTGACACAGGGAGCTGCGCTTGAGTCACTGTGTTGGCGCACAAGAATTCACTGAGTTACACATCTCTACCTGGAAGACCCTGTGGTATCATGTCTGCAACCGCACATGTCCCAACTTGTTAGCAATCCAAACTTCTTCGCATGATGCTTTATGTATCTTGGGATGCCTAGGCGATGCCACAAGGTGGGTAACATAAAAAATTGAAAAAGTTTCAACAACTCAAGATACATCCCCCTTCGCCAGTTTCGAGCTGCATTGCTTGCAAACCACGAAAACATGCCCTCCTCTGGTAAGTATCACTCGCGTAGGGACACTTATAATGTGAATAACTCTTCGCCCCAATATTCCATTTTATTTTCGTTCAGAAAATAAGCTAAATCTCTTCTTTAGCAGCTTTACAAGAAAGTCGGATGAGTTTCCTTGTTGTAATAATGAGACCCAAGCAATAAGACAAAGTCGTGGACCCCAGGTTACTCGACAGTCATGAAAAATACCCTTACAACAGAACCGTAGGTAACTAACATTCCCCTCAGAAGGCGAAGATTGAAATTTCTGGTGGGAAATTTGCATGAATTAATCGGCTCCATCCCAGATGTCATCAAGGCAGGATCTGCTTCACTTTGATTTTCATCTGATGAAGCAGAATAGGCGCAGGTACATCATAAACCGAACTTTCTGACAGGGGTCAATTCAATTACCGCTACGTGGAAGACCTTTGATAACATGTCTGCAAACACACAAGCCCAAACTTGTTAGCGCCCCTCACCCCTTCGCATTATGCTTTCGGTTTTTTTGAGGAGCCTAGGCAAAGCTACAAAGCGGAAAGTATTAAAAATTTAGTATTACCAACTCAGGAGACATCTTCCTTGACCAGTCTCCGGCTGCTCTGCTTGTGAACAAGGCAAAACACGCCCTGGTCTGGTAAGTTTCACTCGCGCTCTTATAAAGTGAATATTGTTGTGTTAATACTATTATCTAGTTAGTAGTTATGACAGTAGTTGTCAATTATATTTGAGATAATAAAGTCTCCAATATTGCGACACCTGATACAGGTGCAGAGGTTTGTGTAGCTGGTACAAATTTCCTAGATACAATGAAGATAGCAAGATCTAAAATACAAACATCCAAAACCCAATCCAATATTTCCGTTTCAAGACGTGTCTACTGACTTATTTTCATATGCAGGTTACCACTTTATGGTATATGCTGATCGCTTTTCGGGATGGCCAATCGTATGTCATTTTGGGAAAAGAGATCCTAATACAAAGAAAATTATCGATATTTGAGGACTTTATTTTCAGACACTGGTATTCCCATTCGATTGAGATCAGATAATGGACCTCAGTATAGTTCCTATGAATTTAAAAAATTCTTAGATAGATGGAATGTATCTCATGTGACATCATCTCCATACTATCATCAAAGCAACGGACATGCAGAAGCCATCGTAAAAGCAACGAAACATTTAATAATAAAGTGTTTCGAATGTGGAAATTTGAATGAAGAACGATTTTATGCAGGTTTACTCGAATTGAGGAACACTCCCCGAGAAGATGGTTTATCTCCAGCTCAATTATTATATGGTCGCCCCATCAGATCCTTACTTCCAACGAATTTAAAATTTTTCGCTGAAAAATGGAAAAAAAGGCTGATTTTTGTGATATGAAGGCATCCAGAAATACGGATTATAAAATAAATGTATAATCGAGGTACTAGAAGCCTTCAACCTCTTTCTATTGGTCAAATGGTTAGAATCCAGGATCCACTGTCCAAACTATGGGACTCTATTGGTAAAATTATGAAGTGGGCCAGAATCGTGATTTCACCATAATGAAACCAAGTGGTCGCGTTATCCGAAGAATAGAAGATTTCTTAGAGAAATCAAAGAAGAAACTTTCTGATGGGAGAGAAGAGATGGATGAATGACTTGGGAGGAGATGTTGTGTTAATACTATTATCTAGTTAGTAGTTATGACAGTAGTTGTCAATTATATTTGAGATAATAAAGTCTCCAATATTGTTATATTATATTATTTATTAATATAACAAATATCTCTCCGCCTTAATATACCATTTCAATTTCGTTAAGGAAATAAGCCTAATCTGGCAACCCCCAATTATTAGTTTAGCAGCTCTACAAGAAAGTCGGATGAGTTTTCTTGTTGTAATCATTAGATCTAAGCAATAAGAACAAAGTCGTTGGCCCCAGATTACTGAGCTGTTATAAAAAATACCCTTACAACAGAACAGTAGGTAACCAACATCACCCTCAGAAGGCGAAGATTGAAATTTCTGGTATGAAATTTGCAAAAATTAATCTGCTTCCTTCCCAGATGTCGTCAAGGCAGGATGTGCTCCACTTTCATTTTCATCTGATGAAGCAGAATAGGCCCAGGTACATCATAAACCGAACTTTCTGACAGGGGTCAGTTCAATTACCGCTACGTGGAAGACCCTGTGGTATCATGTCTGCAACCGTACATGCCCCAACTTGTCAGAGCTTCTTACCCTTTTGCATAATGCGTTCGGTTTCTTGGAAAGCCCAAGCGATGCTTCAAGGCGGGTAGTATTGAAACTTGGATACATTTCATTAACTCAAGAGACATCTTCCTTTACGAGTTTTGGGCTGCATTGCTTCCAAACCACGAAAACATGCACCGTCTGGTACGTATCACTCGCGTCCATTATAATGTTAATAACTTTCTCCTCAATATTCCATTTCATTTTTGTTCAGAAAATAAACTATATCTGGCAGATCTCAGTTATTACATTAGCAGCTCTACAAAAAGTCGGATGAGTTTCCTTGTTGTAATAATTAGATCCAAGCAATAAAAACAAATTAGTTACTCCCAGATTACTGAGCAGTTATAAAAAATACCGTTACAGCAGAACAGAAGGTAACTAACATTCGCCTCAGAAGGCGAAGATTGAAATTTCTGGCAGGATGTTGCTCTACAAAAAAATCGGATGAGTTACCTTGTTGTAACAATTAGATCCTAGAAATAAAAACAAATTCCTTGCTCTCAGATTACTGAGCAGCTATAAAAAAATACCCTTTCAACAGAACTGAAGGTACCGAGCATACCCCTCAGAGGCAAGGATTGACATTTCTGGTAGAAAATTTGCATAAATTAATCTGCTTCCTTCCCAGATGTCGTCAAAACAGGATTTGCTTAACTTTCATTTTCATCTGATGAAGTAGAATTGGCCCAGGTACATCATAAACCGAACTTTCTGACAGGGGTCAATTCAATTACCGCTACGTGGAAGACCCTGTGGTATCATGTCTGCAACCGAACATGCCCCAACTTGTTAGCGCTCCTCACCCTTTCGCATGATCTTTTCGTTTTCTTGTGAAGTCTAGGCGATGCTACAACGCAAAAACTATTAAAATTAGTTCTACCAACTCAGGAGACATCTTCCTTTACTAGTTTTGAGCTGCATTGCTTGCAAACCACGAAAACATGCACTCGTCTGGGTAGTATCACTCGCGTTCCTTATAATGTCAATAACTCTTCGCCTTAATATTCCATTTCACTTTCGTTCAGAAAATAAGCTAAATCTGGTATCTTTTAGTTATTACCTTAGCAGCTCTACTAAAAAGTCGGATGAGTTTCGTTGTTGTAATAATTAAATCCAAACAAAAAAACAAAGTCGTTGCCCCCAGATTATTGAGCAGTTATAAAAAATACCCTTACAACAGAACAGAAGGTAACTAACATTCCCCTCAGAAGGCAAATATTGAAATTTCTGGTATGAAATTTGCAAAAATTAATCTGCTTCCTTCCCAGATGTCGTCAAGGCAGGATGTGACCCACTTTCATTTTCATCTGATGAAGCAGAATAGACCCAGGTACATCATAAACCGAACTTTCATACAGGAGTCAATTCGATAACTGCTACGTGGAAGACCCTGTGGTATCATGTCTGCAACCGCACATGCTGCAACTTGTTAGCGCCTCTCAGCCCTTCACATAATGCTTTCGGTTTCTTGGGATGCCCAGGCGATGCTACAAGGCGAAAAGCATTAAAAATTTAGTTTTATCAACTCAAGAGACATCTTCCTTAACCAGTCTTGCAGGTTGCATACATGATACCACATGTCTGCAACCGCACATGCCCTAACTTGTTAGCGCCTTTCACCCCTTCGCATGATGTTTTCAGCTTCTTGGAAATCCCAGGCGATGGTACAAGGCAGGTAGTATTAAAAATTGGATACCTTCAAACAACTCAAGAGACATCTTCCTTTACTAGTTTTGGGTTCCATTGCTAGCAAACACGAAAACACACAATCGTCTGGTAAGTATCACGTGCGTCCCTTATAATGTGAATAACACTTCGCCTTCATATTCCATTTCATTTTCGTTCAGAAAACAAGCTACATTTGGCAGCTCTTAGATATTACTTTAGCAGCTCTACAAGAAAGTCTGATGCGTTTTCTTGTTGTAATAATTAGACCCGAACAATAAGAACAAAGTCGTTGCTCCCAGATTACTGAGCAGTTATAAAAAAAACCCTCACATCAAAACAGTAGGTAACTAGTATGTTCTCAGAAGGGGAAGATTGAAATTTCTTTCTGTTTCCTACCCAGATGTCGACAAGGTAGGATGTGCTCCTTTTCCATTATTATCTGATGAAGCAGAATAAGCCCAGGTACATCATAAACCGAACTCTCTGACAGAGGTCAATTCAATTACTGCTACCTGGAAGACCCTGTGGTATCATATCTGCAACCGCACATGTCCCAACTTGTTAGCAATCCAAACTTCTTCGCATGATGCTTTATGTATCTTGGGATGCCTAGGCGATACCACAAGGTGGGTAATATAAAAAATTGGAAAAGTTTCAACAACTCAAGATACATCTTCCTTCGCCAGTTTCGAGCTGCATTGCTTGCAAACCACGAAAACATGCCCTCTTCTGGTGAGTATCACTCGCGTAGGGACGCTTATAATGTGAATAACTCTTCGCCTCAATATTCCATTTTATTTTCGTTCAGAAAATAAGCTAAATCTCTTCTTTAGCAGCTTTACAAGAAAGTCGGATGAGTGTTACGAACTCAGGAGACATCTTACTTGACCAGTCTCCGGCTGCTCTGCTTGTGAACAAGGCAAAACACGCCCTGGTCTGATAAGTTTCACTCGCGCTCTTATAAAGTGAATAACTCTCCGCCTTAATATACCATTTCAATTTCTTTTAGAAAATAAGCCTAATCTGGCAACCCCCAATTATCAGTTTAGCAGCTCTACAAGAAAGTCGGATGAGTTTTCTTGTTGTAATCATTAGATCTAAGCAATAAGAACAAAGTCGTTGGCCCCAGATTACTGAGCTGTTATAAAAAATACCCTTACAACAGAACAGTAGGTAACCAACATCTCCCTCAGAAGGCGAAGATTGAAATTTCTGGTAGGAAATTTGCATAAATTAATCTGCTTCCTTCCCAGATGTCGTCAAGACAGGATGTGCTCCACTTTCATTTTCATCTGATGAAGCAGAATAGGCCCAGGTACATCATAAACCGAACTTTCTGACAGGGGTCAATTCAATTACCGCTACGTGAAAGACCCTGTGGTATCATGTCTGCAACCGTACATGCCCCTACTTGTTAGACTCCCTCGGTCCTTAGCATGATGCTTTCGGTTTCTTGGGAATCCCAGGCGATGCCACAAAGCGGGTAGTATTAAAAATTAGATACGTTTCAACAACTCAAGAGTCATCTTCCTTTACCAGTTTTGGGCCGCATTGCTCCCACACCAAAAAAACACGTCCTCGTCTGGGAAGTATCACTCCTGTCCCTTATAAAGTAAATTACTCTTCGCCTTAACCTTAATATTCCATTTCATTTTCGTTCAGAAAATCAGCTATATCTGGCAGCTCTCAGTTACTACTTTAGCAGCTCTACAAAAAAGTCGGATGAGTTTCGTTGTTGTAATAATTCGACCCAAGCAATAAAAACGAAGTCGTTGCCTCCAAGATAACTGAGCAGTTATAAAAAATACAACAGACAGTAGGTAGAACAGAAGGCGAAGATTGAAATTTCTGGTACTAAATCTGCATAAATTAATCTACTTCCTTCCCAGATGTCGTCAAGGCAGGATGTGCGACACTTTCATTTTCATCTGATGAAGCAGGATAGGCCCAGGTACATCATAAACCGAACTTTCTGACAGGGGTCAATGCAATTACCGCTACGTGGAAGACCTTGTGGTATCATGTCTGCAACCGCACATGCCCCAACTTGTTAGCGCCCCTCACCCCTTCGCATGATGCTTTCGGTTTCTTCTGAAGCCAAGGCGATGTTACAACGCGAAAAGCGTTGAAAATTTAGTTTAACCAACTCAAGGGACATCTTCCTCTAGCAGTTTTGGGCTACATTGTTTGCAAATCACGAAAACACGCCCTCGTCTGGTAAGCTCAACAAAAAAGTCGGATGAGTTTTCTTGTTTCAATCATTAGATCCAAGCAATAAAAACAGGGTATTTGCCCCAGATTACTGAGCAGTTATGAAAAATACCTTTACAACATAACAGTAGGTAACTAACATTTCCCTCAGAAGGCGAAGATCGAAATTTCTGGTGATAAATTTGCATAAATTAATCTGCTTCCTTCCCAGATGTCGTCCAGGCAGGATGTGTTCCACTTTCATTTTCATCTGATGGAGCAAAATAGGCCCAGGTACATCATAAACCGAACTTCCTAACAGGGGTCAATTCAATTACCGCTACATGGAAGACCCTGTGGTATCATGTCTGCAACCGTACATGCCCCTACTTGTTAGACTCCCTCGGTCCTTAGCATGATGCTTTCGGTTTCTTGGGAATCCCAGGCGATGCCACAAAGCGGGTAGTATTAAAAATTGGATACGTTTCAACAAATCTAGAGTCATCTTCCTTTACCAGTTTTGGGCTGCATTGCTCCCACACCAAAAAAACACGTCCTCGTCTGGGAAGTATCACTCCCGTCCCTCATAAAGTAAATTACTCTTCGCCCTAACCTTAATATTCCATTTCATTTTCGTTCAGAAAATCAGCTATATCTGGCAGCTCTCAGTTAGGGGAAGTGTGCCCATGTTGGCACCCTTAACGAATTATTTATATATTTCATTAAAGGGACATTTTTCTATGTCATCGAACGTACAGATTCACTGATACTCATATGTAGAATGCATTGTTATATATAGTTTCAATATAAATTCATGAAAATACGGATTATAGCACTTTTTAAAATTTGGCTACGGGTGCCATCATAAGAGCACATATGTCCTTTGATGGCATATAACTTAAAATAAAATGATATTATTTATTGAAATGTTTTATTGAAGAAAATAGCACTTTCATTCCATGAAAATGAAAGTATAGGTGTAACGAAACTAAATATTCATTCTTTGGCATCAACATAATATGAAAATATAATTTTTATACACAAAATTCACATACGAAAGTTTTCGTTCCTTAATTTCGGCCAGCACACTCGGCACGGCACCAGCTGGCGCATTTCTGGCAACGCAACCAATTCTCCCTTGGTCGGGACATGGAGAACAGCTCATAACAATAAAGACAGCAGCATTTGAATCATCGTCATAATGTCTTTCTTCATTTTTCTCATTTTCTTCTACGAACTTCGTCTGTCTTTTGACCCTTTAGATAGCTTCTCTCTCTCTTTCTTTGTCTTCTTTTCTTCTTCTTTTCTTTTATGTCATCAGGGGTTGTATTGAGGATTCCAACTTTTCTTCGTTTTCTTTCTCTGTTCACTATTGCTTTTGCAGCAGCAGTTGGCAGGGGTAAGAGTTCATGTATGATTTTCAATGATCTCGATACTTCACTTGAAATCTGCTCATTTTCATTATTTTCGGATACCTCTAATATTTCCTGCGAAGTACCAGGCTTTGGAGGAAGCGTCTCTTGATCTTGATTCATTTTCCTATGATGGCACCCTATGCTACCATAGGAAAACTCTGGCTATGCCATCATAAGCATAAGTAATATATATTTTTCAAGAAAGCGAAAAAGGTACTGAAAAGACGAAAAAACCTAAAACTTTCACACTTTAAGCATCGTTATAGGGTGATAAAAAAAGTATGATCATTTTTTACACAGATTTTTGGAATATCCAAATAAATAAAAAAATAATGAAATAACTATCATACATCAACACTTACCAAAATGATTGAACTCTTATAACAGTCACAAATTGCCACGTATTCAAGGTGTAATTACGTATATCAAGCGTAAATGCCATTTGGCGTACAAACTCAGTAAATATAAGTTTGTTCAGTTGATGTTAACTTCTTTGAAATGTGCCATCATAAGCAGGATGCCATCATAGGCATACTTCCCCTACTACTTTATCAGCTCTACAAAAAAGTCGGATGAGTTTCGTTGTTGTAATAATTCGACCCAAGCAATAAAAACAAAGTCGTTGCCTCCAGATTACTGAGCAGTTATAAAAATTACCCTTACAACAGACAGTAGGTAGAACAGAAGGCGAAGATTGAAATTTCTGGTATGAAATTTGCAAAAATTAATCTGCTTCCTTCCCAGATGTCGTCAAGGCAGGATGTGCTCCACTTTCATTTTCATCTGATGAAGCAGGATAGGCCCAGGTACATCATAAACCGAACTTCCTAACAGGGGTGAATTCAATTACCGCTACATGGAAGACCCTGTGGTATCATGTCTGCAACCGTACATGCCCCTACTTGTTAGACTCCCTCGGTCCTTAGCATGATGCTTTCGGTTTCTTGGGAATCCCAGGCGATGCCACAAAGCGGGTAGTATTAAAAATTGGATACCGGTAATATGGGGTAACTTGGCCACCCCGGGGTAACTTGGTCACCTATGATTTAATTTTTGTTTCGGTTAAAACTTTTCCTCCTGTTTTTTTTAGTTGGATTTTCAGGTGCCCATCTTTTATTCCAGGTAACTAGTAACTAAAAATGGTGAGAAACTATCAGAGAACACCCGGGGCAAAGCCCTACCAAGACTACTCAGAAGAGAACATGCAAAAAGCCGTACAAGCTGTTAAGGAGGGGATATCGGAAATATTAGCTGCGCAAACGTATCAGGTACCTCGGACAACTTTGGTTCGTAAGATTCTTGGCAAAAATTCTGGAGCAGTGGGCCGCCCAAGAGTCCTTTCATCCGAGGAAGGAGGGAAATCGAAAATATTAGCTGCGCAAACGTATCAGGTACCTCGGACAACTTTGGGTCGTAAGAATCTTGGCAAAAATTCTGGAGCAGTGGGCCGCCCAAGAGTCCTTTCATCCGAGGAAGAACGCAGTATATCTGAGACCCTTTTGAGAAATTTTTGTCGTTATTTTTGTGTTATTTATGAAATTTTCGAACTGAACTAAGTAGCTGCGGGTTCGTTTTATCAATTTCCAAACGAATTCGGGGTAACTTGGTCATGCGAACCATTAAAAACGTTCATTTCATTGTAATTAGCAAAAGTGACCAAGTTGCCCCAAACCCGGGGTAACTTGGACACCCCACATATATATTTTTTTTCTTTTATTTTAAAAAAAACATTACTTTTTACGAACTTCAGCTCTTTCATTAAGTTGAAGTCGGTTTGGGGAAAAAATTTGGTCCACATGCGTCAAAATATAATGAAATTATTTTGAAAAAAGTCTGAAAAGAGTGACCAAGTTGCCCCGTTTTACGGTACGTTTCAACAACTCAAGAGTCATCTTCCTTTACCAGTTTTGGGCTGCATTGCCTTCACACCAAAAAAACACGTCCTCGTCTGGGAAGTATCACTCCTGTCCCTTATAAAGTAAATTACTCTTCGCCTTAACCTTAATATTCCATTTCATTTTCGTTCAGAAAATCAGCTATATCTGGCAGCTCTCAGTTACTACTTTAGCAGCTCTACAAAAAAGTCGGATGAGTTTCGTTGTTGTAATAATTCGACCCAAGCAATAAAAACGAAGTCGTTGCCTCCAGATTACTGAGCAGTTATAAAAAATTCCCTTACAACAGGCAGTAGGTAGAACAGAAGGCGAAGATTGAAATTTCTGGTACTAAATCTGCATAAATTAATCTGCTTCCTTCCCAGATGTCGTCAAGACAGGATGCTCCACTTTCATTTTCATCTGATGAAGCAGGATAGGCCCAGGTACATCATAAACCGAACTTTCTGACAGGGGTCAATTCAATTACCGCTACGTGGAAGACCCTGTGGTATCATGTCTGCAACCGCACATGCCCTAACTTGTCAGCGCCCCTCACCCCTTCGCATGATGCTTTCGGTTTCTTGGGAAGCCCAGGCGACGCCACAAAGCGGGTAGTATTAAAAGTTTGTTATGTTGACATAACTTTGAGGAAACTCATTATCATCTAAGAGAGAATGGGTGTATTACTGCAGATAGGCGAGAGTACCAACGAAATGAATGTCCATAAATAATGGTCCCTTCACAAAAGGATCTGATGATAAGGCCGGATTTACACGAGCTGCCTACCGGACGTTTCGGTGATATTTAGGGTGATATTAGGGAAACATTATACGCGCTCTCGTGAGCTTGGGGGTGGTTTCCAAACGATGAGAAACAACCCTTTTCGCGTGGGCGCAGAGAGTGGAAATTAATTCAAACCTTGCCTTGATTTTTCGTAACATGATAATGCGTTGGAAATTCTAAATATTTATGAGATAATTCCAAGTATTCTGCGAATGAGCGAAATGCAATATAAGTTCATTTTTGGACTTTCTACCGTTATAAGAGAGAAATATGAAGCGGAAGCTTTTTTCCCGGAATGTTCGAATTCTAAATGAGAGTCAGTATGAATTTTTTCCACCAGCTATTTTTGGAACGAATGAAATATTGTGCCTAAAATGTTCAAAGTTCACTTTTGTTGCTCTTCGATCTCAGTGCTCCTGGAACGTTATAAACGAAATAATTTCGTTTATATTTATAAATATTATGAGTTCTTTGTCAGAATGAACTCTAATATTTTGGTCGAAGTAACTTAGGTGTAATGAAATAAGGAAAAGATATAAGCTATGTATGGATCATAATGCCGGTATATAGGAACATATAATTTGACAAGTTTCGTTTGTTAAAAAAAATTGAAGGAAAGCCTTGAGCAGGAGCTTTCGAGCACTAGTTCATTGGTGGAGCAATAATACCATTACTTCGAAATTTTATGTGGAACTTTGGATTAATACCAAATATTAAAATGCAGAATCTCGGAATTTTAATCTGGAAGTTGTTCAGAAAATTAAATATGCAAAAAATCAAATTCTATGATTCTGATGATGTGGTCCTTTCCAAATTTTACAAGAACATTGAATATATCAGTCTATATTCACAAAATGAATTTCACACGAATCGAATATCCTGTTATGAAAGTATAAAGATTCTTCTCTTTAATATTACAATTGAATTTTCAATGGTTCTGTTGTTAATATGACAACACACAATTTTGCATGAATATTAGATATATCAGTCTTCATGCACAGAAGAAATTTCACCCGAATCGAATATATCCTGTTATGGAAATATAAAGATTCTCGTTTCCAATATTCCAATTGAATTTTTTATGGTTCTGCTAAAACTATGAGACTATGACCACAAATTCTGCATGAATATTCAGTATGTCAATCTTTATACACAAACCAAATTTCATTCAAATCGGATATATTTTTATGGAACAATGAAGTTTCTCCTTTTCAATATGACAATTGAATTTGCTATGGTTCTGCGAATACTATGACCACAAAATTTTGCATGAGGCTTTTATGAGCATCTTGCATGTGGCTGCAACATTTTGTTTTGATTGGTTTCGTTTCTTATGAGATATCGAAGAACAAAAATTTTAAATTGCCATATTTAATTTGGCTGGTGGAGGAACTTAACCGACCCGTTTCGGAGCAGAACTCACCCTGAAAATCTCAAGCCTCTAGAACAATTCCTCCGAAAGTTATCGTGCTAACGAACGGCCGGGCGGCCCTACGGAAAGAATTGAATTTGACTATGAATTTGTCATCAGGGAGTCGAACCTCATCGTTTGAGACGATTTTCGGCTCAGAATTCGAAAATTAGAGACATTTGGGCAAAACGATATAAGTAGAACGAGCGCTCAAAAATGTTCATCATTATAAAATAAAATATTTGATGAATATAATGATTGGGAAATAGTTTGCTACAAAGTCTCCTTGATTTAAAGAAAAACAATCATATCTTGTTCTCTAAATATAGCCATACTGTCAAAAAACAGAAAAATTCAAATGGAATGGAATTAACATAAAACACGCTGCAGGTCGCTGATGGTAGAAATAGAAAAAATGGTATTAGGAAGAAACATTCAGAATTAATTTATCTTTCGAATGATACAATAAAAAAGGTAGGTATTTTCTAGGGAAAAAAATTGATAGCGCCGAGACGCTTGGCATTTCAATTCTTTTCTGCGACCTTTACGCACATCTCAAGTCAACATTGATTTGTACCAAATACCGTCAACATAATTAAAAAAATATTCATCCCTTTTCGGGAAAAATCAGATTACCAAAACAAGTGGTTCACCCTGTAGGTACCTACTTTGACAAGCGAATTCTTAGGTAGGTAGTATTGAGAAACTGTGATTACATTTTCACAATATGTTTGTGTGATGAAAAACATTTTATTTGTTTCTCATTTGTAAACGTCAGTTTCCAAAAACACAATATAATTCAAGGAAATTTATCTTATCAAGTCACTAACTTGTAAAACTGACAGTTAACTTGCAAAATTTTTACAAGTTAGTAGTATTATTTACATTGACAGTTGCCAAGTTCTTGCTTCTAATTCCATTCAGCCTTCTAATTTCAGAGTTCCTGGAACAGATTTATTTCTCAATGAACGTTGTCAAACTATGCGAAAACGTACGTTGTTTTATTCGTATCTATTCGTTTTCTTTCTCAAAATTGCAAATATCCTAGAGGTTTTTTGACCTGTAAACTCACTGACAGTCACGTACTTGTTTATTATTTCATTCATCTTCCTAATTTCATCGTTCCTGGAATAAATTTGTTTAGTAATAAACGTTATAAAAGTATTAAAAAACGATATTCCTACCTTGTTTCATTGAATCTGGCCTTTTTTGTCAGAAATGAGCAAATATTCTCGAAGGACTTCCTTCTCGTAAAGCCACTGACAGTTGTCATAATTTTCCGATGTCATAAATAATCACAAATAACACAATTTTAAGAAATGTCAAAAAATTGAACGCCATTATTGAGATTTTTTTTTTAATTTTTCTAACCTTTTTACAAATGAGAAACAAATAAAATATAAAACAATACACGCAAGGTAACGGGTTTTACTGGCTCAAGGAGGTAACTGACTCGCCTGCGGCTCGTCAATTATATCCTCCATTCGCCAGTAAAAACCCTCTTACCTTGCTAGTAATGTTATATACTATATATAGTTTTCCGTCGACCTCGAAATGAAAGGTGATTTTAATGTGTACTAAATTGATCATTAATGACCCATTTTAATGCTCAATTTCGGATATTTGTGCAATGTGTAATCCTTATGGCAACCGTTCAAAAAGTATTCAGATGCACAACGAGAACTGTCAAAACTCTACTGGAACACAGATTAATGGAAATTTTATTATATCAAATGTAAGTCTTGTGCAAAATGAGAATGTATTTCGATTAAGAATTTAAACACAATTCGTATTGAGATCATCGAA
Source organism: Propylea japonica (assembly GCA_013421045.1). Lineage (NCBI taxonomy): Eukaryota > Metazoa > Arthropoda > Insecta > Coleoptera > Coccinellidae > Propylea > Propylea japonica. Next base: position 51,576,831 of record CM024239.1, read on the forward strand.
AAAATCTTGTAATAAACTCGGTTATTAATCGAGCGACTAATGTTCTCAAACTATTGAAATATCTTGACCATAAGTCGCTGTCTTCAATAAGCTAGTTATTCAAATAACTATTTTATATTTATTCATAGTACACCGTCTGATATAATGTAAGTCAAGGTTAATAGGCTTTATGGTTTGGGAATTTTGAGATCAACTTCTCAATGCAATATTTCTGTAATGATACCATAGCATGTTCTACGAAAATGTGTACGATTATTATTTATGAACCGTGTTTCCAGGGCATCTATCTATTCACCAGAGAATATCGCAAGACACCATTTAACCCAGGTTTCCATTAAGAAATAGCTCGAAGATGAGGACAAATAAAACATACCGCTTCATACAGAAAGAAATGTCTCATTCGCAAAGTAAAATGAAAGAAAATACAGACGACCGGAGTAATGGAACGCCTTTTTATCCTGCACCAGGGAAAGCTAAAGAAATAGGATGTAAGCAAACCCTGCAGCGATGAAATATCCTACTTCTTCGGTTAAATGGAAAAAGGTGCTGGTGAAGTCGAAACTATATCACGAAAAACAATGGCATGTCTTAATTTTTACTGTATCGTTGAGAGAATAAAAGAATGAGTCGAGATATTTGCTGGTTGTGAAGAATAGTATTGAAACTGAATTGCCTTCGCTTTGGCGTCCAAATACATAATTATACGTTTTCACTGTAATTGCATCGCGCCTTATGATAAACATTCGTAATAATTTATTGAGCATATATTTGTATTATGTCTAGAATTTCTGTTACTTCATATACAGGTTTCGAACATCACATCGGAAACATACTGTATTCTATGCAGTTGAGCAACAGTATTTTCTAGAGATTTACGTGCTACGTAACTGCCTGAATACAGTTGTCCGATTGCAATTATGTAGTACTGTATCCCTCCTATCTTTGGCAGTGGCAGTATGGTAAGGAACCTGTAATACACGCATCGAGTCGAATCATATATTTTCATTTTCCATTTTATTTTCTGATTTTCAAAATAAATAGTGAGAAACGGACTTTCAAATACCCCCAACAGAATAAATCTAGCTGTGTTGAGTAAGTATATCTTGTAGAACATCTTATATCGATCATTATCAGGTAGAGTTTATCTATATAAAAAAGCTTAAGTTTCACAAAAATGCATTTCCAGTAGCGATAGTATACAGATTTGAAAAGTCACATCGTAAACATACGATATACAATGCATTAGACAGAGAATTTTTCCGCCCAGTTGATCAATTGTATATTCGAGAAATTAACATGATACGTTACTACCTGAATCCAGTTGTCCGATTGCAATACTGAAGTGTTGTACCTCTCTCATCACTGGGAGTGGCTTAATTCAAGTAGTATGGTAGGCAACCGTATCGTTGTATCGAGTATTACGGACAGTGGGACAGCCTGACATACATGTTTGGAAAATTTACTCGGAAACATAGGATTAAGCAGACAAATCTCGAAGTCGCTCTGGGTCCAATGGAACAGTGGAAGAATCAAAACATGAGTGCGATGCCGTATCAAATAATAATCTGGACATTGCGAAAGGCTGCTGGCAAGTGTCAGTGGGGATCTGTCGGGTCTCTCGACCTGCGTGCGCTATGTAATCAGTCGCAATCCAAACGTGATTTGCGTTAGACCATATCGGTTTAATTTGAAAGTTATTACGACATATTTGTTCTGTGTATGCGAGGAATTAATTGGTCACAATAAATGCAACAAATGATTTACTCAGTGTAAATCAGGTTATTTTTCGCCATAACTGGTTTGAAAGTAAAATAAATTTTACACAAAAAATTAAACAATACATTTAAAAACTGAGAAACAAATTTAAAACTGAGAGATCGATAAATTCAAATTAAATGTTCAAATAAAAAAAAAAATGGCTCAATGGTGTATTTGCCCAGTACTCCAGTCTTGGCTTTTTTGAGCGCTTGTACTAGTTAGACGAGTGCTACATCGTTTTGCCCAATTGTTTGTAATTTTCGAATTTTGAGCTGAAAATGGTCTCCAACGATAGGGTTTGTCTCCCTGATGAGGGTGAGTTCGGTTCCAAATACCGCTAAGTTCGTTACCCTATTTAATTGTACAGGGAGTTCTGTAATATATGACATTTAGAAATTTTTGTTCCCCAATTTCTCAAACAAAACGAGACCAATTAAATTTTGCGACCACATGCAAGATGCTCATAATAAGCACCTCGCGAAATACTGTGGCCATAATTTTAACAGAACCATAAAAAATTCAATTGGAATATTGAAAAAAAAATTATATTTCTATTACAAGATATAATATTCGAATGAAATTAATTTCTCTGAAGAAGATATACATACTGAATGTTGATGTGAAACTTCAAAATGATCGCACCGTCAGAACCATAGAATTAAATTTTTTTCTGAATTATGAACTTTTGAGAATAATTTCGAGTTTGTCGATTCGATCGAGCTGGAATTCTGTAGAGAAATTGAAACGTAGACTTTGGGGAAAGCCGGTCTCAATGCAATAGGCTAGCGGCCACACTCAGTGAAGACGGGAGTGAGTTTTATCGGATGGAATGTAATGGGCGCCAGGTAGAGTAATGCCTCAAGGTTAATGAACTGCTTACTCCTCTACCAGAGTAACAGTTAACAAAAATTCCTCAAAATTCAAGTCACAATAATTTATTACCAAAACAAAAAAATATGTGCAGTGGTTGATACAATATGGATAAAGATTCTCCCCCAAGGGCCATTCAGAAGGAAAACTTACTAATACACTAAATTAAATGAGAACGAATCATCTAAGCTAACAAAATAAACCCACTTAATCAGCTTACATTCAGCTTAACGTTCTGGATCAGATTGTCAATAACTACTCCCTTAGCTGCATGAATTTCAAAATTTTTTTAGAAAATTAATAAAAAAAATCAAGTGAAGTGTTGAGACCCAAAATGTTGGGAAAAAATTGTCGAAAAAATTCATATTACTTTTTTTTCTCCAAAAGAAAGGGGGATTCATTTGTATCAAATATGATATATTATGCATTGAGGAGAAGGTACAATATTAGTACTGAGAAGTCTTGACTCATGATTTATTTCAAATTTAAAAACAGTGACAACTTCTTGTATTTTCTTTTTGGGTTGACAAAATAAATTATATGTATTGAAAAAAATCTATTTGTGGAAATCATAAAAACAGGTCCTCTTTTCCATTTTGCAGCCTTTCCTCCAACAGATTAGTTTTTCTATTTCTTTCTTCCTACTGATAACTTTTTTACTACTGATTACTCGTTTTTGAGCGATAATCGATGGCGCCTCCGAAGATTTTACAGTTTTCGAAGTGCTAGGCATCTCAGAGAAAATTTCCGGAGGAACTTGGTCAGGTATCTCAATCTCGCCCGAGTCATCTATGAATGGAAATAAGTCATCTTCACTCTAATAAAGCATATCCGTCAATTTATATACATCTTCTTCAGTCAGAGGTTTCTTCTTTCCATTCTTGTCTACAAGATATGTATGGTACTCCATGATCTGTGTGAAAGAATGATCTCCTCTATAGTTCACAAGATAGAACAGGACTTCATGATGTATCACATATTATGATATCAAACAAATATGTAATTTTCAAAATCTTACCGATATCAAATACTGTAATTGACTGAATAAAACAAAAACACTCACTTCAAGAAATAACAGATGAATTTTCTCTGAAAAATTTCGTGAAATTTTCGCTTTGAAAAAAATCTTTGAAATTCATCACACTTTCATAACCGCTGACCATTCGCCAATGGACACTCTCGAAGTTGAATAACGAACGTACAGACACCAAATATATAAAATATGCTGGAATAAATATTGTCTCAAATATGTTACAGCATAAAACTGGTAAACTCATTCATAGATGTCCGTAGCAGTATCATAAAAACGTTATATCAAATATGATACGCTATGCAGTTAAGGGTTAAATAAACAATGATTCCTGAAGGGAATATCGATCAATTATCCTATAATAAAATCCTGAAGGGATACAAGAGCACCTATGTTGGTACCCAACGCAACTTATGAAGTGCACCTCACTATAATTTCTCACAATGACATATAAGATTACCTTACAGAATAATATCACAAATTATCAAAATAAAAGACCAATAATTCACAACGTTAAAGCCAGTGCTACACACTGGTTACCTTCACAAACTACTCCAGAACGTAGATAGCTCAAACCAATAACGCCAGGTACGTAGATACCTCCAAGATAACAGGCAAGTGGATGCCAATTGATACCCCTCACTGACAGGTTCGTGGGTGCCTCTAACTGACAGGTATATAGATAATTCAGGCAAGTAGACATGCCAGGCACGTGGACCCTAACAAAGTACTATAAGAAACGATTCAAAAGCTATTAAGGATATTTTGGTTACCTCTGTTGTTCGAGGGAGATAGGTTCAACCTCCAATTTAGTCGAAAACTTCCTTCAAATACGATATTCGCTATACAACAACCTTATAAAAGAAAATGGTCAGACTACTGGTTCCAGATAGAAAATGTATGCATACCTAGAGGTGCAAGATAGATTCCGTACGGACCCCATGTGGAAAAGTCTGCATTTCCCAAAATATTCCAAAATACTTCTCAGGGAACAATGACGCTCGAAGATATAATCCCTCACAACGAGGATGAATCCAGATTCAAAATTCTCCTCGAAAACGCCTAAACCTTCCACACGACCTCCGCACAACAAAATGCCGGCCTGACAGTCGCATAGAAATTTTCCGGATGTTCAAGGTTCACAGAGTCTATCAGTTGTCACAGCGAAGAAAAAGAAAAACACATCAAAACCAAAATAATATAAAGGAATCATTATGGTACTGATAATCTACGCAGTTTATACCAGAGGAGGGCTTCTATAGATCCATTTCTATAATTCTTCCACGATTTTCAGAAGTACCTTACTGAGGCCAAACAATTTCAACCACTGCTTTTGAACTAACCAAAAATGACAACAACACTAACCTCACAAATTCAAACAATAAACAAACTGCTTTCTGATGGAAAACAATCCGCGAAAAAGGTAGGTAAACGAAGCGAACAACTACAACAATAAGGAAATTTAGAAAATGAACCATCCAAATAAGTTTACTAACTAATAAATTTCGAAAAAGATTTAGTAAATTTGGCAAAACTACATTTTATGATAAATTCAAAATAATAACGTTACAAAATGTTCAATGCTTATTCAAAGCAGTACGAAAAAGTTTGTGGGAGTGGCGTTAATACAACCATAGGAAAGTTTATCGTTATATCAAAAAACGTCTAATATTGCCATGAAATACATTTCGATTGTAATGAAATCGAGTTCAAAGATGTAAATTGGATTATTATGGATACTTTTCATATGTTATTTTATGAATAATTTATAGAATATAATTCCGATCGTTCTGAGATTCTGAATTCATATTACTACTCAGTGTAAATCTCAAGTCCTATACAATATTTTGTGGTAAAAGTATTTTCTAATTATTCTTGAAGACTTCGTATTTAAAATCCATTACCTACGAGTATGACGAGTGTTATCCTTCCTTCTTTCAATCCAAAATGAAAGTTCTCATTTCCGCAAAAACACTGTATTCATACCACACGAATTTCACGGAAGACGGGATGAAACGTCCCGAAGTTTTTTCAATGTTTTCTACCTGACCCAGAAAAGAGAACGGTTAGGCGATATTTCAATTACGCAAATGAAAAAAAATTGTCTTTTTGTATTTGGCAGCGGAAGTAGAAGGTTTCGCTACAACGGCTAATACCGACCATTAGACAATATGAGTGAAAAGGGCAGATTACTGAATCGGGGTGAGTTTTTCCATCAAGAAGTGAACGGGAGGAAACGACAGGGTTGTTCAAATGGAATTGCTTTCATTTTTATGTCTAGTTATTGCGGAGCGACACTTATTTCATATGTATATTAAGAACGGTATGAACTTTCCTTGAAATGGGAGTTTTATTCCCGTTTCATAAATATCCACATGGCAGCCTGTGCTATCTCCACCAACTCACTATAATTTTTTCAAAAGAACAATATTTGGCAACAAAATCCTGAAAGAGGTACCATTAGATTAGATTAGATAGTGGTCGATCGGCACGTTGATTACCCTTCTGCACTGCGACCAATAAGGTCTTTTGTGCGTTACCATGCTAAAACTACGTTTTTCCCAGGAATCTAACCTCCTTAGCAAAGCTGGTTACTTCCTTAGGAGACTTCGCTCTTATGTCGGCTGGCGTTAATAACGCGCCACCTAGTAGAGTAAGTCTGGTTTGCGCCAGCGCAGTGCATGGCATAGTATGTGCTCGGTGTTTCAGTGGCCGATTCACATAACCTACAAATGTCGGAGTTTTCTTTACCGATCTTGTGTAGGTGGTATCTCACGGGACAATGCCCTGTGAGAAGGCCGATTAGCAGCCTTAACTCGTTTTTTGACAACGATAGAGCTTGTTGAGCCTTCTCTTTGGAAGGTTCGATTAGTCTCTTTGCTTGTCTTTGACCGGATGTGTTTATCCAGTAATAGTGTTTCTCCCTTTTTTCCCAAACGCCTACCTCTGCCCTAATCAGTGTAGGTGATACCCAACAGGAGGGCACGGGTCCGGTGAAGGGTGTGTTTGCTCCTCTTTTTGCAAGGGCATCAGCTCTTTCATTTCCCCCAATGTTCTGGTGGGCAGGTACCCAAGCTAAAACTAGCTTGTTGTACTTCGCCAGTGTTTTGAGGGACAGGTTTGCAGCTCAAATGGTCCTTGATCTACAAACAACGGCTATAAGCTGCCTCAGTGCCATCTGACTATCAGAGGCAATGCAAATTCTGGCTCCCTTGTACTGTCTGGACAGACAGACTTGGGCGCATCTTTCTATGGCCAGAATTTCAGTTTAAGCGTTGTTATTGGCTTTCCCAAAGGCTCCGATTCCCTGATTTGGGACCGTATATGCCTATGCCTGCTCCTCGTTCCCTTAGGGACCTATCTGTGTACCAGATGAGATGATTTTTACGAAGTCGAGACAAACCTTCCATACTTTCTTAGCGATCACCTATGATCACTTCGTAGTTGGCGTCAAGGTCATACTCGATTTTCATGGAATCCTCGGTAGCAAAGGGAGGTCACCACCGAGTGATCTTAAAAATTTCCGTGTCCCTTGCCAGGCCCTATTTGGTCCATTCTTAGGGCACTCATAAGACCTTCTTTCTTAACATAAGTATTACATCTACTGCAGCTGTAGGAGTTGTATACGCAGCTCCTGTAATGCCTAGACAGACCAGTCTTTGAAGCTTATTCAGCCTCTGCTGACTTGTCTTTTCTTCAGTTTTAGTCCACCAAACTAAAGAGGTACCATAAGCTGAAATGTTTATATCGGGTGTCCCAAGGTGAGTGGCCTATTAGATTATTATGGAAATGGAAACTATTGATGGTAAAGATTCAGAATAATGTAGATCGATATGTGACCCTTAGGGCACATTCTATAAATAATGTCACACATCCAGTGTTGCCGGATGTACGAAAATTTTGCAACAACTTTGTGATTTCAAATGAGAAATCCGGTAATTCTATTTTTTGATGGTAGTCCATAAAATAATACATTTTTTCACTTCATCTTTTTCATACCTACCTATCTTAAGCGGTTTTTGAGTTACCAATTATTATTATATCTATTTCACTACTTTCGAATTATAGTTGTCAGTTATACAGAATGGACCGAAAAAAAACTATCATTTGCCAAGTTACAGAATCGTAAAAAAGTCCGTTTTTTCAAATTAGACACCTAGAATATTTTTAAATCTTTTAAATCAGTACAGCACACTCTACAATTTTTCTATTCACGTTCCTATACTAATTTGAACGATTTTGTAACTTAGCAAATGATTTTTTGGCCATTCTGTATAACTGACAACTATAATTCAAAAACAATGAAAAAGATCAGATCAATATCTAAAGATTTGCTAAATTTCTGACTTATTTCTCAAATATTGCGAGAAATATAGTCATTTTCGAAAAACGCCAATTTGATCTGAAATTTCGAAAAATAATTAACTTAAAAACCGTTAAAGGTAGGCATGTCCCATTGAAAATAACAAATTTGATGTCAAATTGTCGTACACCCGGCAACACTGGAAATGTGTGATTTCAATCAGTTTTTGAGCTGGATCTACTAGTTCAAATTGTACTATTTGTTTTTACTTTTCTACGTTTTACGGTTTTTAGTATCTTGAGGAGAAATCATGAAATTACTGTTTTAGACGGGATCAAATTGCATTGCACCCACCATCCAAGGTAAATGAAAGAATGAAATTTATTGTTAAACAGTGCACGCCAAATAATGGAACAAATTCATTTTCTAATAAGAAGAACATTTGGCAACAAAATCCTGGGACAGGTCAATTTTTGTTCCACTTTTACTGAATTATCATGCATTTTTGAAGAATTTTGTTGCACCCTGTGCCATCCCCATCAACCCTCTGAATTTTTTGATAAGGGTAAGTGGATCATGTGCTACTTTTTTGGCGAGGTCTTTGCATCTTCATACCAGGCGTGTAGAAATTTTCAAGAAATTTTTCTGATCTTCGAAGATTTTACAAGTTTGTCTGAAGAAGATGTCTGATATAGACACCGAAACGTTAAATTATCCCTTCCACCTATTTCCTTCTTTTTAGTTTCACTGCAACAATTTTTTCAAAACTAATTTACTTCTGACGAATAAATGCAAAGATTTTCGCAGGAGCATTATTATGTTTCAGAGAATGAGAGTGAAAACCTATAGGTAAAGTGTTTTAGAAATGCAGAATCCTTCCAGAATATATTTCAATCGATAAACAAAATTGACCTGTTTCAGGATTTTGTTGCCAAATACAGGGTTCCTATAAATGATTGTATCAGCGCAGTTGGCTTTGGATTATTTATATTACTCTGTTACGCAGGTTAGGGTGTCCAATTATGTGGCTGGAAATATCAATATCAAAGATAGATAGAAATAAATATAGAGAGAGATTTGATAAATGTTTTGAGTTTGTATAAGAAGCAGCAAAAAGAAAAAAATTCAAAGCCAACTGCGCTGTTACAATCATTTATAAAGACCCCGTATTATTCTTCTTAGAAAATGGATTTGTTGCATAAATTTGTCACGAACTGTATAATAAATTTCGTTTTTTCATTTACCTTGGATGTTGTATTTGAAGAACTTTGTCGAGAAATGCAATTTGATTCCGTCTGAAACAGTAATTTCATGATTTCTTCTCAAAATACTAAAAATCATAAACGAAAGAATGCAAAAACAAATCACAATTTGAACTAGTAGGTAATCTAGCCTAAAAACTGATTGAAATTTTCAATTCGAGTTCCTCTTATGAACCATAATGAAATATTTCAGCACATTTCAGCACACGGTACCTCAACTTTTTTTTGGAAAACGCAATTATGTCTTATGGGTGGCCTAACCAAATTCGCTGGAACTCAAATTTAATTCAGATACTGAGAAATTAGTGTTACAGGTTACAGCAGTATATGTAAGAGTTTTTTCAATAAACGGGATATGTCAGAGTACCAACCATTTCTTGATTCCGTTATCACCTTATCTACATCTATCATGGAATCGTTGAATATTCTTTATCATATAGACAGGAATTTTCCAATCGCAAATGGAAAACAAATTAGATGGTAAAATGATGAAAGGTACCGCTAAGACGGCTAAAACCGACCATTAGACGAGGAAGAAATGACAGATTACTGAATCGAGGTAACTTTTTTCATCGCGAAACAAACGGAAAAAAGGAAGGTTTGCTCAAATGGAATTGCTTTCACTTCTATCTCGAGTTTCCGAGGAGCGACATTTTTTCCATATATTCAGAAGGATTTGTACGTCAAAAGTCTCAGACCCCCTAGGTTTCTCAAGAAATAAACAATCTCTGTTCCGGAAATGAGAAGAATATTTTCCTTTATATCAAATGCAATGTATTTTATAGAAAATCTCTCTTTGTTTGTTTCTCTTTGCTATATGCTTGATGGGACCAAATAGGTGAAATGAAATAAATCTGAATTTATCGATTATTTATTTTTGATTATTAAACTTCGCTATACACACATCAAAAAGAGTATAACAGAACATACACCGAGGTCTACCAGACCCCATGTTTAATGCATTAATGTTGATATTATTAAATTGAATTTTGATTATATATTTTTTTCCACCGACCTCGAAATAAAAAGTTGATCAAAAATGATCCATTTTAATGCTTAATGTTGGCCATTTTAATGTGTAATCCTCATGACAACCGTTCATAAAGTATTCAGAAGCACTACGAGAAATGTCGAAAATCTACTGGAACATACATAGTTAGTTACATAGAAATTTTATTATGTCAAATGTAAGTCTTGTGCAAAATGATAATGTTTTTCAATCAAAATTCATACACGAATCATATTGAGATCGTCGGAAAAATCTTGTAATCAACTCGGTTATTAATCTAGCGACTAATGGTCTGGAACTATTAACGCGTTCGCTCCTCTCACTCATTAAAATATCTTGACCATTAGTCGCTGTCTTTAATAACCTAGTTGATTAAATAACTATTAATCAGAGCACAATATGTATGTTCAATCAACCATGTATTTTCAAAAACGGAACTTCTATCAAATCAAATAACAGTTACATTCTTGATAATATTGTCAGAAAAAAAACCATGCCTCGAGGGGACTTTTCGCAGTATTTGTAGCTCCTTTTGGACCAGGTGTGTGACTAAATATTTTTTTTCCTTTGCATCTTCCCCATTTTCTGGAACTTCTTTGCTTCATCTAAAACCTATCTTTCCTTTGGTTATTTCAGGGTTCAATCTTTTTGCATTAGATGGACCTGAATCATCATTTTCAGATCCTCGTTTTGCTCTATGTCGAAATGTTCTTGTTCTTCACCAAAGTCTTCTACATCGTCTGACTATGGCTCTTCAAAAACAAGTGTTTGTTCTTCATTATCCATCTCAAAAATCAAACGGCTTATTTCTCATTTCTGCTTTGAGTTCATCATTCGTCAACGTCTGATACTTTTTCTTATCGAACATTTTTCTCGCTTATTTATGACAAACGATTTTTCTTCAGCAATTTCACACAAAACACACTATTTGAACTTACCTGAATAACAAAAAAATCAAAAAACGATAAAGCCTAACGGTAAAAAAACATAACGTTAAACACACAATGGGGTCCAAAGGACCCTGAAACATCTTTGATCTTTTGTCGCCAAAATAATAAAACTCACAACCACTTCGCAAAATAATCATGTGATAGTGGAAGAAGTATACCTTATTTACATGTCATTGCATGCTTTTATCAGAAATATGTGAAGAGCAGCATGCATTTTTAAATTGGCTTGGATCTAATAAACCCCAGTATGTGTAGCGAGGGTTAAGAGTTATTCCACAAAAGAATCCAAATTAAAAAGTCCGTATCACTACCTCTCTTCTTTCAATCAACTGCTCAATTCACCTAGGCATTCCACGAATCAAGTCATTAAGGAAATTTTCAGGCAAATAGTTCCACTTTCACGAAAAGGGTGAACTTTATTCCTGAAAATTTCATAGTGCTCAATTGGATTCATAACTGATAACTTTGCTGGATAGTAGGGAAAGGAGGGGCAAGATGACGACAGTAAGCTAAAACAATTCAACGATTATTTGCTCATTTTACGGTGTGAAAAAAACTATTCTGTCATTTAATGTTATTGAGTTTTCAATAAAAAATTTTTACCACTTGTCAGTTACTATTTGGAGTGAAAATCTTACCCGACGTGGAGGGTAAGATGACGAATTGTGGGGGGTAAGATGACGAATTGTGGAGAGTAACATCAGGAGATACGTATTCTAAAAAAATATATAGGTAGCTATATAAAAAAGTTCACAAATCAAGGTAAAATAAATTTATTGTAGGAAGTAAACATAATATAGCATAATTCCAACATAATTTCTCATAAATGTTCACAAACACCAATCACAACTCCATTTTTTCATTTTTGCCTCTTTAGTGTCCATTCCTGTGCACTCAGCATGAGCCCACTCTTTACATTTGCTACAGCAAAACCATATTTCGTCTTTTCCACGTTCACTGCTGAAAATGCAGTCTCTTTCATCATCTGCATCATTGTCAGAGTCAGCATATCGTAAATCTATTGAGGAGTCAGAAGAATCCTCGAATTTTATTTTTCTTTTTACTGGTTTTTGTTTAACTTTCTGTGCTTTTTTACTTTTTTCTAATCTGTCATTTTTTTCTGATCTCGTAATTTTTTTCTTCTCTCCTTTTCAATTTTGTTGGCTTCTTTTTCTTCAAGGACCTTCAACACTGGTGTACTGGAAATAATTAAAGACGGCAATTTTTTTCTAGTTCTTTTTGACTTCACTTCAGCTACAGGTAAAGCAGGAAGACCATTATCCGATAAATTATCTGCTTCATGAGGGGGGGTTGTATGTGCAGCTATATTTGATGTAGATGGACCTGGCGAGGTTGGAATAGGCTGAGCAGACTCTTCTCCTCTTGTATCTTTCAGACCAGAATTGTGAGTTTCTGATCCTGCTATTTTTTCGAGTTCTACCTCTTCGAAAGCAGATGCAGTTGGAACATCTGTTGAAATAATTTGATCTCTTTCTGTTATCAAAGATGCCTCAAAGTCAAGATTGTCAAACACCTGGCTATCAATTGGATATAAGCCTGTAGCTCTGAAACCGCTCAGAGCATTTGATATAGTGGCTGCCTTTAGGTATGCTTTTCCAAAGAGAGTTGAGACGTCATATAAGTTTATGAGACGACCTGGATTGCTTGTTAAAAAATCTTCGCAAGCTCGTGAATAGGCTGTTTTAAGTGGTCCATATATCGACACATCCAGAGGTTGCATGCGGTGACTGGTATGCGGAGGGAAACCAAGCAGAATGATATGATTCTCCCTACAAAATTCGATGGTATCTAAAGAAACGTGACTCGTATGATTATCCATTAATAATAACACGGGATTCTTTTCGCTGGACGAGCGTTTTCCTTGAAATGTTCTAAATATTTCAAGAAAGTTTCAGACGTCATCCACCCAGAAGGATGAGCTACTGCAGTGGTCCCTTCTGGGGCCCCATTTTTTAGGGCCGGCTGCATCTTCACTCTCGGAAATATCAGGAACGGTGGTATGAAGTTTCCAATAGCATTCATGCCACATACAGCAGTTACATTAACTCTAACTCTACGATTGCCTCTTGGAGTTAAAACTTTAGGATCTTTAGTTGGTACTGTTGAGAAGCCAGTTTCATCTATATTATATATCTGAGAAGCCGAAAATGAATATTTTCGATGAAGTTCTTTATATACCTTAAAGAAGGCTTCTACGTTCACTTTGTTAAAAGCCATTAACCTAGCTGCGGAAGTTGCTTCTGGTTTACGTAGTGATATATTGAATTTCCTCATGAAAGATTCTGCAAAATCATTTCCCACCATTCTTTTAGTAGTGTTGAACCTATCTGCAACTCCACAGTGAACAGCAAAGTCGAAAGCAATTTTTCTGAATTGATCTTTGGTTAAACCAAATGCGCGTTTATCTATATCCAAGATATATTTTTTCAGTTGGTTCAATTGTTCCCCTGAGAATGCAGATTTGAAACGACCAGCGTTTTCAGGAAAATTCTGGAATACAAAGGATGATGTTCGTTGAAAAAAGAAATTAGTATGATCAAAGAAGTTTAGTTTACCTCATCAGGATATTTCTTAACATATCTTCTAAGAGTAGCTTCTGGAATTCCATATGCTTTTGAAGCTGCATTTACACTCATCCCTTGATTTTTTATTTTAGTGAGTGCTCTTTTCATGTTATCTTTCGACCATGATTGCCTGTCAGTTTTTCTTTGATATGTTTTAACCATATTTATTCAAACCTGAAGTTAAAAACATGACCTTATAAATAATTTAGATTATGTAGGGCAAGATGACGAACAACTCGTCATCTTACCCGCATTTGTCATTTTTATTTGTAAACATCATAAAATGAATTCATCATTCCAACAAATGTTTTCAATACTCAAATTGTTCCTGAAACATGATAGTTTCGAAAAAAAAATATACTTACAGAAAACGAAATGAAGAAAACACTAAAAACAGTAATACTCGGAATCACATATATTGTCTCAACCACCACCCGACATGTATCAACTCCTGTATCTTACTGAACCCTCGTCGTATTTTGCTGCCGATAAAAGAAATAAAGAATAGGACTATGTTTTCAGGTCTGACAGAGGCTGATGCTGAAAGACTTATATATTTAGGAAATATCGCGAATTCGTCATCTTACCCCGCTTTCCCCTACATTAAGTGGAAATAGTTATTTTTGTATTATGTGTGTAAAATGAGTGGCACATGAGAGTGTGTGAAATTTACTCGAATGTGCAATGAAAAAACGAATTGTAGATGCACGAAATACAAACAACATTTTTAGCATAACTCTGAATGTGAATATACATCGTTTGAAATATAATTGTTGAAGATGATGCTTCCAATACGATATTTTTATGAATCCAGCGATCTCTCTATTTTTAACAGTGAAAAAAAGTAACCATTCACGTATCCCTAGCGATGAGGAAAAGTCTAGTTATTTTTTCTGTGAACCGGTAGGGTTGCAGGGAACGAATATCCAATCGACAAAACTAACCTTCAACTTCTCACGAATACCTGAAAATTTTATAAATAAATTAAGTAATCAGAAAAAGACAATCGATAAATTTATATTTTTTCTCATTTCTTATTTTGTCTCATTCAGTATAAAACAAACTAACAAACAAATATTTTCTGTCAAATATATTGCTGTGGAAATAAAGGAAACTATTCATCTCATTTCCAGTACATAGATTTTCCATGTCTTGAGAAACCTAGGGAAGCCGAGACTCTCGTCGAGACTTATGACTTAGAATATTTACATTTGTAGACTGTCCCCTTACAATGTCTCTTTTTTGTTTCTACATTTATAGGTTATTCCTTATGTTCACGATTAGTCATTAGTCGAGACCGGATTATGAGCATTTGCATATTTTAGCAAAGATCTAGTTCTGATGCATATTATCGATACATATTTGTAAATTAGGTTATCAATTTATTTTTTTTCAAATCAGCTGCAGAAGAAAAAAATTGATATTTCTGTCAGATGCTGCTCCCTATATCACCAAGTAGTTATTTACGCATCCATAGTGTCATTATATTCTATGTGATGACTACTTTTTTCACCTTCAAAAAAAGTGAGTTCCTATAGTGACAACGCAGAAAGATCACTGGATCTGGATGTATAGAAATATTGTATTTCGGGCATTATCTTTAATAATTATATTTCAGATGAAGTAAATTCACATTTACAGTTGTACAAAAATAAAAAAATGTTGTTTGTATTTCGTGCGTATAAAATTCGTGTTTTCATGCGGAAAAAGTACGATCCACATTTGGAAATTCATTTTCACCCTCATATCTTACTGTGGTACGTGGTCTGGTCAAACCGCCAATAACTTTTTACTCATAATTTGAATTGAATTCTTATCATCAGAGATAGGTACCTAAATGTATGTTCGTATTTTTTATTATCATAAACACTATTACCTTCATAGAAGGGAATCACGTTTTTCGTTCATCACTCTGAGTTGAACTTGATTTTATTTTATTATCTTGAGAAAATAGTAATTCTTTGCCAAGTTCGAAGTTGCGGAAAACTCTAGAGGATTGAAATAGTTTTTGTGAGAGATGTTCTTGTTCTTGTTGTTAAGTTTATTTCAAAAAGATGTTGATTTCATATTGCTGCAATGTTGTGGAGTAGTGGAAATCATATATAATTCTTGAAATTTATGCAATTCTGTTTTTTTCTTAATAGGCAGATACTTTAGTGATTTGTTGAACCTGTTTGTATCTCTTAAATTAAATAAAGGAGGAATAAGAAAGAGTATTGTCATCATTTCTAAAATGAAGGTATCTTTATTTTAGAAAACGAATACCTATTCAACGAGTATTCATGGAGGATATCCTTATTCCAGGACTAATAAAATTTGGGTCAGTCATTGAAGTCTTCAATATATGTTTCGATTTCAACCTGAGGTACTCAAAGGGTTTTGCAGAACTCCACCTTGATGGAAGACTGCGAAGTATCACAAAAAAAGGGGCTAAGAAATGATGAATTGAATAATAATTTTTGTATCAATAAACTTTTAGATGGTGAACTGATTTCATTTCATTTGAAAAATTTCCTATTCCTAGTTTAGATAATATGGTTGTAATTCCACATAACATCTGGTGAAAATTTCACAAAAACAAACTGTAAATTCACAATTAATTACAAAAACCTCGAGTCAAAATCTGCAATAACACGAACTCAATTGTTATTTACAGGTGAAATTTCAGTAAAAATACATATCTTAATGGAAATTCACAAGTATCATATTGTAAAATTCCACTAAATTACTGCTGTTGTTTGTGAATGTAGGTTATTTGATGTGATATTACAGAACCTATTGCCACATAAATACAAACAGTTGTATTACATTATGTTCTGTGAATTCACACATTCGTGTGTATTTTACAGTGTGATTTTGAATTCACTATGATTCCTACTGGCCTAAAATAACCACGGATTCTTACTGTGAATAATTTTTACAGTGCAGTACGCCGTTGTAATAACATACCATAATTCCCAACTATACTTTCCCTTTCTCCAGTATTTTCATCAGATCCAAGGGTAAGAAACATAACTTGCCTTGCCTGAAATAATTCGATTATGAAATTCATTTCGTCCATTATATGCCGAGAATTTATGATCCAAATATCGATATATCTAGTTCATAAATAAGAGCAAACCGTTTCCTGAATCGTCCAATAAACCTTACCAAACAGCTCCTAAAGGGGCCATCTTCCTAGCGATAAAGTGGAACAACTGCAAGAAGAAAAGCTGATCAAGCCCCTGGAGGATTGGATGAAGCTACTCTGACTACGTGCTCGTTTGGAAAAAAAATACGAGTAGCAAATTAAAAGATTCACTGAAGACGGGAACCTTTTGATTAAATCGAAGGACGTGTTTGCTGCTAAATTATTCAATTAAGAATTTTTGAGATAGATTATGCGATATCTCATTTCAGATTCGAGAGTTTTGAGCTGTTCATTAATTAATCCCCTTGATAACTTCATAACGGAGTGATTGGATTAAAAAACTGCATTTTCCGTTGTTAATCATTAAATTTCCTGACTAATCAGTGCTTATCACGAATTGCAGTTTTCAATTTGAGTAAACAGGATAATATCTCAGAGTAATGTCAGAAAATGGAGAATCAGATTTCAGATAATTCAGGAAACATTTATTCGAGTATAAATTAATGATAAAGGATAATAAGAGTTGTAATTTTGCATAGCCCGGCGCTATTTCGGTAGATGTCCCGTTTGAAGCTGTCATTTTTTGACATTTGACAAGTAGAAACTACGTCATTATAAAAATGGAACGATACACGGTTACACACTTAAAGAACGCATTAAAATTATTAAAATTCATTATAATGGTGAAAATGTGGCAGAGACGGTTCGTAAGACTCGAACATTTTTGGGTAGTCGTGAAGTACCTTGTCGGAACGCAATGAAGAAATTGGTGGAAAAATTCGAGCTGTTGGGTCAAGTTAGTGATGTGAAGAATAAAACCCGTACACGTCGCTCAAGAACAGCCTAGAATATTGCTGCTGTAGCCAAAAGTGTAGAAGAAAACCATTCCTCGCATATACAGAGAGCAGCATATACAGAGTGTCATAAAACGACCAGAAATACTATAAAAAGGACGTTTGGTGTTCTTAAAAGTCGCTTCAGATGTTTACTGAAACAGGGTACTGCATTATACAGGATGTTCATAAATTGAGCGTAAGAATGAAAAGGGAGATTCCTAAAGTAATTTTAAGAAGAAAATTCCATAAACATGGGGTCGCAAATGTTTCGTTTTCAAGATACAGGTTTTACTCAAAAACTGACAAAAGTAGTACGCCACTGAGATATTTTGTAATTTTTTTTTGATTCTTCGTTCAATTTAGGATAAAAAAATCTCTTATCTCTTATCTCTCTCATTTTGTGTAAAAAGTAAAACATTCCAGGCTCTTTTCAAATGCAAGAAAATGATACTATTTTAACATCAGAAAGCAAAACAAAAAGGACTTCAGAGTTGATCATTTCAGATGATATTTTTAACGTAGCTATTAACTAGTTTTTGAAAAGAATTTTGATTATGAAAATATTATTTCTTTCTTCGCAAAATAAAATGTTATTGAAAATATGTTAGTTTTATAAATAACTCTACAGAATTAAAAAGCCAATAAATTAAATACAATACAAAGAAATCACACATTGACAATAACAAAAATATTAATAAAGCCTGATCGAAAATGGACATTTATTAAAATTTATCTGCAACAACTGATCTGAAATTTTTCTGAATTATTATTCGCTGAAAGTTCTAAACTCAACAGAAATTCACATTAACCTCTATTATTTGACATTGACAATCAACAATCTCTGTCAAAGAAACGGACATTAGATTATTTTGCCGCGCTGCCACGTCTATTTTCACGAAGGTTGCTATCGGTTGTTACGATAAGGACAGTTGCTAACTGTTTTTAGAGAATGCCGAAAATGGCCAGCAGTGGCTATCAAAGGTTGCTATTATTAACAACTGTGATAACCACTCAAGTAGTTAAAAGCCCTGATTGTCAGATTTACAGATCGGTAGGCTTCTATTCATACCTGAATAGATTGAACTCCATCAAATTCCCACTCGATATATAGAAAAATTAATCAGTTGCATCAGATTGAAAACTTTGGCAAACGCTGCACTCTATAAGAGCACTCTGAGCAGTTAATGAACTGCCACACAAAAGTTTGGAAAGTTAGAATAATTCATGGGATATAATAGGTAATCATGACATTAGTGGTTTTAAGTGGTGAATTATTCGTATACCGTAAACGGGTAGGGAAAAGTGAGGTAATACGATCCCTAAGGGTCAAATGATCCCCTGCCGTAAATCAGAAACAGCTTGTACCATCTATCCAAATACAGATGAAACATGTTCCCCTGCACCCCTGCGAGTTACCTGTAAAATGTCAATGCGGTGCGAGTGCCTGGCGTGATTTTATTGCAAAATAATCAAAAAGTGTGGCTCTGATCTAAGGTAAGCATGTTTTTGGACTTTCGTTTTTTTACATGTAAGTGTTTACTGAAATGTTGTTTTATTTGCGGGTATAGTAGCAGTTAGCTAATATTTAAGCAATGTTCGATCATCGCACGCGGTATGTGAATGTTTTTTTGATCGATATTTTGTAATTTGGTATTTGGGGTGAAATAATCCCTTCTGTGTGTCTAAAATGATCCTTGGAATCATTTTACCCCATTAATGCCCGATTGCACCGTTCGTCTAAGCAACGTTTAAGCCTGAAATGACGTTTCATCAATGGAATAAACTTCACTTAAGGGCTTAAACGTTGCTTAGACGAACGGTGCAATCGGGCATAATAGTTTCTGTTTACAGATCATGCCGAGAATTTATAAACGTAAAACTAATCGCCAAAAGAGGCCTGAAGAACAAATGCAAAAGGCATTAGAGATGGTATGGCTTACTAAACCGCGAGAAGAAAATTTGAGGTCCCTGTGGTGGTAATAGAAAGAAGAGCTAAAGGTTAAAATAAGATAGCTGTAGGCTCAGCTGAAAAGTTAGATAGCTAACAAACAGTGTTCAACTGGAACAAGAACTGGAACTTGTTGACATGGAGTCATCAATTTTCTGAAGCTAAAGAAAAAGCTGGACTTGAATGGCTTCGTGGATTTAGACGAGACATGCAGACATTATAATGCGTGCGCGAGGTTTCAATAAGAATGTGGTGGATGAATTTCTCTCGACTTTGAGAAACGCCCAAGAAAAATATTATTTTTCAACCCATCGAATATTTTTGTTTTGTGTTACTTGCCTACATACTTAAATTGTTATAAACAATACATATTATCATTTAAATAAACAGCAGAGTTTTTTTATTTAATTTTTATTTGATATTTATTAACTCATAGTACAAAATGATCCCTGGGATCATTTTGCCCCTACCCCAGGGATCATTTTATCCACAGGGGTGTATAAAATGATCCTTTACTAAACTTTTACAAAAATATTTAATACAAAAAAACTACATGGATTAAATGAAAAATAAGTGGGCAGTTGCAAAGTTAAGTAAATTCAATACCTTCAACAATTGAAATCTTGCGGTTTTGCCTTCAACTCTAGCCACAATTAAAATTTTCCCTTAAGGGGATCATTATATCTCACCTTCCCCTATTAAAATTGGAGTAAGCTTTTCCGTGAAGCCAAAATCTTCTGCACGCTTTTTCATGAAAATATACCAATTGACAAAGAAACTGCAACACCATAAGGAGCTGTTAAAATTTAAAATTTATTTTGCTGAAACACGAATAGCATATGTATGGCATGGAGTGAATGGTGAATGATTTGAATTTAAAGAAAAAAATTGTTTTTTGTGTGAACATTATTAGTTACTGAAATATTGTAGTCGTTTCTTGCAATTTTTTGAAATTTTGCAACAAACCAGCTGTTACAGGAGATCCAAAGTCGAAATGCTTTAGGCATTTCAACGTCTATGTGGAATTTGTCGCCAGCTAAGTGAATTCGAAAAAGGTCGACTTTTTGGTCTAAAAACAGAAATTCAACTATTGTTGTGGGATGTTGTACAGCGTGGTTCGATAATGCTACAAATTGAAGAAATGAAGTTCAAGATCTACGTCTAAGTCTTATGGCTATTAGAGACTGATTGGCGACAATTTATTTCCTGGTTGATGAGTGGTTAGGAGAACAGAGCCACTTTGAAGGGAACAAACTACGAATTTAAGGAACTAACAAAATAAAGGTTGTTCAATTAAAAATTCGAAAATTACAGCCATTTGGGCCGACGCGCTCGTCATACACCGCCAATTCTAACCGTTTGAATCCGCTACCATATTTTGGTGATTTCTATAATTTTTTCCTCGAAAATCTGACAACAAAACAAAAACCAGATAATCACTTTGATTTTCTATGTCGTCTATGTTCTTGACATAACTCGCAATTGACAGACTCGTATTCATAAATGAATATATATAACCAATAGCTCCCAAGGTATTCAATTCAAATTTTCCTACTCCTAATATGAACAACGGCGTATAAGCTTCTGTGTCTTCACGTCAGGTCATCCTTCTGTTATTCTATCGTTAATTCAAGAATAGTTATTCAATCAACTAGGTTATAAGAAACAGCGACTAATGGTCAACATATCATAAAAGTTCGCTAGATTATTAACCTAGTTGATTACAATATTTTTGACGACCTCAATATATTGTGTATAAATTTTGATTGAAAAACATTCTTATTTTGCACAATATACATAATACATTTGACATAATATAACTTTCCATCTATGTTCCAGTAGGGTTTTGACATTACTCTATTAATTCTGAATGCTGTGTGTTCGGTTGCCCATGGAAATTGTACAATGAAATAGCATAAATTGAATATTAAAATGGGTGACTAATGTTCAGTTTTGTACACATTAAAATCACCTTTTATATTTAGGTCGACGGGACTAGTTAATTAATGAACAAGGTTATTAATGACAACGTCTAATTGTCAAGATATTTTAACGCGTTCGCTCCGCTAACTCGATAGTTCGAGACCTTTAGTCGCTCGATTAATAACCCAGTTGATTACGAGATTTTTCTGACATTTTCAATATGAATTGTATGAATTCTTGATTGAAATACATTCTCATTTTGCACAAGACTTACATTTGACATAATGAAATTTTTATGTCTATGTTCCATGAGGATTTCTCATTAAAATAGCAGAAATTGATCATTCGAATGGAGCATTAATGATCAATTTCGTACACATTAAAATCACCTTTCATTTTGAAATCGACGAAATAGTTATTTAATAAACTAGGTTAGGTTAGACAGCGACTAATGGTCAAGATATTTTAATGCGTGAGCGGAGCGAACGCGTAATAGTTCGAGACCATTAGTCGCTCGAAACCGAGTTTATTACAAGATTTTTTCGACGATTTCAACATGAATAGTGTATAAATTCTTGATTGAAATACATTCTCAATTCGCACAAGACGTAGATTTGACGTAAAGGAATTTCTATGTTTCTATGTTCCAGTTGAGTTTTGACATTTCTCGTAGTGCTTCTTAATACTTTGTGTACGGTTGCCATGAGGATTGCACATTAAAATGGCTAAAAAAATTGAGCATTAAAATGGGTCATTAATGCTCAATTTCGTACACATTAAAAGCACCCTTTATTTCGAGGTCGGCGGAAAAAATCTTTTATCTGATGGCATGTTCTAATGACAACGTTATGTCACTCAATTTTGATGACATAAGGAAACTCATTATGGGACTAAGTACCATAATGAAATTCTATAAGGAAAACATGTAATGGTTTGATCAAAAAAGTTTATTCAAAATGCATAACTATGTACAAAACTATTTATTATAAATGGTAAAAGAACAATTACTACAATTTGTGATATTAATTCCAGTGGATTCTACAGTTTTTACATCAGTAGTTAATGATTGTTGGCAAACTTTTAATCCTTTAAAAATAGTTGTCATTGTGACAGGTCGAAAATGCAGTTTTTAATTTTTCGAAAATGTATTGATATAAATGCCATCAGAAAAATTTGTATGTAATACGAATCATAAACAATCATTATGGCACACGCCGTGTTATCGGACTCGGCTACACGCCGCCCGATAACATTCACGACTTGTACCATAATGATCGTCTTTATGATCCTTATTACATAAATAACTATTATTTTAAGGTCGACGGAAAATGAATATAATGTAACCAATAGTTCCCGAGATATTCAAATTCGAATTTTCCAACTCCGAATATGAGCAACGGCGCAAAGCTCCTGACTTCCCGTCAGGTATTCCCCAAATTGTTTTTTTATACTATCGTTAATTCAAAAAATGAGATTTAATAGCCTGATTCGAATCGAAAACGCGATCAAATATTTATCGTAGTGGAGCCGCTATCGTGGCAAGAATCTCAATTCCAGTATAACTTTTACACTAGGGGTTATGGGCCGAATATCTCTATTTATACCGCTTTTCGCTTGGGATTCCTTGATTTCCTCTCCGAATGTCCACATTTGCCGAGAGAATAGTTTGGCTTAATGGCCTCTTCCAAGACCCATCTGATTTTATTCTAATTGAGGAATGAAATATACAGGGTTACAAGGTAAGTCGTACAGATATTGAAGGACGTTATTTTTCAGGTAATTTGTGATGACTTTGGTTCTATAATATTGTAACGTTATTATTTTGAACTTATCATAAAATGTGGTTTTGCCAAATTTACTGGATCTTTTTCGAGGGTTATTGGTTAGTGAACTTGTTTGGATGGTTCATTTTCTAAATTTCCTTGTTGTTGTAGTTGTTAGCTTCGTTTGCCTACCTTTTTCGCGGATTGTTTTCCATCAGAATGCGGTTTGTTTATTGTTTAAAATTGTGAGGTTAGTGGCTGTTGTTATTTTGTAGTTGTCATTTTGTTGTTCGAAAGCAGTGGTTGCAATTATTCGGCCTCAGTAAAGTACTTCGGAAAATCGTGGAAGAATTATAGAAATGGATTTACAGAAGCCCTCCCCTGGTGTAAAATGTGTAGATTATCAGTACCGTTATGATTCTTTTATATTATTTTGGTTTTGATGTGTTTTTCTTTTTCTTCGCTGTGACAACTGATAGACTCTGTGAACCTTGAACATCCGGAAATTTCTATGCGACTGTCAGGCCGGCATTTTGTTGTGCGGAGGTCGTGTGGAAGGTTTAGGCGTTTTCGAGGAGAATTTTGAATCTAGATTCATCCTCGTTGTGAGGGATTATATCTTCGAGTGTCATTGTTCCCTGAGAAGTATTCTGGAATATTTTGGGAAATACAGACTTTTCCACATGGAGTCCGTACAGAATCTATCTTGCACCTCTAGGTATGCATACATTTTCTATCTGGAACCAGTAGTCTGACCATTTCTTTTTTATTAGGTTGTGTTTATAGCGAAATTGTATTTGAAGGAAGTTTACGACTGAATTGGAGGTAGAACCTATCTCCCTCGAACAACAGAGGTAACTAAAGCATCCTTAATGGCTTTTGAATCGTTTCTTATAGTATTTTGTTAGGGTCCACGTGCCTGGCATGTCTACTTGCCCGAATTATCTATGTACCTGTCAGTTAGAGGTACCCACGAACCTGTCAGTTAGAGGTACCCACGAACCTGTCAGTGAGGGGTATCAATTAGCATCCACTTGCCTGTCATCTTGGAGGTATCTACGTACCTGGCGTTATTAGTTGGAGCTATCTACGTTCTGGAGTAGTTTGTGAAGGTAACCAGTGCATAGCACTGGCTTGAACATTGTAAATTATTGGCTTTTTATTTGATATTTGTGATATTATTCTGTAAGGTGATTTTATATATAAATGAGAGCAATTATAGTGAGGTGCACTTCATAAGTTGCGTGGGTACCAACAAAGGTGCTCGTATATCCCTTCAGGATTGTATTATAGTATAATTGATCGATGTTCCCTTCAGAAACCGTTGTTTAATTTAAGAAGTAGTTATTGACAATCTAGACCAGAACGTTGAGGTGAATGTAAGCTGATTAGGCGGGTTTATTTTGTTAGCTTAGATGATTCGTTCTCATTTAATTTAGTATATAGTACGTTTTCTTTCCGACTACCCCTTGGGGGAGAATCTTTATCCGTCTTGTATCAACCACTGCACATATTTTTTGTTTTGGTAATAAATTATTGTGACTTGAATTTTGAGGGATTTTGTTAACTGTTACTCTGGTAGAGGAGTAAGCAGTTCATTTACCTTGAGTAAGCAGGCATTACTCTACCTGGCGACCATTACATTCTACAGATATAACTCACTCCCTTCTTCACTGAGTGTGTAGCCGCGAGCCGTTCATTGCCTTGAGACCGGCTTTCCCCAAAGTCTACGTTTCAATATGTTATCCGAAAGGCTATAGCCGGGTTTCAATGGTAAAATCTGCCCCGCGGCCTTTTGGATTCACATTGAGGAGATCGATTAGGCATTGAATGAAAATAATTCAGCCTACTTTTCATCTTTCTATGTCTATTCATTCCTGAGATTTTTGTTGAAAACACTTTTTTCGATTTTATGTTTTTTCTTTTGTGAAATCCAAAATTTTCGAATGGTGATATTTTCTCTTGATTCTTTTCTTAAAGGAATAGACGTATATTTTCCATGATTTTCAGCTTAAAAATCGATTTTTAGAATTAGAAATAAACTTAAAGTCATTTGTTTCCCGGTGTTCTTCTAAAGGGTCCACACCATTTTTTGACATAAAATGTCTTCTTTGATTCTTTATACCATGGAATTTTTTCACATTTTTGAAATTGGTGGAATATTCGAAAAGACAGTGTTGTTTGTTCGACCAATTTTAGTCGAAAGAAGACATTTTATGTCAAAAAATGGCGGTGGGCACTTTTGAAGAACACCTAAAAACAAATGACTATAATTTTATTTTTTTTCTAAAAATTTGTCTATTTATTTAATAGCAAAGAACGAAGAGAATAAATCACCATTAAAAAATTTTTGTATTTCACAATAGAAATAGGTAAAATAAAATCTAATAATTGTTTTTCACAAAAAATTTCAAGAAAAGCTGAAGATTTGTTCACGCCAAGTGAACGTTCTTTTTTCCAATTTAATTTTCTCAAAACTTTTCAATATTTCAGTTATTAAATTTCAAATAAATTTGAATGTAGTGCTCATTTATTTACCGCAATTTTTAAAAAACAGCTTGGCGCACATATTGTAATTTCCAGATCAGTATCATTCTTTACGTGTCATACGAAAGATTTATTGTTTCCATTCTGTTTCCTAATAATAATTATTGTTCTAATAATTTACGTACACAAATTTCGGAAAATCTCGCATTTCAACGTTCGCTGAAAATCGAAGTTGTGTATATCAGAAATACAGTGTTTCTTGTTCAATAAAAATTAAATCAAAAGACTCCGTTGTGAGAAATAAAGTTGTCAATAGTGGCGTACTCTGTGACATACTAAGGATAAATGGCGTCGACGTAGTTAATATTTTCCAGCTTTTCAATCATAAAGGATCTACCACTTACCACTTCTTCAGTTTGTTGAGCTCAATCAACCTTGTAACGTGGTTTTCTCGGCGAAACTTACCTCGAGCGCCAGCTATTCTTTTTTCTAATAAGGGAGAATAGCAAACCTACCAGGGCAGCTGCTAGTCAGAGACAGAGTTCGTTGTTATCTAAGATATTAGCGATAACAGAGAAAATCAGAATAGAGCAAATTTACACAGTTTATTCAAATAGCGAAAAATAGTTATATAAAAATACAGAAATAAGACGCTATATGAAATCAATACAAAATATAAATTGGTCAGTTTTGTCTGACTGCGAGCACTTTCAAGAGAAACAAAGATTTTCCGGTACGAGTCAGCCAGAATAGAAAGTAAGTTAATTTAAACGGTTATTCAAATATATATGATAAAATCAGGAAAACAGGAATAAAAGGGGTCAGTATATGAGTGCACAACGGTTATACTTGTCCGATATTCTTTCAGTCCTAGAATTCACCACGTAGTCTACCACTTTGCTTGTTTCTCGTATAACAGGTTGGGGTTTGGCCAGGTGAATTAGAGGTTGAAAAGGATATGTCGAACTTGCTACAGCATTGGTTCGGTTATGCCCTCCGGTCTGACTATGAGTTACACGCCATAAAGGACAGACTACTACGGGCACTAAGGAGCAGGACAAAGCAGGAAAGGTATTCGATTGAACGTACTATAGCATAGGTTTGCATCAGCCCTCCGGTCTGACTATGAGTTCACGCCATAAAGGACAGACTAACTACGGGCACCGTTATACGGACAAACGTACTATAGTAGGCTAACTACGGATACCTGGACAAACTAGGAAAGGTATTGTTAAGGATCTGACGGAACAGCCATGTAGGTAGACTCAACGAGGTATAAAAATAGGACCGCAATAAATCGGCTCGGTACTTACAATTCAATTACACTAGCACTCACTGAAGCAAAAATGTAAAGAGAATTCAGAAACTTTAGAAGCTCAAAAAGAATATGATAAGACGTTTGTAGCAGCAGAATAATTCGGAACTAATTTAAAAAGGTAAACGTCTAAAACAGAAAATATCTCGGAACTCTCAAGCAGAAAATAATTCGGCACACTAATTACCGATGTAGGGAAACCCCGCCTTTTATAATCTTCCGGAGGGGGGTGGAAAAGGTAGGCGCAGAAACGTTAAAATTTTCAGGAGAGTACCTCGGTAAAAACATCTTAAAACTGGCTTATCGTACGTATGTGCAAAAAACGGCGTTATCGGCGATCGGCATTGTTCTTGCGGACGGTTCTACGATGTTTTCTGTATGAAAAACAAAATCAATCGCTAAATGTTCGGTTTTTTCGATTGTTTTGAATTAATTCTGAACGGAAAAAAATTCACGAATTCAAAATGAAACTCGGATAAATTAAATGAAGACTACGGTTTTTCCTGATTGTTGTGAATTAATTCTGAACGGAATAAAAATTCCCGAATTTAAAACGAAAACTTGAATAAATTATTTTAAAATGAAGATCAATTACTCAGTAACTCAGTTATAAAATGAACTTCATTACATCCCCCCTGCTACGGAAAGAAAATTCAATCAATAACAATTTGAATTTTCGCGGCTCCCAACTATCGCAACAAACAAGTCAACGAACTAATACGCCCCTGTGCTCGAAATCAGACTTACAATACAGCTAGTAGTTCCTCTGGGTAACCAAGCAGGTCCAAGTCCAATTCGTAGTTCCATATTATGTGTCGGAGTTGGTGTTCTGTGGTTGCTGCCGGCGCAGGACAGGTGTCATCGCTCAGCGCATGCGTCGCCGCCATTGTTGTTTACTTCTGTTTTCTGTGTGTTGCTGGTCGATGTGAACAGTGAATTAATTAGTAAATGTGCAAAGTGAACTGGCGATGGGGATAATAAGCCGAGGATTGTTCTTACACTTTATGTACAGTAAGTTTGTAATTATAAAATCTTTCTCGATGTGGTTCAAAAATAGTGCTTCTTAGATTCGCCCATGATGCAAAGTCGGAGTTGGTACTGGTGGTGAAAGCACATGACGGCCCCATCATTCAGTGTACAGGTGTTGATGTGCTAATTTCCCATGGTGGAGTCGGCGTCGACGTCGCCCAGGCAGATGACTTACAGGTGGGTAGTCCAGGTAGTTCTAACCATTTGATTCCAGTGAAATTTCTCCCATATTCTTCTGTTTTCCTGGCGAGTTTTCTTCGAGAAACTGTGTTTCCCATTTCCATAGACGGTTAAATAATGAACGGTAAAACAATAATGTCTGATTCGGAATGAAACGGTGTAATGGGTTGGACCCATTGGAATCATAAACGGATTTAACAGTTTTGAATTAGAAATAACCTTGTTTCATTCAACGGTAACAGTTCAGACAACTATATTTAGTTTCAGTCATGCAGAAAACGAAAACAAATATCTATTAAAAGTTTTAATACAATATTTCAGATAGTTTACCCAATTTGTTGTCGTTTTCAGGTAGAGAAAGAATTAAGATCAGACAAAATTACCAGGTACTGTTATGAACTGTT
The DNA here is from genome assembly GCA_013421045.1 of Propylea japonica. NCBI lineage: Eukaryota > Metazoa > Arthropoda > Insecta > Coleoptera > Coccinellidae > Propylea > Propylea japonica. Next base: position 51,605,613 of record CM024239.1, read on the forward strand.
ATTACCATGTCGTAGGTTCTTTTGAACGGTTTTCAGGTAGTAGTTGGACGGAAAATAAAACAGTTGGTTGGAAATGACGGTATAATGGTAGTTAAGGTAATATTAATTCTTACAGTTTTCCTGATTGCAGGTTGCAGCGAGCTTTGTGCATCTGGGGCAGGCACGGAGAGCCAACTCCCTGCTGGTGGGAATTCTCACTCCTCTGGAACCCCTGTGAGCCGGTAGCACCTGTTGGATTCTCGAAGCGGTCCCTCTTGGTCTGGACTGGGACGGAAGATTACGTTGAACAGCCACCTCCCTCTGGTAGGTGTGACAGGGACAGTTCCGGGTGAGGGTGCCTAGCAAACCACAACGACTACAGAACAGTAACGGTGTTCCCGTGCAGTTGGCTCTGCTGTGTTCTCCTTGGCCACATTTCCAGCACATGCCAGGACGGAGTTCCAGGTACACATTGTGGCCCATGGTACCAACAGTACGGATTCTGGAAGGTAAGTTAATTCGGGGCTTTTTGGGAATGAAGGACGGGAGTTTAGATTATTACCTCTAGGTTTTTCCCAGGTGTCCACTCCATAGAAACTGCTCCACGGTTTGATGTGGCGGTTTCCCCATCTTTGCTCATGCCGGACGGTTCACCCTGGTGGTGTTGCCCAGAAGTAGACGGTGAACCAGCTTGTTTGGCGGTTCCCAACGGCAGTGGAACTGTGTCGGCAGGAGGGGCACATTCATCTAGTTTCTTCTGTTGTTCACAGGTCAGTTCTAGCAGATGTTCACTGGCGAGATGCACTTCAGGGGTTGGTTCGTTGACAGGAGTCGGTTGGAGATCAGTCGGCCTTCTAGATAGCATTCTGCGGTTTTCAGATTAATGCTGAAGTTGTAGTTTGACAGTGTGTCCATTCCCAGTGACGTCCACTGGTAGGTCAGGAATTAGTAGGAATGTTAAGTCTGCCAGGGTATAATCGTCTATCCTGACTAGAGTGGTGTAGCGTTTAGGTGTGACGGTGGTCTTACCATTGGCTATCACTACAAAGTTATTGATCATAGGCTCTCCTTTTATTCCTCTCTCTTCCAAGTGCCCGGCCACTTTCTGGCTGCAGAAGCTCTTGGTGGCTCCGGTATCTATTAGTGCCTGGAAAGATTTACTAACTACATGAATGTCTATTAACGGACGATTTTCATTACAGACGGACGGTGACAGTGGAGTCAATGTCCCCAGAGATATGGCCGACCCCAATTCCACACCTCCATTTCTCGAACACGGACAGTCTCGGGAGAGAATATTCTCCCTCTGGCACCTGGAACAGAACAGTTTCGGCGGCGGTCTGCGACACTCTCGGCGCATGTGGCCGTATCCACCACAGCGGAAACATTGAGTCTGGTAAGAGACCCTCAAATTTCTTTCTTTCTGTCGGTCGGTCCGGTCCGGAGTTACAGAGGTCTCAGTCCGGTTGTCGGTGTCCAGCGAGCAATTGGCCTGATAGCGGTTTCGCTGCTGTGTGTTGTAGGTCAGGTGCGGTTCATCAATGAGGCCCGGTTTGGAGGGTGGCCTGGTGTATTGGTTCATCTGCCATTGAACCAGTTCAACCACTTTTCCCTTCCGTAGGAGCTCATCATAAGTCCTAGTTTCTTGGAAGGCCAGGGCTTGTTGCAGAGACGGTAGTAACCTCTGTCTAATCAGACGGATCTGTTCCTCTTCGGACGGTCGGTTGCAGGATAATTTCTGGAACAGATTCTGCATTCTCGTAACATAGAGCAGAAGTTTCTCATCCGGGCCCTGCGTTCGCCTTTTTATTTCCTCCAACAGGTTTTCTTCGTAATTCACCGGTAGGAAAGCGTCCTTCAATTGGAATTTGAAGTCGTCCCAGTTTTGAAACGTTCCTCTACGGGGGATGAACCAATCCCGGGCGTCTTTCCTCAGGAGTTCGTATACAGAGTCGAACACCTGTCCTAGTGGTACTTTGCGTGACTCGCCAGTCTTTCCACTTCATCGATGAAATCGGTGACACTTTTGGTACCATCAAATGAAATTGTCCATTTGTACAGGGGAACAGACGGTGTTGATGTAAATCGGGCTTCAGGCTCAGGTCGGTAATTGCCTTGTGCCAACGGTCTGAGGGGGTTTCTTGGCGGTATATTTGCCGGAAAAGATATCTCCTGTAGTATTTCTCTGCATGTCCTTCTGGTGTCATTTATAACTCGATCTAATATAGAATTTCTTTCAGGTGTGTGAGCTCGTGAGACTGCACCAGTGGACGGTGGACGGATGTCTTCTCCGAGGTCAACAAGTGATGGTTCGGCTGCTGCTGCTCGCTGGGGCTGCATAGGGGACACCCCAGGGGAAGACGGGACCTCCAGGTCTAAGAGAGGTTGTTGAAGGCTGCCCTTATGAACTTCCTGCAACGCATCCAAGGCTCTGGCTGTAGCTCTCTTTTAGCTGACTGACCAATTGTGATTGTGATTCATCAGTGGTGTCAATAAAGTTCAATCTTCCTTGAACGTGTTTTAGCCTTGTGAAAATGCGCGAATATTCGTTATCTGCATTGTCGTGGTTGAAGTGTTGAATTGATTCAACTAAATCGGTCAGTTTATTCTGGCATATCTCTATATCCAAGGTAGGATCCATCCATGTCACAGATTGTAACGTTGTATTTGATTGAATGACCTGTCGTAGTAAATTTCGCTTAGGCATCACTGTGCCTGGTATTGTTTGTCCTCTGAGTTGAAGTTCGTAGGTTAACTCATCACTCAATAGCCGATTCACATCCATGTTCACTATTCGCGGTTAAGTCTTTCTACGTAAGGTTCGGTTAAAAGTATATACAGTTCCCGGTTATATCACTCACGAACTATCAACTATTTGTTCACTCGCACAGAGTTCAACGAAGTCCCGTCACAAGTTAGCCGAATATTGTTTAAATTGTCCCCAGAGACAACGCACTACGTGTAGCTGTAAAGGAATTATCAAAAAGAAAAGTAGCCAGTATACAAGTAATCAATCAGCAATCAAATAGAATAGCATAATGAAAGATAGGTCAAGTCCAGATAAATTCAAATCCAACAACAGAATATTATACCAAGGTCTTATAACAGCAATGTTCAAGTAGTAACCAGAAAATATAGCGGAGCTAAGGTATACCAGAAGCGCAATAGCAATAGTCTAACTAGTCCACTGCTAAAATGCACCAAAAGTCACACAGTTTACGAATGTCCCGTTAAAACGACGCACTTGTGTAATAATCAGGTATCACCAAAATAGCAATAGTTCATAAACCGTGTGACCGAAAAATTCACTGTCCCAGCAGTTCAATTCAATCGCACAGATAATAGTCAAAATATAATGTCGTAACAGTTACCAGCTTAACCAGCAGGAATAAAAACACCAAGTCTTTTATTTCATTCACCAATAAATGTTCAGGTCAAGGGAATGTTCAGTCTCAAGCACAAACTACAAATCCACCTACCTCGGAATAATCCTGTAACTGCACAATTCGGTTGTACAATTCAATTGTACCTGTATGAAATCAAAGAAGAAAAAAAAAATCCAACAATATCAAAAACAAGTTCAACACTGTTCAGAAATAAAACACTATCAGAAAAAGAATTCAAGATTTCATATCAGTTTATAAATTGCAGTAAATAAAACTCAGAACAATTTGTTTATTTCACACAGGTTTCAAGGAAGGAAAGGTCAGAAATATAACGGGTTTAAAAGTTTTCAGCGGTCAAAAATAAAACTCAGAATATTCTCTTTACTTCACCAATGAATAAGTCGAATCACTTTCGGATGGTATAAACTGTACAGTATTAAATCGGGGCGCAAAATATTTCTGACGGTCCCTGCTCGGGCGCCATTTTTGTAACGTGGTTTTCTCGGCGAAACTTACCTCGAGCGCCAGCTATTCTTTTTTCTAATAAGGGAGAATAGCAAACCTACCAGGGCAGCTGCTAGTCAGAGACAGAGTTCGTCGTTATCTAAGATATTAGCGATAACAGAGAAAATCAGAAATAGAGCAAATTTACACAGTTTATTCAAATAGCGAAAAATAGTTATATAAAAATACAGTGAAATAAGACGCTATATGAAATCAATACAAAATATAAATTGGTCAGTTTTGTCTGACTGCGAGCACTTTCAAGAGAAACAAAGATTTTCCCGGTACGAGTCAGCCAGAATAGAAAGTAAGTTAATTTAAACGGTTAATTCAAATATATGATAAAATCAGGAAAACAGGAATAAAAGGGTCAGTATAAGAGTGCACAACGGTTATACTTGTCCGATATTCTTTCAGTCCTAGAATTCACCACGTAGTCTACCACTTTGCTTGTTTCTCGTATAAACAGGTTGGGGTTTGGCCAGGTGAAATTAGAGGGTTGAAAAGGATATGTCGAACTTGCTACAGCATTGGTTCGGTTATGCCCTCCGGTCTGACTATGAGTTACACGCCATAAGGACAGACTAACTACGGGCACTAAGGAGCAGGACAAAGCAGGAAAGGTATTCGATTGAACGTACTATAGCATAGGTTTGCATCAGCCCTCCGGTCTGACTATGAGTTACACGCCATAAAGGACAGACTAACTACGGGCACCGGTTATACGGACAAACGTACTATAGTAGGCTAACTACGGATACCTGGACAAACTAGGAAAGGTATTGTTAAGGATCTGACGGAACAGCCATGTAGGTAGACTCAACGAGGTATAAAAATAGGACCGCAATAAATCGGCTCGGTACTTACAATTCAATTACACTAGCACTCACTGAAGCAAAAATGTAAGAGAATTCAGAAACTTTAGAAGCTCAAAAAGAAATATGATAAGACGTTTGTAGCAGCGAATAATTCGGAACTAATTTAAAAAGGTAAACGTCTAAAACAGAAAATATCTCGGAACTCTCAAGCAGAAAATAATTCGGCACACTAATTACCGATGTAGGGAAACCCCGCCTTTTATAATCTTCCGGAGGGGGGTGGAAAAGGTAGGCGCAGAAACGTTAAAATTTTCAGGAGAGTACCTCGGTAAAAACATCTTAAAACTGGCTTATCGTACGTATGTGCAAAAAACGGCGTTATCGGCGATCGGCATTGTTCTTGCGGACGGTTCTACGATGTTTTCTGTATGAAAAACAAAATCAATCGCTAAATGTTCGGTTTTTTCGATTGTTTTGAATTAATTCTGAACGGAATAAAAATTCACGAATTCAAAATGAAAACTCGGATAAATTAAATGAAGACTACGGTTTTTCCTGATTGTTGTGAATTAATTCTGAACGGAATAAAAATTCCCGAATTTAAAACGAAAACTTGAATGAATTATTTTAAAATGAAGATCAATTACTCAGTAACTCAGTTATAAAATTGAACTTCATTACAACTGTTTCTGGAAGCTGAGGACTGTGCAAGATCCAAACTTTTAATTCCCCACTTCTAGGTAAATATTTATTATTACTTTGGTTTCACTTTCCTTTTGTTTTTTACTATGTGGGGATAAGATTCAACTCTAAAATACATCCACTAAATTTATTTGTAAATCCCCAACAGATTGAAAGCTGAAAAGTTGGCTGAATTATTTTCATTCCTCCTAATCGATCCCCTCAATATGAATCGAAAAGGCCGCGGGGGCAGATTTACCATTGCAACCCGGCTATACCCTTTCACTGTTATTTAGATATTAAGTTTTGAAGATTTTTTTTGATCCCTCATTCTTTGTGTTTTTTTTTTCCCGTTTTTTTCCAGAATGAGAGCTTCTAAGGTCCGGTTTTTCTATGCATTCAGTAACAGAGGATGTCAATTGATGAACAACAAAAACTGAACCTACCATCAACTGTTAAGAAATAGAGCTCGACAAATATTAGAATTGAAGGATTTTCACCGAATGTCTTCAACTTTGAGGCGCTCTTCTCAACAAAAAATGTATGGAAATTATTCTGCAGATGTTTTTAAAAATTTCCTCGTCTTCTCAGCTGTTCGAAAAGGTATAACAGGTATTTTGTCTATTGAATAGACAAAAACTGTCTCAATTGTTTGTTTGTTTGTTTATTTGTAATGTCTACACTGAACATACAATAATTTAACCCATCAAAATTTACATGGGGTGTCCTCAAAAAGATGAACAGCAAAAGCTGTTTCTAAAAGTATGTACATTTCTTAGTTAATATGACTAGAATAAAATATACACAGTCAAATGAACAAATTGTAAAAGACAATGGACATTTTAACATATACCGATTTGGAAATTCACATCGAACACATACGATATACAATGCATCAGACAGAGAATTTTTCCCTCCAGTTGCAGAGATAATAGGCGAGATAATCAAGTGCGATAACTGAATGAATTCAACTGTCTCACTGCAAAAATCAAGTCTTGTCTCTCTCTTATCGCAGTATAGTAGGGAACCCGCACTGCACGTATAGAATTTTTAATTTGTCAGGCTGCCCGTAATACTCCATTCAGTATTTACTGTTGCCTACCATACTAAAGAATTACGCTCCTCTAAACGATAAGAGAGAGACAAGACTAGAATAATGAAGCAAGACAACTGAATTCAGTGTGTTACAGCAAGTGATTGTCTAGACTATTCATCTGTGCAACTGGAGGGAAAAATTCTCTGTCTGATGCATTGTATATCGTATATTTCAGATGTGAATTTCCAAACCTGTATGACAAACTATGTAATAAATAGGGTTTGTGAAGTATTCATCTAGTTCGTAGTACACTTCTGTATCAGCTTTCCCTTCAGAACCTTCCTGAGTCTCTTCGTTTCTAAGTTTTCATATTCATCTGGTAATACGTTGTAGATCTTCAATGCCAGGTAGTTTACGCTAAGCTGCGTGGTTTTAAGCTTGTGGTGAGGTATGATGAGTCTATTTGCATTCCTGGTGTTGTGTGTATGATTGAAGTTATTTTGAAGGATATAGTCTTTATGGTCGTGGACATAGATGATACTAGCAAGTATAAAAAGAGATGTCAAGGTGAGTATACTTTCTTGCCTGAACAATTCTCTACAACTATCTGTGGTTTGGCACTACATAAGATACGCACAGCACGCTTCTGCTTCATGAAGATTCTCACCCTACCAGGCATTTCTCCCCAGGCTAATACTCCGTACGAAATGGCTGAATGGAAAAGTCCAAAGTACGCTGTCTTTGCACCCTGTAAGCCTGCCATCTGCATCATTCTTCTAAGTACGAAAATACTTTTGAAAGCTTCGAGCTTAGTTCCTCCAGATGGTATGAGAATTTCAGGTCTGACTGCAGTTGAAAGCCAAGGAACTTTAGTTGTGTGGCTTCATAAGATCTACACGAGAAATCTATTGACTGTGTCTTCTCCAAATTCATTTTCAACTTGTTTGCTCCAAACCAGTGTTGAGCTCTTCCTAATGTTTTTCTTGTCTCATCCTGCAGATCTTATTGGTTTTCAGCAACATCCAGGAAGCTAGTATCATCCACGAACATCACCGTATTTTCTTGACTTATGTTCGCTGGCAGGTCATTGACTTATACCAAGAAGAGTATCGGTCCTATAATCGACCCTTGGGGAATTCCGCAGGTGACCAGCTCCCAGTTGGAATGTTCTTCTCCAACCTGAACTTGTTGGTATCTGTTGTGTAGATAGCTTCCGACCAAATCCAATGTCACTCCTCTTATTCCGTAGAATTTCAACTTCTTAATGAGAAGCTGGTGGTCAACACTATCGAAAGCTTTACTGAGGTCACACGATGACAGCTTACATTTCTTCCCCTCGTCTAATGCCTTTGCTATTTTCTTAAGAATATCTGCCAGTGCCGTAGTTGTTGATTTTCCAGCGAGATAGCCATGTTGTTGTTTGCTCCAGATTTTGTGTTTTCCGAAGAAGCTGACCATTCTATCTTTAATAGCCTGTTCTAAAATTTTTGCCAACATAGGTTGGATAGAGATGGGTCGGAAGTTTTTCATTTCTCCTGGGTCTCCTCCTTTATGTACAGGAATTACTCGGCTCTTCTTCAATTGGTCGGGAAAATACCCTTCTGACATGCACCTTGACAATACAATGCTGAGAGGAAGAGATATATTGGAAATGATTTTTTTCAAAATTTTTGTGGATATACCATAAATATCTTTGGTGTTCTTATTTTTACTTTCTTGATGATTTTTTCGATTTCTTGCATGTTAATGTCTCTCATAAATATAGAGTTTTTTGGTTCCTTACAACTCTTTTTCAGCAATTCCTCAGGATTTTTTGTATCTTTACTGCTTTGGGATATTTCTTTTCCTACGTTCACAAAAAATTTGTTAACTTCATCTGCCTTGTTTTTTGGCAAGGTTACGTTCGTTTTGGTATCAGTTCCTTCCTTTATTATTGCCCAAATCTCTTTCGTTTTATTTTCAGCTTTCTCTATTCTTTGTAAGTTCTCTTTCCGGTTGAGCTCTATCAGTTTGTCCCGATATTTTTTCTTGTACAGATTGTATACATTCCTACTAACTTCATCTTTTTTCACCCTACACACCGTAGCTAGCGCTTCAGCGTTTTTCTGAGTTCAAAATTTCCCTACTTGTTTCAAAATGAGTCGAAAGCTGCCTTTGCAGATTTGGCCGTCGTCAGCTCCAACCAGTTTATGCAGTCAAGTGTGTCCTTTAGTAGTTTGATATTTCTGTCACTTGTGTCTCTGACCACCAGTTTCTTTCGTTTTTCGGTTACTATTCGTGATGTTAATTTACACTGCAGCAGCTGTGCTTTGTGGTCCGAGAGATGAGGCTCAAAGGTCTCTGCAATCACTTCTTGACAGTCTGAGAAAATATTGTCAATCAGCGACTGTGATTTGTTGGTGATCCTGGACTGCTCAGAGAACTTCCCTTCCAAAGCAAACTCATCGAATAATTCCCTTAATTTATTTGCGTTTGCAGAATTTCTGGACATGTCGATGTTAAAGTCACCTGACACAAAAACATGTCTTTGCCGCAGGTTTTCCCTCATCAACACCTCCAAACCTTGTCTCAGACATGAAAGGAACACTTCTATAGCACCTTGAGGTGGTCTATATATGGCCAAGACGATCGGTTTAGGTAGTAAAAGCTACATCTTTACTTGGACTTTGAGGTGGAAGAACTAATAAATATATTGATGAAGCAAAGATAACTCAAAGTGTAATTCAGTCAGTTTTGTGCCTATTTAATAGTAAGTGTTTTTACCTTTTTGAAAAGCTGAGGAGACGGAGAAATTTTTAAAAGCATCTCAAGAATTATTTGCTTACATTTTGTGGAGAAAAGCGCTTCAAAGTTGAAAACATCAGGTTAAAATTCTTCAATTCTAACATTTGTCGAGCTGCTTTTTTAAACATTTAGTGGTAGGTTCTGTTTTTGTTGATAATTTTCATCCTATGGTAGCCTCTCTTACTGAATACATCCAAAAACTGGACCTTATTCTAGAAAAAACGGGAAAAATACAAACAATGAGGGATTTAAAAAAACTTCTAAACTCATTATCTCAATAACGGTGAAATTTCGGATAACATATAGAACCAAAATCATCAGAAATCACCTGAAAAATAATGTCCTTCAATATTAAGTTCGACTCACCCTGTAACCTTGTATAATTCAACTTTCAGGATCAGATTTTGGCCAAGGTTGAATATTTCGTTTGAGGTTACTGGAGCTGTGCTACCTGCGAAGGTTCATAAATATTTATTCTTTGGAGATATTTGAATAATATTAGCCGTAAAACGTTATGTGTAATCCTCTGAGAAGGAATGGTTTTCTCATGTGCAAATATGCGCTATTCCACGAAAAGAGGAATTAATGGATTTTCTTCATCTAGTCCTGAGCTTGATCCTGCGAATGAAACCGCTTTCACTTATTCTGTACCAAATATGGTCACAAAAAATTGAAGTGAACCTAATGTTCGAAAAACCAGGGTGAAATTATTAGTTTCTGTTCCGAAAATCTTCTTCTGTTGTGAAATTTCAGATCATTCAGTCGAATCGGATATCTTTTCCTGGAAATATGAAAGTTCTTCTTTTCAATATTTCAACTGAATTCTCTATGGTTCTGTTCACACTACGGCCACAAAATTTTACATGAGGCTTATTATGAGCATCTTGCATTTGGCCGCATCATTCCATTGCGATTTGTTTCGTTTTGTCTGAGATATTGAGGAACAGAAATTTTGAATAGCCATATTTTATGGAACACCCCGAACGATTTGGCTAGTTAAATGAACTTAACCCAAGCATTTGGGAACCGAACTCACCCTCAAAATTACCAGTCTCTAGAACAATCCTTTCGAAACTTATTGTGCTAGCGGCCGGACGGTCCCACGGACATAATTGAGTTTGACCACGGATTCTTCATCAGGGAGTCGAACCCTATCGTTTGAGACCATTTTCGGCTCAAATTTCGAAAATTGGGCAAAACGATATAGCATTCGTTTCGGCAGAACGAGCGATCAAAAAGTTATGTTCTATACTAGATGGTACGAACCGTGTAATTAGCGAACTCTTTGAGAGTCGGACATTAAAACAAATTCATTTGATGAATCAGCTTCCAAAACATATTCGTATGAAATTTCATTGCAATATTGCCAGTAGTTTCTGCAAAATCTTAAGAGATGTATATGATTTCTCTTTTTCAACGCCCTCTATCTCAAATACCCATGGCGCTACGAAATTTTTTTACTGAACAAACCCCATTTATTTTTAATTTTCTTTATATCCTAGAGAGGAATCTCCTTTTGAAAGCTCGTTATACTTAAATGACTGCTATATCGTTTTGTCCAAATGTTCTTTCAGAATTTTTAGCCGAAAATGGTCTCCAAACTCAATTCTGACAATGGGGCCATCCGATTCTGAATGTTCATGCAAAATCGCAGCATCAAAATCATAGAATTAAATTTTTTAGTTATAGTTTTGACATATTTCATTTTCTGAATAATTTCCAGAATATAATTCCGCTTGTGCTGACATTCTGTATTTATATATCGATGGTTTAAAGCACACATATTGTATGTCCACTTTCTGCCAGAATTAGGGTTTAGCGATATTTGGAACGTAGGAAGACAGATCTAGAGTCTGTGTTAACATTGGTATGTCCAGAATAACGAGAAGTTAGTGTAATTCACATAATGAAAATATAGTATTTCCATAGGTTGGTAGGGTTGGCCCATGCGCACTCATAGTATGTCACAATTCTTGCGCAGTTCAAAAGCTCAAAGCATAACATAGTAAGTCCGGACATACAATATTTGTATTTCCGAAGGACTATCAACACATGCCTAATGGTTGTATGTCCGGACATACTATAACTGCGCTCTACTACTGCGCACATAAAATCAGCTGCTTAGGACTTGCATGCTCTTCGTTTTCATTCAGTTGAATCAGTTTTATGTAAGATACCTTCGAAGTTACATGGAGTTGAGTCTAGCTCAAAGAGAAAAATATTTTGATCTGGAAGCTATTCTATCAGTACCCTTTTCTGCTGATTGTCAAATTTATTACAAGCGGAAACTCTCAGTATTCAATTTCACAATTTACGATTCTTTTGATCAGAGTGGCCACTGTTTTCTTTGGGATGAGACTCACGGCTCCAAGGGAGCTTCAGAAATAGGCACATGCCTGTTATATTATTTGAAAAACCTACCTCAGACTGTCTCCCATGTGTCTAGTTTTTCAGATACTTGCGGAGGGCAGAACCGCAACCAATTTGTAGCTGCAGCAATGTTGTATGCTGTTAGTGAATATAAGCACTTACGAATTGTTGATTTAAAATTCATGGAATCCGGTCATTCCTATCTTGAGGCAGATTCAATTCACGCTACCATTGAAAGAGCCCGTAAACATCGGAAAATTTTTACAAACCGAAGAATGGGGATTATTAATTGAGATGGCAAGATTTTTATGACCTACAGGCTCTGGCGTCAGTTGTTATGCAAAATGCTAAACTGAATACTTCAAAGGAAAAAGTTTATTGTCTTCACATTAAATGGCTAAGATTTGATAAATCTAAACCATTTATCATTCAATATAAATATTCATTGACCGATAATGAATTTATGGAACTGAATGTTTGCAAACCAAAAAATTTCAGCAAACTCCTCTGTTGAAAACCCTGACACAAAAATATGGCAATAGGTTATCGATTTCAGAGGCGAAAAAGAAGGATTTAATATCTTTACTACGAAAGAAAATTATTCCAGAGGCTTACAAAAGCTATTTCAATGCATTACCAAGCTCAAAAAAGCCAAAGATCTTGTTCCACATACAACACTTGAAGTTTTTTCAGACCAGGAATCTGAATAAACACCATAAAAAATTGATTCTATTTTTGTTTTATTTTGTATCAATAAACAATCGAAATGTGTATTATTATGTTTATCACGTCTTATGTAGTAGGTACGTTATAAAAATATGTTTTATTTTTTCAGTTGATGCTCGAAATGTGTAAAATCACAATTGTGTGACTTTTTTTTGTTCAATAAAAACTCGATATTTTTATAAGTTCATACTCTTCTTCACAGTAGTGACCTGTGTAAGTGTTCCCTTATGTTCATTAAAAACTCAAAATGACGTGCACATTAAGTTTTTTCATTGCACCCATATGTAGTATATCCACTATAGAAAATTTATTATATTGTATGTCCATACAACTTTGCAAATTATACAGATTTTCATAAAAATCTAATAATAATTAGCAGTTTGCATTACAATCTTATTACAAACATCAAACCCAACTGAAAAATGCCAGTTTTTTTTTAATATATTACGAACTCTACTTGAATGCAAATCAAAACCTATTTTTATGATTCTGGAAAATAAGCAGAACTGGACGTACAATATCTGCGCTTTAAACATCGATATTTGGTATCAATCTCAAGTCTCCTATAAAATTTTGAGGTGATAGTCTTATTACCCCACCAATAAACGAGCGCTCAAAAGCTCCTGCTCAGGACTTTTACTTTCTTTAATAATTCGCAATACCCATTTCCCCAAGAGAATGTCCTATACCTACGCTAATCAAGGACATCGAATTTTGTATTGGTGATGAATTTGAATTAACCGAATTTGACAAAAACGTTTTAAGAGGCATAACCACTAATATCTTGACTAACTATTTGGCTCGATCTACTAACGAAGGTCCATGTGTGAGACAGGCACACCTGAATTATGTATTAACAAGATGGTTCCTCAAACAACATCCTGAGTGCATTGTTATGCGAGCTGACAAGGGAAACTCCACAGTTATCATGTTTAGAGATGAGTATGTCTCATATATGGAGAATTTATTGTCTGATACAAAACATATAGGGTAACGTCTAGTGACCCGACAAATAAATTCCAAACTTTGGCCAATGAAATCGTGAAATGAAAGCTAAACAACTAAAATGTCATAACTCCAATTATTCCAAAGTTATATGGCCTTAGAAAAACTCACAAGGAAAATATTTCCATTAGACCTGTGGTCCGTTGTATAGGGGCTCCATCATACACCTATCCAAATATATTAATGATATTTTATCTCCTGTCACTATATCATTCGAATACAATATATCGAATTCCAAAGATTTCGTAGACTTCGTGAAAGAAATTAGAGTATGTACCTAAGAAAAGTGAATGGATGTCACTCGACGTTGTATCGTTATATACCAATATCCCTAAAGACCTAGTTTTGCACATTATAAAAAAACGATGGCAGTATATATCTGCATATACTACAATTCCACAAAATTTATTTTGCAAAATAATTGAGTACATTTTTGACTCTAGTTACTTCTCCTTTAACGGTGTAATATATGTGCAGATTGATGGCGAGCGGCACACTAGCCGCCTTGGTTATGGATGAAGTAATAACGATAAGCTTAAGAACGCTGTCCTTTGATGACCATTTCATTAAATTATATGTAGATGACACGATTTTCTCAATACCGAAAGGGAAATCTGACGAATTACTCCTCAAATTCAATAACGTTCATAATAAATTGCAATTCACCATTGAACGGGAGTCTGAGGCAACAATACCATTTTTAGATATACTGTTGATTCGGAATGAAGATGGAACTATAAGCACGAACTGGTATACCAAACCCACCTCGTCTGGTAGAATGTTGAACTACCGATCACAACACCCCACATCCCAAAAGATGGAAACGATAACAAACTTGATGTTCCGCGCTATTCTTTTGAGTGATGAAAGATTTCACATCAGAGAAAATGAACTGAAAGTAACTGAGTTACTAACAAAAAATAATTACCCAACAGCCTTGGTCAAACGTGTTCTCAATCAATATAAAAGAAGAGTGCTCACTAACAATGCAGGCTCGAGTGGTGATGAATGAACCAGATATTACCGTTTTCCTTATATACAGGGTTTATCTGAAACATGAATAGAGCGTTACAACTAACTAACCCTTCTACAAGATTGGCTTTCTATCCACTGAAATGCGTCAGTTCCCTTTTCTCGAAAATCAAAGATAAAACTCCAGATGGTTTGCAGTCCGAATTAATATACAAAATCCCTTGTGAAGACTGCAGCAGATGCTACATAGGTATAACCAAACAATATCTTAAAAATAGAGTTTACCAGCACAGATATGATTGTTTTATGTCCACTTCGAAATAGTATGAGGGATAATCCATATGAATAGGTATGTGTTTTTAAGTATGTTTTTGTATTACTTTATTGTATTATTGTATTTTATTTCTGCACCCACTAAACTACACTGTTTTTATGTTGTGGCACTATGTTACACCCCATATTTTCAATGTCGTTCTGTTTCCAGCCTTCAAAAGACCAGAAATAAAGGTCGAAACGTTGGCATCTCATTAAGGATTTTATTTTCACTGTCCTCTTTGCCACTACACAGCTGAATATTTAGAAAAGTCAGGACACGAAAACCAGTGATGAATGACTTTCTTTAATGTCCAATATTCATGTTAGAAAAATGTGACTGTGAAATGTTTGCCGAAACGTTGGATAGAACAATTCAAGGTAATGGAAAGAGCCCAAATGATCTTTCAACTAATGAGCCAATGCCATTATCAAGAATTTCCCATTCACAATGTAAAATGAATCTTAGCCAACAATTCGTTTTTATATATAATGGAATGTGTTAGACATAACATGGAAAGCCGATACATGCTTCACATAGTATCGATTTACTCTCAGTTTACATCACATTTTACTGCCAAAACAAACGGTGCTTGCCTGCCGTTGGAATTTTTCATATTCCCAAAATCGGAATAGTTATTTTTTCTAGACCATGTCGAGTGAGTATTATTTATAATGAATGAATTTGATCTGGTTGAAACAAAATACAAGCTTGTGTCTGGAATTTTTTTTGATGAACTCGCTAGAACATGAACGAAAAGAATTTCCAAAAACATAATTTTTTTGGTTTTTGTTGAATAAAATGATTTACGTTCAAATTAAAATAAATTTCTGATCATCGATCTGATGATTGAAGTTGAAAATTAGGAATAGTACTCTGTATTTAAGTATTTCATATTGGAGCATAGTTTTTAGATAGATATTTAGTGAGTATGTATTACGGAATGAAAATTTTGGAACGTTTTTATTAGGGTACTGGCTATTCAGGCCATTTCTATCACTTTTGCTCTATTGTTCCCAGGTATTTAATTATTTATTTACGGAAAAGGAAATACGAACAGGTAATACCCACAATAGTATTCACAGATCAAAAATTAGGAATGTATCTCACTAAGAAAAAAAATATCCTTACAATACAATGAAAATAAAGAAACAAAATTCTTCGAAGAATTGGTGAGAATGGAGCCAGCGTAGGTGTTGAAAGCTTTTGTGAGATGTCTGCTGTTTCATTTTCAGAATGCTCCTCATTCTTCTGGTGAACTCTGCTGCTACGTCTTTCATCACCCTTTGGTATATCTTTCGGTAAAGTTTTATTCTCAGGTATTTATATAGATATCCTGTCAGCATTGCCTTTGTTTCTTCCCCGCTAGATAAGGTGAGAAATGTCTATTGGATTTTACCCCCTGGTACGTTTAGGGAACGACATTTATCTAGTCCAAAGTTCATGCTGACGTCTTTGGAAAAATTCTCTGCAAGTCTTAGTAGGCACTCTAGTATAATAGATGGTTTATTAACATGTTGCTTGTGTTGCCTTTCAGTTTGAATCCCTTTCCGGAGGATTTGAAAATATGTACTTGATAATGGGTTCATTGCCGTGCAGAACCACAATGAACTCGAAGAATCTCCTTTAAAAATTCCCCTCTTGATGGAACCTCAATGGACCTCATGTTTAACAACCAGGCCTTATTGAGATCCCAGAGATCGAACTGCCAGGGGTCTTTGCTGAATGAAACAGCCGATGAACTTGCAGAAAGTACATCAAGGTTAACACCTGCTGAATCTGAGCCTTTTTGTGGGCTTGGAAAAGACCGATGTGAGGCAGAGAAACAGCCCTGGACTGACGATGTCCAAAAAGTTCATGATAATTTCACCCACCAATACCTGAAAGCTCTTGAAGCTGTCACGAGATTGATGGTAGCTGCTGATGGGCCACTGTCAGTAAAACATCATTTGTACCGTATGAGAAAATCAGCACATGAGATTGCAGTGGATCAGAAGCAAAAACAGCTGAACGCAGGGTATGCAATTTTCCAGAGCAAGCTGACCTAAGCTATGAGCGTCTTTCAAGCTGAAATCTAAGCTATTGAAAGATGTCTAGATATGAATCTAGAAAGTAACCTTCAGCAGTACTATATAGCCATACACTCAGATAGTCAAGCTGCTATTAAAGCACTGAGCTTCTACGTCATCGACTCAAAGATGATCTGGGAGTGCCAGAACAAACTCAATGGCGTAGGCAAGAGAAATAAGGTCTTCTTAATCTGGGAAGAGGTCAATACACGAATGTCACTCATTTGCCCAGAACTCTTGTGCGGTAAAGGTAAATGTACCTACGAGTATAAGAAGGAGTTTCTGAAAAAGGAGAAAGCCGAGAGGGAAAAACTCTGGCGGATTCTCACAGAGATGGATCATTCCACTAAGTCACTAAGTTCCTACGGAACTTTGAAACAGCAAGATCCAAAAGATATCTGGATCTTGGTAGGAAACACTGGCTTTCTTACAGGACACTGTCGCCTCAGGAATCACCTGTTGAGGATGGGATTATCGGACACTGACGAGTGTAGGTTCTGTGGGGAGGAGGAAAAAACCCCCATTCACCTAGTCACGGAATGCTTTGGCATTGCGAGCCTACTGAGAGAATGCCTTGGGCGAGAAACTTGTAAGACTGAGGAACTAGCCTCGTTGAAGCATTCACAGATACTGCATTTCATCAGATCTCTGGAACTGAAAGGCAAGCTGGGAAAGATGTGGTCAGAACAGCTCTATAAGGGGCACAATAGACCTTGAGGTCGCAGTGAACTGTAACTTCTTTTTTCAACTATCAATTATCAACCTCCTTGGATTTTCATGAATGAGTATGCTATAGGACAGAAGATCTACATGTTCGCATGTCCTGGAAGGCTAATCTAGCGCCCTTTCAACCTCCATTTCATTTTGCTGTCTTCCATAACCACAGGAATGAACTTATTGCTTGTTCCAAAATATACGCAATCAACATCGAACTAATGGAGTATTATAAATAACATTTGGAGGTCAATTCGTTTTTATCAGTTCGCATACCAGGTCATCAATTCATCACGGTTGAACATCAAATTCAATTCACCCGAAACGTGAATATGCAAATGAACAGTGAAATATAGCAGCAATATTTATGAAACGTCAATATTTGAAGATATACTAATGGTTTTCACTAATTTTTAGCTAGCCGCAAATGTTTTGTTCAATCAACCGTTTTTGGTTTCAACCCACAGCAGATTTGCGGATGACAGTGTATCGGGTTTTATTATCATGAAAATACTCGTTTGACGTAATACGAGATGCAACGAATTATCGACACAATACGTATATATATATATAGTGAAGGTTCATTACGCTAATTGATGTTCGGTCATTTTGTTCCATGGAAACAAGTGGTATGAGCTTGACAAATAATCATGGAAACAAAAGACCTCATACTACATCATGTTATTTCGAATAGAGATTGATTAGAAATTGTTTATTTGCTTTTCGATTACAATGGCCGATTATAACTCGACTCTTCTCTGAGCTCTACCTTTTGCTCACTGACATACCGACGTTCTTTGAGCCACTCCTTACTTTAATCGAGGACCTACTACTATCCCTAAATCCCTAATTAACGTGATATCATTGGTGCACTCTCATAATGCCTTGAGTTCGGTTTTAGGAACTTCTACCAATGGGAATCGCTTTGTGAAATAACGTTTTTATTGCAAAATACGGGGTGAATTTTATCAATGATAAGAAGAGGTTCAACGCGTAACATCGCCATAAAAATCAAATTAGTGAAAGCAGAAAACAATACTAATCGATTGAAATCAACCAATGTTCATCTCATACACAAATGATAAACATCTCGCTAATTCGTTTAAGGTTCATGCTATGAAAAAAGGTTTTCATTGGAACTAGAGATAGCGTGTTCGTATAGTTATACCTTTAGAGAAGATGCCATTTCGCTGAGAGTTCCAAGAAATACCTTGTATCATTCAGAACTATCCTGTGCTGTGCTGTGCTTTCGTCCTAATAAGGATGAAATGGCCATCCACAGGTGCTATGTTGGATACTACATTCTTGCATTTTGTCTTGAACGAGGACGAGATTAGCTCCGAATTATGAGAAGAATATTGGTTGATTTCAATCGATTAGTATGGTTCTCTAACAAACAAACGAGCAAAGCAAACAAAAATATCAATTGATCAAAATCAACCAATTTTTAACTCATACTCAAAACAAAATGCAAGGAAGTGGTATCAAACAGAGCATTCATGGATGGCCATTTCATCCTTATTAGGACTCACCAGCATGAAAGCATGAAGCTTTGTATGATACGAGGTATTCTATCTTGAAAGGAATTGGCCCCTCTTTCAGGTATAATATACCGAAGGCGCCATCTCTAAAGATCCATACGAACAACCTTCCTCCATAGAATGAACCTTGAATGAAGAAGCGAGATGTTTACCTTTTGTCGTATTTACCGAAGCGTACTTGCAGTTTTCAAATTCTACATCTTCAGCAACGAGGCGGAACCGTCGGAGTAACGTCAGTTAGACACCGTAGTACCTACATGATAAACAGGTTCAACGTGTAGCATCGCCCTGAATTCAAAAATGATTTAACCAGAGAATCTATACCTACCACTTCCATTCTTCAACAATTTTTTCGGGGATGTTTTATTCTTATACTTTCAAGGGGACAATGTCTTGCTAGAAAGCCGGTGACAAGGCGTTATACTTATTCTCACCGAGATTTAAATACTTTTCGGACCTTAAAGAATTATCCATTTCAGGAAGATTCCTCCAGAGTGCTCTCTGTAGTGTTTGTATCTATGCATTAGATATATTACAATTGTAGTTTATCTCATGTACATCAGAGAGTGGGCGAAAGTCAATTGGTATCTGACATTGAATGTCGAAGAGAAGAGGAAGACGTTTGGTCCGAAGTCTGTTGTAGTAGTGAGCCAGTGAGATACAGAATAGTGATTACTACAAGTGGCGACGAGGATGAAGGTTAGTGTATAAAGTTCATTGGTTTAATCAAAACAGAAGGAAGGATGGTGTGTCATGAATATCCGAATCATTCATGCAATTTCTACCGCTAACTAATGAATAATTTATAGAACGTTTTTCTTACAAGAGGTAGATAGCCAACAAATTCATATTGCAACAAATTGTAAGCTGCAGCTTCTTATAAATGCAAAGATAATCCTGACATGTGATTTAAAAAAATTCCACTGAAGTTTCAAAGTTGGTATGAATTAATCAGAAAAGAAGAACCATACTAAACGATTGCCACGCATGAAGCCAACCTTCCTTATCCTTAAAAAATGTTATTCTCACAGCAATGAGAAACTCATTAAATTGAATTTGGAACTTTGGACTTCCTTCAAATAGGAGGTTATGACATCCTTTAAATACGACGTAATGACTTCCTTTAAATAGGAAACGACATCCTTTGAATAGGACGTAATGACTTCCTTCAAATAGGAAGTAGTGATTTCCTTTAAACAGGAGGTAAAATTTTGCGTCCATTAAATTGGATGAATTTACAACCCATTGCAATTATCATGGCAAATCAACCTCCACAAGACCAACAGTACATAAGTTGGTTTGAAGTGGAAAAAATGGAAAAGATCACTTCAAATTTATCTTGAAGCCGCCGATATCACAACTCCGGGTAGAAAGAGAGCTACACTGCTAGTTCTAGGTGAAAGTGCGTTACAAGAAATATTTTACAATTTACCACGAGCAAACCTGGTAGCTGGAAAAATGTGAATGTTTTTGATATATTTAGAAATGTTGATTGATTCTGGATGCAAATTCAATATAATAACTAATAAGGTCCGGGAATACTTGAAGAGAAAAAGGTTTATTTTTGAAAAACAATATAAAAAACCTCATAAAATTTCACTAGCATATGGAAGTAAGACACCTTACAGATCAAAGGTTCT
Organism: Propylea japonica; assembly: GCA_013421045.1. NCBI lineage: Eukaryota > Metazoa > Arthropoda > Insecta > Coleoptera > Coccinellidae > Propylea > Propylea japonica. The sequence continues at coordinate 51,626,151 of CM024239.1, forward strand.
CTTGAAAATGTAATAAAAGCGAATGGAGAGGAGAAAAGTACTAGTATTTATATCATAGGAGAAGGGTCCAGGAACTTACTTGGAAAAGATACTGCACTGCGGTTAGGAGTTCTGAAATTAGGTGGTGATGTTAATTAAGTCTAATAAGAATCAGACGAAACTCTTCCGAAATTTAAAAATATTTTAATTGAGATACCCGTTGATCCATCAGTCAAACCAGTTATACAACCCTACAGAAGAATACCAGTACCATTAGAGGAAAAAATTAATAAGAAAGAAAAAGATGATTATGTAGTAAGAGATAGATATAAATTGTTGTCATTATATTTGAGGAAAAAAGTTTTGACCTGTGATGAATTCTCATTGGATAAAGTAATTACTATTGCTAATACCTTAGAAACTGTCAATTACCAAATGGAAAGTTATGAAGAAAAAAAACCAAATTAATGAAGTTAATGCATTAAGAAGTAGAATAAGAGATAATTCAAGATCGAAGAAGAAAATGAATCTAATCGAGAAAAAAAAGGAGGTGCATACGCTGTGGCAATCTTGCTCATATAAATTTCCAGATATTTTTTGTCCTGCGAAAGACAACTGTTGTGGAAAATTAGGTCATTATCAAAGATGTTACAAATCTTGACAGAAACGTAAGTTTCCACAAAATCAGAGAAAACCCTGAAATGGTAGAAGGCGACAAGGTTTATGTAAGATAAATGAACAGAACAAACAAATTCAATAAAAAGGAAGAGATGTAGTGTTTGTATCTATGCGTTAGATATATTACATTGTCTCATGTACATCAGAGAGTGGGCGAACGTCAATCGGTATCTGACATTGAATGTCGAAGAGAAGAGGAAGACTTTTCGTTCAAAATATGTTGTAGTAGTGAGCCAGTGAGATACAGAATTGATTACTACACTCTCCTTTCAGTTTCTTCTTCTTCTCCAAAAACTCTTTTATATAGGCGTGTTTGCCTTTACCACAGAATGGTTCTGGGCCAGTAAGTCGCGTCTTTGCTCCATTTCTGACTAGCACAGAAGTTTCGTGTGGCTATGAAGGAATAATATTTTAGAAAAACCATATTAACAAATAGCAAATATTAAGATATATCTGTTTCAAAAATGAATAATTTTTTTGCACCAACAATCAACAGTTTGAAAATGTCGAAGAATAAGTCCTATATTTCATAATCACTATAATCACTAAAATATTCAAAAATTGATAAAAATTTAGAAATTTTATATGTTGTCCTATTTTCAACTCATAGCTACAGGAATAATGTAGTAGAGAACTAAAATAACATAAAACAATATCATAAATAATAAAACATAAGGTTTGTTCGCGTCGCAGTTCGGAACTATTCAACTGTACTTTTTTGTTCCCACCCGTTCGCTTCGCATGGAACAGAAAAGTTCGGAACTGTTCGGGGTGTCAATTCTCGGGATCACTCGCTCACGAACGTATACGCTCGTGAGTGAGTAAAATCGAAGAAATAGTTCGAAACAAGTAAATTCCTGAGCATATCGTCAACTAATCGTTCGGTCTAAAGTGTACATTCATTTTGAACGGATAAAATCAATTCAATTTCAAGAATCTACTCTCAAAATGTCACGAACGTATCGTTCGTCGAACAAGATTGATCCGGCATTGACACCCGGTACTATTCCTACTGTTCCTGATCCGTAAAGGAACAGCGGACAGAGTGACAGGTGATCTAACCTACGTCAAGTGTTGTAAATAAACAAACATTTCTGAATTGGTTTCCACGATAGATGTTGGTGTTTTTCAAGTGTTGGAGTTGATTATCCATCAATTCATTTGTTGAGTTGAGATTATATCCACTGAGGACGATATGTAGAAACATATCAGTTCTCGGCATTCACCCTTGTCAACTGCAGAAGGAAAATGTATCTATCCAATGTGGCTTATTCCGAAGATTAAATGTATTCTGATATTATCGATCATTTTGTGGAAATGAAGAGAGCTGCTGCAGTAAATTAAATGATATTTATAATAGGTATTTATTCGTCAACATATAAAAAGGAACAAAATTATCATTAGACAAGAAGTATGGAAAAAAGGATTAACAAAGTATGGTTAAGTATTTTCCAGACATTTTTGATCAGGTGAAGAAAACATTGAACATTTTTTACAGGCACACCATTTCATAAGAAGGTGATCAAATATTATTTCATTATTCATTTTTGCACCAGAGGAAGCAATTGAAAGCAGAAGAATTGAAAAGGCAAAGAGGCCAGTGTCAGAAGAGAGGATAATTGACTGATAGGAAAGAAATATAGGATAGTATTTGATGCATTTCCAATTCACTCGTAAAAGAAGAGAGATGAAGACTACTCTTTAATTGACAAAATTGTTGTGATAACTTAATTTTTTTAATAAATATGTCTCGAAATTATATCACTAGTTCTGAAACTTATCTGCAGGCTCTTCCAATTCGCAGTATATTTTTGTTTTTTATATGATGCGAGTAAAAGGTAACCTGAAATTCACATCCTCGCCTCATTCAATAGAAAAAAGCATAAGCAAATATTTCTAACTCTGTATTGTTGAATAAATTATTTTTTGTATTAGATAATTGAGCTTTCTTCAAATTAGAAACCTAATTAAGACTGTTTTAGCTATATGAATAATTGAAATTCAATTGGTAATTTTCATGAAATCCTGAATGGTTTGAACAATTTTATCATGAAATTACAAAAGCGTTCATATCAAGAAACCAATATGAGCATTTTCTTCATATATTGAAGATAAATATTATAAAATAATTTGGTTCACTGCAGCATCACTCTTCGTTTCCTCTTAATAATTGATAGAGCAGGATACATTTTATCTTTGAAATGAGCCACATTAGATTCATGAATATCTTCCTTCTGCAGTTGACAAGGGTGGATGGCCAAAATTGATATTTTTCCACGATGAGTATGATCTGAACAATAATTTGATAAATTCTTTTTTTACGCTTCTTCAATCCAAAGAAGGAATAATTCCACTCCACTCTGAATTTCTCGTAGATTTGCTTTATTTACATTTTACATGGAAAAAATGACGTTGATCGTTGTTTTAAATCTGATGTCCGCCAAATGTCAACGGTGGTTTCCAGTTCCCAGCCGTTCGTGTCACAGAACAGTTTGCTTGAGTTCCCTGAGTTCTGGAACCAAGTTCTTTCTGTACCCAGAACAACAGAGAACTGCGACGCGAACAAACCTATAACATCTGCCTTATTCAGTCACAAGTGCTGTTTAATTGTTTACATTTCGAGAAATGATAGGAAAATACAAGCTCTTTGAAATAATGAATCTGAAATTTATTAAACACGCTTGCTTGTTCATCATTAAGTCATGTCAGAAAGAAAAATTTATTTTGGTCGTTGTTTATCTACGAGTCGGATAAATTCGAACATAATGGGGTAAAACCGACCACTTTTGAAGCTTCGGCCATCTTTGGTATGAAGTGAAATAATAATATCATTTACTTTGCGTTACGACAGGAATTATTCATGATTATGATGAATAATCTAAATTAACGTTCATACTTCACAAAAATTACGAATATTAGGCAAGGTTGAGTCGCATTGTCTTGTGTCTTTTTTCCTCTCGTTTTACTTCGATTCTTGTATTATTATATTGCTGGAAGGTTATCCTCCAGATTTCTTTTAACTATTTTGGTTTTATTTCTCCTATACTTTTTATAGTGGCTTGTTCCTTCTTGAAAAACCCGCCAGAAGAAGTTTCATTAGTTGCTGCTCTATCGTAAGCCGGTAGACCTACCTGGACATCTCAATTACTAGGTTAGTCTGTTCCTTCTTTTCGTAAGATGTCGTGCTAACGGTATACATAAAAAACTAGAGATAAACCTGTTGCTTTCAAGTAATTCATTTCTGAATGATCTATTTCTGATTTTGACATTACTTTCAAATTTTTTTTTAAATAAAATAATTCGACAACACATAGAAATAGTCCCTATACCTTTTTCGCTTCAAAATTCGTATTCAAAGATTGCTCTCGGGCTCTTGTGGAATGTGGGTTTGTAATTGACATGTCATAAAAAACCACTTGATAAATGAACATATTTATTTAATACACACGGTAAGCCCAGCAAATCTCACTTCATCTTTATATACTTATTTTGTTTCATTTCTCTACATACTTATCCTAGAGGTATTGTCACAAATTTATACATATACACTGAATCATAGCGATCACAATTATTGGCATACAAATGATAATTTGATATGCAAAATTCAATTTACACTTTTTTTACACTGTACATAGAGAAAGCACAGAGAACGACTGCTGTTCTTCCATGAAAAACTCAAAATCCAAAGGATGCAGATCCGCATGGCAGCTCTGGATCATCTGCAAAGAAAAAAAATTATCAGATTAATGAAAGAATACCAAAGTATTCTAACATATCGAGTAGTTTTTTTAGCACATCAAGAGTTTGTTTCACCATTTGCTGATAAGTTACTGACAGTTATCGAATAGAATATAATTGAAATGAATATATTTCTAATCATTGAAATTGAAGCCTTCCAGAAATTCAGTCGGTGAAATTGTCTTCTACTCAAACAAGTGCTATTCGTGTCGCCCAAATGTCTGTAATTTTTCAATTTTTAGCCGAAAATAGTCGATTGCCCTCTAGAGGCTTGAGATTTTTAGGGTGAGTCCGGTTACCTAATGCCGTGGTTGAGTTCGTTAACCAGCCAAATCGTACAGGGTGTTCCATAAAATATGGCTATTCAAAATTATTGTTTCTCAATAAAAAACCAATCAAAATGAAATTTTGCGGGCCGTATGTCTAATGCCTTATGCAAAATTTTGTTGTCATTGTGTTGACAGAACCGTAGAAAATTCAATTGGTATATTGAAAAGAAGTATCATCATATTTCCATAACAAGATATTCTATTCGAGTGAAATTTTTTGGATGATGATTGATATACTGAATATTCATGCAAAATTTCAGAAAAGTCGCATCTTCGGAACCATAGAATTAAATTTTCCAATATTCAGTTTTTGAATAATTTCGAAAATATTATTTCGTTCACGAAAGTAGGCATTTGTTTATTTATCAGAAGTTGGCAGTATTTGCTATCATAACTTAAAATAAAGTCAACGTTGCCGAATGTACCCGGCCCCGTCCGATGAGCGAGTTCAGAGATTTCTATGGAATATTGACAACATTGCATATCAATCTGACAAGGAAATAAACAACATAACCTAAATTTTAATATACACAGTGGTATATGCCAAATTTCCATAGCCAACCGACGGCTCAAACTATCATGAACGGACTATATACAAAATTTTGAGGTAAGGTAAGCCTTCAGGGTGAATTGAAAATTGGTACTCTTTATATCCGAAGTTATTGAGAACAATGCTGAGCTGAAAACTGAAATCAGTTGCGTACCTACTCAATTCGAATTACGGTTCGAAGTACGGTTTTGAAGGACGACACGAACCTATACTACTTCAATTAAACAACTTGTATTTTTTTACTTCATTAAATGCGTAATTTTTTTTCTTTTTTCTCCACCACTAATGTCATGATTATATCTCATAAATTATATACCTAACTTTCCAAACTTTTGTGTGGCAGTTCATAATATTCGTTTTTTGAATAATTTCCCGAATGTTATTCCGAAATTTTGCATTCATATACTCAGCTTGAATCTTAAGTTCTGTAGGTACAAAATTTTTAGGTAATAGCATTATTGCTCCACCAATGATCGATCGCTCAAAAGCACATGTTCAGGGTTTTCTTAAATTTGTTTTTCACAAAATTCCATGTTCTAACAGAAATTATGGGTACTTCTGATGTAACTGTCGATCTCAAATAAAAGTGACAAACATTCTAGAGATCGAGAGTTGGAAAATGTCGAAGAATAAGTCCTATGTTCCATAATCCTTATTAAAATATTCACAAATTGATAACTAGTTTCTGAATTTTATGTAGTCCTACTTTCCAGTCATAGCTACAAGAATAATGTAGTAAAAACCTAAAATAACATAAAACATAATCATATATGAATAGAACATGAAATCTGCCTGATTCAGTCACAAGTGCTGATTAATTGTTCATATTTCGGTATTTTATTTTATTTTTGAGGTAAGGGCATTATTGCTCCACCAATGATCGAACGCTCAAAAGCAACTGTTCAGAGTTTTTTTCAAATTTGTTTTATACACAATTTTATGTTTCAACAAAAATTATGGGTACTTGTGATATAACTCTCGATCCGAAATAAAAGTGACAAACATAGATATGGGGTCTTAGGATTTTGGCGATTTGTCCAATATTTCTCAACGATGAACTCTCAGAGTGAAAACTAAACCTAAAATGACTTCACGCGTTTGTTGAAGCAGCCAAGTAAAATCTTTCGATGCACGCGAACAACATTCCGGCGATGCGAACTTGTTCCTTATCTTTATTCCGTATTGGGATATTTGGGTTACCACTCCACTACTCTGATATTAACGTCTGTTACAGACAATTCTATCAGTTTGGCAACATCGCGTGTTAGTGTTTAGTTATGTTTATTCCATGTTCATTTCGATTTGACGTTCATAAACTGAAATATTTTACTGATTTGGTGGCAGTTAAGTGTTGCTTAAGGCTATTCCTTTAATTCTAGCTACGGCAAAATTACGAATGTTTTGTATTCTATTCAGAAATTGTAAAAATGAAAAACTAACATATTGTTTACTTCACCCTAGTGCGTCAGATGAAATGCTTTCCCTCTTACTATAGAGCTTGGTTGATTACAATGCAGTAATGTTCACGCATAAGGGCATCTTTATGTTTATTTCTAACTCTGAGGATGAACCCAAAACGATAATCGGACATGACGATCAATTTTCCACTGTGGACAAAAACAAATTTTCCAATATTACTTTCGAAATATTGTAAGGAAATGTCCACGCTATATATCTTGTTTCTTGTATCAATTGTTGGAAACCCATTTCAAAGTGCAATCGGTTCGTTGCCTCTGAACTATTTATTTTGGTTTTGTTTGTCACGAGACCCCCGGTCTTCTACAATGACAAAATACGGTCGTCCTTTCCTTCCCATTACTCATTCATCCGTATTTATTCATTCTGAAGGGGATGCATACTCATATCGGAAAACCTTTTTTTGTGAGCGATTGTGAGAATTCATTCAATAGGGGAACGTGGAGGAATATCGACCATCGGTACAATCATGGAGGTGAAGGAAGGGAAGGGGGCATATCCTATATTTCTCTTGATGCAAATAAAAAGGCCAACTTTATGGCGGGAATTTTTTGGATTCATTGAAGCACCCATTCACTGAATAAGAAACCATTTTTAACTAACACTTAATATCTTTCTGCTACAAACTATAGAGAAAATGGAAGAGTTTTGTGCTGTTTTGTTTACGTGACACTTGTCAAACATTAGGCTCCCTCCACTGTATTTCCATGGGTAAAATCGACCACTTTCAAATCTCATGAATTTGGCGCCATACCATTGAGTTTAAATATGTTCTATGGCTAAACGAAAGAAATATAACGACTGACCGAAGTATAGCTTTGTTATGTGCCTTCTGGTAGGGTTCAACGACGCCATTGCTTGACATGCATAAATACCGACGATATTGTTGTTTTCCTGACTTTAAATACAATACGAATTGTGCTCCTCTTCCTGAGGTAATAATGTTTCTTCATTTTATAAACTAATTGCAATTTACTTTTATATTGTGAGGGGATAGTTTACTACAATTTGATGCTTGGATTGTGCAACTTTTTCATATATATTTCGTCGAAAACATTTCAAGATTGAGGTGTTCTACTTCGGGTAATATAGCCCATGCTGATCGATATTACCCGCCATTTATCGATATAACTTCACAGTGGTTGAAATTACCCAACCCCATATTAATAATGATAATAATAATAAACTCTTTTTGCAGAGGAAAAAGAACAAAAGAAAAAAATTAAACCTCGAGACTTGTCGTAATTACAGATGCCAGCACGTTTATATCCGAAAAACCGGGCGTAAGATTCCAGGATAGTAGCAATGAATAAAAAAGTAATAGATAAAATAATAGCAATTAATAATAAATAAAAATAATTGATTACACTCCTTCGAAGGAAATAAAAAACAAACATGTAAACAAGAAGGATACGATATAAAAATTACAGGTTGTAGGAAAAAGAAAAGACCTGAAGTATGCTCAGTTGTGAACATTTGGATATGATTAAATATGTGCATGGCCGGTTTTACTCTTCAATGCGGTCGATACCGGTCGAAATTACCCGATTTTTTTCAATATTTTATAAACTGTTTTTTGGACATTTTAAACAAATTATGCAGTACAATAGAACGCTTTCATAATGAAAGGATTAATCAAAAAATTTGACTGTTTTTACCATATTAATACAAAGATTAGAGGGTGATATTTTGATGAGAGCTTAAGTAGTCGATATTCCCCCACTCTCCCCTACTAGGCGGGGAAAGAATCAACAAAAATTCTAGTATTGTCTCTGGATAAGGAGATTTGCGGAGCTTGCTAAGGCTCCGGTATATAAAATGAAAACTGATGAAGACCCTACAATTGTTTTCCATCCCAATATTTCATTACCTACTAGCGGACCGACGGATGTTATCCTGTTTCATATTTTCAGCATACACTGAAATTAATTCAAGTCAATCCAGCAGTATGGATGATAACCTAAATACCGACTGCAGCGCTATCTACATGGATCATGTATCAAACTATTGAGAATTTAAAATTTGAGAAAAGCTCTGACCGCCCGTTTATTGGTGGAACAATGAGGCTATTAACTCAAAATGATGTATAGAACTTGAGCTCGATACTAAATATATATAGTCCGTTTAGAATGATTGACATCTCGGGCGGCTGTGGGAAATCGAAATGGTTGGTATCGGTCCGTTCGGTGAATTTCGATTTGCCGATTTTAGGTTGGTGTTGAAAATATCACTGACTTTGACTTTTCCAGTTTGAGTTAACCTATTGAAGATATTTCGAATTTATTTGTGAATATTCTTGATTTAATCGGCAAGTGTATAGACGCATTGTGCTGGTATTTCAGGTAAACGATCATGTATACAATGTGTTTTCTGATTAAGTAATGAGTTTTTAAATTTCAGATTTCTCCTAGAACTGTCCTAGAATTTCGGAGAAAAAGTAGAAGGCAAGTTGGTAGAGCCAGTTAGCACTGGAAGGAAACCTATTCCACATGATTATACCTTCAAAGACATTAAACGACATTATTTTTTCTAAAATCCAAAACAACGAGTTTATCACTTTGGATATCATTTTTGAACTGGCTAAAAAGCACCTGGATTTCGATCATTTTAAGTCAACACTTTATAGAATAATCAAAAAAATTGGTTACAAGTATGAGAAAGTTGATCGAAGGAAAATTCTTATTGATGAAAATAAAGATATCGTGAATGGGGAACTATTTCATTAATGGATTACTGAACAATTAATACCTTCTCTGCAGTATTTGATACAAAGTGTGTCATTATCATGGATAATGCACCATATCATTCAATCAGAGTTATCAAATACCTACGACTGCTTCTCGTAAAAAAGTAATTCAGCAATGGCTACAAGAACATAAGTTTCCTATAATTGATTAACTTAGGAATACTTAAATCCTTTGTTGGATTTAATAGAAAGTTGAATTGTTAATACAATTTTAATGTTTACTGTAATTTATTTTTACATGTTATGTTCGCTTTGGAGCACTGCATTTAGAAGATAATTCTAATATGTAAATAAATAGTAAAATGTATAAGTCTATTATAAGTATTCCACTGTACTTTTAATAATTATTTTCAATGAATCTATGATTGCATATAATATTTCTGTCTCCAATTAACAATAAAATTTTGGAATAATGTTCTGAATTAATTTTCTCAATTTTGTACAGAAGCATTTTAGTTTTTCACTGTAAATAGTCAGTTTTAAGAAATGTTGAATAAGTGTGTTCCTTACCCAACACTCAAGGAACTCAATCAACTTTTATCTAAAATAATACCGACAAGACCTAAATAAAGCTAAATTGACAATCGTTTCCATTAAAAGCCAAAATATTCACCATTTCTCTATTCTCGACTGAGGTCAAACAGTGTTTTCTATTGGGAATCTAAAGAAATAGTACTTAATTAATATGATGGATATGTTAAATCAACAAAGATTGAATTATTTATATCAAACGTCACCAAAGCATATACATGAATGAAATCATTATTTAATCTGTGCAATACTATATTCTGAAACAAGTATGAATTTCATACAAAAATTATAACATCTTGTGGTCCACATTTTTTCACTTCATTTAATTTTAACACCTTTGCAAAACAAGCTCTGTTTATTTTTCTTAGCTATTCAATGAAATATTCCTCCTACTGAAACAGACAGAATCGGTGATAAGTTTATTGAAGTTATACAATTAACATACCCACTGAATAGATTCTTTTATAGTGTTTTTTTCTTATCATGTATAGACAATTAACGAATTTGGCCGCACATTTCAGAATATCAACAAGTTCTTACTGTTTCGTTTCACCAGTTTGGCTACCTTAGTTGAATTTGAGTTGAACACAATCATTTTTAGTTATAATTATGAAAGTTTGTCAGAGAAAAAGAACATTTATCTTAATTATCTTCAATAGAGTCTCAATCTTCATGGGTGAATTATGAATGACATCTCATTAGAGTACTTCGATAGTTTATAGTTTTATTTATTGAGGCAGCGATATAGTAATAGAACCTGAATCCCATTGATTGAACTGGACTGAAATAATAAATGACTGTTTATTTTTCATGATATTCATAAGCTTAGGGGCTATACCTATTCTGGTTTCCTCGCTCTTTAGCTGCAATTGATGGTAAATACGAAAATTTGTCATACAGTGTCAGAAATTATATACTTCTGGTAGGTATAGAGATTTACACAATCCTAATGGTATTTAAGAATCAGGAACATTCTCAAGCTCAAAAACTTGCTTTGGAAATCAAAATTGTATTAAATATATTTCTAGGTTATATTTATTTCTCTTCTCTGACTCTGATGAACCCACAGAAATTTTTAGTGACTTTTTAGTAACTAGAAATAAAGCCCCGACTGGACGTTCATGGCATGCTTCGATGTCAATAATTCTTAAACGGACTATAAATGCAAAATGTCAGCACGATCGGAATAATCGTATTTAAAAACTTGACAATTAAAAAAAAATATTTATGGTTCTGATGTGCAATCCTCCTGAAACTTTACATGAACATTCAGAATATCAATATCCTTCTCAAATTAATTTCACTCGAATCGGATGGATATCCTGTTATGGAAATGTAAAGATTTTTTTTTCAATATTCAATAAAATTTTGTTTTGTTCTGATGATGCGATACTCTTGAAATTTTGCATGAACATCAAGATTATCAAGCTTCATTCCGAAAGGAATTTCACTCGAATCGGATATCCTGTTAAGGAAATATAAAGATTCTTTTTTCAATATTCTTTAATATTATTATTGTATTTTCTATGGTTTTGATGATACGATCCTCTTGAAATGAAATAAAAAAATATATAAAAGCAAAATCTCGAAATTGAAGAAATTTAATTCTATGGTTTTGAAGATGCGACCTTCCTGAAATTTTGCATGAACATTCAGTATATCTACCTCCATTCACAAAATGAATTTCACCCGAATCGGATATTTTGTTATGGGAATATAGAGATTCTTCTTTTCAATATTCCAATTGAATTTTCGATGGTTTTGTTTACACTGTGGCCGCAAATTTAATATCGATTGGTTTCCTTTTGTTTGAGATATTGAGGAACAAAAATCCCCGATGGCTGTATTAAATGGAACACCTTGTACGATTGGCTGGTTAACGAACGCTGTATTTGGAAACCGAACCTAACCTGAAATCTCAAATCTTTAGGACAATCCCTTCGAAAGTTATCGTGCTAACGGTCGGGCGGGCGGACGGACGGATCACGGATAGAATTGAATTTGGCCACGGCTTCGTCATCAGGGAATCGAACCCTTTCGTTTGAGACCATTCTCAGCTCAAAATTCAAAAAGAGCGGACATTGGGACAAAAGGATATAGCACTCGTTATTAGAACTCATACCAATACTAAGTATTCAGAATCTGAAAATCTATGATAATGCGGAATACCTAAAAAAATCAAAAATTCTTATTATGTTATTTTTCGTAGCCGTTTGTCACTGATTAGCCGAATGGTCGTCTTCTCTTTGCAAAAAAACTTGACCTGAGCAAGTGCTTTCTACACCTTTTCCAATTGTAATTCAGAAAACGTAAAATGTAATTCAGAATAGCAAATTGAATTTCAGAAGATGGAAATTGTAATTCAGAATAGTAAATTGATATTCAGAAATGGTGATTTGAATTTCAGAATAGTGATATGTAATTCAGAAAGCGTATTTGAATTTCAGAATAGTGATATGTAATTCAGAAAGGGTAATTTGAATTTCAGAAAATATAATTTGTAATTCAGAATTGGTGATTTGAAATTCAGAAATGGGAAATTGTAATTCAGAAATGGTTGCATGTACTCGAAATATAATGAACATGAATATGTACCTATTTATATCTATGTTATATATAGTATACATATATCTATACATTTTCTGAAATTCAATTTATAACTTCTGAATTACAATTTTCCTTTTCTGAAATTGAATTTGCCATTTCTGAATTTCAATTCATTATTCTGAATTACAACTTTGTTTTTCTGAAATACAACTTCCTATCTGAATTTCAATTTCGCTTTTCTGAAATTGAATTAACTATTCTGAAATTCAATTCTGTTTTTCTGAATTACATATTCCTATTCTGAAATACATGTTTCCTTTTCTGAAATTGAACTTGATTTTCTGAATTACAACTGTAAAAGGTGTAGTGTATTGAGTCTACCCACAAAATAAATTTCACTCGAATCCCGATCTTCTTATGAAAATATCAAGTTTATTCTTTTCACATTCCAATTGATTCTTTATGATTCTGTCTACACTATGGCCACAAAATTATTCATTAGCCTCATTATTAGCATCTTGCATGTGGTCGTAAAATTTCGTTTCGATTGGTTTCGTTTGTCTGAGATATCGAGGTACAAAAATTTCAAATGGCCTCATTTTATGGAACACCCTATACGATTTGGCTGGTTACAAAATCAACCGCGGAATTTGGGAATTGAACCCACCCCGAAAATCTCAAGTCGCTAGGACAATACATTCGAAAGTTGTAGTGCGAACGGCCGGACAGACCCACCACGGTCTGAATTGAATTTGACCACGGATTGTGTCAGTAGAATAAGCGCTCAAAAAAAACCTCAGCTCAAATATTGATTGATTGGTATGAGTTGCAATCATACCAAATATTGAAGATCTGAATATCTATGATATAATCGTTTTTGTTCCGAACGGAATGACTGAAAAAAATTTAAAGGTCTTATTTTTGATATTTTCGTAACCCTATCGTTCGAGACCATATTCGGCATAAAATTCGAAAATAACGGACATTTAGGCAAAACGATATACTACTCGTTTCAGTAGAATGAGCGCTCACAAAAATTTCAGCTCAATTATTAGAGTGCTATGAGTTCGAAACATACCAAATATTCAAAATCTGAATATCTTTGATATTTTTCCGAACGGAATAACTGAAAAAATACAAAAGGTCTTATTTGTGATATATTCGTAACGCTAATCGTTCAAGACCATTTTCGCCTCAAAATTCGAAAACTATAGACATTTCGGCAACGATGTAGGACTAGATCAAGTAGAACGAGCGCGTAAAAAGATTTCAGCCCAAAATTGAAATACTATTTTCATAATCTGAATATCTATACTCCGTTCGGATGTTATTGAGCGAAAAGCAGGCCTTTATTTGTTTATCTGAAGTTGACGGTATTTACTGTCATAACGTAAAATAAAGTCAACGTTGCCGAATGTACCCGGTCTCGTCCGGCAAGTTTTCGACATCAGAGAAAATTTACAATACCATGTGTTTCCATTGTTCAAGCAATGATATTTTTATTCAATTCAAGTAGTAACTATAAAAGTTATTTCAACTTCATCATCATCTACAACTGAGGCAGTAGGTATCTAAGTGTATAAACATAATAATTAATCAATAATGCAGTTAAAATGAAAACAATGGGAATGTTGAATATTCAATGTATGTAAACATCGCAAACTATTCGGAAATATTCCTTTTTCAAGTCTCGTCAAGAAGACTTTGAGTCCTAAAATTCAAAACATTACAATTGGTACCTACTTGCAAGTACTTGCTTTATCCGTTGTGTTCATTCCTGATTTCTCCTCATTACATTTTTCTTGTTTTATATGTGAGGACTCAAAGTTTCAATAACAAGCCTTAAAAAGATGATTTTCTTTTCCAATAACAGTCTAACAGTTTCTCACTTTCAACATAAAGAAGTCGAATAATTCATCCTAACAATTTTACAGTATTGAAATAAAAATACCACACCTTCTGCATAAAATCGTATCAGTCATGTTCTTCATTGTTGTAATTTAAATTTGATAGTTCAATTCACCTGACGAAACTAAAATTGTAGAGTTTTTAGTTCCTTATTTGCTGTCACAGCCCACTATAATACAAAAGGATGGCATATTTAACTGATATTTCGAATGTTTGATCTGAATTTGAAGAGAATTAAGGTGGAATTATATTCATTAGTCTAATTTAATTTGAATAAATGTTCAAAGTACCGAAAACCCACGAAATTTCTCAAAAAATCGCACTCAGATTGCAATAATCAGTTCATTATAGGTTAATGTTGGTCGTCCAGAACTGCTCGTAATCTATGATATCCAAACGGAATATATGATATAATCGTTTTTTGTTCCGAAAGGAGAAAGTTAAAAAATTTAAGAAGTCTTATTTATGATATTTTCGTACCCGTCTGCCACTGATTAGCCGAATGGTCGACCTCTCTTTGCAAAAAAAGGGTTTGGGTGAGTAAACTGTGGCAAACGAACCGAGAATTGGGCTTGTGGTTGGCCGATTCCCTCCTTTACGTACGGATATGGGCCATTTAATGCGAGTTATGGTATTTTCTAGCGTAATATTTCCGACAAACATTTTATTAGGGCGTAATAAAATCGAGCAAAAAAGAATTATTTCTCTCTTCTGTGAATTATAGGATAGTAAAAGGAATGGGGCAACCTGTGCTCTTTAGAGTAAAAGTTATTGTATGTACAGGGTGGCTAGAATTTGTGATCCATGAACTACAACTTTTTAACCGTAAGAGATGGAGAAGAATGAATGGCACATTGCGGTCTTCTGTTTTGAGATACGCATTATGCCGTCTACCGTATTGCTCTATCGTCCTCTGTTTGCGAGTTATAAGCCCAAATTGATATTTGGTCAATTTCATCTTTCGTCATTATCTCCGTTTCTGTTTGTCCTATGAACTTGAAAACATTATACAGACACTTTTTGATAGAAATCCAGTGGTTCAATCTTATTTCTGCTGAGGGGTTTCCTTCTTGACTTATTACATGAAAATTTGTTTATTATCATGGAAACAATCATTTGTTTTCACTCAAAAATAGTCACCGTTTTTTTCTCAAGGTGGGCAGAATTGGCGATTCCTCAACTACAACTTTTTAATCCAATGGGATAGAAAAGAATGATGACCGATGATAAGACCTATGTATAGATTTCAGGTGATTCTTTAACAGGTTTCTAGGTCAATTTCTTCTTCAAATAACCAACTTTTCGGAAAAAAGGCCAACTTCTTTCGATTTTATTTCAAAATGTTCATCAGGGTTCTGAAATGGAACAACTAACTGAAAATTCAGATGTTCGAAACTTACGATTGAAACATTATTGTAAAACCTATCCTTACAACACATACACTTCTGACAATAATACAAGTGAGGAAACTGGTTTGGATATTTCTAACTCACATTTTCACCTTTTGTGCTTTAGTGGTCAAAAATTTAAAATTTTCATTCATTTTTGATTTTTTAATTGAATAGTAATACGCCGTATTCAACTTCTCTATATCAGATCTTTTGTTAATTGAATTGTCGTCCTGTTTTATAACGTTCAATAACCGTTCTTTTTATTGTTTGCCTGCCTTATATTTCTACTGAGCCAGGATATTGGGTAGGCAAACAATTGGAAAAAAAACGGTTATTGGACGAGATGATATCTATAAAATAGGACGAGAATTCAATTAACAAAAGATCTGATATCCTAGAGAAGGTAAAAACTGCTTATTACTATTTGATTGGAAAATCATGAATGAATAAAAGTTTGAAATTTTTACCCGAGTACCTTTAGCAATAATATCAGCAATATTCTGTTTCTTCTTCCTTTGTGAACTCCACGATTCAAATAATTATTTTTTATGCATAATATAGGAAATTGTGGAACTCGGGACAGCTCTCCAGCCGTGAGAAGGCGTTGTGGGTGGCGTTGGGGGCGGCAGGGGCGAATGTATTTCCAAAATATTTTTATCAGGAATCCTGGCCACCTTGAAATTTTAGAAATTCGTTTCTTATGGGTAGAGAATGATAATGTAATACTCGGTTTCAAATATCCGGCCGTCAGAGAGGCGGTGGAGGCGGGGGCAGAGGTGTACAAGCAATATTTTTACTAGGAATCCTACCACCTTGAAATTTTGGAATTTCGTTACTAATGGGTAAAGAATGATAATGTAATACTCGGTTTCAAATATGCGGCCGTCAGAGAGGCGGTGGAGGCGGGGGCGTTCCAGCAATATTTTTACTAGGAATCCTGCCACCTTGAAATTTTGGTAGTTTGTTACTTATGGGTTTAAAATGATAATGCAATACTCGGTTTCAAATATCCGGCCGTCAGAGAGGCGGTGGAGGCGGGGGCGTCCCAGCAATATTTTTACTAGGAATCCTGCCACCTTGAAATTTTGGAAATTGGTCACTTATAGGTAGAGAACGATAATGCAATACTCGGTTTCAAATATCCGGCCGTCAGAGGGGCGGTGGAGGCGGGGGTGTTCCAGCAATATTTTTACTAGGAATCCTGCCACCTTGAAATTTTGGGAGTTTGTTACTTATGGGAAGAGAATGATATGCAATACTCGGTTACAAATATCCGGCGTCAGAGAGGCGGTGGAGGCGGGGGCGTCTCAGCAATATTTTTACTAGGAATCCTGCCACCTTGAAATCTTGGAATTCGTTACTTCTGGGTAGAGAACGATAATGTTATACTCGGTTTCGAATATCCGGCCGTCAGAGAGGCGGTGGAGGCGGGGGCGTTCCAGCAATATTTTTACTAGGAATCCTGCCACCTTGAAATTTTGGTAGTTTGTTACTTATGGGTTCAAAATGATATGCAATACTCGGTTTCAAATATCCGGCCGTCAGAGAGGCGGTGGAGGCGGGGGCGTCCCAGCAATATTTTTACTAGGAATCCTGCCACCTTGAATTTTGGAATTGGTCACTTATGGGATGAGAACGATAATGTAAAACTCGGTTTCAAATATCCGGCCGTCAGAGAGGCGGTGGAGGCGGGGGCGTCCCAGCAATATTTTTACTAGGAATCCTGCCATCTTGAAATTCAAGACTTTCGTTACTTATGGGTAGAGAATGATAATGCAATACTCGGTTTCAAATATCCGGCCGTCAGAGGGGCGGTGGAGGCGGGGGTGTTCCAGCAATATTTTTACTAGGAATCCTGCCACCTTGAAATTTTGGGAGTTTTTACTTATGGGTAGAGAATGATCATGCAATACTCGGTTTCAAATATCCGGCCGTCAGAGAGGCGGTGGAGGCGGGGGCGTCTCAGCAATATTTTTACTAGGAATCCTGCCACCTTGAAATTTTGGGAATTGGTCACTTATGGATGAGAACGATAATGTAAAACTCGGTTTCAAATATCCGGCCGTCAGAGAGGCGGTGGAGGCGGGGGCGTCCCAGCAATATTTTTACTAGGAATCCTGCCATCTTGAAATTCAAGACTTTCGTTACTTATGGGTAGAGAATGATAATGCAATACTCGGTTTCAAATATCCGGCCGTCAGAGGGGCGGTGGAGGCGGGGGTGTTCCAGCAATATTTTTACTAGGAATCCTGGCCACCTTGAAATTTTGGGAGTTTATTACTTATGGGTAGAGAATGATAATGCAATACTCGGTTTCAAATATCCGGCCGTCAGAGGGGCGGTGGAGGCGGGGGTGTTCCAGCAATATTTTACTAGGAATCCTGCCACCTTGAAATTTTGGGAGTTTATTACTTATGGGTAGAGAATGATCATGCAATACTCGGTTTCAAATATCCGGCCGTCAGAGAGGCGGTGGAGGGGGGGCGTCCCAGCAATATTTTTACTAGGAATCCTGCCACCTTGAAATTTTGGGAATTGGTCACTTATGGGATGAGAACGATAATGTAAAACTCGGTTTCAAATATCCGGCCGTCGAGAGAGGCGGTGGAGGCGGGGGCGTCCCAGCAATATTTTTACTAGGAATCCTGCCATCTTGAAATTCAAGACTTTCGTTACTTATGGGTAGAGAATGATAATGCAATACTCGGTTTCAAATATCCGGCCGTCAGAGGGGCGGTGGAGGCGGGGGTGTTCCAGCAATATTTTTACTAGGAATCCTGCCACTTGAAATTTTGGGAGTTTATTACTTATGGGTAGAGAATGATAATGCAATACTCGGTTTCAAATATCCGGCCGTCAGAGGGGCGGTGGAGGCGGGGGTGTTCCAGCAATATTTTTACTAGGAATCCTGCCACCTTGAAATTTTGGGAGTTGTTTGTTACTTATGGGTAGAGAATGATAATGCAATACTCGGTTTCAAATATCGGCCGTCAGAGAGGCGGTGGAGGCGGGGGCGTCTCAGCAATATTTTTACTAGGAATCCTGCCACCTTGAAATTTTGGGAATTCGTTACTTCTGGGTAGAGAACGATAATGTTATACTCGGTTTCGAATATCCGGCCTTCAGAGAGGCGGTGGAGGCGGGGGCGTCTCAGCAATATTTGTACTAAGAATCCTGCCACCTCGAAATTTTGGAATTGGTCACTTATGGGTAGAGAACGTTAATGTTATACTCGGTTTCAAATATCCGGCCGTCAGAGAGGCGGTGGAGGCGGGGGCGTCTCAGCAATATTTTTACTAAGAATCCTGCCACCTTGAAATTTTGGGAATTGGTCACTTATGGGATGAGAACGATAATGTTAATCGGTTTCAAATATCCGGCAGTTAGAGAGGCGGTGGAGGCGGGGGCGTCTCAGCAATATTTTTACTAAGAATCCTGCCACCTTGAAATTTTGGGAATTCGTTACTTCTGGGTAGAGAACGATAATGTTGTACTCGGTTTCAAATATCCGGCCGTCAGAGAGGCGGTGGAGGCGGGGGCGTTCAGCAATATTTTCACTAAGAATCCTGCTACCTTGAAATTTTGGGAATTCGTTACTTCTGGGTAGAGAACGATAATGTTGTACTCGGTTTCAAATATCTGGCCGTCAGAGAGGCGGTGGAGGCGGGGGCGTCTCAGCAATACTTTTACTAAGAATCCTGCCACCTTGAAATTTTGAGAATTCGTTACTTCTGGTAGAGAACGATAATGTTGTACTCGGTTTCAAATATCGGCCGTCAGAGAGGCGGTGGAGGCGGGTGCGTCTCAGCAATATTTTTACTAAGAATCCTGCCACCTTGAAATTTTGGGAATTGGTCACTTATGGGATGAGAACGATAATGTTATACTCGGTTTCAAATATCCGGCCGTCAGAGAGGCGGTGGAGGCGGGGGTGTTCCAGCAATATTTTTACTAAGAATCCTGCCACCTTGAAATTTTGGGAATTGCTCACTTATGGGATGAAAACGATAATGTAAAACTCGGTTTCAAATATCCGGCCGTCAGAGAGGCGGTGGAGGCGGGGGTGTTCCAGCAATATTTTTACTAGGAATCCTGCCATCTTGAAATTCAAGACTTTCGTTACTTATGGTAGAGAATGATAATGCAATACTCGGTTTCAAATATCCGGCCGTCAGAGAGGCGGTGGAGGCGGGGGCGTCCCAGCAATATTTTTACTAGGAATCCTGCCATCTTGAAATTCAAGACTTTCGTTACTTATGGGTAGAGAATGATAATGCAATACTCGGTTTCAAATATCCGGCCGTCAGAGGGGCGGTGGAGGCGGGGGTGTTCCAGCAATATTTTACTAGGAATCCTGCCACCTTGAATTTTGGGAGTTTATTACTTATGGGTAGAGAATGATCATGCAATACTCGGTTTCAAATATCCGGCCGTCAGAGAGGCGGTGGAGGCGGGGGCGTCCCAGCAATATTTTTACTAGGAATCCTGCCACCTTGAAATTTTGGAATTGGTCACTTATGGGATGAGAACGATAATGTAAAACTCGGTTTCAAATATCCGGCCGTCAGAGAGGCGGTGGAGGCGGGGGCGTCCCAGCAATATTTTTACTAGGAATCCTGCCATCTTGAAATTCAAGACTTTCGTTACTTATGGGTAGAGAATGATAATGCAATACTCGGTTTCAAATATCCGGCCGTCAGAGGGGCGGTGGAGGCGGGGGTGTTCCAGCAATATTTTTACTAGGAATCCTGCCACCTTGAAATTTTGGAGTTTATTACTTATGGGTAGAGAATGATAATGCAATACTCGGTTTCAAATATCCGGCCGTCAGAGGGGCGGTGGAGGCGGGGGTGTTCCAGCAATATTTTTACTAGGAATCCTGCCACCTTGAAATTTTGGGAGTTTGTTACTTATGGGTAGAGAATGATAATGCAATACTCGGTTTCAAATATCCGGCCGTCAGAGAGGCGGTGGAGGCGGGGGCGTCTCAGCAATATTTTTACTAGGAATCCTGCCACCTTGAAATTTTGGGAATTCGTTACTTCTGGGTAGAGAACGATAATGTTATACTCGGTTTCGAATATCCGGCCTTCAGAGAGGCGGTGGAGGCGGGGGCGTCTCAGCAATATTTGTACTAAGAATCCTGCCACCTCGAAATTTTGGGAATTGGTCACTTATGGGTAGAGAACGTTAATGTTATACTCGGTTTCAAATATCCGGCCGTCAGAGAGGCGGTGGAGGCGGGGGCGTCTCAGCAATATTTTTACTAAGAATCCTGCCACCTTGAAATTTTGGGAATTGGTCACTTATGGGATGAGAACGATAATGTTAAACTCGGTTTCAAATATCCGGCAGTTAGAGAGGCGGTGGAGGCGGGGGCGTCTCAGCAATATTTTTACTAAGAATCCTGCCACCTTGAAATTTTGGGAATTCGTTACTTCTGGGTAGAGAACGATAATGTTGTACTCGGTTTCAAATATCCGGCCGTCAGAGAGGCGGTGGAGGCGGGGGCGTCTCAGCAATATTTTCACTAAGAATCCTGCTACCTTGAAATTTTGGGAATTCGTTACTTCTGGGTAGAGAACGATAATGTTGTACTCGGTTTCAAATATCCGGCCGTCAGAGAGGCGGTGGAGGCGGGGGCGTCTCAGCAATACTTTTACTAAGAATCCTGCCACCTTGAAATTTTGAGAATTCGTTACTTCTGGGTAGAGAACGATAATGTTGTACTCGGTTTCAAATATCCGGCCGTCAGAGAGGCGGTGGAGGCGGGTGCGTCTCAGCAATATTTTTACTAAGAATCCTGCCACCTTGAAATTTTGGGAATTGGTCACTTATGGGATGAGAACGATAATGTTATACTCGGTTTCAAATATCCGGCCGTCAGAGAGGCGGTGGAGGCGGGGGTGTTCCAGCAATATTTTTACTAAGAATCCTGCCACCTTGAAATTTTGGGAATTGCTCACTTATGGGATGAAAACGATAATGTAAAACTCGGTTTCAAATATCCGGCCGTCAGAGAGGCGGTGGAGGCGGGGGTGTTCCAGCAATATTTTTACTAAGAATCCTGCCACCTTGAAATTTTGGGAATTGGTCACTTATGGGATGAGAACGATAATGTAAAACTCGGTTTCAAATATCCGGCCGTCAGAGAGGCGGTGGAGGCGGGGGTGTTCCAGCAATATTTTTACTAAGAATCCTGCCACCTTGAAATTTTGGGAATTGGTCACTTATGGGATGAGAACGATAATGTAAAACTCGGTTTCAAATATCCGGCCGTCAGAGAGGCGGTGGAGGCGGGGGCGTCTCAGCAATATTTTTACTAAGAATCCTGCCACCTTGAAATTTTGGGAATTGGTCACTTATGGGATGAGAACGATAATGTAAAACTCGGTTTCAAATATCCGGCCGTCATTTCCGGTTTTCGAAATGGTCAGTGCCGAGCATGAGACAACTGTTATAGCGATTTGGTTGAAAAACATAAGAAATTTTTTTTATAAATATAAGAAATGGCCCATTTTCAATAGGGTTGTAACAGATTTTAATGCTCCTCTGATGAATGCTGTTCTAGATTCATGGAATAACATGACAATGAGGGAGTATTTGAAATCGTGTTATAAGCTGATACTTGAGAAGGATTCACTATCGTGCGCAAATTTTATTATACTGAAATTGTGTTGTGCTCATTTATTGAAAAATATTTCTAAGGATGTTTGTGCTATCATTCCAGATAAAGAGCACAATCACTTCATAATCGAAAATATAGGAGCGATGTTCAATTTCGATAGTTTATGGGTGGCATCCATCTGGATGAAACACCTCACTATATTGTTACTTTCCTCTAAATGTAACAGATCACTTGAAATATCTTTCACCTCATTGACAAAAATCAGTAACAGTAATTCAGCTGACTCATCTGAAATTGAAAATATTAAACTATTTATTCCTACTGAATTCCACGCAGACCATAAAGATTCAACTATATATAATTCTAGTCCATTTTACCATCACTTCAAAAGCATAGCACAAATGCAACAGATTGATGAAAAAGGTGAAACAAAAATATTTTCTACTCGCCCGAACTGCTTGACACTATTCACTAAAAAAAATATCTTAGTTACTATCCTCTCTGGTGTGGCGTGAATTCGACTACTATTGAAAATGAACGCTGCAGCAATGCAATCGTTGAAAATTGTTTGGTTTTGTAAAAATGTTCTATAAATAGTCTCCCGAATCAAAAATGCACAAGATTTCTGAGAGCTAAAAGGCAACGGGTATTATCATTACATAAAGAAGTTTCTCTGAACATCCCAAAGAAGAAATTTACGAGAAAACGAGTCGTTGAAAAGAAAGTTGGAAAAAACCGAAGAAACGTCGTCATAATTATTTCAAAAAAAAAGTCATAAAAAATCTCGCCAAGGTAATTACCCCAAAAGTTTGAAACATTACCAAATGGATTAATTAACCGCCCGGACTATTATTTAATTTCAGCGAAAAAAAATCGAAGTTTTAGGTTTTGGGTTTCCAAATTCTCTAATTTGGACATACCTACTAAAGCTATTCTGTCCGATGATTTTTATCGATTATCGGCAGATTTATATGAATTTGAAGATATGTTTTTATCCGACACAATTATCGATGCTTTTCTGGCTATACACAAACCCGAAAATGCAACAGTCTTTTCATGTCAATTATCTTATTATTTATTTACTAAAGAAGATTCAGAATTTGATATCGATCGCATTCCAGAGATAAGGGATATTATATTCATACCAATAAACATCGGGCAACATTGGTCTTTGATAGTCGCTAATAAAAAACAATTTGAATTTATTTATTTAGATCAGATGGGGACCACTCATAACCAAGTCAACCTGTTCTTCAAAAAATTTGTATCATTTTCTAACATTTACAATAGAAAATGTACGAAAGTTTACAAATGTTCAATACCAATTAGGGGGTGGATCTTGAAAGTAAGGGAGCATACTCGTCAGTTGGATAGTTATAATTGTGGAGTTTTTCTTTTGAAATTCGCAGAATGTTTTTTTACTGGAAAAGAAAATTTAACTGATGAGTTCAATCCCAATAATTACAGAACAGAAATCGCTCATAGTCTTATCAAATATTCTGATAATATGAGTAATACTTGTCCTTTGTGTGGTAGATCTACAGAAACTTTGGATATTACTGTTGACTGTATAATTTGTGATAAATGTGAGAGGTGTTATCACCAAGAATGCATTATCATGGTAACGAACAGAAATTTCATTGTGCCAGTTGGCTCTTACATTTGTTAATTTGTAATGTTTAATCGTATTTCTTTGAAGATGTTTGAGATTACCACTATTCATCACAACCTTCTGTAGAAATTGTGAACAAAAGGAATTGTGACCACTGAGTTCTGTGATATAAAGGTTGTTATGTTTTATTATAACTGTTACAATTATATTGGTTTTTAAATAATAACTACTATAAACATAATATATTTATAGCAGAAAACATGAACTTTAGGTACCTTCATGTATTATATATGTGTAATGCATATATTATGTATTATTTTAAGCGTTAAACCTCCTTCCTTGTATTATTTTTTGTTACTCCGAATAAAGATAATTTAAATTGTATATGTGTAATGTATATGTATTATGTTTTTCATGTTTTTCTGAATAAAGATACTTTTATGATCTTCATATAACTATTTTTTCTATAACTTATTGATATTAGTGATATACAAAGTCGAATACTTCTGAAAATCGAGAATGAAGTTCTTTCAAGAATGTAGTGAATACTCGAAAACTCAAAACAACTTATTCCCCATATCGCATAGATAAACAAGAGTTCTGAGAATAATAGCAACCATGTGTGCGGAATTGTTAACTCTAGGCGGAGAGAAAGATAAAATGGTCATGTATTCAATACTATCACCCTTCCAGTCGTCAAGGAATAATTACTGGATAGATATGAAGGGATGCTCATGGAACATAGGCGTATCTAGCCTCAGTATTCAGGGGGGGCCTCGGCCCCTAGTAGAAGAACATTTTTTTGGGATACCTTTACGTAGTTTTCGATTAGAATCTTTCAGGGGGGCCTGGCTCTCCCCTAAATACGCCAGTGTCATGTAATGAATAACAAATATTAAATTCAGTTTGAAAAATTCATTCCCTGATCACAGAAATCATGATCTTTTTGTTTGAAGAAGGGCTGGATTGATCATAAATAATGAAAGAAATACAATGGTTTTGTAAAATCTGAACCAAATATATCTTTGCTAATTTGCGTGACAGTTTATGCATATATGCTCTGGCTATTTATCATCTTAGAAAGCTTGGGTGTTTAATATATTCTTCCGAACTAAAACCTAACAAAATACAACACTTGCAACAGAAAAGTTCCTAGCTGAGGTTAGTGCAAAACAGGGAACCATACTATTCTCCGTATAATACCAGTGCAAGTTGAGCAGAAGATTCATCCTGAAAGAATGAATTCATAATTGAAATACATTATCATTTTGCATAAGCCATATATTTGTCATAATTTAAATTTCTATATTTCTATGCTTCAGTCAAGTAAGGGCATCTCCTTGAATAACTCCGATATTGAAACACAAATTTACAAATCAGTTAACTCTTAGCTCTTTGGCCATAAGAACTTCTTAAACACGGCCTACGAAAAAAGGGAAATAGGAACAATTATCCCCCAGGAAAATTACAGCCGTTCTCAAAGAAAAAACTTCGTTATTTTATTTGGTTCATCAGTAAATGATTTTCAACAATTTTTCAATTCAACATCAATAACATCATCATTCCCTACCTACAAGTAACGAAATTCCAAAATTTCAAGGTGGCAGGATTCCTTGTAAAAATATTGCTGGAACATCCCCGCCTCCACCGCCCCTCTGACGGTCGGATATTTGAAACCGAATATTGCATAATCATTCTCTACCCATAAGTAACGAAATTCTTGAATTACAAGGTGGCAGGATTCCTAGTAAAAATATTGCTGAGACGCCCCCGCCTCCACCGCCTCTCTGACGGCCGGATATTTGAAACCGAGTATTGCATTATCATTCTCTACCCATAAGTAACAAACTCCCAAAATTTCAAGGTGGCAGGATTCCTAGTAAAAATATTGCTGGAACACCCCCGCCTCCACCGCCCCTCTGACGGCCGGATATTTGAAACCGAGTATTGCATGATCATTCTCTACCCATAAGTAACGAAATTCCAAAATTTCAAGGTGGCAGGATTCCTAGTAAAAATATTGCTGGAACACCCCCGCCTCCACCGCCCCTCTGACGGCCGGATATTTGAAACCGAATATTGCATTATCATTCTCTACCCATAAGTAACGAAATTCTTGAATTTCAAGGTGGCAGGATTCCTAGTAAAAATATTGCTGGGACGCCCCCGCCTCCACCGCCTCTCTGACGGCCGGATATTTGAAACCGAGTTTTACATTATCGTTCTCTTTCCATAAGTGACCAATTCCCAAAATTTCAAGGTGGCAGGATTCCTAGTAAAAATATTGCTGGGACGCCCCCGCCTCCACCGCCTCTCTGACGGCCGGATATTTGAAACCGAGTATTGCATTATCATTCTCTACCCATAAGTAACGAAATTCTTGAATTTCAAGGTGGCAGGATTCCTAGTAAAAATATTGCTGAGACGCCCCCGCCTCCACCGCCCCTCTGACGGCCGGATATTTGAAACCGAGTATAACATTATCGTTCTCTACCCATAAGTAACCAATTTCCGAAATTTCAAGTTGGCAGGATTCCTAGTAAAAATATTGCTGGGACGCCCCCGCCTCCACCGCCTCTCTGACGGCCGGATATTTGAAACCGAGTATTGCATTATCATTCTCTACCCATAAGTAACGAAATTCTTGAATTTCAAGGTGGCAGGATTCCTAGTAAAAATATTGCTGAGAGGCCCCCGCCTCCACCGCCCCTCTGACGGCCGGATATTTGAAACCGAGTATTGCATTATCATTCTCTACCCATAAGTAACGAAATTCTTAAATTTCAAGGTGGCAGGATTCCTAGTAAAAATATTGCTGGGACGCCCCCGCCTCCACCGCCTCTCTGACGGCTGGATATTTGAAACCGAGTATTGCATTATCATTTTAAACTCATAAGTAACAAACTACCAAAATTTCAAGGTGGCAGGATTCCTAGTAAAAATATTGCTGGAACGCCCCCGCCTCCACCGCCTCTCTGACGGCCGGATATTTGAAACCGAGTATAACATTATCATTTTAAACCCATAAGTAACAAACTACCAAAATTTCAAGGTGGCAGGATTCCTAGTAAAAATATTGCTTGGACGCCCCCGCCTCCACCGCCTCTCTGACGGCCGGATATTTGAAACTGAGTATTACATTATCGTTCTCTACCTATAAGTGACCAACTTCCAAAATTTCAAGGTGGCAGGATTCCTAGTAAAAATATTGCTGGGACGCCCCCGCCTCCACCGCCTCTCTGACGGCCGGATATTTGAAACCGAGTATTGCATTATCATTTTAAACCCATAAGTAACAAACTACCAAAATTTCAAGGTGGCAGGATTCCTAGTAAAAATATTGCTGGAACGCCCCCGCCTCCACCGCCTCTCTGACGGCCGGATATTTGAAATCGAGTATTGCATTATCATTTTAAACCCATAAGTAACAAACTACCAAAATTTCAAGGTGGCAGGATTCCTAGTAAAAATATTGCTGGGACGCCCCCGCCTCCACCGCCTCTCTGACGGCCGGATATTTGAAACCGAGTATTGCATTATCATTTTAAACCCATAAATAACAAACTACCAAAATTTCAAGGTGGCAGGATTCCTAGTAAAAATATTGCTGGAACGCCCCCGCCTCCACCGCCTCTCTGACGGCCGGATATTTGAAACCGAGTATTGCATTATCATTTTAATCCCATAAGTAACAAACTACCAAAATTTCAAGGTGGCAGGATTCCTAGTAAAAATATTGCTGGGACGCCCCCGCCTCCACCGCCTCTCTGACGTCCGGATATTTGAAACCGAGTATTTCATTATCATTTTAAACCCATAAGTAACAAACTACCAAATTTCAAGGTGGTAGGATTCATAGTAAAAATATTGCTTGTACACCTCTGCCCCCGCCTCCACCGCCTCTCTGACGGCCGGATATTTGAACCGAGTATCACATTATCATTCTCTACCCATAAGAAACGAATTCCTAAAATTTCAAGGTGGCAGGATTCCTGATAAAAATATTTTGGAAATACATTCGCCCCTGCCGCCCCCAACGCCACCCACAACGCCTTCTCACGGCTGGAGAGCTGTCCCCGAGTTCCACAATTTCCTATATTATGCATAAAAAATAATTATTTGAATCGTGGAGTTCACAAAGGAAGAAACAGAATATTGCTGATATTTATTGCTAAAGGTACTCGGGTGAAATTTTTGACCACTAAACCACAAAAGGTGAACATGTAAGTTAGAAATATCCGAACCAGTTTTTCTCACTTGTATTATTTTTAGAAGTGTATGTTTTTCTTATGGAAACAATAATTTATTTCCACTAAAAAATAATAACCGTTTTTTTTCTCGTTCTAAAAAATATACAGGATGTTAAGGAAAAAAGTACCATGCATAGTGCCAGGAGATAGAGGGCCATATAATATGAAAAAAAGGTTCCATGAATTCTGGCCTGTGCTTGAATAATAAACTTCAACACCCTGTATTTCTTGAAGGAGGCAGTTTCGGACACAAGTATATTTATGGGCCTTTTTTATATTTCAAGGGCCTTTATCGCATGGCACTGTGCACGGTACCTTTTCCTTGACACCCTTTAAAACATGTCATATATAACTCATGTATCGATGGCGTTGCTAGGGGGTAAGGGTTGGCCCTTTCCTAGAAATATGGTCTTATCTAAACAAGAACAAATTATTTTCAAGTGGAAAATGAATCATTGTTTCCAAATTGAAAAACAAGATTGATGTAATAAATCAGGAAGGAAACCCCTCAGCAGAAATTAGAGATAATAAGTTTAATTGCCAAATGTCAATTTTGGCTTATAACTCAAAATAAAAGAAGATAGAGCAAAGCTGTTGACGGCAAAATGAAATTCTCGTGCCATTAATTTTTCTCTATCTCTCAGTTGTAGTTCAGGGATCACCAAATCTGGCCAACCTGTACGCGTATGCGAGGGTTTATCTTGAAATCTTTCACATCATTTTTCGATGTTTGCTTTTCATCTGAAATTCACATCATAGGTTTAGGTTGATGCCTTTTGAAAAATTCCTGTTCTGTGTTTCTGAACTACCGCGAATGATTTAAGACGGCGATTCCTTAGATTCCCAAAAAAATTTTACTTCTATTGTTGCGTGAACTACTATTTCAATAGTGAAAAATAATCTGACCCCATGCTGACATAGAACATGAAAACTGAATACTATATAAAACCAACACTTCAAAAAATAACAAAAATGTATACCTGGAGAAGGAAAGTCCTGCACTCTAATACTCGATGGCTGAATAGAAACGGATATCTCGTTTTCGTCCCATCCGGTAACATCTTCCATCATTTGGTATTTAATTCAAAGTCTATAGACCGCTCAGAATGGCTGCAGCCAATCTTATAAAGTATTCATAAAGGCGGTATATTATTATAGAATCGAAAATGATATGGAAGCCTTAATTTTTCGATACGTTGTTTTCTGCATTCTGGCTATGGTACTGGGTGTTGAACTTAGGAATGGTCCACCGTTTTTCTGGTGGCACTCTTCGAGTCAAACCTCCAAATTCAGAAACACACGTCGCAAAATTTCTGGACCGATGGCTTGAATTTCCTGGCGGATATTTTCCTTCGACGCAATTAGAGTGCGGGGATGGTTGCGGTACATTATCGTCACGCTTTTATTCGAGTGTTTTTAGGTAGAATACTTGCAACGGGAAAATGCATAGATAGAACTGTTCTTTTGATTTCACATGTGAGTTACTCACCATGCAAAACCGATGTAGGAATCATAGTAAACAGTACATCGACCCCATTTCATTAAGAGTCGTCTGTCGCTTGTTTCGCAATTGAGCTACCGAATTCATCTCGAAAACAGACGTGACACGACTGCCGCCAGGTGATGCACTCGTCCTAGTCCCCGAAATACCGTCTGAGTAGCATGAAAATCCTAAAAGGATTGCGGCGAAACTTATGTAGAACTTAAAAAACAAATCCTTCTGGCGACGAGGATTCGGGAACCATAGGGTCCCCTTTATGAATAACTCTTTTCCAATCAGCCTCTTCCCAATGGATAGGCTGTCTCGCAAAATCCAAACGCGCCCTTCAATGGACTGCGGTAAAAGCTGGGCCTCTTGCCGCAACACGAGGCCTTGAATCATATTCTCTGAGGTGATTTTTTATTGTCTGAGTGCTGATTTGCACCCAATGAGTTTGCTCAGGCTGATTTTGAAGGAGGCGAGCGGTTGCCAACCGTTGTCTCAACGAAGAACCTCTCAAGTAACGGTCTTGAATGGCAGTTGTTATTCGTGGTCTACCCTGTCCTGGTCTTCGGATATTCATACCTGTTTCCCTAAATTGCTGCAACATTCTGGACACACTTGTATGGGAAACCCCAAACCTTTCTCCAATTGTTGTGTATGTCCACCCTACTTCTCGCAAAACTACCGCTTGGGCACATTTCTCTTGGGTCAAATTGCGTGTTTCGCGTTGCATAGCGATCGAGTGTAGAAAACCAAACGAAAGAAAAACTATTGATCACTAAAAGTGATCGAAAACAACTGATTTTAGAATGGAGCCAATACATTCTCAATTTGATAATCACATCTTTTTTATTCCTGCTGAAAAAAACATCTGTATTGAAGAAAGACATTGAAAGTGGATAACATATGCATGCATAATTCTGATGAAAATAGTTATCATTGAGAACACCTACGGTTGTAGAATTAATTTGAGATTTCCGTAATGTGCGTTAATTCTTTTGCGCAGTGTATTTAAAATGTAATGCCGCAAGATTTTCTTCCGTATAAATAAAATACATGTGAATCGAATGATCCATCGTTGTTTTTTTGCAATTTAAAGTTCTATACCTCCAAAAAAACACCCTTCACATGTGAGTTATTCAACATGCAAAACTGGTCTAGCACTCATAGTAAACAGTACGTCGACCCCATTTCATTAAGAGTCGTCTGTCGCTTGTTTCGCATTTGAGCTACCGAATTCAGCTCGGAAACAGACGTGTGACACGACTGCCGCCAGGTGATGCACTCGTCCTAGTCCCCGAAATACCGTCTGAGTAGCATGAAAATCCTAAAAGGATTGCGGCGAAACTCATGTAGACCTAATAAAACAAATCCTTCTGGCGACGAGGATTCGGAAACTATCGGGTCGGAAAAAGGAGTCCTCCACTGTACCTCATTTTCAATTCTACAACAAGATATCCCCTTTATGAATACATTATGAGAGTGGTTGCAGCCATTCTGAGCAATGCTAATGTATAGAGTTTGAATACCAACTCATCTGTAAAGAGAACTCTTTCCCAATCAGCCTCTTCCCAATGGATATGATGTCTCGCAAAATCCAAACGCGCCCTTCGATGGGCTGCGGTAAGAGCTGGGCCTCTTGCCGCGACACGGGGCCCTAAATCATATTCTTCGAGACGATTTCTTATTGTCTGAGTGCTAATTTGCACCCCTTGAGTTCGCGCAAGCTGATTCTGATGAAGCCGAGCGGTTGCAAACCGTTGTCTCAATGAAGAACCTCTCAAGTAACGTTCTTGAGTGGCAGTTGTTACCCGTGGTCTACACTGTCCTGGTCTTCGGACATTCATACCTGTCTCCCTGAATTGCTGCAACATTCTGGACACACTAGTATAGAAACCCCAAACCTTTCTGCAATTGTTGTGTATGTCCACCCTTCTTCTCGCAAAACTATCGCTTGTACACATTCCTTTTGGGTCAAATTGCGTGTTTCGCGTTGCATAGCGATCTGTGTAGAAAATCAAACGAAAGAAAAACTATTGATCACTAGAATCACTATCGGGAATAACTGATTTCAGAATGAAGCCAATACATCAAAAATCTGATAATCTCATCTTTTTTATTCCTGCTGGAAAAAAAACATCTGTGTTGAAGAAAAACCTTGAAAGTGGATAACATATGCATGCATAATTCTGATTCAAATAATCATCATTGAGAACACCTTCAGTTGTAGAATCAATTTGAGATTTCCATAATGTGCGTGAATTTTTTTGCTTAGTGTATTTAAAATGTTATGTCGCAAGATTATCTTCCGGATAAATAAAATTCATGTGAATCGAATAATCCATCGTTTTTTTATTGCAATTTAAAGTTCTATACCTCTAAAAAAACACCCTTCGCATGTGAGTTACTCACCATGCAAAGCTGGTCTAGGAATCATAGTAAACAGTACATCGACCCCATTTCATCAAGAGTCATCTGTCGCTTGTTTCGCATTTGAGCTACCGAAAATCAGCTCGGAAACAGACGTGACACGACTGCCGCCAGGTGATGCACTAGTCCTAGTCCCCGAAATACCGTCTGAGTAGCATGAAAATCCTAAAAGGATTGCGGCGAAACTTATGTAGACCTTATAAAACAAATCCTTCTGGCGACGAGGATTCGGGAACCATCGGGTCGGAAAAAGGAGTCCTCCACTCCACCTCATTTTCGTTTCTATAACAAGATATCCCCTTTATGAATACTTTATGAGAGTGGCTGCAGCCATTCTGAGCGATGCCAATGTATAGAGTTTGAATACCAAATGATGAAAGATGTTACCGGATGTGACGAAAATGAGATATATCCCGTTTGTGTTCAGCCATCAGAATATTAGAGTGAAGGACCACATTATGAAATCGTGAAATCCGTTTGGGTAGTCCAAAGGGGTTTTCTGCTTAATGGACTTATATTTGAAGTTTCAGTTCTCATATTCTATGTCAGAGTAGAGAAAAATCATTATCATTTGTTAAAAAAAATTAAGACAACCATGAGCAGGTGCTTTTGAGCGCTCGTTCGTTGGTGGAGTAATGAAGCTTTTATCTCAAATTTTTTTTATAAAATTTGAGATTGATAATAATTTGTGATGTACATTGAGTTTGCGTATTAAATGTGGTAATCTGGGGGAATACATATGTAGACCTCTCCCTATACGAGTTAGTTGTCAGTTGTAATATGGAAAAGAGTTGGAATAAAGGTATGTTAATTAAATCAAGTTTCCTACAACTATTGATTAAAACATCACATAAATATATAACTGCAAAATCTCAGCACGATCGGAATAATATTCTGGAAATTATTCAAAAACTGAAATATGTAAAAACTTGACCATTAAAAAAATTTAATTCTATGGTTCTGATTTCGCGATCCTCTTCAACTTCGGCATGAACATTCAGTATATCAATCTTCATACACGGAATAAATTTCAATCAAATGGAATATTCTTTCATGGAAATAAAGAGATTCTTAGTTACAATATTCCAATTGATTTTTTTATGGTTCAGATAATGCAATCTTTTTGAACATTCAGTATATCAATCTCCATTTACAAAAAAATTGCATAAGAATCCGGGTGACAATTCTCGGGATCACTCGTTCGACGAACGTATACGTTCGTGATATTTTGATCGTATATTTTTGGAAATTTTAATAATTATATCCGATATTCTCGAGTATATCGTCAACTATTAGTTCGGACGAAAGTGTACGTTCATTTTGAACAGTCATAATATAATTATTACAATTTCAAAAAAATCTACGCCCAAAATATCATGAACGTATACGTTCGACGAACGAGTGATCCCAAGAATTGACACCCGGATGTCTTGTTATGGAAATATGAAGTTTTGTCCAATATTCCAATTGAATTTTCTATGGTTCTGATAAAAATTTTTGCATGAGGCTTACTATGAGCATTTTGCATGTGGCTGCATAACATCGATTGATTTTGTTTGGTCTAAGATATTGAGGAACAAATATTTTAAATGACCATATTTTATGGAATACCCTGTACGATATGGCTGGTTAACGAACTTAACCGAGGCATTTGGGAACCGAACCCACCCTGAAAATTTCAAGTCTCTAGGACAATAACTTTGAAAGTGGTCGTGCTAAAGGACGGGCGGACGGCTCCATGAACAGAATTGAATTCGACTACGGATTCGTCTTCATGGAGTCGAACCCTATCATTTGAGACTATTTTCAGCTCAAGGTTCGAAAAATTACAGACATTTGTGCAAAACGCTACAGCACTCGTTTGAGTAGAAGGATCGCTCGAATAGCGAAATTTCTGTCTCGTCGCAATAAAAGCGTCACTGCGCCATAAACGAAATAATCGAAAAGGCGTTGTCGGAAACTTACTCAAGGTTATTAATTCGATCCATTGGGTCACGTGACGGATCTACTCGGATCACGGACCCAGGTTCTAAGTTTACGAACACATCAGGTTTAAGATTTGAAGTGTCAGACTCAGACGTATCAATAACATAACCAAATATTTTATGTATTTATGTTTTCAGTCCAAGTCAATTTTTGGATTGTCTTTATATAGCTCTGCTTGTATTGATTGGCTTTTGTAAAATCTTATTTTAAAGTAGGTGCCTATGTTGAAAAAGTAAAGAATTTGGTTTTTTCAGTCCCAGTTTATTTTCGGATTGTCTCTAGCTTTGCTTGCAATTTGTGGCTTTGATGAGATCTGTCTTACAATTTCTGGTGTGCCCTTCCATGTTTAATGTTATCTTTGTTATCTTTGAGTAACTCTGTTGAAGAAGTAAAGAAGGCTGTAACTTAAGCGCAGAAAGATGTTCATACAAAGTTATGAAGAAGTTGTTTTATATTATTTTCTTGGCTCATAGAATCACAATTTTTAGGAAAAAAATATATACAAAATTACTCTGAAAAAAGGAGACGACTTATTCCCGCCTTTTTCAAATACTAAATCAATCTGCAGTGCTCATGCGATGACTCTACAACCCTGCTCTTGTGTAGGGTCTCGATAAATCAACCTGGGCCAGTGATCGAGTTAATCCTAGTTTCCTATTTGCCTGAATAATTTCCGAAATCACTTCAGTTGGAAGTGAAGTGGTTTTGACAAATAGAACATGCCTTTTTCGGATGACAGTCAACAAAACGATAAGGTTTGAAATCAGAGTACCATCGACTATAGTTCCGAAGGAAATTCTGAAAGTAATATGAATTATTCATTACTAGGAATGAGAACCGGGGATAGTAATTCACTTTCTGTTATGCTTAGGAGTAAATTGTAAACTTTCACCAAAATGTTAGGTTATGCTATAGTTATGATGAACTGAGGTGATTGTGGAAATTAAACTGATTCTTTCAGAAAGCAACATCAATTGGAAGTGATGCGCATCAGTTCAAAATCACAATATTGTCAAAACGAACGCGCATCAACTGATCATTTTTTAGAAACTTTATAGGTTTTCACTCCCAGTCTCTGAAACATAAATAATTAAAAAATGTTTGATTAAGGTGAAGTGCTCCTGCGAAAATCTTTGCACTTATTTGTCAGGAGCAAATTGGTCTTCAAAAAAATTGTTGCCTAACAGTAAAACTGAAAAATGAATCAAATTAAAAGGATATTGTAACGTTTCGGTGGCTATATCAGACACCTTCTTCAGACAAACTCGAAAATTCTTCAGAATTGTGTATTTTCTCATTTGTAATCTGATTGACATTGATAGTTGTCAATCTATAGAGATGTTGATTTATTTGATTTTGAAATTTCCTGATGTCACTTCCTTCCTCAATAAATCAATCCAAATACGATCTATTCCAACAGAACAATTGACCAAATTATTCACTTCATTCCAACCAAAATACATGTAGATTCCTTAATTTTCCTTTTATAATTATCAGGTTCCGTCATGAGGATCTTTGTGTGGTTCCAGTTCATCATATGATCTCCGCTATTTGAACATATATGATCAGCAATTTGTGATCTTGTGATGTCTCTATTCCTGATGTTATTCTTATGTTCCCGTTTTCTTATTTCTAAAGGTCTTGATGTCCCCCCTGTATAAGATTTTCCACATATACAGGGAATATTGTAAACACAATTTTTTGATTTTTGTGTCTCATTCATTGGTTTTGTTCTAGTTAGAATGGATCTCAAATCATTTTGTGTTTTGAAAACAGTTCTTATGTTGAATTTGGAACCAATTCTTCTTATTTTCTCTGATAGGCCAGGAATATAAGGAATGACGTTCAACAAATTTGGTTGTTCTTGACGGTTTTCTGTTTCTACCTGATCATCATTAGAATTTCGATTAGATATTTTTCGTTCTAAATTTGAAATTGTTCTTCTATAAAATTTGGTGGGTATTGATTATTGTGTTTACAATATTCCCTGTATATTTGGAAAATCTTATACAGGGGAGACATCAAGACCTTTAGAAATAAGAAAACGGGAACATAAGAATAACATCAGGAATAGAGACATCACAAGATCACAAATTGCTGATCATATATGTTCAAATAGCGGAGATCATATGATGAACTGGAAGAACACAAAGATCCTCATGACGGAACCTGATAATTATAAAAGGATAATTAAGGAATCTACATGTATTTTGTTGGATGAAGTGAATAATTTGGCCAATTGTTCTGTTGGAATAGATCGTATTTGGATTGATTTATTGAGGAGGAAGTGACATCAGGAAATTTCAAAATCAAATAAATCAACATCTCTATAGATTGACAACGATCAATGTCAATCAGATTACAAATGAGAAAATACACAATTCTGAAGAATTTTCGAGTTTGTCTGAAGAAGGTGTCTGATATAGCCACCGAAACGTTACAATATCCTTTTAATTTGATTCATTTTTCAGTTTTACTGTTAGGCAACAATTTTTTTCAAGACCAATTTGCTCCTGACAAATAAGTGCGAAGATTTTCGCAGGAGCACTTCACCTTAATCAAACATTTTTCAATTATTTATGTTTCAGAGACTGGGAGTGAAAACCTATAAAGTTTCTAAGAAATGCAGAATCCTCCCAGAATATATTTCAATCGATATCTGATTTTACATCAGTTTGGAAGTGATGCGGTTTCAAAAAGAAAGGGCCTAATAACTCTGTACTTTCCGAATACGGGTTGTATGTTTGACGAACGAACGCAAAGATTAGGGATCGAGTTAACCCGAGTAAGTTTCCACAAGGCCTAAAGTCTCGCTTAAAACAAGGGCAGGTACTCAAATATCAAGTATTTCGAAAATTTGAAAGGAATAAAGTTAATTCTTTCAGAGCTGTCGAAATAACCACGCTAACGTTTGACTAAACCGGACCGCCCAATTTACTAATAGTACTTCTAAAACAAATTGCTTCATTAATTATGTCTACTACTCATGAGTAATGTTTGACTTATGAAACGGAATGATCACAGGATGAAATAACCTCAAGCACATCGATTCGAAAAGATAAGTTGGGAAGTTGGTTGTTTACCGAAAACTGAAACTTATAACTTGAATAAACAAGATTCTGACTGGGGATCGCTCTACATTAATTAGTTTCTTGCTGAAATCAACCGAAATTAAATTCGAAAGGGAAAACGGGACTGAAGCTTCAATGAAGTTAATGATATTCAGTGATGTACTGGATAATTTTCTATTCAAATTTGGCATAGAAATGATGAGTGAAGGGTATAAATAATGAGTTATCGAAGAACTTGATAGATTGAAATCTTGTAATAATGGCTGGGTTTAAATTTAAAAACAAAACCTTAAAAGGGCCGTAAAACAAAATCAGTTTTAAATTTATACTCGTATTATTTATTATTATATTTTTCCGTCGACCTAAAAATAAAAAGTAATTTCAATGTGTACGAAATTGAACATTAATGGACTATTTTAATGTTTAATTTGTGCAATTATTATAGGCAACCGAACACAAAGCTTTCAGAAGTGATACGAGTAATGTCGAAACTCTACTGGAGAGAGAGAGAGAGAGTTTGTTGGTGTATGTCTTGTGCAAAATAAGAATGTATATAACTCACATAGTAGGCAAGAAAAATATGTCACTCATTGGTCCAGAACCCTTCTGTGGTATAAGTTAATGAAACTATAAGAAGGAGGTTCTGCAGGAGAAGAAAGCCGAGAAGAAAAAACTCTGGTGGAATCTCCCAGGGATGGATCATCCTTCGGAACTCTGAAACAGCAAGATTCAAAAGATCTCTGGATCTTGGTAAGAAACAATTACACCTCTCTACTGGCTTTCTTACAGGACACAGTCGCCCCAGGAAACACCTGTTGAGGATGAGATTATCGGACACTGATGATTGAAGGTTCTGTGGGGAGGAGGAAGAAACCCCCATTCACCTAGTCACGGAATGCTTTGGCATTGCGAGCCTAAAGAGAGAATGCTGTGGGCGGGTAACTGGTAAAAGTGAGGATCTGGCCTCGTTGGAGCCTTCAGAGATATTCGATTTCATCAGATCTCTGGGTCTGAAAGGCAAGCTGCAAAGGGTGTAGTCAAAACAGCTCTGTAAGGCGGCACAATGACCTTGAAGTCGCAGTGAACTGTAACCCGCTTTCCAAAATATATCTATACGGTACGAGAGATATTTGTACCGATAATGTCTCGTCAGCAATACTACAATAACCAAGGCTCAGCTCGTGATAGCTTCCGGAGCTCTCTGGTATAGGAAGGTGAAACATCACGACTTTTTTACACTGAGTAAGTCTAGGACTGTATCTCCAGAGAGACACTCTGTTGTTCAACTCCCATTGCTGGATTCCTACCTTTTGTCGGTTTCTCCGAGTGAAACTTGCATAAAGGCCCTGATGTAGGGCCACTGCTAACATCTCAAAGAGTGAAGAGGAAGTAATCAGTGCTTTCAGCATGCGATCTGTGATGATTGAACTCCTCATTTGACACTACTAGATGTCACCATCTGTTAGTTGCTACTCGATAGCTTCTTCAATGAAGAAGTTTTTCAATAGGATGTTGTCTCTGAGGAATATGGGGCACTGACGAGGCCTGATGAGGCCAAAACCGGTCTGTCTCTTTCCTCATTGACAACATCTTTAATAATCATCCCAGTCCGCCTGAAGAAGGTTCTGTGAGCCTATAAATTGGAGATTGTATTCGTTTCGATGATTACACTTTTCAATTTATCTATGTTTCAAAAATTTGTTAGGTTAGCCTCCTTGAAGGCAAAGAAATTTTTTGTTTGTCATTTTGTCTTTATCTTAGGTATTAACCTTGATGCACTTTTTGCTAGTTCATCGGCTTTTTCATTTGTTTCAACTCCACAATGCCCCGGCACCCAAACACGAGTCACTTTATCGTCTCTTGCCAGTTGCTTCATAGTGTTTCTGCACCCCTAGGTCAGCAGACACCACTGACAGTAGTAGATAAACAAAGAGACTTTTAGCGCAAATGTTGAACATAACCTCAAATTCATAAATGCCGAAAAGCGCGACGTTATTGGAGCCCCGCGGTACAGAAGTTGTCTTTTGGGATGGTGCTGACGGAGCCCTAGATGTGGGCCCCCATTTAGAGTAAATCGATTGAGGTTATGGGGGCCCATACAGCAATAAAGAAGTTGTCTTTTGGTATGTGGGGTATGGCGCGTAATTTTTGGGGGACCTGCGGTGAAGAAGTTGTCTTTTGGCATAGGTATATTGTTCCATTGTGAGTGAATGGGGGCGCCCCCATCTAGGGATCTCATCGTGGCCTGGCTGTCCATGGTTATGTAGGGATACGTCCCTCATACAGAAACACTCCTGAGCGCATATGTATTCCGAGGTAAGAGTAAGATGAACTTTAAAACCTTGGCAAATTTATACTTCATAAATAGACATCTGAAAAAAATTGGCGAACCGATCACATTACAGTAAATGGAAACCATCGATTCTATCCTGTCATTTTCTACGTAAGGCCCTAATGACCATTGCGTAGATATACATTACAGCCCAATATATCCGTTAGTCAGAACACGAAAAAAACATTATTGGACGGAAACTCCAACAGACATATCTGTTATACCATAACGGAAACGAGTCCCAGCAGAATGAATTAATCATTTTCCGTAATCCGAGCTAATTAACCTTGTAATTGACCGACCAAGGACGTCTATGGCGAACCGCCACCCGTCGTTCTCTTGCTTTTTCGTGTCCCATAATGCGAAAGCGGATAATATCGGTTCCATGTACAGGAACAACTGGGGAAATAACGTATTCATGATCCGGAAAGAGTTAATTAATTTTGGTTGTGCAAATATGTATTTATGATAATGCAAGGAAATACCTGGGTGGTTGTTATGAAATGGATGATGGGGAGATATGCGTTAACTAGTAAAGCCTCTTAGTTCTGTTAGACAAGAAGAGGGATAAAATTTACAGTAACAAAACAGCAGTTTATTGTGAATGATATGAAATATGTTTGTTTCCCAGGAATAAATTATCGAATATAGGTTTGAATCACAGTAACAGTTATTGGGTAAACAGTTTGGTTCAGGGCAGTAGGAAAAACGCTGTTTTGCCCTGAACCAGATAACTATTTCTGTGAAGATTGCGTAGAGATAACGGAGGTCCAGGAATTCGCGGAATGAAAAAATAAAATGGGACCATAATTAATCCATTTTTTCTTCAATATACCATTTTGTTTGGACTCTGGTTCAAAGTGATGAACCTACGTTGAATTTATTTCACCCCAAAAATCTTAATAAAATAGTGCCCTCGTTTTGGTCCTAACACCCGGGTTCATTTCTGAATAGGAAGAAAGGGTTGAACAGCATCTTGTTGGAATA
This sequence comes from Propylea japonica, assembly GCA_013421045.1. Classification (NCBI taxonomy): domain Eukaryota; kingdom Metazoa; phylum Arthropoda; class Insecta; order Coleoptera; family Coccinellidae; genus Propylea; species Propylea japonica. The sequence continues at coordinate 51,666,803 of CM024239.1, forward strand.
GCAATTCAATTTATTGCACGAGTGTATTTTTTTTCATCGCTTCATTATTATACAGAGTGATTCAGTGTTCCATCAATAACTTTCACACGCCGAATTCGGATCTTTGAGATGGGAAAATATTCGATCAAGTCAAATTTTATTCGCAGGAGGACATGTTAGTGTGTTGAAATGAGTTACCACTATCACTAACCCTCTAGTCGCTACCCTAACAGCAATTATTTCAGTTTAAACGAAAGCGCACGATTTATTTTGTACAAAAATACACTCATGCAGGAAATTGAATTGCCTATCCAACAAGGTCCTGATCGAACCCTTTTCCCTATTCAAAAATGAGAGCTGATAGTGGTTGCGGCTAGAAGGGTAGTGATATCAAATTCATTTGAACACCCTTAGTTCCCCCCCTCCCTTTCAACAAAATTTGACCTGTCCGTGCGTTTTTTCGTTATTCCATCCCAAAGCTGAAAAATCGGGGTGGAAAGTTATGGATTGCCCACTCTGTATGTGAAAGCGGTGGATAAACACATTATTAACAAATTTGAAAAAAAAGTGTAAATTCTTCGTTTCTTTTTTAAATTTCGCTCATTTACTCCTTGGTATGATATCTATGTTTCAGCAAAAAAAAATGTTTTGGACACCGAAACGTTACATTATCCTTTTCATTTATTTCCATTTTTAGTTTAACTGTTAGGATACAATTTTTTCAAAACCAATTTGCTCCTGACAAATTAGTGCAAATTTTTGCAGGACCATTTTATCTTAATTAAAAAATATTTATTTATTTCTGTTTCAGAGACTGGGAGTGAATACCTAAAAAGTTTTTCAGAAATGAAAAAGAGTGGTTGATATAGTTTGTCCTTATACCTACCAGAAAATATATCACTCTCTTCAATTCGAAATTTTCACGTCGTGTTCACGTCCATGTGATAAAAAATCGGTCTGCAGGTTCCTTCACTTGGAGAGGGACCTGGTTGCTCACAGCTAAGGCCAGGTTCACATGTTCCACTGAATCCAAGATCACCCCCACATGGTTCACCTTCCGTTCTAGCGCATTCTTGACAACACCTGAAAAAAAATGTGTCTATAAGCGAGGCAATTTTTTCTGGTTATAAGGATAATGTGACAAATGACAACAAGGAGGATGAACTGATGGAAAAAATGCAATAATTGCTTTTATTTCCTAGATAATCACGCAGTGTAGCTCAGTTCGTTATTTCTTAGAATAATGCCTACTTAAAATGTATGATAATGAGAACATATTCAGTGATTGTCTACAGATTTTCAGGTAAGGGATTGGATCATTGAGCAGCTGTTGGGAAACTCAACTTCATTTCGAATATTTCGATGTATACATAGCAATTAATACCTAATCAAATTTTCCCTTCTGCAGACATTGGATGTTCGAAATTTTCAAATCAAATGATGATGTCATTGTAGAAAATTCTTTCATGGATATATTATTAGTGTGGAAAGAGGCTAACGGGAATCAACTCAAGTTTTCTATTTTTTTTTCCTGTCAATTTTGAAAAATTTTGTAAACGATTAGAACTTCCATGCAAGCAGTTATGATAATTTCAAGAATTCTGAATATTGGCAACGGAACCAACAAATAAAAATTCAGGTAATCTAGTGATGTAAGGGCACCTTTCTCCTCACTTGTGATTAGGATAAAAGCTATAGTGATTCAAACTTTCAATGAATATCGATTGAATATTCGAGAAGACACCAATTTCGTCGAAATTACATATTTGATAGTCATTGACATACTTCGATAGTAGGTAAATGACATCCAATATGATACTCATTGACATAATTTCATCTCACTTTTGCATCAACTTCAGTTATGATATCATTCTGCTTTCTCTCACTCATACATTCTCATTATATGGGTCATTGTGACATTCATACTAAAAATAATAGAGAAATCAGAAGACCATTTTATTCCATATAAACAAAGAATTAACGAAAGTATGTAATAAACTATTAGTGCTATCTAGGGTTTCTATGTGTCCCCATATTTCAGAATGTTTCATTTCTATTTCTATTCAGGTTGTCATTCTGAAAACGTCATCATTAGATATTTGGTGTGTGATTTTGCAGTAGTGTTAATAAGTGTATATTAGGTATGTTTTCTTAAGGATAGCGACTGCACATTATTGCGTATATTTTCCGATTTTGTTCTGGTATACAGGGTGTTTCATCATAAACTGGACAAACATATATTTTCGTGTAGATGACATCGGGAGAATCATTTTTGCCTTATACAATATATCCCGTTTTCGAAGCATAAGCGAGATACAGGGTGTCAAACGTCATTTTTGAGCAAGATTCTTATGAGTGTGGTCAGTTATGTATAAAACTTGGTGTAACGGTTTTGGTCAGATCTCAGTATTTTTGGGTCCTCTATCCAGAAAAGTTTGACGAACTCCGAAAAAAAATTTACAAAATGGCGGAAAACCTGCAATGTTCCAAATTTTTTTTTGCGGTCGTTGAATTGACTTTTGTTTTCTGAATGAACGCAATTTTCTAAGACTTTCTGTGAAAAATTTCTTTCAAAAATCGAACACAAATTTTTTTTACATGTCTACAGCGATGAAAAAATTTCACTCGAAATGGATGAAATTTTGTACAATTGTACTTCTTGAATTATCAATCACGAATATGAAAACAGAATCGTAAAATATCGAACAGTTTCGTTACTACAGTCATTCAAATGTTTCGTTCGGACCTCTGAAATATTGAAAATAAAATTGTTTTGGGTTCTAGAGTCAAAATGATTAAATTATTGGCATGTCTAAACATTTTAGATGAATTTAAACGAAAAAAAATCAGTAAAACTTAGTTGGGACTCGAAACGACGTAGGTATTAAATAGGGAATATTAAGGATAATAATATTCGTTGCCAGGCAACGGTAGTCTGTAGTTCATAGAGTTTGACTACTGGCTAAATTATATTCACTGAAATTAAAATACTAGTCCAACTCTATGAACTACGAACTACTGTTGCCTGGCAAAGAATATTAATATCCTCAAGCTGGGTTTAGACGAAGCGCACCCACTCGCGAGTCAAACCTCGCCACCTCCTCGCGCACCAAAACTCATCCTCGCGCTAGTGTTTACACGACGCGCTGGATTCGCCTGGAAGGGCGAGCCAGGATAAGAAGGCGAGGTAGTAATCAGCCTCGTATAGAGTCGTACAGTTCAGCATGGCTACACCTTCAATTACCGCGTCGTTTGCTTTCCTAGCAGTGTCACTTAAAAAAAAATGAGATTGAAAAAAAATAGGAAGGAAAATGGACACAAATCATCAACCCTTTCATCTTTGCCTTTAATGCAGGAATCGGAATTGACAGAACAGAACTTATCTCATTCCATGCATCCTGTCTTTTATTTTTGTTGTGGGAAATTTTTTCTTTGGGATTCCACAATACCACCCGCTGTTTATACAGGGTGTTCCTAAATTGAACCTACAAACCAAAAGGGGAGATTCCTTGAGTGAGTTTAAGAAAAAAAAGTCCCATAAACATGGGGTCGCAAACGTTTCGTTAGATACAGAGTGTTGAAGTTTGAATTTTTTTCAAGTTTTTTTCTCATAGTATCTACACTTCACAAGATATTCAACTGAAATTTGGCATAGATATTACATTTGAGAGTTCCCACCACGTGACATGGCAATTTCGATAGAAGATCTACAGGGTGATATTTTTTCTGGAACACTGCCACCTGTTCTTCTGCAGAACTTTTTTTTGGTGAGCAACTGTTAATTTGAAAAAATGTAAAAGAAGCTTTGTTCTTATACTAAACTTTTCGGTCTCTTGTAGTTTTGTCGTATCTACCAACGATTTTGAGAAAAAAATTTGAACGATCCTCTCGAAATCCTCGTGAAAACTCAAATTATGATGGAAAGGCCACTTTGTAAGCTGTGGTGAATGAATTCAGTGTCAGTTTTTATGGAAATTTTCCTGATCTGTAGCGATGATTCATAAGGATTCGATAAACTCGTATAATCAACACATGTTTTCGATTAAAACTTTAACACTCTGTATCTCGAAAACGAAACGTTTGCTACCCCATGTTTATGGGACTTTTTTTCTTAAACTCACTTAAGGAATCTCCCCTTTTCGTTTGTACGTTCAATTAAGGAACACCCTGTATAGTTCGATAAGTTCCAGGCACTTCGCTTGGTCCATTTTCCCTGCGTAAATAGAATAGTAAAGCCGGCGCACTCGCTAGTCTCGACTAGCTCCAAATTCTTGTTCAAACGACAGAGTGAGGTTTCTTTGATGCGCGACGGAAAACCGACCGGCGACGGCTCGCCCCGAGGACGAGGGGCCTCACGGCGAGGAGCATGTTTACACGATGCGAGGGAGCGGAAGCGAGGCTGGTGCGCGAGTAGGTGCGCTTCGTCTAAACCCAGCTTTAGAACAGTGCCATTTCCCTATTTAATACCTACGTCGTTTCGAGTCCCAACTAAGTTTCACTGATTTTTTTTCGTTTAAATTCATCTAAAATGTTTAAACATGCCAATAATTTAATCATTTTGACTCTAGAACCCAAAACAATCTTATTTTCAATATTTCAGAGGTCCGATCGAAACATTTGAATGACTGTAGTAACGAAACCGTTCGATATTTTACGATTCTGTTTTCATATTCGTGATTGATAATTCAAGAAGTACAATTGTACAAAATTTCATCCATTTCGAGTGAAATTTTTCATCGCTGTGGACATGTAAAAAAAAAATTGTGTTCGATTTTTGAAAAAATTTTTTCACAGAGAGTCTTAGAAAATTGCGTTCATTCAGAAAACAAAAGTCAATTCAACAACCGCAAAAAAAAATTTGGAACATTGCAGGTTTTCCGCCATTTTGTAAATTTTTTTTCGGAGTTCGTCAACTTTTCTGGATAGAGGACCCAAAAATACTGAGATTTGACCAAAAACCGTTACACCAAGTTTTATAAATAACTGACCACATTCATAAGAATCTTGCTCAAAAATGACGTTTGACACCCTGTATCTCGCTTATGCTTCGAAAACGGGATATATTGTATAAGGCAAAAATGATTCTCCCGATGTCCTCTACACGAAAATATATGTTTGTCCAGTTTATGATGAAACACCCTGTATATTCGTTAGAAGTGTTCTATTGGTTGGAAGGTTTCAAGGAACATTAAATTTATGTAAGTACATCCTTCAATGATTTATATATCAAGGTTAAAGCATTTATCAATCTCTGTTCTATGTAATATCATTGACACAGTTATTGGCATATGATTTAAACGCAATATATCAATCATCGAAAGGTTTCCTAACATCCATTAAATATTCCTAGGCTATTATTCTGTTCTGAAAAGTCCTAATAAGGACGAAATGGCCATCCATAGGTGCTCTGGTTGATGCCACTTCCTTGCATTCTGCCTTGAACGAGGACGAGTTTAGCTCCGAAGTATGAGTTCAATATGGGTTGATTTCAATCGCTTGATATTATTCTTTGCTTTCATTATTTTTGTATTCATGGCAATGTACGCATTAAACCTCTGTTTATAAACTTTGAATGTTATACCGGATGATGAAACGTCATTAATTCCATACTCGCTTTTGTTTAATTGAATTTCTAAATCAGCAACTTTCTCTGTCTCATGATACCGTGTACATCAATACTACATCAAGACATTGATCGTTAATACGAAAACGAATCGAAGAAAAATGTTTTTCTCACATAACCTTTTTCAGAACCATCAATACCCATCGAAATGTTTGAATTTCTGCATCGCAAACAAACCAAAGAAATGTTATTATCCCTCCTGAGATGTCTTGGGCTCCATAACAGACACTTCATTTATCAAGGGTTCACTTCAGTGACAATATCATTCTTCTTGAGTATATAGGATTCCGACCTTTTTTTATCAGCCACTTACGATGCAAATGTATATTGTCAGTCTACTGCTATACTTATCTATATGGTAGGATTACACAACAGGGTTAGCGTTTCAACATAAAGTGGAAATGTAGTAACCTATTTTGTGGAGGGAACAGTGGACCAGTTGATGCATCGTAGGATATATAGAACATATAGCCATTTATAGGAAAATTCCATAAAAACTCCTCCTGGAAGAATAGTTGATTTATAGACATTTTTGCATAAGTTGCCTTCGTGTGACTTTCACCTTAATGGTATGTATTCAGTTAAACGTTCATGCACGCTTTCATTTCGCATACATTCATAAATTAGTGAAGAATAAATGTGGACAATAAGAATTTATTAGAAGCTCGTCGAATTGTGCTTTAAGCAGGAAAGTTTTGAGGTCGAATTGATTTCTTTCATTTTTTATGTTTGGGGAGCAACCCGAATTTGAGGTTTGCTATTAACAAAATTTCGTGACGGAACATTCTTGGTCAGTTTTTTGCTTATTATTCGGAAACTATCAACTCTTCGTGGAAAACATTTCTATACAAAATGAAAGTACATAAAATTTGCTACAAATTGTACTTCCACAGCTTGTTCTGCGACAACCCGTTCTGGCTCAAATTATAGTTGAAAATAAGTTATTTTCTATGACTCAGTCAATGAAAAAAATTAAATTCCTGGTATGATGTCAACTATTCCGAATAGCAGTCAATAAGCTGAAATTAGCATGTGTGATAGCCAACATCCAGAACGGATAGGCACTGGTAGAAGAAGAGGAATATCGTCTCAAAGCAAATGAGTCATGACAAAGTGCACATACTCTGTGAACTAACAAATTTTTCAAAAAAACAGAATTTTTCCTTAAAATTTCTGCACGCCTGTGAAGAAGATACAGAGACTTTGCCAAAAAAGTACCACATCACCCACTTTCGCTAAACCAAAAAATTCAGAGGGTTGATAGGGATGGCCCAGGGCGCAACAAAAATCCTTCAAAAATGCATAAAAATTCGGTAAAAGGGAAAAAAATTGACCCGTTTCAGTACTTGTTGCCGAATATTTTTCTACTGAGAAAATAAATTTGTTCCATATTATTGGCTAACTGTAGATATTTGTAATTGTGTATTTTTACTTCTTCGAACTATCGCACAGAGCAAATATTACAGCGATCTTTGAAGAAAGAAAACTTCAAACATTTTTTGTAACCCATCAGCTTAACACTAATCCCCTGAGGTATTTTGTGTTATGTTATAAATTGAGTTTTTGAGCTTGAAAGTAATTCACATTTCAAGTTACGATAAGCCACTTATCTATCATTAGTATATTATTTTCAAAATGATCGTTATCTCCTAAACTATTGAACATACGAGGGAGAAAAAAAAACATGATTTAAGTTCATTCCAACAAGGAAATTGAAGTACGTATATGTACAAAGTCATTTGATTAACTTGGAAATATATTCACTATAATCAAAGGAAAAACGCAGATTCTGCAAGTCAAAGTATTAATCATGAAAGTAGAGAACGTTCAAAGTAAGAAACACAACTTACTGAGGCTCATCAGTAAATAACATAATAGACTGAAATCTAAGAAACACACAATTCTGAAGATTTGTCAAGTTTGTCTGAAGAAGGTGTCTGATATAGACACCGAAACGTTGCATTGTTTTTTTCATTTATTTCCTTTTTCAGTTTTACTGTCAGGCAACAATTTTTTCAAGACCAATTTGCTCCTGACAAATAAGTGCAAAGATTCTCGCAGGAGCACTTCATTTTAATTACATTTTTTTGAATTATTTCCGTTTCAGAGACTGGAGAGACTGCAGAATCCTCCTAACTCCTCCGAACTATCGCACATCTCAAACATGACAGGGCCTAGTTTCTAGCGAAAACTCCAAACATTTTTTGTGACCAAAAGTAACCCATCAGCTCAACACTAATCCCCTGAGGTAATTCGTGTACTGTTGTCGAACTTCTGCTAGCGTGTAAAACTTCCTGCAATTATATCAGGAATTCAGACAGGATAACTCCAGAGCGTCTAGGCCATGAACATCCTCCGAGATAATGATACGGGTAGAGGTTAACTTATAACAATGTTTAATCTAGAAATAAGAGAGCTCCAAATGAAGAGAATAAACATTTGTTTTATCTTCCCCATATAAGCGTTATTTTTCGTTCTGGTAAACGTCGACTATGTCCTGAAAGTCTGGGCGCAGCTTCACTTTTGTTCAAGAAACTAACTGAAAATTTCTCATCTTTTTTATCATAGACTCAAGCAAAAGAACAAAAAAGGTTCAAGTCTGAAGTTAATCACTTATAATATTGAACTTGTAATGAAGTTCGATTTCGTAACCGGAAATTGATCTTCATTTTAAAATAATTTATCCGAGTTTTCATTTTAAATTCGTGAATTTTTATTCCGTTCAGAATTAATTCACACAATCGAAAAAACCGAACATTCTGCGATTGATTTTGTTTTTCATACAGAAAACATAGTAGAACCGTCCGCAAGAACAACGCCGATCGCAGATAACGCCGTTTTTTGCATATACGTACGATAAGCCAGTTTGAGGATGTTTTACCGAGGTACTCTCCTGAAATTTTTAAAGTTTCTGCGCCTACCTTTTCAACCCCCCTCCGGAAGATTATAAAAGGCGGGGTTTCCGTCCATCGGCAATTAGTTCCGAATTATTTCTGCTCTAGACGTACGCTTTTCAAAGTTTTCGAAATTTTTCTAAGCAACCGTGCTGTAGTTATCAAATTTTCTAAGTTTTATTATTACCTTGCTGTGAGTGCTAGTGCAATCGAATTGTAAGTACCGAGCCGATTTACTACAGTCCTATTTTTAATCCTCGTTGAGTCTACCTGAAATAGCTGTTCCGTCAGATTCCGTAAAATACCTTTTCTAGTTTGTCCAGGTGCCCGTAGTTAGTCTGTCCTTCATGGTGTGTATACCCATGGTCAGACCGGAAGGCCCAAACGAACCACTGCTATAGTACGTTTGTCCGTACAACCGGTGCCTGTAGTTAGTCTGTCCTTCATGGCGTGTATACCCATGGTCAGACCGGAAGGCTGATGCAAACCAATGCTATAGTACGTTCAACCGAATAACAATCCTGCTCTGTCCCGATCCTTAGTGCCTGTAGTTAGTCTGTCCTTCATGGCGTATATACCCATGGTCAGACCGGAAGGCATAACCGAACCAATGCTATAGCACGTTCGACATATCCTGGTCAACCCTCTAATTTCACCTGGCCAAACCCAACCTGTTTAGACGTGAAACAAGCAAAGTGGTAGACAACGTGGTGAATTCTGGGATTGAAAGAATATCGGACAAAGATAACCGTTGTGCACTCTTATACTGACTCCTTTTATCCCTTTTTTCCTGATACTAGCATATATTTGAATTCACCGTTTAACTTTAATCCACCTTCTATTCTGGCTGACTCGTACCTGGAAAATATTTGTTTCTTATGAAAGTGCTCACGGTCAGACAAAACTGACCAATCTTATATTTGTATTCATTTCATATAGCGTCTTATTTCACTATATTTTTGTATAACTATTTTTGCTATTTGAATAAATTGTGTAGATTACTCTATTTCTGATGTTCTCTGTTATCGCTAATATTTTAGATAACGAAGAACTCTGTCTCTGACTAGCAGCTGCTCTGGTAGGTTTGCTATTCTCCCTTATAAGAAAAAAGAATAGCTGGCGCTCGAGGTAAGTTTCACCGAGAAAACCACGTTACAAACTTCAAGAAGTCTGTGAAGCGAAGTATTTGGGTCTGATGTTGGACAAATTCGAACTGAAAAAGAAACGTTGACTCTATAATCGAGAAGATAATACAGATGGTTTCGGTAAAGTTGAGATGTTTAATTTTCTTGAATAAAAACGGAAACCCACACGAAAAGAAAAGAAGAAAGATTATTATCACAAATTGAACAAAGAATTCAAAAATAATTGTTAGTTTAACATATCTCAGTGGCGTATCACTTTTCAGTCAGTTTTTAAGTAAAACTTTAACACCCTGTATCCTGGAAACAGTGCATTTCCCGAACTACATTCATGAAAACTTCCTTTCATAAAATATTCGGAGGAATCATTCCCTTAAATCTTTCGCATTAATTCAGAAACACCCTTATATAAGGTTCGATATTATTTATAAAAAAAAGTAAATTTCAGGTTAACAATGCGTTTTTTATGTCACATATAGGATACTTAATGAAGATTTGGAGAACCTGTTGAAAAACATACTTCAAAAAATACAAACGTTGCGAAAAAAGTGTTGTTTAATTATGATCCAATACTACACAAGTATTAGAATAAGAACAATGTGAGCTAATTCTTAAGATCATAAATAAAATACAAAAGTGCAATACAGAGAATTATTTTCAAAGTTATAAAACAAGAACACATCAAAACTTAAATCAGGCAAAAGTAAAAAACCGAAAAGGGTTGAAAAACCCAATAGCACATGCTTCAACAACAGTTAATCAGTTACTTCCATAAAATATTTGAGTTCACCTACTTCCATAAAATCTTTGAGTTCAATTGACAAATTTTCTAATCAAATAATAGAAGACTTATGCCCGATTGCACGTTCATCTAAGCAACGTTTGAGCCCTTAAAGTGACGTTTATTCCATTGATGAAACGTCATTTCAGGGCTTAAACGTTGCTTAGACGAACGGTGCAATCGGGCATTAGAGTTGGTGTTAGGTAATTTGTCTACTCGTCCAATAGAATTTCATTCAATAAATCATTAAAAAAAATCAATTGATGAACTGAAAAAAATATTTACGATAATCGAGTGATAAACGCAGATTTTGCAAGTAAAAATTTTGAGAAAACACAAGGAGGTAATATGATCTACAGTTTCCATAGACAGCTGTTTCGCCATACTGGGGCTTGTCTGTTAATAACAGATGTGTGTGTGCGATATCGTTGATTCATTTAATTTTCTCACCCAGTGTTTCTTCTTTCGATGGCCAAACAGTCTGTCACAAAATATTCCAGATAATTACTCTACCTCAACTAAGTTTCCACTATGACAAACCTATATCTACTTCTCCGAACTATCGCGCAGAGCAAGCATCACAGTAGGCATAGTTTCTGCCGTAGAAAACTCCAAACATTTTTTGTGACCAAAAGTATTAACCCATCAGATTAGCGCTAATCCCCTGAGGTAATTCGTGCACTGTTGTCGAACTTCCGCTAGCGTGTAAAACTTCCTGCAATTATATCAGAAATTCAGACAGGATAACTCCAGAGGGTCTCGGCTTGGAAATTTCTCTAATATAATGATACGGGTACATTTGTTTTATCTTTCCTGTGTGTGCGTTATTTTTCGTTCTGGTAAAGCATATATATTCCTTATACTTGTATAGTACATCCAAGAATGATCAACATCGAAGTATGTCCTGAAACTGTGAACGCAGCTTCATTTTTGTTCCAAGAAACTGACTAAAAGTTTCTCATCTCTTTTATCACAGATATAAAATATGATATGGAAAAAATCGAGTAGGTTATGTTCTGAAGAAAATTTTCAAGCTTGAAAATGAAACACATTTCTACCTACGATTACCTACACTTTTTGATCATTAGGAGGTATATTATTTTCACAAAGACTGTCTTCTTAATTATGGAAAATTCGAGGGAGATGGGAATTGAACTATGATTTAAGTTCAATTCAAACATGGAAATTCGGGTATAGTCAGTCCAAAGTCATTTGATAGACTTAAAACTATATTTACTGTAATCAAAGGATAAACCTTAGACTAATGAAAGAGGAAACGCGGCATGTCAATCATAAATTCAGGAATAGTTGAAGCCAACATCAAAAAACTATTTCCCATGAGTAGAACAAGGACAGCTGAATCAACTCCTACTGACATGGCAACAATGCAGGAGTGTTTGACCGCGTAAATCGAACAACTACCAGTGGCATGGAGTTGCCGTTGTTGAAAGATTTGAAATAATTAATAATTTATACCGACATAAAGTTTTCTTTATGGATTAATACAATATTTTAAATTGGATCAAATGAGGAATCGTTGCCACACAAAAATTTAACCTAATGAGTATATTTTCATTTTGAAATACCTTTGATTCTCACATACATTCACAATGGTATAAAACCTTGATATGATATTTCCTTTGTAACATAGTAAAGATCCGTATACCAACACAGCATTATGTTTTTGAGCGCTCGTTCTACTTAAACGAGTGCTACCTATATCGTTTTGACGAAATGTCTGTAATTTCCGAAAATGGTTTCAAATGATAGGGTTTGACTCCCTGATGACGAATTCGTGATCAAATTCAATTCTACCCGTGAAGCCGCAGTTAAGTTCGTTAACCAGCCAAATAGTACAGGGTGTTCCATAAAATATGGCCATTCAAAATTTTGGTTCCTCGGTATCTCAGACAAAACGAAACCAATCGAAATTTTGCTGCCACAGGACACTCATAATGAGCTTCATGCAAAATTTTGTGGCCATGATGTAAACAGAACCGTAAAAAATTCAATTGGAATGTTGAAAAGAAGAAACTTCATATTTCCATAACAACATATCCGATTCAAGTAAGATTTATTCTGTGAATGAAGATTGATACATTGAATGTTCACGCCAAATTCAAAGAGAATCACATTATCCCAATTTTCGTTCGGGGGGCCCAATGCAAATATTCAGGGAGAAAAAACATAAAAAGAATACTGTTATTTCTATCTTTCTCTTTCTGGTTGATAAAAATGTCAAATTCACAATATCTTTTCTGAAATCTGGTGACAATTTATTTTCTAAAATGCCTCTCCAATATACAGGGCGTCAAGGAAAAAAGTACTATGCCAGGCGATAGAGGGCCATAAAATATGAAAAAGTCCCAGGAATATATGTATGTCCTAAACTGCCTCCTTTTAGAAATACAAGGTGTTAAATTTTGTTTTTTTATTCGTTTTTTTAATAACTTTGGACAAAGAGGTAAGAATTGAACAAAATGTGAAATGCGTCGGTTTTGTATGATGCAGAATCCAAATATTCTATTAGTTTTCATATTACTAATAGAGGGCGTCACATACAGGATTCCTCAACCTTTGAATCAACCCTTACTTTTTTTGCCTTACACTGTATGTCAATCTGGACTAAAAAAGGGATTCCTTTGTCTTTTTTCCTCCAAAAAGGAATACATTGTTGTAGTTGCTAGGACAAACGGTTTCCGGTTAAAATGCATCAAAAAGTTATGATGCACGCAAATTGACCGGAAGCAAAAACAACCATTGTTGAAAGCAGTTTAAAAAACAGCAAGGAACTAAATCAAAATCTTATTCAAGATCACAAAATAATGAAAAGGACAGGCAAAAAGGTAGGATGAATCCTGTATTAATAATCTAAATACTAATAGGATATTTGGATTCTGCATCATACAAAACACCCCATTATCACATTCTTGTTAATTCTGATCTCTTTGTCCAAAGTATTCAAGGAAAAAACAATAAAAAAAAACTCGAACACCCTGTATTTCTTAAAGGAAGTAGTTTCGGACATATATTCATGGGCCCTTTTTTATATTTTATGGCCTTCTATCGCCTAAAACTATGTATGATACCTTTTGCCTTGTCACCCTGTATATGTGTACCTAGTCTCATTTCAAAAGGTTAATCATTATGTTTTTCCTCGGGGCTCCCTCTGACTGCGCCCCTGGTCTAGCGAGCAACAGATAGAGTAAATAGCCTATTCGTTTTGAAGTATTTCGTGCTCCTGAGTAACTCAAAAGCTCGAAATACGGCTTGCCATTGGCTGCGCACAAGCGCTGGAACAGCTCAGGAGCTCGAAACTCTTCAAAACGAATACCATAAAAGTCGTAAGAGTGTTAAGAATCTAGAGATAGAGTCAGTCAAATTTTGAGCTAGATAGGTATAAAGCAAAAGTGTAAAACAATATTTGAAGTTCAGCTGCTAGTGAATACACTATGAATGTGTAACCGAGTTGTGTAAATAAACTAACTTGTACATGGTAAAACAGGTGTTTTTACTGTTCCAATCATACCCCTTAGACAACATTCGAATTATAAAAATCATACAGATATTAAGATATAATATAGATATAGATATTCAGTTGATTGTGAAGAAATTGAATAACCTTTCAAGATATAAAATAACAATTATTTTCAATAAAAGATTACATTTTCCATATCGAATAGATTCACATTGAGCTCTCATTTCATTCGTCAGCCATGTTGAATTAATCCTTTCCGCATGTCTCCACTGAGAGACTATTAATATCCTAACCTAAAAGGCATTGTTAATTCTTCATTATTATTCAGGTCATCAGCTCACCATATTTATCGTTTATGATGCTGTCACAAGCAAGAAGAACCATTTGCGCCGAAATAAATATCAAATAGCAGGATGCAACGTCAGCTATATCATTAATTAGAGCGCTGTCAAGAGCTGCTTTGCAGGATATCACTCCGATGTGTTTTAATCCTCTTCGAGGGTATCCACAGAAGCGAAAGATCTTGTACCTACCCTGTTATATAGTTAAGTGGATGGAAACATGACGTAAATTAATATAGTATAAGCTCGCCAAGATATTCAATATCTATTTTTGGAAGATGTAGTTTGGTACTGAAAATCTATATGGACGGTAATGTTACTGATGGAGTGCTTTTGATTCTTTGACTGAAATAGAAATCAATATGATATTGATTTATGTGCTAAATCTGAAATTTTCATGAATGGCTTGATTTGTATTGGGCAGTTGATTAAAAGAAAAGCTAGGTGGTGATACAGACAATTAAATTTTCATTCAATTACAGAATAACTGTAGGTCATAGGTGAGTTAGATTTTTAGTCATTGTTCCTATTCATTCTGCAAAATCAAAGAGTTTTTTTTTTCATCTTTATTGAAATTTACAATCTACTTTCTACAAGTATTGAGTAAATGTGATGTATTTAAAAGACATGTAGAAGTTATCAAACTATTGATACTTCTTTAAAATACTTTAATTAAAGTCAATTGGCCAAGTTTTCTTCAATCTTCTTCTGTTGAACGGGGTTTTTGCTAGTTGATCTATGAAACTGTTCTCATGTCCTTCCAAATTTTGATGGTATTTTCGAGAGCGTGTTTTGATTTCTTCGTTAACGAATGGGACTTTCAAATCATTGTGTATAGTCAGATTGGAGACATACCATGGTGAATCTGTGATCGAGCGCAGTATTTTGGACTGGAGTCTCTGTATAATTTGGACGTTTGAATTCTTGGCACATCCCCAGAATTGGATGCCATATGTCCATATCGGTTTAATTATGGCTTTGTAAATCAGAAGATTATTTTGAAGGGACAACTTGGATTTTCCGCCTATAAGCCAATACATTTTCCTAATTTTAATTTGTATTTCTGTTTTTTTAGCTTGATATGTTTTTTCCAAGTAAGCCGTTGGTCCAAATGTATTCCCAGGTATTTGGCTTCTGTTTGACTGGAATCGGATTACCATCTATTTGAACTGGAGGACATATGCCTCGTTTGTTGGTAAATGTGACTTGGACTGATTTCGTTTCGTTGATGGTAAGGCGCCATTTTCGGTACCATTTTCCCAGCTCATTCAGGTGTTGTTGGAGGTTTTCGGAAGCTGTTGCCGAATTATGATGAGATGTTAATGTCGCTATGTCATCTGCAAACGAGGCTAATGTGGTGTTCTCACTCTCTGGAATGTCTGACGTGTATATGAGATAAAGCAAAGGCCCCAGTATACTTCCCTGTGGTACCCCGGCTTCTATTTTTTTTGGTATACTTAGAGCATCACCATATTTCACTGCGAAGTATCGATCGGTCAGATATGATTTCAGGATCAGATAGTATGGTTGGGGTAAAAGTTTTTTCAACTTGTAGAGCATCCAATATGCCAAACCCTGTCGAAAGCTTGAGATGAGTCCAGGAATACACCAGTGCAGTATTTATTTTCTTCGATACTTGTGGAGATCGTGTTTACCACACGGTGTATTTGGTGGGTGGCCGAATGATTTTCCCTGAATCCTAGTTGATGGTTGGGTAGTATTTTGTGAAGGTCGATATCTTTCTTTAATCTCTTCAGTAGTAGTTTCTCAAACAGTTTCCCATAATTGGTAAAAGGCTGATAGGTCTATATGATTTCACGTCGTTTTCAGGTTTGTTTGGCTTGCATATCATTACTATCTCTGCATACTTCCATATGATTCGGAAATAAGATAGGCTCATCATTCGGTTGAATATTGTGTTGAGTAGTACTATAGCCTTCTGTGGTAGTCTTTTCATTATTTCGGCAGTTATTAGATCAAAACCGGGGGCTTCCTTATTTTTCAGCTTCCTAATTTCCTGGAGAACTTCCTTAGGTTTGAAATGTTTTATGGGGAGAGACATCTGGCAGGCAATATACAAAAAAGACTCGACTTCTGTGTCATTGTTATCTGAGTGGGGATCATCCGGGGTGAGTACTTGTGATAAGTGTGATGCGAATATATTTGACTTATCTTCATCAGTGTTGGCCCATTCTCCATTTGTCTTTCGGATCGGAGGTTTTCGTGTTACAGGTCTTTTATATTTTTTTGTAGCTTTCCAGATGTTGTGTTCGCTGTTATTGTCTATATTCTGAATGTGGTGTTGAAATTGCGAGTTGAAGTGCTCTTGAAGAATACTGTGGAGCTTTCTACCTAGGCGATTGTATACTGTTTTGTCTGCTGGGTTACGAGATCTTTGCCATCTGCCTCTTGCTTGTCGTTTTGAAGTTAGCAATTCCCGAATTTGTAGAGGTAATATATTCTCAGTGTCGTTCTCTGACTGTGTTGGTGTGCTTTCCCAGGCTGCTTTCTGAATCATCTTCTTTGAGTTCAATATCCAGTCTTATGTTGTTAGTTAGTAATTGCTGGAATTGGTTCCAGTTTGTTCTGGTTGTGGTTAATGTATTCTTCTCATCCCGGAATTTGGCGGTTGTACTCAATGTCAACAAAATTGGTGAGTGATCCGATGATAGATCTGGAGTTGATTCTGTTTGTATGTAGTTATTATTAATACCATTTGTGACGAAGAAGTCAAGGATGTCTGGGATTTTGTTTGGGTCAGTTGGCCAGTAGGTTGGTGTTCCGGGCGAAACTACATTTAGATTTCTGTTTGAAATCACCTTCATCAAGTTGCGTCCTTTGGGAGTTATCAGTCTTGATCCCCAGTGAGTATGTTTTGCATTCCAGTCTCCTCCAATTATGAATCTGTACGTGAAGTTCTGAAAAAACTCAGTATACTTGTTTTCGTCAATATTATGTCGAGATGGGGAGTAAATAGCTGATACATCAAAGCTCCATGTTTCTGTGTACACTGTTATATTTGTAGCTTGTATTTCTTCAGTCACGTAATTTGGTATTGTATGATGTTTAATATTTTGCCGAATAAGTATGGCTGAACCACCATGTGCTCTTCCATCTGGATGTTCAGCGGAGTAGGTGTTATAATGTGGGAGCTGGAAAACGGTTTTTTTAGTGAACTGGGTTTCTGATATTAGCATAATGTCTATTCTATATAAATTCAGGAATGTTATCAATTCATTTTTGTGGTTTGGGAGGCCATTCGCGTTCCATGAAGCTATTCGTATTAGCTTTGCCATTGCTTAATCTAATGAAGTTTATTCACAATTGTGGTTAGCAGATTAAGCATAATCTGGTTTTGGTTCATCATTTGCGTGATCATGGATTTTAGGTCTGACAGAAAACTTGTCATCATGTTTTCTAAGGAGTTTGGGTTTTGTTTTTGGGAGGGGTGTTCTTGGTGTGCTTCATTTTGACGGAGTATACTCGGGCATAAGACATCCTGTCTGGTTGGGCTATAATATCTAATATTGGCAGATTGTTTCTATTTCATAAGTGGTTTCAAAGAGTGACAGACAAATAGTTCCTGTCGAATATATTGCAGTGGAATTAAAAATATTCGTCTCGTTTTCAATCTTTTTTGGTAAAAAATGGAACTATTTCTTGCAATGAAAAAATCTTTCTCAAAATGAGTTACAGGAAGTCTCACTATGTAGACGTTTGTTTTTCTAGAGACAGCGAACAGTTTCTGACCAAGACCACTGCAAACGTTAAGGTTAACTTTATTCTGTCAAAACTCTAACCGAACGTCAAGACAGAAATACGAGTCTTATAAATCTGTACCATTTACGATATTAAAAAAATAATCAGTTTTCGTATTACTTCCGAATTATTACGTCCGAATGTGTAATAAAATTCCAGTGTTAATTCTCCATTTGTATACCACTCGAAAACCCTTTGATTTGTATAGAGTTCAACTAGTATTAAAGGTAGATGTAGCTCCATGTCCTTTAGAGTATTTTAATGGAAATTCAGTCGAACATCGCTTATTGGATTTAACCCTTTCCCATTCAGTCTGAATCCGTTTTGCGTTGAAACTGTCCGAATCGATGGAAATTATTAAATGGATACAGAACAGGTTGTACTATTTCTGCGATAGAATAAATTTCACTGAAGGCCAGCTATAATTTATTAGGGTGTAAATCCATGTAACACAGATAACTCCTTGAATTTATGCTTTCAATTAATCGTGGAATCGAACAGAGGCGATACTGATGAAATTCTTTATCGACGTGAAGGAATAGTAAGATTGTGTCGATAAATCTACTAGATGTTCGAACATGACATAGCTATCTGACAGATATCGTTGAAATGAATTCATCTGCTTTCATTACATCGATATTTCTTCAGATTCATTATATATATGGAATATCATGAATTTTATGAAAAGAAAGGAATAATTTCCAGACAGGAAAAATGCAAAATGCATCAATTTGAATGAACAAATATATATTAATTTTAATGATATCTGTTAAATAGCTATCTGTAACCTATCAGCTAGTGGCAAAACAGGCCTAGACTATTTCGTATTTTCTGTCTAGACATGTAATAGAATTTCACCGTGTTAATTCTGCCTTTGTACGCAACTCTGAAACCCTTTTGTATTGAGTTCAAATAGTATTAAAGGTATAGTCCGTTAAGAATGATTAACATCTCGGGTGGTGTGTGGAAATCGAAAATATGTTGGTATCGGTCCGTGCGGTGAATTTCGATTTGCCGATTTTAGGTTGGTGTTGAAAATATCACTGACTTTGACTTTTTCCAGTTTGAGTTAACGAATTGAAGATATTTCGAATTTATTTGTGAATGTACTTGATTTAATCGGCAAGTGGATTTTAATATCTCTTTAATCTACTTTGATTTGATTACTGAATTGAAATTGGCCGGAATACAACCAGATACCTCTCACCTTACTGCAAGAGAACGCAGGCAGTGTATCGGTGTTACTGCGAGTTCTTCAGGGATTCAGCAGATATTTCTGCTAGTATATTAAACGCATTGTGCTGGTATTTCAGGTAAACGATCATGTACAATGTGTTTTCTGATTAAGTAATGAGTTTTAAAATTTCAGATTTCTCCTAGAACTGTCCTAGAATTTCGGAGAAAAAAGTAGAAGGCAAGTTGGTAGAGCCAGAGTTAGCACTGGAAGGAAACCTATTCCACATGATTATACCTTCAAAGAGACATTAAACGACATTATTTTTTCTAAAATCAAAAACAACGAGTATATCACTTGGATATCATTTTGAACTGGCTAAAAAGCACCTGGATTTCGATCATTTTAAGTCAACACTTTATAGAATAATCAAAAAAATTGTTTACAAGTATGAGAAAGGTGATCAACGGAAAATTCTTATTGATACACATAAAGATATCGTGAATATACGGTTTTGTGGTAAATAACTTGAATACTTGAGAGAAAATGTAAAATTTGTTTATCTAGATGAAATATGGATATTTGAAAGTGGCAGTCAAATCCGCCAGTGGACATTAGGAAGTAATCCTAAAGGTTTGCCTAGTATGTTCATAAGTGAAAGCAGGAGGTACACAATTTGATGGATTTTCACCTGGATGTGATCTAATTCTTGGCAGTGGTATCAATGATACGGATTACCATAAGACAATGAATGGGGGAACTATTTCATTAATGGATTACTGAACAATTAATACCTTCTCTGCAGTTATTTGATACAAAGTGTGTCATCATTATGGATAATGCACCATATCATTCAATCAGAGTTGATCAAATACCTACGACTGCTTCTCGTAAAAAAGTAATTCGGCAATGGCTACAAGAACATAAGTTTCCTATAATTGATTAACTTAGGAATACTTAAATCCTTTGTTGGATTTTATAGAAAGTTGAATTGTTAATACGATTTTAATGTTTACTGTAACAGTCATTTTACATGTTATGTTCGCTTTGGAGCACTGCATTTAGAAAATAATTCTAATACCTATGTAAATAAATAGTAAAATGTATAAGTCTATTATAAGTATTCCACTGTACTTTTAATAATTATTTTCAATGAATCTATGATTGCATATAATATTTCTGTCTCCAATTAACAATAAAATTTTGGAATAATGTTCTGAATTAATTTTCTCAATTTTGTACAGAAGCTTATTTTAGTTTTTCACTGTAAATTGTCAGTTTTAAGAAATGTTGAATAAGTGTGTTCCTTACCCTTATGGTAAGGATTGAAATAAAGATTTATGCTAAAACTTTAACTTTTGCTTTCTCTGAATTCCAAACACTCAAAGGAACTCAATCAACTTTTATCTAAAATAATACCGACAAGACCTAAATCAAGCTAAATTGACAATCGTTTCCATTAAAAGCCAAAATATTCACCATTTCTCTATTCTCGACTGAGGTGAAACAGTGTGTTATCTATTGGATCTAAAGAAATAGTACTTATTAATATGATGGATATGTTAAATCAACAAACAAATACTGAATTATTCATATCAAACGTCACCAAAGCATATACATGAATGAAATCATTATTTAATCTGTGCAATAGTATTCTGAAACAAGTATGAATTTCATACAAAAATTATAACATCTTGTGGTCCACATTTTTTCACTTCATTTAATTTTAACACCTTTGCCAAACAAGCTCTGTTTATTTTTTCAGCTATTCAATGAAATATTCCTCTTACTGAAACAGACAGAATCGTTGATAAGTTTATTAAAGTTATACAATTAACATACCCACTGAATAGATTCTTTTATTAGTGTTTTTGTCTTATTATGTATAAACAATTAACGAATTTGGCCACACATTTCAGAATATCAACAAGTTTTACTGTTTCGTTTCACTAGTTTGGCTACCTCAGTTGAATTTGAGTTGAACACAATCATTTTTAGTTATAATTATGAAAGTTTGTCAGAGAAAAAGAACATTTGTCTCATTATCTTCAATAGAGTCTCAATCTTCATGGGTGAATTATGAATGACATCTCATTAGAGTACTTCGATAGTTTATAGTTTTATTTATTGAGGCAGCGATATAGTAATAGAACCTGAATCCCATTGATTGAACTGGACTGAATAATAAATGACTGTTTATTTTTCATGATATTCATAAGCTTAGGAGTATATACCTATTCTGGTTTCCTCGCTCTTTAGCTGCAATTGATGGTAAATACGAAAATTTGTCAATACAGTGTCAGAAATTATATACTTCTGGTAGGTATAGAGATTTACACAATCCTAATGGTATTTAAGAATCAGGAACATTCTCAAGCTCAAAAACTTGCTTTGGAAAATAAAAATATTGTATTAAATACATTTCTAGGTTATATTTATTTATTTCGCTTCTCTGACTCTGATGAACCCACAGAAATTTTTAGTGACTTTTTAGTAACTAGAAATAAAGCCCCGACTGGACTTTCATGGCACGCTTCGATGTCAATAATTTAAACGGACTATAGATGTAGCTTTATGTCCTTTAGAGTATTTTAATGGAAATTCAGTCGATTATCGATTATTGGATTTAAACCTTTCCTATTCAGTCCGAATCAGTTTTGCGTTGAAACTGTATGAATCGATGGAAATTATGATATGGATACAGAACAGGTTGTACTATTTCTGCAACAGGATGAATTTCACTGAACGCCAGCTATAATTTATTGGGGCGTAAATCCATTTACAAGAGATAAATGTTTGAATTTATGCTTTTAATTAATGGTGGAATTGAACAGGGGCGATAGTGACGAAATTCTTCATCGTTAAGGAATATTAAGATTGTGTCAATAAATCTACTACATCTTCTGCAATTATTGTAATTCAGAAAACGTTAAATGTACCTAATTCAGGAAAGCAAATTGCATTGCAGAGGATGGAAATATTCATTCAGAATAGTAATATGTGATACAGAAATTGAAACTTGTAATTCAGAAAAAGGAAATTGTAATTCAGAAATTGGAAATTGTTATTCAGAATTGGTTGAATATGTTTATTTCAGAGTTTTTAAATGAATGAATATTCATATCTATCTGTAATTCAAAATGATTAGCACAAAATAATAATGGTTCTGGTGGACATTGTCGACTGTCGAAGTACTAGATACTTGATGATTATGTCCCCTGCGTACTACCTTTGTAATAAATATTCTGAAATTGAATTGATAACCCCTCATTTGAAATTTTTGTTTATTGAAATTCAATTTGCCGTTTCTGAATTACAATTTTTTTTTAATTTCAACTTCCCTATCTGAATTTCAATTTCGTTCTACTGAAAATGAATTAACACTTCTGAAATTCAATTCCTATTTTCTGAATTACATATTCTTATTTTGAAATACAAGTTTTCTTATTTGAAATTGAACCTTCATTTTCTGAAAAACAACCGTAAAGGTGTAGATGTTTGAACATGACACAGATTTAACTGAGGGACTTGGTAACATTAATTAAATTTCATCCAATATCGAGAAATGCCTCCGTTAAATAAAGACGTAACGTTATTTTATGTCTAACTGATTATAATTTGAATTATTTCAACTTCAACCCAACATTTGTTAACCCTATGTATGTAACAATATTTATTATGGTTAATAAAATATCATTTTCAGCCGACCTCGAAATGAAAGATAATTTCAATGTGTACGAAATTGATCATTACTGAACCATTTTAATGCTCAATTTCTGCTATTTCAATGTTCAATCCTCATGGCAACATAATTCATATTTAGGTCGTCGAAAAAATCTTGTAATCAACTCGGTTATTAATTGAGCAACTAATAGTCTCGAACTGTTAATGCGTCAACTTCGCTCACGCATTAAAATATCTTGACCATTAGTCGCTGTTTTTAATAACCTAGTTGATTAAAATACTATTTCCGTCGACTCCGAAATAGAAGGTGATTCTTAGGAACATTAATGACCCATTCAATTTTCAATTTATGCTTCTTTTATGTGCAATCTTCATGACAACCGTACGCAAAGTATTTTGAAGCACCACGAGAAATATCAAAACTCTACTGGAACATCATTATGTTGAATGTGTATGGCTTTTGCAAAATAAGTACCTATGTATTTTAATCAGAAATTTAATCTCAATTCATAATTAAGTGAAAGGAAAGATCTTGTATCGATCGTAGTTTATTAATTTATCGACTAATGGTCCCAAACTATCAACGCTTTAATAACCTTGTTGATTAAAAAACTATTAATTGATGTAATAAAAGTAGACTTGGCCCCCGATTGACAAGGTAAACCCCTATTTGTTGGTTGGAGTACTTTAGAATACTGAAGAGATATCAATTCAAAGAATACAATATGAAGGCTGAATCTATGAAGCATTTAACAGCAGTCAATAATAACTCATTATTCACATGTGATTAATGGGGGTATTATTATGGCCTTGAAAATAGACGTATATAATGCGTGAATTATTCCATAGTCGTGGATGAAATTCGTTTTTTATCTGAATAATTTCGAAAATTTCGAATCCAGTTTAAATCATTATCATTAAATTATTTGCTAAAAAAGTAAAATTTTTTCTGTACCTTAGATACTCTAGTATTCATTCTTATAGTCGTAGATACACTGAAGTATTCAACTTGTAGTAATGATCATAACTCACTGGATGAATTACAGTACTATAGCCTGTGGCTCATGCTGCAAACGTCATATGTGTGAATTATGACCTACATCACTGCTCGTTAAATAATATACTATTTACTGAAGATCTATTACGCCTTGAAACTCTTTCACGTCCTATTTTTACTGTTATATACCCTTGAGAAGTAGGGGAGCTTTCGTTGTGCTGTAAAATTAATCAATCTTCCGAATAGAAAGAAGATTTCAGTGAATAGATAGTTCGAGTACACTTTTATGAGGTTTTCAGAGTAACGTTCTCAGATGAGAACCTGAAAACGTGATGATTTTATCAATTTTCCATTCGCTCTTACATTTCCGTTCCATCTCATTCGCGAAAGGAATTCTTATACTTGACGCTTTCGAGCTGTCGAAGGAAATAGGTACATGATGCAATCAATCTGGAATCAATTCTTCGCTTCACAGTTGACCTGTATTCCATCTGGAATATAAAATCTTCAAGAACTCCCTCATTTCGTCTATTCATTTTTAAATGTGCTGTGGAATCATTATATTATATTATATTATATTATATTATTATATTATATTATATTATTATTATATTATATTTATTATTACTCAGGACCACTAATTCCATATTTGAAAACTCCAGGAGCGTATTGAACACGTGAAAATACTCAAAAAACTCATAATATGTTCCTATAAGATTCTCATTTGTTTTAGAGATACATAGTGTATTAAATATCTGATGAGTCTCGTCCTTTACTGCTTAATTGAGGGAATATTTTTGGCTTCAGGACTGTGTGGATCTTCTTCAGGGCTGCAAGAATATTTATTTTTTAGTCTTGGAAGAGTTTACAATTTGTGTAAAATACAATTTAAACTTCACGATTCACAAACTTAATAGGTATATGATACACTATTACAAACAAGCTACATGGACACATATTAAAGAGAGAGACTGACATTCAGGCAGAATTTGCAGTTATATGTATATTTTTTTTGTATATTATTGTATTGTTCTATTATAAAATTTTTTTTTCCTTTGTAATTTTGTTTATATTTTTATGTCCTACAATTTTAAAAAAGTGTGTATAATTCACCCCACAGTCCTGAAGCCAAGAAATATTCCCTCAATAGTGTATTAAAGTTTGCCTTAGTTTGCCACCAGAATTATTTATTTTCTGGTGAGCACTGTTGATTTGAGAAAATGTAAAATGACTACTGAAACATGGTTCATCAGTGGAGTTGCTGATTCAGAAATTGGGAGATCGCTGAAGTTGTTTATTCACAATCAATTCGACCTGATTTGATACCAGGGCATATTGCACCAAATTATTTTGCCATTAAGCAGAGCATTTATGTAAACAACAATCAAGGTTTTTCTATTTGGTCAGATTAATTACTTTCTACAACTGCTTTTCTCTAGATACTTGTTATTTCAAACTGTTATTCCCTTAATTTAATAAAATCGCAAAGCAGTTATGGCAATTTCCCTGATATAAATGAAAAAAACCAATTTAAATGCTTTCTTTTTGCATTATTCAAACTAGCCAATGAAAACAATTTTGGAAATGATATATTCCAATGCTTCGAAATCGAATTAAAATTATGATAATATCAAGATCTACCTGAACTTCTTCTAGAAACTGAATCAAAATTTCTAACGAAAAACAATCAAACTCCGAGGGTGGAGATCAACGAAAACAGATAAATTTAGACCATTTTAAAAAAACACAAATTATTCACTTAAAATTATAGAATTTGGAAAAAAGTATCTATTTGAACAGATGGTTTAAAAAATTTGACGGATTCTGTGAATTATCGAAATAATAAAATTTCTTATTTTGTTCACAACGGGAGGCACCTGATATATTCTCAAAAAGCTCACTATGCGGAGGTCCCTGAGATATTTCCAAAAGCTCGCAATGGAAGGTTTAAGGATATTCTCAAAAAGCTCATAATGCGGAGGTTGTTTGGAAGTTCTCACTACTTGTCACAGTGGAAGGTTTATGCGAATATCCCGTCGACCTCCACAATATGAGCAGTTTGAAAATTTCCACAAGCGATATATTTTAGAGCTCTCTGGGAATATACCCGAGGCGGAAATTTGGAGGAGATATAGAGTTCCCAACAACCTCACAGGAACATCATAAATACTCTCAATCTCCCGAAAAGATATCGCTATGCGACGTCTTTGTGTTGACTGTGTAAAATCAAGGAATTTATTGTTGGTTGGTTGTATGTTCCACCTAAAATCTATGATCATTTTTTGAAGCACTAGCAGCACTTGATGTACTGAGCGATTACCAACTTTTAATACTTGGAGATTATAATGCACCGGAGTTTCTTTCACCTTCTATTTCCGACCCAAAATGAACAACGCTCAAAATTTTTTCGACTATCCTTAGAACTGGGTGCAATTCAACACGCTGCGAAATGCAGATAAAAGACTACTTGATCTGTGAGAATCTTTCTTCTTACTTTTTTTTTCTCTACTGAAATATATTTTTTTCTAGGCTTCTTTCAAATTTGCAGTTGAGTTCAGAACTGAAGTGTTTGGAACTGGACATATAGTATTTCAATTTGCCTTCTCAGATCCTTGTCATTTAACCACTTCATTACTCGCGAAGTAAAATGCAATAAAAAAACACAACGACTTATTCATAAGATCTGAAATCACAATTTCGAAACCGTTAGTAACGTGAATAAGTGCAGAAATTTCAACTCACTTTTTCAAACACTTTAAAGTTAAAGCAGATTTTATTGCGACATTTTGAAAACTTTTCGATATCTGAAAGACAATTATTATCTGTCGTGTATCTTATAAAAGGGACAAATCAATAATGAATGTTGACTACAATATTTCAAACACATTTTGCAACGATATATTCGTTTTTGATCGCCACCGCACGTCGATTTGAGGAAAAACAAGGGCTGTCTTATTTCACCCCACTGCGTCATTTGTACACCCTTCCCCTACAGATTATTTCCGTGAAAAAACGGTTGGCGTCCGGTCTCTCCAACACGAAAAAAATAAACAACGTAGGATAGAAAACACGACCAACCCTAGCAGCTTTTCCCATTCGAACACCTCAAAAGCAAGCCGATCGGATAGAATCCATCCCACAGAAAACAGATCAAAAAGTCGTTGCTCGTTCCCTAATCCCGGTCCCTGTAGACGCTCAAACTGGGACGTCGCGGCGGCAGCAGCACAGTCAGGAGAAAATGAGGAATGGGAAAACTTAGGTTTTTCATCCGTCGACGACGTCAGTCGTTAGAGTCATTGATGTTGCCCAAACGCAAGAGAACATCTGCTGGCAGATGCGAGATGAGAGCAGTCTAATGAACACAAGAGGAAGAAACAATTGAAAGACTGAACCTTCATAAGGTTTGGGGAAACAACTTGAGGTTATTGCAATCAACTCGATGGTTGCAGAATCTTCCAACATAGGTTTGTCCAGCTATATCGAACAAGCGTGGGAAGATTAGCGTTGTAATGGCATTGATTACACAACTTCATGTGTCTAAAAGGGCCCACTCACTAGCAAGGCAAGGCAGTGGCGTGTGTTGTTATTAAGGAAAAAATGTCCAAGGTATAAATATCGAACCCGACACTATGTTGCTAAACATATGAAACGTGCAGAGACTTGTTGCCATACACGGTCGTTTTTGGTCATTCTTCCACGAACGGTGAAGAATGCACACGCCACACGACGGAGATAATTGCGCATTCCAAATTTACGCCATACACACACTGTTTTAACTGTACCCCGTACAACGCGCACTCAAGTCTTCGCGCTTCCCTCTTAGTGAGTGGGCCCTTTAAGAGGGAAGCGCGAAGACTTGAATGCGCGTTGTACGGGGTACAGTTAAACAGTGTGTGTATGGCGTAAATTTGGAATGCGCAATCATCTCCGTCGAGTGGCGTGTGCATTCTTCACCGTACGTGGAAGAATGACCAAAAACGACTGTGTATGGGCAACAAGTCTCTGCACGTTTCATATGTTTAGCAACACAGTGTCGGGTTCGATATTTATACTTTAGACATTTTTTCCTTAATAACAACACACGCCACTGCCATAAACATCAGATCTTTTTTCGACGTCATCTCACGCTTGTCGCACATCCAAACCAACACGCAAAAGTGTATGTGTGTGGGAAATATGAATGCACACGTTTGCGTTACAGCAAACGTGCAGATACTTAACTGCGCATCCTTCCTTCTTAGTGAGTGGGCGCCTTAACAAAACAATATATCATTTCCTTCGATAATAAAGATGCTTCCATCAGTGCTTTCATTTATCATACTTCCGGAGCATCCATATTCAAGGGTTTTATAAAGTCCAATTTAATTTACGAATTCAAAAGCGTCAAATAAAATTCTCACCCCCTCGTGACCTCAAGAACTTCTCATAAAGGGGCCCACTCACTAAGAAGGAAGAATGCGCAGTTAAGTATCTGCACGTTTGCTGTAACGCAAACGTGTGCATTCATATTTCCCACACACATACACTTTTGCGTGTTGGTTTGGATGTGCGACAAGCGTGAGATGACGTCGAAAAAAGATCTGATGTTAATGGCAGTGGCGTGTGTTGTTATTAAGGAAAAAATGTCCAAGGTATAAATATCGAACCCGACACTGTGTTGCTAAACATATGAAACGTGCAGAGACTTGTTGCCCATACACAGTCGTTTTTGGTCATTCTTCCACGTACGGTGAAGAATGCACACGCCACACGACGGAGATGATTGCGCATTCCAAATTTACGCCATACACACACTGTTTTAACTGTACCCCGTACAACGCGCATTCAAGTCTTCGCGCTTCCCTCTTAGTGAGTGGGCCCTTTAAGTATTATGAAAGTATAACTTCTAAGGAATTTCAATAAGATAATTATTCCACAGTGAGCCAGCAGTTTCTCTAGCGGGAACCCAGACCGACAGACCGTTAATCAGAAATATGGTTCACCTAAGGTCCAACAACATATAATTTAAGGAAAGATGTTCAACATCATAATCCATTATATAACAGCATAATTACCTACAGACAAGGTGGGTGGTAGATTCTTCCCTACAGTTATTAATTTTAATAATACTATTGTCACTATTTTAGCCTTGAAAAAGTTTCACGAAGGATTGGAAACGTTGGCATAGTACTTACCAAGTCAAAATAAAAACTAGTCTGATTTCCTGCGAAATGTTTCATCAAAAATATTCATGGACGTTACTAATCAATGAGGTAACTAGTAACATCAAGTTTCTGAACATAAGAACAATGTTCCCAATGTTATTTCCGTGAAAAACGTCTGGCTTCCGACCTTCTCAACACGAAAAGAATAAACAACGTAGAATATAAAACAGGAACAACCCTAGCAGCTTTTCCTATTCGAACACCTCAAAAGCAAGCCGATCGGGAAGAATCCATCCCACAGAAAACACATCAAAAAGTATTTTTGAAACATAGATAAATTGAAAATAGTAATCATCGAAATGAATACAATCTTCAATTTATAGGCCACAGAACCTTCTTCATGCGGACTGGGATGATTTATTCAAGATGTTGTCAATGAGGGAAGAGACAGACCGGTTTCGGCCTTATTAGGCCTCGTCAGTGTCCCATATCCTCAGAGACAACATCCTATTGAAAAACTTCTTTATTTAAGACCACTTGTGAGACTCTATCGAGTATTATCCTACAGATGGTGACATTAGTAGTGAGTAGTGTCAAAATGAGAAGTTCAATCATCACAGATCGCAAGTGGTCTTAAATGTAGAAGTTTTTCAATAGGATGTTGTCTCTGAAGGATATGGGACACTGACGAGGCCTAATAAGGCCGAAACCGATCTGTCTCTTCACTCATTGACAACATCTTGAATAAATCATCCCAGTCCGCATGAAGAAGGTTCGGTGAGCCTATAAATTGAAGATTGTATTCATTTCGATGATTACTATTTTCAATTTATCTATGTTTCAAAAATTTGTTAGGTTAGCCTCCTAAAGGCAAAGATTTTTTGTTTGTCATTTTTTCTTTATCTTAACATCAAAAAGTAGGTTCTCGTTGCCTTGATTCCCTAATCCCGGTCTCTGTAGACGCTCACACTGGGACGTCGCGACGGCGGCAGCACAGTCTGGAGAAAATTAGGAATGGGAAAACTTAGGTTTTTCATCCGTCGACTGACGTCATTGATGTTGCCCAAACGCAAGAGAACATCTGCTGGCAGATGCGAGATGAGAGCAGCCTAATGAACACAAGAGGAAGAAACAATTGAAAGATTATACCTTCATAGGGTTTGGGGAAATAACTTGAGGTTAATGCAATCAACTCGGTGGTTGCAGAATCTTCCAACATAGGTGTGTCCAGCTATATCGAACAAGCGTGAGAAGGTTTGTGTCGTAATGGCATTGAGTACACAACTTCATGTGTCTAACAGAGCAATATATCATTTGATTCGAAAATAAAGATGCTTCCGTAAGTGGTTACATTTATCATACTTCCAGAGCATCCATATTCAAGGGTTTTATAAGGTCCAATTTCATTTGCGAATTCAGGAGTTGTCAAAAAAAATTCTTATCCCTTCGTCACCTCAAGAACTTCTCATAAGTGAAATGAAAGTATAAAATTTAAGGAGTTTTAATAAGAGAATTAATTCCACGGTGAGCCAGCAGTTTCTCTAGCGAGAACCCAGACCAACAGACCGCTAATCAGTGAAATAGCTCACATAAGGTCCAACAATAATTTTAGGGAAGATGTTCAACACTATAATCTATTATATAAAAGCCTTATTACCTACAGACGAGGTGAGTGGTAGATTCTTGCCTACAGTTATTCATTTTATTAATACTATTGTCACTATTTTAGTTTTGAAAAAGTTTCACGAAGGATTCGAAACGTTGGCATAGTACTAACAAAGTCAAAATAGAGACTAGTCTGAATTCCTACAAAATGTTCAATCATCTGATACTGATCAATGAGGTAACTAGTAACATCAAATTTCTGAACATAAGAACAATGTTTCCAAGACCTTTGAATAAAGTGAAAGTTATTTCCGTGAAAAACGTCTGGCTTCCGGCCTTTCCTACACGAAAAAATAAACAACGTAGGATATAAAACACGACCAACCCTAGCAGCTTTTCCCATTCGAACACCTCAAAAGCAAGCCGATCGGAAAGAATCCATCCCACAGAAAACAGATCAAAAAGTCGGTTCTCGTTGCCCCGATTCCCTAATCCCGGTCCCTGTAGACGCTCAAACTGGGACGTCGCGGCGGCACAGCCAGGAGAAAATGAGGAATGGGAAAACTTAGGTTTTTCATCCGTCGACGACGTCAGTCGTTAGAGTCATTGATGTTGCCCAAACGCAAGAGAACATCTGCTGGCAGATGCGAGATGAGAGCAGCCGCAATCTCGGAATGGGCCAGATGCTGATGGCATCGCCATCACATTCCGTCTCAACGCTGTGGGCTAGACGAACAACCGAGGTTGCCTGCGATAAATTTAATTCGCAGAATTCTCCCCAGCGGAATTATGCGAATTTGGGGTTGTGCAATATCTCCCAGGCAATTCCCCACTTATTCGTTTGAATGTCTACTTTTTCGGGGGCTGAATTAAACAATAGCGGTCTGGGTTCTCGCTGATTCACTGTGGAATTAATTTTCTTATTGAAATTCTCAGAAGAGCACAGTAGCTTTTCTTTCATTACAATTATGAGGAGCTCTCAAGGTGACAAGGTTAGGATCAACATCTTTTTCTACGACTTTTGAATTCCCAAATGGAAATGAACTCTGTAGACCTTCGAACGGAAGTGTGATGAGTGAAACGGCCAGAGGAAGCATACTTATTGCAACCATAGACCTAATAAGAATGTACACAGCATGAGAAAGAGAGGTCACATGGTCGAATGTGATGGAGCTATTGTGGGCAATGTCATACTTGTTCTATGTTCAATGTCAGTTGAATTATATACAACGCATCAACTCCTTGTAGGCGAAGCAAAGTCTGTGGTCTCATAAATATATGTTTACATCTTCCATTTGATTTTGACAAGTTGCCCACAAACTTGGTTCAGTTCTTTTCTTTTCGATAAGATCGCATATGTCTTTCTCTCACTAATGTAGCCAAGTGTTCGATCTTCTGTTAAGTCACGTGATTCTGCATCCAAAGTAATTATAGATCTATGGTTGCAACAGAGATCAATACCTATATTTTTCTGTTAGACAACGTAACGTCGTGAAATATTCATTTGTTTCCATTCACGGCGATAGCGATAAGCTGATATATGATATTATAATAAAAAAAATCCAGGTTTGTCCATTCTTCTTCGTTCTTTGGAATAAGGCATTCCACAAACGTCATTACACCACATTTTGCAGAAAGAATTGGTTTTTAAGGCTTATAAAGTTCAGTTGACACGAGAACTCAAGCCGGCCGATCATCAACAACGTAGTATCTTTGCTGAAATGCATGAAAATGATCCGGAATTCCATCGAAAAATCATCTTAAGTGATGAGGCCCATTTCCACCTCGATGGCTTCGACAAAAACCAATATTATCGCATCTGGGGCTCGGAAAACCCAATAGTTATTGTTGAAAAGCCTCTCAATCCTCAGCGTGTGACTGTTTGGTGCGGTTTATGATCCGGCGGAGTCATTGAAACTTAATCTTTCTAAAATGAGGCTGGATCAACAGTTACGGTGAATGGAATGCGCTATCGAGAGATGATTTATTATGTTTTATGGCCGCAATTGGATAGTATTGATCTGGACAAAGTTTACTTTCAACAAGAAGGCACTAAGTGCCACACAATCAACAAAACCATTGATCTTTTCCAGAAAAGTTTCCGGACCGTGTAATCTCTCGAAGTGGTGATTACAATTGGCCATCGAGATCTTGCGATTTAACACCTTGCGACTTCTTCCTTTGGGGCCCCGTGAAAGAGGAGGTGTACGGCAATAGCCCAGCTTCGATTCAAGACCTTGAAGATGGAATTCGTGAGGCTTTCGAGGACATAGGGCAGCCACTTTGCGATTTGGTTATGAAATTTTCATTAAAAGGATATGGTCCTCTAAGCGTGGTCGTGGTGGTCATTTGCCTGATGTTATTTTCCACTAATAACGGCATAGCTTTTTCTCTATAATGGAATAAATATTCGATAATTTATACTGAAAATGGTAGTTTTCTTAGAATATCGAAATAACACCTCTTATTTGAAAACCTTCATGTGTGAATCCATTACAGCGGTATTATATCCATACGACTATACCTCGGACTAGTCGTATCGCCGCATCGATCGGAATGGTCGCAGTGACCTCTACCATCGAAATCCTGCCTACTTTTTTTACATAAGTTTTCTACAGTTCTGAAGTGTATTCATCTTTTCACTGGTAGTTCTGACATATATGAGATAAGTTAGATATCACTGATGAATTTCAAGTTGAACATACAGGGTTTTCCTTTCAAGTTGGCCTATTAGACGTTTCAGGAGAACTAGTGAATATTTCGTTTTGAAATTTTAGGTGGAGCCTTGAGGGTGAAGGAACTCTTCGCCTCAAATATTTTCAAGTCGACAGTGTTGCCATATCTATCTCAAACGCATATTTACTTTCTTATGTCGAATGGGACTTCCTAAATTTTTATTTATGTATCGATTCAGTACTAAGTTCGCAGTATAACCTACACAAAAAAAAATTCTCTGCCATGCACTGTTGCCAACTTATGCACAAATTCTTGAAATTTTTGTCACCTGCATAGCCAGTTTAAAAATGTAATATCTCGATTATTGTTAATGAGACCAGAACCAAATTTGGCAGTCTCATAGTAAAGAATCTTAACATTTATGTGGTATATTCGGTGTTTCGATGCATCGTGAGGCTTCTCGGAGATTTTGCTCCGAAAATGTGACTTTTTCAAAATTGAAATATTTCGAGATTTTCAAATGGCAACCCCATATTTTTTTTAAACTATCTGATTCAAAATAAAAAATGATTGGCAGTCTTTTTACACTAATCAATTATTTTGGATAGATTTCGAATGGGGAGGAAAAAACTGAAATATTTCAGTATTCGAATCCAAGATCTGTGGTCATGTTTACGTTGAGATGGCTCTGTGATTATGAGGTAAATTATTGGAATAGATTCTATGATTGAGATCACATCACATAAGCTATAGAGAAAGCAAACTAGGAAACATTTTTTGGAAAAGAATGGTGAGCCTTATTAATGGAAAATGATTCCTTCCATAGTTTGTGGTTACTCATGAACAAATATCCCTCATTATCTATGATCGACACAACTAAAATGTAACCGAATTCTATAATATTTCACGTTTATGATCCCTTTTCTCGTGAATCTGATTAACATAGTTTAACATTTGTCTATGATCCATGATCATCGAACACTTTTTATGATCTCAACCATAGAATCTATTCCAATAATTTACCTCATAATCACAGAGCCATCTCAACGTGAACTTGACCACAGATCTTGGATTCGAGTACTGAAATATTTCAGTTTTTTCCTCCTCATTCGAAATCTATCCAAAATAATTGATTAGTGTAAAAAGAGATTGCCAATCATTTTTTATTTCGAATCGGATGGTGTTGAAAAAATATGGGGTTGCTATTTGAAAATCTCAAAATATTTCAATTTTAAGTGTCACATTTTCGGAGTAAAGCTCCGAGAAGCCTCACGATGCATCGAAACACCGAATATACCTCATAAATGTTAGGATTCTTTACTATTAGACTGCTAAATTTGGTTCTGTTCTCATTTACAATCGAGTTAACAATAATCGAGATATTGCATTTCCAAACTGGCTATGCAGGTGACTAAAATTTCAAGAATTTGTGCATAACTTAGCAACAGTGCATGGCAGAGACATTTTTTTCAGTAGGTTATACTACGAACTTAGTACTGAATCGATACATAAATAAAAATATAGGTAGTCTCATTGGAAATAAAAAAGTAGATATGCGTTTGAGATAGATGTGGCAACACTGTCGACTTGGAAATATTTTAGGCGAAGAGTTTCTTCACCCTCAAGGCTCCACCTAAAATTTCAGAACGAAATATTCACTAGTTCTCCTAAAACGTCTAATAGGCCAACTTAAAAGGAAAACCCTGTATATATATTATTATATGTGAAATGAATTATTATATTATTATAGAAAGTGAGTTTTACATTTAGTTTCATCCCGACAAAGGCATCAAAAAGCATTAGCTTTAGTGAGAATGGATTTAGTTCATCCAAAATTTAAAAAACCTACAAAGAAAGATTATCTCACGATCTATTTCGCTCTAAAATTACCTATTCAAATTATTTCTCAGCACTTCAGTTAATAACTAATTGTCCCCAGTGTCGACTCGCACGATTATTACGCTATTACCCATTCAAAACTGTCTACATGAACATTAAACTAAAACAAAACCCACAAAATTATGACCCGACTACAGAACTAATTACTTTTTCAGACTCAACCACGGCCACCGCTGTTTATCAGGAGGAAGAGCCGAGATACGACGTACAAGACATGAAAAATGGACGATGCAGTTATGAGATGCCGCAACGAAAATATTTCGGATGATAAACTTTCGAATGAGCATAAAGTTTTACGGTTCCTTTTTGGCGATAAACACGTAATGGCCGTAAAGCGAAATTCCTCCATATTGTAGTTCATAAAAGTCTGTGGCTTTATTTCGGGAACACAGAGAAACCGTGTGCTCTGCCCGAATTAACAACTTGTACGGGACTGAAGAATTCCTTCGCCGCTGGAGTTCAGGAATTTATGGGATCATGTCATGGTTCAGATTGTAGCCGGGTGAATTTTTGTAATCTTCCATACGTGAAGGGCAAGTTTTCGCATATTGTTGCTTTTGTTGAGAACAGGAATGCTGCATCAGTACAAGACAGGACCACTGTTGTGCTAGGTGTCCACCTGAGGTAAAGCCTCGATATTAAGGTCGATTCAGACATTTCCGTGACATGACGTAGGTACCGTAGTGACATTCAGTAAAAAAATATATCGGAAAAAACAAGTGTCTATTTGAAGCAGGAAGGAATAGTATATAACATTACTAGCAAGGTAAGAGGGTTTTTACTGGCGAATGGAGGATATAATTGACGAGCCGCAGGCGAGTCAGTTACCTCCTTGAGCCAGTAAAACCCGTTACCTTGCGTGTATTGTTTTATATTTTATTGTTTCTCGTTTGTAAAAAGGTGAGATAAATTCCAAAGAAATCTCAATAATTTGTCGCAAATGTCGTAAGCTATTTATGATTATTTATGACATCGGAAAATTATGACAACTGTCAGTGGCTTTACGAGAGGGAAGTCCTTCGAGAATATTTGCTAATTTCTGACGAAAAAGGCCAGATCCAATGAAACAAGGTATGAATATCGTTTTTTAATATTTTTATAACGTTTATTACTAAAAATATTTGTTCGAGGAACGATGAAATTAGAACGATAAATGAAATTAAAAGCAAGTACGTGAAAAGGAAAGCAAATAGATACGAATAAAACAAGGTACTAATATCGTTTTTGAATAGTTTGAGAACATCTATTGAGAAATACATTTGTTCCAGGAACTCTGAGATTAGAAAAATAAATTAAATTAGAAGCAAGTACTTGACAACTTTCAATGTAAATAATACTACTAACTTGTAAAAGTTTTACAAGTTAACTGTCAATTTTACAAGTTAGTGACTTGAAAAAATAAACTTCCTTGATTAATATTGTGTTTTTGGAAACTGACGTTTACAAATGAGAAACAAATAAAAGAACGTATTCAAAAATGTCATGAGAATATTTCAATTTTGACAAATGTCAAATGGGATGTTCCAAGTGCCTCTTTTCTTTTCTTCTTCATCCTCCAACAGGCAGATCTTCAGAGCAGCAATTCATTTCGCAAGACAATAACATTCAAGTTAGATACCAGATCGAAATTGAAAAAGCCCATAGAACAGACCCAGCAATGTCGGAAAAACACTGATACGGACGACACCGTACGTTGCTGTGTGGATGGTGAAAAATTTATAACGGATTACACTGAAGGAAATGCAGCACTGATAGCAACGTTGCCGTCACGTCACGGAAATGTGTGGATCGACCTTGAATCTCAGTGTTGTGGATGTGAAATTCTTGATGATGGCATTTTTTAATGATATATTATTTGGGCAATTTTCATCATTTGTAATTCTCAACATCTCGACTAACATTCGCGACCGTCGGTGTTGTCAGAAAAATACTTAAGACGTGTAACTTTGTTTGTCAGTAGTTCACAGAAAACAATTATAGATGACTTTGATCCATTTTTTATTGAATCAGTTAACAAAGAATCCAGTTGATCTTTTTGAGCGCTCGTTTTACTTAACGAGTGCTATATCGTTTTGCCCAAATGTTTGTTGTTTTCCAATTTTGAGCCGAAAATATTCTCAAACGATAGGGTTCGACTCCCTGATGACGAATCCATGGTCAAATGGTCCTCAAGAGTCTTGAGATTTTAAGGGTGAGATCGAATCCCAAAAGCCTCGGTTAAGTTTTTTAACCAGCTATATCGTACAGGGCGTCCTATAAAATATGGCAATTCAAAATTTTTATTCCTCAATATCTCAAACAAAACGGAACCAATCGAAATGAAATCGAAATCGATTCGAGTGAAATCCTTGATTTATTATTATGTATCTATGTAATACACTTTTGGTGATATGTAGGTTTTTTCTATCTGTCTTCACAATATACAGAATGTTTTTTTTTCTGTTTAGGTCAAGTTCAATTTTCCCAGACTGCACATATTTGCGTATTTTTTTCTATTTTGTTCTGTTTCATATTCGTTAAAAGTTTTCTTCTGTTTGGGAGGTTCCAAGAAATATCGAATTAATGTAATTAAATCCTTCAATGATTTATATATTTAGGTTGAACCCTATGTCAAACACTGTTCGATGTAATATTATTGACATAGTTATTGACATATGGTTAAATCTTGTAGATAAATCTTTAAAGGTAGAAAAACTTCTAACGAATATAAGACAGAACAAATCGAAAAATATATGCAATTATGTGCAGTCCCTATGCTTAAGTAAACTCTAACATAAAGACTTCTTGACACTACTGCAAAATTTCGCGCCAAATATCTAATGATGGCGTTTTCAGAATGATAACCTGAGGAAATTAAACTTGACCCAAATAGAAATAAATCATTCTGAAAAATGTGGAGAACGATGAAAAAACCCTAGATACCACCAATAGTTTATTACATCACTAAATATGCGAAAATCACTAATACTTTTTGTCACCCCGTTGTTTATATGGAATTAAATCGTCCAGGCACTCTGAACCTTCTTTTATCTCTATTTTATCTTAGTATAAATGTCTCATTGACCCATATAATGAGAATCAATCAGTGAGAGAAAGCAGGATGACTATCAAATATACAGGGTCTTTCACGAGGAACCTCACCCATATTAATACGAGAAACTACTGAACGTATTTTCATGAAATTCAGCACTTATAAGTATTTCACGATGCTGATGAAATTTAAAATATTTTCAAGGCATGAGCACCTCCGGTTTTGCCGGAAATGACGTCAACTTCCGTTTTTCAAATTAGAACACCATTTTTTTATTGCAGAAATCGATTCCTTAGAAAATTTCAAGTTATTTTGATGTAACATTTTTCAGTTTTGGTTGGAAAATTCTCTCTGAGCGGAAAAATACGAAAAAAAAATCGAAAATAGAGCTCCGCTGAAACAAGAATAACTTCGAGGTGTTTGGATGGAAAATTTTCATTTTTGGGATTTTTCAAGATGTAAGATTGATGTATCCACTTTAAAAATCAAAATCGCGATTCATGACCAAGGGGGTGAAAAAATCGCTTTCAAAGTTAAGGATGACAAAATTGTGAAAAATCAATTTTTTCTACAAACGTCAAAAAATGACAAGGTTCACGCATTGGCAAGAATAGGCGAAGTGACCCTTTTTTTCATTTCCGAAGTAATGTGCGAAATACTTACTTCGCACACTGCATGTAAACTATATGGGATTTTTATATTTTAACTTGGTAAATTTCTTGAAATCCACGTTTTCTTTAACATTGAGTGTTGCTTTCAACATATTGCAATATACTCGGCTGCGCCTCGTTAAAAAAATCAGTTCTCGATCACCAAAGTAGCATTTCGCGCACTAGATACAAAAATAACTATTTTCAAATCAGAACCCCATTTTTTTATGGCAGATATTGAATCTACGTTAAAAAAATAATGTGAGTGTATGCATCACATCCTTGCCCTAAGTGGATATTTTCTGAGTTATTCACAAAAAACTGTTTTTCGTCTTGAATTTTCAGCTATTTCTTTCCCTTCACGCCAAAAAGATGAAATTTTCAGGAACTGTACTTAAACCATGTTTTAGATTTTACTACCCTAATATGCAAGAGAAAAAAGTTACAGGTTGTTCCAAAATAGATGGCTAATTTTGATTCGAATTTGTGTCGGAAACCTCTTTATTTCAACTAATCGGCCATCGGTTTTCTCTCCAGTGATGAATAAATAATTCCTTATGAACCATATGCAAAAACTCACCATGTTTTACATTCATTTTTCAATGATAGATATCATTAATTTGGCAGATGTAATTAATGGTATCTATCAAAAAAAAGAGAATGTAAAACATGGTAAGTTTTTGCATATGGTTCATAAGGAATTATTTATTTATCACTGGAGAGAAAACCAATGGCCGATTAGTTGAAATAAAGAGGTTTCCGATACAAATTCGAATCAAAATTCGCCATCTATTTAGCAACAACCTGTAACTTTTTTCTCTTGCATATTAGGGTAGTTAAATCTAAAACATGGTTTAAGTAACAGGTCCTGAAAATTTCATCTTTTTGGCGTGAAAGAAAAGAAATAGCTGAAAATTCAAGACGAAAAACAGTTTTTTGTGAATAACTCAGAAAATATCCACTTTAGGGCAAGGGTGTGATGCATACACTCACATTATTTTTTAACGTAGATTCAATATCTGCCATAAAAAAATGGGGTTCTAATTTGAAAAAATTGATTTTTCACGATCTTGTCATCCCTAACTTTGAAAGCGATTTTTTACCCCCTGTATCATGAATCGCGATTTCGATTTTTAAAGTGGATACATCA
Organism: Propylea japonica; assembly: GCA_013421045.1. Classification (NCBI taxonomy): domain Eukaryota; kingdom Metazoa; phylum Arthropoda; class Insecta; order Coleoptera; family Coccinellidae; genus Propylea; species Propylea japonica. The sequence continues at coordinate 51,706,810 of CM024239.1, forward strand.
ATCTTACATCTTGAAAAATCCCAAAAATGAAAATTTTCCATTCAAAAACCGCGAAGTTATTCTTGTTTCAGCGGAGCTCTATTTTCGAATTTTTTTCGTATTTTCCCGCTCAGAGAGAATTTTCCAACCAAAACTGAAAAATGTTACATCAAAATAACTTGAAATTTTCTAAGGAATTTAATTCTGCAATAAAAAAATGGTGTTCTAATTTGAAAAACGGAAGTCGACGTCATTTCCGGAAAAAGCGGAGGTGCTCATGTTCTGAAAATATTTTACATTTCATCAGCATCGTGAAATACTTATAAGAGCTGAATTTCATGAAAATACGTTCTGTAGTTTCCCGTATAAATATGGGTGAGGTTCCTCGTGAAAGACCCTGTATAACGATGAAACTTTGAAGGTAATACCAAAAAAGCAACATACATCTAATAGTTCTATAATAATAACCATAGTATTACAGTAAAATTAGTAACCGAATTGGCCTACTGAAAGTATCCATACCTTTAAGTTGTCAATCATTGCAGCTTTTACCCTATTTGAAGCAATGTTGAACTCTTGGAAGAATCATTATTCTTCAATATTTTTATATAATTTTCCTCGACCATGATCATTTGACCAAGGCGAAACAACGAAACGAAACTACAGCACACAGGTTCATTACCTACCTAAAATTCCAACAAGCTTCATTTTATTACCGCCGGTGTTGAAACCGTGAAATGGCGATATTGATATCAGAGTAGATATAATGCAGCAGGTTCGACAAGCAACTCAATACCACAGTCGGCTGGAATATCTCTAATTAATCTAGTTGAGGTTGGCAGTGTCCCTGCATCTACCATTTTGTTGAATAACTTTAGTCGGTAGCACCCAGAGTTGTCAATTATGTTTACTTTTCGATATTTGAGTTCGATTACGATTTGTGCGCTGAATTATGGTTCATTGGCCATAGTGAAGTTAGATTGCAGCGATATACCTTATGATCGTTTTGTCGAGACTGATACTAAATATACAGGGTGTTTCATCATAAACTGGACAAACATATATTTTCGTGTAGAGGACATCGGGAGAATCATTTTTGCCTTATACAATATATCCCGTTTTCGAAGCATAAGCGAGATACAGGGTGTCAAATGTCATTTTTGAGCAAGATTCTTATGAGTGTGGTTAGTTATGTATAACATTTGGTGTAACGGTTTTTGGTCAAATCTCAGTATTTTTGGGTCTTCTATTCAGAAAAATTGACGAACTCGGAAAAAAAATTACAAAATGGCGGATGACCTGCAATGTTCCAAAATTTTTTTTGCGGTTGTCAAATTGACTTTGGTTTTCTGAATGAACACAATTTTCTAAGAATTTCTGTGAAAAAATTTTTTTTAAAATCGAACACAAATTTTTTTTTACATGTCTACAGCGATGAAAAAATTTCACTCGAAATGGATGAAATTTTGTAAAATTGTACTTCTTGAATTATCAATCACGAATATGAAAACAGAATTGTAAAATATCGAACGGTCTCGTTACTACAGTCATTCAAATGTTTCGTTCAGACCTTTGAAATAATGAAAAAAAATTTGTTTTGAGTTCTAGAGTCAAAACTCAAAATAATTAAATAATTGGTATATCCAAACATTCTAGATGAATTAATACAAAAAAAATCAGTGAAACTTAGTTGGGACTCGAACCGACGTAGTTATTAAATAGGGAAATAGCACTGTTCTAAGGATATTAATATTCGTTGCCAGGCAACGATAGTTCGTAGTTCATAGAGTTTGACTACTGTCTAAATTATATTCACTGAAATTCAAAGACCACTCCAACTCTATGAACTACGAACTACCGTTGCCTGGCAACGAATATTAATATCCTTAGAACAGTGCTATTTCCCTATTTAATAACTACGTCGGTTCGAGTCCCAACTAAGTTTCACTGATTTTTTTTGTATTCATTCATCTAGAATGTTTGGATATACCAATTTTTAATTATTTTGACTCTAGAACTCAAAACAATTTTTTTTTCATTATTTCAAAGGTCTGAACGAAAATTTGAATGACTGTAGTAACGAGACCGTTCGATATTTTACAATTCTGTTTTCATATTCGTGATTGATAATTCAAGAAGTACAATTCTACAAAATTTCATCCATTTCGAGTGAAATTTTTTCATCGCTGTAGACATGTAAAAAAAATTGTGTTCGATTTTTGAAAAAATTTTTTCACAGAAATTCTTAGATAATTGTGTTCATTCAGAAAACCAAAGTCAATTTGACAACCGCAAAAAAAAATTTGGAACATTGCAGGTCATCCGCCATTTTGTAATTTTTTTTTCGGAGTTCGTCAACTTTTCTGAATAGAGGACCCAAAAATACTGAGATTTACCAAAACCGTTACACCAAGTGTTATACATAACTAACCACACTCATAAGAATCTTGCTCAAAAATGACGTTTGACACCTGTATCTCGCTTATGCTTCGAAAACGGGATATATTGTATAAGGCAAAAATGATTCTCCCGATGTCCTCTACACGAAAATATATGTTTGTCCAGTTTATGATGAAACACCCTGTATAAATGCAAAATCCCAGCATGATCGGAGTTATCTTCTGTAAATTATTCAAAAACTGAAATATGTGAAAACTTAAAAATAAAAAAAAATTAAATTCTATGGTTCTTATGATGCGTTCCTTTTGAAATTCTGCATGAACATTTAGTATATAAATCTCTATACACAAAATGAATTTGATTCGAATCGGCGGATATCTTGCCATGGAAATATAAACCTCATACAAAAAAAATATGAAAGCCCTGAGCAGGTACCTTTGAGCGCTCATCCTTTGGTTTAGCAATGAGATTAATCTGAAACGTTGACTTTGGGGAAAGCCGGTCTCAATGCATGAATAGCTCGCGGCCACACTCAGTGAAGAAGGGAGTGAGTTATACAGATGTGGAAGAAACGGATGGAAACAGGGGAGTTTCAGTGTTAAATTCAAGAAGGCTCGGGCTCCAGTGGAACAGTGGAAGAATCGAAACCTCAGAGCGATGCGATATTGAATAAGCGGCTGGTCTGTTGGAATGGCAATCCGAAAGCTCTGATAAGGGTAAGATCGGAGCATTGGTTACAGCAAAAGCTGGTTTTCGGTGGTCAATCGCAAGACGTGTGTGCCTGTGTCGTTGCCGACCGTACCGTTTGCTGTAACCAATGCTCCGATCTTACCCTATCAGAGCTTTCGGATTGCCATTCCAACAGACCAGCCGCTTATTCAATATCGCAATGCTCTGAGGTTTCGATTCTTCCACTGTTCCACTGGAGCCCGAGCCTTCTTGAATTTAACACTGAAACTCCCCTGTTTCCATCCGTTTCTTCCACATCTGTATATGATAGAATGTAATGGGCGCCAGGTAGAGTAATGCCTGCCTACTCAAGGTAAATGAACTGCTTACTCCTCTACCAGAGTAACAGTTAACAGAAATCCCTCAGAAATTCAAGTCACAAGTATTTACTACCAAAACAAAAATATATGTGCAGTGGTTGATACAATACGGATAAATATAGTCAGAAGGAAAACTCACTAATAAACACACTAAATTATATGAAAACGAATCATCTAAGCTAACAATATAAACCGACCTAGGTCAATAACTAATTTACATAAACAATGGTTCCTGAAGGGAACACCGATCAATCATCCTATCACAAAATCCTGAAGGGATACACGAGCACCCTGGTTGGTACCCAACGCAACTTATGAAGTGCACCTCATTATAATTGCTCACAGTTGTATATAAAATTACCTTATAGAATAATATCACAAATTATCAAAATAAAAGAAACCAATAATTTACAATTTTAAAGCCAGTGCTATGCACTGGTTACCTTAACAAACTATTACTGATGGTAAGTTGAACGTAGGACGCCAGGTACGTAGACCTCCAAGATGCCAATTGTTACCCCTCGCTGACAGGTACGTAGATGACTCAGGTACGCGGGACTCCAAACTACGTGGATAACTTACACGTATGTGGAAACTGACCAGTACGTGGAATAACTCAGCTACGTGAAAACTCAGGTACCTACACCCAATACGTGGAAAACTGTACTCAACACCTGTCACATGGAACTACGGTATACCCAATACGTGGAGATACACCCAGATACGTGGACCCTAACAAAATACTATAAGAAACGGTTCATAAGCTATAAAGGATATTTAGTTACCTCTGTTGTTCGAGGGAGATAGGTTCAACCTCCAATTCAGTCGAGAATTTGTTCCAAATAATTCCAATAATATTCGCTACACACAACCTATTAAAAGAAGATGGTAAGACAACTGGTTCAAGATAGAAAATGTATGCATACCTAACGAATTCCTTGTGGAAAAGTTTATGATCACGTATAAAACGTATTTCCCAAAATATTCCAAAATACTCCTCAGGGAATAATGACACTCGAAGTTATAATCCCTCACAACGAGGATGAATCTAGATTCAAAATTTATCTTCGAAAATATCTCAAACCTCCAACAACGAATTTCGTATTCACAAAATGTCGGCTTTGACAGTCACACAGAAATTTCCGGTCACTCAAAATTCACAGAGCCTATCAGTTGTCATAGCGAAGAAGAAGAAAAACACATCAAAACCAAAATAATATAAAGGAATCATTACGGTACTAATAATTTACGCAGTTTATACCAGAGGAGGGTCTCTATAAATCCATTTCTATAATTCTTCCACAATTTTCCGAAGTACCTTACTGAGGCCAAATAATTTCAACTAACTAAAAATGACAACCAACATTAACCTCACAATTTTCAAATAATAAACAAACCGTCTTCTGAGGGAAAAAAATTCGAACAGGTAGGCAAACGAAGTGAATAATTACAACAATAAGGAAATTTAGAAAATGAAGCATCCCAATAAGTTTACTTAACTAATAAGTTTTGGAAAAAGATGGCAAAACTACATTTTATGACAAGTTCAAAATAATAAAGTTACAAATCCCAATTTTTTTTATAGGATTTGAGATTGATACTAAATATACTTAGATATAAACGCAGAATCTCGAAAAGATCGAAATAATATTCGGGAAATTATTCAACAACTGAAATATGTAAAAAACTTGGCAATTCAAAAGTTTACTTCTATGGTTCTGATGATACAATCCTCTGGAAATTTTGCATGAGGATTGAGCATATCAATCTTCATTCAAAAAATAAAATTCACTCGAATCGGATATCTTGTCATGAGAATATAGAGATTCTTCTTAGTAATATTCCAATTAAATTTTCTTTGGTTCAGATGATGCGATCTTCTCGAAATTTTTTGTGAACGTTCAGTATATCAACCTTCATCGAAAAAATGAATTTCACCTCAAATATACGAGGGCAAATCAAATATAAACGAGACTTTTCGATTTTCAGGCACAACAGTGGAGGGAGAATTTTCCTGATTTTTTGTTGTTGGGTGGATTTATCCGGAGTAGGGGAAGTACGTGGGCTTGAATCATCGACCCTGTCGGTGTCCACTATGACGATGTTGATCAAGAGGTACCACCGTCAATTTCGCAACGTGTTGTATTCAAGTTTCTCGTAGCAGAAGGCTTAAAACTGGCCAAAATCTTGAGGAGATTGACTGTCAATGTTCGGATAAGAGACACTGTCGCAAGCCAGAGTGTTTGCATGGCATAAACAGTTCGTGGAGGGTCATGATTGTGTTGAAAATGAGAGCCATGACAGCAGCGAACAACATCTGTAGTGTTCGACCTACTGCATACTCACAGAGGAGCAAGGGTACCGTAAGGGTTGCGCCAGGTGGTTTCCTCGCCTTCTCACAGCTGACCAGAAGTTGCATCGTTTTCAGGTGTGTGGGCGTCTTCTTGCACGATTTCAGGAACAATGAGATCCATTTCTCACTCACATTATCACTTGTGATAAACATTGGTGCACCACTACACCCTAGAGTCTAAACAAGCAAGTAAGGAGTGGAGAAAACACACGTTGCGCAATTGACGGAGGTACCTCTTGCTCAAACATCGTCGCAGTGGACACCGAGAGGGTCGATGAGGCAAGCCCACGTGCTTTCCCTACTCATGACAAACCTACCCAACAACAAAAAAATCAGGAACGTTCTCTTCCACTAGTTTGCTTGAAAAGCGAAAAGTCTCGTTTATATTTGATTCGCCTTTGTATATCTTGTTATTAGAATATGAAGTTTCTTCCTTCCTTCTAATATTCAATGAAATTTCACAAAATTCTGCATGAGGCTCATTATGAGCATCTTGCATATGGCATTTCGATTTGTCTCGTTTTGTCCTAGATAATGAGGAACAAAAATTTTTGTTAACGAATTTAACCAAGGTATTTGGGAACCGAACTCATCCTGAAAATTTCGAGTCTCTAGGACAACCCTCTCGAAAGTTATCGTGTCAACGGCCGGCGGGACGGACGGCGGCCCCACGGACATCATCAGAGAGTTTAATCCTATCGTTTAAGATCATTTGCGGCTGAAAATACGAAAATAACAGATATTTGGTGATTACATATACTTAGCACTCGTTTGAGTAGAATGTGCTCAAAAATGAAAATTTTGAGTTTAGGCTTATTTGATATTTTTTTCCATAAATTGCTCAATCAGGATACGAATATTTGATCAAAATGTGTAATATATCCTTGAAATAGAAAATTAAAAGAAAAGAAGATAGAAGATAGAAAATTAAAATTGACGTATCTGTCTGATATACAGGGTGTCCCATTACTCGACGTCAACCCGGAACCGGGTGATAAGGCAAGTAATGCTGGTTGTCAGAAAAATATAAAAAAAATCTAAGTTGCATGATTTTAAAATTATGCCCATTTAAGAAAACACGCAAAATTCCACACCCTGTGACAGTCTTTTCGCTTCTGTTTCCACAAAAATCAACTTTTTCCAACTTTTTTCTTTGCTGTGTAACCTTGAATAATGCTTGTCTAAACTGTAATAAAAATTTTGACACCAGCTGCTCTAGGTTCCATGAAAATAGGCTTACTTCTCAGAAAAAAATTCAAAATAAACAATTGCCTAGTTTCAACTGACTGAATTGAAAAAAAAATGTACTACGTAGGTTTGGCATGTTTTTTCAAAAGTTGGCGCATTTAGTAAGGATTCCAAAATGGTATAATACTTGTTTAATTATAGCTGCCGAAGTTCAAATTTATTTTCGATTGCCTTTGAATACACTTTTTCGTTAACTGCTTCCCAGTTAAAAAGTCCAAGGGATTCAAGTCCGGTGAACGGGCCGGCCACGAGATTGGACCAGAACGTCTGATCCATCTTCCGGGAAAAAATGTTACCAGAAAAAAAAATTTTCAGAGGAATTTCTCTGGAAAAATTTTTTCTGGAAAAATTATTTTCTCTGGAAATTTTTTTTCTGATAACATTTTTTCCCGGAAGATGGATCAGACGTTCTGGTCCAATCTCGTGGCCGGCCCGTTCACCGGACTTGAATCCATTGGACTTTTTAACTGGGAAGCAGTTAACGAAAAAGTGTATTCAAAGGCAATCGAAAATAAATTTGAACTACGGCAGCTATAATTAAACAAGTATTATACCATTTTGGAATCCTTACTAAATGCGCCAACTTTTGAAAAAACATGCCAAACATACGTAGTACATTTTTTTTTCAATACAGTCAGTTGAAACTAGGCAATTGTTTATTTTGAATTTTTTTCTGAAAAGTAAGCCCTATTTTTATGAAACCTAGAACAGCTGGTGTCAAAATTTTGATTACAGCTTAGACAAGCATTATTCAAGGTTACACAGCAAAAAAAAATTTGAAAAAGTTGATATTTGTGGCAACAGGAACGAAAAGATTGTCACAGGGTGTGGAATTTTGCGTGTTTTTTTAAATGCGCATTATTTTAAAATTATGCAACTTAGATTTTTTTTTATATTTTTCTGACAACCAGCATTACTTGCCTTTTCACCCGGTTCCGGGTTGACGTCGAGTAATGGGACACCCTGTATACGACATTGCAGAAGTCAATAAGTCCATATAGTTTAAGATCCGGTATTAAAAATAAACACCTTCATCTGTTTTTTATAAGTGTTAAGAAATAAATGATAGATAAAATTTATTGCGACACACTCCACATGGGCTGCCTAATTAAGTTTGGTGCGGATTATGTTAAATTCTTAAAAATTTAACTGAAATTCTTCTGTATTTCCCTCATCTGTTATTTGAAAAAATCGTCAACCAGTTGAGAGAATATACCCTAAAGAAGTAAAAAAGTAATGGTTGACTGCTTTTTACCGGGTACCACTGTAGGGTTGCCAGGTTTGAAGGGGTGAGTAAAAGAGGTGAAAATACCCTTATCTGTTATTTGATCGTATCTAGTGACAAATGAAAGTTCATTTTATTCTCAATCCTACTATATAGGGTTGCCTCATTTATAAGTCAATTCAGTACAGGGTTGCCTAAATTTAAGATGGAGATTTTAGACAGGAGCCGCGGTGACAGATATTATCAGAAACATAGAGATGAGCGCGCAACTCATATCTATCACCGCTTCTGTTTAAAATCTCCATCTAAAATATAGGCAACCCTGTATTGAATCCACTTTTAAATGAGGCAACCCTATACAGTCGGATTGAAAATAAAATAAGCTCTCATTTGATACTAGATACGATCAATAACAGATGAGGAAAATATACTGAGAAATTTCAGTTAAATTTTTAAGAATTCAACATAATCCGCACCAAATTTAATTAGGCAACCCATGTGCAATATGTCGATATAAATGTTATCTATCATTCATTTCTTATCACTTATGAATGAGATGAGGGTATATTTCCCATAGCGGATCTCATACTAATAATGAAAAACTCCACGAAACATCTATTTTTATGAAACTGAACAAAGTATAAACAATTTGTCAGTAGTGTCAATGAGTAAGCATAGGTACATTTACTTTATGTAAACTCAATGGTAGTAGGGAATATCTGAAATGGATAGCACGTGAAAGAGAAGAAGTTTTGATATCGTTTGTATTCAAAGTGTAGCAAGAAACCAGAGTCGAGGTCACTTTTTTATTCACGCTGAGAAAGCTTTTTATCGATTGAACTGAACGGATGTCATGTGTACTCTTTCAAGTATGTTTTTCCAAGCCAAGCTGTTGTCGATAATCCCCCTGCTGTTTACTCTATTCTCTATCGGAAAAGGACATCCATTCGGAAATTTTTCTTCGCACTTGTTTTAGGAAAGATATAGATACAGATAGATACCTGCAATTTTCGAATTATTCATCGAACAAAATTTGCGTTAGTATATCAGATTTGATTTTCTGAAGAAACGTACGAAATGATTGATGGATATATAAATTCTTTTGAAATCAAGAGCTCACATAATACAATACATAAAACAAAAACAAAGATCCCTAACTGAGGTTAGTGCAAAACGGGGTACCATACTATTTTTTCGTATGATACCAGAGCTCAGAGGAAAACCCCAGTAGAAAAAACCCTGTCTCGCCGTTCCAACAAAAATAACACTCAAAAACTATTCGAATATTGAAGGATTTCTTCTTTATTGAGTCCAATCGATAACCCTCTCCAAGATGCTTTCGGAATTCTTAATCTGAGACGAAAAAATCGGAGCAGAAAAAAGGAACAGAACAATAAAATGATTGAAACTCTATTAAATCGATTCAAGATTATGAACCCGATTCAAAAACGACTCTGTAACTTCATGTATAGCCCTTAAGCCATCCTGATATTTAAACATTGGACAATTATTCATCAGATGTTCTATAGTCTGCTCTGCTTCTCCGCATTCGGAACTAGGAGTCTCAACTAAATTCCACTTGAAAAGCATGCTATTACAACGGCCTTGACCTGTTTTTATACGATTAAGAACACTCGCGTTGCCAAATTTGCATTCGAGGTCAGAAAATAATTGGACCGAAATGGTTTACGTGATTTCAATCTTGAAACCTGATTATCTGTAATATGGGAAAATAATTGATACGAATTTGTAGAAGAATTGAAGTTATTCTCAAAGTTAGGGCCTGTCTGCGGATATGTGGAGGAGCAATGTTTCAAAGGACTGGTAACCATGGTGTTGATGTTGATTTTATTGTTTCAGTTACTATTCTCATGGAAAAGTTCAGTTGTGCATCAATCTTATGTACCGGGTTTTTCACTATAATTTGACCCCCCCTTTTACTTTGTTATTGAAGGAGATACGAAAAAATGTTTCGTATAAAAGTTTCACGAAATCAACGGAGGTTTTTTGATATAACTCCACAAACTGAAATATATATAGGGTGACCAACATATTGATGGCAACCTCATTTTTCAACAGAAACACCCTGTATATTTTTCCATATTTGGTTAGCTCTTTTTGCCCTGATTTCGAATATGTAACATATGTCGGTCTATATTTCTTATTCTGAGCACCACAGAGTTTCAAATTTCAATAACCATCCGGCATAGCGTTTTGGAAGTTCGTGGCCAATTTGATCTTTTGATTGGTAATGGCGCACCCATTTTATGACCACCAAATAGTCCAGATTCAACACCGTTGGACACTTTTTTATAGCCGTTCCTGAAGGAAAAAAATTACTTCAGCAATAATGACAATCAATGAAAGCGGGGAATAATATTAATGATATAAAATCAACCAATATTAAACCCATAATTCGGAACTTATCCCGTCAACGCACAAAGAATAATGATAATATTGTAATGATTAGAAAACAATTTTGAAGCTTTAATTTCTGACTTGAATCACAGCCATAATAATGCTATCAAAAATAGTCTAAACATTTTGAGACAACGATATGAACTATGTGTATTGAATGAAGGTGGTAATTTTGAGCAATTTCTTAAGTTGATGTTATTCTTACCATACTACCATAGCTTATCATTTTTCATTGGTTAAGTAATTGTTAAGTATTCATTCTGAAATAATACTTTTAAGTAGATTGTTTGGATATAAAGCATTTCGCAGGTATTTCATAATTTTTTTTATTCGGTGTCATCATTTCAAAACTTTGAAACTTTGAGAATTGAAGGGACACATACATTTACGCATTGGTATTCGAGATCAGGAGGAAATAGCCTATCAAAAAAAAGAAAAATGCACAGGACAGGGTGTCCCATTTGAAAAAATATGATTGCATTCAATGTTGTTCACAATGTATATCTTCCCATTGACGTTATTATAACTAGAAAAATGAGCACTTTCAGTAAACGCACTCTGCCACTTGTAAAATGATTGCAGATCTTGGCAGGTGGTTCTTAAAATTTGAAACTCTGTGGTTTTCAGAATAAGAAAGATAGAACAACATATGAGACATATTCGAAATCAGGGGAAGAAGAGCTAGCCAATCATGGAAAAATATACAGGGTTTTCCATTAGAAAAAATGAAGTGGCCATCAATATTTTGGCCACCCTGTATATATTTTAGTTCCTGAACTGATATCGAAAAATCTCAGTTGATTTCGTGAAACTTTTATACGAAACATTTTTTGTATCTCTTTTAGTAACAAAGTTAAAGGGGGGGTCAAATTATAGTGAAAAACCCGGTACATGTGCACTAGTGATGTAACGAATGTCATATTTTATACATTCGCGAATGCGAATTCGAATGCAAATGTCTGCTACTGACATTCGCGAATGCAAATGCGAATGCGAATGTAGAAGTGTTCAATAAGATAAATATTTTTATTTTTTAGAAAGAAGAATGTATTATGTTTGAGAGTTTATACATTTCTTGTTTGTTTAGATTATATTTATAATTTAATGCAGAAGAATATAGTTTTTGATTATTTATCATATTTAAGAGTTTCATTCAAGATGATGATTATTTAAACATTTTAAAGTTATATAAGAAGGACTGATAAAAGTTTCATAGATTTGTTTTTGTTAGTTTCAATTGCACTCAATTTTGTGTTATAAGTTTTTTTCTGATATTCATATTCGCAAAACATTCGCAGAAATTTTGCGGATGCGAATGCAAATGCGAATATTCAAAAATATGCGAATATCCGCGAATGCGAATATTCGTTACAACTCTAATGTGCACTGTTGAGCCAAACAGGGCAACAATATTCGGCAGTATAGTACTAAGTCTAGAGCTGCCGTACGAAGAGTTGTTGCGTCAGCACCCCATGAAGCACAGGCAATTTTTTGAATAATATTATTTCTAGTATAAATGATGAATTGATTGAACTTTGAATTTAAAACTTTAGTCTCAATCAGTATGTTCTCAAAATGATGGAGATCACCAAGATATTTTATGAAATTGTAATTTTTGCACTTTCATCAATGAATAACAACTGACGAGCAAATGACGGTGATTATTCTCAAGCAAAAACCAATTATTATTTCCATATAAAAAATGAAGGTGTATGTAACAAATCAGGAAGAAAACTCCTCAGTTCAAATTGAATTGAGTCACCGGATTTCCATCAAATAAGTGTCTGTATAATGTTTCGCTTCCAGTTCATAGCACAAACAGAAACGGCGATAATCACAAAAGTTGAAATTGACCAAATATCAATTTGGCTCATAACTCGAAAACAAAAGAAGCAATCCGGTTAAGGGCTTGACTTTCTAGAAAGAGATCACCGTAATGTACCATTCATATTTTTCTATCCCATTGGGTTAAGAATTTGTAGTTCAGGGATCACCAATTCTGGTCACCCTGTAAAAACAAATTCTCAATTGATACTTGGAAAATGGATGAATTAATGAAACTTCAGTAATTCTCACCAAATATTGAGCAGTTTTTTTCATTCTGCCAATTTCCAAGTAAAAAATTATTGCAAGAAATTCAATGAATCATTTCATACAAAGCTCGAATAACTGCAAGAAATGATCCCCGAGTAATAATGCGATTTTAAATGGCGGCATTCCCCATCCACTAACAGGGACGATGGTAGAATGATTATCTCACGTAGATACTCGTATGTCAAAATGAACACACGGAAGAAAACTCCAAGCATCTCTGAAAAATTCCAGAACGTAGAAAGTCGTCGACCATTATCTGCGGATGATACGGTTGAACGCTCACAAAAGAACCTCCATATCTGAAGTTCTCTGAGGAATAATCATATATATTCAGAATTGTCAAAGCTTCCCACAGCAAAGAAGAGTTGATTGTTCGGCGACTTCAAAGAATAGACTGCGAAATCCCATCGAAGGATTTCGAGGCAAGAACTTCGGATTTACCCTAATATTTACAATTTGAAAACATGAAATGACTTCAAAGATAAATGAAGAGTTAGGAATGGAATAAAGAATTATACGTCGGTTTCAGCATTTTATTTATGGAACCTTTCTATGCTTTCCTGTTCCTTTATCGTATTAGTAGCTTTGTGAATTCATAATTTTTTGAACTCCAACTCCAATCAATACGTTTCAAGGCATAAACCCCTGCTATGACTTGTTAATTTAAAAAGGATATCTTCAAAACTTAATCTTCATTAATAAAACAGAATCTAGGGTCACCGTCAAAATGCCATATCTTTAAAACGCCTACACCAAATTGAATAACTCTTTTTTTGTTCTGTTCATAATTACCAAGGCAATATTAATACAATAAAATATTTCCAACTTTGTTCCGAAAAGATAAATGGCATTCCTTTTTCTTACGACCAAACAATCAGTCATATAGTACTTTTAGATTACTAGCTTTTACTCGCGACTTCGTCCGCATAAGTTTTTTTGTTTTCTCCCGGCTGTAAGTCCCCCTGCAACTATGTCCCACTATGGTGTTCCAGTCCTCAACTTCACAAAAAAATTTGTTCAGAAGCAACCTTAGCTACATAATGGATAGCTCCGAATGTTTCCGTAGTAAATATAAAAAGTAAATAATATAAATCGGTTTAAAATACTACTTACTACCTACCTGCCAACCCCCGATCTTAGACAGTCTGACATCCGCAACATCGTCTACGTAGGAAGTACTAAATTATGGCGCCTACCGACTCTCTAAGTTAGAAAAGTGATACTAACTTGAAGTCTTAGTAACACTCAGTTAAAAAAACATCAAAATCATTTCAGTAGCTATGGCGTCTTGCGCTTCTTGACACGATCACGCTAGATTTCCGCGGGAATGAGGTATTTTTCCGCCGTAAAAAGTTGCCTGTGTCCGTGCCTAGAATCCTTCCTTTATATTTACCAAGTCTAATAAAAATCCGTTCAGACGTTAAGGCGTGAATGAGGTAAACTTTTAAAACAAACGATTAAAAATCACTAACTTAATTAGTTTTCTGCCTACTGCCTACGATTTAAGTACGATAGCATGAATATTAATAGCCCATATGCCTTTTCTAGGTTACTATCTATCAGCTAACTAAATTTCATCAAAATCCGTGATAGAGCAAAACTCCCAGCAAAAACCATAAAAAATCACTAACTCAATTCAGTTCTCTGCTTACTTCCTACCCCCTAAGTACGATGACGTGATCATTCTGATCTTATATCCGTTTTTAGGTAACCATCTATTAATTCACTAAATTTCATCAAAATCTGTTCAGCCGTTTAGACGTGAAAGAGCAAAAGTCCCAACAAAAACGACTAAAAATCACTAACTCAATTTAGTTATCTGCCTACTGCCTACCCCCTAAGAACGATGGCGTGATTATTTATAGCCTATGACCATTTCTAGGTTTCTAGAACGTTATCTTGATGGCCGAAATAGAGTTCCCGATCGATCCTACTTTTTATTAATTTTTTTGTAAGCAATTTCATTTTTCCTAGGTATTTTTATTAGCGGGTGTTATGGGCGGGTGTTATTATAACACTCGCTTTTCGGTTCATAGACATGTCTACGGTTGTATTATAGCTACTATTACATATAGATATTAGTTTAATAATTGACATATTACTCTATAAATAAACGAGTCGAGTACAAGATTTTCTGTTGACAGCATAATGTACTGTGGATAAATTCTTGATTGGAATTCATTTTTAGTTTGCACAAGAAATAAATTTGACATATTATAAATCTATAATTATCTGTGTTCCAGAAGACTTAATACTTTATATTCGGTTGCTAATGACAATTGCACATTAAAGGTAAGCGTCCAGCGAACGCAGCGGACGGAGCGGACGCAGCGGATTTTAGAATCCTTTGTATAGAAACTAATGCAAGCGCGTCTACCTGCCCGCGCCGAACGAATCGGATATTTTACAAAGAATTCTAAAATCCGCTGCGTCCGCTGCGTTCGCTGCCGATAGGTGGACGCTCTCCTTAAAATAGTAGAAATAAAATGATACATAATCGATCCAATTTTCCTACGTTAAATCAACTTTTTATTTTGAGGTCGACGCAAATTTTAATTTCTCTCACCTTATTTTCTAGAAGTGAGACTGAGTGTGCAGGGTGATTCGCTTATCTTGATAACTAATCCAGTCGAATTGTGCTTTTAGCAGGAAAGTTTTGGGATAGTTTTGATTTCTTTAATTTTTTATGTTTTTTGGGGTGCTGAATCCGAATTTGAGGTTTGCTAACAAAATTTCGAGACGGAACATAGAAAAAATACACAAAAAAACAAAAATCTTGGCCAGTTTTTTGCATATTACTCGGAAACTATCAACTTTTCCTGAAAAACCTTTCCATACGAAATGAAAATACATAAAATTTCCTACAAATTGTACTACCACAGGTTGTTCTGCGAAAACTCGTTTTGACTCAAATAATAGTTGAAAATGAGGTATTTTCTATGACTCAATAAATGAAAAATATTTAATTTTATGGTTCTGATGATGCGATCCTCTTGAAATTTTGCGTGAACATTCAGTATATCAGTCTCAATTCACAAAAAAATCACTCGAATCAGATATCTTGTTATTGAAATATAAAAATTCTTCTTTTCAACATTCCAATTGAATTTTCTATGGTTCTGTTCACACTATGGTCACAGAATTTTGCATAAAGCTTATTATGAGCACCTTGCATTTGGCCGCAACATTTCATTTCGACTGGTTTCGTTTTGTCTGAGATATTGAGGAACAAAAATTTTGAATGGGCATGTTTTATGAAACAAAATATGGCCATTCAAAATGTTTGTTTCTCAATATCTCAGACAAAATGAAACCCATCGAAATGAAATGTTGCGGCCAAATGCAAGGTGCTCATAATAAGCTTCATGCAAAATTGTGTGACCATAGTGTGAACAGAACCATAGAAAATTCAATTGGAATATTGAAAAGAAGAATCTTCATATTTCCATAACAAGACATCCGATTCGAGTGAAATATTTTCTATGAATCGAGACTGATATACTGAATGTTCATGCAAAATTTCAAAAGGATCGCATAATCGGAACCATAGAAATAATTTTTTTTTCATTTATTGAGTCATAGAAAATACCTCATTTAAAACTATAATTTGAGCCAGAACGGTTCATCGCAGGAAAAACTTTAATAGTGCAATTTGTTTGAAATTTTATGTACTTTCATTTTGTATAGGAAGGTCTTTAACGAAAAGTTGATAGTTTCCGAGTTATAAGCAGAAAACTGCCAAAGAATGAGATTTTTTCTGTTTTTTTGTATTTTTTCCAATGTTCCCTCACGAAATTTTGTTAGCAAACCTCAGATTCGGATTCAGCACCCCAAAAAACATAAAAAATCGAAAAAATCAAAACTACCCCAGAACTTTCCTGCTAGGGGTTCTTTTGAGCACAAATTGACTGGACTAAACCTCATTTTAATTGAAAAGGGATGAAAGTGACGGAATTTTTTTCATTTTGTTGACGGTATTTGGTACAAGTCAATGTTGACTTAAGATATGCGTGAAAGTAGGAAAAAAGACTTGAGACGCCAGGTGTCGCGGCACTATCAAAGTTTTTTTCTCCAGAAACATACATTTTTTATTCAGTTCCTATTAGAAAGATGATTTAATTCTGAATGCTTCTTCTGAATACCATCTCTTTCTATTTCTTACCGTCAGCGACCTGCAGCGTGTTTCATGTTGATTCTATTCCATTTATTTCTTTGTGTATTGTCAATGTCTTGCTTTTGAGGGATAGATATAATTGTGTTATTAAATTTTATAACAATAAACATTTTTTTAATAGCAAACGAAACTTGTCATATCAAATGTTGTATATACCGGCCATTATGGTTGCATAAATTATATATTTTTCTTATTTCATTATACATACTTTACTTCGGCCAAAATATAAGAGTTCACTTGAACAAAGTAATTTATAACGAACTAAGGAAAATATATAATTTATGTAAGGCTCATAATGGACGGTATATAAAACATATGATTTGACATGTTGCATTTATTGTTTAAAAAATATCCATTGTTAAAAAATATAATATTTGATGAATATAATGATTGAAAAAAAGTTTGCTTGAAAGGCTCTTTGATTTTAAGAAATACAATCGTACATGTGTCTCTAAATTAAGGCATACTGTCACAATACAGAAAAAAATTAATGGAATAGAATCAACATAAAATACGCCGCAGGTCGCTAACGGTAACGAATGGTATGCAAAAGAAACATTCAGATTTAAATAATCTTTCGTACGACACAATGAAAAAGGTATGACCCTGAAGATAAAAATGTTGATAGCGATGCGACGCCTAGCGTCTCAATACTTTTCCCCACTCACTTCGTTCTTCTCCGCCGTTTTTAACCGACGGTTAAAAACGGTGGGGTAAAACTGCCGCAAAAACGAAGTGTATGGGCTAAAAACGGCGCACTTACCCGTCGTTGCAAATTTCAGACGAGGCCTGATTTTCGTCCGTTAACGTTCCAACGCTTTGGGTAAACACGAGGTGTGTGGGGTAAACAGTTAAGTCGGTCGCGCATATTTCAGAGACAGTGGCGAACAGGTGTGGTGGCGATAAACATAACTTTTGTAATTGTTTACTGCTGAGTCTTATCTGTTTGAAAACAATGTCGGATCTTCGGCAAGTGGAACCGGGACTTTTTGTTATAATTTATTGAAGTGTACAGGTTATTTCCGTGTTCATGGAAAGTAAAATCAGCGGAATACTTTTCTTTTACAGCAACAGCCGCCGCCACTGCTAACAGACACTTACGCTCCATCGTGATAAACTGCCGCGAAAGAAAACTGAAGTGGGTGGACTTTACCGACAACGTTCTTCCTTCCAACGTTTTTAACCGTCGGTTAAAAACGGCGGAGAAGAACGAAGTGAGTGGGGCCCTTTACGCACATCCTCAGTCAACATTGCTTGTACCAAATACAGTCAACAGAATAAAAAATTATTCATCCCTTTTCGAGAAAAATTAGGTTTCCAAGATAAGTGAATCGCCCTGTACATGCACATGGAAAACCGCGTCTATAGAATGATCTCTGTGGTGTCGGTTATACATATTATGTAAAGCATAGGAAATAGACGCTGTTATATAGAATGAAGAATTCAAAACAAATAAATGTAACAAACAGTTTCCTCATTTCATAGTTAATCAACAGAGGTAAAAAGCACCTAGCTACAGCATTTGGCATAATGGGTTGGTATAATATACAATTCTCCTGAATTTCCGAGCAAACCTCTTGGAACTCCGACTCATAAAGTGGACTAACCACTAACAAACAATCTCGTCTCTGCATAATTCACTCGCATGATCGCGTACGGAAAGTGAATGTGTGTCAACAGCCAACCTCATGCCATGCTCATTAAATCCTAGAAACAAATTTGAGATGCTGGATCTCAATTTTCGACGGATGAATGTCGGAAGCGGTTGCTGATGAAACAGAGTTTGACTTAGATTAGGGCAATTTTCTACATATTTGAAAGAAGTTGGTGAAAAAAATTTGAAGAAATCCCTGACATGAAATCAGAAGTTTTTGCTTGCTTCTTCTTATTGGGCAAACGATAAAACAAATTTGAATATCCTGAGAGCTTCATTGGTTCATTTCATTTCATTCATTTAATTATCTCTTAGAATTCCGAACCAAAATCCGAAATTACCGAATTTCTGAAAGAAACAACAGGTTTGGGATTCGAAAATATAAGTTAAATCTATTAATGAATTGAAATGAATCAATGGCTTTCAGGACATTCAAATTTGATTTTTCGAATAGCGCAATAGGTTTTGCCTTCATTTAATGTGAAAGAATCGTAAGAATAATTTCAAAAAGCTCAATATGGGACCGAGGTTTAGATCTAGGACTGCCAGCATCGACCTCACGATATCGACTTATTAACCAACTCGGCCATATAAGCGTTATGGCAAATTCGGGTTTTATTAATCAGCTGTTCTTTTACAGGGTGTCCAGTCAATTGACGTCAATCTTTTTCTTTGATTCCTCAGACCTGTGGATATCCAAAAATACCCCATGTATTTTAGGCGAATTTTTGGAGTTCTCGAGCTATGATGTGTTTTTTTAATGTATTTTGCCAGCTATGTTTGAAAAATATATAATAATAATAATAATAATAACAGATCTTTATTTCAGAACAATTCCAGTTAACAACATAGAAAAGAAATGAAACAGTGTCAAAACTAACAACAAACCATACTATGCTATAAATTCATCCATACTATATGGTTCCATATCTAATAAAAAACTGAATAATTTTTTCTTGAAAATTTTAAGATTATCAATTTTCTGAATTTCTTTTGGCAACTTATTGAAACATTTTAAACATCTATATTCTACTAGCTTTTGAGTAGTTGCAAGATTATATTTAGGCAAATTATATGATAAAGTTCTAGTATCGTAATGACTTTTAAGATTAAGATATTCTGAAAATAAATCTTGGTGTTTGAACAAAAATATTAAACATTCCTGAATATATAATGCATATATAGTTAAAATCCCATTCTTTTTGAAATATCCCCTACATGAATCCCTAAACTTTAAATTGCTCATAATTCTAACTGCATTTTTCTGTAAAATGAACAATGATGAAAAATTTCCTGTTCCATAGAATACTATACCAAATCTTATTTTCGTTTCTATGGTTGCGTGGTAAATTGTCCTCAATACTTTGAAATCCAGATATTTAGCCACCACTCTGAAAGCATAGATGGATGTTGATGGATTTTATTACGTAGATGTTCTATGTGCTCTTTCCAATTTAATTCTTCATCTATGTGAACACCTAAAAATTTCGTACTGCTGGAGATCTTATAGGTAGTGGTGTATAGATTAACATTTTCAGGGACCTTCCATTTAGAGTTTGGAGGATGGAAAGCAACCAATTTAGTTTTGTTTTTGTTCAGTACCATGTTGTTTGAAATGAACCAATTATCTGCATCTTCAAGCACTTCTCCAATTAGTTTTTCCAGATCTAACCACAAGGAATCTATAACAAGAAGATTTTTATCATCCACATAGTCCTCAAACACCACTTTGCCTCCATGGCTTTGTACTGCAAATCCAAAATCATTCAAATATATTATAAAAAATAACGGTCCTGCGATGCTTCCCTGTGGTATACCTAATTTGAGCTGTTTTGTATTTGATCTTATTTTTATATCTCCTGAGATGATCTCTACCAGCTGACTGCGACCTTTAAAGTATGATTTAACCCATTCAATAGCCGGCCCTCTGATTCCATACTTTACCAATTTTTGAAGCAACCTCTCCACGTTCAGGCAGTCATAAGCCTTCGATAAATCCAGAAACAGTCCCATAGAGAGATCTCCATCCTCGAACGCAGATGTTATTCTTTTGATGAAATTGAAAATGGCTGTATGTATCGATTTTCCTTTGATGTAACCATGCTGACTCTTTGAGAAAATATTATTCTTCAGGAAGAATTTCATTACTTGGTTGCAAAAAGTTAACTCGAATATCTTTGAAAAACATGGCAATATGCTTATTGGCCTATAGTTTTCAAAATCCTTTATATCCCCTTTCTTCTTATATATTGGTCTAATAATCGCTCTCTTTAGTCTATCTGGGAAAATTCCTTTCTTCATTGAGTTGTTCAGCACTGTAAGAAGTGGTTCCAAAATTTCCTTTGATGTTTGTTTAATTATGCTATTTGCTATACCACC
Organism: Propylea japonica; assembly: GCA_013421045.1. NCBI lineage: Eukaryota > Metazoa > Arthropoda > Insecta > Coleoptera > Coccinellidae > Propylea > Propylea japonica. The sequence goes on from CM024239.1 coordinate 51,727,783, forward strand.
TATGCCACTTGTATGTTTGTTTTTCAATGATTTAATTATGTTTTCTAGTTCTTCAAGGCTTATTGATCTTAAATACATGGATTCATCAACATATGCAGTGAGTATCATCATTTTTATTTTAAATCAAGCTTAAGATGGCATTTTGAATTGATTTCAATTGAAATTCCTGTGAATTAACTAGAGCTCGTTTAATTTATACAATAATTTTGATGCAAAATGGTGACATTCGTCAGAATTGCTAGTTGTGAAATTAACTATTTTGGGAACAACATTTATCGGGTTTTAAAGGTTTTTAACCTATCCGCCTTCCAAAGCAGATTACACTAAAAAAGTACGATGAAGTACCTTTTTCCTATGATTATCTAGCTTAGGATTCCGCAATGTTTTTAAACTTAACCAAAAGCTAAAAAACACCTTTTTGTATTTCTAAATCGAAAATGAATGTTTGAGTACATTCAACCTCTTGCCATACTCATTAATTATTAGAAACATATTTGAGAGCCTGGATCTCAATATTCGACGGATGAATGTCGGAAGCGGTTGCTGATGAAACAGAGTTTGACTTAGATTAGGGTTATTTCCTACATATTTGAAGGAAGTCATTAAAAAAAAATTGAAGAAATCCCTGATATGAAATCGGAAGCTTTTGCTTGCTTCTTCTTATTGGGAAAACGATAAATCCAATTTGAATATCCTGAGAGTTTCAGTGGTTTCATTCAATTCATTCAATTATCTCTTCAAATTCTGAACTCAAATCCGAAATTATCGAATTTCTGAAAGCAACAACTTGAGAAATCGAACGGTAGGTTTGGGAGTTGAAAATAAAAGTTAAATTCATGAAAGAATTGAAAGAAAACATTGGCTCTCAGGACATTGAAATTTGATTTTTCCAATAGCGCAAAAGCTTCTGCCTTCATATAATGTAAAACAAACGTAAAAATAATTTCAAAAATGTCCAAATAAAAAAAAAACTTAATATGGGACCAAGGTTTGTACCCAGAACTACCACAAGCGTTATGGCAAATTCTGGTTTTATTAATCAACTGTTCTTATACAGGGTGCCCAGTCGATTGACGTCAATAAATTTTCTTCAGATTCCTCAGACCTGTGGCTATCCAAAAATACCTCATGTATTTTATGTGATTTTTGTAGTTCTCGAGTTACTGCAAAGTACCCAAAAAAGGCTTCAGAGCTATAACTTCAGTTTTTAGTAGGATGACTCAAACACTCATTTTCGATTTAGAAGTACAAAAAGGTGTTTTTTAGGGTTTGGCTGAGTTTGAAAACTTTGCAGCATCCTAAGCTACAAAAGTTATAGGAATAAAATACTTGATCGGACTTTTTCCTGTAATCTACCTTAGAAGGCAGAAAGGCTAAAAATCAGTTAAACAAACTCAAAAAGAGCATTTTGAATTTATTCCAATTGAAATTTGTGTGAATTAACTGTAGATCGTGTAACTTATACTTATTTTAGTGGGGAATGTTAACATTCGTCATAATTTCTAGTTGTGAAATTAACTGTTTGGGAAAAACTTTTATCAGATCAGGTTACAACAAAAGAAGGACGATCAAGTACTTTTTTTTCCCTACGACTCTTTTTAGCTTAGGATTCCGCAAAGTTTCGAACTTAATCAAAATCTAAAAACAATTCTTTGAATTTCTAAATCGAAAATTAATTTTTGGGCACATCCTACTAAAAACTGCAGTTATAGCTTTCAAGCCTTTCTTGGATACATCGCAGTAATTTCAGGAAGCTGAATGATTATAAAAATTGAATTCAGTCAAGTTTTCGCGCGCTTTTTCTTATCGATAAAACAATGTTCGAAAGCTATTGGTGTTTTTCCATTAATTTATGAATTCAACTTTTCTGTTCACATCTTATCTGAAAATTTCAAGATTCCAGGTTGTCTTTCCAGAAATCATACTTTTACAACCGGGTTTAAGTAAGCGTGATCACTTTGGATGCTCACGCTCCCCTTCTCCAGAGAGGTGACCGCGCGGGCACTAGGTTCTACTTCGACGAACCCTACAGGGTAATTGTTCCCGACAGAGACCTATGGTCTTCATCAAACATGCTTCTTAGTCCAGAGGGTCCCACCTGGTTCACTGATGGCTCTGTCACAGCAACAGGGTCTGGGGCCGGAATCGTGGGTCCTCACTTCAATCAGGCTATCCCTCTGGGGAAGGACTGTTCCATTGTGCAGGCTGAGCTATTTGCGGTTCTTGCATGCGCACTGGAAAATATTCGCAGGGGATACTCTGGCCAGCACATTTATATATGTTGCGATAGCCAGGGAACTCTGAAATCTCTATCCGATGTTAGAGTTGATTCTCTTTTGGTAGAAGAATGCAGGGAAGCTCTGCGTGGGCTGGGCTCTGATAACTTTTTGAAAGTAATCTGGTGTCCGGCTCATGCGGATATACCTGGTAACGTCAAGGCAGATAACTGGCTAGGCGGGGAGCCGGATTAGCATTTGTTGGTCCGAAGCCTTCGCTGCCAATCTGTCGCACATCTGTCAGAAGTTGCTTCAGGAACTGGCTGAACAGGGAATTTTCCTCGGAATGGAGCGCAGGGGTGGGCTTGAGGTGGTCGAGGATTCTCATTGAGAGACCGTCCTCGCGATCTGCGGTAAATAGGCTTCTGTTGCTGGAGAGGAAACAACTGGGTCTGGTGACTGCTGCATTGACTGGTTACTTGTTTAACAAGCATTTGAAGAGAATGGGATTGACGAGCTGCTCCTCATGCCGGTGGTGCAGGAGTACTGATGAAACGGTTGAGCATATTTTGTTCAACTGTGGAAACCTTACTGAGTTAAGGTCAACACACCTAGGAAATCCAACACCTTCTATTCCTATGGTGAGAGGGACCACTCCTGGCAGGCTCGCGACGTTTCTGTCTTCGTGTCTGAGGAGCTGAGTCTCTATGGAACGATGCGGGTGAACAATGGGCCACTAGGCCTCAGTTCGGCCGGTAAGGTACCGCACAGAGAAGAAGAAGCGTGATCACTTCATGTAGCAGAAGAAAAATATGAACCTTGAAGTTTTCGAAAGAAGAATCAGGTTCATGAATGAATATAATAGAATTACGAATTGATAATTGTCAGGTGATGATTGATTCCAGTTTTCTTTAGGAAGTTATTGTTTCTTGTGTCTTTGGTGGAATAAGGTGGAATAATTATATATTCGTCCGAAATTTTACCCTGAAATATGCCTCATTCATTACATTTACATTCGTACAAATATTATAAATAAAACTTTATCAGGCAAATATTTGGACTGGGTGTGGGAAATAATTTAGCACCGATAACATCTGACATAGTAATGTTGAAAGATATGTGAAAATAAGTTGATGAGATTGTCACGTCAATTCCTTCAGATAAAAAGGATGAAATCCTAATAGCATTCAACAGCACCCATCCCCGCTTAAAATTCACTATTGAATTAGAATCCCAAAGTAATTCACTTCCTTTTCTAGATACTTTGTTGATCAGATGAGACAATCCGAGAATAACAGATTGGTAGCAAAAATCAACATTTTCCAGAAGACTAGGGGAAGTATGCCTATGATGACATCCTGCTTATGATGGCACACTTCAGAGAAGTCTGTTAACATCAACTGAACAAACTTATATTTACTGAGTTTGTAAGCCAGATGGCATTTACGCTTGATATACGTAGTTACACCTTGAATACGTGGCAATTGGTGACTTTTATAAGAGTTCAATCATTTCGGTAGGTGTTGATGTGTGTTAGTTATTTCATTCTTTTCCGTTTTATTTGGATATTCGAAAAATCTGTTCCAAAAATCATTTTACTTTCCTTTAAACACTCTATAACAATGCTTTAAGTGTGAAAGTTTTAGGTTTTTTCGTCTTTTTAGTACCTTTTTTGCTTTGTTGAAAAATATATGTTACTTATGCTTATGATGGCATAGCCAGAGGGTTCCTATGATAGCATAGGGTGCCATCATAGAAAAAAGAATCAAGATCAAGAGACGATTCTTCGCAAGAAATATTAGAGAAAATAACGAAAATGGTTTCGAGTAAAGAATCGAGATCATTGAAAATCATACAAGAACTCTCATCACTGCTAACTGCCGTTGCAGAATCAAAAGTGAACAGAGGAAGAAAACGAGGAAAAGTTGGGATCCTCAATACAACCCCTGACAAGAAAGAAAATAAGTTGGAAGAAGAAGAGAAGACAAAGAAAGAGAGGGAGAAGCTAGCTAGAAAGATCAAAAGACAGATTAAGTTCGTAAAAGAAAGTGTGGAAAACAAAAAAAGACACTATGACGATGATTCAGATTTCAGATGCCGCTTGTCTTTATTGTTATAAGCTGTTGTCCATGTCTAGACCAAGGGAGAATTGAATCAATTTCAAGCGGCTAACCGACTATTATTTCGGTTAACCAATTGCATTCAAGTAAATGGAATTGGTTAACCGAAATGATAACCGGTTATCCGCTTGAAATTGATTTTGGTTGCGTTGCCAGAAATGCGCCAGCTGGTGCCATGCCGAGTGTGCTAGTGCAAATCATATTCGTATGTGAATTGTGCGTATAAAAATTATATTTTTATATTTTGACGATGCCAAATAATGTAAATTTAGTTCCTTTACACTTATATTTTCATTTTCATGAAAAAGGACTGCTATTTTCTTCAATAAAACATTTCAATAAATAATATCATTTATTTTCAGTTATATGCCATCAAAGGGCATACGTGATCTTATGATGGCACCCGTGGCCAAATTTTAAAAAGTGCTATAACATAAACTCTTGAAAATTTATATTGAAAATATGTATAAAAATGCATACTACATACGAGTACCAGTAAATCTGTACAATCGATGACATAGAAAAATATTCCTTTAATGAAATATGTGAATAATTCGTTAAGGGTGCCAACATGGGCACACTTCCCCTACTCAGTTTTAAATTGGAACACCATATGACACAGGAAATTTACATAACAAATGATTTAAAACATAGTGCTGTCAAACTTTCTGATAATGAATTTCACGAGAAAAAACATCATTAGAATACAATCAGCTCTAAAAATACATAACTATTCGACCAAATTCTCAAAAAAAATTCTGAACAAACGAAAACCTGAGCACCACAGACCACAAGAAGAAAAAGAAAACCAAAAATATTACAAAATAACTTACGTTGAAAATCTAGGAGAGCAAATCAAAAATTACCAAATTAAACATTAATATTGCTTTCAAATCGGATAATACCATCAAAAATTTTTTCACAAAAACTTAAAGTGCAACTTCCAAGAAATCACTCAGTAACATAATTTATAAAATATCTTGTAACGACTGTTCAGCCACATAATATATTGGTCAAACTAGTCGTTATCTGAAGAACCGAATTTCTTAGCACAGCGTTTCCCAACCTTTCAGTATTCGCGGCCCAATTTTCAATCTCAAATTCCATCGCGCCCCCCTTTAGTTCGTAAAGTGGCTCTACTTCGAGCCATGCAAGAACCTTTTGGGGCAGGGGCGGGTTGTTGGCGCCCCCCCTTGAATTCATTCGCGCCCCCCAAGGGGGGCGCGCCCCACAGGTTGGGAAACGCTGTCTTAGCACAAAAGAGACACCCTTAACATCCTCAATCCTTTAAAAAATAAAAGGAAAATAATACGACATTAGCGGAACATGTGAAAATTAAGTCTTCTTCATTCCTTTAATTTCGGTCCTGGCTCAGTAGAAATATTAGGTAGGCAAACATATTTAAGAAAAAACGATAACTGGACGAGATGACATCCATAGAACAGGACGAAAATTCCATTAACAAAAGAACTGATATGAAGTAGTTAATTGAAAAATCAAAAATAAATAGAAGTTTGTTGTTTAACCCTGATTTGTAAATTACCATTATAATACACGCATGTTCATGAAACATCCAACTTAACAATTTAATGACATCACATCAGTATTTTCAAAGATTTAGATGCGAGCAGTGATTAGTCATTCTCATCAAGATTTTAATTTATGACAATGAAATTTTCGACAACGAAACCACAAAAGGTGAAAATGTAAATTGAAAATTCTCACAATTTCTGAACCCGTTTCTTCACTTGTTTATTTTTAGAGTTGTATGGTTTTTAAATAATGTTTTAATCGTAAGTTTGTTGTTCGTTTCGGAGACCTGATGAAGATTTTGAAATAAAATCAAAACTAGTTGGCCTTTTTTCCAAAAAGTTGGTTTTTGAAGAAGAAATTGATTGAGAAACCTGTTAGGAAATCAACTGAAATTATGAATACTTTTCTGTTTCCCAAGAAATAATCGATAATTCAACCCAACTACCTAGTTTTAACAATGGTGAATTTTTTTTCCTGAAACCGCACAAGGGCATACTGTTATGGAACAAACCCAATTAAGTAAAGTTTAATGAACATCTCCCACAATGTACCACAGGTCGGATTAACATCATAACTCTTCGCACTCTATCAAAAAGCTTTGAACTGATTCCCAGCAAATTACTATAAGCCCTAATAGATCCGGTCTATTGCAGCCATGACTTATGTGAAACGTCCAGTTGATAAATACGTCTGGGGATCTCTAGTGGAATTTCTATCCCAACTCGAATGGGATTCGTAGAACCGAGGTCTTATCGCCAGGGTGGCAAATTTCTATCTCTAGTTTTATTTGTTTCGAGCCAACTGAGTCCGGCTGAAGCGACATACTCAGAACTTAATTGTTTCGAATGACCAACCTCATTATGAACTAGCGTTACATGACCGCTAAATCCATCCAAATGGCCGTATCTTTTATCAAACTTTACGCTCGTTACCCTTCTACACATTGTTCGATGATTGTGGGAAACAATTGGGTAGTTGTTTTCAAGAATTGCTGGTGAACATTGTGCTTTTAGTATAAATTGAACGAGTAGGCTGTGTTGAATTTCAGTCGATTTGTAATGAACACCCCCTTCAAGATCTGACGGAAGAGCGCTTTTCACCAATCAAGGGGTGTTATTATTTTAGAAAAAAAAGAGATGTTAAGAAAATTTTGAAGATCTTTCTCCTGAAGGGAGAAAGTGTGGGCACGGTCCGTCGCACTAGGGACAGGACTTAGTGTTTATATTCTACAGGGAAAAGTAGGGAAAATTAAACAACTTGCGATCAAATTCTAGACGTATATTGAGATCAAAAATATAGTAACAATTTTACACACACTGTTGCAAACCAGTCCTGTCGACTGGTCAAAAGAAAATTCAACTCTTCAACAATCAAAATCTTAACTCATCTAATCAGACAAAAATACAAAATTAAGCTCCCGTCAAAGACAAATTACATTCAAGAATCAACTGAGCTTAGGGAGATTATAAGGTTCTTCAAATAACGTAGCAAAGATAACAATTATGATATTGGGTAATAGAGATAGTGGAGATTTCAGGACTCTGGACCCCTCAATATTATAAGCAGATCATAGGTGCGTCAAGTTGGTGACACACCCATCGAATTTTGGTATCAAATTGTTTTGATAATTTTGTGCCCATTTTGTGCCAATTTGTGCCGTATGTTATGAATTTTGTGCCCGTTCCGTTCTCGAGATATTTCAACTTTTTCAAGTGTGTCACCAACTTGACGCTGTGACACACTTGTGGAAATTTGAAAATTTTTTTCTCTCGATAAATTGTGCCCATTTTGTGCCAATTTGTGCCGTATATTATTAATTTTGTGCTCGTTCCGTTTTCGAGATATTACAAGTTTTTCAAGTGTGTCACCAACTTGACGCTGTGACACACTTGTGGAAATTTAAAAATTTTCGGCTTTCGATAAATTGTGCCCATTTTGTGCCAATTTGTGCCGTATGTTACGAATTTTGTGCCCGTTCAGTTCTCGAGATATTTTGAGTTTTGTTTGTGGGAGCGTCAAGTTGGTGACACACCCCTTGAATTTTGGTATCAAATTGTTTTGGGAATTTTGCGCCCATTTTGTGCCAATTTGTGCCGTATACTATGAATTTTGTTTCTGTTCCATTTTCGAGATATTTCGAGTTTTTTCTGTGAGTCACCAACCTCACAATGAGACTCATATGAGGAAAGCTAGAAATATTCTTCCTTGGATAAATTGTGCCGTATGTTACGAATTTTGTGCCCGCTCAGTTTTCGAGATATTTAGTGTTTTATTTGTGAGGAGCGTCAAGTTGGTGACACACCCCTCGAATTTTGGTATCAAATCACTGACGAGTGTTGTTGGAAATTTTCCGGTTGCTTTGCCCATTACCTGAAACTTACTTCAAGACGCTCTGGATTTGGTTCAACCCATCATTAACAAAATGAAAGCAATCTTTTCTCACTTCAGTCGTAGCAGTCTGTCCAATTCAAAATTGATGAAATTTCAAACACATTCTGATGTGGAAATTCCATAGAAATTGATCAAAGATATCTCAATAAGGTGGAATTCGACCTTCCATATGATTGAACTTTTCATAGAATTAGAAAATTCTTTACCATCAACAATTGGTATTTTGGATGAAAGCTCACCGCAACTGTCATCGGAATCATTAAAGAACTTTCCTGAAATTTTACAAAATTTCGAAGGGACCAAAGAGGTATTAAAGAATGATTATGTGAAGAATGAATTTTTCATTTTATTGATATTCTATATCGGTACACCGTATGTTTATTTCGTAAACAACAACAAGCTGAACATCGGTAAATTGTTCAAAACATAATAATGAAAAATTTATAAAAGTTCTCAATGATTCAGGTGGATGGAAAAAAATTTATTCAAGTTCAAAGGTCGAATTTTTTCGCGATTTTTAGCAAAACGGTGCGTTTTATCAAAAAAGTTAGTCAAACAAAAATGTAGATCTTAAAATTATCTTTAAAAATGTCTCAATACTTTTTTTCCTACGAGGCACCGTTTCTTAAATAAAACGCTTCAAATGTTATAAAAGTTGTTACTAAGAGGCTAGCCTCAAATTCACCGAAGGAGCGGCAATAGATAAACAACGTAGGGTAGGTTTATGATCTCGTCACGTCGATGTGAATAACGCACCAGCCTCATAGAAGAAGCCGCCACTCATGTTTCGACTAGGGGGTTTAAACCAATAAAGATCATTTCCGCGTAGGCTTAACCATCCCTATTCAAAACATATGCTGTACCAAATACCAATGCCTATCTCGATTCTCGCTCATTGTGGTTGATTTGCTTGCCCTAATCGGTGCATTTTTCTGTTTTATTTGAGTTGGTTGAATTCGAATATCATGCCTGGAAGAAAACGATGTGAAGAAAGCGTCAAAATCGACAAGATTCTATTAGCTCTGGAATGCCTTTCTAAAAATGGAAGCTCAATTCCTATTCCAAGCGACGCGATATGGAAGAATATAATAGAAAAAACAATTTGAATGTGAGTGCAAAAAGTTTGTATACACGAGCATTGAGGCTGAGAAGAATAAATGTACCTGACGGCGCCGGCGTGTTATGTACGTCACCAGTGTACACTAATGAAAGTGTGGACAGAAGTACAGATGAAAGTACGAACGGATAATGCGGATTTTTCATACCATTCATTAGATGAAGAAGTCTCTAAGGATGCTTTATATTTCAAAATATTCCTTAACGAGGATGAATTAAAACAAATAGGTCCATTAGACGTGACCTACAAGAAAAGGACTTACAAAAAAATGAGATCAGGTATTTATACATCTATTTTTGCCCAGAAAATTAATGAGGTGGCCAAATTAGATTGCTCCTTTTCATTCAAACAAAATCATGCAACTAAAGGCGAGGATAGCACCTCTTATTTCTTGAAAACCAAAGGAATATGCACTGAGTGTAGATCCACAATAATTTGTTTCGTGAAAAATGAAAGTATGTCGGAAAATCAAAATGTTTTATTTGTGTCTTGTATATTCAGAAAAGGAGAAAATATAGAACATAAGAAGAAGAGACAAATTAGAGGACTTAAACGTATCTTGATAGCTGAAGAACTGGTAGAAAAAAGAAAATGTGCTACAAAGCTACGTAAAGAACTCGTAAGAAATAAAGAATATTTTTTCTGAAAGAATCTCCATGTGTTCCAAAATGTGGTACTCTACGACAAATTAAATATGAGAGTCAAAATAAGAACAGAAGTGAAATAAATCCCGTTTTGGAACTTCTCTCATACTGCCAAAAAAATCCTTTCGATAAAATTATCCACGAGTTGGGGATATATAAATTTTGTACATTATTGGTCTCCAGATCAGCTGAGAGTTTATAATGAGTTATGGAAAAAAAATAAATATGTTAGAGTGGAATGTGACGCCACAGGAAAAGTTGTGAAAAAACTTGAAAGAAATAATGAATTATCCGCATATATCATGTTATATTGTCTGGTAGTGAAAATTCCAGGTGACAAAGAGGGTCAGATATCTGTATGTCAAATGCTTACAGAGAGACAAAACTCCAATGCGATCGAATATTGGTTATCAGAATGGATTCGTCTTGGAGCGAACATACCTCATGAGTTTGTGTCTGATTATTCTTCCGCCCTGATAAACGCAGGCTGTAGAGCATTCACTGGAAGCCAGACAAAAAAAATTACATAGAGAAATGTTATAATTTGTTGGTGACTGATAATAATGAGATCCCGAATTGTTTCATCAGAATAGATGTAGCCCATTTTATTAATCTGTCACAAATTGGAAGCAACTTCGAACCGTCAAAAGAAAAATAAAACAATTTTATGTGCGATGCATTGGTCAACTGATTTTATGTACAAGTTTACAAGAAATGGAATCCATTTTGACAGCAGTCATAATAACAGCATTCAGTGAGACTGAGGGATTTTGTGAGAATACCCCAACACCTTGTGAAACTTATAAAAAAATACTAATTCAAAAACTATCTTTTGGTGTAAATCACACCCCACTAAATGAAATAATAAATTCACAAGAAATGGAAGATTTAAATTCCGCAATAAATATTGAAGAAGAGGAGTTATCAGACGAAAATGAAAACGACCAATCTGGTAGCTTTCCAAAACTAGTAGACTGTATATTTCAAAAGGCAGAACAAATGGTTGGTGATGATATGGGCGACAGAGATAATCTTTTTCACCTACCAAGTATCTTGAAACCATTGAAAAGAATATCCCTCGAGTAAGTATTCTTCATTATAATCTACCTGTTGTGAATAATATATCGGGTGTCCTAAGGTGAGTGGCCTATTAGATCAAATTGGCGTGTTACGAAAATGACTCTAGTTCGCTCAATATTTGTAATTTAAAGCAGAAATTCAGCAAGTCATTAGATATTGATCTGATCTATTTCACTGATTTTGAATTATAGTTGTCAGTTACAGATTGGGCCAAAACTAATCATCATTTGCCAAGTTAATAAAATAAAAGGCCACCCAGCTTGGGACACCCGATATACGATTCTAAATAAGTTCAAGTAAATGTTTGCCGACTCTTTCGTTTTCTATACCATCTTGAATTAGTTTAGATTTCAAATCAAGTAGACTTTCTAAAAACGGAAGACGATATTTCAAAATGGTGTTTTTCCTAATCAACAATTTCATAACTTCCGTTGGCATAGGTGTTTGTTAGTTTAATTTCGATATCGGCGGCTGAATAGAGGTGAACATGAACGACTTCCCTTAGAACTAAGACAAACTGTAGATAATGGATAATTTTTCTATGCCTCAGAAAATAATGTCAGGTTGTCTTAAATGTCACGCCAGTTCATTTCTATTCACGTTCCTTTAATTTATCATCTGTGGGAAACCGATGTAAAGAAATATTTTTCGTACAATACGAAGAACATGGTGGAACACTGCATATTCTACCTGATTTCATTTCCACAGTTTTATGTATTCTAAAATTTATATTACTTATAGGTATACTTTTTTCAAAGGCATAAGAAAATTTTTTTCCAAAATTGAATCCACATGGTTTTGTACTTAGTACAATGAAATAATACGTTTCGTGGTGGTTTATGTTTAGTGTGCAATGATATTGAAATACTGTCAAGAAATTATCACGTTTATAAGAAATTTATGAGTATTTTGTTTTTTTACAGTATTCTACTGTGGTCTGGAATCATGACAACTAAATTTCCTGAATCGAAACTGACAGCATCCTCTGCTCATATAGAGAGTTATTTCAATGATTTGAAGAATAGATTGCTCTATAACCTACCACAGAGAGCAGATCAATTTGTATTAAATCACATTTCAACCCTTATAGGTATTGCAATGAGTTTAATAATATTCATAGTAGTATACAATATCAAATTTTGTCAGAATATAAAGACTAGTTTACATACTTATTATAGTTCAAGCTTGAAAAATTTCATTAAAATTTTACAGATTCAATGAAACTGGCAGCAGGTCTGAATTACTTTCATGAGAGTAAATTATCTGAAATCACTGATGAAAATGACGTGAAAAGAACCTAGTGGACGAAGAGGAAAACAAGTTATATGCTCATTATGGATTGAAGTAGAATAGTACTAATTATAATTATACCTGCGGATGTGTCAACATATTCGATAAGCCTGTACTTATATATAATTCATCAACTCAATTATTATATTGAGTTGATTATTCTAAGTGGGTCGTGTTGAATTTGGTGTTTGAATTTCATGAAATTTGGTTGTTTTCACCGAATGTCTGCCAGTTCAATAACTCATACTTTAAAATATTCACATAATATTATGACATGGAATGGACGCTTGTCTTTGAATTCTGCTACATCTATTCATCTCACAGGAATAACACAACGTGAAGTTGGTGACTCACATGAAAAACTCGAAATATCTCTAAAACAGCTAGGGACTTTTTTGTTTCATGTATTGTATTTTGTTAGCTCTCAATTCATGCCAAACCTACGTAGTACATTTTTTTTCAATACAGTCAGTTGAAACTAGGCAATTGTTTATTTTGAATTTTTGTTCTGAGAAGTAAACCCTATTTTTATTAACCTAGAGCAGCTGGTGTCAAAATTTTCACTACAGTTTAGACAAGCATTATTCAAGGTTACACAGCAAAGAAAAAAATTGGAAAAAGTTGATATTTGCGGCAACAGGAGCGAAAAGACTGTCACAGGGTGTGGCATTTAGCGCGTTTTTTCAAATGCGCATTATTTTAAAATCATGCAACTTAGATTTTTTTTTATATTTTTCTGACAACCAGCATTACTTGCCTTTTCACCTGGTTCCGGGTTGACGTCGAGTAATGGGACACCCTGTATATATATATATATAAAACGGAACGGGCACAAAATTCATAACATACGGCACAGATTAGCACAAAATGGGCACAAAATTCCCAAAACAATTTGATACCGAAATTCGAGGGGTGTGTCACCAACTTGACGCTCCCACAAACAAAACTCAAAATATCTCGAGAACTGAACGGGCACAAAATTTGTAACATACGGCACAAATTGGCACAAAATGGGCACAATTTATCGAAAGCCGAAAATTTTTAAATTTCCACAAGTGTGTCACAGCGTCAAGTTGGTGACACACTTGAAAAACTTGTAATATCTCGAAAACGGAACGAGCACAAAATTAATAATATACGGCACAAATTGGCACAAAATGGGCACAATTTATCGAGAGAAAAAAATTTTCAAATTTCCACAAGTGTGTCACAGCGTCAAGTTGGTGACACACTTGAAAAAGTTGAAATATCTCGAGAACGGAACGGGCACAAAATTCATAACATACGGCACAAATTGGCACAAAATGGGCACAAAATTATCAAAACAATTTGATACCAAAATTCGATGGGTGTGTCACCAACTTGACGCACCTGCAGATCATGCAGCTTTTCTACCAAGACACAAACAAGAATAAGCAGAGCGTATTGAAATATCTGACCTTTATTCTCGGTGGTTGATTCCGGTGATGATGAAGACTGATTAATCCTTAATTGGACCACAATGTCACTACCTCGTTTTTCGATTAAATGACTTCACTCCCGAAATTCGCGACGAACGTATCTTCTACACCGCGGAGTTGTATCGACGGAACGTAATCTAGGGAATTTCAATAACGATGTAACCCGTCAGGCAATTCCGTTTCTCTTCTAGTATACAAACACTCGTTAATCTTCTTAAATCTTTAGGTTTCGGCACTCTTCAGACCAATTACGTATTACTTAATAAACTTCAATTTTCACTTTACTAATTTGGTATAACTCTTTCTTCTGACTTCGTTTGAGAACAATTTACCGAAACCGAGTGAACTGAGAATCTTCTCGAATCAAGATTTCTCCAGCTACTGCTTTTCTTCCTCGTCTCATCATTAAAGGAAATTTTGGTTTTTCCACTTCCCCGGCGGATCTGAAATATGGGGATCATACCCTGATGGGGATTTTCTATTAGACATTGGTCTACGCGTGACGCCATTTTTGGTGTTTTCAGCTTCACGCCAATTAGATTCACCGCTCCCCACCTTTCTAGTAGTAGGAATAGTACTGCATGAGATTTTTTTCCTTAGTTGCAGTTCCTCGCGTCAGCCATGAATTTTTGTGCTGTCTGAGCATTACGCTACGAGAAAAGTAAACCTACACCGTCTGGGAAAGAAAATCCGTTCGAATCCCTACGTGACATTTTATGAAAAACTTAATCCGATAACCAACAATTTTGCTTAGCATATATCCTGTGTATCGTATACACAATTTCCGTCTGCTATCGCGAGAAGATTAATCTGAATAAAGTATGTTATATCATATTTTATTATTATATTATGGAATTTTAGGTTGAAGTTCCAATGCCTCCAATAACTTACGCTAAATCTGATTCATTACAGATTATCTGTTGATTTTTTTAAATCGACCCAAACACTTGAAAAGTCTTAATGAATGAACCATTAAATGTGTAATTTTTTTCTATGTTCAGTTTTATAGTGTCAAACCAACTGAACTCGGGTGAAGCGACATACTAAGAACCTAATTGTTTCGAATGATCAACCTCATTACGCACTGTCGTAAGGCGTAACCACTTATTAAATTACTAGAACTTTAAAGAGTAGACAGTCGCGTTGGATTTCATTTGATTGTCAGTCGATTTTTTCAAATCGATCAGGGAACATGAAAAGTCATAATCAACAAACCATTGAATGTGTAGTTCTTCTCTATCTCTAGTTTCATTTGCTTCGAGCCAACTTAACTAATGCCCGTACTCATAGTCGATGCTCCGTCAGATCTCAATCTCATACTCAAGCCGTTCTTGGCGGCGATCGTATTTCATAAACAAACCTTCGGCAAAACTCGGCGGAAAATTCGAACATCGTCGGAATCTGGTTATTTTTATTTTTTTCTGTGGTATCACTGCTGAGTTGCCATGGAGATTCGCCATTTACATTGAAATTTGAATATTGACAATTTGTATGACATCCGAGCACGTCTCAAGGTTGGTCGGTAGCAAAGATTATATAGTATAAAGATAGGAAACGATACGACTACAGTGTATGAGCGCCATCTCTGGGTCAAATGTGAACTAATGTCACTATAGAATGGTTAAAATTCTGGTTCTATGATTATAAGTTTCGAAATCAATATACATGGGAAATGTCATCGATATAAAAAAGTGCCAATCAATCAATACCTTACTAGAACACAAGGCCATGAAACAGAATGAATGACGTCACCATAGGTAGTCCATTCCGTATTTATTTAGGCAATGTCATTTCCACAAAATTATTGATCAATTTAGATTTCATTTTCCAACAGAGAAGAAAAATATGTTTTTCTCAGTAGGTAGGAACGTTGTTAACACAAGTACTAATTTCGTGGTTATTTTCTATTTATATTATTGAGGAAAAGAAATATGATGGATAGTGAAAATAGTGTTTTTCTCAGTAGTACCCATCATCACATTCCAGGTTTTTTGCCTAATATTATTGAAAGTTTAATAGCGAAGTCTTCAGACACACACTTTTATTTTAACAACTGGAATTTCTGATCACTAGTCCAAATAAACAAAACACAGGTTTTCTTCTTCTTTGGCTTTTATCCAACCTTTTGTAGCGCACACTTTTGTAAAAGCCTCAGCTGAAGGTGCAAATGACACGGCTGAATCATATTCTGAACAGGATTTGATGCTATGGCTTTCTCAAGATCTCGACATTCCACTTTAGATCGCTTGGATCGAGGAGATACTCTGGTATGAACATCTGATCTGCTTAGGGAGGACGGACGGACAACCTGGCAATTTCGTTGGTATCGCTCCTAAAACGAATGGTAAAAGATAAATAGAAGACCAGCTGATTAATAACATTCTTTCAACCTAGGAAACTTCAATGGAATTTCGACTTTTTGACCTGTAACTTCATGTGTGTAGCTTGTAGATCTTTCTTCTGTTTGGAAATGTAGTTTGCAAACCTAGAAATAAGTAACTTCTGAGTTTCAGGCAAAACAGTTGAATTTGCAATAATTATGTAAAACCTTACTGCTGTTACTGGGAACGAAATTTTCCCTTTTAATTGCGTTAAACCACGTTCTTTTAAATTTGCTCGTCTTTGGAAAACCCAAAGACTGCTAGTTATGGCACTCCTGTATTATTGTCCCTGCACTTGGGAACAGGGCAATGAAATGGCATTTCAGCTGGAAAAAATGGCAAGATTAGCATAAAACGAACCGGAGCTAAAATCAAAATAACTTCGAACATGAGAAGCAAAACTTTTATGAACTAGAAGAAAACAAATAATTTGGTGGAAGAATATAAAAAGGCCTTTTCCTACCTGTTAAGAATTGATGTTACACACACAACAAAAAACAAATAGAATTTTAAGCAATAAACTCCGAAAAATACCCATAATTCTGGCAAAAACGTGAACAGACATCAACTGTCACCTACAAATGATTGACTACTCAAACACTTCACCCCCCTACCGCTGTCATTCTGTTTCATGGCCTTGTGTTCTAGTAAGGTAGTGAATCAATTCGTTTGCACAAATATTATTTCACTTCGAACGGCTTTTGCCGTTAGTATCGTCTCGAAAAAAGTGGAAAAGAGATGAGTTTGTACCCTTCAGTAATGCAGATTACGAACGAGATAGAGAAACTGGATGATCAACTGGTGTTTTATGGATTTATGCAGGTAAAGCTATATCTTGACTTGATCAACGTCAAACATCTGTTGCTATTTCCACGATAGAGGCAGAAATAGTGGCTGATAGTGAAGCTGCACGGAAAATGAAATGGTTAAAGTGACTATTCAGGAAAAATTTTTCCGTCAATTCAAACAGTGATGGTGGACAACGAAGCTGCAATTGAACTGAACCAGAAACTGGAATTCCACAGACGCACCAAGTATACTCATATTCAATCCATGTATAAATCTTACAATAATATCCTAATATTTCTGTAATATCTTCTATAAATGCATAATAAAAATATTACACATGAAATACTGAATTTTATTGAAAATTATGGATTTAAAATATAAAAATGAAAAATCCTGAAGGGAATACGAATTTCGCGTCAATTCTTATTACAGTTTTCTTCATATAATTTCTAATCAAAATTACAGATTTTATATAAAAATTGATCTTCAGTGCCATCTCTGGGTCAAATGTGAACTAAAAAATGTAGTCGTTTTTTAGTACTACGAATGCAGGGCCGTTTCCTATCTTTCTATACTCTATAATCTATGGTCGGTAGCTGAGCATCGACGAAGTATTGCTTGAGTACTATGAGATGAAAAGGAATGCATGAGAACTGCTTGAGTACGAGAACTGACGGAGCATCTTCTATGAGTACGGGCATTAGGTGAAGCGACATGCTCAGAACTTCGAATGACCAATCTCATTATGAACTAGAGTTACATGCCCACTCAATGTATTGGAATGACTGTATCTTTCATCAAACTTTACTCAAGTTACTCTTATAAATATTGTCCGATGGTTGTGGGAAATAATTAGGTAGTTGTTTTCAAAGTTTGCTGGTGTACATCGTGCTATTAGTAGAACTTGGACGAGTAGAGAGTATTGAATTTCAGTTGATTATCCGTAGATATTTTCAAATCGACCAGAGAACTTCCAAAGTCATAATCTTCGAATCATTGAATGTACTTTTTTCCATCTCTACTTTTATTCTATACAGTACAAGATGTCGCCGAGTGTAGACGTGTGTGGAAAATGCTCCGAGAATTTTATTGTTTCGAGCAAGAATATAAAGTGCTTTTTCTGTGAAGATAAGTACCACCTAAATTGTGAAGCCATCAAAGATAGCTGGCAAAAAATTCTTTCTGAAAACCCCAATATTTTCTGGGCATGTGATCAGTGCAAAGGAAATCTAATGGCAAATAAGAATATCGCTAGCGATCATAACGTAATCTCAGCAGAGAATACGTTGTTACGTCAATTAGTTGAAGAAAAAGATTCAAAAAATTCTATCCTGGAGGAAAATATAAATCTTCTTAAGGAGAAAATCATTAATTTAAATAAATATTCCCGAATCGAGAATACTCAACAAAAAACACAAGAGATAAGAAATGAAAACATGAGCAGTGGATCTAATATAACATACGCTAATATTGTAAACAAAGACGAGAGTAATTCGAATGTGGCAAGTAAACAAGCTAATACTACACATAACCTCAATAGGAAGAATAACAAACAACCTGTTAACGAAATTGCCCATGTTCGAGAAAACAAGCAAGATGATGGATGGCAATTCGTCAAACGCAGGACAAATCGTCGATTTGTGGTAGGACAGAACAACCAGGCAGGAAACATTCAAACTATTCCAAAGTATGTTTCTCTTCATGTTACCAGGCTGCACCGTGAGACAAAACCCAGTGATTTATTGGAGATTTTGAATGAGAAATTCCCAGATGCCAGTTGTGAGTTACACCAATCTAGACACCCAGATAAGTATGTTTCGATGAAAGTGACTATTCGTCAAGAAAATCTCAGGGAAGCATGGGACAAAAACGTGTGGACCGCAGGCTCATTAGTCTCGAAGTTCTTTTTCAAAAAAGAGGGCCTGTCACAGATGATAGGCCCTCAACAAATTCAAAAGCCAGTAATGAGTATAACTCGACCCAGGTGATAAGTATTATTCATCAGAATGTGCGGTCACTGGGAAATAGTGTCGACAAATTAGAAAAACTTCTAACTGACAATCCAGATTGTCTTATACTTTGTTTAACTGAACACTGGAAATCTCAAGATCAAATCAACCAAATGGGCTTGAAAAATTTCAAACTGGCTTAAAGTATGTGCCGGGGAGAAGGTAAACACGGAGGTTCCGCAATTTATGTAAACAATCAGTGCAAAACAAGAAAATATAGAAACATAAGTGATCTATCAGTGCCAGGAGAATTTGAGTGCAGTGCTGTGGAATGTGTCATTAATCAGTTGAAAATCGTGGTTCTCTCAGTGTATAGGCCTCCTAGTGGAAAGATTGATCTGTTTTTTGAGATCATGGAGAAAATTCTTGTTGAGAAAATCGATCTAAATAGCACCATCTTCATTGCAGGTGATTTCAACATTGAACTCAAAGATGAGAATGTTTTTAAAAATAGATTTTTATCACTCCTCAATAATTTTTGTATAAAAGTCCTTATTAATGAATACACTAGAATAACTGATCACTCTAAGAGCTGCTTAGATAATATTTGTACAAATTTCTCTAACATCACATCAACAGAGCTTTTAGAATATCATATATCGGACCACAAAGCACAAAAGGTTAGTTTTCGTGTAAATAAAAATTTTTCTAATGAACTTGTTCGGAAAAGGTTCTTTAACGAAAATAACAAATCAGCATTTAGTAGTAAGCTCAAGGAACAAACTGGGATAATGTTTACTGTATCGAAAAGTCCGATGTAAATAAACAGTGGAACACGTTTATGCGTCAGTTTTTGAATTTATTCTAAGAATGTTTTCGATTAAACCAGTGTATAAAAATAAAAAATATAATATCACAAAAAAATCCAACTTTACAGAAAATCAAACAACAGTTAGACATGTTAAAGTTATTATCTGAATTTGACGTTTCATACCAATCACAATACAATAAAATGAAAAAAGAACATGATAGCCTATTAAATTTGGAAAAAAGTAAATTATATAAGGACCGAATCAAAAAATCTGATTGCAAGATAAAATCTATGTGGACGATATGTCGGGAAATAACAGGAAAGACTAGTAAAACTCAAGATATTATTTGTGAAGATCCATTAAAGTTATCGAATGACTTCAATGAACATTTGATAGAAGTTATAAAAAATATCCATTCGAGTCTGAAGTCTGTTCCTTTTATGACTAAAATCGAAGGAAATGATAAATCGTTATTTCTCAAACCTGTAAGCATTAATGAATTGATTGAATTTTCTAAAAATCTGAAAAATAAACACTGTAGTGGGTACGATGATATACCAGTGAGCATTGTCAAGTTATCGATCAGTTCAGTTGCCGCTGTGCTATCCTACATAATAAATAATTCTATGAAATATTCAATTTTTCCAAGTCAACTGAAGCATGCTTTGATAAAACCATTATTCAAGAATGGTGACTTAAATGACCTCAATAACTATCGACCTATTTGTCTTTTACCAGCGTTCTCAAGAATTTTTGAATTGGTCATGAGTTCTAGAATACTCACGTTCATGAACCAAGATAATCTTTTTTCCGAATTCCAACATGGATACTTGAGAGGCAGATCAACCAATACTGCAATATATCAGTTCATCAATGCAATTTTGGACAACTTAGAAAATAAAAACATGTCACTTGGTCTTTTTATAGATTTAAGTAAAGCATATGACTGTGTAGACCATAATATCCTTTTGTTAAAACTTGAAAAGTATGGTATAAGAGGTAATGCTAATGCTTGGATTCGATCATATCTTTCGGGAAGAAGGCAGCAAGTTATGGTTGAAAATAATATAAAATCAGATACACTCAACATTGATGTAGGTATTGCACAGGGAAGCATTGTGGGACCGCTACTGTTTATAATATATAAATGACCTACCATGTTCATTAAAAAGCTATTCAATCACAAATTTTGTCGACGACACCAATATATTGATTTCTGGACCCAATTCGATAGATATTATTGAAAAAACAAAAAGCTGTTTTGCGGACACCACTAATTGGTTCTCCATGAATAAACTGAACATAATGAATCAAAAACAAATTTAATACTGTTTCGTACTAGGCAATGTCAGATTTCTGCTCCAGACAACATATGATAGTTCTCGGAAATAACAAGATAAAACCTGTCACAAGCACTAAATTTTTGGGTGTCACTGTGGATGAATTTCTTAGCTGGGATACTCACATTGAAAAGGTCTGTTTAAGGTTATCTAGTATTGGATATGGAATCAATATTATAGCTAAATACATGAATTCTGACACACTGAAAATTTTGTATTATGCAAATTTTGAGTCGGTTCTTAGATATGGGATAGTTTTTTGGGGTAGCAACGCAGGGGTTGACTCGGTATTCATAGTACGAAAAAGAATAATAAGAACAATGTGCAAGATGAAGTTCAGGGACTCTTGTAGGGGCAAATTTAAGATTATGAATATAATGACTGTATATGCTTTGTACATTTATGAATGTCTTATGTTTGTATTCAAGAATAGAGACAAGTTCCAAAATAATGTCAATCACAACTATCCCACGAGAAACAAAGATCTTTTCTATCCACATCATAGATTAACGCTGAGTGAGAAGGGACCATACTATATGTGTATCAGAGCCTTTAATAAATGCCGCAGCATATAAGATATGTTGAAAATGAATATAAATTTAAGAAATTAATTAAGAAATATTTGATACAACTAGAACCATATAGTCTAGACGATTATTTTGGCTCTGACAATATGTACTGAATTGTGTTTTTTTGACGTCATTTCATCTTTCTTGTAATTTTTATATGAAACTTGAAATAAAGAAGATCTATCTATCTATCTATTCGTTTCGAGCCAACTGAACCCAGCTGAAGCGACATACTCAGAACTTAATTGTTTCGAATGACCAACCTCATTATGAACTAGCGTTACATGACCGCTATGTCCATCCAAATGGCCGTATGTTTTATCAAACTTAACGCTCGTTACTCTTCTATGGTTGTGGGAAATAATTAGGTGATTGTTTCCAAGGGCTGCTGGTTAACAACGTGCAATTTGTACAACTTGAACGAGTAGAGAGCGTTTAATTTCAATCGATTATCCGTTCTTTAAGGAAGAAATGTCACGATGATATTGTTCTCGATCCAGAGAAATTGAGAAATATCTCAAGTTCTCGAGGAAACAAATGATACTGTATCTGAAATTGACGTGAATGAATCTGTGAAATTCCTGAAAAATGTGAAAATGATATGTTTTATGAGTCATTCTTTTTAAAACCCGCAACATCGGATGAGGTGAAAAAGAAACTAAAATCTCTGCATGGAAAATCCACTTGTTACGCATATGATGGCTTACCTACTGTTGTATTGAAGGAGCTTATGGATAATATCGTGGATCCTCCTACATTCATTATAATTATGTGTTTCGAAGAAGGTGTTCTCCCAGATATTATGAAACTAGCGAAAGTGGTCCCAGATTATAAACATACGGGTGACAAGAATATACCGATTAATTACAGACCAATTTCAATTCTTCCAACCATTTCGAAAATAATAGAAAGACTTATGCAAACCAGATTTATGGAATACTATGAATTGAACAACTTACTCACTGATCCTCAACACGGATATAGAAATAAGAGATCAACTATAACAGCTCTAGTTGAAGTTATTGAAGAAATAACACAAGATCTTGCTTAGAGTAATGAGGCAGAGATTAGTTTATGTGAACTTTCCAAAGCTTTCGATAATGTTTCCCACGAGATTCTTCTGAGTAAATTTGAATATTATGGAGTTCGAGGACCACCACTCAAATTACTCGCTCCATTCCGTCAAGGAAGGCAGCAACATATACAGTTGAAAGGAAAAATAACATCCTGGATAAAGATTCGTGAAGGTATAAATCAAGGTTCCATCTCAAGACCACTATATTTCCTAATATATGTTAACGACTTTCCAAATAACATGCCTTGCGATTATGTCTGTAACTACATAAGCAGATCATACTTTTTTCTCAAATATTCCCAGAAAATCAGTGAATACAAAGATAGAAATTCCGCTAATGAAAGCCGAGGGTCTCCATTTTAATGTGGCAAAAACAAACATCTCCAAAATAGGAGGTAGCTCAACTGCTAACTGAACCCGGCTGAAGCGACATACTCAGAACTTAATTGTTTCGAATGACCAACCTCATTACGAACTAGCGTTACATGACCACTGAATCCATGCGAAAGGCCGTATCTTTTATCAAACTTTACGCTCGTTACTCTTCTACACATTGTTCGATGGTTGTGGGAAATAATTAGGTAGTTGTTTTCAAGAATTGCTGGTGAACGTTGTGCTATTAGTAGAAATTGAACGAGTAGACTGCGTTGAATTTCAGTCGATTATCTGTTGATTTTTTTAAATCTACCCAAACACTTGAAAAGTCTTAATGAATGAACCATTAAATGTGTAATTTTTTTCTATGTTCAGTTTTATAGTGTCAAACCAACTGAACTCGGGTGAAGCGACATTCTAACCCTAGATAACGGGACTTGTTTCAAAACACGTCATTGCGGGACTATCGTGAATTTTACGACGATCGTGAAAACATTCATTTTACGAAAAATCTTCAAAGAAAAACTCACGAAAAGTGCTAAAAATCATCATCACTGCTTTTTTTGCAAATGTGTCCGCGGTGCTCCCCACATAACGGATGTCCACATTGTCCACAATAACTTGTAGTCATCCTTCTTTTTTACTAGGCAATAGAAAAAAGTTTTGCTCTTCCTTTTCTGAGGAATTGCAGTTTTTGAATCACTTTGAATATTCAGAATTAGACCAATATCTTGGCGGATATTTCGCCTCAAAGTTGGAGTCGATAACCTTCTTCTCATCAAGGCAAGGACTCAAATCTATCATATACTGGTATCATGAAAGAGGTTCTCTTCCCCCCTCAAAGTATTTGTCGAATGAAACACAAAAGGAGGTGATGCAGGCCATACTTATTTATATTTATTTCCCTCCATAATTTTTCTAATTTCTTATTCTAATTCTGCCTGAGATAAAGGCTGTTTTGAACCCATTCTGCTGAAACGACATATCTTGAAAATGTTGTACGTGAAAAAATATAAATAATACCTTTCATATTTCCCAATTATAAAATTGTTGTTCACAAATATGAAATCAGAAAAAAAAACTCGAACGAAATCTAACCAACGTAAATACGGGACTATCGTAAAATTAACGAATACTGGGTCAATATCTGCAATTCAACTGGAAATAATGCGATGTTTTTTACACTAAAGCCTAGCTGGCATCAAAATAGGAAGGTACTGAGAGTTTTGCCCCGTTGCGGTATCCGGAAGCAAACGAAATATCACGACAAATATTGACCAACGTAAATTTTACGAATGTCCCGTTATCTAGGGCTAAGAACCTAATTGTTTCGAATGATCAACCTCATTACGCACTGTCGTAAGGCGTAACCACTTATTAAAATAGTAGAACTTTGACGAGTAGACAGTCGCGTTGCATTTCATTTGTGAGTCGATTTTTTCAAATCGACCAGGGAACATGAAAAGTCATAATCAACAAACCATTGAATGTGTAGTTCTTCTCTATCTCTAGTTTCATTTGTTTCGAGCCAACTCAACTTAGGTGAAGCGACATGCTCAGAACTTCGAATGACTAATCTCATTATGAACTAGAGTTACATGCCCACTCAATTTATTGAAATGACTGTATCTTTCATCAAACTTTACTTAAGTTACTCTTATAAATATGGTCCGATGGTTGTGGGAAATAATTAGGTAGTTGTTTTCAAAGGTTGCTGCTGTAGATACATCGTGCTATTAGTATAGAACTTGGACGAGTAGAGAGTATTGAATTTCAGTTGATTATCCGTAGATTTTTTCAAATCGACCAGAGAACTTGCAAAGTCATAATCTACGAATCATTAAATGTAATTTTTTCCATCTCGAGTTTTATTCGTTTCGAGCCAACTGAACCCGCTGAAGCGACATACTCAGAACTTAATTGTTTCGAATGACCAACCTCATTATGAACTAGCGTTACATGACCGCTAAATCCATCCAAATGGCCGTATCTTTTATCAAACTTTACGCTCGTTACTCCTCTACACATTGTTCGATGGTTGTGAGAAATAATTAGGTAATTGTTTTCAAGGATTGCTGGTGAACTTGAACGAGTAGAGAACGTTTAATTTCAATCCATTATCCGTTCTTTAAGGAAGAAATGTCACGAACACGAAAATATTGTTCTCGATCCAGAGAAATATCTCAAGTTATCGAGAAAACAAATGATACTGTATCTAAAACTGACGTGAATGAATCTGTGAAATTCCTGAAAAATGTGGAAATAATATGTTATGAGTTATCTTCTTAAAACACGCAACATCGGATGAATAAGAAAATAAAATCTCTACATGGAAAATCCACTTGTGACGCATATGACGGCTTATCTACTTTTGTATTGAATGAACTTCTGGATAATATCGTGGATCCTGTCTTATTCTTTATAATTATGTGTTAAGAAGAAAGTGTTCTCCCAGATTTTATGAAGCTAGCGAAAGTGGTGCCAGTTTATAAACATACAGGTGATGTACCGAATAATTACAGACCAATTTCAATTCTTCCAACCATATCCAAAAATTATAGAAAGACTTATGCAAACCAGATTTATGGAATACTTCAGATTGAACAACTTACTCACTGATCATTAACACGGATATAGAAATAAGAGATCAACTATAACAGCTCTAGTTGAAGTTATTGAAGAAATAACACAAGATCTTGCTGAGAGTAATGAGGCAGAACTTAGTTTATGTGAACTTTCCAAAGCTTTCGATAATGTTTCCCACGAGATTCTTCTGAGTAAATTTGAATATTATGGAGTTCGAGGACCACCACTCAAATTACTCGCTTCGTTTCTTCAAGGTTGGCAGCAACATATACAGTTGAAAGGAAAAAAAACATCCTGGATAAAGATTCGTGAAGGTATAACTCAAGGTTCCATCTCAAGACCACTATTTTTCATAATATCTGTTAACGACCTTCCAAAAAACATCCCTTGCGATTATGTCTGTAACTAAGCAGATCATACTTTTTTCTCAAATAATCCCAGAAAATAAGTGAATACAAATACAGAAATTTCGCTAATGAAAGCCGAGAGTCTCCATTTGAATGTGGCAAAAATAAACATCTTGAAAATAGGAGGTAGCTCAGAATCACATAACATCGAAAGTGCGAAATTCCTAGGTATTCAAATTCAGAATGAGTTCAAATGTAACAACCATAATAGAGAATCTCAAAAAAATGTTATCAACAGTTATGTTGTTCATGAATAGATTGAAACGACCAATCAATGGGATGTCTTGAGGGATATCTACCAACCTCATTATGAACAAGCGTTACATGACCGCTAAATACATCCAAATGGCCGTATCTTTTATCAAACTTAACGCTCGTTACCCTTCTTCACATTGTTCGATGGTTGTGGGAAATAATTAGGTAGTTGTTTTCAAAGATTGCTGGTGAACATCGTGCTATTAGTAGAACTTGGACGAGTAGAGACCATTGAATTTCATCGACCAGAGAACGTAAAAAATCATAATTAACGAACCATTGACTGTGTAGTTCCTCTTTATCTCTAGTTTCATTAGCTTTGAGACATCTTAACTTAGGGGAAGCGACATACTCAGAACTTAATTGTTTCGAATGACCAACCTCATAATGGACTAGCGTTACATGACCGCTAAATACATCGAAATGGCCGTACCTTTTATCAAACTTTACGCTCGTTACTCTTCTACGCATTGTTCGATGGTTGTGGAAAATCTATATTAATAAAACAGGATCTATGGTTACCGTTAAAATGCCAGATATATTGAACGACTGCACCAAATTCGACCATTCTTTTTTTGCTGTGTTCGTTATTGTTAGGGCAAGGTTTTTTTCACAAAATATTCAAAAAAAAATCGTTCGGAAAAAAATAAAAAGCTTTCCTTTTCTTTTTCTTCTTTGATGTATTTGGGTATCATATAGAGTACTAATAGTGTTTTTGACATTTGAACAAAAAGTGAAGTTACATCGAGTGAAACGAAAATTTTAATTAGAAATAACGTATAAACTAGCATATATACAACAATTTTTACTTGAAGGTACGATACGAGGTAGGTTATATATTAGAATTTGTGTACAATGATAACATGAAATATGTGATATATGTATTATTATATTAATTAACTGTGTTTTCAGGAAGAGGATATTTGTGGTTCAGATATATCAATAGAAAATGACCAATTTAAAGTAACATTTTCAACCCAAGAAAAGGAAGATACAAGATTCAGATGAAGTTCTCAAGGTGAAGCAAGGAACCAACGAAGATAAATACCATTGAACTCCTTGCATAGGAAATAATAAGAGTTAGGTTCAACTTATTCGAGTTTGTGTGTAATATATAGGAGGAACATGAAATATCAACACATATTAGTGTATATCAATGCTGCTATTGTTATTCAAGAAGTGGATATTTACATTTCAGATAGATTAATATAAGATGGGTGAAAAGTGAATCCATCCGGTGAATAGAAGAACACTGTTGAAAAATCGAAACCTTGGGGACATGGAGTGTTCAGAATATATAAACGATTAATCTAAGTAACAGTAATTCATGATGATAATGCTTCATTTCATTGAGGTTTTCTCATATCTTTAACTTTAATATCAATGGGTTTCCCCACAATAGTTCCATATAGGTATAGCCTATTCGTTTTGAAAAGTTTCGTGCTCCTGAGTAACTCAAAAGCTCGAAGTACAGCTTGCCATTTGCTACGCACAAGCACTGGTACAGCTCAGGAGCTCGAAACTCTTCAAAATGAATACTATAATAGAGTACACATTGTACACAAGGTTGCTCTAATCAATTCTACTATCCATTTCAACAAGAGAGTGGATGTTTGAAGACTCGCCTATTCATTGTTACAATTATTGATATTTTTTGCAGGTCCGTAAAGGTTTATATGAATTGAACAATGAAATTAAATGAATGGATTTGGATTGTTGATAATTTACTGAATGTTTTCACAATTAAGAAGCTACTTACGAAGAAAAATATATCTGGAATATAAGGTAAATGATATTATGAACTATTGTAGCACACATCTGATTATTTTGACTGTGCATTATACTCATTCATGGTTTACCGAGAGACTGAGAGATTAAATGGTTTCCTTAGATAACTACATTGATGTTCATAATTTATTTCATCATATTGGCAAGGGAAATGTTAGAATAATTAACAATTATTATTATGCGAAAAATGTAAAATATTGATTTGAATTTTGCATGCTTTCATTAAAATGTAATCGATAGAAAACTCGTAAATAAAAAAAAGTAATTTTTACTTCTTGATCACTAAATAGTAATTTTTTTTTTGCAGATCCTGAAGATTTGATATGGAGTGCTCAATAAACTTTCACTGCTTGGTTAAATAAATGAATTTGGACTGTTGATAATTTACGGAATATTCAAAAAATAAAGGAAGCTACTCATGAAGAAATTTAGGTCCACAAAACCAATCCTCTTTACAATATTATTTTGATTTGATTTAACAATTTCATTCCTGCTTTGAATTTACCCAAATTTTGAAGGGCAATTATAAGGACTTCTAGGGTCATTCTAATTATATGTCAATTCGACTTTCCCGTTCAAACCATAAACTCAAATTGAAATTTTCGTTTTTTCGAGTTGTTGCCGTCGGAAGTAATTTGGTTTATAGGTGTCCAATAGGCCACTCCTAAACTCGATAACTTCCAAGAGCAACAACTGGAAATATCGAGATTAGCCAAATTCGATTTAAGGTTTTGAACAAGAAAGTGGAATCCTCATGATAATAGAAATCTCAGAATTGTTTTCTACATGACTACTATGAGAGGTAACATCTCGAACTTTTGAAATCTACACAGGCCGGGTTTACATCTTCAAGAAAAAATTCTACAAAAATATATTAAATCGGATGGGCTGCTCTCCTAATATTCTAATTATCCTTTCCAAGCAGCCGTTTTCATAGACCCTTCAGCATTATCATTTTTTTTAACGTGTCACATATGAGTTCTGTAATGTTGATGTTTCATTTGATTTGTGAAAGATTTCATATAAATTTTAAATAGACGCTTTGAATATAAACAGGTTGTTCCTATAAACATGTTGAATGTTCTGAATTTCAGCCTATAGATATAGATAGATATTTTCAGGGTACTTCTATAAATCTATCACTCATTTCAGATTTCTACTTTATAACAAGATTAAATAATTTTTAAACTGGCAAAACTAGGTTTGCCGGGTCAGCTAGTGATCGGATAATTGTTTTTTAAGCTTACTGGTGAACATCGGGCAATTTGTACAACTTGAAAGAGTAGAGAGCATTGAACGATGATTATCCGTTGATTTTTTCAAATCGAACTGAGAACTTGATCAATGAACCGTTAAATGTGTAATTTTCTCCTATATTTATTTTTATAGTATCAGACCATGACCTTCTTAACCCCCGGGCTCGGTCCTAGCCAAGATCGGCAACACTGTAGAGAGGTATACCCTCCGGGCATATTACAAGCACAGCCTTCTGAAGTAGTATCTATGGACATCTGTGTTACAGGCGCAAGCGTGAGCGCTAGTGAACATCTAAAATAAATTAATTTATAGTTTCCTTTTGTGATTATTCGAGTGCTGTAAACAGTAAAAGTGTTTGTGGTATTGGTGTTAGTGATTTTTTCTTGGGATAACTACTTTCGTCTTTTTATTAGTGTCTCTAACCTACAAATCAAACTCATCTGCTTCGAAAAATGACAAAAACGTTTTTTCTTTCATCGTGTAGAAGTAAATATAAGTCCAAAGCACTGAAGGATATTTCAATGGTATTAGTTCTCTGAAATATGAACAGCTCAAGCTTTTATAGATGAGGACCTTACCGCAAAATTCATTCCAACAATGGTTTGTTTGCTAAAATCATTTCGATTCTAACGATATTATTAAATTCGACAGACATTCACAAGCAGATGAAACAATTAAATTACCTTGAGATACCCATAATTGAAAGAACTGACCCCCTAATTTTATTATCGATCAGATGTGCTCTATTTCATAATATATTATGAACGTCAAAGAATATTTTTTTTAAGAGTTCCGAACAAAAATCAATGTTATGTGAACTGACTATTCAAAGCAATGGATTAGACTTATTACATATTCAAAATATACAAAAAATTGTACTTCTGTGGTTTGAATTCGAAGTGCATTATAAATTCGCTTTGTTCCCACAAACATTTCTGAATAATTACATAAAGAATACGAATAATGATAATCTCATAGAATCACAGAATAATCTGGAAGAATTTCATTTGAGTTAACTTCATTTCGAGAGTTATATTTGAGTTCAAGTTTTTTTTGAAATACATTTCCCAGTGGTTTTTGCTGGACCATAAATTGATTAAACCATCAACCAATTCGCTTTAGTTCCAATTTTTCATTTATATTCAATTTTTTGAATGAGTAGGGCATACTTTCAACCTCTTACAGATATTCATCGGAAAACAAATAAAATAACATCAGGAATCAAATTATACGTTCCAAATATCGTATCTCTCGTGCAAGCGGGGTGTGAATTCTCGGGATTACTCGTTTGACGAATGTATACTTTTGTGACTTTTAGAGCGTAGATTTTTGGAAATTGTAATAAGTATATCCGTTCGAAATGAATGCACACTTTTATCGGAACGAGTAGTTGACAATTTTCTCGAGAATATCGCATAAAATTATTACAATTGCCAAAAATCAACGCTCGAAATGTCACGAATATATACGTTCGTCGAATGAGTGATCCGAGAATTGACACCCCGTATACCTCCCAAAGATCGTCTTTTGCTGCGTTGCCGCTTGAGTCGCCCGGCCATATCTTTAGAAGGTCGTGGTCAAACCAACTGAACTCAGATGAAGCGACATACTAAGAACTTAATTGTTTCGAATGACCAACCTCATTATGCACTAGCGTTACCATTACCTCCATTCAAATGACCGTATCTTTTATCAAACTTTATGCTTGTTACTCCTCTGAACATTGTTCGATGGTTGTGAGAAATAATTAGGTAGTTGTTTTTCAAGGGTTGTTGGTGAACATCGTACAATCAAAAGAACTTGGACTAGTAGACAGCCACATTGAATTTCAGTTGATTCTCCGTTAATTTTTTCAAATCGACCAGCGAATTTGAAATTAAATGTGTAATTTTTTTCTATCTCTAGTTTCATTCGTTTCGAGCCAACTGAACCCGGCTGAAGCGACATACTCAGAACTTAATTGTTTCGAATGACCAACCTCATTACGAACTAGCGTTACATGACCACTGAATCCATGCGAAAGGCCGTATTTTATCTAAATTTACGGTCATTACTCTTCCACACATTGTTCGATGGTCTTGGGAAATAATTAGGTAGTTGTTTTCAAGGGTTGCTGGTGAACATCGGCAATTAGTAGAACTTGGACGAGTAGAAAACCGCGTTAAATTTAATTGGATTGGCCATTGATTTTTTCAAATCGACCAGAGACGATAAAAAGTCATTAACAACGAATCGTTTAATATATAATTTTTATCTTTAGTTTTATTGTCTCGAGCCAACTGAACATGAACGAAGCGGCATAATCAGAATTTCTTCGAATGACCAATCTCATTATGAGTTACACTAGTGTTACATGACCACTAAATTCATCCAAAGCGCCGTATCTTGTTATCAAACTTTACGCTCGTTGCTCTTTTACATATTGTTCGATGGTTGTGGAAAATAATTTGGTAGTTGTTTTCAAGGGTTGCTGGTGAAATTCGTGCTATTTTTAGAACTTGGACTAGTAGAGAGCATTGAATTTCAGTTGATTATTCGTTGATTTTTTCAAATCGATCAGAGAACTTGAAAAAAATCAACAAACCATTAAATGTGTGAGTTTTTCTATCCCTAGTTTCATTCGTTTCGGACCAACTGAACCCGCCTGAAGAGATATACTCAAAACTTTGACAATAGAGAGACGGGTTGAATGAAAATTTGAAAAACAAATAGAGCTAAAATGGTGCCTCGAAGGCAAGATGAAAGTCTCCATCGGTCTGACTATTGTCAATGGTGCTTGAATGGTAACTCGCAATAAGAGTGTACCTAGACTAATTCAATCAGTTATTGAATAATAAGTTAATGGTTAGTCCAGAGTATATCCCCTTGATTCTGCAGCCTAACCATATTGAAGTATGTATGATGATCAATAATTTATTACGTGTTTATTTATTTTTTGTACTATTGTTGTAAAATTTCTTCATTATGTTTGCCTTCCTTTAATCAATAGTTGAAAATTTTTTTCTCCTTTTTTTATTCATTTATGTCAGCGGCGCTAGATGGTATCAAATGTATCATTTCAAGATTGATTTCCCAAATCGTCATGTGTTACGTATTTTTTATTCTCATTTTTATTATTCTGTAGATATCGCTTAGAGAGATAACTTATTGTATCTAACATGTTTCGATAATTCTCGATACTTCGGATTTATAGTTCTCTGAGTTTTGTTGCAAATAGTAATTTCACTTGACACTTGTACATTATTGAAGTGGAATTATTTTCAATTTATGGGGATCTGGCAACTAAGTCTTAATTTCTGAATACAAAGCCTGCACAACATCTTGTGAGTTCTGAATTTATGATTGTTCTATTGTTACCTTGATTTATTTTGCAGAAGGCTTAATTCACTTCCCTGTGAATTTCTTTTTTTCATTTTAATTTTGATCTATAAATCTCTTACGCCATTTCAATATCTTTTGGTTTAGGAAGGAGTTTGATCAAAGAATTTAACCTTGAACGATTTGGAACCATTATATTTTACATTTTGGGAAATTACATTTCCCAAATTTGGAATTGAGGGTAAAATTTTTCTGTTCATTTTCTTTGAGAACCTGTTAAGATAGCACTTCTCAACGACACCACCTGTTTAATTATATCCAGTTTGAGAGCAGAGAATTCTTATCAATTCAATAAAATAGATATTGACTATAGAAAACTAAGTAAATACTGTATATCTAAATTTTATCATCACTTTTTGTCTCTTTCAATTTATAGATTTATTTCTCTATTTCGTAATTTATAATTTGGGTTGTAAACCTATATATTGGCATACGTACGTTCGTATATGGGGCGTAGCGATTAACAGTTATAGTACTGTGAAGTATTCTGACAAAATTTCCCTTTTTTATGAAATATCACCTATGAATTAGTTATTTCTTTAATATGAATAAAGTCTCATGCTCGACAGTGATTTCTTATTATTTACAGGGTGACTGGTGACGTAAGGGACAACGGCTAACTGGAGTTAGAGGACCTCAAATGAATGAGGATTGAGGGTTTAAATGTCCCATAAGGCTATTAGTTTCAGAGATACAGGGTGTTTTTTGCAAAAGTGCTAAAACTATAAACTCCCATATCTTCGTCAATATGGCAAATTTTTCCCGGATATTTGGCAAGCTTGTTAATATACATATTCTCCATCAGATCGACAAGAAAAAATTTCCAAAAATTGCAGGTCCGTATTCAAAAATTTCAATTTCCGTGTCAGGTTAGAAATATCACTCGGTATATGAGATAAAAAAAATTGAATTGGAAAATTGGAATCTTCAAGAAACACTGAGTAAAAATCTGTTTTTAGTTTGAATGGCAGAAATTTTTTATAGTTTTTATGATATGTTGCAAGTCGAATATTACAATTTATTCATATTGAATTCGAGAAACATACTATTCCTGATAGAAAAAAAACTGAATTTGAGATGCTTAAATAATCCTGACGCATTTTGAATATTCCTTCACATCTTGAACTCCTTTTTTATTAATTTTTTATCAAGATTATAAGAAAAATTAAAGGAACAATAGAAATACAAAGAGAGGACAGTAGCACATATGAATCATAAAAAAATCAAATAAACAAATGCTCGATATGCGAGAGCCATTTCCCTCACACACTTAATGACTCTTTCGAACAATTGAAGTACTTTTCATATCCACAAGATGAAAAATATACTCTTGATAAAACTGAAACACTGGATTTCAGCTCGAGAAAAGTTTGACTTTCTTCTCAGAACCCCTGAACAATAATCCATCTGGTACTTATGTTTTCAACAAAATATTCTTCAATGAAATAATGTATGAATTTTGAGGACTTATTTTCCTCTAATATGTACTTAGGTGTAGCAACTTTCTTCTTTTGAGAAGCATATGAATTTCTTTAATGCAAACAGAATATTAGGGAAACAAGTGATTTTTTAGAATAAGAGGTTTGTTATTCATTATAAATAAAATACATCCTACTACACAGAGTAGGCTTATGTCAAAAAATGACGTTTATATTCATACATTCATTGGTTGTGAATTATTGGGAATTGTGTCGTTTGTTTATCTACTGAAAAATGCCTTCAATATGCACGAATGAAGAATATGTAGATGATACTTGTTTTTGGATTGCGCAAAATGAACGAATATAATATTGGTCTCAGAATAATCCTCATCTCAAAAGAGAAAGAAATCATTAGAGATCAAGAGAGCCAATAATTGCGTTGAAGCAAAATGCTCTGATTTCGAGCATTTGCTTAGTTGTTTTCTCATGAATCATTGCATTATTTAATTGAAGAATACATTTTTTTGAAAGAACAAGTATCAGATGGATTATTGTTCAGGCGTTGTGAGAAGAAAGTCCAACTTTTCTCGAGCTGAAATCTAGTGTCACTGTTCTATCAAGAGTAATTTTTCATCTTGTGGATATGAAACGTACTTCAATTGTTCAAAAGAGCCAATAATTGTGTGAGGGGAATGGCTCTCGCATATCAAGCATTTGTTTATTTGATTTTTTTATGAACCATATGTGCTACTGTTAATCTTTTGTGTTTGTATTGTTTTTTGAGTTTTTCTTATAATATTGATGGAAAATTTAATGAAAAAGTATTTCAAGATGTGAAGGAATATTCAAAATGCGTCAGGATTATTTAAGCATCTCAATTTCAGTGTTTTTTTTTCAAGAATAGTGTGTTCTTGAATTCAATATGAAAAAATTGTAATTTTCGACTTTCAACATATCAAAGAAACTTTAAAAAATTTGTGCCATCAAAACTAAAAACAGATTTTACTCAGTGTTTTTTGCAGATTCCAATTTCCAAATTTAATTTTTTTATTTCATATACCGAGTGATATTTCTCACCTGACACGGAAATTGAATTTTTGAATACGGACCTGCAATTTTTGGGAATTTTTCCTTGTCGATCTGATGGAGAATATGTACATTAACAAGCTTGCCAAATATCAGCGAAAATTTTCCCATATTGACGAAGATATGGGAGTTTATAGTTTTAGCACTTTTGCAAAAAACACCCTGTATCTCTGAAACTAATAGCCTTATGGGACATTTGAACCCCCAATCCTCATTCAGTTTGAGGTCCTCTATCTCCAGTTAGCCGTTGTCCCTTACGTCACCAGTCACCCTGTATATACCTACGTAAAATAACTTTCTATATTAGGTATAATATCTATAAGAGTACCTACATTTTTGGCACAATAAGAGGAAATTATCTTAATAAAATCACGTGGCGCCCTTATTTACAATTTCTTTTTTTTGCATGGCTAGCCGTTTGCATACTTCCGTCTTGTTGTATAGGTATTTCCCTTTGATCTGGTGAGAAATTTCCAGGATCCTTTTTATTTAACCGCAAACATTTTTTCAATTTTGCTATTCGGTTGTTGATGGTTGTATTTTGAGCATTCCATATAGTAGACGTGAAATAAATTTTCATAAGTATCATAAATGTAATGTATGATCTTTAGTAAGATAATGATCGAATCTGACTCAGTATGAAATTATGCATGTGACTCGAAGAAGTAACGATATAAAATTAATATTAAATAACAATATTGACAAGGCGTAGGAGTTGATCAAATCTGAATCGAATTCATGCCAAAATTATTTTCATTAAAATTTGTCGAATACTCCAATGAAGATGAAATCTATTCTTCGTTGACTTTTTCTTTCATCAACTTTAATCGCGAAAGCCAAACCAAACTTTCGTGTCTGTGTCGAACATTGAAACGCCTCCACGTACCAAATAAAACTTCTAAGACTACTTTAGAGCAAATTTAATTTCCTCTAGGACGGCATAAATCGTGCTAGGCAGGCGAGACCTCCGTAGAAGCCCGGAAAACTTGAGAACCCGTATTTTTTCATATCTCATTAATTCCACTTTATGCATTCATTATTAAATGGGGATGCATTCTACCCTACTTAAATGTTTCCGAGCCCGTGTTTCTATGAAATGGGGCTTTATGGTTTAAGTGGTCGAGGGTGTACAGTCACAGAGATTTAATTTTTCATTATCTAATGTGCGTGAAATTAGTTGTGTCACTTTCAGATTATTTATATTTTGTGGAATACTGTAAGGATGCACCCCTTTCATGAAATTTTTTAGGGGTGAACTATATAATAAGATTTTCAAAGACTTGGCCAAGAGAAAAAAGCCTTTTTTTCAACCTAAGGTCTTCCGATGCAGACCCTTCTACTTTCACAAAATCTAAATAAA
This sequence comes from Propylea japonica, assembly GCA_013421045.1. Classification (NCBI taxonomy): domain Eukaryota; kingdom Metazoa; phylum Arthropoda; class Insecta; order Coleoptera; family Coccinellidae; genus Propylea; species Propylea japonica. The sequence goes on from CM024239.1 coordinate 51,764,462, forward strand.
CCATTTATTAATAAGCTATGCTGCCAGGAGATTTGTAAGCCGAAAATGGTCTCAAACGATAGGATTCGACTCCCTGATGACGAATTCGTGGTCAAATTCGATTCTGTCCGTAGGGCCGTCTGTCCGACCGGCTGTTAGCACGATGACTTCCGAAGGGATTGTTTTGAACTATTGAAATTTTCAGTATGAGATCGGTTCTCAAATGCTTCGATTAAGTTCGTTAACCAGCCAGATCGAACAGGCTGTTCCATAAAATATGGTCATTCAAAATTTTTGTGTTATTCCGATCGTGCTGCGAATCTGCATTCATAATATTTATCAATTATGTATCAATCTCAAGTCCTATAGCAAATTTTGAGGTAATAGCCTCCTCATTGCTTCACCAACGAACGAGCACTAAAAAGCACATGCTCAGGGCCTCCTTAATTTTTTGCATAACAAAGTCGAACAGATATAAGTAACCTATCAGAGTGTGTCAATTCAGAATACAGTTTGTTTAGTCCGTTCACGAAAGTTTGAAACGTCGGTTGACCATGGAAATTTGGCATATTCCACTGTGTATATTTAAATTTTAGGTAATGTTGTATATTTTCTCGTCAGATTGATACGCAATCTTGTCAATATTGCATAGAGTTCTCTGATAACTCGCAAGCTCGTCGGACGAGGCCGGGCACATTCGGCAACGTTGACTTTAATTTACGCTATGACAGCAAATGCTGAAAACTTTAGATAAATAAACAACTTTCGTGAACGGATTATATGTGGAAGCACTCACATGGGAATGAATATCCCATGCGCTTCTGTTTAATGAAACACTTTTTTAGGAACTAGAAAAGAACGTGTCCCTAGATGTTCAAGGGATTTCACTATGTCAAGCATTTTGAATAGATTAATTATAATATAATGGCCAACAAACATTTTGAATGATAAAATTAATCTTCAATCAAAAAGAATATTCTCGTCATCTAATTGAAACAGTTATCAACCCGAATCACAACGTTTTTAGGCTGATTCTTTACCGACGTTCTTTGCGCCTCGTTAATTCTATTCCCTTCCCTACTTGAGTCGAGGGCGTACTACTGTTCTTAAATCCCTACTCAACATGATCTCATTCGTCCATTATCTCATAGATTAAAATTCGGTGGTAGAAACTTGTACCACTGGAAATCGCCATGTGAAAAAACGTCACAATCGCCAGACACCAGGAGAATTCTAAGAATTATCAGATCTGCTAAAATTCACTTTCCCAGATCCCATATTACAAAAATGTATCCAGGCTCTGATTTCTCAATATGACCTTAACGAATGCCATATATCGTATTAGTACAGTCAAATAGGGTTTTTAGCAGGAAAGTTTTGGGGTAGTTTTGATTTTTTCGGTTTTTTGTTTTTTGGGGTGCTGAATCCGAATCTGAGGTTTGCTAACAAAATTTCGTGAGGGAACATTGAAAAAAATACAAAAAAGGGGAAAAAATCTCATTCTTTGGCAGTTTTCTGCTTATAACTCGGAAACTATCAACTTTTCTTGAAAAACCTCTCCATACAAAATGAAAGTACATGAAATTTCCTACAAATTGTATCACCACAGCTTGTTCTGCGACAACCCGTTCTGGCTCAAATTATAGTTGAAAATGAAGTATTTTCTATGACTCAATAAATGAAAATAAATTAAATTCCGTTGTTCGATAATGCGAACGTCTTGAAATACTGCACGAACATTCAGTATATCAGTCTCGATTCACAAAAAAATTTAACTCGAATCGGATATCTTGTTATGGAAATATAAATATTCTTTTTTTCAATATTCCAATTCAATTTTCTATGGTTCTGTTCACACTATGGCCACCAAATTTTGCATGAAGTTTCTTATGAGCATCTTGCATATGGCCGCAATATTTCATTTCAATGGGTTTCGTTTTGTCTGAGATATTGTGGAACAAAAACTTTGAATGGCCATATTCTATGTTCATAAAACATGGCCATTCAAAATTTCTGTTCCTCAATATCCCAGATAAAACTAAACCAATCGAAATGAAATGGTGCAGCCAAATGCAACATGCTCAAAATAAGCCTTATGCAAAATTGTGTGACGATAGTGTGAAGAGAACCATAGAAAATTGAATTGGAATATTGAAAAGAAGAATCTTTATATTTCCATAACAAGATATCCGATTCGAGTTAAATTTTTTTTGCGAATCGAGACTGATATACTGAATGTTCATGCAAAATTTCAAGATGTTCGCATTATCGGAACCACGGAATTTAATTTATTTTCATTTATTGAGTCATAGAAAATACCTCATTTTCAACTATAATTTGAGCCAGAACGGGTTGTTGCAGAACAAGCTGTGGTGATACAATTTGTAGGAAATTTCACTTACTTTCATTTTGTATAGAAAGGTTTTTCACGAAAAGTTAATAGTTTCCGAGTTATAAGCAGAAAACTGACAAAGAATGAGACTTTTTCTCTTTTTTCGTATTTTTTTCAATCTTCCCTCACGAAATTTTGTTTGCAAACCTCAGATTCGGATTCAGCACCCCAAAAAACATAAAAAATCGAAAAAATCAAAACTACCCCAAAACTTTCTTGCTAGGGTTCTTTTGAGCACAAATTGACTGGACCTTTGAAAAAGGGAGTTTCTAAGTTTTAGCAGCGTTTTGGTGGACACACTCAGCCAGCTAAAGCTTCCCATACATTTCGAGTTTTATTCCTTAAACTAGCCGATATATAGAGTTGGCCATCCATAATATTCCACCCCGAATTTTGAACTTTGGGATGGAATAACGAAAAAACAGCTCTCATTTTCGAAAAACAGGTCGACCTTGTTGGAAAAGCAATTCAATTTCCTGCATGAGTGTATTTTTTTCATTGCTTTATTTACAGAGTGACTCAGTATTCCATCAATATCTTTCACAAGCCGAATTTGGATCTTTGAGATGGGAAAACACTTGAACTAGTCAAATTTTATTTACAGGACGACATGTTAGTGTGTTAAAATGAGTTTGATATCACTAATCCTCTAGCCGCTACCCTAACAGCAATTATTTCGTGAAAAATACACTCATACAGGAAATTGAATTGAATTTCCAACAAGGTGCTGATCAAACCCTTTTCCCTAGTAAAAAATGAAACCTGTTAGGGGTTGAGGCTAGAGGAGTAGTGACATAAAACTCATATGAACACCCTTATTTGTCCCCCTCTCAGCAAAATTCAACCTGTCCGAGAGTTTTTTCGTAATTCCATCCCAAAGCTCAAAATTCGGGGTGAAAAGTTATGGTCGGTCCACCCTGTATAACATATTATATGAATAAGTTCAATTTCTACGATAAAATTGTCCTTGACATTTTGAAATGTTAATCTTCAATTCTGTAATTTCATTCTCATTAACTAATTGAAGCAGTATTCAATTCAAATTCCAACATTTTTGTACCAACCTATTTCACCACAAAACCTGTTTAATCGTAGCATTCGATATCTGACTCTAACAAGCAGAGGGTCATCCCCGACAAAGTGAACCAACTATTTCACTCCAACAAATTTCAAAGGGACGATTCGAATATTCGAAGAAAGATATTTTCACCCGAAGACAAGGATTCAGGGTTAAATTTCATCATTAGAGGTTCTTGAGATTAATCTGTTATTCTCCTCTGTTTCACAAGGGAGGCTTCGATGAATCCTTCGCTATGAATATAATAGGGAATGTCTCTCGAGGGAGGACACTTTGAATCACTTAATCCCGACTGGAAAGAAAGAGCGCTTGATTCGGTCTCATCACGGTTTCTGTGATGCAGGGAAAAGTCGAAAATGAGATGGAATTTAAGGAATTGTGGAACCTGGGATTCGTCAGGTCGATTTTTCCTGAGCTTTAGATTATTAAAGGGGGGGGCATCTATCGGTTGGAATTCGAAGCACTGGTAATTGAGATTCTGAAAAACCAAACACCAATTTAAAGTAAGAATATAAGAACATCAAAGATGTTGGGGGAAGCGATAGTTCAAACTTGGTCGGAAGAAATGGACTGTATAAAAAGCGGTGGTATCAGAAACCTTACCTGGAGGGTTTGGCTCCTAATGTTGAAGATGATGGAAGTATGTATTTCGAAAAAATTACTTCCTGGGCCATCATGTTTTTTTCACGATTTCTTTATATAAGTTCATTTAATAACATTTGTTCCGATCCAATAATGAAAATGAGCTTTAGAAATACAAAATATTAAAAGCGTGTGTGGCCCATAAAAAGTATCAGCGGACACGCTTTTATGTCTGCCGTCGATTCAGCAAGTATCAACAAGAAAACTATCAATCAGATGGTCGCTTTCATTGCGTAAAGTGCTCCATTTGTGGTGTGAAAGATGAACAGCCGTAGCAAAAAAAATTTTCAATTAGCTTTTCAGCGATCTCAGATATTAAGTTTTCATGAAATCTGTATTTTCCATATTATATCAGTAACTTCCATAGATGAAGATTCCGCTTTGTGATATTCATTCTCTGGAGATTCGGACGACCATCCAGGTTTTGTTCCACCAGTCGAAAGTTCAAGATTTACTTTATCCGAAGAAGAGGATATTGAAATGCGAAGCGAAGAATTCAGGGTTTTGTAGCGGACACCGGTGTCTGCCATGGCCGTAGTGGCTAGAAGAGTAGCGGACACCGGTGTCCGCCATGGCCGTAGCGGCTAGAAGCGTAGCGTACACCGGTGTCCACCATGGCGCTGAACCTGTTAACCCAGAGATGAAGCACGGTTAAATCCTTTTTGGACGGCACAACTCGTTTACTAATCACAGTGAAAAGTGTCTTGCAAATTGCTATAGCGTTATGATAATAATAAGCGAAATAATTAGCAAGCGGTAAAGCGGCAGTAGCAATGTGTTTTCTAGCCAATGTCTTTGACGACTAATTGAACATATTGTCTTTTGCATTTGGGGGATGTCAAACTAGATTCCTTATACCAATAAGAATATCTTCGCTACGAATATAATGAGGAATGTCTCTCGCAGGAGGACACTTCGAATCACGTAAATTGAATATCAAATAAAATCAAAATTTTCCTTGTTTACATTAATGATTTGGTCATCTCATCTTGTGATTTATTATGTTTGTTCTGTGATGATACATCCATCATTGTACATTCAAGGTGCAAAAGCGAATTCATGGAGAGAGTCAAACTAGCAGTGGAGGAGGTTGAGAGATGGTTTCTGTCGAATTCACTCAAGTTGAATTCAGGCAAAACAGGTAGATTGGATTTTGGAGGAAGGGAGAATCGAGGTTGTGTTAAGTTCCTGGGAATTATAATGGACAATAAATTGAATTGGGCTGCGCATGTGGATTTTGTTTGTGGTAAATTGTCTAAAAGTCTTCATCTTTTAAGAAGTCTGAAAAAGTATGGTACTGAAGATATGGTCAGGCGTATTTTGCAAACTTCCAGAGCTTTCTTCTGTACGGTATACTGCTGTGGGGAAATGCTTCGGAGGCTTCGCGAGTGTTCATTCTACAAAAGAAAGCGATACGGATAATGTATGGGGTGGATAGAAGAACTTCATGTAGAGCATATTTCGTGAATCATAAAATAACAACTTTTCCATGTTTATTCATAAGAGAGTGTTTGAAATATGTATACCATAAAGCAGGACATTTGCCAAGAAATGGAACTAACTATTGGTTTAACACTCGAAACAGAAATGATCTTCTCACTCCCTTCACAGGAAAAAGAATACTCAGAATATTTCGAGTTATTGGGGTATAACGTTGTTCAACAAGCTCCCACTTGAAATAAGGAATTTACCAGAAAAGAATTTCAGGAGGAAAACTTAACGTTATGTTGTTGGAGGGTGCATTTTACTCCTTGGAAATCCAACACCTTCTATTCCTATGGTGAGAGGGACCACTCCTGGCAGGCTCGCGACATTTCTTTCTTCGTGTCTGAAGAGTTGAGTCTCTATAGAACGATGCGGGTGAACAATGGGCCACTAGGCCTCAGTGGGATTGAGCTCTGAGGTCTTCGGTGTTCTTCTTCTCCTGGTTCCTGGGTTGTTCGTCCTTCGTTGCTTGGTCTTGGATCTCTCGGTTGACGTCGTGGTAGTTGGTTTTGCAATGTTTCCCTCCATGGTTGTTCCTGGTGTCCATCGTGACCTACAAACTTCCTTACCGTTCTAGCAGTACCAAGAAGTACTGCTTTTTGCATTACTTTAAAAAGGTTTTCATCCAATCTAGCTCCTTGAGGTTGGACTTGAGGCTCTTAGGAATAATTCCTGTGGTTGATATGAGAATCGGAATGGTTCTGGTACTAGACATTCCCCACTGCCTTTTGATCTGAAGTTCAAGCTCTCGATATTTCGATATTTTTTCTGCATATTTTTGACGTAGATTGTTGTTATTTGGGATGGCTACGTCTATGAGTATTGCTTTCTTCTCTTTTTTCTTCACTAGAATTATGTCTGGCCTGTTATTAGCAACTGTTAAATTGGTAAGTACTGTGCGATCCCAGTATAGCCAGTAATGGTGGTTCTCCAGTATCAGCCTGAAGTTATAATGGTGAATAAAAATATTATTATTATTATTATTATTAAATAAACAATTGAAGATGGGCCATCGATCGGTTGAAAATTGAACCCCTGGTTATTTCGATTTTCACAGTATTTATGTCTTTCTTGTCTGTCACAAAAGGAGACCTTCAAGATTAACCTTAGCAGGCTTTTACCTTCACATACAGATTCCCGTCGACAATCGACAAAACACCAACAACACTGGCTTTAACAACAATGGCGCAACGAGCTTTTTTCGGAGTCACTATTCGGCTCACAAAAAGATAGTCAACAAAAAATGGTTTGGAGAATCCAGGCAGACTGAAGTGACTCAAATATATGTTTTTCAACAGAAAAATTTACCAATTCCTGCATGTATTTTTCTCCATAATTTCAAATAGTCTTCGTGACCTCACAACTCAGTCTTAAAATATGGTTATGGGATATGGACGATTTGATCATCGATTCATTGTGAATTGCATAAGGTTTCGATTATTATTATGATTTTACTGATACTCCTAGGTTTCCTTGAAGCCCCCAGGAAACCATTGAGTTGAGAAAATCAGTTGTGTTTTGTGTAGTCATAAAATCTCTAATTTTGTACTCAGCAGAGAATGGTGGCAGCTTCCGGCTCAAAGGTTCGTACTAGTCAGGGATCAAACGCGCAACTTTCCGATTACTAGTTCTACTATCTAACCAAGAGAATGTAAATAACCATGGAGGTAAAGGAAGTGGAGGGAGCCTAACGTTTGACAAGTGTCACGTCAACAAAACAACACAAAACAAAAAAGGGACACGCCAATATGGCCGACTTCGAACTTTTTGAACGTTGAATTTTATTATTTGTGCCTCCTTTCTTGTTCATTTTCTCTACAGTTTGTAGCAGAAAGATATTAAGTGTTAGTTAAAAGTGGTTCCTTATTCAGTGAATGGTTGCTTTAATGAATCCAAAAAACTCCCGCCACAAAGTTGCCCATACCAATATGGCCGAACTATGTGACACTTTTGAAACAAAGGAAATATAGGATATGCTCCCTCCCCTTCCTTTACCACCATGTAAATAATATCTTCCCTCCTATGGATCCTGGTAGTGAATGAATGACTACACTGGTTTTCTTACAGAACACTGCTGCCTCAGGAAGCACCTGTTGAACATGGGATTATCACACACTGACGAGTGTAGGTTCTGTGAGGAGGAGGAAGAAACCCCCATTCACGTAGTAACGGAATGCCTTGCCATAGTGAGCTTAAGAAATGAATGCTTTTGGCGAGAAACTTGTAGGAGTAAGGAATGAGCCTCGTTGAAGCCTTCACAGATATTGGATTTCATCAAATATCTGGAACTGGAAGGCAAGCTGTAAAGGGTGTGGTGAGAAGAGTTCTGTAAGGGAGCATAATAGATCTTGAGGCCACAGTGAACTGTAACCCCCTTTAATAACTATAACTATAATTATACAAGTAAAATTAGCTTGTTGCGTTTTGTATAATCACTTCATGCAGAACTTGATGTTATTGACGTGTAAATGAATCTTGTCATTCAACACAAATTTCAACTAACTTCCTTTTGCTCGTAAGCCTACGGTTCAAGCCATAAATGATTCGGTACAAATTCCTTTTTATACACCACCTTCAAGCCGCTTCCATAGTACGATAAGTGCTGGCGCGATTTCATTAATAGTTGAGACCACCTTTTATTCACATCGTAAAACCCAAGTTTTTACGGCACAGATGAGAGGGAGCTACGAAATTTTAATGAGATCCTATACGCATCTGTTTGCTCTGACCTTCACCTAAAATGATAATGACAACATCTTCATTTCAGAGAATATTACACAATATTCAGGGTCCAACATAATATCAAAGTTATCAAATTTTATGCAAATCCATTAGTAAAATATGTTCCTCAATGCCAATTTGAGGATATTTTTTTCAACTTCAATATTCCGGTCCATTCCATTTGGTATTTTCCAATTGTTGTTCATAATTTTAAGTTGAAGAATGAAACTTTTTCAGTTTCAGATATCCTTTTGTACGACATATTTTTGTTTTTTTCTCGTTATTTCAATGTCAAGATTTTTATGACTAGGTACCTCCTTGAATGTATAAATATTTAACTTGACTCAACGCTTTTGAAATATACCTACAGTTTCTTCAACCAAAAACAAAAATGAAAATGCTGTTACCCTTCGATTGATTTTTTTACTACCCAATTACTTCATTTCGAATTCAACCACAAATTGAACACCAAGTAAGAAGTAGGCAAACGTCTATATGGAAAGGCATCAAAATTGAGTGGGTTAGGGTTTACTTCAATCACATTGTACACAACTGCTTATTAAATTGCCCAACTACTTTAGCCTTCTCTAACAATATTTTGGGATCCCCATAAAGTTCATCATGGAAATTGGAGAAAATAACTAGCTTAGTTTCTTAGATGTGCTTGTACATAAACAAAATAATATTCCAAAAACCACAATACCTTCAATTTAAATCAAATCACCATTTCAACATAAAATTAGGAGTACAGAAAATTTTATATAACAGGGCATCAGAAATATGCACTCTCCAAGGAAATGAAATTAGAAAAACTAGAAATATCTCTGAAACTCTCAAGCAAAATGGCTAGGTCTCCAAAGAAATTATAAGCAAAGACCTAAGTTATTGGCAATAGCATAGTATAGTATAGTATTTATAGTATAGTAAAGTATAGTAAGGTATAGTATAGTTTAGAATAGTATATACAGGGTGTCTACTTTTATAGTGGACAAACTTCAGTTTTCCTTATAGTCTGTAACGTTATTATTTCGAATTTATCATAAAATGTAGTTTTGCCAAATTTACTAAATCTTTTTCGAAAATTATCAGTTAGTAAACTTATTTGGATGGTTCATTTTCAAAGTTTCCTCATTGTTGTAATTATTCACTTCGTTTACCTACCTTTTTACGAATTGTTTTCCATCAGAAAACGGTTTGTTTATTGTTTAAAATTTTGAGGTTAGTGATTGTTGTCATTTTGGGTAGTTCAAAAGCAGTGGTTGGAATTACTTGGCCTCAGTAAGTACTTCGGAGAAACGCGGAAGAATTATAGAATTGGATTTACAGAAGCCCTCCTCTGGTGTAAACTGCGTAGATTATCAGTACCGTAATGATTCCTTTATATTATTTTGGTTTTGATGTGTTTTCTTCTTCTTCGCTGTGACAACTGATAGACTCTGTGAACCTTGAACATGCGGAAAATTTCTATGCGACTGTCAGGCCGGCATCTTGTTGTGCGGAGGTCGTGTGGAAGGTTTAGGCATTGTCGAAGAGAATTTTGAATCTAGATTCATCCTCGTTGTGAGGGATTATATCTTCGAGTGTCATTGTTCCCTGAGAAGTATTTTGGAATATTTTGGGAAATACAGACTTTTCCACATGGAGTCCGTACAGAATCTATCTTGCACCTCTAGGTATGCATACATTTTCTATCTGGAACCAGTAGTCTGACCATTTTCTTTTATTAGGTTGTTGTATAGCGAATATTGTATTTGAAGGAAGTTTACGACTGAATTGGAGGTTGAACCTATCTCCCTCGAACAACAGAGGTAACTAAAACATCCTTAATAGCTTTTGAATCGTTTCTTATAGTATTTTGTTAGGGTCCACGTGCCTGGCATGTCTACTTGCCTGAATTATCTATGTACGAACCTATCAGTGAGGGGTATCAATTGGCATACACTTGCCTGTCATCTTGGAGGTTTGTGAAGGTAACCAGTGTGTAGCACTGGCTTAAACATTGTAAATTATTGGCCTTTTATTTTGATAATTTGTGATATTATTCTGTAAGGTAGTTTTATATATAATTGTGAGCAATTACAGTGAGGTGCACTTCATAAGTTGCGTTGGGTACCAACAAAGGTGCTCGTGTATCCCTTCAGGATTTTATTATAGGATAATTGATCGATATTCCCTTCAGGAACCATTGTTTAATTTAGTGTAGTTATTGACAATCTGAACCAGAACGTTAAGGTGAATGTAAGCTGATTATGCGGGTTTATTTTGTTGGCTTAGATTATTTGTTCTCATCTAACTTAGTGTGTATTTAGTGTTTTCCTTTTGACTACCCCTTGGGGGATAATCTTTATGCGTATTGTATCAACCACTGCACATATATAGTCCGTTCACGAAAGGTTGAGCACATAGTAGGCGTTTTTTTATTTATCTGAAGTTGCCAGTATTTGCTGTCATAACGTGAAATGAAGTCAACGTTGCCGATTGTAACCGGCCTCGTTCGACGAGAATGCGAGTTATCAGACAACTCTATGCAATATTGACAACATTGCGTATCAATCTGACAAGAACATAACCTAAATTTCAATATACACAGTGGAATATGCCAAATTTCCATGGCCAACCGACGGCTCAACCTTTCGTGAACGGACTATACCTTTGTGTTGGTAACTCCTACTCTGGTAGAGGAGTGTAGTTCATTTACCTTGGGTAGGCAGGCATTACTCTACCTGGCACCCATTACATTCTATCATATATTACTCACTCCTTCTTCACTGAGTGTAGCCGCGAGCCTTTCATTACCTTGAGACCGGCTTTCCCCAAAGTCTACGTTTCAAGTCTCATCAAATTTGACCACATAGTTGGAAAGGGCAATAAATTTGCTACAAGATGGAAGTGTCTGTGTGCAGAAAACACTCTTATTGCAGGCGTGGGGAGACAACCAAACGGGGTTGAGCGTAAGAGTAGTCTTTTGACTAAACTCCGCCTGGGCTTGTGTTTTTGTCTAACATCTTCAATTACATGTATATTTTTGTATACTATTCTGAGAGAGAAAAATAAAGGCGATTTATTATTATTATTATTAGAGTATCACTATTCCGAAGTTAACAAAATAAGTCCTATTTTTGCAATGGTTTTTTCGATGAATAATTAATAATTATGCACACGCTTTCTCTTCAGTAAAAAATAGCTCATTTAGTGTACTTTCGAATGACATGTCAACTTTTGTGCTAGCTGCTCATTCTCCGCTAAAATATCACAGCTAACCTGATAACAACGAAAAAGTCTGAAAATTCCGAACTAAAATAAACTATTTAGAAGCTCGTACAGAATCTACAACTTTACAAGCTCATATCGTTTCTGGCGCATTTCTGCACAACACAATTTTATTCTGTTGATGAGATCATTTAAAGTTTGAAAGCGAATTAGATATACTTTCTCTTTCGAAGTATTCTAGACATAAAAATTCAAAGGCTTAAGATCGGAGCTCTTCGGTGGCCATCTGACCGTATCTTCCAATCCGTTGAATCGCAATATATTAATTCAACAGATCTTGACATTACGACTATTATGTGCGGGCAGCCATTCATTCGAAACTAGACATTTCAGCATCAAAGTAATCGGCAAGTATAACTGGTCCGAAAAGTTCTACTCATAACTGCCAACATCATGTTAAATCATGTTGGAAATGAGAAACAATAGTCGCATGAGGGTTTTTTCTCTGCCATACATAGTTGTTTCATAAAATTAATCACACCTGATTTCCTGAAAGGAACCACATCAGTCCTAAATATCCTATTGCCCCCACTCTCCTGACATATTCTGGTACCAACTAGAAAATGTGAGTCTAGTCTCAAATAACAGATGAATTGATGATTTCCATAAAATTAACTAAGATTCAATCACGAAGAGCTTCAACATAGAGCAAATTTAGGTTCGGAATTTTTGGACTTTTTCGTTGTTATCATTTTAGGGATGGTATTATAGCGAAGAAGGAGCAGCCAGTACAAAATATATACAGGGTGACTGGTGACGTAAGGGACAACGGCTAACTGGAGATAGAGGACCTCAAACTGAATGAGGATTGGGGGTTTAAATGTCCCATAAGGCTATTAGTTTCAGAGATACAGGGTGTTTTTTGCAAAAGTGCTAAAACTATAAACTCCCATATCTTCGTCAATATGGCAAATTTTTCGCTGATATTTGGCAAGCTTTTAATATACATATTCTCCATCAGATCGACAAGAAAAAATTCCCAAAAATTGCAGGTCCGTATTCAAAAATTTCAATTTCCGTGTCAGGTGAGAAATATCACTCGGTATATGAAATAAAAAAAATTAGATTAGGAAATTGGAATCTGCAAAAAACACTGAGTAAAAATCTGTTTTTAGTTTTAATGGCACAAATTTTTTTAAGTTTTTATGATATGTTGAAAGTCGAATATTACAATTTTTTCATATTGAATTCAAGAAACACACTACCTGAAAGAAAATAACACTGAATTTGAGATGCTTAAATAATCCTGGCGCATTTTGAATATTCCTTCACATCTTGAAATACTTTTTCATTAAATTTTCTATCAATATTATAAGAAAAACTCAAAAAACAATACAAACACAAAAAGATTAACAGTAGCATATATGGTTCATAAAAAAATCATATAAACAAATGCTTGATATGCGAGAGCCATTCCCCTCACACACTTATTGGCTCTTTTGAACAATTGAAGTACGTTTCATATCCACAAGATGAAAAATTACTCTTGATAGAACAGTAACACTAGATTTCAGGTCGAGAAAAGTTGGACTCTCTTCTCAGAACGCCTGAACAATAATCCATCTGATACTTATTCTTTCAACAAAATTTATTCTTCTATTAAATTGTGCAATGATTCATGAGAAAACAACTAAGCTAATGCTCGAAATCAGAGCAATTTGCTTCAACGCATTTATTGGCTCTCTTGAACTCTAATGATTTCTTTCTCTTTTGAGATGAGGATTATTCTGAGACCAAATATTATATCCGTTCATTTTGCGCAATCCAAAAACAAGTATCATCTACATATTCTTCATTCGTGAATATTGAAGGAATTTTTCAGTAGATAAACAAACGACACAATTCCCAATCATTCACAATCAATGAATGTATGAATATAAACGTCATTTTTTTTAAATAAGCTTACTCTGTGTAGTTGGATGTATTTTATTTATAATGAATAATAAACCTCTTATTCTAAAAAATCACTTGTTTCCCTAATAAAATTAAAGAAATTCATATGCTTCTCAAAAGAAGATGAAGTTGCTACACCTAAGTACATATTAGAGGAAAATAAGTCCTCAAGATTCATACATTATTTCATTGAAGAATAAATTTTGTTGAAAACATAAGTACCAGATGGATTATTGTTCAGGGGTTCTGAGAAGAAAGTCAAACTTTTCTCGAGCTGAAATCCAGTGTTTCTGTTCTATCAAGAGTATAATTTTTCATCTTGTGGATATAAAAAGTACTTCAATTGTTCAAAAGAATCATTAAGTGTGTGAGGGGAATGGCTCTCGCATATCGAGCATTTGTTTATTTGATTTTTTTATGAATCATATGTGCTACTGTTCCTCTCTTTGTATTTCTATTGTTTTTTATTTTTCTTATAATATTGATAAAAAATTAATAAAAAAGGAGTTCAAGATGTGAAGGAATATTCAAAATGCATCAGGATTACTTAAGTATCTCAAATTCAGTGTTTTTTTTTATCAGGAATAGTATGTTTCTTGAATTCAATATGAATAAATTGTTATATTCGACTTTCAACGTATTATAAAAACTATAAAAAATTTGTGCCATTCAAACTAAAAACAGATTTTTACTCAGTGTTTCTTGAAGATTCCAATTCTTCAATTCAATTTTTTTTATCTCATATACCGAGTGATATTTCTAACCTGACACGGAAATTGAAATTTTTGAATACGGACCTGCAATTTTTGCGAATTTTTCTTCTCGATCTGATGGAGAACATGTATAGTAACAACCTTGCTAAATATCAGCGAAAAATTTGCCACATTGACGAAGATAGGGAGTTTATAGTTTTAGCACTTTTGCAAAAGACACCCTGTATCTCTGAAACTAATAGCCTTATAGGACATTTAAACCCCCAATCCTCATTCAGTTTGAGGTCCTCTATCTCCAGTTAGCCGTTGTCCCTTACGTCACCAGTCACCCTGTATATTTCATTCGAAAGTAACTGAGGTATTTTTAAAGAACAGATAGCGTGTGCATAATAATTAATATTTCATCGAAAAAACCATTAGAAAAATAAGACTGATTTTGTTAACTTCAGAATCGTGATACTCTTCTCCTTACCACGCCTGCAATAGGAGTATTATCTGCTCACAGACTCACTGATCTTGTGGCAAATTTATTACCGTCCAATTTGATGAGACTACAAGGAAAACTGAATAATGTTCATATAAAAAAATGAAACTTTTCATGGAATCAGGAAATTGAAGAATAACCGTCAACATTTCGAAAATGTGTTATATGCCATTTTTTGTTGCAAATCACTTCTATAATCACCCCTCGAAGTTTGTCCACTTTAAAAGTAGACACCCTGTATAGCTCAAGAAATATTTGAATTTATGTTCCATCATCAAGATTTTCATGTCCACATAATATGTATTGGTGAAAATTTTAGTATTCAGAGCTGTTCATATCTTTTCATCATCATTTCGATACCACAGCACTTCCTCTGTCCTCGGCGTAAGGCCGTTTAAAAACTGAGAGGATGTTCAACAAGCGACGTTGTCGCACTCGATAAATTCACGGATTTCATATCACGAACCCCATTATAGCCTAAAAGGCATGAATCGTGTCAGGAGCTGACATATTTTATATAACACAGGATATTAAAAAGAGTCAGACATGTCCGGATGATATAGTATCCTTGAAAATGAGTTTGCAGTGTGTTGACTCTAAGTAGATCTTCGTTTAACATTTTTCGATATGTGCTGTACGCGGCGGCATTTTGGTTATGATGTTGGTATAAGATTTGAGTCGTAGTTTTGATTTGGTCTGAAATCCTGAAGATTCTTCGGTGTCATATTATGAACAACCGTTAATTACGGATACGTATCATAAACATATTTTGTAACATGAATTACCTTTTTGCTGTCAGGTAAATATGTTTTTATGATAGAAAAAATCTTCAAAAAATTCATTTGCATTCTGCTACAGTACGACATTATTTAGAAAAAAATACTATGGTAGATTATATTAAAAGTTTGCAACTTGAAATGTTGGCATTTTTGAAAAAGTCTGCGAAGTGTGACCTATTCAAAAGGTCATAAATGTTTTTCATTTAATTTGTGTACAGAACAAGAGAAAATAATAAAGAATCAATTCACTTTGGCTCGATATGACGACCACCTTTTTCTGTGACTATTGCCTTGATACGATCAAAAACAGAATCACAAGTTGCCCGAACGCATATAGCTTAATTATAGTTTAGTTATTATTGGAAGATGTCTAGGTATAAATCTAGAAAGAAAGAAGTTCGATAAAGGCATACACTCAGATAGTCAAGCCGCTATTAGAGCACTGAGGGGCTACGTCATCGACTCAAAGATGATCTGGGAATGCCGGAACAAAGACAAAAAAAATAAGGTCTTTTTGATCTGGGTTCCCCGCCATTCGGGAATCAAAAGAAATGAAGAGGCTAATACTAATAATAACTAATAATAATATTCGTGGAGTACATCCTGAGAAGTATGGACTCTGGGCTTTCTGTTGATGCTGTCTATACTGACTTCAGCAAGGCCTTTGACAAAGTCGATCACTCGATTATGATTTCGAAGCTTGCTGGGGTTGGTGTCTGTGGTAGCCTCCTGGTGGTTCGCATCCTACTTGGAGGGCAGATTTCAGCGCGTTCTTTTGGGAGGCTTTATCTCGCGATTGGTACACATTACATCTGGTGTGCCACAAGGCTCTCATCTGGGTCCGTTACTCTTCTTGATTTATATCAATGACATCGTGAGAATTTTTAAATTTTGCAATGTTCTTCTATATGCTGATGACCTGAAACTGTTCCGATCGATTAGTTGTCCGTCGGATAGACTGCGAATTCAGAAGGATTTGGACCTACTTGCTGCTTTCTGTTTGGAAAACCAATTATTCCTCAACCTGTCCAAGTGCAAATCCATCACATTTACCAGAAAACCTTCTATCGCCCTGCCTGCTCCATATAGAATTCTCGGTCAAAGTATTTATCACGTTAGCTCTGTTAAGGATTTGGGTATTACATTGGACTCTAAGTTGCTGTTTGATCAACATATTTATGACATTTCGAAGAGAGCTAATCGAATGCTCGGTTCATATTTCGAACACCTTTTGAATTCAAGAGTGTCGATGTGGCTCGTACCCTGTTCTTGGCCTACGTTAATGGTCTTTTGGGTTTCGGATCGGTTGTGTGGAATCCGCACTACGGAATATACATTGATAAACTGGAGGGTGTTCAGAGGAAGTTCGTGCGGCACTGTCAGTTACGATTCTTTCCGTCGATCTTAAATACGTCTGAGGTCTATCGTAGGTTGAATCTGGTTCCTCTTGAACAGCGCAGGAAAATCACTGATGTGATTTTTACTCACAAATTGTTGAACAATAAAATTGATTGTATCACTATAGCTCAGTATATCCAGTTACTTGTCCCCTCGTATAACACACGAAACACAGACACATTTTACACTGATTCCTTTAGCACTTATTACTGTATGAATTCTCCTATCCATAGATCAATGAAATCCTGCAATGTTTTGTCTATAGTCACAAATATTGATTTATTTTCCAACTCTGCTTCAAGAATTAGATCTGCACTCATGTTTTATTTAAGCCGTTGTAATCAAACCTGTGATGCTGGCTGGTTGAGATCGCTCAGATGAAGTATGGGCATAGCATATTTATTAACTTTAATTTTAGAATGTTGTATTGCTTTCCTGTTTTCTTGAATCTCAAGTTTTTATAAGTTAGATACACTTGCTTTCTGTACTTTTTTATATATTGTAATGTGGACACTGTTTTGGGCTCGTCCCGTTGTGTCCCGAAGAAGTAAATAAAATAAAAATAAAATACACTTGCCAAAGAGAGCGCACGAATGTCACTCATTGGCCCAGAACCTTCGGTGGTATAGGTGAAAGTACCTATAAGAAGGAGTTCCTGGAGAAGGAGAAAGCCGAGAAGGAAAAACTCTCGCGGAATCTCCTAGAGGGGGATCATTCCACTAAGTTCTTTCGGAACTTTGAATCAACTAGATCCAAAAGATATCTGGATCTTGGTAAGAAACAATTACACTTCCTCATTGGCTTTCTTACAGGACTGTCGCCTCAAAAAGCACCTGTTGAGGATGGGATTATCGAACACTTACGAGTGTAGAATCTGTGAGGAGGAGAAAGAAACCCCCATTCACCTAGTCACGGAATGCTTTGCCATTGCGAGCCTAAGGAAAGAATGCCTTTGGCGAGAAACTTGTAAGAGTGAGTAACTAGCCTCGTTAAAGCCTTCACAGCTATTAGATTACATCGGATCTCGGAACTGGAAGGCGAGCTGTAAAGGGTGTCGTCGGAACAGCTTAACAGTGAAATGTAACCTCTTTTTAAACTATAAACTATGCCCGAATTCAGCCCGCTCACGCACAATGGCTTTCTTCAGTGTGTCGAGACTGGTATTTTTAGTTCGGATCTTGCTTCCAAGATGGCTCAGAAAGAATAATCCATTGGATTCATTTTCATTTGTAGTTATGTTTATCCTTAATCAATCACCAGTTCTGAATTTCACAAAGACTTGGCGTACGTCATTGTGTACAGGGTGAAACGAAATCTGTTTTTCTACATTAACTTCAAAACCACCCCTGATGTGTTCCAGTTATTCCACCGTGTGATTTCTTATTTCATCATCAAGACACATCTTCTATTGTCAATTTAATTCTTTATTTATAACAATAGCTCATTTTTGAGCGCTCGTTCTACTTAGATGAGTGCTATATCGTTTTGCCCAAATGTCTGTAATTTTCGAATTTTGAGCCGAAAATGGTCTCAAACGATAGGGTTCGACTCCCTGGTGGAAAATATGAGGTCAAATCAAATTCTGTAGGGCCGGCCGTGAGCACAATAACTCTCGAACGGATTGTCCTAGAGACTTGAAATTTTCAGGGTGTGTTCAGCTCCTAAATAGCTCGGTTAAGTTCGTTAACCAGAAAAATCGTACAGGGTGTTCCATAAAAAGTGGCCATTCAAAATTTTTGTTCCTCAATATTTCACACAAAACGAGGGGAAACGGAATGAAATTTTGCAGCAACTTGCCAGATGCTCATAGTGAGCCTCTCGCAAAATTTTGTGGCCATAGTGTTAACAGAACCATAGAAAATTCAATTGGAATATTGAAAAGAAGTATTTTTTTATTTCCATAACCAACTTTTCGATTCAAATGAAATTCATTTTGTAAGTTGAGACGGATATACTGAATGTTCATGCAAAATTTCAAGAGGATAACATCATCAGAACCATAGAAATTCCAATTGGAATATTAAGAAAAGACTCTTTATATTTCCATAACAAGATATCCGAATAAAATGAAATTTATTTTTGGAATTGAGATTATATATTGAATGTTTGTGCAAAATTTGAAGATCATCGCATCATCCGAACTATAGAAAATTCAATTTGAATATTGAAAAAAAAAATATATTTTCATAACAAGATATCTGAATTGAGTGAAATTTATTCCTGGTATAAAGATTGATATACTGAATGTTCATGCCAATTTCAAGAGGATCCCATCATCAGAACCATAAAATTTAATTATTTTAATTTTCAAGTGTGGCCATAGAATTGAATTTTTTTAATTGTTTATATATAAAGTATCAATTTCAAGTCATATACAGAATTTTGAGATGATAGTCCTATTGCTCCACCAGAGAACGAGCGCTCAGAAGATCCTGCTCAGGGCTTGCTTCCATTTTTTGTTAAATATGCAGGGTTTTCAGAACAACATCAAATTCCACAATTTGACTATGGCTTCGAGAGTACTTACACAGATTCAATTTATTTATAAAAATAAAATCTATGTGAAAACATAAAACAAGAGAAGTTTCAAAGCGACATGTTGTTCCGTATGCGCCGTGTATTGGAGCCGATTTCGTGCTAATGCTTTATAATGCTCGACCGCATCCACCATCAACCGCATGTGGCTAGGATTGCCAGGGAATATTTAGCAGAATATCCAAGAATTCAACTGGCCTGCTCAAAGACCAAATTTGAACACAATTGGGCATCTTTGGTTGCTCATAAGAGGAAAATTCGATCTCGCAACCAAATCCACAAAATTTTAAGCATCCCAGTGATGCTCTAATTGATTCAAAATCTGAATGAGGACATGCCGAGAAGAATTGCACCTGTTATCCGTATCTGGGCGAAAAACAGGTTTATTTTCATTAGGTCAGAATTTTATGTTGAATTTATTGAACCTCTGTATATTCAACAAAAATTTATCTATCGTTATAAAATGAAAAATTAACTTGTCGAGAGAAGATGTGTCTTGATGATGAAATAAGAAATCACACGGTGGAATAACTGGAACACACCAGGGGTAGTTCTAAAGATTGGTAAAAAACAGATTTTGTTTCACCTCGTATAAAATGACGTCTTCTTGAAATTCAAAACTGGTGATTGATCGAGGATGAACATACCTACAATTGAAAAAAAATTCTTGACTTGAAAAAACGTAATTATGAATTAACAAACTTCAACGATTTTTTGAGTGAATCGATTATTTTGCCAGTGGGTGTAGTTACACTTCGAGTGCCAGACCCTGTATAAATTAATGGTATTCGTTTCGTTAGAAGGACACGTCCAAAGCTAGAATATAAGCCGATCAGCTTGCAGACACGCAAACCTATCAAATCAATCCATAATAGATCCGAAACGAGCATTTTTGATCTCCCTCGCGGTCAGATTGAGCAAGCGGATTGAATTAAGGGTAAGCAATTAGGTTTGTCGAAGAGATACCACAGAGATAATTGGTACCTCTATGCCACGCTTCGTAGGTGAGATTCCACTTCCCATTTGCAATATTACTTAACTGTTGATTGAACAATCAGATACTCGTGATATGCTCTCCCAATTAGTGTCAAAGCTCTATCAATAACAGTATCAGGTCTATCCGTCGTGGTAGATGCACAAATGCGGGGCTTATTCAGAGATAACCAGCCCGCATAATGTGTTACTCTTAGTATAGTATGCCAAATATCACGCTGGGTTGAGAAGAAGAGCTGACTTTTAACTGCATTTTAGGAAAAAAAGTATAACATTTTAGAAAATTTTGTAAAGCTATTCATGTAGGAAAGGCGCCAAATAATATAATGGGAATTAATTGTTTTAAAGAATTGATTTCTTATGTAGTGCGATTGATTATTTAGGAAAACGGAATAAAACTCGAAATATATAAAAGCTTCAGAGACCTGAATACGGAAAGCTAGGTTAGCCTAGATATAAGACAGGCGCTCCTAGCCCGAAATCATTGTGAGATTTATAGGTTTCGAGGAGTTAAAAAAGAGTGTTAAAAAATTGGAGCTTCGGCGATGAGTTGACATTTTTGCAGGAGTCATTGACTCAGAAAGAATGAATTCCAGCAGATCTGATAATTCATAGAATGCAATCAGAGGCAATTACGACGATTTTTCACACGACGATTCCCATTGGTACAAGTTCCTACCATCGAACTTATATCGTTTTGAGAGAAGACAATTGAAGTCTGGTTAGGTTTGGATTCTAAGGTGGTAGAGCGCCATCAAATTGTGTGGGGAAGGGAATAGAATACACGAGGCGCAGAAAACTTCGGCAATGAATCAGTGTTAAAACAGCATGGCTCAGAATAGAGTCGCTGGATCGTTGCTACAATGCGAAAGTTAGTTTGAAGTCGAAATAGCTTGACGAGATAGACGTTGAGAAGAGTTAGTCGGTCGAAGTTCAGAAATATAATCGGAAGATTTGAGTAATCGAAATCAATAGTATAGAAAAAAGTTCAGAAGATGGAATACAAAGAAGTAAATGAGTACCCGTTTATTTCGAGTTGATCTGCAAATAAACTGTGAATAGTAATATAGTTTTCACACAGACGAACTTCTAATCAGACCTATTGAGACAACATTCCTAGACTTAAGTCAGAAAAAGTGTATGACTTAATTTTGAAAGAACTTTGGCGATGAGTCAGTGAGTAAAAGGCAGAGTTCAGGGTAGAGTCGAGATATCTGGGTGAGAAAACAACAGAGCTCTGAGTGGAGTCGAGAGATCTAAGTGAAAAACAGCAGAGCTCAGAGTAGGGTTGAGAGATTACAGTGCGAAAATCGCAGAGCTAAGATAAGCGTCGAGAAGAACTGAGTAAGAAAAAGCGAGAGTTAAAGTAGAGTTGGATGAGCTAGACGAAATAGATGTTGAGAAGATTGAAGAGTCATGAAAATACTACACAGTTATATAGGATAGGAAATGATGACTTGGAATTTCTCATGATATGAAATAATGATCGCGCTATTGAAAGAATCCTAAAAAAACATTGTGTTGAAAAAACTAAAAAACCAAAGATGATGTGGATAGAAACTACAACGCAATCGAATATATTTCTATCTGTTCACATTCATAATTGAAATGATGCATTGTGCCTTCTTCAATATTTATACGTTAAAGGCTCCGCTAATACAGGCTATCAACTAATTGCGAAGGCACTAGATCATAAATCTTGCAACTGTTTCGTAAAATTACGAAGACATACTCTGGCTGCTGGTACCAGTATAAGAAACCTGAGTAAACCTTATTACGTTTTCAATTCCTCCTCCATCAAACAGGAATCGCTTATCATTATTAACGAGTCTGAAAACGCGAGTGCTCTCATATCCCACTAAAAGTTCACATTATTAGTTCCTGATTAATTGACATTTCAACTTTTTGACTATTTTTCCATATTTTTGAATTCAGATAAACAATTGTAGGAATTGTGAACGGGAAATTCTTGATAGTGGCTCATTGGTTGAAATATAATTTGGGCTGTTTTCATTATCTTGGATTGTTCTATCTAACGTTTCGGCAAGCATTCGCCAGCCGTTCAGCAAATTGATGCGACCCAGCTTCTGACTTTAGCTGACATAAAATTGCATTTTTACAAATTCAGTGTTAGAGATCACCGAATTGATTTCTCAACTAAGATGATATGCGTAGTAGTTAAATTAGGTTGGTATTTCTCTGACTCGAAATCGTCCTTCTCAATTCAATCCAAACATCCTTTAATTCAATGGAGGGTGCACTGATCCGGTTGGCAGTTATAGTCATGAAGGCTGCTTCCTTCAATTTCCTCCTTTTCCATTTTTCTTCCTTTGATATTATGGAAGCATTGTTTCATCTGATATTGTGGTCTTCGTTCATAGCATGTTGGAGTAGTTTTGATTTTACGGTTTCTCCAAGTTGAGCCAATCTCTGGTGTTCTTTGATTATAATCTTGAGGGGGCGTTTAGTTTTCCCAATGTAGGATCTGAGGCATTCACAGGGTATTTCATAAATACATTCCTTGGTAATTTGATTTTCGTTGAAACATTTCACTTTCGTGAGTTTTCCCCTGATTGTGACTTTGGTCTTGAATGCTGTTCTCACATTGTATTTGTTGCCAATTCTTCTAATCTTTTCAGACATACTTTTTACATCTGGTATGACAAAGATTATTGTTTTTGTAGGATCATTGTCTATTCGTTGGGGCTCTGTTCTTGTTTCCCTCGGTTCTCTGGCTACATCGAGAATCTTCTTGGGGTAGCCATTTTTCTTGAGGGTTTTTGAGATTTTGTTGAATTTCCAATTACGATCTTCTGGATTAGAGCATATCTTGGCTGCCCTTTCGTATAAGCATCTGGCTACTCCTTATTTGGTGCTCAGATTATGGTTGGATTCGTAATGCAGATATTGGTCTGTGTTAGTTGGTTTTATGTAGAATGTGGTTTTAGGATTTCCATTTTTCTCATAAACAAGTACATCAAGGAAAGGCAGTTGGTTATTTGACTCGATTTCCATCGTAAATTGGATAAATTCTTTTATGCCATTGAGGTATTCTAGGAATCTGTAAAGGTTTCCTTTACTATGTTGTCATACCACGACTGTGTGGTCGTCTATATATGTTCGCCATAATTTTGGCTTGAAATCATATTGCTCCAATGTGAGAACAGCATTCAAGATTAAAAACACAATCAGGAGTTAAGTCACGAAAATGAAACCTTTCAACGAAAATCGAATAACCAAGGAATGTATTTATGTGATATCCTATGAATGCGGCAGATCCTACATTGGGGAAACTATAAACGCCCTTCAAGATTATAATCAAAGAACACCAGAGATTGGCTCAACTGGAAGAAACCAGAAAATCCAAACTAGTCCAACATGCTATGATAGAACACCACAATGTCAGATGGAACAAGGCTTCCATAATATCAAAGGAAGAAAGATAAAAAAGGAGGAAATTGAAGGAAGCAGCCTTCATGACTATAACTGTCAACACGATCAGTGAAATAGGATGTTTGGAGACCTTCAGCAAGCTGAATACGTGAAACTAAGGTGGTTCAGAGGCAGAAATAGACCACTTAGCGATATTTAAACTGAAAAACTTTTCGTGCTAATGCTGTAATAATATTACAGTGAATCTAATGTCGAAGCTCTAATTTTTCAAAACGACCATCACGAAACCCTTCGATATTGGATTGGCATTTTTGCGAGGAGCTATTGGATCTGGAAAGGTGAATTTTACCCCATCTGATAATTATTACTGTGATTCACACTGTGTCCGGCATCGATGACAAAAATTCACACGGCGATTTTCATTGGTGCAAGAACGCTGACGACTTGAGTCATCCTGACGGTGGATCAATGAGGATCACTTTAGGTAGGGATTTCATAATTCCTCGACTTAAGTGGGGAATGAGGTAGATTAGATTAAAGGAAATAGAAAGAAGAAAGAACCAAACACCAGAAACAACAGCGCAATCGAATATATTTCTCCTGGTTTTTATTCATAATTGAGATGATGATATTGTGCCCACCAGCGATACAATATTTATAGGTTGAAGGACCCGCTAATACAAGCTATCAACTAATTGCGAAGGCACTATATCATCAATTTTGATACTGTTTCGTAATATTAAGAAGTACTCTGGCTGTTACCAGTATTAAAGAAACCTGAGTAAACCTTATTACTTTCCCAATTCCTCATGAGCCCAGACATCAAACAGGAATCGCATATCATTATTAACGAGTTTGAAAACGCGAGTGCTCTCTCATCCCTCTAGGTCCCTTGAAGCGGCTGGTTGCTGAAATATTGAGCGGCAGTAATGACGAAAATGGTTGCCTCAGTTTTGAATTATGTCATTCATTTCGGGTTGAAATGAAAAACAAACTTTATTCCCGTCTCATACAATATTCGGAAAGAAATTCTAATTTGACGTGAAAGTGGGTTAGGAAGAATGGTTATTCAATTTTTTTTCGGGAAATTTAATTTGGTTGTCTGCATCATGTTTATGATGTGGGAAATCCACATGTTGGGTTTATCATACGTTTGTAAATATGATGATTCAATTCCTAATATTCTTTCGTTCATTTTTTCTGGGCAGTTTTTCTCTCAATTTATACCGCACTGAGAAAAAAGGTGCAAGTAACTTTTTTACTTGACTACTTTTTCACGATATATCAAAATTCATTGGCAACAGATAATTATATATCTATCGTGAACAAAGACGTTCATCTAAGAATTTTCAATAGGGATGTTGACTCATGTTACGAATTCATATAAATTTAGGTTTTCCTCATAGAAGAAAATTTTTGCAATCCTAAAAAACCATTTAAGTGATCTTATTATTCTCGTTGAATTAAACGAAGCTGATTTAAATTATTATATTTATTATCAACTATCACGTGAATGCGCACGCCAATCAGGGATAGTTGACGTCACTATGCGATATTATCATTGCAAATTCGAATCAAAGATTATATAGTATAAAGATCGGAAACGACACGACTACAGTTTATGAGCGCCATCTCTGGGTCAAATGTGAACTAATGTCACTATAGAAGGGTTAAAATTCTGATTCTATGATTATAAGTTTAGAAATCAATATACATGGGAAATGTCATTGATTTAAAAAAGTGCCAATCAATTCGTTTGCACAAATATTTTTCACTTCGAACGGCTTTTGCCGTTAGTGTCGTCTCGAAAAAAGTCGAAAAAAGATTAGTTTGTACCCTTCAGTGATGCAGATTACGAACGAGATAGTGAAACTGGATGATCAAATGGTGTTTTATGGATGTATGCAGGTAAAGCTATATCTTGGCTTGATCAACGTCAAACATCTGTTGCTATTTCCACGATACAGGCAGAAATAGTGGCTGATGTGAAGCTGCACGGAAAATGAAATGGTTAAAGTGATTATTCAAGAAAAGTTTTCCGTCAATTCGAACAGTGATGGTGGACAACGAAGCTGCAATTGAACTGAGCGAGAAACTGGAAATCCACAGATGCACTAAGTATATTCATATTCAATCCATGTATAAATCTTACAATAATACCCTAATATTTCTGTAATATCTTCTATGAATGCATAATAAAAATATTACACATGAAATACTGAATTTTACTGAAAATTATGGATTTAAAATATAAAAATGAAACATCCTGAAGGGAATACGAATTTCGCTTCTATTCTTATTACAGTTTTCTTTATATGATTTCTAATCCAAATTACAGATTTTATATAAAAATTGATCTTCAGTGCCATCTCTGGGTCAAATGCGAACTAAAAAATGAAGTCGTTTTTTAGTACTAGGAATGTAGGGCCGTTTCCTATCTTTCTATACTCTATAATAATCTATGATTCGAATGTTTTGTGCTCAGATCAACAAAATACATTCATAAGGCCAGGTTTCACAAAACTCCAATCACCTTGTTAAAAGAAATGTCATCATTTCTGTAAAATTTTCAGTTCATTTTTGACATAAACCATTGACTTAAATCAAAATCAACGATTTTGATTCGAACTTACGAAGTTGAAAGCTGAAAGAGAACAGAATAGTTCTATTATTAGTTACAAGAACGATAATCGACAATTTTCTATACAGGGTGTTTCATTGGGAAAGGGAAATACTTCACAGGTGCATAGGTGGCACCAAGACGGTTCTAGAGATACCCCATTTATTGGGTCTCACTGTCTTCATAGCCGAGATACAGGGTGTTTTATGAATTTTGCCCGTTTCTTCCTCAGGCCGTACCAAACGAACCACCCGGTATATTTTCTTCATATTTCGCAAATATGTTCTTAATTGAGAGCCCAAACATATCATGCAATAACCGCCTCGAAAATCCAGGTCCGGGTTAACAAAAAATTATGATTCGTTTGAATACTTGAAACAACACCCTGTACATCGGAATTTTGAAAATCTGTTTTAATATTCGAAAACACCACTAAAAACTAAACTGAGACGTATCCTTCAAATTTTCGCGCAGAAAGTTTTACTGCACAAATTTTCAAGGTAAAAGTGAAGTTTTTAGGAACTTGGATACCCGAAAGTGGTTTGAAGTAACTTTAACAATAAATTATCAACAATATTGAATCCATAATTATTTCAACATTACTCCGCAATTCATTTTCACATTGGTTTTCTTTTTTATAGCTGTATACTTCAAAATCCAGGTCCGGGTTAACGAAAATTATGAATCGTTTGAATCTTTGAAACAACACCCTGTACATCAGAATTTTGAAAATCTGTTTTAAAATTCGAAAATACCACTAAAAACTGAACTGAGACGTACACTTCAAATTTTCGCACAGATAGTTTCAATGCACAAATTTTCAACGTAAAAGTGAAGTTTTTTAGAACTTGGATACCTGAAAGTGGTTTGAAGTGACTTTTAACAATGAATTATCAAAATATTGAAATCCATAATTATTATACGTTATGATGCAACTCACTTCTCAATAAATGAAAACTAATGTGGAAATGAATTACAAAGTAATGTTGAAATAATTATGGATTCAATATTATTGATAATTCATTGTTAAAAGTCACTTCAAACCACTTTCAGGTATCTTAGTTCTTAAAAACTTCTCTTTTACGTTGAAAATTTGTGCATTGAAACTATCTGCGCGAAAATTTGAAGTGTACGTCTCAGTTCAGTTTTTAGTGGTGTTTTCGAATATTAAAACAGATTTTCAAAATTCCGATGTACAGGGTGTTGTTTCGAGGATTCAAACCATTCATAATTTTCGTTAACCCGGATCTGGATTTTCAAGTATACGACTATAAAAAGGAAAACCAATGTGGAAATGAATTACAAAGTAATGTTGAAATAATTATGTATTCAATATTTTTGATAATTCATTATTAAAGTCACTTCAAAACACTTTCGGGTATTCAAGTTCCTAAAAACTTCACTTTTACCTTGAAAATTTGTGCAATAAAACTTTCTGCGCAAAAACTTGAAGAATACGTCTCAGTTTAGTTTTTAGTGGTGTTTTCGAATATTAAAACAGATTTTCAAAATTCCGATGTACAGGGTGTTGTTTCGAGGATTCAAACGATTCATAATTTTTTGTTAATACGGACCTGGATTTTCGAGGCGGTTATTGCATGATATGTTTGGGCTCTCAATTAGGAATATATTTGCCAAATATGAAGAAAATATACCGGGTGGTTTGTTTGGTACGGCCTCAGAAATAAACGGGCAAAATTCATAAAACACCCTGTATCTCGGCTATGAAGACAGTGAGACCCAATAAATGGGGTATCTCTAGAACCGTCTAGGTGCCACCTATGCACCTGTGAAGTATTTCCCTTTCCCAATGAAACACCCTGTATAATGGAGATAGGATTAAACAAGGGTAATAGTAGTAACTTACTATTATTGATTCCCTGATAGTAGCAAGTTTCTTTGCTGGAAACAAGGATTTTTGTGCAGCAGAGTTTAGAAACGTGAAATTGTCTTTCTAAGTATCAAACTTTTAACTCATATTCATTATTAAAAATGAAAGAAACACCTCATACAGCATTATATTCATTTTGAAGCCTTAGATTGATTTTTCTCACAAGGAATCAGGTAAAATCAGTTCGCTTTGACGAAAGTCAAAGTTTGTTTATCGGATATTGACGTTATCATCATAACGTGACAAAATTGAGCATTTCCGTGGGAATTTCAAATTGTCTTTTCATTTAACGTATTTTTTATTGGCAATTACTCTATTTAAAAAAAAAGGAATTTTTTTGTGTTTGTATAAGGTTTATCTTTAAAATAAAATGAATTCCAAAAAGTAGTCAACATCCCTATTGTTGGAAGGGAGCTTTTTTCTTAGTTATACCTCAAAAGTTTTTCAATTCAAATAAGCACATTTAAACATTGACTTCAGGTAGACACTTGTCTTATACTATATTCGTCAATGAATTGAATAAAATCAATGGATATCAGGATATTCTATAGGCGTTTTCGGATACTTACTCGGGTTAACTCCATCCCTAACCTACTCGTTCGTTTTCCTAACCGAACATTCAACCTGTGTTTGGAAAGTACGGTGCTATTAACAGTATCAACTCGATCACTGACTCAGGTTGATCTATCGTAACCCTACACGAGAGCAGGGTCGTAGAGTCACCGCATGCCCACTGCAGTTCAATTTTGTATTTGAAAAAGGCAGGAATAAGTCTTCTACTCCTCTCCCAGTAATTTTATATATTCTATTCCTAAAACTTATGGAAAGAGAAAACAATTTCCCAGTGTAAAGGTGTGGTTCCATGAACCGAGAAAAAAATGCGAAACAACTTCTTCATAAGTTTGTATGCAGATTTTTCTGCGTTAAAGCTGAAGCCTTCTTCACTTTTTCAACATAGGTGCTCGAAGATAACATTGAAGATGCGAGGGCACACCAGAAAAGATAAGAAAGATTTTACAGAAGCCAATAAATCCGAGCAAAGCTAGATACAATCAGTAAATAAACTGGAACTAAAAAATTTTTATGCGTTAAAGCTAAAGCCTTCTTTACTTCTTTAACATAGGTGCTCAAAGATAACATTGAAGATGCGAGGGCACACCAGAAAAGATAAGAAATATTTTACAGAAGCCAATAAATCCGAGCAGAGCTAGATACAATCAGTAAATAACCTGGAACTAAAAAAATAAATTCCCTACTTCTTTAAACATAGGTACTCAAAAATAACTTCAAACATGGAAGGGTACACCTGAAGTTATAAGAAATATTTTACAAAAGCCAACTAATGCAAGCATTTGGCTGACAAGCAGAGAAATTCTGCACACATCACAGGAAACATAGACCGGAGAAAACAGGCGATACGCCTTCTCAAGAAGAAGAAGAAGACAACTAATGCAAGCAAAGCTAAAGACAATCCGAAATAAAACTGGGACTGAAAAAGTAAATCCATGGAATATTTGGTTGAAATTGATACGACTGCCGCTTCAAATCATGAACCTGATGTGTTTGTGAACTTAGAACCCGGGTCCGTGATCCGAGTAGATCTGTCACATAACCCAATGGATCGAGTTAGTAACCCTTAGTAAGTTTCCGAAAACGCCATATGATAATTATGATTCGAAAATGTACGATATAGGATTCCGGAGATATTCGTGATAAACGACGTTTTCTTAAAAATCTGAAACGATAAAAGAAGCTCAGTCAGTGAAATATTTCGTTCAAATTTTTGGATGTCCTGAAGTTTGTAGCACCTTTTGAAGGATATTCCAAGAAGAGGTGCTATTTTGAATAGCCCGCTGTCATTTTTTGATAATTGACAAGTAGAAACTACACCATCAATAAAAATGGAACGATACACGCTTCAAGAAATCATTGAAATTATTAAAATCCACTATAAAAGTGATGAAAATTTGGCAGACACGGTTCGTAAAACTCGAACATTTTGGGTCGTCGTAAAGCACCTTGTCGGACCGCAATAAAGAAATTGGTGAAAAAATTCGAGCTGTTAGGACAAGTGTGTGATGTGTAAAATGAAACCTATGCACGTCGCTCAAGAGCAGCCGAAATTATTGCTGCTGTAGCCCAAAGTGTTGAAGAAAACCCAGAAAACCCTCGTCGTTCATTGGAATTAGGCATTCCACAAACGTCATTACACCGTATTTACTTTCAACGAGACGGAGCTACGTGCCACTTAAGCAACGAAACCATTGATCTTTTGTGGGAAAAGTTTTCGGATCGTGTTTCTTCTCGAGAGTTGATCACAATTGGCCACCCAGATCACGTGAAAGGGAAGGTCTACGCCAATAGCTCAGAGTCGATTCAAGATCTCAACGATGAAATGCTATCGATGACATAGGGCAGCCACTTTGCTATTCGGATATGGTCCTGTAAGCGTGGTCGTGGTGACATTTGCCTGATGTTATTTTCACTATTAACGGCATAGCTTCTTCTTTTGAATGAAACATCCGATCATTTATATCAAAAATGGCATTTTTCTTTGAATATCAAAAAAACACCTCTTATTGGAAAACCCTTCACAAGAAACAAACTCTCAATACACCTGAAAAGCTTCAAAATTCATCATGGAAACATCTACATATCCGAAGTTTGAGGAGTTACTTCCAGTGCCGCTTTACAGCTTGAAGCAAGTTCGAAGTGGTATGGTTCATTAACCATCTCTTAATTGAAAAGTAATATCCGACTGTTGCTTCGTGCCCTTCCTCAAATCGCACCTGTTAGACCCAAAACTTTTCAGTCGTACGACATTAAACTAGATTACACGCTTGAGGAAGTTCAACACTCAGATTTAATGGTAACCTGCCTCACCAGGAAAACTTTTCACTTTGGAAAACTTTTTTACCTATTGATTTGATATTGGAGATTGACATGGTAGAAGGGGAGGTTATGAAATTCGTGTATAATCTTCGTCAATATGGCAAATTTTTCGCTGATATTTGGCAAGCTTGTTAATATACATATTCTCCATCAGATCGACAAGAAAAAATTCCCAAAAATTGCAGGTCCGTATTCAAAAATTTCAATTTCCGTGTCAGGTGAGAAATATCACTCGGTATATGAAATAAAAAAAATTAGATTAGGAAATTGGAATCTGCAAAAAACACTGAGTAAAAATCTGTTTTTAGTTTTAATGGCACAAATTTTTTTAAGTTTTTATGATATGTTGAAAGTCGAATATTACAATTTTTTCATATTGAATTCAAGAAACACACTACCTGAAAGAAAATAACACTGAATTTGAGATGCTTAAATAATCCTGGCGCATTTTGAATATTCCTTCACATCTTGAAATACTTTTTCATTAAATTTTCTATCAATATTATAAGAAAAACTCAAAAAACAATACAAACACAAAAAGATTAACAGTAGCATATATGGTTCATAAAAAAATCATATAAACAAATGCTTGATATGCGAGAGCCATTCCCCTCACACACTTATTGGCTCTTTTGAACAATTGAAGTACGTTTCATATCCACAAGATGAAAAATTACTCTTGATAGAACAGTAACACTAGATTTCAGGTCGAGAAAAGTTGGACTCTCTTCTCAGAACGCCTGAACAATAATCCATCTGATACTTATTCTTTCAACAAAATTTATTCTTCTATTAAATTGTGCAATGATTCATGAGAAAACAACTAAGCTAATGCTCGAAATCAGAGCAATTTGCTTCAACGCATTTATTGGCTCTCTTGAACTCTAATGATTTCTTTCTCTTTTGAGATGAGGATTATTCTGAGACCAAATATTATATCCGTTCATTTTGCGCAATCCAAAAACAAGTATCATCTACATATTCTTCATTCGTGAATATTGAAGGAATTTTTCAGTAGATAAACAAACGACACAATTCCCAATCATTCACAATCAATGAATGTATGAATATAAACGTCATTTTTTTTAAATAAGCTTACTCTGTGTAGTTGGATGTATTTTATTTATAATGAATAATAAACCTCTTATTCTAAAAAATCACTTGTTTCCCTAATAAAATTAAAGAAATTCATATGCTTCTCAAAAGAAGATGAAGTTGCTACACCTAAGTACATATTAGAGGAAAATAAGTCCTCAAGATTCATACATTATTTCATTGAAGAATAAATTTTGTTGAAAACATAAGTACCAGATGGATTATTGTTCAGGGGTTCTGAGAAGAAAGTCAAACTTTTCTCGAGCTGAAATCCAGTGTTTCTGTTCTATCAAGAGTATAATTTTTCATCTTGTGGATATAAAAAGTACTTCAATTGTTCAAAAGAATCATTAAGTGTGTGAGGGGAATGGCTCTCGCATATCGAGCATTTGTTTATTTGATTTTTTTATGAATCATATGTGCTACTGTTCCTCTCTTTGTATTTCTATTGTTTTTTATTTTTCTTATAATATTGATAAAAAATTAATAAAAAAGGAGTTCAAGATGTGAAGGAATATTCAAAATGCATCAGGATTACTTAAGTATCTCAAATTCAGTGTTTTTTTTTATCAGGAATAGTATGTTTCTTGAATTCAATATGAATAAATTGTTATATTCGACTTTCAACGTATTATAAAAACTATAAAAAATTTGTGCCATTCAAACTAAAAACAGATTTTTACTCAGTGTTTCTTGAAGATTCCAATTCTTCAATTCAATTTTTTTTATCTCATATACCGAGTGATATTTCTAACCTGACACGGAAATTGAAATTTTTGAATACGGACCTGCAATTTTTGCGAATTTTTCTTCTCGATCTGATGGAGAACATGTATAGTAACAACCTTGCTAAATATCAGCGAAAAATTTGCCACATTGACGAAGATAGGGAGTTTATAGTTTTAGCACTTTTGCAAAAGACACCCTGTATCTCTGAAACTAATAGCCTTATAGGACATTTAAACCCCCAATCCTCATTCAGTTTGAGGTCCTCTATCTCCAGTTAGCCGTTGTCCCTTACGTCACCAGTCACCCTGTATATTTCATTCGAAAGTAACTGAGGTATTTTCAAAGAACAGATAGCGTGTGCATAATAATTAATATTCCATCGAAAAAACCATTAGAAAAATAAGACTGATTTTGTTAACTTCAGAATCGTGATACTCTTCTCCTTACCACGCCTGCAATAGGAGTATTATCTGCTCACAGACTCACTGATCTTGTGGCAAATTTATTACCGTCCAATTTGATGAGACTACAAGGAAAACTGAATAATGTTCATATAAAAAAAATGAAATTTTTCATGGAATCAGGAAATTGAAGAATAACCGTTAACATTTCGAAAATGTGTTATATGCCATTTTTTGTTGCAAATCACTTCTATAATCACCCCTCGAAGATTGTCCACTTTAAAAGTAGACACCCTGTATAGCTCAAGAAATATTTGAATGTATGTTCCATCATCAAGATTTTCATGTCCACATAATATGTATTGGTGAAAATTTTAGTATTCAGAGCTGTTCATATCTTTACTTTCATCATTTCGATACCACAGCACTTCCTCTGTCCTCGGCGTAAGGCCGTTTAAAAACTGAGAGGATGTTCAACAAGCGACGTTGTCGCACTCGATAAATTCACGGATTTCATATCACGAACCCCATTATAGCCTAAAAGGCATGAATCGTGTCAGGAGCTGACATATTTTATATAACACAGGATATTAAAAAGAGTCAGACATGTCCGGATGATATAGTATCCTTGAAAATGAGTTTGCAGTGTGTTGATCTAAGTAGATCTTCGTTTAACATTTTTCGATATGTGCTGTACGCGGCATTTTGGTTATGATGTTGGTGTAAGATTTGAGTCGTAGTTTTGATTTGGTCTGAAATCCTGAAGATTTTTCGGTGTCATATTATAAAAAACCGTTATTTACGGATACGTATTATAAACATATTTTGTAACATGAATTACCTTTTTGCTGTCAGGTAAATATGTTTTTATGATAGAAAAAATCTTCAAACAATTCATTTGCATTCTGCTACAGCACAAAATTATTAATAAAAAAATACTATGGTAGTTTATATCAAAAGTTTGCAACTTGAAATGTTGGCATTTTTGAAAAAGGCTGCGAAGTGTGACCTATTCAAAAGGTCATAAATGTTTTTCATTTATTTGTGTACAGAACAAGAGAAAATAATAAAGAATCAATTCACTTTGGCTCGATATGACGACCACCTTTTTCTGTGACTATTGCCTTGATACGATCAAAAACAGAATCACAAGTTGCCCGAACGCATATAGCTTAATTATAGTTTAGTTATTATTGAAAGATGTCTAGGTATAAATCTAGAAAGAAAGAAGTTCGATAAAGGCATACACTCAGATAGTCAAGCCGCTATTAGAGCACTGAGGTGCTACGTCATCGACTCAAAGAGGATCTGGGAATGCCGGAACAAAGACAAGAAAAATAAGGTCTTTTTAATCTGGGTTCCCCGCCATTCGGGAATCAAAAGAAATGAAGAGGCTAATACTAATAATAACTAATAATAATATTCGTGGAGTACATCCTGAGAAGTATGGACTCTGGGCTTTCTGTTGATGCTGTCTATACTGACTTCAGCAAGGCCTTTGACAAAGTCGATCACTCGATTATGATTTCGAAGCTTGCTGGGGTTGGTGTCTGTGGTAGCCTCCTGGTGGTTCGCATCCTACTTGGAGGGCAGATTTCAGCGCGTTCTTTTGGGAGGCTTTATCTCGCGATTGGTACACATTACATCTGGTGTGCCACAAGGCTCTCATCTGGGTCCGTTACTCTTCTTGATTTATATCAATGACATCGTGAGAATTTTTAAATTTTGCAATGTTCTTCTATATGCTGATGACCTGAAACTGTTCCGATCGATTAGTTGTCCGTCGGATAGACTGCGAATTCAGAAGGATTTGGACCTACTTGCTGCTTTCTGTTTGGAAAACCAATTATTCCTCAACCTGTCCAAGTGCAAATCCATCACATTTACCAGAAAACCTTCTATCGCCCTGCCTGCTCCATATAGAATTCTCGGTCAAAGTATTTATCACGTTAGCTCTGTTAAGGATTTGGGTATTACATTGGACTCTAAGTTGCTGTTTGATCAACATATTTATGACATTTCGAAGAGAGCTAATCGAATGCTCGGTTCATATTTCGAACACCTTTTGAATTCAAGAGTGTCGATGTGGCTCGTACCCTGTTCTTGGCCTACGTTAATGGTCTTTTGGGTTTCGGATCGGTTGTGTGGAATCCGCACTACGGAATATACATTGATAAACTGGAGGGTGTTCAGAGGAAGTTCGTGCGGCACTGTCAGTTACGATTCTTTCCGTCGATCTTAAATACGTCTGAGGTCTATCGTAGGTTGAATCTGGTTCCTCTTGAACAGCGCAGGAAAATCACTGATGTGATTTTTACTCACAAATTGTTGAACAATAAAATTGATTGTATCACTATAGCTCAGTATATCCAGTTACTTGTCCCCTCGTATAACACACGAAACACAGACACATTTTACACTGATTCCTTTAGCACTTATTACTGTATGAATTCTCCTATCCATAGATCAATGAAATCCTGCAATGTTTTGTCTATAGTCACAAATATTGATTTATTTTCCAACTCTGCTTCAAGAATTAGATCTGCACTCATGTTTTATTTAAGCCGTTGTAATCAAACCTGTGATGCTGGCTGGTTGAGATCGCTCAGATGAAGTATGGGCATAGCATATTTATTAACTTTAATTTTAGAATGTTGTATTGCTTTCCTGTTTTCTTGAATCTCAAGTTTTTATAAGTTAGATACACTTGCTTTCTGTACTTTTTTATATATTGTAATGTGGACACTGTTTTGGGCTCGTCCCGTTGTGTCCCGAAGAAGTAAATAAAATAAAAATAAAATACACTTGCCAAAGAGAGCGCACGAATGTCACTCATTGGCCCAGAACCTTCGGTGGTATAGGTGAAAGTACCTATAAGAAGGAGTTCCTGGAGAAGGAGAAAGCCGAGAAGGAAAAACTCTCGCGGAATCTCCTAGAGGTGGATCATTCCACTAAGTTCTTTCGGAACTTTGAATCAACTAGATCCAAAAGATATCTGGATCTTGGTAAGAAACAATTACACTTCCTCATTGGCTTTCTTACAGGACTGTCGCCTCAGAAAGCACCTGTTGAGGATGGGATTATCGAACACTTACGAGTGTAGAATCTGTGGGGAGGAGAAAGAAACCCCCATTCACCTAGTCACGGAATGCTTTGCCATTGCGAGCCTAAGGAGAGAATGCCTTTGGCGAGAAACTTGTAAGAGTGAGTAACTAGCCTCGTTAAAGCCTTCACAGCTATTAGATTACACCGGATCTCTGGAACTGGATCGTCGGAACAGCTAAGCAGTGAAATGTAACCTCTTTTTAAACTATAAACTATGCCCGAATTCAGCCCGCTCACGCACAATGGCTTTCTTCAGTGTGTCGAGACTGGTATTTTTAGTTCGGATCTTGCTTCCAAGATGGCTCAGAAAGAATATCCATGGATTCATTTTCATTTGTAGTTATGTTTATCCTTAATCAATCACCAGTTCTGAATTTCACAAAGACTTGGCGTACGTCATTGCGTACAGGGTGAAACGAAATCTGTTTTTCTACATTAACTTCAAAACCACCCCTGATGTGTTCCAGTTATTCCACCGTGTGATTTCTTATTTCATCATCAAGACACCTCTTCTATTGTCAATTTAAATCTTTATTTATAACAATAGCTCATTTTTGAGCGCTCGTTCTACTTAGATGAGTGCTATATCGTTTTGCCCAAATGTCTGTAATTTTCGAATTTTGAGCCGAAAATGGTCTCAAACGATAGGGTTCGACTCCCTGGTGGAAAATATGAGGTCAAATCAAATTCTGTAGGGCCGGCCGTGAGCACAATAACTCTCGAACGGATTGTCCTAGAGACTTGAAATTTTCAGGGTGTGTTCAGCTCCTAAATAGCTCGGTTAAGTTCGTTAACCAGAAAAATCGTACAGGGTGTTCCATAAAAAGTGGCCATTCAAAATTTTTGTTCCTCAATATTTCACACAAAACGAGGGGAAACGGAATGAAATTTTGCAGCAACTTGCCAGATGCTCATAGTGAGCCTCTCGCAAAATTTTGTGGCCATAGTGTTAACAGAACCATAGAAAATTCAATTGGAATATTGAAAAGAAGTATTTTTTTATTTCCATAACCAACTTTTCGATTCAAATGAAATTCATTTTGTAAGTTGAGACGGATATACTGAATGTTCATGCAAAATTTCAAGAGGATAACATCATCAGAACCATAGAAATTCCAATTGGAATATTAAGAAAAGACTCTTTATATTTCCATAACAAGATATCCGAATAAAATGAAATTTATTTTTGGAATTGAGATTATATATTGAATGTTTGTGCAAAATTTGAAGATCATCGCATCATCCGAACTATAGAAAATTCAATTTGAATATTGAAAAAAAAAATATATTTTCATAACAAGATATCTGAATTGAGTGAAATTTATTCCTGGTATAAAGATTGATATACTGAATGTTCATGCCAATTTCAAGAGGATCCCATCATCAGAACCATAAAATTTAATTATTTTAATTTTCAAGTGTGGCCATAGAATTGAATTTTTTTAATTGTTTATATATAAAGTATCAATTTCAAGTCATATACAGAATTTTGAGATGATAGTCCTATTGCTCCACCAGAGAACGAGCGCTCAGAAGATCCTGCTCAGGGCTTGCTTCCATTTTTTGTTAAATATGCAGGGTTTTCAGAACAACATCAAATTCCACAATTTGACTATGGCTTCGAAAGTACTTACACAGATTCAATTTATTTATGAAAATAAAAATCTATGTGAAAACATAAAACAAGAGAAGTTTCAAAGCGACATGTTGTTCCGTATGCGCCGTTTATTGGAGCCGATTTCGTGCTAATGTTTTATAATGCCCGACCGCATATACCGCATGTGGCTAGGATTGCCAGGGAATATTTAGCAGAATATCCAAGAATTCAACTGGCCTGCTCAAAGACCAAATTTGAACACAATTGGGCATCTTTGGTTGCTCATAAGAGGAAAATTCGATCTCGCAACCAAATCCACAAAATTTTAAGCATCCCAGTGATGCTCTAATTGATTCAAAATCTGAATGAGGACATGCCGAGAAGAATTGCACCTGTTATCCGTATCTGGGCGAAAAACAGGTTTATTTTCATTAGGTCAGAATTTTATGTTGAATTTATTGAACCTCTGTATATTCAACAAAAATTTATCTATCGTTATAAAATGAAAAATTAACTTGTCGAGAGAAGATGTGTCTTGATGATGAAATAAGAAACCACACGGTGGAATTACTGGAACACACCAGGGGTAGTTCTAAAGATAGGTGAAAAAACAGATTTTGTTTCACCCCGTATAAAATGACGTAAGCCGAGTCTTCTTGAAATTCAAAACTGGTGATTGATCGAGAATGAACATACCTACAATTGAAAAAAAATTCTTGACTTGAAAAAACGTAATTATGAATTAACAAACTTCAACGATTTTGTGAGGGAATCGAGTATTTTGCCAATGAGTGTAGTTACACTTCGAGTGCCAGACCCTGTATAAATTAATGGTATTCGTTTCGTTAGAAGGACACGTCCAAAGCTAGAATACAAGCCGATCAGCTTGCAGACACGCAAACCTATCAAATCAATCCATAATAGATCCGAAACGAGCATTTTTGATCTCCCTCGCGGTCAGATTGAGCAAGCGGATTGAATTAAGGGTAAGCAATTAGGTTTGTCGAAGAGATACCACAGAGATAATTGGTACCTCTATGCCACGCTTCGTAGGTGAGATTCCACTTCCCATTTGCAATATTACTTAACTGTTGATTGAACAATCAGATACTCGTGATATGCTCTCCCAATTAGTGTCAAAGCTCTATCAATAACAGTATCAGGTCTATCCGTCGTGGTAGATGCACAAATGCGGGGCTTATTCAGAGATAACCAGCCCGCATAATGTGTTACTCTTAGTATGCCAAATATCACGGCTGGGTTGAGAAGAAGCGCTGACTTTTAACTGCATTTTAGGAAAAAAAGTATAACATTTTAGAAAATTTTGTAAAGCTATTCATGTAGGAAAGGCGCCAAATAATATAATGGGAATTAATTGTTTTAAAGAATTGATTTCTTATGTAGTGCGATTGATTATTTAGGAAAACGGAATAAAACTCGAAATATATAAAAGCTTCAGAGACCTGAATACGGAAAGCTAGGTTAGCCTAGATATAAGACAGGCGCTCCTAGCCCGAAATCATTGTGAGATTTATAGGTTTCGAGGAGTTAAAAAAGAGTGTTAAAAAATTGGAGCTTCGGCGATGAGTTGACATTTTTGCAGGAGTCATTGACTCAGAAAGAATGAATTCCAGCAGATCTGATAATTCATAGAATGCAATCAGAGGCAATTACGACGATTTTTCACACGACGATTCCCATTGGTACAAGTTCCTACCATCGAACTTATATCGTTTTGAGAGAAGACAATTGAAGTCTGGTTAGGTTTGGATTCTAAGGTGGTAGAGCGCCATCAAATTGTGTGGGGAAGGGAATAGAATACACGAGGCGCAGAAAACTTCGGCAATGAATCAGTGTTAAAACAGCATGGCTCAGAATAGAGTCGCTGGATCGTTGCTACAATGCGAAAGTTAGTTTGAAGTCGAAATAGCTTGACGAGATAGACGTTGAGAAGAGTTAGTCGGTCGAAGTTCAGAAATATAATCGGAAGATTTGAGTAATCGAAATCAATAGTATAGAAAAAAGTTCAGAAGATGGAATACAAAGAAGTAAATGAGTACCCGTTTATTTCGAGTTGATCTGCAAATAAACTGTGAATAGTAATATAGTTTTCACACAGACGAACTTCTAATCAGACCTATTGAGACAACATTCCTAGACTTAAGTCAGAAAAAGTGTATGACTTAATTTTGAAAGAACTTTGGCGATGAGTCAGTGAGTAAAAGGCAGAGTTCAGGGTAGAGTCGAGATATCTGGGTGAGAAAACAACAGAGCTCTGAGTGGAGTCGAGAGATCTAAGTGAAAAACAGCAGAGCTCAGAGTAGGGTTGAGAGATTACAGTGCGAAAATCGCAGAGCTAAGATAAGCGTCGAGAAGAACTGAGTAAGAAAAAGCGAGAGTTAAAGTAGAGTTGGATGAGCTAGACGAAATAGATGTTGAGAAGATTGAAGAGTCATGAAAATACTACACAGTTATATAGGATAGGAAATGATGACTTGGAATTTCTCATGATATGAAATAATGATCGCGCTATTGAAAGAATCCTAAAAAAACATTGTGTTGAAAAAACTAAAAAACCAAAGATGATGTGGATAGAAACTACAACGCAATCGAATATATTTCTATCTGTTCACATTCATAATTGAAATGATGCATTGTGCCTTCTTCAATATTTATACGTTAAAGGCTCCGCTAATACAGGCTATCAACTAATTGCGAAGGCACTAGATCATCCATCTTGAAATTGTTTCGTAATATTACGAAGAAATACTCTGGCTGCTGGTACCAGTATAAGAAACCTGAGTAAACCTTATTACTTTCCCAATTCCTCATGAGCCCAGACATCAAACAGGAATCGCTTATCATTATTAACGAGTTTGAAAACGCGAGTGCTCTCATATCCCACTAAAAGTTCACATTATTAGTTCCTGATTAATTGACATTTCAACTTTTTGACTATTTTTCCATATTTTTGAATTCAGATAAACAATTGTAGGAATTGTGAACGGGAAATTCTTGATAGTGGCTCATTGGTTGAAATATAATTTGGGCTGTTTTCATTATCTTGGATTGTTCTATCTAACGTTTCGGCAAGCATTCGCCAGCCGTTCAGCAAATTGATGCGACCCAGCTTCTGACTTTAGCTGACATAAAATTGCATTTTTACAAATTCAGTGTTAGAGATCACCGAATTGATTTCTCAACTAAGATGATATGCGTAGTAGTTAAATTAGGTTGGTATTTCTCTGACTCGAAATCGTCCTTCTCAATTCAATCCAAACATCCTTTAATTCAATGGAGGGTGCACTGATCCGGTTGGCAGTTATAGTCATGAAGGCTGCTTCCTTCAATTTCCTCCTTTTCCATTTTTCTTCCTTTGATATTATGGAAGCATTGTTTCATCTGATATTGTGGTCTTCGTTCATAGCATGTTGGAGTAGTTTTGATTTTACGGTTTCTCCAAGTTGAGCCAATCTCTGGTGTTCTTTGATTATAATCTTGAGGGGGCGTTTAGTTTTCCCAATGTAGGATCTGAGGCATTCACAGGGTATTTCATAAATACATTCCTTGGTAATTTGATTTTCGTTGAAACATTTCACTTTCGTGAGTTTTCCCCTGATTGTGACTTTGGTCTTGAATGCTGTTCTCACATTGTATTTGTTGCCAATTCTTCTAATCTTTTCAGACATACTTTTTACATCTGGTATGACAAAGATTATTGTTTTTGTAGGATCATTGTCTATTCGTTGGGGCTCTGTTCTTGTTTCCCTCGGTTCTCTGGCTACATCGAGAATCTTCTTGGGGTAGCCATTTTTCTTGAGGGTTTTTGAGATTTTGTTGAATTTCCAATTACGATCTTCTGGATTAGAGCATATCTTGGCTGCCCTTTCGTATAAGCATCTGGCTACTCCTTATTTGGTGCTCAGATTATGGTTGGATTCGTAATGCAGATATTGGTCTGTGTTAGTTGGTTTTATGTAGAATGTGGTTTTAGGATTTCCATTTTTCTCATAAACAAGTACATCAAGGAAAGGCAGTTGGTTATTTGACTCGATTTCCATCGTAAATTGGATAAATTCTTTTATGCCATTGAGGTATTCTAGGAATCTGTAAAGGTTTCCTTTACTATGTTGTCATACCACGACTGTGTGGTCGTCTATATATGTTCGCCATAATTTTGGCTTGAAATCATATTGCTCCAATGTGAGAACAGCATTCAAGATTAAAAACACAATCAGGAGTTAAGTCACGAAAATGAAACCTTTCAACGAAAATCGAATAACCAAGGAATGTATTTATGTGATATCCTATGAATGCGGCAGATCCTACATTGGGGAAACTATAAACGCCCTTCAAGATTATAATCAAAGAACACCAGAGATTGGCTCAACTGGAAGAAACCAGAAAATCCAAACTAGTCCAACATGCTATGATAGAACACCACAATGTCAGATGGAACAAGGCTTCCATAATATCAAAGGAAGAAAGATAAAAAAGGAGGAAATTGAAGGAAGCAGCCTTCATGACTATAACTGTCAACACGATCAGTGAAATAGGATGTTTGGAGACCTTCAGCAAGCTGAATACGTGAAACTAAGGTGGTTCAGAGGCAGAAATAGACCACTTAGCGATATTTAAACTGAAAAACTTTTCGTGCTAATGCTGTAATAATATTACAGTGAATCTAATGTCGAAGCTCTAATTTTTCAAAACGACCATCACGAAACCCTTCGACATTGGATTGGCAATTTTGCCAGGAGCTATTGGATCTTGAAAGGTGAATTTTACCCCATCTGATAATTATTACAGTGATTCACTCTGGGTCCGGCATCGATGACAAAAAATTCACACGGCGATTTTCATTGGTGCAAGAACGCTGACGACTTGTCATCCTGACGGTGGATCAATGAGGATCATTAGGTAGGGATTTCGTTAATCCTCGACTTAAGTGGGGAATGAGGTTGATTGATTAAAGGAAATAGAAAGAACGAAACACAGAAAACGACATGGGTGAAACAACAGCGCAATCGAATATTTCTCCTGGTTTTTATTCATAATTGAGATGATAATATTGTGCCACCAGCGATGCAATATTTATAGGTTGAAGGATCCGCTAATACAGACTATCAACTAATTGCGAAGGCCATCTTGATACTGTTTCGTAATATTAAGAATAAGTACTCTGGCTGCTGTTACCAGTATTAAAGAAACCTGAGTAAACCTTATTACTTTCCCAATTCCTCATGAGCCCAGAATCAAACAGGAATCGCATATCATTATTAACGAGTTTGAAAAACGCGAGTGCTCTCTCATCCCTCTAGGTCCCTTGAAGCGGCTGGTTGCTGAAATATTGAGCGGCAGTAATGCGAAAATGACGTGGTTGCCTCAGTTTTGAATATGTCATTCATTTCGGGTTGAAATGAAAAACAAACTTTATTCCCGTCTCATACAATATTCGGAAAGAAATTCTAATTTGACGTGAAAGTGGGTTAGGAAGAATGGTTATTTAATTTTTTCGGGAAATTGAATTTGGTTGTCTGCATCATGGGTAGATGTGCGAAATCCACATGTAGGGTTTATCATACGTTTGTAAATATGATGATAGAATTTTAATATTTTTTCGTTCATTCTTTCTGGCAGTTTTTTCTCTCAATTTATACTGCACTGAGAAAAAAGATGCAAGTAACTTTTTTACTTGACTACTTTTTCACGATATTCAAATTCATTGGAACAGATGATCATATGTCTATCGTGAACAAAGACGTTCATCTGAGAATTTTCAATAGGGAATGTTGACTCATGTTACGAATTCATATAATTTGAGGTTTTCCTCATAGAAGAAAATTTTTGCATCCTAAAAAACCATTTTAGTGATCTTATTATTCTCGTTAATTAAACGAAGCTGATTAAATTATTATATTTATTATCAACTATCACGTGACTGCGCACGCCAATCAAGGGTAGTTGACGTCACTATCCGATATTATCATTGCAAATTCGAATGTTTTGTGCTCAGATCAACAATAGTATATAACATTACTAGCAAGGTAAGAGGGTTTTTACTGGCGAATGGAGGATATAACTGACGAGCCGCAGGCGAGTCAGTTACCTCCTTGAGCCAGTAAAACCCGTAACCTTGCGTGTATTGTTTTATATTTTATTTGTTTTTCATGTAAAAAAGGTTAGATAAATTCCAAAAAAATCTCATAATTGGTCACAAATGTCGTAGGTTGCATTATTTATGATTATTTATGACATCGGAAAAATTATAACAACTGTCAGTGGCTTTACGAGAGGGAAGTCCTTCGAGAATATTTGCTCATTCTGATGAAAAGGCCAGATCCAAATGGAACAAAGCATGAATATCGTTTTAAATACTTTTATAACGTTTATTACTAGAAATATTTGTTCCAGGAACTATGGAATTAGACGAATAAATGAAATTAGAAGCGAGTACGTGAAACTGTCAGTGAGTTTACAGGTCAAAAAACCTCTAGGATATTTGCAATTCTGAGAAGGAAACAATAGATACGACGAATAAAACAAGGTACGAATATCATTTTCAAATAGTTCGAGAACGTTCATTGAGAAATACATTTGTTTCAGG
Organism: Propylea japonica; assembly: GCA_013421045.1. Lineage (NCBI taxonomy): Eukaryota > Metazoa > Arthropoda > Insecta > Coleoptera > Coccinellidae > Propylea > Propylea japonica. The sequence goes on from CM024239.1 coordinate 51,809,154, forward strand.
AACTCTGAAATTACAAGGATGAATGAAATTAGAAGCAAGTACTGACAAATCTCAATGTAAATAATACTACTAACTTGTAAAAATTTTACAAGTTAACTGTCAGTTTTACAAGTTAGTGACTTGAAAAATAAACTTTCTTGATTAATATTGTGTTTTTGGAAACTGACGTTTACAAATGAGAAACAAATAAAATACATTCATAAGGCCAGGTTTCACAAAACTCCAATCACCTTGTTAAGTGAATGTCATCATTTCTGTAAAATTTTCAGTTCATTTTTGACATAAACCATCGACTTAAATCAAAATCAACGATTTTGATTCGAACTTACGAAGTTGAAAGCTGAAAGAGAACAGAATAGTTCTATTATTAGTTACAAGAACGATAATCGACAATTTTCAGTTGTAATTTAACTAGTGCAATGAAAATTATCGAAATTTTTGGGAAATATGCTCGAATGCAAGTTAAGTTGAAAGAGCACGAGTGCGCGGAGCGCTCGAGTGCCTTATACAGTTTAACTTGCATGAGAGCAGATTTGTCAAAAATTATCGATTCATTTTCATTGCAAGAGTTAAATTTATAAGAAAATTCTGTGAATCCATCAAATCGTATTGTGTCGCTGTAAGTTGCTGTCAGTTTTCATGTTACTCTAATAAGTAAAAAACGTTCATAATACGTCTGCATTTATTTTAAAGACCTGATAATTTTGCACAAGTGCGAATTATCGATAATTGCACTAGTGCAAAATTATCGCATAATTGTATGCTCATTGGCTAAAACAACAATAAAAATCAGTCGGAACATTGTTGTCTGTCGAATTTGAGAGATGAATAAAATTTTCTATATAATTGAGATAGGATTAATCAAGGGCAATAGTAGTAACTTACTATTATTGATTCCCTGATAGTAGCAAGTTTCTTTGTTGGAAGAAAGGATTTTTGTGCAGCAGAGCTTAGAAACGTGAATTGTATTTTATAAGTATCAAATTTTGAACTCATATTCATTATTACAAATGAAAAAACACCTCATACAACATTTCTATTCATTTTGAAGGCTAAGATTGATTTTTTCACAAGAAATCAGGCAAATCAGTTCGTTTTGACGAAAGTCAAAGTTTGTTTTTCGTATATTGACGATACATCCTACCGTGACAAAATTGAGCATTTCCGCGGAATTTCAAATTGTAATTTCATTTACGTATTTTTTATTGGCATTTACTCTATTTTTAAGAAAAAAGTAATTTTTTTGGATGTGTAAGGTTTATCTTAAAATAAAATAAATTCCAAAAAGTAGTCAACATCCCTATATGTTGGAAGGGTCACTTTTCCTTAGTTTTAACCTCAAAGTTTTTCAATTCAACAGCACATTTAAACATTCACTTCCGGTATAGACACTCGTCTTATACTATATTCGTCATTGAATTGAATAAAATCAATGGATCTCAAGGTATTCTATAGGCGTTTTCGGATACTCGGGTTAACTCCATCCTTAGCCTTCTCGTTCGTTTTCCAAACCCGAACATCCAACTTGTGTTCGGAAAGTACGATGCTATTAACTCGATCATTCACTAGGTAGATCTATCGTAAATCTACACGAGAGCAGGGTCATAGAGTCACCATATGCGCACTGCAGTTCAATTTTGTATTTGAAGAAGGCAGGAATAAGTCTTCTACTCCCCTCCTAGTAATTTCATATATTCTTTTCCTATAACTTATGGAAAGAGAAAAGAATTTCCCAGTGTAAAATGTGTGGTTCCATGAACCGAGAAAATAATGCGAAACAACTTCTTCATAAGTTGTTATGCAGATTTTCTGCGTTAAAGCTAAAGCCTTCTTCACTTTTTTAACATAGGTGCTCAAATAACATTGAAGATGCGAGGGCACACCAGAAAATATAAGAAAGATTTTACAGAAGCCAATAAATCCGAGTAAGCTAGATACAATCAGTAAATAAACTGGAACTAAAAAAAAAAATTTCCTACTTCTTTAAACATAGGTATAGTCCGTTCACGAAAGGTTGAGCACATAGTAGGCGTGTTTTTATTTATCTCAAGTTGGCAGTATTTGCTGTCATAAGTAAAATGAAGTCAACGTTGCCGAATTTACTCGCCTCGTCCGACGAGCTTGCGAGTATAAGGAAAACTCTATGCAATATTGAAAACATTGCGTATCAATCTGACAAGAAAATAAAGAACATAACCTAAAATTTAATATACAGAGTGGAATATGCCAAATTTCCATGGCCAACCGACGGCTCAACCTTTCGTGAACGGATTTACTCAGAAATAACTTCAAACATGGAAGGGCACACCTGAAGTTATAAGAAATATTTTACAAAAGCCAACTAATGCAAGCATTTGGCTGACAGGCAAGAATTCTGACATCAGAGAAAAGTGCCAAACGGACGATGTTGTCAAGATGGATAAGGAAGAGGCGGAGAGAGTGGGAATCAGCATGTGGACAGAATGAGCCAAGACAGAATGGCAAGATCACCAGGGATAACAAACCCCTAGGAAGAAGACCCATCGGACGCCCACCAAAGCGATGCTCGATGGCGAGACAGCTGGCAATCCACATCACAGGAAACATAGACCGGAGAAAACAAGCGATACAACCTTCTCAGAAGAAGAAGACAACTAATGCAAGCAAAGCTAAAGACAATCCGAAATTAAACTGGGACTGAAAAAGTAAATCCATGGAATATTGGTTGAAATTGATACGACTGTCGCTTCAAATCATAAACCTGATGTGTTTTGTGAACTTAGAACCCGGGTCCGTGATCCAAGTAGATCCATCACTTGACCCAATGGATCGAGTTAGTAACCCCCTGAGTAATTTTTCCGAAAACGCCTTATGATTATTATGATTGTAAAATGTATGATATACGGTTCTGGAGATATTCGTGATAAACGACGTTTCTTAAAAATCTAAACGATAAAGAGGCTCAGTCAATGAAATATTTCGTTCAAATTTTTGGATGTCCTGAAGTTTGTAGCACCTTGTGAAGGATATTCCAAGAAGAATGTTATTTTGAATAGCCCGCTATTTCGGTAGATGTCACGTTTGAAGCTGTCATTTTTTGATAATTGACAAGTAGAAACTCACCATCATAAAATGGAACGATACGCGCTTCAAGAAATCATTGAAATTATTAAAATCCACTATAAAGTGATGAAAATTTGGCAGAGACACGGTTCGTAAAACTCGAACATTTTTGGGTCGTCGTGAAGCACCTGTCGGACCGCAATAAAGAAATGGGTGAAAAAATTCGAGCTGTTAGGACAAGTGTGTAATATGTAGAATAAAACCTATGCACGTCGCTCAAGAGCAGCCGAAATTATTGCTGCTGTAGCCCAAAGTGTTGAAGAAAACCCAGAAACCCTCGTCGTTCTTTGGAATTAGGCATTCCACAAACGTCATTACACCGTATTTACTTTCAACAAGACGAAGCTACGTGCCACTTAAGCAACGAAACCATTGATCTTTTGTGGAAAAAGTTTTCGGATCGTGTTTTTTCTCGAGAGTTGATCACAATTGGCCACCGAGATCACGTGAAAGGGAAGGTCTACGCCAATAGCTCAGAGTCGATTCAAGATCTCAACGATGGAATGCTATCGTGGACATAGGGCAGCCACTTTGCTATTCGGTTTTGGAGAATTTCGTTAAATGGATATGGTCCTGTAAGCGTGGTCGTGGTGACATTTTTCTGATGTTATTTTCACTATTAACGGCTTAGCTTCTTCTTTTGAATGAAACATCCGATCATTTATATCAAAAATGGCATTTTTCTTTGAATATCAAAAAAACACCTCTTATTGGAAAACCCTTCACAAGAAACAAACTCTCAATACACCTGAAAAGCTTCAAAATTCATCATGGAAACATCTACATATCCGAAGTTTGAGGAGTTACTTCCAGTGCCGCTTTACAGCTTGAAGCAAGTTCGAAGTGGTATGGTTCATTAACCATCTCTTAATTGAAAAGTAATATCCGACTGTTGCTTCGCCCTTCCTCAAATCGCACCTGTTAGACCCAAAACTTTTCAGTCGTACGACATTAAACTAGATTACACGCTTGAGGAAGTTCAACACTCAGATTTAATGGTAACCTGCCTCACCAGGAAAACTTTTCACTTTGGAAAACTTTTTTACCTATTGATTTGATATTGGAGATTGACATGGTAGAAGGGGAGGTTATGAAATTCGTGTATAATTATTTTCTTTGACGAAAAAAGTTTCTGGGAGGACGAAAAAATATAATCAATGATTTATAGAATAGTATATAACATTACTAGCAAGGTAAGAGGGTTTTTACTGGCGAATGGAGGATATAATTGACGAGCCGCAGGCGAATCAGTTACCTCCTTGAGCCAGTAAAACCCGTTATCTTGCGTATATTGTTTTATATTTTATTTGTTTCTCATTTGTGAAAAGGTTAGATAAATTCCGAAAAATCTCAAGAATTTGTCGCAAATGTCATTAGTTGCATTATTTATGATTATTTATGACATCGGAAAATTATGACAACTGTCAGTGGCTTTACGAGAGGGAAGTCCTTCGAGAATATTTGCTCATTTCTGATGAAAAAGGCCAGATCCAAATGAAACAAGGCATGAATATCGTTTTGAATAGTTTTATAACGTTTATTACTAAAAATATCTGTTCCAGGAACGATGAAATTAGACGAATAAATGAAATTAAAAGCGAGTACGTGAAACAGTGAGTTTACAGGTCAAAAAAACCTCTAGGATATTTGTAATTCTAAGAAGGAAAACAAATAGATACGAACAAAACAGGTACGAATATCGTTTTCGAATAGTTCGAGAACGTTTATTGAGAATACATTTGTTCCAGGAACTCTGAAATTACAAGGATGAATGAAATTAGAAGCAAGTACTTGACAAATCTCAATGTAAATAATACTACTAACTTGTAATAATTTTACAAGTTAACTGTCAGTTTTACAAGTTAGTGACTTGATAAAATGAACTTTCTGATTAATATTGTGTTTTTGGAAACTGACGTTTACAAATGGGAAACAAATAAAACTTATAGGATCATTATTATACACGTTAATAAGAAAATCATCAGGCGAGTGGACTATTTTTATTTACATAAAAATGTTCACCAACGTTTCGACACCATTCGTGTCTTTATCAAGGCTGAAAAATTTTTATAGTGTGAACATAACAGATCCAAGTAAATAAACACAACAAATATGAAACGAACAAATAGAATGAGTCAATATGAAATAAATAAAATAAAACAAAGATTATTCACAAAACCATTAAGAACAAAGAAAGTAAAATGTTTTCATATTCTCTTCTACATTGATTTTCTACTCATATGTATGGGTTCCTGACAAATTATAAGTAGAAAATCAATGATAAAGATAATATAAAATCATTTTTACTTTCTTTGTTTTCAGAGCCGGAACTAGGAGTCTAGCGCCTGTGCCAAACTTTCAAAATGCGCCTTGAAGAATTTATTTTTCAATAAAAATATGATTTTCATAATTGACATTTATTGATTATAAGGGGTTTTCCAATAAAACGTGTTATTTTGATATTAAAAGAAAAATGCCATTTTACAATATAAATGATCAAATGTTTATTTCATTATGAAGAAGAAGCTATGCCCTTAATAGTGGAAAATAACATAAAGCAAATGACCACCACGACCACGCTTACAGGACCATATCCTTTTAATGAAATTTTCCATAACCAAATCGCAAAGTGGCTGCCTTATGTCCTTGATAGCCTCACGAATTCCATCTTTGAGGTTTGAATCGACGCTGGGCTATTGGCGTAGATCTTCTCTTTCACGAAGTCGCAAGGTGTTAAATCACAAGATCTCGGTGCCCAATTGTAATCACCTTTGAGAGATAACACGGTTCAGAAACTTTTCCCGGAAAAGACCAATGGTTTCATTGCTTGTGGGGCACGTAACGGCGTCTTGTTGAATATAAACGTTGTCCATATCAGTACTATCCAATTTCAGCCATAAAATATCATTGCTCATGTCTCGATAGGACAATCCATTCACAGTAACTGTTGCTCCAGCCTCATTTTCCGAAAAGTAAGGTCCAATGACTCCGCCGGACCATGAACCGTACCAGTCATACGTTGAGGATAGAGAGGCTTTTCAACAATAACTCTTGGGTTTTCCGAGCCCCCAGATGCGACAATTTTGCTTGTTGACGAAGCCACCGAGGTGGAAATGGGCCTCATCACTCAAGATAATTTTTCGATGGAATTCCGGATTATTACATGCATTTCAACGACCCAATCAGCAAAGACACGTCGTTGGTTGATGATCGGCCGGATTGAGTTCTTGTGTTAACTGAACTTTATAAGCCATAAGACCCAAATCTTTATGCAAAATACGGTGTAATGACGTTTGTGAAATGCCTAATTCCAAAGAACGACGAGGAATGGACAAATCTGGATTTTCTTTAACACTTTCCGCGGCAGCAGCAATATTTTCGGCAGTTTTCGAGCGACGTGCACGGGTTTTATTCTTCACTCTTTTTTTGTTTCGAGAGCTCGAATTTTTTCACCAATTTCTTCATTGCTGTCCGAAAAGGTGCTTCCGACGACAATTTCTATAGTGAATTTTAATGATTTCAAACGTTCTTGAAGCGTGTATCGTTCCATTTTTATTAATGACGTAGTTTCTACTTGTCAAATGTCAAAAAAAACAGCTTCAACTCAATATCCACCGAAATAGCGGGCTATTCAAATAACACCTGTTTTTGGAAAACCTTTCAATTTGAAGAACCTTTTATTGGTAATAATCTCCCATATTTTAAGGTAATGGACAATGCACCGCGAGTCGTGTTTCTCGCCATGTATAATTTTCTAGGATTTCGTTCCGTTTTGGCAGTGTTCTTCAACTATGTGTTTCTCAATTTTGTAAACTTTGAAATATAGAGCTTGTAGTCAATCTTGATTTAAAATGGAATATAACATATTTCACATTTTGCGCCCCCAGGTCGTTTGCGCCCGTGGCAAATGCCTCTCTCGCCACACGCCCACGTCCGCTCTGTTTGTTTTCAATGGTTTTGTTAATAATATTTGTTCCATTTCATTTATTTCAAATTGACTTATTCTTTTTGTTTGTTTCATATTCATTGTGTTTAGTTACCTGGATTTATTATGTTCACATTATGAAAAAAGTTTCAGCCTTGATAAAGACACGAATGGTGTCGAAACTTTGGTGAACATTTGTAAGTAAAAACCCGAAGAATAAAAATAATACACTTGCCTGATAATTATTCAATATCATATCAAGTTGTTCGTTAATTCGACGAATTTATTCGAAGATGATATACTAGACGTCGTCTGCAGCAAATTGCGTCCAGTGAAGCATGGTCAGAAAATCTATGATTACAAAGATATGGCGATTTTTCAACTCAATTGAGATCTTCTTTCACATCATAGAAAATAATTAATTTTGTAAAAATTTCTTGACTCTAGATATTCAATGTATATTTTTTTCAAAGCTAATGAGATGGTCCTCATTTCTTGCCATTAAGTATTCACTAAAACTTTTGGTAACCCTAGAAGGGTCATAAATAGCTACACCTTTTTTCCCCATAAAAAATCTGGATGGAAAAATTGAGAATTACTCGAAATATCTATTAGGTATGAACTTGGTGTTCAAATGTGAAAAAACTTCTCTGTTTTGTTATCTTTTCAGAAACATATTTAGGTCAATACTTCTCTCATGGAATCATTGCAATCAAAAACTATAGCCCAAAATAACAGACTTTCTGGACTCATTCAGAGATATCCCCTACTTCACTCGTGATTCATAAGCGGGTTTTAGTGAAATAGGGGAGAAAGGGATATCTGAATGACTCGAAAGAGTCAATTACCTGTTCGGTTTTCCGTCCATACCTCTTGATTGCATAAAGAAATTGTTGACGTACGGTATGTATGTAGATACTTTTTGAGCGCTATATCGTTCTGCCCAAATGTCTCTTTTTTCGAATTTTGGGGCGGAAATGGGTTCAAACTTCGTGGTCAAATTAAATTCTGTTTGTTGGGCCAATTCTAATCAATTCTGTTAACCAGCCAAATCGTAAAGGTAGTTTCATGAAATATGGCCATTTAAAATTTCTGTTCCTCAATATCTCAGAAAATACACAACCAATCATAATAAAATGTTACGGCCAAATGCAAGATGCTGATAACAAGCCCCAAGCAAAATTTTATGGCCATAGTGTGAACAGAACCATAGAAAATTCAATTGGAATATTGAAAAAAAAACTTCATATTTCCATGAAAAGGTATCCGATTCGCGTAAATTTTTTTTTGTGAATGAAGATCGATATTCTGAATATTCATCCAAAATTTCTTGGCCATAGTTTCAATGAAACCATAGAAAATTCAATTTGACTATTGAAAAGAGAAATCTTTCCATAGTGGGATATCCGATTCGACTGAAATTTTTTCTGTGAAAAAAGACTGATATACTGAATATTGATGCATAATTTTGAGGCCATAGTGTTAACAGAACCACACAAAATTCGATTGGAATATTGAAAGAAGAATCTTCATATTTCCATAAGAGAATATCCTATTCGAGTAAAACTTGTGTTGAGAATGAATTTCACTATACTGAATGACCATGCAAAATTTCAAGAGGATCGCGTCATCATAGAATATAGACTTTAATTTTTGTAATTATTTATTTTTTACATGTTTAATTTTTTGAATAATTATCAGGATATAATTCCGATTGTGCTGAAATTCTGCCTTTATATACCTTTTTTATGGTTTCAATATCAAACCTCATCTAAAATTTTGAGGTAATAGTCTTATTGCGGCACCAAAGAACGAGCAGTCAAAAGCTTCTGCTCAGGGCTTTCTTTCCATTTTTGAAAAGCTAACGACACATAACAGTTTTTCCTTATATTTGTACACCAAGTTCATAATATTATTTTGGAACAATTCTCAATACTTTCAAGGTTTTATGAGGAAAACAAGTACAGCCATTTTATGATCTAGTATATCTTGGGTGTCATATTTTATAGTGAATACATTTTTGCAAGAAATGAGGTCCATTGCCTTAGCTTTGAAAATTGAATATTCAAGTTGTTTTTAAAAATTTATTAGTTTCGTCGACGAAACAGAAAATTTCGAAAAAGTTGAGAAATCGTCATAACTTCGTAACTATAGATTTTCAGACCATGCTTCACACGACTCATTTTCATGCAAATAACGTCCCCTTCGAAAAGTCACTTCGAAGTACCGAACAACCTGTCGAATTAATTCCTACGATATTCGTTCGATATTCTCTGCAACCTGAAGAAAGTACCAAACACGAAACCCTCACATTATAGTGTTCTCTTTCCTGTGAATGAAGTGAAGCCGAATTCATTCAAATAAAAATCTCTACAAGGAAGACGGTCAGGATAAATAGTTGGCAACACCCACACCAAGACCCCAAATTCGTGAAATATTAGAACTCCTTTATAAACTCTCAGCTAAATATAAAGCAAAAGTGTAAAACAATCTTAGGAGTTCAGCTGCTGGTGAATACACTATGAAAGTGTAACCATTCATTTCGAGTTGTGTAAATAAATTTTTATAGTTATTTATTTTTTACATATTTCATTTTTTGAATATAATTCCGATTGTACTGAGATTCTGCATTTATATATTGGTTATCAATCTCAAATCCCATATAAAATTTCGAGGTAATAATATTATTGCTTCACTAAAGAACGAGCGCTCAGAAGCTCCTGCTTAGGGCTTTTCTTCCGTTTTTGAAAAGCTAACGACACAGAAGTTTTTCTTTACATTTCTACACCAAGTTCAAAATATTATTTTTGAACAATTCTCAATACTCTCAAGATTTTATGAGGAAAACAAGTACAGCTATTAATGATCTAGTATATCTTGGGTTATCAGAATTTTTAGTGAATACTTTTTCGCAAGAAATGAGATCCATAGCCTTAGCTTCGAGAAAGAACGTTATTGAATATTCAAGTAGTTTTGCTGCAAATGGCGTATATTCCTTTCTTAAGATCACTTCGAATTACCAAACAACCTATCGAATTAATTCCTACGATATTCGTTCAATATCCGCTGCGACCTGCAGAAAGTACGAAATACGAAACCCGCACAGAGTAGTTTTCTCTTCCCTATAAATAAGGTGAAGCGAAATTCATTCAAATAAAAATCTCTACAAGGAAGACGGTCAGGATAAATAGTTGGCAACACCCACACCAAGACCCCAAGTTCGTGAAATATTAGAACTCCTTTATAAGGGAGGACACCTTCGCTTGCTGAATTTACCTCCATTGTTTTCGCATTGTGGAGCTTTCGAACTTATTCTACAAAGGTACGTCTGCTGAATTTACTATTGTTCAGAGTAAATTCCCGAATCGAGGAGTTATGACTCGTATGAAAACATATCAGGTTGTGGGGATGTTTTTAAAAGGCATTCACACAACTACAATTGTTTGAGATATCGATTGAAATATATTCTGGGAGGGTTCTGCATTTCTCGAAAACTTTATAGGTTTTCACTCCCAGTCTCTGAAACAGAATTAGAACAGAATAATCAAAATTCATTTCTGGATGTTCTAATAAAAAAATTTATAGATTATTTTCAAACAAGTGTATCTCGAAAACAAACTCACACTAATAGATAACTAAATTTTTATTCTAATCATCAAATGAATGTAAGAACAGGTATTATAAAAACTGATTATGATAAGGCCTTTTGATTTCATCTATACCTGAAATTAGAAAATGAAAATGCCTTCATAAAATAGTTTCTACTACATAATCAATACCCAACAAATTTTATAACAAAAACAATTTCAGATTTAGAAAAAAAAATATCTTATCAAAATTCTAATCTTGATCAGGTACAAACAGAAAACCGTCAAGAACAACCAAATGTGTTGAACGTCATTCCTTATATTCCTAGCCTTTCAGAAAAAATAAGAAGAATTGATTCCAAATTCAACATGAGAACTGTTATCAAAACACAAAATGATTTGAGATCCATTTTAACCAGAACGAAACCAATGAATGATACACAAAAATGAAAAAAATGTGTTTACAATATTCCTTGTATATGTGGAAAATCTTATTCAGGAAAGACATCAAGTCCTTTAGAGATAAGAAGAGACATTACAAGATCACAAATCGTTGATCATGTATGTTCCAATAGCGGAGATCATATGATGAACTGGAACAACACAAGGATCCTAATGACGGAACCTGATAATTCTAAAAGGAAAATTAGAAATCCACATGTATTTTGTTAGATGAAGAAGATAATTTGGCCAATTGTTCTGTTGGAATTTGGATCGACTTATTGAAGAACAAAATTATATCAGGAAATTTCAAAATTAAATAAATCAACATCTCTATGTGTTGGCAACTTACGTCAATTTGACTGCAAATGAAAAAACACTCAAATCTGAGAATTTTACAAGTTTGTCTGAAGAAGGTGTCTGGTATAGACACCGAAACGGTACATTATACTTTTCATTTATTTCCTTTTTTAGTTTTACTGATAGGTAACAATTTTTTCAGAACCAATTTGCTCCCGACAAATAAGTGCAAAGATTTTCGCAGGAGCACTTCATTTCAATTGAAAATTTTCAATTATTTCTGATTCAGAGACTGTCAGTGAAAACCTATACAGGTTTTGAGAAATACAATTGTTCGCTTGAAGATTTTTTGGTAGGATAATGTCTGATACCCAAATTCACTGCAATGGGAAATTTTCAGGTGGAATTCTTTAAACTCGTATTTATGTATTTACTCATTGGTTCATTTACATGGTTCAAGGGACCAATCATATGTCGCACCCCCGGTGCGACACTGTCACTTATGCAGAAATGTAGTTTCTCAGGAGAAGCTTTTTAAACTTTGACACGTCACAAAACAATAACTATAGAAGATAGAGATGAGACAAATATCTTTTACTACAATGTCAACTTTTAACTTCACTTTTGGTTGAATAATGATCACTAAATACCGTAAAAAATTTACTATACGATTATTTAAACATTTCAACCCTCTCAAAAGTGACGTTTTGGCACTATCGAAAAATTATAATTGTAGTTATGTCACACTGAGTTATGAAAAAACGAGTACAAAATGTTTATTTCAAATCAAATAATGCACAGTTGTTAATAAAAAATTCAAAAACTCCTCGAAATGAACATAAACATTTTAACAGTTTTTCATTGATGTAGTTCAAAAATATTTAAATATTGGAGAAATAATGTCACAACTACTGCATCTTGGGTCACTATTGCTCCAGAATCGAGAAAATATTATGACACAATTACCTTAGTAACAGTGTAGCTCCCAGCGTAACCGTGTTTCGCGCCAAAACTACAAAGACACTGTCTCCCTCTTAGGAAACTATGCGTACTACAGAAGTAACGTTATTGCACCAAGTAAAGGGGTGCTTTAGGACTACTAATACATATTTAACTCAATTTTGCATTTTTTGCATAAGTGACAGTGTTGCACCGGAGGTGCGATGTATCGAGAAGATTGTAACGATTCGAAATGTTGAATTTATTAATATTATTTCTGCATTGTGGAGGTCTCGAACTCATTCCACAAAGGTTCGTCTGCTAAATTAACCTACTATTGTTCAGAGTAAATTCCCGAATACAGGGTGTTCCTAAATTGAACGTACAAACGAAAAAGGAAGATTCCTTAAGTGAGTTTAAGAAAAAAAAGTCCCATAAACATGGGGTCGCAAACGTTTCGTTTTCGAGATACAGAGTGTCAAAGTTTGAATTTTTTTCAAGCTTTTTTCTCATAGTATCTACACTTCACAAGATATTAAATTGAAATTTGGGATATATATTACATTTGAGAGTTCTCACCACGTGACATGGCAATTTCGATAGAAGATCTACAGGGTGATATTTTTTCTGGAACACTGCCACCTGTTCTTCTGCAGAACTTTTTTTTGGTGAGCAACTGTTAATTTGAAAAAATATAAAAAGAAGCTTTGTTCTTATACTAAACTTTTCGGTCTCTTGTAGTTTTGTCGTATCTACCAACGATTTCGAGAAAAAAAAATTTGAACGATTCTCTCGAAATCCTCGTGAAAATCCAAATTATGATGGGAAGGCCACTTTGTAAGCTGTGGTGAATGAATTCAGTGTCAGTTTTTATGGAACTTTTCCTGATCTGTAGCGATGATTTATAAAGATTCGATAAACTCGTATAATCAACACAGGTTTTTGATTAAAACTTTAACACCCTGTATCTCAAAAACGAAACGTTTGCGACCCCATGTTTATGGGTTATTTTTCTTAAACTCACTTAAGGAATCTCCCCTTTTCGTTTGTACGTTCAATTTAGGAACACCCTGTATATTAGTTACCTATGACTCGTATGAAAGAATAATAGGTTGTAGGGTTTTCTCGAAAGGCATTCACATAACTACAAACGGTTGATTGAAGGTATGTTGGGAGGAAAATATTCGAGATAGACATTCACTGCATAGGGAAATTTTCAGGTGAAATTATTTCAACTCGAATTTATTTATTCATTGGTTCATTTATATTAGCCAAGGGACCAATTATTATAGGTATCAAAAAGATTATAACGATTCAAAAGGTTGTCCAATGTATTAGTCCTATTGTTTCCGCATAGTGGACCTTTCGAACTCATTCTACAAAAGTCGTGTGGTAAATTCACTATTGTTCAGAGTAAATTCCCGAATCGACTGAAATAAACAAATATTAGGTTCTGGGGGTGTTTTCAAAAGACATTCACACAACTACATAAGATGTGTTGGGAGGAAAATGTTCGTGAATTAAATGTTCAGGAGGAATTCTTTGAAATCATATTAATTTATTCATTGGTTCATTCACATAGGCCAACGACCAATTATAGTTATCAAGAAGATTATAACTATTCGAAGAGTTGTCCAATAAGGACAATATGATTTCATTTACAAACGCCTAGGGAACATTTATGGGTGTCAAGAATATCAACAACAATGTTCAAAGTAAATTCATGAATCGAGGAGTTATGACTCGTATAAAAAAATATTAGGTTTGTTGGAAGCAGAATGTTCGACACCGAAATTCACTGCGTAAGGAAATGTTCAGGTGGAATTCTTCAAACCCTCATATATATAAGGGTATATTTATTCATTGGTTCATTCGCATAGTTCAAAGAACCAATTATACAGGATGTCCGGGGAATAACTGTACATACTCTTACCAGAGATAGAGTTGCATTAGCTGACTACTGATTGACTATAAAAAATTAATTTCTGGATTTCTTCATGGAAATACTTAGACCATCATAAAATCCGAACTTATTGACGGATATTATTGAAACTTGGAAGGTTATTGGCACATGCTAAGGTCGAGTCAGAAATACATCAATTATTTCATTATTCCAGGGCCGGATTCATTAATCTCCATTTAAAGTGTTCAGGGTAAAAAAAACACTTTGTATTTCGGATTACGAATAATTGATTTGCTTTTTAGAAAAAAGCTAGATTATGCTTCAATTTGTGGTATCGCTTAAAGTTGTCACATCAACAATGACCTAAACAGGACTTAGTCACCTTGTGGAGGTCGAAAATAAATAATAAATTTTCTTTGAGAAGTCACTGAAGGTAAGGAAGACTATAATAATTTGTTTATATACTAGGTGGCCACCCTAGACGCGGATCTCATTGCGATGAAGTAAATGAAGGTATATTGTGAAAAAAATTATTGGCGACATGTATAGCGTATACATAGGCATATTTTAAAATTATTGATGTATACCGGGTGTTCGCCAACAAGGATATAGACCAAAGTGACACTTCTTCTAATGAACACCCGGTATACATACGAATATTTTAAAATATGCTTATGTATACCCTATACATGTCGCCAATAATTTTTCCGCAATATACCTTCATTCACTTCATCGCAATGAGTTCCGCGTCTAGGATGGCCACCCAGTATATCAACAAATTATTATAGTCTTGCTCACCTTCAGGGACTTTTTAAAGAAAATTTATTATTAAATTGAGAGTTTATTAGGATTTCTCGGTCGAAGGATCAGTGATACACTTATATATTACCCAAGCTTTCGGTAATTTTTATTACCTTTCTCAAGGATCTACAAATAAATATACTGTTATAATAAACTCTCAATTTAATTACAATTACGGTCAATAAATAATTTTCATATTTGAAAATTTATTATTTATTTTCGACCTCCACAAGGTGAGTGTGTCCCGTTCAGGTAAATAAATTCACTTTTTCGAACTTTTTCCTGATTCAAAATTCATAAAAAAATCATTGTTGATGTGACAACTTTAAGCGATACCACAAATTGAAGAATAATCTAGCTTCTTTCTAAAAAGCAAATCAATTATTCGTAATCCGAAATACAAAGTGTTTTTTTACCCTGAACACTTTAAATGGAGATTAATGAGTCCGGCCTGGAATAATGAAATAGTTGATGTATTTCTGACTCGACCTTATCATGTGCCAATAACCTCCCAAGTTTCAATAATATCCGTCAATAAGTTTGGATTTTATGATGGTCTAAGTATTTCCATGAAGTTGGATAAACACCCTATGGTTTTCTAGGGAAATCCAGAAATTAATTTTTTATAGTCAATCAGTAGTCAGCTACTGCAACTCTATCTCTGGTAAGAGTATGTACAGTTATTCGCCGGACACCCTGTATGTGTCAAAAAGATTACAACGATTCAGTAGGCTGTCCAATAAGGAGGATATAATTTTGATTTGCAGAATTTACTCCTCTTATTTCTGCATTGTGGATCTTTCGAAGTTATTCTACACAAGTACGTCTGCTAAATTCGGAGTAGTTGTATGAAGAAATATTAGGTTGTGGGGATGTTTTCAAAAGGCATTCACACAACTACAAATGGTTTGTTGAAGGTTGTTGGGAAGGAAATGTTATAGACTGAAATTCACTGCATTGGAAAATGTTCGTGTGGATTTCTTCAAACTCGTTTTTATTTATCTATTGGTTCATTTTACAGAAGGCAAGAGACCATGTATAGGTCAAGAAGATTATAAATATTCAAAAGGTTGTTCAATATGGCGAAAAGAGTTTGAAATAGAAATGATTCAGATATAACTCCACTTTTTAAAATATGTGTACGAATTCAAAATGAAATGAAACACCAGAAAATTGATTTCTTCATCATGGTATTGGTTTCAACTGAAATACAGTGGAATCTTTAGGTTTGTTCCAACAGCGTATTTTTGACCGTACAATGTACCGTACAAGGGATCGTTTTGTATCGCATTTATGCGCAGGTCAGTGCCGTGTACGGTTCAAGGGCTGGTTCACAGTTTCAGGTTGTTGGAACGCTTTTGTGTACCCGTGTATCGTTAAAAAATTTGAATTTTGTGTTTACAATTTTTATCAGCGTGATATGTTTCTATTGTCTTATTCTTTCGATCTTATTGTCACTGACAAAATAAATAATCCCTAGAGATTTATTTTATCTAAGTTGTTTGTTGTTACATATTTCGCTAATCTAATTATCTAGCCTGTCTTCACATCCTTTGAGCTTGAAAAAGTATTTTTTTTATAAATGAATTCTTCAATAGTATGTTTGCTTGAATAAGTATCGGAAATGTAATAAAACTTCGCCGATGAACGAAATATAGTGTGTTATTTTACATTTACGATACTTTGTATACTTGGAAGGGTAATTGCCAATTTTGAATTCTTTTCTAAATCAAATATCCTGCTCGATGATGTCTATTATTTTTTGTTTATTAAGCTTTTCATCAATTACTTAGTTGCTTTTCGGAAATGAAAGTGACTTCCCCAAGTACACGGGATTACAAATGTGGTACAAAGGAAACCAAATTCTTAATTTCAGTACATGGTATTCATATGGAGAAAGTGGGCTTCTTTGAAATGAGAATTCTGAAGCAACTTTGGAATAAAACTGCTCACGTAATAATCCCCTCCTAGCAGGGATCGATTTGACCGTACACTGTACCGTACATGGGACGATACATAGGTCAGTTGGAACACGAGACCGCGATTTCCGAGGCGATTTCAGATCGTTCACTGTACCGTCCAAAAACGCTGTTGGAACGCCTTTAATCTACTGCGCATGTGGTGGACCGTACAGTGACTGCTGTTGAAACAAACCTTTTATATGACGACTCCACTTATAACGCACAACCGCTTTACGTTCATTTATTTATTTCTTAATGAATGATCTCTGAATAATCTTATGCCTGAATCCAAGAAAATTGTTTAATATTATACAGGGTGTTTCAAGTTTATAGCACAAACAGGAACGGAAATAATGACCAAAATTCAAATTCCCAAATGTCAATTTTGGATTATAACACGAAAACAAAAGACGATAGAGCAATGCTTTTGACGGCAAAATGAGTTCCTCGAAAAAAGACCACCGTGATGTGCTATTCATTTTTCTCTATCTCATAGGATGAAAAATTTCATGATTTCCTTGATATCTTCGTAAACTGTAACATTCATTCATTCAATTCGCCAAATAATATTTTATGGCACCACCCGGGTTGCCAATTTCATCAATTGAAATTTATTTTTAAATTCGTTCAAATTAATTATTCTCAAATTAATATTCCTTTCGAATGTTACAGTTCACGCAGATATCGAAGAAATCACTAAATTCATTCTACAGAGTGATTTCGTTATGTGATACGGTCATACAAATCGAATGATATTTGATAACAGTCTTCTGGAAACTCAAGAAAGCTTTTTTCATTCCAAATTTTGCATGAATCGGTGATTTCGTTCAAGAATTACAGTGGTTTTTATTTCAATTCAAATTTAGGAAACAACCTGTAACTCAGAATCTAATAGAATTTCTTGATACTACATATGGGCGTTTTTCATGATGATCTAGGTGTTTTCTATATAACCCATTGAAATGTTTTCCATTTTACCCTGTATTTTCAAACATAATAGGTACGTTAGAAAATACCACCCATTTGATTGAATATTTAGGTGTTCAGGTTTCTGTCCATCAGCATAGAAGCGACCATATCCATTAATCTAGTACGTCCTGTTATGAAACGAAATAGCTGTTGCTGTTCCACAAACATTTCACTTGTCTACCTCTGTAATTAATAATCACATCTACACCAACACATTCTCTCCAAATGGGTTTCTCTGACTGTCTATTGGAAGAATGCTACCAATGCTACGTGCTAAGTTAATGTTTGCCATTATTCTTGATTTCAACTAACAGGTGTCGTATATAGAGGGTGTGTGTAAACAAATGCGAGGGACATTGGGAGATGATTCCTCGATGGAAATAAGCAGGAGTAGTTCATATAAATTGTTTTCGAAATCAACCATCTTTTCAAGATGTAGCCTTTGGAAGGCAATCTACTTTTTGACACGTTTTGCACTATTCGACAATTAATAAGTTTTCATTTCCCAAGTCAAAATATTATCGCTGTAATACTAACTTGGTAAGTTTTGCATGCTTGCATGCTTTATCGCTGTGAAACGAGAGTTGCTATGGAAACTTCCTCACTAAAAATTGAATGAGCGTAATAGTCAAAATAAATTTTTGATACAATAGAGAAGCATCAAAAATACACTCACCGATTACCGATTATTTTCAAGAAGTAATGAATGCAGAAATGATGTCATTGAATGTTGAACTATTGAAGATCACATCTAAAGATATAGATTTACTATTTGCATCATCGACTTTACCTGA
The DNA here is from genome assembly GCA_013421045.1 of Propylea japonica. Classification (NCBI taxonomy): domain Eukaryota; kingdom Metazoa; phylum Arthropoda; class Insecta; order Coleoptera; family Coccinellidae; genus Propylea; species Propylea japonica. The sequence continues at coordinate 51,827,876 of CM024239.1, forward strand.
AACAAAAGAAAACAATATTTTCAGTTGAAATTTTGGTTATGTGACTAATATGATGTGGCATACAAAGATAGTCAGCACTTTTATTTGAACATTTCTGCAGAGTCTGTACATATAGTATAACCCATTGTCGTATCCTAGGACATTAAGGACAACGAGAATTAACATCTGTAAAAGCTAATGTGAGACACCTGTATATTATAGAATTTGTTTTTTACTTTCAAGTCATATATCACTATTGCTTTGGAAAATTATTTTCATTTCGAGAGCTTCACAGTTTGGGTGTGGAAAGAAGGTAGATTATTCACAAGGAATTTGGTTTTATTTCAGTTTACCTAAGGATTTTATTAGGTCAATTGGAAAAATGCACTCTTTATGAGTTTTGTATATACCTCGGATTTTAAATATTTCATCCATGATAAGAAACATATTTTATTAAATTCAAAAGTAAAGTGGATTATATCCAACAAATCAAGATAATAGTTACTGAAGTTATCTATTCTTCAGAGGTAATCACAATGGGCAATTTCAGTATGTTAAAACATAGGTTCGTATCTCTATCGACTAATGAAACTGATAATTCTCGAATACATTCACCATTAGTTTCCACTGTCCAAACAATGATATTTTCTATTCAATTCAAGTAGTAAATCTGTAATGTGAAAATTTAATCTTTTGTCGTTAGGTATCTATAGTCCGTTCACGAAGGTTTGAGCGCATAGTAGGATTTGTTTATTTATCTGAAGTTGGCAGTATTGCTGTCATCAGGGAACTCTATGCAATATTGACAACATTGCGTATCAATCCCACAAGCAAATGAACAACATAACTTAAATTTTCAATATACACAGTGGAATATGCCAAATTTCCATGGCTAACCGACGGCTCAACCTTTCGTGAACGGACTATAGAACTGTCTGAATTACGTTGTCAATTTGTCAATTTTCAGATGTGAATTGAAATCTGTGATATATACATCTTTCTTGTAATATTGACAACATTGCGTATCAATCTGAAAAGAAAATAAACAACATGATCTAAAATATTAATATACACAGTGGAATATACCAAATTGTCATGGCCAACTGACGGCTTGAAATTTCGTGAACGGTCTATACAATGAGATAGAGCTATATTTCGGAGGTTTTTGACCTCTTTCCCTATAATTACGGTGACTTAGTTCGAATGTGTTTAACAAACGACACATTTTCGATGGGACTCAAATAGCAGCTCAGTTTTGCTAAATTTGAATTCATTTCTTGACCATATTTTGGCTTCTGCGGACTACAGGTTGTGACCTAATAATAATATAATAATAATAATAAGAGAGTTTATTCAAGATACATACATATATAAATAAACTCTATAATACTGTAGAGTTAAGTTTAGAGTATTAACTGTGCACAGTAATCAAAAAAACAATACATTCAATAATTTTGCCGCGAAATAAAAAGTGTTCTCCTTCAGGCCCATGTGAGCAGATACAGTATTACCTTCAATCTAGATGTCGACTTTGTCACAGTGTCCAACTCATTTTGATTAGTGTCAAATCCGGGTGAGTATCACATTCAAGTAACTGTCAAACTCAGGTAGGTGTCAAATTCAGGTAGGTGTCCAATTCAGGTAGGTGTCAAATTCCGGTAGGTGTCAAATTTAAGAAAGTGTCAATTTCAGTTTAGTTTCAAATGCAGTCCATAAATTTTCTTTGTATGTCGAGATTTCAAAATTTATTTTTGGTTTATTATTTCATGTAATTTTGTTCGTTCAAAAGCATTATCCATTTCCTTAATTCTCTTTCGAAAGTCATTTTATTCCGTAAATTGATAACTCCTTCAGGTAGCAAGGGAAGCAACCTTGGGGCTATGTAGGTACAGCATCTTTGGCCAATTCGCTTCATGGATCTAGGACGTTCAAAATTATTTCCAGCTGCCCTGGTACGATACTGATGGTTTTTTTCCCTTATTAGAATTTTTCCCTCAAAAATGCTCATAAAAATCTTCATTGCAAATATCTGCCTGACATCCGGTACCTTGGTCAACTCATAGAGCTGTTTGCTAGGATATGTTATGGGTTTATCGTTAATTATTTTCAGGAAATGCTTCTGTAATATGTCTATTCTTCTTTTGTGACTATCCAGTACTCCGCCCCAACCAATCACACCATATGATAACTGGGGTTGCACGAGAGCATTATATAATATGTTCAGGGCCCTAACATTTTTATGTTTTTCCTTATGTATTTGAACTTATATAAGATACCTCGTAGTTTCTTAGATATGTTAATCATATGTTTATCCCATTTTAGATGTTGATCGATTTCAATGCCCAAATACTTTACGGAGTCTGATTTAGGTATTTTTAAGCCTTTATTGATATGTAAATCTCCAAGATCGTTAGAACCAGCTTTACTAGACGAAAAAGATAAATATTTCGTTTTACTTTGGTTTAAGGTGAGTAAATTTAGCTGTAACCATTTAGTTATTTTATCGAAATCTCTTTTGACTACATTTTCCAAATCCGACCATGACTCTTTTTGATACACAACAACGGTATCGTCAGCAAACCCTATAAGCTGACCTTCCCCTTTCAGCTCTAACAGATTGTTTATGTAGATAAGAAAGAGAAGCGGGCCAAGCACTGTACCCTGGGCAATACCATAAGTTGTAGTTTTCTTTTCACTGACTCGACCATTTACCATTACCACTTGCTTTCTGTTGGTGAGATAGCTTTCAATTAGGTCATAAATTGATCCACGGAATCCACAGTTGTATATCTTTTCTAACAGTTTTTTATGACTCACCGTGTCGAATGCTTTCGCGAGATCAACGAATATGGCAAGGGTTGGGGTATTTGCATCTATATTTTCATAAAGTTTTGATGTTAAGGCCTTTATTGCATCTTCCGTTGAAAACCCATGTCGAAAACCATATTGTTTATTGGATAAAATCTTATTTTTTTCCAAAAAGTTTATCATACGGACTTTGAGCAATTTTTCAAGAATCTTTCCCACATTCGAAATCAGAGTGATTGGCCTGTAATTGATCATTGTGACTTATCCCCATTTTTGTATATTGGTTTTACAATTCCGATTTTCAATATGTCAGGAAAACAACCCCTTTGGAAGCAAGTGTTTGCCAGGTAAGTCAGTGGTTCAGCTATTTCTTCTTTAATTTCCTTGAGTGTTTCCGCTCTTATTCCATCGAGCCCAGTTGACTTTTTAGATTTTAATTCCATTATGATATTGATGATCTCTGTAGGCTCCACCGGAGCTAGATAAAAGGAGCCCTCAAATATATGATTTTCTTCAATGAAATTTTCGGGACTTTTTATTTTACTGGCATATGCTTCGCCTAACTCACTATAATGATCATTAAAAGCTTGCGTAATCTCATAATCATTGTCAATCTTCGCTCCATCGGATGTTTGTATATAATCTATTTTAGTTTCAATCTTATTTTCATTACACATTTCTTTAACACAGTCCCATAAGGCCTTCGATTCGGAACCCTCTCGAATTCGACTTTGAAAGTAGTTATGCTTAGCATCCTTTATTTTTTTGCGAACTTCAATCTTATATTTCGAATATTCATTTTTCAAATCTATGTTATGCTGCGCAATTTTCAGTTTACAGTATAATTTATTTTGTGATTAATTAATTTACAAATTTCTGGGGTAATCCATTTTTTTCTGATTCTGTCATTTTTTTTAACCGTAACCGTATTTGTATTATCCTCAATATGTTGAGCCAATAGATTGACAAAGCAATCAGCGATCTCATTAACATCACTTTGTTCATATACTTTCAACCAAGATTCTGATTTCAATTTTTCTTTGAGCATACAATAGTTGACATATTTCTTTTCCTTTTTGGGTAGTCCTTTTTATACTTTATTTTCAGATTCAGGCCCAAGATAACAGGGTAATGGTCCGTAACGAGATAATGTAAGACTCCAGCATCAGTTTCGTCACCCAAAGGATTGAAACCTCTGACAAAAAAATGATCGAGACATGTCCCACTTTGCGGCCGTGTTGGACAATTTATCATCGAAACAAACCCATATGACGATAAAATGTTCAAATATGCCTCTATCAAATTATCATGACTAAGTATGTTGATATTTATATCTCCGGCAATAATATGTTTCATATTTATATTTATATTTTCTAGGTACTTCGAAATCTCTATGTTGAAAGAAGCTAAAGGTGTCCCCGGTGAACGATATACTGCAGAAAGTTTCAAGTTTTCACCATCTGTTGTTTTCAGATCAACATCTAATATATTTGTATCGTCAATTTTAATTATTTTGTATTCAAAGTTTATGTTCTCCTTAATATAATATATTACACCATCGTTTTTTTGTTGTATTTTCCTCTGTTATAAAGAATATTATAGCCCCGTTTACTAAACAGTTCTGGGTTACCAACCTGAAAAGTCTCCGTTAAGATTATAACATCATAATGTTGTTCTGCTCTATCCAATAGCACCTCCAACTCATCGAAATTTTTTTGTATGCTTCGTATATTCATTTGAAATAGTTTGAAGTTTTGTGTTATATTTTTACCAATGTTATGGATATTCTCAACCACTTTAGTAATATAGTCATCGTTGTGATAATCCCTGATAAACTTATCCATATTTGATTTCTAAATTAAGTTTCAGTACTTTTCACACTATATCAACTCCAATTTCAAAATTCATTCATATAACATTCACATACACATATAAGGATTGACTACTCACAATTTATTTTTCAAGTATTCCTCTAGTCCGAAGTTTCATTGCGTTAACTCCAAGACCCTTTGACAATTTCTTTTTCGGTGAAAACTTTTTGAGGCTAGTTTGTGGCGTAGTTGCATTGGGGGTGGACTCTGATTTTGTGGGGATCCTGCTGGTTGAACCTCCTGCCTCTTCTGCGATGGAATCTGCGCTTTCTTCTTCACTGGAACTCTGTTCTTGTTGCCTCAGAGGGGTATGAGGAGCACTGTTTGTTTTAACGCCCTGTTCGGTAATTTGTAGATCTTCTACTGTATATTCTTTTTTTCCAATAACTAATTTGTTACCCTTGATGTATGCTTCACGCCCTTGCAGTCTTGCGTTTTTGAGGGATTTATTTAAGATTTTAATTTCTTCACGTTGTTGCAGTGTGAGGTCGTTGGCTATGGACACACCCGTGTCCTTCAGCTTCTTTGTTTTGGAAAATGAGCCTCTTTTTCAAATGAGATAGAAGCTCAATTTTAATGGGACAATTTTCAGTTTTTCCTAATGGGTATATATCGCTTACATCCGATTCCTCTAATGAAACCTCCAACAGGTTTGCAATTTCTTCGCAGACGAGTGGTGCGGTTATTTCTTCCCTCTTCTTCCTCAGTCCAAACACAATTATGTTATTTTTATTTTGGATGCGTTTCCCCACTTCTAATTCCTCTCTCAATTTAGTATTTTCCTTTTCTAAATGGTTCAATCTACTTTTCAGACCTTGAATTTCCAAGATCAATCTTGACTCAGATGCCGCGATACTGTTTTTCACTTCGTTTCTGTTTTTTATTATTTCATTCAATAGTTGATTTAGCGAAATTTCTTCTTCTACCTTCTCAGACATCTCACCTCCAATAATCAGCGACTGTGTGGAACTCTTTATTATCACTTATCTCGTTTCTCGCCTGCAGAAAGCGATAAGGATTCGGGATAAAATTTCCTAATGAAGTCACATTTTATTTTCTAACTCAATATGAAAGTAACCCTCTTCAGCCACCTACTTTTTATGTATGTATGACCACTTTTTAGTTTTTTAAATTTCAATAATCGTTAATTTCTGACGGTTTTCATGGAGCAATTTATACACGTACATACTTCTTCTGCGACATTCGTAACACATGCTGTAGATGATCCTCTTCGGTCAGATAAGTTCCTTTATAATAGTGATGTTCTTTCGAACTGAACGAAGTGATTTATATAACTTCAATCAGAAAGATCAGTTGAAGCGATCGTTCTTTCGTTTTCAATCAGTCCCCTTCCACAACTCTAAAGTGATTGCAAGTGATTATTCTAATCGCGGAATAAGTTCCATCAGTTCAATCAGTACGAAGAACACTACTAACATCGTCTATTATATTCTGATGGTTCAAAACGATAAATTCAAGGGTTAACCTTCCTCAGCTCCACCCGCTGTTACGCACTTCTTCCCCATTGAACATAATCTCCATTTCAAATAAACCCCGCATTATACAGACACGCAGTGATCGATCTTCCCTCTTAAAAGAAAATATACCTAATACCTTGAATTATAGACTTCATAAAAATATCTCGCGCAGCTCAGAATACCTTGGGTTAGGGAGAAGCAGATATGAAGATAACCCTAAAGTAATAAATTTCGAGCCAGTCAAATATATTCCTGCTCTTTTTTCTTGTTCTAGGTCGAGTCTCAGTCCTGACCTCGTTTTATATGCTGTACGGAATGTAGTAAAACTCATTTAATTTCATAAAGTTGCGGATCTAGTCGAGTACATTCCTCATGAATATTCCGTCCTGATGACGCTAACGTTGATCTGGAAAAGGTGTCGCCTCGATTTTGACCCTCCACTTGTCCTGTTTTTGATAAGGGTCAAATGGGTGTCAGGACTTCCACCTGAAGTTTAACCATCTTTGTAGAATGTTGGGTGATCGGTGATCGTATTATTATTCCGTGTAACTGGCAAGTTAGACCGTGTTTGAGGATATTCTGGGTCAAATTCCATTGAATTTGTCTATGGTTTTCACATATTTACAGTTAATTATTGGTTTCAGTTCTACTGCTTTATATACATTGAGGACTCCTTTCACCAATATACTACGTTCCTTATTCGCCCTAAAATGTCTAATAAATAAAAGTATTTCAAATAAGAGGTGTTATTTTGATATTCAAAGAAAAATGTCATTCTTCAATATAAATGATCGGATGTTTATTTCATTATTAAGAAGAAGCTTGCTTCACGACCAACCAAAAATGTTCGAGTTTGACGAAACATATCTGCCACATTTTCACCATTTTCATAGTCATTTTGATAATAATGCGTTCTTGAAGCGTGTATCGTTCCATTTTTATTAGTGGCGTAGTTTCTACTTGCCAAATGTCAAAGAATGACAGCTTCAAACGTGACATCTTCCGGAATAGCGGGCTATTCAAAATAACACCTATTATTGGAAAAACCTTCATATACTGATAATTATAGCAGATAGCTGTTTGTATCTTTCGGCTGTCAAATGCAATTTCAGTTATTTTATATAATTATATATTAATAAGTCATCGTTGAGTTCTGCGGTATTGTGTTGGGAATTGTCATCAGACAAAAGGTTCTCTGAATAGAATAGGTATTCTCGTTTTCCGACTCAAACTCTCCAAGTTCAATGTGGGTACTCTGTTGGATTCATTTTATTGATTAGAACTGATCATCGAAGTCCAATTTATGTACAGAGGTATTATTAGACTTTTCTTAATGTGATCAGACATACAGGTTTGAAAATTCTCATCAGAAACATACGAAATTCAATGCATCATAGATTGAATTTTGTCGTACAGTTGAGCAGAGGTATTCGAAAGATGTAAGTGCAAGGTTTGAGCATTAATGAATGGTATTATGCATTTATCATTGTCTTATCGTTTAGTGTGGCCTAAATAAACCAGTATGATAGGCAACTTATAGTACTGGAATCGAGTATACGCGCAGCCTGACGCATTATAGCCCAACAATATATTAGAGATACAATGGAATTCTTTGTGGGACTACTTTATCGGTAAATAATGTGAAACATTATTATATTTTCATCTTCAGGACTACCGAATGGCTTTTCTGTATTTTCAGGCCGAAAAGCACATATTATGACAAACCGCACACTATCACTTTTGACGGACAAAACTTTTGTGTTGTGGGCGTTGCGCTGACTGAATATTCTCGTCTCAATAGTTGATTGTGTTTGTTGATTATATGTGCCTATCGGCCTGAAAATATATGGAAGACAAGAACCATTTTATTGTTTGTATCACTGATATCAAATGGTAGGTTTATATCGTTTGATATCATTCAGAAGTGAGAATATCCTTATGTTGTTCAATATTGACCAAAACGTGGTTAGAATCAAGAAAACGAATATTTCTTCATGCTTAAGTTATCAATTCATCGTTAAATAGTTCTGTAGGAATTTTGAGCACATTTACCTTTGAGGTATGATTTGAAATCATTGCTTGTTTGGTGTCGTTCACAAGGTGAGCATATCACAATGCTTTTTAATATTGACTGAAATGAAGCTATCCTTACGGAGTTCTTCATTGGATATCTGTATTAGTTTTGCAATTTTGAGCACTCGGGAGCTAATCTACTCCTTCAAAGTGTCACTTGAATTTACCAATTCTGGTTATGACATTCTGCTCGCACCTTCAACATTGAGTCAATGCGTCAGGCTTAATACTTCGAGTACCATACTTCAGACGATAAGACAAAAACAACTGCATAATCCGCATAGGACCATTTATTCCTGCCTTAAACGTAGCACCTAAATCTTTCGAATATACATAGTATCTAACATTACTAGCAAGGTAAGAGGGTTTTTACTGGCGAATGGAGGATATAATTGACGAGCCGCAGGCGAGTCAGTTACCTCCTTGAGCCAGTAAAACCCGTTACTCTGGTGTATTGTTTTATATTTATTTGTTTCTCGTTTGTAAAAAGGTGAGATAAATTCCAAAAAAAATCTCAATAATTTGTCGTAAATGTCGTAAGCTATTTATGATTATTTATGACATCGGAAAAATTATGACAACTGTCAGTGGCTTTACGAGAGGGAAGTCCTTCGAGAATATTTGCTAATTTGACCAAAAAAAGCCAGATCCAAATGAAACAAGGTATGAATATCGTCTTTTAATACTTTTATAACGTTTATTACTAAAATATTTTTCCAGGAACGATGAAATTAGAAGGATAAATTAAATTAGAAGCAAGTACATGAAAAGGATAGCGAATAGATACGAATAAAACAAGGTACGAATATCGTTTTTGATAGTTTGAGAACGTTTATTGAGAAATACATTTGTTCCAGGAACTCTGAGATTAGAAGAATAAATAAATTAAATTAGAAGCAAGTACTTGACAACTTTCAATGTAAATAATACTACTAACTTGTAAAAGTTTTACAAGTTAACTGTCAATTTTACAAGTTAGTGACTTGAAAAAATAAACTTCCTTGATTAATATTGTGTTTTTGGAAACTGACGTTTACAAATGAGAAACAATAAAATGTTTAACTGTACGGCAAAATACTTTCTCTGATGCATTGAAGTTCGTATGTTTCCGTTGGGAATTTCTAAACCTGTACCTATATTTTGGAATATAAGTTTGTTCAACGAACATTGTTTGGCTTAGTACATTGTTCAAGTCATATAGTATGCGTTTGAAGCCTTTCGTCTGGTCCCAATCACTCACTCTCATTTAGTTTTTATTCATTTTGCCAGAGTTTTATTGATTGATAATCTGAAGTCATTTTAGTCCACTCAGAATTTAGATTTGCTTTTTACCCTAAACCTCTCACTGAAGGGTGTATATTTCATTTATGTTCATTTATTCTGACCAGTACTTTTTTAATTGATCATTATTAAGGTTTACATCGTCTGATGTTTCTGAACAGTCCGGTATAGGAAATTCTGAGTTGCCTTCGTTTAGTTAGTCATCGGTAGTTACTCAGTTAACTTTCAATCTGTCCGTCAATTTTCAGCGATGAAATTTTGAACTGAATCTTGTCGAGTATGAACACTGGTAATCAAATTTAAATCTTATACAGTCCACTGTTATTGCATTGCGTTTATTAGACAGATTCCTTTAATCTGACTTCTTTGTATGTTATACAGGGTGTGCCTAAATTGAACGTACAAACGAAAAGGGGAGATTCCTTTAGTGAGTTTAAGAAAAAAAGTCCCATATACATGGGGTCGCAAACGTTTCGTTTTCGAGATACAGAGTGTTGAAGTTTGAATTTTTTTCAAGTTTTCTCATAGTATCTACACTTCACAAGATGTTCAACTGGAATTTGGCGTAGATATTACATTTGAGAGTTCTCACCACGTGACACGGCAATTTTGAGAGAAGATCTACAGGGTGATATTTTTTCTGGAACACTGCCACCTGTTCTTCTGCAGAACTTTTTTTCGGTGAGCAACTGTTAATTTGAAAAAATGCAAAAAGAAGCTTTATTCTTATACTAAACTTTTCGGTCTCTTGTAGTTTTGTCAAATCTACCAACGATTTCGAGAAAAAAAAATTTTAACGATTCTCTCGAAATCCTCGTGAAAATCCAAATTATCATGGAAAGGTCACTTTGTAAGCTGTGGTGAATGAATTCAGTGTCAGTTTTTATGGAAATTTTCCTGACCTGTAGCGATGATTCATAAAGATTCGATAAACTCGTATAATCAACTTTGAGAAAAAAACTTGAAAAAAATTCAAACTTCAACACTCTGTATCTCGAAAACGAAACGTTTGCGACCCCATGTTTATGGGACCTTTTTTTCTTAAACTCACTCAAGGAATCTCCCCTTTTCGTTTGTACGTTCAATTTAGGAACACCCTGTATGTTACAGAATACAGCTTATGAATTTATTTTATGAAGTTGTCATCTATTATGCTCTGAATGGTCAATGTCTCTTGATTCTTGTGTTGTAATGAATAATATGAAATTTTATGTCTTTCCAAGTCAAATATCTGGAACCATCCTCATTTATTAATTTCACAACTGTGAATTACACTAGATCCATAATTTCGTTTTATAAACGAATGATTATAAAGTTGGCAACCCCGTAGCTGCAGTAACACTTCCCAGGAAACATCTCGAACCGTGAAGAATATACCAAGAGTCACGGAAAACCCATAATCCGAAATAATTTATACCGGAAATCGCCCTTTTCTCGTGAAAATGGAGCTTGTCTCTGGAGAACCCAACGTTATCAATCAAACCCGTGTCACTGCCGAGTGGTCTGACAGCCGGAGTTTCAGTTCCATCTATTTTGATAGATTGTTCCCTGCGTATCTCTAATGAGATCATCAGAAAAGTCTACGGTTGTCTTGTCATCATCTCGATCTCGAGAGTATCAATAATTTCCTCGTCACAGGAGATGACGACTCATTCGGGAATGATCGAAAGGAAAATGATTGAGAAGTTAGTCCCATCTCCGGAAGCCGGAAGTTACTCGATCGTTCCACTTGACGGGAAATGTATTACGTTTATATTTTTATCGTTTATTTAGAGTGTTTTTTCGCGAAGACCCGTATTCGATAATTTTTAGAAGCGAATATTATGAAACTGGTTACATTCTGAATAAAAATGTTGATAGATTGTTCCCTGCGTATCTCTAATGAGATCATCTGAAAAGTCTACGGTTGTCTTGTCATCAACTCGATCTCGAGAGTATCAATAATTTACTCGTCATAGGAGATGATGACTCATTCGAAAATGATCGAAAGGAAAATGATTGAGAAGTTAGTCCCATCTCCGGAAGCCGGAAGTTACTCGATCGTTCCACTTGACAGGAAATGTATAACGTTTATATTTTTATCGTTTATTTAGAGTGTTTTTTCGCGAAGAGCCGTATTCGATAATTTTAAGAAGCGAATATTGTGAAACCGGTTACATTCTGAATAAAAATTTCGATAGATTGTACCCTGCGTATCTCTAATGAGATCATCTGAGAAGTTTACGGTTGTCTTGTCATCATCTCGATCTCGAGAGTATCAATAATTTCCTCGTCATAGGAGATGATGACTCATTCGAAAATGATCGAAAGGAAAATGATTGAGAAGTTAGTCCCATCTCCGGAAGCCGGAAGTTACTCGATCGTTCCACTTGACGGGAAATGTATTACGTTATATTTTTTATCGTTTATTTAGAGTGTTTTTTCGCGAAGACCCGTATTCGATAATTTTTAGAAGCGAATATTATGAAACTGGTTACATTCTGAATAAAAATGTTGATAGATTGTTCCCTGCGTATCTCTAATGAGATCATCTGAAAAGTCTACGGTTGTCTTGTCATCAACTCGATCTCGAGAGTATCAATAATTTACTCGTCATAGGAGATGATGACTCAATCGAAAATGATCGAAAGGAAAATGATTGAGAAGTAAGTCCCATCTCCGGAAGCCGGAAGTTACTCGATCGTTCCACTTGACAGGAAATGTATTACGTTTATATTTTTATCGTTTATTTAGAGTGTCTTTTCGTGAAGAGCCGTATTCGATAATTTTTAGAAGCTAATTATTTTTTCGTGGAACCGGTTACATTCTGAATAAAAATTTCGATAGATTGAACCCTGCGTATCTCTAATGAGATCATCTGAGAAGTTTACTGTTGTCTTGTCATCATCTCGATCTCGAGAGTATCAATAATTTCCTCGTCATAGGTGATGATCACTCATTCGAAAATGATCGAAAGGAAAATGATTGAAAAGTTAGTCCCATCCCCGGAAGCCGGAAGTTACTCGATCGTTCCACTTGACAGGAAATGTATTACGTTTATATTTTATCGTTTATTCAGAATGTTTTTTCGTGAAGAGCCGTATTCGATTAGTTTTAAAAGCGAATATTTTTGTGGAACCGGTTACATTCTAAAAAAAATTGATAGATTGTTCCCTGCGTATCTCTAATGAGATCATCAGTATTGTCTTCGGTTGTCTTGTCATCATCTCGATCTAGATATTATAAAAAATTTCCTCGTCATAGGAGTTGACGACTCATTCGAAAATGATCGAAAGGAAAATAATTGAGAAGTTAGTCCCATCTCCGAAAGTAGGAATTTACTCGATCATTCCAATTGACAAGAAATGTATTACGTTTATATTTTTTTCGTTTATTTAGAGTTATTTTTCCTGAAAAGCCGTATTCGATAATTTTTAGAAGCGAATTTTTTCTTGTGGAACCGGTTACATTCTGAATAAAAATGTTAATAGATTGTTCCCTGCGTATCTCTAATGAGATCATCTGAAAAGTCTACGGTTGTCTTGTCATCATCTCGATCTCGAGAGTATCAATAATTTCCTCGTCATAGGTGATGATGACTCATTCGAAAATGATCGAAAGGGAAATGATTGAGAAGTTAGTCCCATCCCCAGAAGCCGGAAGTTACTCGATCGTTCCACTTGACAGGAAATGTATTACGTTTATATTTTATCGTTTATTGAGAGTATTTTTTCGTGAAGAGCCGTATTCGATAATTTTTAGAAGCTAAAATTTTTTTCGTGGAACCGGTTACATTCTGAATAAAAATTTCGATAGATTGTACCCTGCGTATCTCTAATGAGATCATCTGAAAAGTCTACGGTTGTCTTGTCATCATCTCGATCTCGAGAGTATCAATAATTTCCTCGTCATAGGTGATGATGACTCATTCGAAAATGAACGAAAGGAAAATGATTGAAAAGTTAGTCCTATCTCCGGAAGCCGGAAGTTACTCGATCGTTCTACTTGACAGGAAATGTATTACGTTTTTATTTTTATAGTTAATTTAGAGTGGTTTTTCGTAAAGAGCCGTATTCGATAATTTTCAGAAGCTTATATTTTTTTCGTGGAACTGGTTCATTCTGAAAAAAATTTCGATAGATTGTACCTTGCGTATCTCTAATGAGATCACGAGTGAGATCATCTGAGAAGTTTACGGTTGTCTTGTCATCATCTCGATCTCGAGTATCAATAATTTACTCGTCATAGGAGATGATGACTCAATCGAAAATGATCGAAAGGAAAATGATTGAGAAGTTAGTCCCATCCCCGGAAGCCGGAAGTTACTCGATCGTTCCACTTGACAGGAAATGTATTACGTTTATATTTTATCGTTTATTGAGAGTATTTTTTCGTGAAGAGCCGTATTCGATAATTTTTAGAAGCTAAAATTTTTTTCGTGGAACCGGTACATTCTGAATAAAAATTTCGATAGATTGTACCCTGCGTATCTCTAATGAGATCATCTGAAAAGTCTACGGTTGTCTTGTCATCATCTCGATCTCGAGAGTATCAATAATTTACTCGTCATAGGAGATGATGACTCAATCGAAAATGATCGAAAGGAAAATGATTGAGAAGTTAGTCCCATCCCCGGAAGCCGGAAGTTACTCGATCGTTCCACTTGACAGGAAATGTATTACGTTTATATTTTATCGTTTATTGAGAGTATTTTTTCGTGAAGAGCCGTATTCGATAATTTTTAGAAGCTAAAATTTTTTTCGTGGAACCGGTTACATTCTGAATAAAAATTTCGATAGATTGTACCCTGCGTATCTCTAATGAGATCATCTGAAAAGTCTACGGTTGTCTTGTCATCATCTCGATCTCGAGAGTATCAATAATTTCCTCGTCATAGGTGATGATGACTCATTCGAAAATGATCGAAAGGGAAATGATTGAGAAGTTAGTCCCATCCCCGGAAGCCGGATGTTACTCGATCGTTCCACTTGACAGGAAATGAACTACGTTCATATTTTTATCCTTTATTTAGAGCGTTTTTTCGTGAAGAGCCGTATTCGATAATTTTCAGAAGCTAATATTTTTTTCGTGGAACTGGTTACATTCTGAATAAAAATTTCGATAGATTGTACCCTGCGTATCTCTAATGAGATCATCTGAGAAGTTTACGGTTGTCTTGTCATCATCTCGATCTCGAGAGTATCAATAATTTCCTCGTCATAGGAGATGATGACTCATTCGAAAATGATCAAAAGGAAAATGATTGAAAAGTTAGTCCTATCTCCGGAAGCCGGAAGTTACTCGATCGTTCTACTTGACAGGAAATGTATTACGTTTTTATTTTTATAGTTAATTTAGAGTGGTTTTTCGTAAAGAGCCGTATTCGATAATTTTCAGAAGCTTATATTTTTTTCGTGGAACTGGTTACATTCTGAATAAAAATTTCGATAGATTGTACCTTGCGTATCTCTAATGAGATCACGAGTGAGATCATCTGAGAAGTTTACGGTTGTCTTGTCATCATCTCGATCTCGAGAGTATCAATAATTTACTCGTCATAGGAGATGATGACTCAATCGAAAATGATCGAAAGGAAAATGATTGAGAAGTTAGTCCCATCTCCGGAAGCCGAAAGTTACTCGATCGTTCCACTTGACAGGAAAAGTATTACGTTTATATTTTTATAGTTTATTTAGAGTGGTTTTTCGTGAAGAGCGGTATTCGATAATTTTAAGAAGCTATATTTTTTTTGTGGAACCGGTTACATTCTGAATACAAATTTTTATAGATCGTACCCTGCGTTTCTCTAATAAGATCATCTGAAAAGTCTCGATCTCGAGAGTATCAATAATTTCTTCGTCATAGGAGATGAGGACTCATTAGAAAACGATCAAGGGAAAAGGATTGAGATGTTAGTACCATAGAGTGTTTCTTTTTGAAAAGCCGCAGTCGATGGGTGTTTAATGCACACATTTTCTTCTGGAACCAATTATTATTGTAAATACATATTTTGATAAATTGTTCCCTGCGTATCTCTGATGAAATCATCAGAAGAATATACAGTTTTCTACAATTTCTAAACAAGAGATTTAAATTATAGGTTCAAGATAAAGAAAATATTGTAATAAAACACACTATGTATTATTTATTATGATCTTCGACGATCGATTGCGGAATTATTCAATCATCAGGCTAATGTCTTCGAAATAAAAATGAACATAAATCGTTAAAAAACATTCAGAATGGTTTTCTATTCTCAAAATTGTTGAAATTTTTGATTTCTGATCAACTTTATTATTATATGGTAAATCTGTTCTTCCAGGAATGTCAACTGCAAGAACAAATATACCAATAATAAAAGATGACTAGAGATAAAAAATTTTAACAATTTCGATAATAGACAACCATTTTAAATATTTTAAAACGATTTATATTCAATTTGATTCAGAAACACAGGCTTGATGTTGGAATAATTCCGAACAATTTTAAATATTTTAAAACGATTTATATTCATTTTGATTCAGAAACACAGGCCTGATGTTGGAATAATTCCGAAATCGATCGCCAAAGATTATAATAAATAATACATGGTGTGTTTTATTATATTCCTGCTAATCTCAAGAGAACATACTATGGAAGAATTCATTTGTAAAATAGGTTCAAGATTCGAACAGAAAAATTGAATTTATGAATGAATGGAATGAGATATTCCAATTTGATTAATCGTTTTCCCAAAATATAAAAGCGCATAAAAGTTTGCAACACCACGTCGCGGCTTTCAAGTTCAATACTCATGTTGAAAATAATAAAATCCCTGAACCTGACGGTAAGCTTTCCATGCAGAAAATTTTCTAGGCCTACCCATATTGAAACGATAAGAGTATATCGGAAAAGATTTCACGGAAAATCGTCACGCATAAGATAGCATACCAACCCGAACAAAAAAAGATGCCTTTTACGCTTTTGCGGCGTTTCTCAAGCATGGCTGAATGCCGTAACAGGGGACTCATATCGTCTCGTCAATAAAATATTGTTACCGTTTTGCCTGAAAGAATACAAAGAGTCTGCCTGCAAGACAATTGAATTCATATCGCTAGGGTAAAGTCCTGAAATCCTACCTTTCCACCTATAAATTAAGAACAAAAGAAACATCCTGCAGGAAAATACATAATAAAAAGTATTCCCGGAGTAAAACCTCATGAACATCTGTGAATAAGATAATTCCAGAAAAAACTATTTCAAACATGAAATTTCAATAAAAGGTGTAAGATTTAAACAGAAAAATTGAATTTATGAGTGAATTGACCGAAAGCAATAGCTCCTAAGATATTTAAATGTGATTTATAGTTTTCCAAATATATAAAAGCACATAAAAGCTTGCAACTGCACGTCATGGCTTTCTTCAAGTTCAATACTTATGTTGAAAATTATAAAATCCCTGAACCTGACGGTTAGCTTTCCATGCAGAAAATTTTCTAGGACTACCCATATTGAAACGATGAGAGTATATCGGAAAAGATTTCACGGAAAATCGTCACGCATAAGATAACATACCAACCCGAACAGAAAAAAGATCCCTTTTCCTCTTTTGCGGCGTTTTTCAAGCATGGCTGAATGCCGTAACAGGGGACTCATATCGTCTCTTCAATAAAATATTGTTACCGTATTGCCTGAAAGAATACTAAGAGTCTCACTACGAGACGATTGAATTTATATCGCCAGGATAAAGTCCTGAAATCCTTCCTTCCCGCGTATAAATTAAGTACAAAAGAAACTCCCTGCAGAAAATATACCATAATAAAAAGTATATCCGGAACAAAACCTCATGAACGTCTGTAAACAAAATAACTTCCAGAAGGAACAATTTCAAAACAGAAATTTCAATTATAGGTTCAATATTTAAACAAAAAATTGAATTTATGAATGAATGGAACGAAACAATAAATCCTAAGATATTGAATTTGATTTATCGTTTCCCTAATTAATAAAAGCGCATAAACGTTTGGAACTCGACGTCACGGCTTTCTTCAAGTTCAATACTTATGTTGAAAATAACATCCCTGAACCTGACGGTTAGCTTTCCCTGCAGAAAATTTTCTAGGGCTGCCCATATTGAAACGATGAGAGTATATCGGAAAAGATTTCACGGAAAATCGTCACGCATAAGATAACATACCAACCCGAACAGAAAAAAGATGCCTTTTCCGCTTTTGCGGCGTTTTTCAAGCATGGCTGAATGCCGTAACAAGGACTCATATCGTCTCCTCAATAAAATATTGTTACCGCTTTGCCTGAAAGAATACAGAAAGTCTCCTTACGAGACGATTGAATCTATATCGTCAGGATAAAGTCCTGAAATCCTTCCTCCCCACCTATATAAGTACAAAAGAAACACCCTGCAGGAAATATACCATAATAAAAAGTATTCCTGGAGCAAACCTTATGAAGGTATGTAACAAGATAACTTCCAGAAGAACCAATTCAAAACAAAAAAATTCAATGATAGGTTCAATTCAAACAGAAAAATTGAATTTATGAATGAATGGAACGACAGCAATGGCTCCTAAGATACTTAAATTTGACTTATCGTTTTCATATATACATATAAAAGCGCATAAAAGATTTCTACTCCACGTCGCAGCTTTCTTCAAGTTCAATACTTATGTTAAAATAAAAAAATCCCTGAACCTTACGGTTAGCTTTCCATGCAGAAAATTTTCGAGGGCTACCAATATTGAAACGGTGAGTGTATATCGAAAAAGATTTCACGGAAAATCGTCACGCATAAGACAACATACTAACCCGAACAGAAAAGATGCCTTTTCCGCTTTTGCGGAGTTTTTCAAGCATGGCTGAATGTCGTAACAGGGACTCATATCGTCTTTTCAATGAAATATTGTTACCTTTTTGCCTGAAAGAATACTAAGAGTCTCCCTACGAGAAGATTGAATTTATATCGCCAGGATAAAGTCCTGAAATCCTTCCTCCCCACCTATAAATTAAGTAAAACCAAACACCCTGCAGAAAATATACCATAATAAAACAGCTTTTTCAACAATTTCTTTCCTGAGTCATCGTTTTCGGGACTTTTTTGCTATTAAGCGTCGTATTTTGAAGTGTGACCACGTTTCCATTTCAGGACAGACCAGAATTCTAATCAAACGCAAAATACCAGGTGGTATATCTGTCGAAATCCAGGTCTGATTCTCTTTCAATGTCGTCATTTCTCGATCCATGAATTTAATTCATTCAGCTGAATCTTCACTTTTCAAGGCGTCTTCATATGTCAAGGATCTTCCGTAACTAGATTTTCATTAATCATCATGGTGCTATCCTCCAGATGTCTGGGTTCAGTTAAAATTGATCGATCCCCCAAACTTCTTTGTGATGTTTTGAAATTTTCTCCTTGCTTGAAATGTAATTCATCATCGCTTTCTTTGTCTTCTTTCTCTTCAATGTCTTCTTATTTTCTGTTCTCTACATCTTTCAAAAGTAGCTCAACCTTGCTTTCACAATATTTGAGTCTTTTTTGTAACTGACATTTCTAGAGAGAATTACTTTATCGTTGCTTGAAATGTAGACTCTATAACGCTTATCTCCGTCCTACGCTACAAGAAATCTCTTTTTTGCCTTATTTCCATTTTTTTCGTTGCTTCAGCAGGTAAGTGAACGTAGCAGGACGACCCTATATTACGTACTTAGAGGTTTTATTCTTGATTTCTTCTTTTACCACCACAACTCGAAATGGGTGATTCCATCTTCTGACGACTTTCCTGTTTTGTTGAGAATCTATAGCCATATGGATGACATCACTAGCTCTGCCCATATTGCATCTGGAAATTCAACTTCAGAGTTCGAGTACTTGAAAGTCCGTGCCATTTCAAAACGTTCGGTTGTCACGCTCACCTCCGCCATTTGTTCTGGTGCTGTCAATCTCTGCATGATTCCGTTCCTTGTCAGGATGCACTTGATCTCTCTTCACAATTGAAATCTCCTCCATTATCACTAAGCATCTCTTGAATTGGTGTCCGAGTGTTTTTGTCTTAGCCAAAAACTGTTTGAACACAACATGGATCTCTACTTTCTGCCTGATTACATATCCATAACAAAATTTCGTGTAGATGTCCTTGAACACAACCAAAAACTTTTTTCTAGTAAGAGAACAGAAAAAAGATTCCTTTTCCGCTTTGGCGTCGTTTTTCAAGCATGGCTGAAAGCCGTAACAGGGACTCATATCATCTCTTCATAAAATATTGTTACCGTTTTGCCTGAGAGAATACAAAGAGTTGCCTTACGAGACGATTGAATTTATATCGCCAGGATAAAGTCCTGAAATCCTTCCTCCCCACCTATAAATTAAGTAAAACCAAACACCCTGCAGAAAAATACCATAATTAAACAGCTTTTTCAACAACTTCTTTCCTGAGTCATCGCTTTTCCAGACTTTTTTGCTATTAAGCGTCATATTTTGAAGTGTGACCACGTTTCCATTCTAGGACAGACCAGAATTCTAATCAACGCAAAATACCAGGTGGTATATCTGTCGAAATCCAGGTCTGATTCTCTGTCAAGGATGTCATTTCTCGATCCATGAATTTATTTCATTCGGCTGAATCTTCACTTCTCAAGGCGTCTTCATATGTAGAATGATCTTCCGTAACTAGATTTTCATTAATCATCATGGTGCTATCCTCCAGATGTCCGATGTCTCGGTTCCTTAAATTGATCGATCCCTAAATTCTTTGTGATGTCTTCAAATTTTCTTCTTTCTTGGAATGTAATTCTCATCGTTTTCTTTGTCTTCTTTCTCTTCAATGTCTTCTTGATTTTTGTTCTCTACATCTTTCCAAAGTAGCTCAACCTTGCTTTCACAATCTCTGAGTCTTTTTTGTAACTGAACGTCTCTAGAGAGAATTACTTTATTGTTGCTTGGAATGTGGACTCTATAACGATTATCTCCGTCCTACGCTACAAGAAATCTCTTTTTTGCCTTCTTTTCCTTTTTCTTCTCTGCTTCAGCAGGTAAGTGAACGTAGCAGGACGACCCTATTTTACGTAGATGTTTTATTCTGTTCTGACGACGACAAGAAATTTCAATATAGGTTCAAGATTAAACAGAAAAATTGAATTCATGAATGAATGAAACGAAAGCAATACCTCCTTAGATATTTAAATTTGATTTATCGTTTTCCCAATATATAAAAGCGCATAAAGTTTGTAACTCATGTCATGACTCAAGTTCAATCTCATGTTGAAAAAAATAAAATCCCTGAACCTGACGGTTAGCTTTCCATGCAGAAAATTTTCGTATTGCCTGAAAGAATACTAAGAGTCTCCCTACGAGACGATTGAATTTATATGGCCAGGATGAAGTCCTGAAATCCTTCCTCCCCGCGTATAAAATTAAGTACAAAAGAAACTCCATCAGAAAATATACCATAATAAAAAGTATATCCGGAACAAAACCTCATGAACGTCTGTAAACAAGATAACTTCCAGAAGGAACAATTTCAAAACAAGAAATTTCAATAATAGGTTCAATATTTAAACAGAAAAATTGAATTTATGAATGAATGGAACGAAACCAATAGATCCTAAGATATTTGAATTTGATTTATCGTTTCCCCAATATATAAAAGCGCATAAACGTTTGCAACTCGACGTCACGGCTTTCTTCAAGTTCAATACTTATGTTGAAAATAACATCCCTGAACCTGACGGTTAGCTTTCCATGCAGAAAATTTTCTAGGCCTACCCATATTGAAACGATAAGAGTATATCGGAAAAGATTTCACGGAAAATCGTCACGCATAAGATAACATACCAACCCGAACAAAAAAAGATGCCTTTTACGCTTTTGCGGCGTTTTCAACCATGGCTGAATGCCGTAACAGGGGACTCATATCGTCTCTTCAATAAAATATTGTTACCGTTTTGCCTGAAAGAATACAAAGAGTCTGCCTACAAGACAATTGAATTTATATCGCTAGGATAAAGTCCTGAAATCCTACCTTTCCACCTATAAATTAAGAACAAAAGAAACACCCTGCAGGAAATAAGTATACCATAATAAAAAGTATTCCGGGAGTAAAACCTCATGAACATCTGTAAATAAGATAACTTCCAGAAAAAACTATTTCAAAACATGAAATTTCAATAAAAGATTCAAGATTTAAACAGAAAAATTGAATGTATGAGTGAATTGACCGAAAGCAATAGCTCCTAAGATATTTAAATGTGATTTATCGTTTTCCCAATATGTAAAAGCACATAAAAGTTTGCAACTCCACGTCATGGCTTTCTTCAAGTTCAATACTTATGTTGAAAATAATAAAATCCTTGAATCTGACGGTGAGCTTTCCATGCAGAAAATTTTCCAGGGCTACCCATATTGAAACGATGAGAGTATATCGGAAAAGATTTCACGAAAAATCGTCACGCATAAGATAACATACCACCCGAACAGAAAAAAGATGCCTTTTCCTCTTTTGCGGCGTTTTTCAAGCATAGCTGAATGTCGTAACAGAGACTCATATCGTCTCTTCAATAAAATATTGTTACCGTATTGCCTGAAAGAATACTAAGAGTCTCCCTACGAGACGATTGAATTTATATCGCCAGGATAAAGTCCTGAAATCCTTCCTCCCCGCCTATAAATTAAGTACAAAAGAAACTCCCTGCAGAAATTCTCTTCTCTGTCCATAATCCTTCGCAAGGATATGGTGACGCTACTCAAATTGAAACGTGGTTGCTCTCCATTCTTCCCTTTCTTGTGCCTGTTGTGAACTTCAGAGAGCGTGCAACCGGTCATCTTTCTTATTTGTCCGACCATCGTAACGGTGACCTTCCACGTGGTCTTCTGCCTTCCACCTTGCCCTCAACCATCAATCTTTCCATACCTTCCCTTCTTCTGCTTATATGACCGAAATATCTCAATATTCTGCGGTTGATAGTTGTGTTGAGCCTAGTGGTGATATTCAATTCTTTCAATATTGAGACATTCGTGCGGTGTGCTGTCCAAGGTATGCGGAGCATTCTGCGGTAGACCCACATTTCAAAAGCCATTATTCGATTTGTGTCGGCTTTTTTAATGGTCCAAGTTTCTGCAGCATAAGTAGCAACAAGAAAGACAAGTGCCCGCACCAGACGTAATTTGGTGTTTTTTGTAATATCTGAGTCCTTCCAGATTCTAGTTAGTTTGGCAGTTCTTGACCTGGTCATTGTAAATCGTCGACATATCTTCTCTTCGCACCCTCCACTGTCATTGACCACAGAACCCAAATAGTTGAAGCAACTGACACCTCTCATATCCTGCTACACTTCGCGGTTGAGTATTATTGCACCTATCGATAATCATTACCTTGTTTTTTGTGCGTTGATTTTTAGACCATATTCTCTGCTGACCATGTCAAGTCTCTCTTATGTCTTCCAGTTCTTCAATGGAAGACGCCAAAATCAGGATATCATCAGCATATCGGAGGTTGCAGAAAATATACCATAATGAAAAGTATATCCGGAACAAAACCTCATGAACGTCTGTAAACAAGATAACTTCCAGAAGGAAAAATTTCAAAGCAAGAAATTTCAATAAAAAGTTCAATATTTAAACAGAAAAATTGAATTTATGAATGAATGGAACGAAACCAATAGATCCTAAGATATTTGAATTTGATTTATCGTTTCCTTCCCCAATATATAAAAGCGCCTAAACGTTTGCAACTCGACGTCACGGTTTTCTTCAAGTTCAATACTTATGTTGAAAATAACATCCCTGAACCTGACGGTTAGCTTCCATGCAGAAAATTTTCTAGGGCTACCCATATTGAAATGATGAGAGAATATCGGTAAAGATTTCACGGAAAATCGTCACGCATAAGATAACATACCAACCCGAACAGAAAAAAGATGCCTTTTCCTCTTTTGCGGCGTTTTTCAAGCATGGCTGAATGTCGTCACAGTAACTCATATCGTCTCTTCAATGAAATATTGTTACCGTTTTGCCTGAGAGAATACAAAGAGTCTCCTCACGAGACGATTGAATTCATATCGCCAGGATAATGTACTGAATTTCTTCCTCCTCACCTCTAAATTAAGTAAAAAAAAACACCCTGCAGGAAATATACCATAATAAAAAGTATTCCTGGAGCAAAACCTTATGATGGTATGTAAACAAGATAACTTCCAGAAGAAACAATTTCAAAACAAGAAATTTCAATGATAGGTTCAAGATTCAAAGAGAAAAATTGAATTTATAAATGAATGGAACGACAGCAATGGCTCCTAAGATATTTAAATTTGATTTATCGTTTTTCATATATATAAAAGCGCATAAAAGATTTCTACTCCACGTCGCGGCTTTCTTCAAGTTCAATACTTATGTTGAAAATAATAACATCCCTGAACCTGACGGTTAGCTTTTCATGCAGAAAATTTTCAAGGGCTACCTATATTGAAATGATGTGGTATATCGGAAATGATTTCACGGAAAATCGTCACGCATAAGATAACATACCAACCCAGAACAGAAAAACGATGCCTTTTCCGCTTTTGCGGCGTTTTCAAGAATGGTTGAATGCCGAAACAGGGACTCATATCGTCTCGTCAATAAAATTATGTTACCGTATTGCCTGAAAGAATACTAAGAGTCTCCCTACGAGACGATTGAATTCATATCGCCAGGATAAAGTCCTGAAATCCTTCCTCCCCGCGTATAAATTAAGTACAAAAGAAACTCCCTGCAAAAAATATACCATAATAAAAAGTATATCCGGAACAAAACCACATGAACTTCTGTAAACAAAATGACTTTCAGAAGGAACAATTTCAAAACAAGAAATTTCAATAATAGGTTCAATATTTAAACAGAAAAACTGAATTTATGAATGAATGGAACGAGACCAATAGATCCTAAGATATTTGAATTTGATTTATCGTTTCCCTTATACAGGGTGTCCGGGAAATAACTGTACATACTCTTACCAGAGATAGAGTTGCACTAGCTGACTACTGATTGACTATTTAAAATTAATTTCTGGGTCTCCCTAGAAAACTACAGGGTGTTTTTTCAACTTCATGGAAATACTTCAACCATCATAAAATCCAAACTTATTGACAGATATTATTGAAATTGGGGGGTTTTTGGCACATGCTAAGGTCGAGTCAGAAATACATCAATTATTTCATTATTCCAGGGCCGGACTCATTACTATCTTCATTTTAAGTGTTCAGGGTAAAAAAAACACTTTGTATTTCGAATTACGAATAATTGATTCACTTTTTAGAAAGAAGCTAAATTATGCTTCAATTTGTGGTATCGCTTAAAGTTGTCACATTCACAATTATTTTTTTATGAATTTTTGAATTCGGAAAAAGTTCGAAAAATTGAATTTATTCACCTGAACAGGACTTAGTCACCTTGTGGAGGTCGAAAATAAATAATAAATTTTCTTTGAAAAATCACTGAAAGTGAGAAAGGCTATAATAATTTGTTGATATACTGGGTGGCCACCCTAGACGCGGATCTCATTGCGATGAAGTGAATAACGGTATATTGCGAAAAAAAAATGATTGGCCACATGTATAGGGTATACATAAGCATATTTCAAAATTATTCATATGTATACCGGGTGTTTGACAACAAAGATATAGATCAAAGTGACACTTCTTCCAATGAACACCCGGTATACATACTAATAATTTTGAAATATGTTTATGTATACCCTATACATGTCGCCAATCATTTTTTTCGCAATATACCGTTATTCACTTCATCGCCATGAGATCCGCGTCTAGGGTGGCCACCCAGTATATCAACAAATCATTATAGTCTTTCTCACTTTCAGTGACTTTTTAAAGAAAATTTATTATTTATTTTCGACCTCCACAAGGTGACTAAGTCTTGTTCAGGTGAATAAATTCAATTTTTCGACCTTTCTCCAAATTCAAAAATTCATAAAAAAATAATTGTGGATGTGACAACTTTAAGCGATACCACAAATTAAAGCATAATTTAGCTTCTTTCTAAAAAGTGAATCAATTATTCGTAATTCGACATACAAAGTGTTTGTTTTCACCCTGAACACTTTAAATGAAGATTAATGAGTCCGGCCCTGGAATAACGAAATAGTTGATATATTTCTGACTCGACCTTAGCATGTGCCAATAACCCCCAAGTTTCAATAATATCCGTCAATAACTTTGGATTTTATGATGGTCTAAGTATTTCCATGAAGTTTGAAAAACACCCTGTAGTTTTCTAGGGATACCCAGAAATTAATTTTAAATAGTCAATCATATGTCAGCTAGTGCAACTCTATCTCTGGTAAGAGTATGTACAGTTATTCCCCGGACACCCTGTATATAAAAGTGCATAAACGTTGCAACTCGACGTCACGGCTTTCTTCAAGTTCAATACTTATGTTGAAAATAACATCCCTGAACCTGACGGTTAGCTTTCCATGCAGAAAATTTTCTAGGGCTACCCATATTGAAATGATGAGAGAATATCGGAAAAGATTTCACGGAAAATCGTCACGCATAAGATAACATACCAACCCGAACAGAAAAAAGATGCCTTTTCCGCTTTTGCGGCGTTTTTCAAGCATGGCTGAATGCCGTAACAGGGACTCATATGGTCTCTTCAATAAAATATTGTTACCGTTTTTCCTGAGAGAATACAAAGAGTCTCCTTACGAGACGATTGAATTTATATCGCCAGGATAAAGTCCTGAAATCCTCCCTCCCCACCTATAAATTAAGTACAAAAGAAACACCCTGCAGAAAATATACCATAATAAAACAGCTTTTTCAACAACTTCTTTCCTGAGTCATCGCTTTCCGGACTTTTCCGCTATTAAGCGTCGTATTTTGAAGTGTGACCACGTTTCCATTTCAGGACAGACCAGAATTCTAATCAAACGCAAAATACCAGGTGGTATATCTGTCGAAATCCAGGTCTGATTCTCTTTCAAGGATGTCATTTCTCGATCCATGAATTTATTTCATTCGGCTGAATCTTCACTTTTCAAGGCGTCTTCATATGTCAAAGGATCTTCCGTAACTAGATTTTCATTAATCATCATGGTGCTATCCTCCAGATGTCCAGATGTCTCGGTTCCCTTAAAATTGATCGATCCCTAAATTCTTTGTGATGTCTTCAAATTTTCTTCTTTCTTGGAATGTAATTCATCATCGTTTTCTTTGTCTTCTTTCTCTTCAATGTCTTCTTGATTTTTGTTCTCTACATCTTCTTTCAAAAGTAGCTCAACCTTGCTTTCACAATCTCTGAGTCTTTTTTGTAACTGAACGTCTCTAGAGAGAATTACTTTATTGTTGCTTGGAATGTGGACTCTATAA
This sequence comes from Propylea japonica, assembly GCA_013421045.1. Lineage (NCBI taxonomy): Eukaryota > Metazoa > Arthropoda > Insecta > Coleoptera > Coccinellidae > Propylea > Propylea japonica. Next base: position 51,854,700 of record CM024239.1, read on the forward strand.
CGATTATCTCCGTCCTACCCTACAAGAAATCTCTTTTTTGCCTTCTTTTCCTTTTTCTTCTCTGCCTTAGCTACGTTCAGTGAACGTAGCAGGACGACCCTATTTTACGTAGATGTTTTATTCTGTTCTGGCGACAAGAAATTTCAATAATAATAGGTTCAAGATGTAAACAGAAAAATTTAATTCATGAATGAATGAAACGAAAGCAATAGCTCCTAAGATATTTGAATTTGATTTATCGTTTTCCCAATATATAAAAGCGCATAAAAGTTTGCAACTCGACGTCACGGCTTTCTTCAAGTTCAATACTTATGTTGAAAATAATAACATCCCTGAACCTGACGGTTAGCTTTCCATGCAAAAATTTTCTAGGGCTGCCCATATTGAAATGATGAGAGAGAATATCGGAAAAGATTCCACGGAAAATCGTCACGCATAAGATAACATACCAACCCGAACAGAAAAAAGATGCCTTTTCCGCTTTTGCGGAGTTTTTCAAGCATGGCTGAATGCCGTAACAGGGACTCATATCGTCTCTTCAATAAAATATTGTTACCGTTTTGCCTGAGAGAATACAAAGAGTCTCCTTACGAGACGATTGAATTTATATCGCCAGGATAAAGTCCTGAAATCCTCCCTCCCCACCTATAAATTAAGTACAAACGAAACACCCTGCAGAAAATATACCATAATAAAACAGCTTTTTCAACAACTTCTTTCCTGAGTCATCGGTTTCCGGACTTTTCCGCTATTAAGCGTCGTATTTTGAAGTGTGACCACGTTTCCTATTTCAGGACAGACGAGAATTCTAATCAAACGGCATTCGGGTACACGAGCTGTCGAAATGAGAGGTCAGATGTTAAATTGAATACCACTTCGAGGTACGGACAGTTTTGTGATGTCAACTGCTTGGAAGGTGTAAAGCTGTGTACTCGTGTTAGGACTTTGTTTGTCCGGTTACGTTAATTAGACTGTCTCCTTTGAAGTTAATTAGCGATAAAAATTGAAGAGAGCCCTGAAGTAGATTCGAAAGCTTTCACGCGGTTTTTTATACTTAAAATTTAAGGAAAGCCCTGAGCAGGAGCTTTTGAGCGCTCGTACATTGGTGGTGCAATAAGAACTATTACCTCAAATTTTTATCTGGGACTTGAGATTGACCACAAATATACATATAAATGCAGAATCTCAGCACAATTAGAATTATGTTCTGGAAATTATTCAGAAAATGAAATATGTAAAATTAATAATTAAAAAAAAATAATTTTGTGATTCTGATAATGCTATTCTCTTGAAATTTTGCATGACTATTCTTCATTATATCAGTGTTCATTCACAAAATAAATTTCACTCGAATCGGATATTATGTTATGGAAATATACAGGGTGACTGGTGACGTAAGGGACAACGGCTAACTGGAGATAGAGGACCTCAAACTGAATGAGGATTGGGGGTTTAAATGTTCCATAAGGCAATTAGTTTCAGAGATACAGGGTGTTTTTTGCAAAAGTGCTTAAACTATAAACTCCCATATCTTCGTCAATATGGCAAATTTTTCGCTGATATTTGGCAAGCTTGTTACTTTACATATTCTTCATCAGATCAAGAAAAAAATTCTCAAAAATTGCAGGTCCGTATTCAAAAATTTCAATTTCGGTGTCAGGTGAAAAATATCACTCGATATATGAGATAAAAAAAATTGAATTGGAAAATTCGAATCTGAAAAAAACACTGATTGAAAATCTGTTTTCAGTTTGAATGGCACAATTTTTTATAGTTTTTATGATATGTTGAAAGTCGAATATTACAATTTATTCATATTGAATTCAAGAAACATACTATTCCTCATAGAAAAAAACACTGAATTTGAGATGCTTAAATAATCCTGACGCATTTTGAATATTCCTTCACATCTTGAAATACTTTTTGATTGATTTTTCTATCAATATTATGAGAAAAACTCAAAAAACAATACAAACAAAAAAGATCAACAGTAGCACATATGATTCATAAAAAAATCCAATAAACAAATGCTCCATATGCGAGAGCCATTCCCATCACACACTTATTGGCTCTTTTGAACAATTGAAGTACTTTTCATATCCACAAGATGAAAAATTATACTTTTGATTTCAGCTTGAGAAAAGTTTGACTTTCTTCTCAGAACCCCTGAACAATAATACATCTGGTACTTATGTTTTCAACAGAATTTATTTTTCAATTAATCAATGCAATGATTTATAATAAAAACAACTGAGCAAATGCTCGAAATGAGAGCAATTTGCTTCAACGCATTTATTGGCTCTCTTGAACTCTAATATTTCTTTCTCTTTTGAGACGAGAATTATTCTGACACCAAATTTATCCGTTCATTTTGCGGAATCCAAAAACAAGTATCATCTACATATTCTTCATTCGTGAATACTGAAGGCATTTTTCAGAAGATAAACAAACGATACAATTCAAAATAATTCACAACCAATGAATGTATGAATATAAACGTCATTTTTTGAAATATGCCTACTCTGTGTAGTAGGATGTATTTTATTAATAATGAATAATAAATCCCTTATTCTGAAAAATCACTTGTTTTCCTAATATTCTGTTTGCATTAAAGAAATTCATATGCTTCTCAGAAAAAGGTGAAGTTGTTACACCTAAGTACATATTAGAGGAAAATTAGTCCTCAAAATGTATACATTATTTCCTTGAGGAATAAATTAATAAATACCAGATGGATTATTGTTCAGGGGTTCTGAGGAGAAAGTCAAATTTTTCTCGAGCTGAAATCCAGTGTTTCTGTTCTATCAAGAGTATAATTTTTTATCTTGTGGATATGAAAAGTACTTCAATTGTTCAAAATAGCCAATAAGTGTGTGAGGGGAATAGCTCTCGCATATCGAGCATTTGTTTATTTGATTTTTTTATGAACCATATGTGCTACTGTTAATCTTTTTGTGTTTGTATTGTTTTTTGAGTTTTTCTAATAATATCGATAGAAAAATTAATTAAAAAGTATTTCAAGATGTGAAGGAATATTCAAAATGCGTCAGGGTTATTTAAGCATCTCAAATTCAGTGTTTTTTATGAGGAATAGTATGTTTCTTGAATTCAATATGAATAAATTGTAATATTCGACTTTCAACATATCATAAAAACTATAAAAAATTTGTGACATTCAAACTGAAAACAGATTTAAAATCAGTGTTTTTTGCAGAGTCAAATTTTTCAATTAAATTTTTTTTATCTCATATACCAAGTGATATTTCTCACCTGACACGGAAATTGAAATTTTTGAATACGGACCTGCAATTTTTGAGAATTTTTTCGTCTTGATCTGATGGAGAATATGTAAAGTAACAAGCTGGCCAAATATCAGCGAAAAAGTTGCCATATTGACGAAGATATGGGAGTTTATAGTTCAAGCACTTTTGCAAAAAACACCCTGTATCTCTGAAGCTAATAGCCTTATGGGACATTTAAACCCCCAATCCCCATTCAGTTTGACGTCCTCTATCTGCAGTTA